>JBAJHW010000006.1:77206764-78591764 GCA_037013535.1 Intellagama lesueurii
ATGTCTGATTTATCTATGAAAGCTCACATTGGAACATAAAAATTAATCTTTGAGAGACCACTTCATATTTGTGTTTGTTTTTTATTCTGTTGGGTTTTGTCTGGATAGCCTGGGTTCTCCAGGTTATAAGCTAAGTGCAAGCAAAATATCTTCTCATCTCTCACTCATGGTAAAGAGCTCAGGAGACCACACAAACCTTCATTTCCCCCTACATGGGTTTCTTTTGTAGTCCATACAAGTTCTTTCCCTTCCATCTTCCATATTCACCTATCTGTGTTTAGTTTTCATCAGAGTTTGAAAAACTGATGTAAACTTTGATGTAAAATAAAGCTGCCAACTGAGTTGATTCACGTAGCTGATTAAAAATCATTTTAATTGACTGAAAATGGCATTGAGACGCAATAATTATGAGTGAAAGTTGGTCAGCATTAAACACAATGCAAACATAATACCACACCACACTGACAGGGAGGGGAAAGGGAGAAGGAGGGAGTAGAATTAAGGGCAAAGGACTCGGGAGTGCTTCCAATCGTTTTGTCATGGTTAAAATAGCCACAGAGCTTGGAAACACTGGTCTGGATCGTATGGCATACATACAAGGGCAGTCCCACAATGGTTCTCCCCTCAGGTAGGTTGCCCTTCATGCAGTTTGTCATGGACAGCGGGAGCCCTTTGTTTTCTTCCTTTAAATATTAAATAATTACCAGATGGGAGGCTAAGAAAGAAGTGTGGCTGACTGCAGCATTTCTTAGAAGCGGCTTAGCTACTCCAGAAAGTGTGACTGCCAGCCAGCCACGTTTATGTGTAGTGTTGTTCTCTGCTCATTCTTTTGCTTTTTGTTTTTAATCATTTATTTTATTTTATTATTAAGATATAAAAAGAAAAATAATGAAAACAGAAGTGAGTTTATGTACAATTCTTGCACCTGACATTTGTATACATGACTTATACTCTACATTTTATACTAAGCACACTATTCTATGCTTTAGATTTACTTGACCTTTTGAAGTATGTGCTCTGCTCATCCTAAATTCTATCTTATTCTTAGTTCACATTTTTACTCTTTTAACATCTGCTTTCTTATTTACGAGTATTTTTACAGGATTATTTCTGCACTATTCATTTAAATTATCAAAATAATTTCCCACTTTTTTCAAATTCTTTGATAGGTCTTCTGTTTATACAGTTTGTA
The DNA here is from genome assembly GCA_037013535.1 of Intellagama lesueurii. Lineage (NCBI taxonomy): Eukaryota > Metazoa > Chordata > Lepidosauria > Squamata > Agamidae > Intellagama > Intellagama lesueurii. The sequence goes on from JBAJHW010000006.1 coordinate 77,207,957, forward strand.
AGTTGAGCCATTGTTTAGTCATTCTTTCTCTCCAATCCTCTGTGGATGGGCATATCTCTGTTTTCCAGTTCTTATCCATTATTGCCCTGGCTGCTGTTAACATATAATGAAACAGTTCTTGTGCAGACTTTTCCAGATTTTCTGGTGGTATTGCCAGAAGCATTGTCTCTGGCTTCATCTCAAATTCAACTTTCAAGATTTTCCTAATTTCAGCATGAATGTCTTTCCAGAATTTCTTTGCCTTTTTACAAGTCCACCTATTGCGGTAGTATGAGCTTTAAAGTTCCTGACACTTCCAGCAGAGAACTGTATAATGTTTATCCATATTTTTATGTCTTTTGGTGTTATGTACCACTGATAATACATTTTGTGCCAATTCTTTCTTAGATTTTGATATGCCGTGAATTTTATGGTTTTTGTCCATAATCTTTCCATTGTTGAAAAGTTATCTCTTTTCCTAGATTCTGCATCCACTTTAACATATTGATATTGACTGGTCCTATTTCTGTGTCAAACTGAAGTAGTAATTTATAGATATGTCCTAATAGTCACTCATTTTTTGTTATTATTCTCTCAAACTCTGTTAAATTTCTTAATCTTCCCCTGTTGTCTTGCGTGGCCTCTTTATATCCTGAAATCAATTGATGATAGGATAGCTATCTTATCTTTTTTCCTTCTTCTTTTATTACTTGCCATGATTTAATTCTCCCTTGTGCATCTATCATATCCTGAAAGGTTATAAAATCATAGCACATTCTTTCTTGCTTGTTGTAATATGCGTCTGTGGGTGCCATTATGTGGGACATTATTGGGCTAATCCTCAATCTACTCATTATTTTGTAATGTGCAGAAGAAAGCAGGAGGGTCCTGTGCTGCTCCATGGCAAAGGACCTTTTTAAATAAAAAATGAATAAAGCAGTGGAACATGTATATAATGTATGTGAGACTATCCCCCCAACCCTCCATTGAAATATGTTACTTATTCTTTCCCAAATATATTGTGTTTGCTATAAAACCAACACTGTGTTCCTCATTATGCCCCCAGATTATTTTGTTGTGGATAACCATGATTATCATGATGAATTACTTCCAATAATCCAAGTGTTTCACTACGTGGTTTTTTTTTTAAAATAGCAAGATGTTTCAAAATTTAGGGCCATAAATGGTTTAGATGCTACCAGTCTCGGCAGATAATAACCCTGATTACCAATGAGGTGTAAGGTTGGAACAGTCACCCTGACCTATATACAGAAGTAGGCTTAATGACACAAATTGCCATGTTGACTGCAATTGGCTCATGTGAAACCAGGCTACATCAGATACATGTACCTGTGGCTGCCTATGTAATGACCCACACCAGAGAAGTTTCGTATGCACAACCCCAAAAGAGAGGCATGGCCAAAGAATCTACAGATAAAGATCAATGGCACAAAGCCTGTTGCTTAGTGTAGTAAATCACACCAGAGCCCACTGAACCAGTGGGGATTTGGTGAGTCAACTGCTCCATAAGTTCCACTGATTCATGTGGACCTACTCTAGTTGTGACTTATTATGCTAAAGTACATCACAATTCGAGCAGGCCTATTTGAGTCCATTTGAAGTTGACTCACCAAATCCTCATTGATTTAGTAGGTCTACTCTACTGTGATTTACTATGTTAAATAACAGGATTTTGCCCGCTATATTTTGCAGTTTTAGCCATAAATTTGTTAACCAAAATACACATTCCCCTTCAAAGCTCTTTTGCACAGTTGTACTTCATTTCCCCAGGGCCTGTGTAGGAGAACTATTTAGCAGCAATTTCTTTCCTGATGCCAAAACTGCCTTGGGAGGCAGCCCATCTAGGAGAAGGAAAACTCCGACTTCAAACCCCCACTGAGGCGCCGCCATCGTCGTCCATGCCATGGGGGAGCAGGCCGGGTAGGTGGGGCTCGTCAGCCTTGGGAGGCAGCCCATCTAGGAGAAGGAAAACTCTGACTTCAAACCCCCACTGAGGCGCTGCCATCGTCGTCCATGCCATGAGAGAGCAGGCCGTGTAGGTGGGGCTCGTCAGCCTTGGGAGGCAGCCCATCTAGGAGAAGGAAAACTCCGACTTCAAACCCCCACTGAGGCACCGCCATCGTCGTCCATGCCATGAGGGAGCAGGCCGGGTAGGTGGGGCTCATCAGCCTTGGGGGGCAGCCCATCTAGGAGAAGGAAAACTCCGACTTCAAACCTCCACTGCCTTGTGGCTATATCCACTGATGGAAAAGGTTTCAGGAGTCAACCTTGAGGCAAAATCCGGAGCCGGAGTCCTGGAGGCAGTTCGTGTCATTCTGTCAACTCCTGTGACGTCGCTGGAATAAGTTATATTGGCTATTGCCTTTCCATTGGACTATTTCAGCAATGTGGAGAGGGGGGATTTGCTGCTTGGGTAACAGCCTATCCTCCATATTATTTTACCCAGGCTTCGTGCTCTGGAGAGGACACTCCAGCTTCGCATACAGCATCGAAACACTGGACGCTGTTCCGAGTCCTCCATGCAGAGCACGTTACCGTGGTCTCTCGAGACTGAAGGATGCCTATGTATTATATTCTACTTTTTAAAAATTATGCCACCATTCAACACTATGATGGGAGAAAGCTGAGAGATATGTACGTAAATAAAGCTCAGAACAAAGGTAAGAATACTCTTGCTTTTCATCACATACAGAAGGAAAATCTAGGAAACTACTGCAGCTAATTGATGAGGTGTCAGTCTCATGCCGATCACATCCCTGTCAAGTACCTAGTTGCACATCTGACAAACAACTAGCATACTGTCAGTTAGCTGCACCAGCAACCGAAGTTTCTATGCACAGCAGAAACAATAGGGGATTCTGGCTATTCCATTGAAAACCCAACAAGTAAAAATATTAATAAAATTTAAAGTCATATGAGATAAAAGAAAGAATAAAATGAACAGCAGAGGAAGACCAAAACTAGTCAACTGTCTTTTAAAAGCTGAGAAAAATAAAGTTTTCAGAAACTAGTATGATAGGTGCCAGCCGGTCTAATGTTGTTGGAATAAATCTGGGGCTGAATAATCCTACCACATCTTTCACAGACCATTCATCCCCCTGCAAAAAGGGGGAATATATTTGCAACCTTCAATGCAGGTGAAATCTAAGAATTTCAGGGATGGCAGTCTTATTCTGAGAGATTGGGTGATTGATTATCTTTTTTTAAAAAGTATTTTTTGCAAGCACTGGTTTTATTGCCCTCCCCTATTGAGCAGTATACCTGGAACACAGTGCTCCAAAGGGAATAATTCTGTAGCTTTACACAGCATAATTCAAATCATTGGGGAGGGGGGGAGATGGCAGCATGTATCAAAATTCCCCATTTCTTTAGCACTTCAAAAGTAATCACAGTCCTTTGCAGCTGAAGTATCAGCAGTTCCTGGAGGGAGGGGACTAGTTGCGTGAAGGAACCCCATCCTGCCTGCCAATGGGAACAAGGTTTGCAAAAAAAAAAGTTAGACCTTTTATCTAAGAAGGAAAATGATTGCATTAGAAATCGAAACACTTGGAGAATGGAAGAAAGTTGTCCCAAATGTATATAAAAGAGAAAAACATACTGGACGTCCTGGATAACCCCTTACTCCTGGATCACCTTCTCCACCTTTCAATCCTGGATTACCCTGGAAACATAAAATAGATGTTTTATTTTGCAAGAACATAAAAAACTATATATTTAAATATCCCCTGAACCCATCTGGAAAAAAGCTTCCCAACACAAAAAAGGACATCAAATTAGCATGGCATAATAAGAAATGTTAAAGGGAATGTGCAAAAAAGAAAAACACATCTGAATGAGTGCTATTAGGAGGAGTCTCGTGGCACAGTCGTTAAACTGCAGTACTGCAGTCAAGACTCTGCTCATGATCTGAGTTCAATCCTGACGGATTCAAGGTAGCGGGTCAAGATTGACTCAGCCTTCCATTCTTCTGAATTGGTAAAATGGGTACCTAGTTCACTGGAAGGGCAAAGTGTAGCCTGTATAATTAAATTGTAAACTACTGTACACAGAGTGTGCTTTAAGTGCTGTGGGGTGGTATATAAGCAGCACACTTTGCTTTGCTTCATTATACACACAGAGAAAAAATCCTCAGCTTGCTTCTGTTGAAAATGACTACGCCTTCTTTGGCCACAGTCAGACCTTCACTAGAACAGAATACTGGTGGAAATTCATGTACTTGTACTTGTGATGCCTGTAGCCCAGGCCACGCTGGGCTACAGGCATCACAAAAGGTAAGCAAAATGGCGTGTCTGGCATAGAGTAGCACTTTCCAAATAATGCCTTTCTGTTTGTACCACACTTACAACCAATGATATGGTTAGACATTTGGATCACAGGAATTGTTCTTGGAGTTCCTGTGGCTGGCCACAGAGGAATTATGTCTCTATATAAGCCTTCGAATCTACTGAAATCAAGATCAAGATACCACAAAAAGATCTCAGTAGAAACAAATAGTATGTATGGTTGTGACCCCAGGCTTAAAGAACAGGAAATTTAACAGTCAGGTCATGAGAACCCAGTAAGACATGAGTCATAGCTTAAGAATAAACTGTATTCCATTAACTGAAAGCCTACTGCTTAGTGTAGTAAGTTGCACTAGAGCTGGCTCATAGGATCAGTAGAGATTTGGTGAGTCAACTCCTCTATAAATTCTGTTGATTCCAATAGACCTGCTCTAGGTGCGACTTAACACACTAAAGTAATTTACAACCACATTTCAATCAATGGAACTTACAGAGGAGTTGACTCATCATGGCCTACGGCAGTGCAACTTACTACGCTAAGCAACAGGATTTCAGCCAACGTGTTGAATTCAGACTTGTGCTTATGATGGACCGAGGGAAATAACATGGATTGAATTGGTATCAGTGGGTCTACTTTAAGCTGATTAAGTCTGGGCCAAAACCAATCTTTGCAGGAGGTGGAAGACAGATAATGTACAACAGAATTAGTTGCACAGTAAGAATGGGTAACAACTAAACCAAATCAATAACACTAAAACAACTTTTGCACAAATTGTACCATTCTTCCTTTATTTCCTTTTGGTCCTAGTTCCCCAGGAATGCCGATGTCTCCAGCTTTGCCCTGTTGAATTGCATATAAAGCAAATATGATGAAAATGTGGCAAGAAAGTTAATCTGAAAAATGCAAAAAGTCAAATATAATGAAGGCCACTAAAAGCCTGCAATCATAGATTCCATAGTATCTGATCAATGCAAAGAATACCAACCAACATCCATTGCTCAGTAATGACTGCAAAATTTAGCACCAGTCGATTTATTATACTTGTAAACACACAGAGGAAAATTAACATACTGTTAAGATGCAGTTGTGATTATTCAAATTTCCTCTCTCCAGTTAAAATTAGTTCCTAGCTATTGATCAACTAAAACATAATTAATGAAAGCTTGGAATCCTTAGAATCTGCATTGTTCCTCAGTGGTGTCTTTCACTCTGTTTATAAAATGTGAAGATTTACAAACTTTTCAGGGCATTCTCTAAGGACCCAACAAAAGATGTTGGGTCCTTAGAGAATGCAAACTGGGTTTGTGTGTGTGTGACTAGACAGTCCTGGGCTGTATTGGCGTAGACAGGGTCACTTGAAAGCACGGTTTTATGAAATTGCAATTGTATGTATTTATTTTATATTGTTCTGGTCTTGCCGGTCTTTGATCGTAATAATAAAGTAAAGTCTGACATTTAGATCGATCCTTGCATCCACATGTTAGGATCTGGTGGTTTCAGGGCAGAACCAAACCACATCTCAAAGCAACCCTATGTAGGCATTCCTTCCTTTCTGCCTCCATGCCCCCACATCCTCTTTTGCCTCCGCTTCCATTGGGGAGTGGGAGAAAGCTGATTTTTTTTTTAAAGGATATCACTTCATTGGCTTGCCAACAAAAGCAATAGTGCTGAATTGTAAAGAGAAAAGGAAAGGAAAAGAAAGAAGAAACCTCTCCTCCTTGTCTGTCTCCTCCTCTATGGGGAGTGGGGGAAAGCTGATTTTTTTTCATTTGTTGGTAAGTGGCATACCACTTTACTGGCTTGCCACCCAAGTGACATGGCACTGAATTGTTCACTACCTGTACCACTTTGGTTCAAGACCAGCGATCACACAGATTGGTGGATGAGATTACAATTAGACTCCAGGTATGTAAAAGACAAAATAATGGGTTTTTATGAAGAACAAACAACATTTCATAAACTACTGTTAGAGGAAAATGATAAAATAATTAAAAGAATGTATGAATATCTCTTAAATATGAAAATGGAAGATGAAGTGGTGAAAGACTGTATGATAAAATGGGAACAACATGTTGGTCATAATACCGACTTAGAATAGTGGGCACAAATTTGGCAGAATAATATTAAACTTACAAAATCAGTATTTTAAAAAGAAAAAATATATAAGATGTTTTATAGATGGAATATGACTCCAACTAAATTGTCTAAAATGTACGAAAATACCCCCAACAAATTTTGGAAATGTAAAATGCAGAAGGGTACGTTTTATCATATCTGGTGGACATGCAGGGAAGCAAAAAAAAATTATTGGAGATCAATACATTAAATGTTACCAAAAAAAAATTATCTTATGTGATACCATTTAAACTGGAATTGTTTTTATTGAATATTATTACTGAAATTGTAGATAAAGAAATGAAATATTTGATAATACATGTAATTATAGCATTGAGGATATTATATGGAAAATATCGGAAGAAAGAAGAGAGACCATCTCTGGAGGAACTGATAGAAAAGATACTGGAAGTGACGGAGATGGCTGTACTAACAGAAGCATTAAATGAAAGATCATCTCAAAAAGGACTCAAAAGTGCGAATGGTTTTATAACTGGATCTAAAATATAGACTGGAAAGTATAGATAAAAGAACTACGAGAAGTTCCAAAGGAATGGAGAGAGTAGTAACGATAGATAGTCTGGAAAAATTGTTAGATTGTTTTCTTATGTGATTTTCCTTTTTTAACATAAGTAAGTGGATGTACGTAAGAATACTCTTTCACTCTCTGGAATTTTACCCTTTCCCCATCCTTATTCATCCCTTCCTTATTCCCTTGTACCCACACCCCAACCCTTACCCTTACTGAAAATGAAGAAAAACTTTTTTAAAAAAAGACCAATGATCACACATGCCAGAAACTGAACTAATACGGAGCAAATCTACCAGTGCTGAAAATCAGTAAAGTAAAGGTAAAGGTAAAGGTTCCCCTTGACAATTTGTCCAGTCATGTCCGACTCTAGGGGGCGGTGCTCATCTCCGTTTCCAACCCATAGAGCTAGCATTTGTCCAAAGACAATCTTCCGTGGTCACGTGGCCAGCGCGACTAGACACGGAACGCCGTTACCTTCCCACCGTGGTGGTACCTATTTATCTACTCGCATTTTGCATTTTGCATGCTTTCGAACCGCTAGGTTGGCGGGAGCTGGGACAAGCGACGGGGGCTCACTCCGTCGCGTGGATTCGATCTTACGACTGCAGGTCTTCTGACCTTGCAGCACAGAGGCTTCTGCGGTTTAACCCGCATGGAAAAGGGTCTGATTCGCAATTGCCAGCGTGTTGTACAATTGCCAGAAAATGAATTGAACCTGGCCATGCCAAAACTAGTCCAAAACATGAGATAAAATGTCTTGTCCCAGCTTTGTAAAGGCATAGGATGAGAAATGGTCTCTTTTTTTGGCTCTGAAAAGTTTCTGAGGAGTACCAGAAAATCTCACACAAATATCTTAATTACGTTCCTCTGGAACACAGCATAAACTAATTAATCATTTTAAAATGTGTGCCTGCAACCTGAGATACACATAACAGGCTTTTCTGGATGCTAAATAAGCGAACAGATTATATCCCAAGAGGGCATAGAAACATACATGTCTTCTTAACAAACCACTCCAGAGTGTAACGACTGTTACATAGGCCCCTACTTTCAGTCAACACAGAACAGCAAAAAAAGCCAATGGTACTGCTTCAAAATTGGTGTTCACCTTCTAAGGCAATATATCCAGCAGAAATCTGATTCCCAACAATTTCTTTTTGGAGCATGTTGTGCAAGCATTCCAAAGTGATGTGGGAAAGTACACAGATAAGGAAAATATAATGTAACACTGAGTTCTAGTATAAACTCTGCTCTTGAAACACTGACCTGGCCATTAACTAGAGTGAGAGGTTTAGCTGCGGCAAAGGAGTGCTGCCACTCCCTTGCCACTGCCACCCTCTGCTGCTTGGTCCACTGCCACCACTGTCAAGGAACACTTACAAAAGGAGCGAAAGCAAGGAAGAAGAACATGATGGCAACAGTGGCATGTTTTGAGTGGCTGTCGTCTCTCTGGTCACCTTAGAACGTAGCCACTGTGCAGCCAGCTCTTTGCCTCAGATCCAGACCTTAAGCAAACAGGTGGCCATGCAGCAACCTGCTCTGAAGCTGACCAGCCAGCCAACAGCAATTCTAAGTCATTCCCCTGACTCTCTTCGTCTTGCATAGCACTAGTCAGGGCATGGACAAGGAGGGTGCAGACTGTGGGGACAGTGGCGCTGCTTCTCCTCCCTCCTCAGGCAGCAGGAGAAATTGTACCAGGACTGGGTGCCTCCATCTCTGTGACAAAAGCCACTATGCCTTGCACTGGAAATTAAAGTTTACACAATCAGATCCATTTATTACCAGAAAACCAATAAGCAAATTGTTTCCTTCAGTGGCACTTGTCTCCCAGAAGCCGTACACCTACTTACGTTTCTTCCAATGTATCCTGGGAACCCTTCTTCTCCCTGCAATATAAGTATATACGTTGTAATTACCCTTATAATAGCTTCCTGCTACTTTCAGAAAAGGATGGTTAATGGAAACAAGAGGATATGTACGGGGGTGGGATCAGTAAACACAACAGGCTAACATAATAACAACAAGCAAATCTAGTTTGTTGATTTATACTCGTACCATTCCAAGTTTGTCTTTCAAAATTCACAAGTTTTACACAAGATATAAATTGTTTTAAGACATCTCGGGGCCCTCACAGAAACTGATTAAGATCTTTCTTCTAGGTGCCTGAGTAGATAAAAAGATGTTCACACATCTTTCATTTTTCTAACTTCCTTCTTAACAACACAGTGCATAAGATCTTGGATGGGTAACTTCTAGAAGTCTAGGGGTTGCACAATGCCCCCTAGAACTGCCAGTTCCATATCCCATTTTTTTAAAAAATGATATTAAAATGCCTGTTATACCCTCTAGGGTGTGTGTGGACTGTTTTTAATACGTTTCACCTCCCCAGATCTGATTTAGACACAGAAGGGCACTTTTTCATCACCAAAAGTGACCAGAATTCAATTCTAGTTTTGTATAAAGGATTCACATGCCTAAAGCGGGTGGTGGATGGTGGACATGGTGACATTGTTCCCCATGTTCCCTAGAGCTGTGGTTTTCAAACTTGGGTCCCCAGATGTTCTTGGACTGCAACTCCCAGAAAGCCTGGCCAGTATTTTTATTAATTAGACAACATAAAAGCAAGGTTAGTTCACTTGCAATCTTTAAAATACTGGTCAAAATCCAGTTTTTTGTTTGTTTGTTTAGTCGTTAAGTCGTGTCCGACTCTTCGTGACCCCATGGACCAGAGCACGCCAGGCCCTCCTGTCTTCCACTGCCTCCCGAAGTTGGGTCAAATTCATGTTGGTAGTTTCGATGACACTGTCCAACCATCTTGTCCTCTGTCGTCCCCTTCTCCTCTTGCCTTCACACTTTCCCAACATCAGGGTCTTTTCCAGGGAGTCTTCTCTTCTCATGAGATGGCCAAAGTACTGGAGCCTCAGCTTCAGGATCTGTCCTTCCAGCGAGCACTCAGGCTTATTTTCCTTCAAAATGGATAGGTTTGTTCTCTTTGCAGTCCAGGGGACTCTCAAGAGTCTCCTCCAGCACCACAATTCAAAAGCATCAATTCTTCAGTGGTCAGCCTTCTTTATGGTCCAGATCTCACTTCCATACATCGCTACTAGAAAAACCATAGCTTTGACTATGCGGACCTTTGTCGGCAAGGTGATGTCTCTGCTTTTTAAGATGTTTTCTAGGTTTGTCATCGCTTTCCTCCCAAGAAGCAGGAGTCTTTTAATTTCATGGCTCCTGTCACCATCTGCAGTGATCATGGACCCCAAGAAAATAAAATCTGTCACTGCCTCCATATCTTCCCCTTCTATTTGCCAGGAGGTGATGGGACCAGTGACCATGACCTTAGTATTTTTAATGTTGAGCTTCAGACTATTTTTGGCGCTCTCCTCTTTCACCCTCATTAAGAGGTTCTTTAATTCCTCCTCACTTTCTGCCATCAGAGTGGTATCATGTGCATAGCTGAGGTTGTTGATATTTCTTCCGGCAATCTTAATTCCGGCTTGGGATGCATCCAGTCCTGCCTTTCGCATGATGTATTCTGCATATAAGTTAAATAAGCAGGGAGACAATATACAGCCTTGTCATACTCCTTTCCCAATTTTGAAACAATCAGTTGTTCCATCTCCAGTTCTAACTGTTGCTTCCTGTCCCACATATAGATTTCTCAGGAGGTAGATAAGGTGCTCAGGCACTCCCATTTCTTGAAGAACTTGCCATAGTTTGTTGTGGTCCACACAGTCAAAGGCTTTTGCGTAGTCAATGAAGCAGAAGTAGATGTTTTTCTGGAATTCTCTGGCTTTCTCCATAATCCAGCGCATGTTAGCAATTTGGTCTCGAGTTCCTCTGCCCCTTCAGAATCCAGCTTGTACTTCTGGGAGTTCTCGGTCCACATACTGCTGAAGCCTACCTTGTAGGATTTTGAGCATAACCTTGCTAGTGTGTGGAATGAGTGCAATTGTACGGTAGTTGGAGCATTCTTTGGCACTGCCCTTCTTTGGGATTGGGATGTAGACTGATCTTTTCCAATCCTCTGGCCACTGCTGAGTTTTCCAAACTTGCTGGCATATTGAGTGTAGCACCTTAACAGTGTCATCTTTTAAGATTTTAAATAGTTCAACTGGAATGCCATCACCTCCACTGGCCTTGTTGTTAGCCATGCTTTCTAAGGCCCACTTGACTTCACTCTCCAGGATGTCTGGCTCAAGGTCAGCAACCACACTATCTGGGTTGTCCGGGGATCCAGATCTTTCTGGTATAATTTCTCTGTGTATTCTTGCCACCTCTTCTTGATGTCTTCAGCTTCTGTGAGGTCCCTACCATTTTTGTCCTTTATCATGTCCATCTTTGCACAAAAGGTTCCTTTAATATCTCCAATTTTCTTGAAGAGATCTCTGGTTTTTCCCTTTCTATTATTTTCCTCTATTTCTTTGCACTGTTCATTTAAGAAGGCCCTCTTGTCTCTCCTTGCTATTCTTTGGAAGTCTGCATTCAATTTTCTGTAACTTTCCCTATCTCCCTTGCAGTTTGTTTCCCTTCTCTTCTCTGCTATTTGTAAGGCCTCGTTGGACAACCACATTGCTTTCTTGCATTTCCTTTTCTTTGGGATGGTTTTTGTTGCTGCCTCCTGTACAATATTACGAGCCTCCATCCATAGTTCTTCAGGCACTCTGTCCACCAAATCGAGTTCCTTAAATCTGTTCTTCACTTCCACTCTGTATTCATAAGGGATTTGGTTTAGATTATACCTGACTAGCCCAGTGGTTTTTCCTACTTTCTTCAGTTTAAGCTTGAATTTTGCTATAAGAAGCTGATGATCAGAGCCACAATCAGCTCCAGGTCTTGTTTTTGCTGACTGTATAGAGCTTCTCCATCTTTGGCTGCAGAGAACATAATCTGATTTCGGTATTGCCCATCTGGTGATGTCCATGTGTAGAGTCGCCTCTTGTGTTGTTGGAAAAGAGTGTTTGTGATGACCAGCTTGTTCTCTTGACAAAACTCTATTAGCCTTTGCCCTGCTTGGTTTTGAACTCCAAGGCCAAACTTCCCTGTTGTTCCTTTTATCTCTTGACTCCCTACTTTAGCATTCCAATCCCCTATAATGAGAAGAACATCTTTCTTTGGTGTCTATTCTAGAAGGTGTTGTAAGTCTTCGTAGAATTGGTCAATTTCAGCCACTTCAGCATCGGTGGTTGGTGCATAAACTTGGATTACTGTGATGTTGAAAGGTCTGCCTTGGATTAGTATTGAAATCATTCTATCATTTTTGAGATTATATCCCAGTACAGCTTTCCCCACTCTTTTGTTGACTATCAGGGCTACTCCATTTCTTCTACGGGATTCTTGCCCACAATAGTAGATATGGTAATCGTCTGAATTGAATTCGCCCATTCCCGTCCATTTTAGTTCACTGACGCCCAGGATGTCAATGTTTATTCTTGCCATCTCCTGTTTGACCACATCCAGCTTCCCAAGGTTCATAGATCTGACATTCCAGGTTCCTATGCAGTATTTTTCTTTGCAGCATCGGACTTTCCTTTCACTTCCAGGCGCGTCCGCAGCTGAGCGTCCTTTCGGCTTTGGCCCAACCACTTCATTAGCTCTGGAGCTACTTGTACTTGTCCTCCGCTCTTCCTCAGTAGCATGTTGGACGCCTTCCGACCTGAGGGGCTCATCTTCCAGCATCATATCTTTTAGTCTTTTGTTTCTGTTCATGGGGTTTTCTTGGCAAAGATACTGGAGTGGCTTGACAGTTCCTGCTCCAGGTGGATTGCGTTTAATCAGAACTCTCCACTATGACCTGTCCGTCTTGGGTGTCCCTGCACGGCATAGCCCATAGCTTCTCTGAATTACTCAAGCCCCTTCGCCACGACAAGGCAGCAATTCATGAAGGGGCACAATTAGAGTAGGCCTATTGAATCAGTGGGGACTTGATGAATCAATGCTTCCTTAAGTTGCATTGATTTAATGAGCTTACTAGTTGCAACTTACTACTGAATTTCAGTTGTCATTACCTTGGATCCATTTATTCCTGGTTTGCCATACCCAGCAGCTCCATCTTCTCCCTGGAACAGACAAGAAATTTTAGTCTAGTTATTTTTGAATTTATTGGATTTCAATTGTCACTGTTTATAGTTTAGTTTAAACTTTGCAGCACTTCATCTACCTCCAGGCTCATTCCACAACCTCAGCAGCAGCTGTGATTGTGGTCAAAGTGGCTGCAAATATGTAAAGTGCAGTATTTACACCAATCTGCAAGGTGTAATTGTGGTACTACAGCTGCTTCTGTATAAGGAAGTCTACTGTATGAACCAGTGCTGAAGAGGAAAGATGCCAGAGGAAAGTACTTAGAGGGGTCCAACCAGCTGGGGAAGGTGAAGAAGAAGACCAAAAATATATGTTGTTGAATAGCTATTTGAGAAGGAGAGGCAACAGGCATGTATACAAGAGTTTTTTGTCAATGAAGAAGTTAAAGGACAGACACAGATGTTACGGATAATCCATCATTAGGACACAAATGCCTTACTTGTATCTGAGTGTGCAACAGTTTTCCCTACGTCAAACAATTTTCAAAACATCTTGCTTTGTTTTATGATTAGTCTTCAAGATTTAAGCATAGGATTCCTTTGAACTCTGATTTCTCAAGCACAAGCTTCTGCCTGACTCATGCCTCTTCAACATGAATATGAGGTCAGCTCTAATCATAGGCTATCTACAACATCTGTTCCACTTTCACACTATAAGAAGATTAATGGAGTGTGCAGATTGGCCCAGATTAAAAAAACCCTGCTCTGTTAATTCAGTTGGAACTTCAGGAGAAGACCTACCAAACCTTGGGAATTTTACTTGTCTATAAAACCTCTGGTATGGGGGATGGGAGAAGTTTATCATCATCAAGCTGAATATTTCCAGATGCTGCAATAAGACAATTTTGATGGAACATATTGCATTATTTAGTTTCGCTGTCAAATATTTTAGACTGGAAGCAGAGCTTCCATTCATCTTAGACGAAAGAAACAATTGATAATCAACACATTTTTAATTCATGATGATAAACAGCAGAAAGCCTGCACAGATGTATGTTCAGTTTTTTGTGATATAGGATTTTCATTTTAAAAAAAAGTTTCAGTATCTACAAAGTCCTGTCTATAGGGGAAATTTTGCATTGCCCTTTGAGGCCAGGTTAGCCTCTGCTTTCACTCAGGCCATTGTAAAACCAAGTAAGAGGAATATAAATGATGGCCTGTCCTTGAAGGCTAGTGGATCTGAATGGACTCCTGATGACTCTTGGGGAGTTTCTTGTTGCTTTAGTAGGTTGTTCTGTTGAAGCCCTGATTGACCTCTGGAAATGGGTGGGAAGGTAGACACAATTGCATCTAAACATCGCTTCCTATGAGTGGAACCAAACTGGCCCCCGGTTTACTAGAGAGCTGGTGGTGATGAAATGTATGGGATAGAGACAAGAGTGACAATGGTGGAAAACTCAGAATGAATATGACCAAACATGGGCAAGAGACCACTGGAAGGCTGACTCCATTGCAATGAAAGCAGCAAAGATGTCATTCTTCTCTACCACTATTGTATCTGCACAGAATCATCCAGGAGAGCAACTGAAAGCTTTTTACATGCTGGTCCACAGGAAAAGAACTCAGTTCTGCCATCCTCATTGGTGTGTTTGGAGAGGACACAGGCCAAAACCTTCTCTGTTTCTCCTCTCAAGCTGGGGAACTCCTTCCCACACGAGGCCAGCCTGGCCCTCTTTTTGCTGAACTTCTGCAGGCTGGCCAGAGGCCTTTCTCTTCAGTCAGATTTTCTTTCAGTAACTGGTTGCCTATGAAGAAGGTTTTTTAAACGGGGTGTTGTGTCTTTTTATTTTTTTGACATGTTTATAAAATTGTTCTAGCCTTTTTTATGTGGTAGTTTTAATATTATACTATATTTAATTGCTTTTGAATATTGTAATAATTTATTGGGATTTTTTTTAAAGCTCTTAATAGTGTTGGTTTTAAGCTGCTCTTGGGGAGAAAGGCAGGGTATTAGTACTGAAAATGAAAATGAATAAATGACAAACCCTTGTTCCTCGCAGACCACGGAAGCCTCTTTCTCCTTTCTCTCCAGGATCACCAGGTTCTCCCTGTCGATCAAAATGAGTATGATACTGAGTGTGAGAAACAAACAAATATACAAGCACTGAAAACAACCGAATCAGATTCAGAATGGTTTGACATATGTGGTGAACAAAATATGTGACTTCAGAAGCTGTTAATTCTGAAATCATATCTATTGACAAAAATCCTGTTGCTAAATTATGTAATTCAAATGTGGGGGGGAAATCTGGTTGTAAGTAAATCTGTGTTTACTTATGAGAAATGAGTTACTTATGAGTTATGAGTTTGTGAGCCAAATTTATTTTCTTTTAAATAAAATCCACCCCTTTCTTGGCTATGATGTTCATACCCTTTCAGCTGTGTTTGGATATTTATTTATATGAGTATATATAGAGGTTGTCCCATTAAATGAACAGAAATTCTGGGCCTTCTATAGCTGTACAATAGGAAAGCATGAAGAGATGCCATTTTTCTGTTACTGATGAGGAAAAAAAAGCACCTGTTGATTTCTGCCTGTTACACAGTAATACATAAAGTTAAAGGGTACAGAAAATAAAGAAAAAGAATTAAAAACCCTAAGTGGTACATCAAGATTTTTCTGAGTTTCTGGAGAACTCAAATAAAGAACCTTTCTGTTTACAGGGTCTGGGTCCACTTTACACATGATGCAGAGAAGGGATCACTAATGAAAAATTGGAATGTGTACTTTATTTCCTCTGGATCCAGGTTTCCCTTGGTTGCCTTTAAGGCTTCCCACTCCAGCGCTTCCCTAGAAAAAAGAGCATTATAAACAAAAATTTAGTGCAAATATAAAAATTAAAAAAACCTTTCATTTCTTTCATAGATTAGAGGTTTTCAGCAGTGTTCACATCCATCCTTGACTCTTTTTTTGTCTCTATAGTCTCATTTTCCATTGGTTTTAAGATAGTGCTTCTGAAACTGTGACCCACAAATGGGCTGTATGGTGTTTCGGGATGAGCTGCACAGTAAGGGTCTTTTAAAACTCTTTCACCAGCTTAACAGCACATGATTACTGTTGTACAGCTCCTTTAAGAGATATGCTTGCTGCCTTCCTCTGTATATATCAGACTTAAATTCTGTTCAAACAGGTACTGCCATATTAAGATTAAAAATGAAAAATAAAATATTGTTGCATATTTTGGGTCAGACTAAATGTCCTGTGACAGATCCATTACAGCTCAGTTCATCCAATTACCTAGACTCAAGATCTTTTCCAACTACAACCCTCTTCCCCACTTTTAAATTGGTACAATGAATGTGTGTGAAGAGACGTGAATGTGTGCACGTCTCTTCACCACCACCACACCACCACTTCCACCACCACCTACATATGGGAGGTCACTTTCTGAAGAGGACAGCCTTCACTATTTATGTAGACTCCATAGTTTTAAATTCTGTAAAATGTTGTGGTCCTTCATATATATAGCTCAAGTCTCCATGTCTGTTTAAAGAAGTATTTGATTACAGAAGCTCCACAGTGATCCTCTGAAGAAAGTGCCTGGGCCTTGGAAATTTCTCACTGCTAAAAAATGGCAAGTCTGGAGTAATTTTACCTGAGGGCCTTCATTTCCTGAATATCCCTTTTCTCCTTTTACACCAGGAATTCCCATTGTCCCCTGAAAAACAGGTTGCATAACAAGTCTTATTGTGATTTTTCATGTTATCATAGAGAAACATATGTAAATGCAACACTGGGAAAATAAGTGAGACAAAGAAGTGTAACTTAAACTGGAGGAAGACAAGATCAGTTTGCTCATTTGTGTATCTGATGCAAATATTTTCCAGATGTTCTTGGACTACAACTCCCAGAAATCCTGTCCAGCACTGTTAGTGATGAAGGTTTCTGAGAATTTCAGTCCAAGAACATCTGGATACCAAAAATTGGGAACCACCACATCTAGAGGGATTTTTATACATGCATATCTGTTTAAAGTTAAGTCTTTCAAAAGATGCTCTCTCTCTCTCCTTCCCTCCCTCCCTCTCGCTCTCCATCTCCCTCTCCCTCCATCCATATGTGCCATTTTTTCTTCTAATTAATGTTCTGAACAACAATGTACTTCTTTTTTCTGGGAAAATATTCTGTGACTTTTATAACTCTCCACTGCCTTAGAAAAACAGCAACACTACAAAATGACAAATTATGAGACAATCACAGTCCCTGACAGTTTCAGGAACAATTTTCTAGACATAGCTGTAACATAAGAAAGAAGATAATGTCTGGAGGTGGTGGTTTGCGGATCACTGATGTCACCTGTAGCAGCTTTGGAAATCTAATAGAGGTCTTTCATATGATCTGCTTCATGATCTGTTTATATAGAAATGCCACAGACTGAACATGTGATCGTCTTCAAGTATAACATACCTTCTACAACTAAACTATGGTGCCTTCTCCCAACAGATAGACAGACTGACTGATTGCAACTATCTACCCACTGCCCACACGCAATAACATTGACATCTACCTGTGGACCTTGAAATCCTTGTTCTCCTGGCAAACCATCTGGACCAAGGGTTCCTTTCTGTCCCTGTATGAAGACACAGTTCTTGCCGGTAATTATGTTCTCAAGTGAATGTTATAAGAGTTATTTTTCTTTAGTTTTTATAAATAGAAAAAGCTTTAGTTTTTATAAATAGAAAAAAGTGCATACATTTTTTCAGTTCCTTATAGTATTGCGATTTAGATGCATTCATAATTGAGTGCAAGCCACTCTTGTGAAGAAACCGATTTGCCTGCTCACCACACTCTCTCCTCTCCTCAACAGCCTTACAGTGATCAGAAGAGCCTACTAAGTAGAAGAGGCTATGGCACAGAGCCTGAGAGAGAAGACAATATCTTGGAAAATATGGCAGATACCCAAACCACTGCCCATTCTATTCAGCATGGTCCCTTTTCATGGTGCAGAAGGAATGCTTGTGGAAGGAGGATTGCCAAGGGACGAGAGATAGGAAAGTTAGCTTTTGCTGGTTCTGTTACATGCACTGTGGTCTGGGCCGAAGTCACAAGGAAGATACTACAAAGTCTCCTAGAATTTCTTTCTCTGTGAGTCTTGTCAGCAGACTTATACCCAGCCCAGTAACCACTGTACATACTTCAGTGGTCTCTGCCCATCTACCTTATAGATTCATTGCCTGCCCCATAGATTTCATTGCCTGCCCACAACTCCTCAGATAGGCCTGTGTGAAATTTCTTACATTTTCATTCCTAATTGGTCAGCTTCTCCATCTCTCCCAACCAGGCAATCCTTAGTGGCTGGGGATGAAAAGGGGCAGTCAGGTGTTCCCGCGTGAAGTGCTCCATATTAGATTTTTTTATAACATCACATTAAGATGAACATACCGGTGGGCCTGGAATTCCTCTTCTTCCCTCTGCTCCCTATTACAAAAAGAATACTGGTAACTTATAACTGCTGTGTTTCATGTAAATAAAACCATTGGTGGACATATCTGCACTTGAGCAATTATTTGTCTCACAAAAACTAAATCAGATGTTACAAAAAGTATGATCCATACTAATAATTTTTGTTTTCTCCTCTAATTTGAAGGAGTCTGGTTGTGCAATACAAGTTTTAAAACACAGGGAAAGGCATGGCTACAATCTGTTCCTTGACTTTGGCCAAATTGTGTTGCATAAATTACACCTGCATAACAGTGATGATCTCACTGGCAGGGGGAAATGTTCAGTAATTAAAGAGTCCTACTCCTCTGTGGCTCATATGACTCACATGTAATCAGTCTCATTACATGCAATCTGTGGAAGCCCCGGGATGGAAGGAGGAATGCTTTAATTACCAAAAATCTTCCCCTTATGTTAATGACAATCTACAGCACTACAACCGACATTATCTGAGAAACTATTCTGTCCACATTACATTAAAAACAGAAAAATGTACTGAATAAGATTCCATCCTCTTTAATCTGCCTTCTTTAATGACTGCTGTTCCCCAAGAATGTGTGTTGATGAATCAATGCTAGCTTAGTCCTGACCTCCAAGGCCTTTTCCTCTAAGGTCCAGAAATACAAGGAAGTGAAAAAGGAACTTTTGAAAACATACTTACTAATAAACGTGAACATCACAAAATGCTTAAATGTTATTTTTTAATTTCTTATTTCTAATGGTTTCCCTTGCTATGGGTAACAGATGATAGACCGCCAATGAACTAAAATAAATTTTGCTTTCATCTAGCTGTCTGTGTAGATGACAATGGACTGTAAACAACGTACAGGACAAATAAGTTTTCACCATATGTAAACTGAAGGCTGATTCTCAAATACTGGTTTAGGAATTCTTTTTTTTTCTTTCACTACAAGAAGCCAGTTTATTTGCTTTAGTGTTCTTACTTTGTTTCCTCTGGATCCCCTCACACCTGCTGGACCCCTTGGTCCTCTTTCTCCCTGTGGACAGAGAATGTAATCTTAAAGTATGACTCAATAGCAATCATTAGGATTCTTACTCCTTCAACTTCATACACTTCTCACTTCTATCAGGCTTGATATAGAAAGAATAGTCATGCAGGCCATTTTGGAAGGAAATATATTGTGCGCATGCATGTAAGTAAGAAATAACATGAATAAAAACTAGAACCAAAGGAAATGATCTACAGGTGTGATAAGTACTCTAAAAAAATATCATTCTCTGCGACTTTTTGAATCTCAGCATGTTGAGATTATCCACAAAGACTCTTGCCTGCATCAGACAGATTTCCTGGGTCCCCACAAAAATGAGATGCAGTCCTTTTTTTTTTGTTGTTGGTTGTTCTCTGCCCTCCCCCCCCCCCCCCCATTGTTCTGCATTGGGAAACCATTAAAATTCTGCACTGCTCAATGCGCACTCTGCACAGGAATTATGACGATCCTGCACAGCACAGTGTTTCTTCATTCCTGAAGAAAAGATGCTGTTCTGCACAGGAATTACAATACTTTTGAAAATTTGGCATTTTCCTCCTGAAAAAATGATGACAACACTTCTGAGAAATCCTGCAACATTTCTACAGATTTGTTGATGGCAAAACATGTCAAGAAGTCTCACAGTAAGGAGAAAATAATGCCCCCCCCCCCCCCGTGGCTTTCTGACAGCAAGAGACTGTGAGATTCATACTCTTTAATAGCATAATCATAGTTGCTGTGTTAGGCATATGACAACCATTGTTATCAAATGTTAGTCTTCGATTCAAAAGATACATTAAGTCATATATATATATCGTATCTGTGTTTCTTTCTTTCATTTTAACTTTTGTGTTTAATCTTAGCTTTGACAGGGCTCTCAGTTTTAATTCAGGGAGTGGATGCTCATTCTTCCCTCCCCATCCACAATTTTGACAAATTCTCCCTCCCACCATGCTGGAATTATTCTTAGAACAAAAGTGTCCATTGGTGCCAAAGGGCATTTTCTTCCTAAGCCAAGTGTTTCACTCTTAATATCTGAATACAAATATGGCACAAGAAAATTCATAACTAGCAACAGTTACCTGGCTTCCCGGCAGCCCTGTGAAGCCAGTCTCTCCTCGTATGTAATTGATCATTCCAGGATTACCCTACAAAAGTTTTTTGAAAAGTTACTTTGTTTTCATGAAAACAACTGAAACTGTCTGAAACTGAAGTTTTTCTCCAGGTAAGATTGTTTTTTCTCTAGAAGAAAGAATATTCTCGCTGATATAGCAGCTACATTAAGCAAAACTATTTGCAAAAGCACTGCTGGGGTCACTGGCCTATGTCTCTACCACATTTTCCATATTAAAATATAAACATTAGAGATCCATTATATGCCCATGCCATGAACGGATGTGAAAGCTGGGCAGTAAAGAAAGCTAATGGGGGAAAAAACTGATTCGTTTGTGCTGGAGGAGAGCTTTGTGATCAGTCCAAATACGAGATGGACTGACTTCCCAAAGGAAACCACAGGCTTGAGTTTAGAAGAGCTGAGCAGGGCAGTTTTGGACAGGATATTTTGGAGATTGTTCATTGAGCCTGTCCAGGCTAAGAAATTTGGTGCAATATGGCCAGTGTTTAAAAAGGTCCTTATCTTCAGTGCAATCTGTTTTAACTCTCAGTATCTGCCTGTGAAAGCAGAACAAAGAGCTATGTTGCATCTCAGTGAATCATCTCAAAAAGACTGCATGTCCTAGCTCGGTGTCAGAATGATATGGGCCAGCTCTTAAGGGAGAAGGATGGATTGTTTTAAGTAGAAATACAAGCAGACAAGGTCTTTTTCCCCCATGCCAAACAGTGCTATCAGGGAGCCTTATACCATAACTATATGTCAGTGTGGACAGACTCATTCATAGGGTCACTATAAATCAGAGGTGACGTGATGGCACATAAAAATGACATGTTTCAATTTCCATATCTCTTCCATGAGGGAGAAGGGAGGGAACAAAAATGAAATCAGGGTAACAGCAAAGCAGTGGGAAAATAAAGCAGGTGAGAGACACTGAGTCTTCTGCATGGCTGGTACTTTGAAGGCACTTAAAAAATCCTAGCTGAAGAAAGAGTCTGTCCAGTTTCTGTGTTCCTGGGTCACTGAAAAACTATAAAAGCTCAACAGAGAACAGATGCTGCTGAGACTTATGTCTCTGAAATTCCAATGAGATTAGAAACTGCAGGTACAAAATATATAGTGCCATATGGTCCCCAGGGGGTAAAGTGTGGACTTACAGGATCTCCTTGGAAGCCTTTCTGACCATAATCACCAGGATGTCCTCTTGGTCCCGGGCTGCCCTGAAAATGTAAGGTATTTGTGTTACTCCCTTCTCCCAAACGGATGCATCTCAGTCCTCAAGTTCTCAAAATGAATGGATGTTTGAATTGGTGGTTATTTTTAAATTAAGAAAATGGAAGTTTGTGTCCTTCACTCAGGTTCTTCTAACATTCAGGACAGACAGTTGTAAGAGGATCTTACAAGAGAGAGACTCAGGAGGAGCAGCTCATGCAGCCTAGTGTGCACCTCCTGATGAACATGGAGTGAAAGCCCAACACGTTTTGGGCTGAATCCTTGCTCCTGAGAATTTTGCCCAGACCTGTAGTTCCTGAAGACTTCAGGGAGCATAAAATGGCATTTAAAATACATACTACAAAATATTTGGGGGGGGGGGCAAGGAAGGACTTGGAAGGGAACTTAAACTCCCAGGGAGCAATATTTTGCCCACACCTGGAAATTAAAGAAGTGCAGATTCCTGAATAGCAAGTCAATGTTGATGTAAATCCCATACTCTAGTAGGACTAGCAACTGGATTTTGTTTTTCCTTGCTGGAACCATTAACTATGACATAAATGGCGGAGCATTACTGTATCTGAAAACTGGGGCAGGAGCTAAGATTACTGTTTTTCCAAAATCAGATAAAATTAATGTGCTAACAGTATCTTAGTGGTCAATTACCCAACTGAATTAGGATTGTAAATTATGGACATTTAGCCACACATATCTGAACAAAAAACAATATTTCACTGGGATATGTACCCCTGTTTTGTGTTTTAATTATTCCAAACATTCTAGTAGAAAATGCTTGCTAAGCCGTTCCTCTCTGCTGAGTACTTAGATAAATTTTTTCTCATAGGCATTGACCTTCTAACTTTTTACAAAGTTAAACCCGAAGCAACAATAGATTTTAAAATGATACCCGCCTGGCCTGGGTCCCCTTTTTCTCCTCTGAGTCCTGGAAGTCCCTCTGATCCCTTAAAAAGGATTAAAAAGAGAGAAATGTTATTTTTGGCACTTTAAAAGATAGTACCTGGACACAGAAAAATGCAAAATAACATACCTCTTCGCCATCAATTCCACTAAGTCCATCAATCCCATTCTTTCCCTGAGCAAACAAAATCAGGAAATGTGATTTACACGGCTATCCAATATAGTCACCATGCAGAAAGTGTTAGCAGAATAAGCAGCAACTAATGAGTTAACGTTTGGAGTCAACCCTTGAAAATTGGAAAGATTGGCACAGCACCCTTGCCCTTTTGGAAAGGAATCACATCCACACCTCTTATTCTAGGAAAAGTAAGAAAGCTAGTATTTATTAGGAACATATAAGATAGGAAAGATAATTAATAATCTTAATTCTAGCTAATTGAGGTGGAGATGTAGGGGGCTAGGGCTGCTCTCTCATCTCCTGAGATAAATGGCAGGATGCCTCCTCCATTCTCTCTGATATTTTAGCATATATTCCATGTCTCCTCAGCACATTCAGAAACAGATCACACTGATAGCTGAGGTCAAAACTACAAATCACTGACATAAGCGTACCAAATCTACACTCCTGAAAATAGCAACAACAGAAGCAGGGGAGAGAGTTCTAATCTCCCACCCAATGGCTTCTGCCCATGAATTTTTAGATGTATGTTTATGACTGTAAATGCGCATTGAATCCATTGTGTGGTATAAACCACCTGTAAGGCTTCTGAGTGAAGAAATAGTTGGTGAGGTTAAGTGTGGCCTCTTCCATCTGTGACTCCTAAGGACGTTCTTCTTCTTCTTCTTTTTAAATCACTGCTGGATTTAAAGTCACACTACTTTGTGTATGCAGTATTTCATGCTGACAATTTTGATTATTCCAGGAACAGGTTTACTGTATAAATCTTTTAACACAACAGGAATTATTAACATTTAACAGGGTATAGTGTTCTTACTGTACCTTTTCTCCCCTGTGTCCTCGTAGCCCCTGAAATAGTTGAAGCAAATATTTATTTAATAATAGACAGATTTTTGTTTGTTTGAAGCATTTGTTTAAAATGATTCTTCAGGTATATACTTGCCTTCTGACCTTTATTCCCTTGATCTCCCCTACATCCTTTGTCTCCACCTGGTCCAGGAAAACCTCTGGGACCCTAAAATAAACATCCTGGAAGTCAATGGAAACAAAAGTCCTAAAAAAATATATTGAAACATTATTTTCATAGCTTGTAACTTACAGGTTCTCCATCTTCTCCTAAATGTCCTCGATTGCCCTCTGGACCAACAGATCCCTAGAGATGAAATTATAAATGAAAAGGCAAATATTAAATTACAGAAGCATTCAAGTGGAACATTCTGCTGAAGTGCTTGACTGGCTAATGTGCTGGGAGAAGATGCAAAGAGAAGGTGAAGGAGGATCAGGGGGAGAAAGGAGCTGACTTACATCAGAGTCAACTCTCTTTTGGCCCAGGGGCACAGCCACAATGCTGGCGAAAGATTAGGACAGGGTAAGGGTGGTCCTAAATTATTTTCAGCATTCCTAAGCTGGCAGGGGTTTGGATTCAACACAGCTTCAGATGGTCTAATGTCAACTAATTTGGCCTGTAGCCACTTTGGCCAGTTAGGATGGCACTATTCATTAGGAAGTGTGAATTAAGTCAGTTGACAGGGGCACAAAGTAGCATGGGGAAAAAAAGATGCAAAATTCATATATATTACAGCTCTCCAAAATATGCAAGCTTTCAAGATCTCCAGACCTCTTCATCAGGCAAAGTACTACAAGACGTTCTGCCTTGTCCTAGGCAACCTACTGCAATCTGAATTAAATGAGGGACTGACAGTCTTACCTTAGATCCCATTTTCCCTGTTTGTCCAGGAGGGCCATCCTCTCCAACACACTTGCAATGCACGCAGCAGCATGTTCTCTCAGCAATTTTGTCCTTGAAAATAGAAAATTACTATAGATAACACATTTATTCTTTAAACATGGCAACCCCTACTGATGCAAAAAATCTGCTGCAGTGAAATGAGTACTTATTAGCTTATGCCAAATCATGAGTTGTGGTGAACAAAGAGGCAGACTTTCAAGTTTTGAAATGGAATCCACTGAACCTTCTCTTATGAACTTACCACATACTCAAAGAGCCTGGTGGCAATATTATGTGTGCCAATAGTTAATTGGTCATTATATCCAAATCCCTTTCCAAATTCCATATACAGAAGATCGTGGAAATCAGTGGCTCCTTCCAAGACAATGATTATTATTCCATCCAGTCCTGTTTAAGACATTGATTATTAGAATACCCTTGGAATCGTTATTTCTTAACTTCTCTCCCTTTCCCTACCCCCATTATTTTTCTCTCTCTTCCATTAAAGGATGAAGCCCAGTGTTAAATAGCACACATTAAATATAGACAGGGATGGAATCTCACTTTTGACATTTCATTGCTACAGTTTGTAATGGCTGGACACTGGTTAGGAACAGTGTCCAAATTTCTGAATAGTCAAATTTCTGAAATACTCAAATTTCTAACATGTGGATCAAACAGCCCCAAAGCTCAGAATGTAGTCATGCAATGATGGAATAGGTTTGGTTACAGATAAACATAACTATGATAGTGATTATCTTGAGAAAGTTTATGCTGACTTAACTAAATCAGCACTCTTGGTTGTCCTGTAAGGTAGGTTTATCTTGTTGTGCTGCCCCACCAGGTACATTGCCATTATAAGAACTTCTCATCACCTGAAGGGTTGACTGTTCATTTTGTGTCCTTTGAATGCTGATGGATTTCTCCCTACAGGCTTTTAAACTAGGAGCTAAATTACATTCTGTGTTGAATATGTTGAATGCAGTTAAAATCTTTTCTTTTTTTCTACAAGGAAATAAGCATATGCAGCCTCAATGCAGACCTGGGCCATGACATATGTATAGAGGATGATTAAAATTCCATCCAATTTGGTTGAAGAAAGCAACAGAGGTATTCTCTTTTTTTGTCTTTTTTAGAATGAAGTGGGAGTTGAAATAAAAATCAATTGTGTGTGGATGTTTAGTCTCCCTCACCCATAAATAATCCTCCTAGTCTGTATTAGAGCCACATATAATTCTTTTAGTGAACAAAAGAGAGAGAAAAGGATCTTAAGCTACACATTACACTTTTAAATTGGCATTTTATTAGCCCTGAATAGTTCTAGGCCCTGGACATTGGTCTGAAAGTACATGACACAGAAACTCTGCTGAAGCTATATGATTTTCAGTCTGATAGTCGATTTCCTGGGAACCCAGTGTATACCATTTAGCCCTGTTCGAGCATTTGAATTTGCATGAATACACAGAGGGATCAATGGATGGTGTGGACAGGAGCAATCATGTAAGCTCCCCGCACTCCTCAATTTCTTTTCCCACAATGATATAGTGGAATTTGAACCCATAGGGCTGAAGTCCTGCAATTTTCTGATTAGTGGAGATTATGACATCATCCATAGGCCACCTCTTGTGGCTTCCCTTTGAGCTTAGCAGCTGGGATAGACAATAATACTTCTACAAACAGGATATTGTTGTGAGAGCCCCCTGTTGTAATCCAAAGTATCTGATGGTGGTTTGGTCTTGAATTGCCAATTGAGCCTTTGGCTTTATAAAAACATTCTCCTTATTTGTTGATATACCTTGATCCTGTTGCCTGCAGTTTTTGGATTCTCCTTGCTGACTGTGGACATTGCCATGATGAGCCCCTCCACTTCCAATATTAGGCACTGCACTGTTGCCCATACACCTGGGAGGATCATAGATCTTCATATGTTGAACATGAAGGTTTGAAGAGATCTTTCTAACTGTGTACATCTGCATGTGATCACAAAGCCCTCTTCAGATCTCAGACTTCTGTGCTCAACAAACAAAGGTCTGTGACACTGTAAAGTGGGGGGGGGGGGGGCATGGAGAGAAGATGCCTATCCACATCTCTATCCCACCCCTTATGCCCTTTAGCCCTCTATACATTCAAGTGAACATCTGAATCGAGCGTTTGTGTTTCCCTGAAAGAGAATGTTAAGAATCTGATTTAAGCAACAATTACAGTAGCAGTACTGGTAGTAGTAATAATTATAGCAAGAACTAGTTTGAATTAAATGATTAGTGTTTGGTCTGTTACGATATACCTTGTTTTCTGAGTTCTTCTGATTTTTTTTCAAGAGCTTCTATATCATCATCCAAGCCATCAGAGAAAAGAATTAGTACCTAAAAAAAAGGTTAGGAAAGTAAGATTAAAACATCCATATCATATGATGAAGAGAGCAGCAGGATACACAGTATGTAGTATCATTGTACAACATATTTGATGAAATACTTTGGTGGAACTCCAGCCAATCTCTCCGGATTAACTGTATTTTCAGAGAAATGGAAATTCCTTTAGATAAGGGATGAGTGACATAGACTGTAAAAGAGATGTACAACTTTCAGATAATTCCAGCTGAGCTGATAGATGTGTTGTATAATATTATGCAATAATATACAGCCTACTGGGTATGAGAATAAATTACCTTGCTTCGGCTTTCATTATCAGATAGGTTTCGAAATGAATTCCAAAGAGTGTCCAAAAAATTGACATTGAGATATGATGGACTGTTGATCACAACATTTCTGAGTTTCTCCTGGATTTGCCTTTCATCAACATGGAGAGCGGCCAAAATAGGAGGGTCGGAATTCTCTATTGGAATTGCTACACTGTACTGTGTGGTTGTTCCTTTGTTGCAACTCACAGTACTTGTAGAGGTGAAGTCTTTTATAATACCAGGAAGGTAGGTCTCCAAAAGTTGTTGGTTTTTGAATAAGTGGTCCCCTGACTTCTGAGAGGAGATGTCAAATCCCATAAGAACATCTACGAAACATTCTGTTTTACAGAAATGCAGGGGGAAATATTAGAAATTATTTGGACAAGTTAGTGTTGAAGAATGGCAGAAAAAGAGAGACCACTAAAAACAACAGCACCACATTGGGAGAACAAAATCAAACACAATGCTAGACCTTTCATCTCTCAAGACTGGATACTTTGAAGTTTTCTAGGTGGTGGCTGGATGAACTTCCAGGTAGACGCAACTGCACAAGTATTGTCCTGGCCAATAATACATAAATTGGGATTTATATTACAAAATGACAGTTGATTTTGCCAGTCATGATGGCAGCACAGAAGAGAAACACAAAGCAAGTGAGATAACACTTCTACCTACTGCATACACATTCTGCTGAATCATGTGTTGCACCTTTTTCTGCAGAATGCAGGCAAGGGATTTATTTTAGATTGCATTAGTGGCTTCCTTTCATGTAGTAGATGATGGTATAATGGACACGATGAGCATAAAACTCTGGCATGCAACTTGTTCACATGCAGGGTTTTGTTTTTCCACCGGTGGAGCTTTCAGATATGAAAAACCTCTCCTTCTGTTGGCTTGGAACAATTCAAAGAAGTCTCATTAGAATATTCAGAATGCTGGTACTGCCTGGAACCAAAAAGCTCCCAGTACATGGAAAGTTATTATCAGAACATAACATTCAGAATATTAACCTGTTAATTAGACTACAATTGAATATATTATTTGGCAGTGGAAGGTGATGACTCCAATAGGAGCTATCCAAAATGCTGAACCCTGAACCCTGGAGGATCATATTCATTGCCCCTCCAGCATCCAGGTCAATAGTCTCCACTGTTATTTAGGAATTATTTAAGGAACCATAACTTCAGAGTCTTCAGTTACAAGTGTAAATGGAACCATGATTGGGTGTACTATGGTATTAATTTCAACGTAAACCTCATAATCTGATTCAGGAACAAGAACATTTCACATGTATTGTAACTGGTAAGGTAAAGGTAAAGGTTCCCCTTGACATTTAGTCCAGTCGTGTCCGACACTAGGGCGCGGTGCTCATCCCCGTCTCCAAGCCATAGAGCCAGCGTTTGTCCGTAGACAGTTTCCATGGTCACGTGGCCAGCGCGACTAGACACGGAATGCCGTTACCTTCCCACTGTAGTGGTACCTATTTAACTACTCTCATTTACATGCTTTTGAACTGCTAGGCTGGCAGGAGCTGGGACAAGCGATGGGAGCTTACTCTGTCGCGTGGATTCGATCTTACGACTGCTGGTCTTCTGACCTTGCAGCACAGAGGCTTCAGCGGTTTAACCCGCAGTGCCACCACATCCCCTTATTGTAACTGGTACTGAATATCAAATGTTGCGTTTTACATGGCCTGTGGTCTGGACTATAATCTGCATTATACATGTGTTAATATTTCTGCCTTTGTAAATGTGAAGCAAGGTATTATTTTGAGAGATGGGTCAGGGATACTTAGCCATTATAGAAATGCACATCATTCTGATGCTTTGAGGGAAACTCTGACATGCAAATACTGTTAGAATGTTAAGACTATTAAGTGCTGACAGCTTTGTTCTTACTTATCAGAAGAATGTTATGCATGAAGCATAATACTGTAAATAATTTATTTTTCCTAAAAGCTACTAATTGGGCCTTCTCAGAATTCATAGCAAATTGAGTGAATCTAGTTAATCATCTTTATCTAACTCCTCCTTATCCAAACTTCCCTTTGAGAAAGGCTTGACATCAACCTGTGGCATCATGGCCTGTTACTGCACTACTTTTACAAACAGAAAGTTTTTCCTAATGGAAACTCAAATAATCTTTGCATTATTTTTTTCTTTCCTGTCCAAGAGGGAATCTTTCTACAGACCTAATGACTGTGATCAGAGAAATGAACCGAAAGAGGGAAAATGTAGAGAATGTTACTAGAGTGCATACAATACGAAGAAATTAGGAATTAATATCAATGCCAATTAACCTTTGTACATGCTCACAGCAAACTGGATGTTACAGTTAGCATGTCATTAGAAGTAGAGAGTTCTTGAGGAAAAGACTGTCTCTGTATTCTAACACAACTGGCTAGATAGCGCAGTGAGCTGGTCTAATTAACTGCAGAGCCAGACATTGGGTATTTAAATCCCCAGTACACACTATAGGAGAAGAGCCAGCCTGTGTGGTCTTGGCCTAGCTACCTGGTCCCCAAGTAGTCCCAGAAGAAGGGAATAGTAAATTACTTCTATTCTATACCTAGAAAACCTTGGAAAGGGTTGCCATAAGTCAGAATCAACATGTAATCATCATCATTATTATTCTAGTACAAGCTTGCCTCAATCTACATTTGATGAATTAACTTTCTTTTGTCTTGTATTTGGTGGCTGAGAGATAAACACAACTTTGGTTTCATGTCCAATTTTCCCTGGCACTGTAGCTCTGAAAGATTTGCATGCTAAGAGTAACAATGTTTTAAGAGGAGGAAATTCACACATTTGCCAGAAAGTGACATTTTTGACTTTGCACCCTAACAAGTGCCCTTCACCTCACCACACTATACCACAATTCAAATTTCTGATGCTCCTCTAAGTTTCAAAAGTAGCTTGGCTTATATTGTAGATAGGAAGACAAGAGGATCAAGAACCTTCTACACATTTTGAGTTACTCCAGTCCAGACAGATGGATTGGACTCATGGCGCAGTGGTTAAACTGCTGTACTGTATCCTAAACTGTATTCATGACCTGGGTTTCAATCCCAGGTTGCCGGCTCAAAGTTGATGCAGCCTTCTATCCACCTGAGGTTGGTAAAAAGAGTACCCAGCTTGCTGGGGGGGGGGGGGAGGGATGTGTAACCTGTATAATTAACTTGTAAACTGCCCAGAGAGTGCTTTAAGCGCTGTGGGGCAGTATATAAGCAGCATGCTTTGCTTTGCTTATGATTTGGACAATGCTCATTACAATGAACGATAGGATAAGACGATTTTGCTTTCTGAGAAAACTGAAATAGGAGAAAATCTCAAGTGCAACAGTGAATAAAGAAAAACAAAGGTAGGATGGACATAGGAAGAGAAAGCCATAAAACATTCAGAAAATTAAATTAAACTGGTTTGATTTTAAACTATGAAAAATAGGATTTCATTTTCATGGACATGAACAAAAGAAATTTAATACAAGTTTATGGAAGGGAACTTACTTGATTTGTCATCATCTTTACATATTTCATTCGTTATGTGTTTTGTAATACCAGACCGTTCACTGTAATTAGCAGCTGTATATTTATATATCCTGTCTGGGGAGCCTGTCATCTGTTGAAGTCGGGTGTGACGAAAATCTCCCACTCCAATTGCATGTATCTCTATGCCTTCATTTCTCAGGTCCTCTGCTGGTTGAGCAAAGCTGTCACGTGATCTTCCATCTGTGATTACTACTAACATTTGGTGGGCACTCCGAGCTACTCTGCGTTTTGGTGATTTGAAGAAGGCTTTCACTTCAGTGAGTGCTTTACCAATGTATGTTTCTTTTCCTCGCTGCATTGTAACCTTAGCAATTTTATGCTTCAGCTCTGATTTGTTTTGATAATGACCCAGAGAGAATTCCTCATGATATTTGTCACTAAATTGGGCCATACCAAAAACAACATTTCCATTATAACCAACCAAATCAACCAGCTCTATCGAGAGGTTCTTCACTTTCTCAAAGACTCCTGATACGCTTTTGGAACCATCAATCAGGAAAACAATGTCTGCGTGGATATCACATGCTGCAAGAGAAAGCAAAACGTAAAACAACATTTCTGGTATATTGTGCCAAAGGGCAAATAACGATCATACAGGAGTGATTACGCCACAGGGACTTAACCTCACAAGCCACACACTACACAGCAAGACATTAAGACATGTTACGTTTCGATATTGTGAGCCACCTTGAGTCCCTTCATTGGGTGAAAGTCAGCCTACAAATGATAGAAAATAAATAAATAAAAGCTTAAAGATGCACAGCATTGGTGGCTTTTTCAGTAAACATCTATAAAACACACCATTGTAGAAGGTTGATTATTCCAAGAGGAAGGTGCCACAAAAGATGGGCAACCATCTCCATGTCATCACCAAATGGAGATTTGTAGACTGTAGCATGGACAGATTTAAAGTTTGGTGCAAAGCAACATCCAATATTATTTTCCCAGAATTTTATCCATCCACTATTCCCTTCCATCTTTTGCTCAGTTTTAGCCCAACCATAGTATAAATCAGACCAGTACAGTACTGATGGAAATCCTGTCTCAGGAAAGAATGATCTTTATATTTCATTTTTTCCATGAGAAATGGAGATTAATTAAAACAAATTTCCAGTGTGGTGTAGTGGAGAGAGTGATAGACTAAGACTCTGGAGAACAGGGTTCAAATCCCCACTTGACCATAGAAATTTACTGGGGGAGTGCAACTGCTAAAGGCACTCCCTAAATATCTCACTTACTTTGAGAACCCTATTAAAGGTAAAGGTTCCCCTTGACATTTAGTCCAGTCGTGTCCAACTCTAGGGGGCGGTGCTCATCCCCGTTTCCAAGCCGTAGAGCCAGAGTTTGTCTGTAGACAGTTTCCATGATCACGTGGCCAGCGCAACTAGACATGGAACGCCGTTACCTTCCCACCGTGGTAGTACCTATTTATCTACTTGCATTTTTACATGCTTTCGAACTGCTAGGTTGGCAGGAGCTGGGACAAGCAATGGGAGCTCACTCCATCACGTGGATTCGATCTTACGACTGCTGGTCTTTCGACCTTGCAGCACAGAGGCTTCTGGAGTTTAACCTGCAGCACCACCACGTCCCTGAGAGCCCTATTAGGGTCACTATATGTCAGTTCTGACTTGACAGCAGAGAACACACACACATAGAAGTTTTGAAGTGGCAGGCAGGCAAATGGTTGCCAACATATACCGTACAGTCGGGTAGAGAATGTGACCCTTCATATGTTGTTGAGCTACTGACTATGCTGGCAGGAACTTACTGGAGCTGACCACCACTTGGAAGGCCCCATGTTGCTGAGACTGCCATAGGCTTTTGCTTTATGTGTGCTCATCTAGAACCATATTATATAATCGAAGAGTTCATTTTCTGCAAAACGTGCATTTAGCAAAACTGTACATTATAGCTGTTCATCCATAAAGATGTCTCCAAAATACAGAAACCAAATTTTACCTTGTATGTGTCTATCTGCATCATGTATACAGAAAAACTAGAATGGGCCCTACACTTATCTTGTCCTTGCCATTACCATTTCCTATAACAAGTTATTTTTAATTAAAGGAGGTGAATCCCTCCTTGCAATTTTCAGTGGTAGAGCCTAAACTTATTAGGTACACAATTGTACCATTCCTTCTGCATCAAAGTGCAGGCAGCTCATGACAAGGATGGGGGTGCTTCCAAAATTTTAAGGGGAGGCACTCCCCCATTCCCAGCTCCTAAGCAGCTCCTGCATCAAAGGATCAGATTAGAAGTCAGTTTCACCATTAGAATCTGAAATAACGTTTTCCCTTCCTAATCCCATCAAAACTATGTAATTCCATTAAAGTTGAAAAAAGAGTTAAGATAAATGGGCATTTTTGTTTCTTAATAAGAGCTCCACTTCCCATGGAGTGTCTAGTCAGACTTCCTGTAGACACATTGAACAATACAATTAGAAACAGGTGAAGTGACATAATGTCAACATTAAATTGCATCTCATGATTTGATGCTGAAAGAGCAGCTTCCCAGTCCTGGAGAACGCTCCCCTCTTTTCCATAACATTTCTGGGCTGACAACATTCATCCATAGTACATAAAACAGTGATTGTTTCTTCAGAAAAAAATTAACACAGTCAATACTTTACCTCGTGGTGGGCAGTAGTCATCTATTACAGTCAGATTTTTTAGGCCATCAAATTCATCCACATAAAAACATTTATCTTCCTTTCCAGCCATGATCATAAGTTCCTCACGCTTTGCACCTTTTATCCCAATGGCAAAGATAGTAATTCCGCTGTTTCTCAATCTAGTTGAGACTTCATCAAGTTGCTCCTTATCATGAGAATCACCATCTGTTATGACCATAAGAACCTGATGGACTCCCCTGCGTTTGCGGCTGCCATGCTTCTCAGTGAACAAAGCTTCAGTGTGTCGAAGAGCTGCTGCTGTATATGTTGTGCCATCTAAAAGCATGTCATTCTGGATGTGTGCAATGATGGCTGATTTGTCACTATACATGTTAAGGTAGAACAGAGTTTGTGGAGAAGTAGAATATTTCACAGCCCCAAACTGAACTCTGTCCTTGCCAACATCAGATTTATTCACGATGTTGATCAGGAAGTCCTTCATGAAACCATAATTGTTGTAACCTATACTGCGAGAACTGTCTAGTACAAAAACAATATCTAAAGCTCCAGTCCTTTTGCAATCTGAAAAGAATAAGAAAAGATACAGTATATACATCATTAATGCAATTCTTCATATTCTAACAGTAAATTCAATCCTACATTACTGTTAGCACTGGATTTATTTTTTTCCCCTTGCCCCCCCCCCCCAAGAAGAGCCAACCTCCCCTCACTCAAATGTCACAACTCTCTGGAACAGGTATTAGATGGGGGTGTACAGGTGGAGGGGGTTAGGCCCTCCTTTATGTGCTAACACAAAAGTACCACTGTAAAAATCATTTTCCAACTTTCTGCAGCCTATCATTCTTTGCGTTTCATGTAAAAAGTTGAGCAAGAGCCCGTTGACTTACAGCTTAACACACCAATTTAGTATACAAATATTCACAAGTGGCCTTTTGAAATTATCTATTCCACTTGTGAGCAGATGGAGGGGGGCAGTCAGGAAATGACAATTTCTCTAAATTTATTCAAGGGAAGGAGAAATCTTTCAGCTCCCAGGAGATGGGGCTCACCACCACCAGCGGTTGTAGCACAGCTTTTCTCTCTCCCCCCCCAAAAAGGATTTCTGGCATTTACACCAAATGGCAACAGCAGCCATGTACTTATCCTGGCTCACTTTACTTTCTCCACAAAGGCTTCTTCCTGGTTTCATTTTAGACTCTAGGGCTTTGTGTTGGTGGTAGCAGGGTGGAGATGCCAGCAAAGAAATAAAATTAAAAATGAAAACACGAGGGAGACTTTTTGGAAATAATTCTACAAAGTGTCCCCCAATTTCTTGGAGCAGTAAGAGAAAGAATAATGAGAATAACAAAAATAATGTGCTGTCAAGTCAGTTCTGACTTTCGCTTCCCCACTGTGCCTCCTGTGAGTAGAGCCAACTTGTGTGGCCTTGGGCAAGCTGCACAGTCTCAGGATGCCCCCAGAAGAATGGAATGGTAAACCACTTCTGAGTACTCTCTGCCTTGAATATCCTGAAAAGGGTCGCCATAAGTCAGATTTAAATTGATGGCACACGCTTATTATTTTAAGAGGAAAAAAAATCTTCAGAATGTTTCTCAAAAAAAATGTCTTTAGAAAAATATTGGTTTAGCACTTGTTGCAATTTTTAGGGCAAAGCACTTTCTGCAAGGCCTTCCAAATACTGTATAAAATTTGTGAGGAGCCATTGTGTAGATTTGTATATTGCAACTATTTCCCTGTAGGCCTTTAGCAGGTGTGAGGGAATGACGTGTTCTCTCCAATTCCAGGAAAAGGGAGGAGCTAGTGCTGGGACATAATTTGTTCATCAAGTTCCCCTAAGTTTTATCACCTAATTAAAAAGACTTCCACCTATGTTCATTATCAGGCCTTTTTATGCTACATTTTTAACAACCACCACCAATAGCATGATGTCAAGTCAATTCTGATTTATGGTGACTTTTTCCAGGCTTTTCTAGGTAGAGAATACTCAGATGTGGTTTCCCATTCCCTTCTTCTGGAGGTGCAGCTTGCCCAAGGCCACACAGTCTGGCTCTTCTCCCAGGAGGCACAGTGGGGAATCAAACTCCTAACCTCTGGCTCTGCAGCCAGATACTTAAACCACTGAGCTATCCAGACACCTTGTTATGTTTTTTTAAAAAAAAAACTGTAAAACTGCAAGAGAGCAGAAGGTGATGCATCTGTTTTTTCTTTCTGTTACATACATCTTCATCACTTTGCAGCTTCTCTGGCAACCCACATTTCTTTATGTGAAAAAGCCCAGTGGGAAGAGTTGCCTTACAATATCTTACCCTAGGCTTTAACTGAAAAGAAGGAAGTTAGGAAGCTGCTAGCTGGTACCTGCCACAGAAATGACTGTACAATTAAAGTTATGCATACACACTCCTCAGCCATCTCATCAGTAAGGTAAAACAATACTCCTGAACTTCACCCAAGAGAATTCCTCCTAATTTTCTCTTCTTTAAAAAAATGGGTTTAGTTTATTTTCTCTCCAATCCAATGGGAAGAGTTGAAGTGAAAAGGTATGACTTCCATTGGCCACACTGGCTGGGGATTCCGGGACTAGTGGTCCAAAAGGGTAGTTTTCCATGTCCCTGTCATGGCTTCATAGATCTTTGAAGTCTACCAACCTCATAGCATTAAAATATGTTTGCTAGATGTAAAAAAAAATTCTGTCCAACTTCTAGAAATGGATTTATCTATTTTCTAACTGATCACTCAGTTCTTAAGGATGCCCAGTGTGATGTAGTGACTAGGATTCAGGAGACTTGGGTTTGAATCCTTGCTCAGCCATGGAAGCTCACTGGGGTGTGTGGAACTGGTAAAACCACTCCTTAAATATCTCACGTACCTGATCATGTTTTAAATAAATCGGCTGACAAAAGAAAGAACAATTGGGGTAGTCAAATATTAGCCTTCACTTGTAGAAATACAATAACATTGATAGAGGGGGACATAATTAGATTTTCATGCTGTAAAATTGGAATTATTTTTCAAGTATACTGGATCTCTTTTTCAGGAGAAAGCGTTGAAGGATTCTTAGAATTTGTATCCTGGTGCTCTGAGCAGTGATTTGTGAAATTCTCCATTTTGTAGCTACCAATGACTGCATCATATTTTGTAGCTGTTTCATAATACCTGCTTGCAGCACCTTGTCCATATTAAAGTATTAATAATGCATCACTGCATGTTAACTGTATGCATATTTAAAGTTTCTTCTGAAATGTGCAAGCTTTTCATGAGGTGTTACACATGCATAAATGACCAAGATCAAGAGAAGTACTAACCGTCAGGTTTATAAGGGGTGCATATGCCAAAAATGATTTTGTCTTCTATCTGGTTTAGAATATCAAAGTTTTCTACATAAAACACATTTTCAGATTTCTCACTTATCTCTTCTAGCTGAGTTTTATTGGCATTAAATACTCCAACAGAATAGATTATGATGCCTTTCTCCCTCAGGGCTTTGGCTGGAGTTTTTACTTCGTCCTGTGCTTCCCCGTCAGTGATTAGGATCAGAATTTTGTTGACAGAAGGCCGGGCTCCTTTAGCAGGTGTGAAATAATCTGCCACAAACTGCAATGCTTCTCCCGTGAGTGTGTTCTGATTCAAGGCAGACATTATTCCAATGGCCTTAATGATGTCGCTTCTTGTTGAGTAAGTGTTGAGCTGAAATTCTTCTTTTTGTGTGCCACTGAACTGGACAATGCCAACACGTATTTGATCTAGGCCAATGTCAGATTGGTTCACCACTTCCTTCATGAACTTCTTCATTTTCTCGAAGTTTTCATTGCCTATGCTACCAGAGCTGTCCACTAGGAACATGACATCAGCTTTCTTTTCCTTACAAGCTACAGGAGAGAGAAAATGTGTGTCATGGTTCATCATTAGAACAATAGTTCCCAGGTGAACAGCCCACATCAGTCATGCAAGTAATAGCTGCACTTAGAATCTATGGGAAGACCACACATATCAACGAAACCATAATTCTTCAAGAAGCACATAGACATACAAACAAGTGTATGTAAATACATGAGACACTATGGTATGCCTATTATTTTGAGGATGTTTAATACTAGTAGGTTTTAATCATGGGTGCAATCTTGCAAAAATTAAGCATTTTTATGTCCTCATTATTTCAATAAGTGAGTAGTACACATATAGGGATTTCTCCCAAACTGTTGGTGGATAAAGTGATTATTTAATACACATATTTAAAGTAAGACAACAAACTGAAGAAATTAGATTTCAGATTATTGACATCATTCATATACTGTACTATCAGTTAACCATTTACTCTTCTTCATTTTCTAAATCTTTTCCCCACCTCTGTTGGTCACTAGAAACAGAGCAGAATGTAGGGGGATATGCTTATTTGCTCATACACTACCATGTGTGGCAAACACAACAGTATGTATATGTAACTGGAATTTACAACCAGGTTAAATATTTCCCCAAGTATATAGCCAAGAAGACAGTCTTGAACTGACAGCATGCATATACATTTTTCCTGTGTTGATGCAGAGTATACTAGAGCAGGGGCACATATTGTGTTTGAAGAAACCTTGTTCCATTCTCCCCTCAGTAATCCCCTAATTTCTTAGCTAGTTCATCTCTGGGGATCAAAGAACATGTTTAGAGAAATCCACTTCTAGAAACAAGAGTTCCCTCAAGCAGCAATAAAAGCAATAATTGCAAAAACACGTTAAAAGGAGAACCATGTTTGCCAGTTGGATTATCTCTGGAATGTAAACATGGCTTCCTTTGCATGCCCAGTTCTGGAGTGGCAGGTGACAAAGCAGTTCACATTGATGGCGAGAAGAACAATATAGGGACAGGCAGGACAAATTTCTTTGAAACCGTGCTTTGACCTTGAAAAGAGAAGTTAAGGATAGCTGGTCTTCACAAAATTCCTGCAAACTTTCCATTCTAACTGAGGACAGAATCACACATTCTCCCAGGTACATGTTTCTACACCTGTTTTTCCCCAAAATCACAGATGGAAGGGTAGAGGCATTAGAAATGATTTGTTGGAGATAGGACTCTTGACCTCCAAAATACCACCCCACCCTTATTTTATTTTCCTGCTGTTCTTACACAGCTCTTACAGAGCTCAGCTGGGGAGATTTAAAATTGGGGGTATTTGTAGGGATTCGTAAGTGCTCACCACTTCTTGCAAATCTTTCTTTTGCCATGGCATTAGCTTTACCAGAGAAATACATGATATTTAATAAGTAACTTCTAAACTGAGTCCCTGGATGCTGGTTTTTAGCTTTTCAGCTTGTGTTTGCTTTTAAATTTAATGGTTTTTAATGACTTGAAATATTTTAATTATGCTGATAGTTTAATTTATTTTTCAATGTGTTATTCTTGGCCGTTTATAAATGAGACTAGATGAAATGAAATGAAATAAATACAGAGTTCAGAATCCCCCATTTCTGTCATAATGACTAGTTTCACCCTTAGGAAGCAACCTGAAACCAAGAAATATTTGTGGCAGCATAAACTTGAGTTTGTTTGACTTGTGCAACCACAGCTGTGTTTATATGAAGAATTGCT
Organism: Intellagama lesueurii; assembly: GCA_037013535.1. Taxonomy (NCBI): domain Eukaryota; kingdom Metazoa; phylum Chordata; class Lepidosauria; order Squamata; family Agamidae; genus Intellagama; species Intellagama lesueurii. The sequence goes on from JBAJHW010000006.1 coordinate 77,246,975, forward strand.
GGGAGGTGGGTGGGATTTGTCTTACCTTCTTTAGAGCATATGCCTCGAACAATATCATTTTTAATATTTTTCAACAAGCCATACTGTTGCACAAGGAATACCCTTAATTTTGAGCCTGCAATCTCATGCAGCTGGGTGACATTAGCATCTTTCACGCCGATAGCATAAATGTTGATCTCCGCATTCCTCAGCATTGTGGCAGGTACCAGCACATTGTCGTGCGCTTCCCCATCTGTCAACACAATGAGATAGCAGGGCACTTTGCTATTACGCTCCTTTCTAGCCTTTTCAAACAATGGCAGCATGGACTTTAAAGCTGCTCCAGTATAAGTATCTCCTGTCAGTTGTCTGATATTATTAATGGCTTTTTCTAGGCTGTTGCTTTGAGTGTGCTCATGAGCTTCAAATTCTACTTTATGATTGTTCGAATATTGCACAACTCCAAATCGGACATGATCAGGTCCTACTGTAAACAGTCTGATGACTTCCTTCAGGAAGGTTTTCATGTATTTATTGAAATCCTCGGAATAAATGCTGCTGGAACCATCAATGAGAAAATAAATATCAGCCTTTTCTGTGTCCCCACATCCTGCAACAAGAGAGAGATGTTCTATAACAGCAGGCATGATTAGGCAACAAAGATAAGCCCTGTTCAGTAAAAGGCTTAATCATAACCTACGAACACAGGAACCAAGCTAGTCCTGTCACTTCTGTTCTATATTTTACACATGGAGAGCTAAACCTGAAGAGGAGAACACTCTCTGGCCATGAGAGATCTCTATACTATCACGAAACCTGAAAACCAGATCATGAGCAGAAATTGCACACAGTTCTCTTCAGATATAGGTCTCCATGAAGGAAGTTTAGGAAAGAAAGGTGCAGGGCTAGCCTGATCTTTCTATCATTATTTAAGATTAACCTTTTTACTGAACGCTCAGGCAGACCTGAAAGTATTAGGAGATGCATTGAAGTAGGTAGAGATACAGGTGGAGGCCAAATGTAACAAGAAGTTTTAAAAGACTGATGAGTAGGGGGTCTCTCAAAAATGGAGCAATGGATATCAAAATGACAAATGGGATTTCAGGATAAACAAATATGTATAAAGTGATACACTTCACATATACTCTTCCAGGGTCTGAGCTAACGGTGATGGACCAGAAGAGTAATCTTTAGTACATGGTGGATAGCTTGATGAAAATGTTGAACTATTTTTCACCGCTTGGGAAAAAGGTGAATTCCATGTTAGGGACTATGAGGAAAATAAAATTGCTAGTGTCCTAATGCTTTTGCACAAATGTACAATGCAATCATACTTGGAATGCTGTGTACACTCCACATATATATACACATATAGCAATGTAGAAGTTATATTTGATATGGAGAAAGTGAAAAGTTTCATTGAAACCTGGCATCTCCTTTAGGCAACTTGTACTTCTTAAGCCTGATGGCATTTATCTCTCAGACTGGGAAGAAGGTCTGTGGTTTCACAAACTATGTAATGGGGTACTGAATTGGTTGCAGCTGCAGTAATTTGGCAGTGAGATGGGGGATAAGCCTCTTGTGGCATAGTAGGCACAGACTAGATCCATTTCTGTCAACCATTCAGGATAATCCTCCTGTTTCCCCAAAGGCCATCTTCCTAAGAGATCTTGAGGTGGACTTACAGGCAACTGCCAGTTCAGGGGCTGAAATATGATTATCGCCAACTCTATAATCCTATGTATCACTCCTGGCAGGCAGGCTGAGGAGGGGCATTGGCCATTATGCCTCCTGATAGCTGGATCCATGCCCTATGCTGTGCCAAATTCTATATGCTGGACCTCATAAAGATGTGGCCAATTCATCCTTCCTGTCCCTGCCTTGCTCTCTCTCCTTGTATAACCACTAAGGGTACAAGGGAAGAAACAGTAAATATGTAAGCAGGGGCATTGCTAGCTGGCTTACATCAAAGGTGTTACCTGCTTTGAGGTGTATTTTTCTTGCAGACTGAACATAGATCTTGTCCTGTATTTGATTGAAGAGTTTCTTCTGCCACATGTCAACCTTACTTGGCAAGTCAAAGAATTTCAGCAGTTGTATAACATTCTTATTTGGTGGATATGATACTACCTTTTCTAACTGGGTGATATTAGCTCCTTCAATACCAATGGCAAATACTGTCACATCAGCCCGCAGCAAGAGATTAGCTGCATCTATTATAGAGTCGTCTGAGGGTCTGTGAGTGATGATGGTGGCTATTTGTTCTACTCCTTGAGACTTCCTGCCTCCAGCATGTCTAGCAAAAACTTGTTTCCTGGTACCATTAATGGCAGCACCCAGGTTAGCTTTTCCTTTTCTGGGAGAAAAGCTCTGAATTCGCTGCAGAATGTCACTTTTCTCTGTTTCATGGCTCAGAAAAGACAGAACTTGTGGCTCAGTGCTGTACGTCACAAGGCCAATTCTTATGCAGTCTTTGTTCACATCAAGAGAGTTCACTGTATTTTCTAAGAATTTTCTGACATGTGTAACATCAGCATTGGAAATACTCTCATCCACCACAAAGACAACATCTGCAACTGAATCACCACGACAGTCTGCCACTGTAAGAGGAAGAACACACAATGAGATTACCAATCTTGGCTCCCCTTTCCCCAACCACTTCTTTTATAAAGATTTTCATATGTACATATGTGTGGAAGATCCTGGTTTTATGCAATCATACTTGTTACTAAAAAGATCACACTATAGAGATGGAAATCAAGGAAGTATTCTCATATGGATCAATGGATGAAAGGCTTCTTGGAGCTTGAAGCTCATGAACAATCATATCCCATTGCCTACAGTAATTACACAGGTACAGAGCTTTGAAGGAACTGCATCCCTGGAGGGAAAATGACATCACTGTAGGAAACGAACATGAAGAAAGATTTGGTGTATCTCTTCATGATAGAGTGGAACAACGTCCAGTTGATATCATACGTTGAATCAGTAATCTGATGACTGTAAGCAGTGGGACAAGTGAATGCTGATCAGTTTTCTTGTTGGTACCCAAATAATATAACAGGGCATGCATGGAATGCCAATGGCATGGAATGGCATTTGTGTCTTACATGAGCTTCTGGTGAAGTTACCACACTGCAAACTAATGTAGAAAGGATTTCTGAATGCTAGATCTCCTTTACAACATACATTGGACTGTCCAAGTTTGCGCTTCCCTTGTGCATTAGTGAGATCAGAGCTACTGAAGGATGCATTGTTTCTGATCTCCTGTGGAAGAGGTAGATGCTCCTTCAGTTGTTGTTTGGACTGCCCTCAATGCTAATGACAGTTTTTCTCTTGGAGGAAATAGCCCCAAAGATGCAAAGGAGAAGGCTATCTTTTTCCCCACATGCCATGGTCTCAGTCATGATCCAATCCCCAGACTGTTGTTCTTAAAGTACCTAGAGGACACACCAGAAGCACCTATAGCAGAATTAAGGGATCTTTGGCTTTCCAGATGTTAGGCACTAACCCCCACAGCCACTTACTACTGGCAATACTGGGTGGGTGGGTGGGAATTACAGGCCAATAACCCTTACTCCTTTTTTACATGTTTGATAAAGTTTGGCTCTGAGTGTGAGGGACAAAGGAGGCTTTTTTACCAATTCATTTGCCCATATTTCTGAGGCTCTGTTGCACTGTTTTCTGTACCTTTAGTTGTTTCATTCTGAATCCTTGGCGGAGTAGTCATTGGTGGAGGAGTTGTTGGGATGACTTCAATGCCCATTGCTATAGCAGATTCAATCACATTGGACATATTTTGAGAAAATACAAGGAAATCTTTTGGTGCTTCAAACTTGTAATAGAATGAATGAGTAGCTATTGACTCAAGCTCTTGCAGAGATGCATCTTGTGTTCCCAAAGCTATGATTTTTACTCCCTCCTGTTGAAGTAGCCTGGCAGGCCTCTCCACATCATCTTCTGACATCCCTGAAGTTGCAACCACCACAATCCGGTTCTCGTCTTCCATTGGTGTTTTGAAAAAAATCTCATGGACATTTTGAATGGCATTTCCTGTCCTTAAAGATCCACCTTTGAAAAAGAGGTTCTTTTTAATGTGATTCAACATGGGGCTCTTTGCTTTAAATTCGTCCAGCTGGAATTCAACGAATATGTCATCACTGTACTGTGCAAGGGCCACACGGTATTTGTTTGGGCCTATCGTCAGACTGTTAATCATTCTGTTCACAAAAGATTTCATAGTGGAAAAGGCTCTTTTTCCAAGTGTATCTGAGCTGTCAATCAAAAGGACGATGTCTGCTGACTCAGTGACTGCAAAAACAGAAAGCAAACATTAGTGTATCAACTTATTGTTGACAATAAAATACTAAGAGAGTAAAAATAATGGTCGAGATCCAGATTTAGGCATGTGCAATTGGTCTTGTGGAAACAGATTCCTCATCCATTGTCTTGCCACGGAAGCCCATCTAAGGCTTTGGATACAGTACATAAAGGATCAGAGAACTCTGATAAATGAGATGACCTAAAATACAAGGGGCACGTCCTTGAAAATCAGAGAGGAACCTCCTATGAGTTGAGCCTTCTGGCCAGGCAGGTCCTAGATCCAACCTAATATGCTATAGAGTGGCAATGTTTAAATAAAGTTATTTAGACACCCCACTCCTATGAAAATGGTGTAGTCCTATTCTTTCATTTGTTTCTCTTTTCAGGTATGATCTTTGCAGCAGTATGTTTCTGTTTATGTCATCTTGCTGCTTTTTGGTTTACTGTGTCTTGTTTATATTTGCAACTAATGTTTTTCTTGTAAACTGTCCTAAGAATGTAACTGGAAATTATCATAAAAATGCATGAAACATACAAACAAATCTGTACAACAGCCATTGTATCCCCCAATTATCCTTTATGTAAGCTGCAAGAGCAGCTGGTTTGGTTTTCTCTGCTTCTGGAAAAGTGTCAGAGAAACAACTCCCTAATTCACTGGTAATAATGTAACATTAACAAAACTGATGAAAATGTCAGGAACAAATGTATTTTCTTTTGAAGTATCACATCTGAAACCTCTCCCCTCCATGATTGCTGCAAAGAAGATTGTGGTCTAGATTGTTCTCATTCATAGAACAACCCATATGAATGTGAAACACGATGTAGTACTCTTTAAAAGAAATACTGAAGTACCATGTTTCTGGGTTATAGAAGTCTGTGTCCCAAGAATAACAAGGAGCAAAGTCAGAAACATCTTCAGATTGTGTGTGGATGGTCCAGGAAATAAATCTGGAAATACAATAAACAAACAAAAACCTCTTTCACCACATGTCATATTTGTTTAATACTAGTGCCACAAGAAGCAAAGTCAAAAACAAAGCCATCAGAAGGTGTATCGATGATCAGGAAATAAAGCTATAAAGCTGCACTCTGATAGCTCCATGAGGGAGATATCTCACAACGTCTTACGCAGTGGAGGGGTGCCACAACAGATGGGAGAATGCCGGCCTGTAACTATATCCTTTGTGTTATGCTCTCCTAATTTCAAACAGTAGCAACAGCAAACCCTTGCAATCATTAGGGTAGTTTGCAACCTAGGGGACCAAAGATGGTACTGCAAGCTTGAAAAACAGGGCCACATTCAAATCCATCAATATGCGTTAATATCCACATAATCCCTTCGCGTGAATATTATGAATATCAAGTTTCTGGTGTCAAGCCTTCATAGTCTTGAATCAATGGCTCCAACAGGAAGAGACATCTTCTCTTCTGTTACCATATTAGTGCTTAACATATCTTTTCCTTTCAGACAGCTATGGTCTTCCAAAGTGACTCACATCAGTTTAAAAAAGAGAGGAGCCCTATTCAAAGATTATGCCTAAAACCATGAAGTGCTGTAATCATAGTGTGGGTGTGAGGCATGCATATATTCCTCCTCCAGAAGTAAGGCAGACTTTTATAGGTTCAGTGCAAAGTTCTTCAGAGGCACTTGTAAGCACATTCAACTGAATGCCCTAACTATACTTCCACATTGAAGAGCCTTGCCTTATTATAATCCCACCCCACCCCATTGCATTTAGCCCTTTACACTTTCAAGCATAACTCCTGAACAGGGCGCAATAGAAATGTCCTACCATTAAGCATATAAACTAAAAAGACAATGCATGCAAGGGGAGGAGAAGAGTTGTGAACCTGAAGCTTGGACTGTTACAGGGGGACCCTTCACAATCAGCAATGCGGTCTGGGTAACCACTGATCTTCTTCAATGGGGTTGTTCCATAACAGATCACTACAATTTTTTAATTTTTTTTTAATGTGGACTAAAGTTGCTTCTGCAGCTCCTCCAGGATTAGGGCTGTGAAGCTAAAGCTTCATTTTTTCTTAGTAGATCAGTCCCTGGACAAGAATGGGGGGGAAAGAAAAAAGAGAGAGATTGTTAATTCTTCAAGTCCAGAATAAAGCATTAAGGTATAAGGGAGCATTTAAATGCATGTTAGCCATGATGAATAATTCATTTCCGGTGTCCTTGACTGAATAGCAGTTGATGCCTCTGCTATCTTTGACCAATGGACAGTGCTGGTATACTCTTGTGATCTGATGAATATTAGCTCATCTCCCCTTCCATGGTCGGATCACTTCCTGCTGAGATTTAACCTACCTTCAGTGACCTCCCCACCCCACCGGGGAGAATGAACCAGTGAAAATGGTCTGTCTCTGGTGGCTTCTTTATCTGGATATGTTCTGGGAGGCCTTCAGGGGCTATCCAGTTGATCTGGTTAGCAATCCTGTTGAAGCCAAGGTCAGTAGATGGTACACTGATGTGACCCGGGTGGTTGACACAATTGCTCCCAAATGCCCTCTTCACTACAGAGCCCAACACTCCCTCTGGTTTACAGAGGAATTTCAAGCCATGAAGTTAGTAAGGAAACAGCTAGAGAGTAGGTGGAGGAGAGACTGGTCGGAGTTTAATTTGGCTTCAATTTAATTTATCTTGACTGGATATACCTGGATATTAAGGTTGCGTACACTGGCTCATGAAGGTCTTAATGAAGAGATAGATTTCATCCCTCTCCTATAGTCTCACTGCTGCTCCCCCACACCCAGGACGTCCACTATTCAGCAGTTTCATGCACACCAGTCTGGCCTTGTAACACAGCTGTGCACTTATCTGTGCATAAAGATGTTTCTCTCTTGCAACATGACGTTGCTCTTTCAAAAGGAGCTGGACTCAGACCTAATAAACAATTTCCCCTCCCTAAAACATAGCTAACAAAAGTACAATATTCACGGTGTGTATTTTGATCTCCTTATGATAACGTGTAAAGAAATTTTACTGTTAACATGGAATGTGTTGTGCTATTGAAATCATTTAAATTATATTATATATATGTAAGCATGTTTATTTAACCAGAGATTTTATAATACAGGCCTATAGACTAGTATTAGCAGTGTGTATATTTTCCCCTAGGATGGGGGGCCAGTGTTATAAGAACACACAATGTACCAACACTTCTTTTCATCTTCTTAAAGCTATCCAAAATAACATTTAACATAGACGAACAAATGTCAATCACTGCAATTTGACAAATTAAAATTTGCCCCTGATTTCCCTTTCCCTTTTTAGGTCTAAATTTTATTTTCCCTAAACAAATTATCCTAAATTCAATCTTCTGTCATCTACTTATCCCCTGCTTTAAAACCTGCATTTTCCTGCAGCTGCTCATACACAGTTATTTCCATTTTGAAATTCATGTATAAACATTCCCTTTATTGTAATTATATTAGCAATGACATGTCAGATGTAAGTGTTGCTTTTTTATTTTTTTATTTTTGCTAGGCAGTTGAAAGAATAGGGATACAATCTGTGCTGGATGAGGTTATCCTCCCCTGAAAACTCAGGTTCACAGCTTGCATGTACTCCTGGATTCATCCTTGAGCCTGGATGCCCAGGTTTTGGCGGTGACCAGGAGTGCTTTTGCGCTATTAAAACTGGTGTGCCAGTTGTGCCCATTTCCGAAGATATCTGATTTGGCTACAGTGATGTATCCCTTAGTTACATCCCGCTTGGCTCTATGTGGGGCTGCCTTTAAAGACCATTTGGAAACTTTAGCTGGTTCAAAATGTGGCAGTCAGACTACTGACTGGGACCAGTTATAGAAAGAATATAATGCTCCTGCTACAACAACTGCACTGGCTGCTAGTCCATTTCCAGGCCCAATTCAAAGTGCTGGTTATTACCTATAAAGCCCTATATGGCTTGGGTCCAGGCTACCTGAAGGACCATATCTCCCCATATGAGCCTTCTCGGCACTTAAGATCAGCAGAGGAGATCCTCCTCTCTGTCCCATTGCTTGCGCAGGAACAGTTGATGGGGACACAAGAAAGGACCTTCTCTGTGGCTGCTCCCACATTATGGAATGCTGTCCCTCAGGAGATCATGTTGGCCACCTCCCTTTTACCCTTCTTGTCAACAGCTGAAGACCCACATTTTCAGGCAGACTTTTAACAATCATGACTGAGTCCCTGAATGCCATTTTTAAGTTAAGATAGCTTTTAACGTTTTACCTGTTTTAAATTATTCAATGGTATTTTATAGTTTGTTTTTAAAATATATAACTTATTATGCTTTTAATTCTATTATTTTCAGTAGGAAAGAAAGAAAGAAAGAAAGAAAGAAAGAAAGAAAGAAAGAAAGAAAGAAAGAAAGAAAGAAAGAAAGAAAGAAAGAAAGAAAGAAAGAAAGAAAGAAAGAAAGAAAGAAAGAAAGAAAGAAAGAAAGAAAGACACTGCTACAGAGAATCATGAGTGTATGACAGCAATCTACACAGTTGGAGGGGTCTGGTTGCCTGCCTGTTCTCATGACTGGTTGAATGACTGGTCACGTAAGCAGGTACACAACCAAGTTGGTGATAGATATTCCTATATTGCCACAGCCACCACACATGACACTGAACAGGGTACTGGACACAGTGTTTTGGCATAGCTGGTCTTGAAAATCTATCTTGATTTTACAGGTACTTATTCCAACTGGGTATGACATGTTGAGTAGATTTATTTGTGGATAGATATGACGGGCTACTACCAGAAGGTTGAAGTGTCCACCTGCTACAGAGATTTAAATAACACATAATGTAAGTTACCATTTTAATGAGGAGTGTACAAAAAAGGGGCACTGAGAAACAAGGTTTGCAGGAACTAAAAGCATCCTATATGGAACTTTGACTCACAAAACAGTCAGTGACTACTGAGCAAGACAGGTCATGCTCAGTAGTCACAGAGCACTGAAAAATGGTATAATTAGGGGTGGATGCAATATCCTTGAAGGATGATGTTGCTGGTTGGCTTGAACCCTGAACCCTTTTCAATAAATTGTTGCTATGGTCCAATATTTTTGGTTTTGATTTACCATACAGCAACTTTGCTGTTGGTTTACAGCAGTAAAGTACCATAGCAAGAGTATTACAGTAATGGAGTACAATAGAAGAATGAATACCTTTAAAGAAAAGCAGTTAAAACCTTTTGACCCAGTTTCCAAATGAACTCTCAGACATACAAATCTAAATCCACCTTGTTCCTTTTCCAATTGTTATATGCCTTTAGCATTAGTATTTGGAAGCATCTTGTAGCTCTTGGAAGTCTTTCCTCCCTGATATATTTGGTAATCTTCCAGTCCTGTACTTTTTATTTTGTATCTTCAGCTAATCAACATCCTAATTACAAATATTCTGGCTTGGCTATGGATTAATTTCCATTTCAGCTGAAATGCAGCCACAACAGTTTTTCAAAGAGAGCAGAAAGTAAACATCAGTCTTTGCCTTGCCAGGCACTCCAAGGCTGGATACAAATGGAGCATCAGACTGCACAACAACGACTCACAGGCAGAGACTGAGCTATATGGGGAGAGCTCTCATACTGGCCTTCCAAAGTCTTTCTCAGCCCAGTCTCATGAGACATTGCTGTGAATCAATTTAGGCCCTGGGCTTTCCCTTCAAGTAGTACATTGTCCCTTTGCCAAAGGGATTTTCTCAAAGAGACATGTTTCAGCATCAGCTTTGCAAATTAACCCCATGTTTACCTTCCAGCATACAATCACAATACAAGACATGCTAAATACTATGTCAATAGGTAAGAAAAATCATGTGGTGTGACAAACAGATGTATTTCACCACTTGAGGAAACATCTTTTCCGAAACATGCAAAACCTATCCTCTAGTTTGATCTTAAGTTTCTTGAGCTATAGTAAAAGCCTCATGAGACTGAGGAAAGCCTCACAAGACTTTGCCTCAGGCCAGGCAAAGACTTGCAAGACTGGGGCAGGCCCTCCCCAATGCCAGCTAAAAACAGCAGAAACCAGTGGCTCAAGAGGTAGGAGAGTGACAGGAGGATCTCTAGTCCCTGGATATTCAGTATATCAGTCTGTTTTGCCTCTACGGTATGTATTTGCTAAAGAAAATCTATTCTTGGTTACCTGAAACCCACCCCCATTTTAAAAATGTCTATTATTTGGCTGCCATTGCCCCTCCAGAAGTAGGCTGAGAGGTGCTAGCAAACAGTGAACAAAATAATGTAATACAACACCAAACCCATCCACTTCATGGACACAACCCCCCTAGAAGACAGTTAAAATGAAGGAAATTTTTTCTGCTCACATCTCAAGCTCTAAATATTAAACCAGAAAACGCTAGGCTAAATCTATGGAGAACAAAAATGACACACCTTGCCAAATGGATGAATGCTGAAGAATGTCTCCCACCTGGACAAGACTCTAGCAGGACCATCTGGAAGTCACTTAATAGACTTCAAAGTGAAGTAGGAAGATCAAAGAATAATCAAGTAAAATGGGGCTATTTGGATACAGGACAAATGTTATATGACTGTGGAGAAATTCAATCAATGCAGCACTTACTCTACGTGCATGCAATTTATTGCCCACCATGTGTACAATAGAAGATGTAGCAAACTGCTGAGATAATGCTATTGAAGTAACCCACTTCTGGTCAAACATAATCTAATTATCTCAATATTTTAATTTGATCATAATTTTACCTGCATTTCCATATACATCCAAAATTTTAAATAGTCCTTGAAATAGAAGGTGTCTTCAAACAGATTGTCATCTGTAAAGGACATAAGGCCTATTTCTGAGAATTAACCCCACAATGAAATCAGTGGAACTTCTTTTTTAATACACAACAACTGTATTATATGTGTGTGTATTATATATATGTATCATATATACACATATACATAATATTCCACTATACTATTATTTTGATATTCTTTTGGCCTTAATGTTTCAATAAATATTTAAATATAAAGATTAAATCTAGTGAAACCTGATGTGTGCACACAACTTGTACTATGCTGTGGAAAATTGTTTAGTGATTATTGTGTTCAGAGAAAATGAAGGGCCACAGCAGAACACCTAAATCATGCTTCTCCCTTCAGATTCACCCTCTGAATTCATCTTTTAAAATTAACATTTCCTTGGAATTCCTTTCCTTAATAAAACTCCGCACAAATTTGAAGTGAAAACACTCTTGCACTGAAAAGTAAGGATGGATAAATCACTCTCGCATTAGTTTCATGTGTGTTTGTTCCCGAATCCCTTTCATCTTAATTCCTCATTAAAGTGATATTGAAAATCGGCATTAAAATCTACAAATTTTAAAAATTAAATAATAATTTGTGTATATTTTTTCACACAATAAACAAGTCTAGAACTATTTTGTATTCAATGTGCAATGTCCTTCATTATCCTAAATAGACATAATTCTAAAGGCTTTTTTTTTTTTGTAAGATGCTTATCTTTAAATACAGTTTGATATTGGGGGGGCAGTAGCAGAAAATTGAAAGGCAAAATCCAGGTAAATGCAAGATCCAAAGGATAATTACATTCTGATTGGCAAATTTGTCCAGGAGGTGGATATGTAGGTCCATAATATAATTCACAAAGAACATATTCCTCATATACCCATAATGGAGTCTGAAGGATGTTTTGCTGTCTGCCTACTTCGCTCCCCCTAGCAACAAAATGTATGCCTACAACAATGGATCCTACCCATATCCTTACCTGGGAGGCTGGGCACAAGGCCTATCAAACTCAACGGGACTTAATTCTGTCTAAACACGCACAGGATTGCATTGTTAGGAATATGAAGGGGGGGGGGGGTTAAATCTGTATTTTTGTAGAATTCTTAGTAACTGCTGGACACACTCATTGAGTATGGCATGAAAATCATTTTTCCTGCCTGGAAGCAAGAGAATGCAAAGTTATTCTGCCACGACAATTCAGAGCACTGTTAGAATGAGCACAGTGCAGCCAAAGATTATTACTTTTAAACTCTTAACGTCTGACAAAGCGGACTTGTCCACAAAAGCTCACATTAAAATATAGCAGTTAGTCTTTAAGGTGCCACATTGTTTTTGTCTTTTTTTTTTCTTTTCTTTTTGCCTGATATACTTTTAAACTGATGTCACTGGAAGAGTTAAGAATGTGCTTAATAGTACAGTCTTGTAGGTATCTATTCAGAAGTCAATCCATCTGTGTTCAATGGACAATCTGACTAGGTAAGTGCATATAGAGTTGCAGCCCAATAACAACATCCTAAGTGTGTCTTCTCAGATGTAAATAGCACTGATTTTAATAAAGTTTACTTTCTTGTAAACATGACTAGGATTGCAACTGAAATCTTATCAAATTGTAGGACTTTTAAAAATATTTAATTTTGGAGAGATTAGATCCATGGGGGGGGGGGGGGAAGCATTGAAAGTACAGAGAGATAATACAGGAATGAGAATGTTAATAGATCGGGACTACAGTATCAGAATTATGCATGGATCTTTCTTTAAAATAAAATTTCCCTTATGAGTAGTTAACACCTAAGATTAAACAGTGTACAACAAGACAAAAAGAAAGGAAAGGACATAGCATAGTAGCACCCTTGACACAAATATCACTAAAGCCAGAAATTGGTAGATGAAATCAAATCCGTAACCCATACCTTGTAAAATGTGCAAGCAATAACTCAAAATGTTTTTCATTTCAAACATCATGTCAAAAATCTATGTATCTATTTTTCTAAAAAGTTGTTTTAGCATGTACGCTTAATGATAGATCCCTGATCCAAAAGAAATCTTTAAAATAAGCAATGGGGAAAAATCTAAACAATCTTAACAAGCTTTTACGAATAACAAGTAAGATACTTACCCATTAACCCAAGGTACATACCTACCCCTCCAGGACCGTGGTTCTTGAAAGACTGGATCTTTTATGTAAAGCTCTATTGGTAATTTTTTTCACCAAGGCAGCAATTTAGCAGGGTGAATTCACAGGACATGTGTTATTATAACCAACCCACTGTAAGAGGAATCAGTCCCAACCCACTTGACACTTTCTATTGCATCACCAGCTCTGAACATACTGTCAAAATTGAAATTGGCAAAGATATGGCTTACTTTTTTTTTTGCCATTCATTCTCTGTGTCCTTCTTTTTGTTTCAAAGGAAGAAAGAATGAAGAGGAAATGGCTTTCATTTCATAAGTGCTATTAACCTCCACCCTCAGTCACACTGCACAGAAGAGGACGTTGCTGCTTGCAGTTTTTAATGCTGAATCAAGATGCTGAAATGGCCTCTTTCCCCCTCACTCTCATACATCTGTAAGTCTCTCCACTGCTCCTTATTACAAGCTTGGCTTTATAATAAGCCAAGCAACACAGCAAGGCTTTATTAGCCATGTAAAATAGCAACCCAAGTAATACAGCAATGACCCTTCCCAGAGAAACATCTGAAGAAACTAGCAATTCATCCTCTTTATGCTGCTTAACAACTTCCAAACAAAAAATTAAATGTTTGCATCATGACCCTATGGAATCAATGTACTGTGACATTTCCAAAATGTACAATCCATATTTTTTAAAATTATGAAAAAATAGGTATGCCACTGGACTTTTTTGGGTGCTCTTCTGAAATATGAGGTCAGTGGTGCAACCTGTAGCCCTGTCTATTCAATAATAATAGTAATCATGTGCCATCAAGTCAATTCTGATTTATACTGACCCTTTTCAGGGTTTTTCAGTTCGGGAATGCTCAGAAGTGGTTTACCATTCCCTTCTTCTGGGGGCCTCCTGGGAGTGTGCAGCTTGCCCAAGGTCACAGAGGCTGGCACAGTGAGGCACAGTGGGGAATTGAACTCCCAACCTCTGGCTTTGCAGCCAGATACTTAAGCCACTGAGTGCTCACTGGAAGGACAGAACCTGAAGCTGAGGCTCCAATACTTTGGCCATCTCATGAGAAGAGAAGACTCCCTGGAAAAGACTCTGATGTTGGGAAAGAGTGAAGGCAAGAGGAGAAGGGGACGACAGGGGACGAGATGGTTGGACAGTGTCATCAAAGCTACCAACGTGAATTTGACCCAACTCCGGGAGACAGTGGAAGACAGGAGGGCCTGGCGTGCTCTGGTCCATGGGGTCACGAAGAGTTGGACACGACTTAACGACTAAACAACAACAACAACCACTTAAGCCACTGATCTATTAAGTGATAACTGATCCTCTGGACACTATTTTGTGAAGGTTGTTCCCCTGCTCCTGGGCAAGGCAGGTGGTATATTTACATGATTCAAATGGATGAATGCTGAAGAATGTCTGCCTTAGCAGAACTGATCCTAAAAAAGGCCAGTGGGCCATCATTCCAGAATATATGACCATGCTTGGTGTGAATTCAGGCTGTTGCTCAAACAACCCATTTTTGAGAAGCTTTGTGAGGTTCATTTTTTTTTTGTTTCCTTCTGTAAAACATGGAAGAAGTTCCATCCTTTTGGTTGACAACTCCCTGCAGCCCCTGGTGATAGTAGGGATTCTGGGAGTAATCATCTAAAAAAAGAAACTTTCTTAATCTCTATGTCTTTCTCATTGTCTGAAATCCTATGTCTTAGCACAGTAAGTCACAAATAGAGTAGACTCATTGAATCAGTGGAAGTTTGATGCGTTAATTCCTCCACCAGTTCCACTGATTTAATGGGCTTACTCTAGTTGCAACTTAACTAAGACAAGCAACAGGATTTCAGCCACTGTCTTGTTCAACTGCATGTGAAGCGCTTCTCCCAGTACATTTGAAAGCCATAGTGGTGAACTAAGAAACAGTAGCTCCATGCAAATGTTTCCCTTAACTTAAAAAAAGAAAAAGAAAAGAAAAAAGAAAGAAAGAAAGAAAGAAAGAAAAGAAAAAGAAAATGAAATTTGAAAGAATAAAGGTGGATTAGTACAGCAAAATCCAAAACCATTCATAGAATTGTAGGACATGTGAACATGATTCAAAATGTATCTCTATTTTTTTTCATTCCTCATTTGTTTTCTACTTGCAAAATTTGCACATCTCCTCCTTGTAAGCTACAGTGTCTGTTGAAGGAAACATCTGTGTTCAAAACTTTGTCTCATATATCACAAACAAGCAGGGCCGGTGCCAGGCTTTTTTGCGCCCTAGGCAAGACTAACTACTTGCACCCCCTCAACCAATTTTCAAAAACAGACAAATTGTAGGAAAAACAAAAAGTACAAAAGTTGAAATTGTGAAAAATTTATTTAAAAAAACGGAGAGAACAAGTAATAGAACAGTCTTCAATTTTCTTTCTCAAATACAAAACAGTTTTAGCACACAAATCATTTTGAATAATCCTATGAACTGTAATGTCTCTTAAGTGTTTCTATTTTTGCCACATCAAAATCTCATTTTGTGTGCCTTTTCTTTTGCAAATTTTGTCACTGATTCCTTCTGGTCAATGGCTGATGCTTCGGCATGTTCAATTGATATAGTTGCCAAACCAACTAGTCTACTTTGCAGCATTGTTGAGCGTAAATGTTTTTATAAGCTTGAGCTTTGAGAAACTGCATTCACCACTAGCCACTGACACTGGAAGTGTGAGAAGGATCCTTAGAGCAACAGAAACATTAGGCACACTATCCAGGAGTTTTTGTTGCACTATGAAGAGAAGTACGCCTTGTGGTGGCATAGACTTTGGAAGTCTTCAAGGTATTGCTATAAGTTCACAGCACAGATCTTCAGCATCAATATCTTTGTTTCCATTGTGCATCAATTATTTTTCCAAATTCTTGCAAAAAATCTTCAGTATATTTTTTGTTGATCTTGTATATGTCATACAGGAAGCCAAACAAGGAATTATATTGTTGTAGCTGTTGGAATCTCTCTTCAACAGATTGTATGGCCATGTCTAAGACAGCATAATAGAAACTTATTTTGAATTTCTGCTTTGGATCTTGTGGTGCCTCCTCTTGTGCTTCATAATCAAACTGCTTTTTTGTTCTCCTTTTTCTAACCTGTTCTGTCTCAAAGTTTGGTAGTATTTCTAGCTCCTTTGTAATCTCAGTAGCATCCATCAAAACTTGTTGAAAACCCGCATCACACATACAGCCCACAAGGTAATTCTTAGTCACTTGCAATTGGCTTGTAGCTGAATTTAAATCATTTTCTTTATTTTGTAACAGCTTGCTTGTAAGATTAATTTCAAAAAGAATGTTGTACCATGTAACAAGGGATACCACAAATTTGAACTTTTTTTAAAAAAAATTATTTATTATATAAATCATGACAATTCATCATGTTACAAGTAATAAATACAAGGCTTAACATAATAATCTATCATCTTACTTATTATGTAATTTAACTGTTGACCACCTGTTATTCCCCACATTTCACAAGTCACATTTACACCATTCCCCGTTTCATCTTAAAGAAATATCGACCAACAATCTAAATGCTCCAAATTGTTTTCTGAGCCACATGTCTCCACATTTATTTTATTGGCATATTTAATAAAGGCCTCCAACTTTCAGTGAATTGACTATGCCTTATTTCTCCTCTATATAATCTAATTTTATTAGTCATTTTTTCCATCAGCATTGTATGCCATATCTTATTCATAAATTCGTGCAATGAGAGGTCTTGGGCATTTTTCCAATTTCTAGCAATCTCGGATCTTGCTGTCCCTATAAGATTTGCTACTAATTCTTTATTTTCAAGTTTCTCATTTCCCCCTGTAAATATTGAGAATAACAATAATGTTTCATTCACGTATATTTTTTGATTAATCAGCATCTCTATCTATCTAATTACTTCACACCAGAATGCTTCTATTTTGGGGCAAGATATCCACATGTGTTCCAAAGTTCCTTTTTGTCCACAGTTTCTCCAGCATTTATCTGATATATCTTTATTAATTCTGTGTAATTTTATAGGATAGAAATGTCACCGATGCACTACCTTCAGAACCATTTCTTTCACATTTGCTGATATTGATTTATATGGGTATTTATTCCATATTCCTGTCCAGGCTTCCTCAGGTATATTAATATTTAAATTTGGTTCCCACACTGTTTTAGCTGCTCCACCTTTTCCATATTCTTTCTCAATAATACTTTTATATATTAGTGACGTTAGGCCTCTCTTTTTATTTTTATCTTTTTGGGTACAATATTGTTCAAATTCGGTTAATGATCTTAGAGAGCCAGGTTTTTGTTGTAAGTAAATCGCAAAACTTCTTATTTGTTTTATTTGTAACCAATTGGTTTTTATTTGCTTTGATTTCTCTTCTATTTGTCTAATAGTGATTGGTTCCCCTGAGTCAAATAAGTCAATAATTCTATATATTCCAATTTGTTTCCACTCCTTAAATTGTGCATATTTCTCTTGAGACTTAAAATTTGGGTGATCCAAAAAGGGGCATAAAGTGGATATTGGCGGGGCCAAAGTTTTACTGTGTTTTCGCCATATGCTTAATGTTTCATAAATAAACGGGTTCTGTATTTGTTATCCCTTTCTAATTATTTTGGTGGTATTGTTGTTGTTTAGTCGTTAAGTCATGTCCGACTCTTCGTGACCCCATGGACCAGAGCATGCCAGGCCCTCCTGTCTTCCACTGCCTCCCGGAGTTGGGTCAAATTCATGTTGGTCACTTCAATGACACTGTCCAACCATCTCGTCCCCTGTCGTCCCCTTCTCCTCTTGCCTTCACATTTTCCCAACATCAGGGTCTTTTCCAGGGAGTCTTCTCTTCTCATGAGATGGCCAAAGTATTGGAGCCTCAGCTTCAGGATCTGTCCTTCCAGTGAGCACTCAGAGTTGATTTCTTGCAAAATGCATAGGTTTGTTCTCTTTGCAGTCCAGGGGACTCTCAAGAGTCTCCTCCAGCACCACAATTCAAAAGCATCAATTCTTCGGCGGTCAGCCTTCTTTATGGTCCAGCTCTCACTTCCATACATCGCTACAGGAAAAACCATAGCTTTGACTATGCGGACCTTTGTCGGCAAGGTGATGTCTCTGCTTTTTAGGATGCTGTCTGGGTTTGTCATCACTTTCCTCCCAAGAAGCAGGCGTCTTTTAATTTCGTGGCTGCTGTCGCCATCTGCAGTGATCATGGAGCCCAAGAAAATAAAATCTGTCACTGCCTCCATATCTTCCCCTTCTATTTGCCAGGAGGTGATGGGACCAGTGGCCATGATCTTAGTTTTTTTGATGTTGAGCTTCAGACCGTTTTTTGCACTCTCCTCTTTCACCCTCATTAAGAGGTTCTTTAATTCCTCCTCACTTTCTGCCATCAGAGTGGTATCATCTGCATATCTGAGGTTGTTGATATTTCTTCCGGCAATCTTAATTCCGGCTTGGGATTCATCCAGTCCTGCCTTTCGCATGATGTATTCTGCATATAAGTTAAATAAGCAGGGAGACAATATACAGCCTTGTCGTACTCCTTTCCCAATTTTGAACCAATCAGTTGTTCCATATCCAGTTCTAACGGTTGCTTCCTGTCCTACATATAGATTTCTCAGGAGGTAGATAAGGTGGTCAGGCACTCCCATTTCTTGAAGAACTTGCCATAGTTTGTTGTGGTCCACACAGTCAAAGGCTTTTGCGTAGTCAATGAAGCAGAAGTAGATGTTTTTCTGGAACTCTCTGGCTTTCTCCATAATCCAGCGCATGTTAGCAATTTGGCCTCTAGCTCCTCTGCCCCTTCGAAATCCAGCTTGTACTTCTGGGATTTCTCGGTCCACATACTGCTGAAGCCTACCTTGGAGGATTTTGAGCATAACCTTGCTAGCGTGTGAAATGAGTGCAATTGTGTGGTAGTTGGAGCATTCTTTGGCACTGCCCTTTTTTGGGATTGGGATGTAGACTGATCTTTTCCGATCCTCTGGCCACTGCTGAGTCCTCTTTTAAGATTTTAAATAGTTCAATTGGAATGCCATCACCTCCACTGGCCTTGTTGTTAGCCATGCTTTCTAAGGCCCACTTGACTTCACTCTCCAGGATGTCTGGCTCAAGGTCAGCAACCACACTATCTGGGTTGTCCGGGACATCCAAATCTTTCTGGTATAATTCTTCTGTGTATTCTTGCCACCTCTTCTTGATGTCTTCTGCTTCTGTTACGTCCCTACCATTTTTGTCCTTTATCATGTCCATCTTTGCACAAAAGGTTCCTTTAATATCTCCAATTTTCTTGAACAGATCTCTGGTTTTTCCCTTTCTATTATTTTCCTCTATTTCTTTGCACTGTTCATTTAAGAAGGCCCTCTTGTCTCTCCTTGCTATTCTTTGGAAGTCAGCATTCAATTTTCTGTAACTTTCCCTATCTCCCTTGCAGTTTGTTTCCCTTCTCTTCTCTGCTATTTGTAAGGCCTCGTTGGACAACCACATTGTTTTCTTGCATTTCCTTTTCTTTGGGATGGTTTTTGTTGCTGCCTCCTGTACAATGTTACGAGCCTCCATCCATAGTTCTTCAGGCACTCTGTCCACCAAATCGAGTTCCTTAAATCTGTTCTTCACTTCCACTGTGTATTCATACGGGATTTGGTTTAGATTATACCTGACTAGTCCAGTGGTTTTTCCTACTTTCTTCAGTTTAAGCTTGAATTTTGCTATAAGAAGCTGATGATCAGAGCCACAATCAGCTCCAGGTCTTGTTTTTGCTGACTGTATAGAGCTTCTCCATCTTTGGCTGCAGAGAATATAATCAATCTGATTTCGATATTGCCCATCTGGTGATGTCCATGTGTAGAGTCGCCTCTTGTGTTGTTGGAAAAGAGTGTTTGTGATGACCAGCTTGTTCTCTTGACAAAACTCGATTAGCCTTTGCCCTGCTTCGTTTTGAACTCCAAGGCCAAACTTACCTGTTGTTCCTTTTATCTCTTGACTCCCTACTTTAGCATTCCAATCAAAAGAAGAACATCTTTCTTTGGTGTCAGTTCTATAAGGTGTTGTAAGTCTTCATAGAATTGGTCAATTTCAGCCTCTTCAGCATCGGTGGTTGGTGCATAAACTTGGATTACTATGATGTTGAAAGGTCTGCCTTGGATTAGTATTGAAATCATTCTATCATTTTTGAGATTATATCCCAGTACAGCTTTTCCCACTCTTTTGTTGACTATGAGGGCTACTCCATTTCTTCTACGGGATTCTTGCCCACAATAGTAGATATGATAATCGTCTGAATTTAATTCGCCCATTCCCGTCCATTTTAGTTCACTGACGCCCAGGATGTCAATGTTTATTCTTGCCATTTCCTGTTTGACCACATCCAGTTTACCAAGGTTCATAGATCTTACATTGCAGGTTCCTATGCAGTATTTTTCTTTGCAGCATCGGACTTTCCTTTCACTTCCAGGCGCGTCCGCAGCTGAGCGTCCTTTCGGCTTTGGCCCAACCACTTCATTAGCACTGGAGCTACTTGTACTTGTCCTCCGCTCTTCCTCAGTAGCATGTTGGACGCCTTCTGACCTGAGGGGCTCATCTTCCAGCGTCATATCTTTTAGCCTTTTGTTTCTGTTCATGGGGTTTTCTTGGCCAAGATACTGGAGTGGCTTGCCAGTTCCTGCTCCAGGTGGATTGCGTTTAGTCAGAACTCTCCACTACGACCTGTCCGTCTTGGGTGTCCCTGCACGGCATAGCCCATAGCTTCCCTGAATTACTTAAGCCCCTTCGCCACGACAAGGCAGCAATCCATGAAGGGGTTTTGGTGGTATAAATATACTTATTTACTATGTCCATTTTCCTTTCACCTTCCATTTCCATCCAATCAGGATTCTTATGAGTCTTGTCCATTTGTATAAATTTAATAATTTGGTTTATTTGTAGTGCTTCATAATATTTTCGAAGCTGCGTCATCCCTAATCCCCCTTTTAGATCCTGTCTATATTTAACACTATTTATAAAACTTATCTTCTTTCCCTTTCCTGCAATACATTTTTCTAACTTTCCTTGCTATAGTTTTACTTTTTTTCGAACCTGCTATAGTGGAATATTTTGGAATAGAAATTGAAAATTTGGTAATATATGTAATTTAATTAGAGCAATTCTTCCCAACATTGACAGGTTCAGATTGACCCCCTTTGTCATTTTTTCTTTTGCCAATTTAAGTAGATTTTTATAGTTTCTGTAAATTAATTGATTAAGGTTTTTTGTTACCCATATTCCTAAATATTTAAAACTTGAATAGCATAACTCTAAGTGAGATGCTTTTTAAATTTTGTTTTGTTCTATAATAGGGATATTTAGGCATAATAACTTAGATTTTTAAAAATTAATTTTTAAACCTGTATACTGACTATATTCCTGTAATATTTCTTTCAAATGTTCTATTCTTCATGATGGGTCCTCCAAAAAAAGGAGCATATCGTCTGCATATTAATTTATTTTGTGTTGTCTATTTTTCACCATCAGTCCTTTCCACTTTCTCTTATTTTTGTTGCAAGGGGTTCTATTATTAGTGCGAATAAAATTGGAGACAAGGGATCACCTTGTCTTGTTCCTCTAAATAACGTACATTTCTTAGATTCTACTCCATTAATAAGTACAGTAACACCTGCTCCTATGTATAATTCCTTTAGAACTTTAGTAAAATTTTTACCCACATTCATCTTTTCCAAAAGAACAAACACAAATTTCCATTCCACCCGATCAAAGGCCTTAAGGGCATCCAGTGAGAGTATTGCTATCTTCTTCTTTTCTTTATTAGCTGCATATATAGTATTCAATACTCTGCAGATAGCATCTCATATTTGTCTTCCTGGCATAAAACCATATTGATCTGTATGGACATATTTAGTAATAAAACTACTTAATCTTTGTGCCAGTATTGTTGAGAAAAATTTTTGATCTTGATTTTGCTATGTTGTAGGTCTATAAGATGAAGGAGACATTGGATCTTTTTCTGGTTTTAATATAGTTATTATTCTGGCCCTATGCCATGACTCTGGTACTTCTTCGCTGCCCAAAATTGAATTTAATAGCTTTAGAAGATGTTCTATGACATCTTCTTCCCAAACTTTATAGAAATCAGCTGTGAATCCATCACAGCCTGGTGCTTTTCCTTTCTTAAATTTTTTAATAACTGAATTTATCTCAGTTTTTGTTATTGGGCTGTTTAAATAATCTTTATGTTTCTCTAAAATTTGGTTGATTGGTAATGTGTTTATAAATTTCTTTGCCCACCCAGTCCCAGAATAAAGACGCGAGACAGTGATATGGATTAAATACGGGCCACACTTTATTAAGTCAGATCAAATTGTATATCGCCAACATCATCAAAGGAGGGGGCCTGCTGTAGTGCGGAAACAGATAAAGGCAGGGTATCCAAATACCCCTAAAACAGTCAATGGGCGAGTCCCCGGCCCCAGGTTCCAGCGGTCTTAAAGACAGCAGGAACCTAGTCGGCCGCTAATAAACACCCCAGACCTCCAGACATCTTTAATTGATGACTGTTAGTCCGGAAGTGGCCCAGCGCATCTTCCCGCCACCGGCCCTGTAATCGCACGATCTGCAGAGTCGGGAGGTTGGATGCGCTGTTTGCTTACCTGAATTACAAATGGGACACACCGAGACTACCTGTTTTTCTGCACTACCCGCCACAGCATAGGGACTAGCCTAGCTATGTCCCATGCCCGCCACAGAGCAGCCCGAGCTCAGACAGCAGGCCCCCTTTGATGTCTTCTAAAAATATGTCCAAACCTGCATCAGACAGATGGACACCATCACTACGAAAATATACAGTATTGCTCAATTGGATCCTATGGTGACTTATCACCGATCCAAGGCCACCGCTGCAGACACCTCTACACACGTCTCTGTTAACGCCCCGCCGGGCCTTGTTAACATTGTCAACATTCCGGACGCCTCGCCAGGCTAACCGCGGGATGGTTGTGGACCACACAATCCGCATCGCGGGATACCTGGCATTCAACCTCTTAAGGTCTCTCAGAATGTCCAGGATCAATGGCTTACCAGGCGATCTAGGCAGATCATTACCTCCCAGGTGAATTACCAAAACATCAGGTGGAGCTTGGTCGAAGGCCGTCATCCTGCCAAGCTGTATCCATTGCATGCCACGCACGCCTCTCCAGGTAATATATGCATGGGCACCAAGCCCCAAGTCATTCCCCCACGGGGAAGAAGCAGCATAACGCGCCGCCCAATAAACATAGCTGTGGCCGATGATCATCACGTGCCTTCGACCTTCAGAACTCATGGTACCTGAAACGACATAAATGACCCCTGCCTACACATTAGGTAGAGGTCTAATGTACCTTTGATAGCTAGTTGAAGACCATCGCCCCAACTGCTTAATTTGGTCTGCGCTATAACCCAAGGCAGCCGCCGTCGATGCTGCTCCTATTCTAAAGGAATGCGTACCAAATCTCATACCCTTCACTCCTATTCTATCCAGCGCCATGTCTGTAAGTTTCCAGAACTGATATTTGGTCAGAGGTGACCCATCAGCATGCTGGAAAAAATACCCTGAGCCTTGTCCCCTAAACTCCATAAAGGCTTGAGTGGCCTTCACAGGACAAATGCGCCTGATGCTGCATTTCCCTAAGACCAATTGCTTACCTTTACCTGTCTGATCTGCTTTGGACCGCCTGATTTTAATTCTCAATTTACTATCCTGAACCATAACATCTCCCTGTTGTAAGGCCATTCGAGAGGTGTCTGCCCTTGCCATCGCCACTAACTCGCTAATCCGAAGAGCACCAAAAAAGGCTACTAGGGCAGCCGCTTTAAATAATGCCACTTCATATTGGTCCCTACATAATCTCCCCCATTGCTCGCATAAGCATTCAAGAAGAGATGGAGATATGGGTGTCCTGGCATCAGACACCCTCCCCCTCTCCTTTGACCACCCTTCTAGCATTTTCTTTATCCTAAAGTCACCGGAAAAATCCCTGTATCCATTAATTTTAGCATAAAAAGCCAGAGCTGACAGTTTACCCTGTATAGTGCCTGGCGCTAATCCTTTCCTATGTAGAAATATTATGAATTGTTGGAGTTGCTCAACTGGAGCCGGCCAAACCTGTTCCAATTCCACCATCTTCCTAAATTCTTCAAACTTGGTACTTGCGGCTAAGTAACCCCTTCTTGTCCTCGGAGCCAGTGCAAGACCTATCGCTCTCGATGCCTCTTCACACCAGTCTGCCAGACCTCCACTGGAAGAACTTCTGGCAGTTCACTGGCTTCTGGGGCTAGCTCCCTGAAGCGCTCGATCTGTTGGCGTGAGAGAGCATCAGCTATCTTATTGTCAATACCAGGGACGTGTCAGGCATGCACCATCACATTAAATTGCAATGCCCGTAAAGTAAAAGCCCTAACCAAATCCATTACCCTATCTGAATGTGATGTAAGGTTGTTGATTATGTGGACAACCGCTTGGTTGTCACACCAAAAATGAACCACTGTATTAGACCATTCCTCGGCCCAGAGCCAGAGGGCTCCTACAATCGGAAAAAACTCCAAAAATGTTAAGTCTCTCGTGATGCCTTCATGATGCCATTCCTCGGGCCATGTACCAACACACCATCTGCCGCGAAGGTAAATTCCGAATCCAAATGCCCCGGTGGCATCGGAATTCACCTGAAAATCCGCTCTTAAGCTGATTTCTGATTTCCAAAAAGAGACCCCATTGAATCTCTCTAGGAATTGTTTCCAAACCATGAGATCCTCCTTCATACCCTAGTTACTCTAGTCTTGTGCATTGGCCGTTTCAGGCCTGACATGGCATTACAGAGCCACCGTAAAAAGGCCCGGCCCGATGCTACTACCCTACATGCGAAGTTTAAATGTCCTACTACCTCTTGTAATTCCTTAAGAGTCACTTTTCTCTTAACCAATAAATTGCTCACTCTGGCCCTAAGGTCTGTCAGTTTATTATGAGGCAGCTTTGAAGTCTGCTGTATCGTATCCAATTCGATCCCGAGAAAAGTGAGGGATATGGCTGGTCCCTCTGTTTTCTCTTCCGCTAGTGGCAAACCCAGCTCACTCGCTAGTACCTGAAAATTATCTAAAATCATTCTACACCTCATAGAATTCGCTTTCCCACAAAAGAGAAAATCATCAAGGTAATGGGCTGTGGAGTTACATCGCACCCTTTGTCTGATTTTCCATTCAATGAAGGTGCTAAATTTCTCAAAAGCCGCACATGAAATCGAGCATCCCATAGGTAGAGCCCTATCTATGTAATAGGACCCTTGAAAGTGAAAACCTAACAAATTAAAATCCAGGGGGTAGACTGGCAAAATTCTAAATGCCGATTCAATATCACATTTGGCCAGCTTCGCCCCCACTCCACAGGCCCTGACCATATTAACGGCCACATCAAATGAGGTGTATCTTACAGTACACAGTTCCGGGGGAATGGCATTGTTGACCGACGCCCCCTCCGGGAAGGACAGGTGGTGTATCAAACGAAACTCACCGGGGGCCTTTTTAGGTACTATCCCTAAAGGTGAAACTCTTAAATTCGCTATGGGTGGCTCAGTAAAAGGCCCCAGCACCCTACCCTCTTTGACTTCTTTGTCTATTTTACGCAGCACAACAGCCTCTAAACCATTTACTGATCGAAGATTTTTTGCTAAAAATGCTTTTCGCTCGCCTAATGCCGGGATTCTAAAGCCATATCAAAAACCATGGCATAAGTACTCTGCATCTCCTTTCCTTGGGTAAGTTAGCAACCAAGCATCTAAAGCATCAATTTTAATTGGGGTGGGTCCCCTTACCAGGGGTACCACTGCTCCCATTGGGCTTTTTGCCGCTTCCAGGTCCCTTGTTTTGGCACTGTGCACCCACTTTAAAACAGCTGGAATTGGGGTGTTTGCCTCCGCAAGTGATACATTCATGCCTGAACCTGCATGGGGTTCTTGAACAGAAACCCTTGGAATTATACTCAAAACAGGGCAGACGGGGTTGAACCACCTGCCCCACTCCAGGGCAGGGAGTAGGATTGTTAACTATTTTCTTATTCAGGTGGCCACTATCAAACCGATCACCTGTGTTAGGCCTTGCCGGGGTCATATGTTGTAACCATAATCCTGGCTGTGGCTCATCCCAACGCAAATTGGGTTGAATGGCACTCTTCATTCGAAAGGCTTGGTCATATAGAAGCCAAGCTTGCCCTGCAATATCTGTATATGCCCTGTATATTATATCAAAATATTGTAAAAGCGAGGAGGCCCTCCACGGTTGAGTCTTAACTAAGACTCCAGCGTAGATAGTAAAGCCAGGGATCCAATTGAACCAAGTCCTGTCTGGCTTTTTCTTTCTACGTTTTTCTTTTTCTTTTTCATCATCCTTATCGATCTCTTTACTGTCCAACTCGCGATTCAAAAGGTCAAAAAAGTCCACATACTTTCCCTTTCATATTTTTTCTTTGGTGGCCGGGGTTAAATGGTCTCCCAGCGGCGTGGAGTAATCTCCACAAGGTAAAGCCGCTAGGGGAACTGTATTGTATCCCATGTTGGGCACCGACGAGTGTTGCCAAACACCTGCACCAGTTTCTGCACTAGACATCCCTGCAGTGGGAGGTGTCGCATATGGCGTACCCCAGCCACAAAACTGTGTATTTACAGGAGGCCAAACTAAATTGGGCCACCCCATAGGCGGTGTACTGTAGGGTGTGGGTGCGACGTGCGAGTACTGCGAACCACCGGCCCATGGCCAAGTGGGATAAGGTGACTGGGTGCTGTGTGTAGAAGCGGACTCACCAGATGATGCCACAGATGCATTGGGGGCATCCATAACCCGAGGTGTACTATTACCGGGTTTTTCTGAGATGTCGTGCACAGCCTGCGAACCAGCCGTTGTGTCCTGCGTCCCGGTCGCATCTGTCCTTCCATGCTTCCTACCGCTCGGAACCCTAGACACATCTGAAGACCCTTCCTCCGTCACCTGATCCTCGCTTTCAGGAACCTGCATGGATTCTAAAGCAACAAACCGCTCGATAATATCTTGTGCCAAAGCTTTTAAATTGGCCTTGCGATGGCCCTTAGTATCCCTATCTGATCTGCGAGGGGAGGCCTCATGTTGCAGAGGAGCTTGCTTTGATAACCTCTGAGCCTCAAGGGCTGAAATTTTTTCCTGCAGATCCTTCCAGATCAGCCAGGATTCCTCATCAGAGGATGATTATTGCGGTGACACCTGTGGTACAGGTCTCTTTCTAATCAGGTTTTTACCTTTACTTGTGCCACGCCCCTTCCTCGAGGCCATTATGACACAAATTAGCCCAAGTTAGCGCCTACCTGTTCAAACTCAGCTATCCCTCTTAATTTGTCCACTAATAGCCCTTCTTTATACTGTAACAAACTTTTACAAACTGACCCACAGATGGCGCCCTGTCAGGCTTGCCCTATCCCTTTAAAAAGAGAATAAAACCCTTAATGACAAGTATGATTCAATATCCGCTGCACATCAATTATAAAAGCTCAATGAACTGTATTTTAATTCAATAAAACAAAGTTAATTTATTCAAAAAAAATTTTTTACCAAAAATATTTACCTTCAAAGCTAACCCCCACAATTAATTCTATCAGCCAATTCTATTTAATTTAATCCTATCTTTATAAATTTTGATCTGATATTCTAATTACCCCAGTAATCAATAAATCCAATTATTCTATCAACAATATTGTTTTAGTAATTAATCTATAATTAACTTTCTTCTATGTAAACCCAGCCATTAATGATGTTATATTTATTGTAGAAATTAACCTGTAGTTAAATTTATTTTGTATAGAAAATGTAGAAAACAAAATGGCGTCCTTGAGCTATACTACCCCCTATTAAGTTTTAAATTAACCTGAACTAATATCAAACCTAGATCATTAATACCTTAACTCAAAAATACATATAAAAAACCCAAACCAACCCAGGCAATCTACAATTAATTCAATAGAAAGGGATTTATCTTATAAGAAAAGTAAAATTTAAATGCTGATCAAAAACAAAATGGCGGGCGAGAGAAAAGGGCACGAAAATACAAACAAAATGGCATCCCTTGCCTGTAAAACCCCCTTATATATATATACTCGCAATCAACTGAATACCCAACAAATCAACTTGGGAATTGATTAAACAAATTCAAAAACAACAATCAACCCTAAAATAAAATAAACGGATTGCTGCCGCGCACCGCGCCATGGTGGGCGCGAAACCTCCCCGCAGCTCCTCGCTTCTCTCGCCCTCGCTGGTTAATAAAAATTATAAAGTCACTAAATTAAACTTCAATCAAAGGAATACAACCCTGGGAGGGAGCAAAAACGCTGCCCTCCCGTAAGCAATGACCACCGCTGTCTCCTCCGTTGGGTAGACAAGGATAAACTCTCTCCTCAGCACTCCGTCTCTGCTGCTGCCTGAACAGGAAAGAGGGCGAAAGCAGGGCGGGCGCTTCTTTAAATAATCGAGCTTGCCCATCCCAACTAATCACCTGACCAGGGGAAGTCTCGTGTCCTCCGGGACGGCGGGCAAACGCTGGCTGCGCCATTCCAGGACGGAGAGCCGTCCGTCCAGCGGCTGGGACCTAGTGTTTATATCCGGTGTTAATTCTGATTTATATAAATCTTTATAGTATTCCATAAATGTAGAGAGTATTTGTTGCTGTGAATTTACCATTATTTCTTCCTTCGTTTTTAATGAGACAATTGTTCTTTTTGCCACCATCTTTTTAACTGCATATGATAGCAGTTTACTGTTTTTATTTCCATGTTCATAATATTCTCTCTTTAAATAGTTCATATCAGTCTGAACCTTTGCTGTATCCAATGCTTCTAACTCTGCTCTAGTTTTTGTTAGTTCAATAAGTATCTTCTTTGATCCTAATTGTTTATGTTGATCTGATAGCTTTTTAATTTTATTTTCTAATTATTCTTGGAGCTTATTTCATACAAATTTTTAATCTCTTCCTTTATTTTTCCAATAATTTCTATATTTAAACAATGTTAGAACTCATTCTCCAAATTCTAGATTTGCTCTTTGCTTCATTGACCCAAGAGAGTTTTAATGGTGCATGGTCAGAGGCTATCACTGGGGCAAATTTCATTTTATCCAGATTTGAGGCCAAAGTCTCTGAAATAAGGAAATGATCAATTTTTGAATAGGTAGAATATCTTTTAGAAAAATATGTGTATTCTCTCACTCTAGGATTTAAATATCTCCACCCATCAATTAAACCTGATCTCTCTATTAGCTTCTTAATTTTATTACCATCATTTGACACCTTTCTATTTTTTGATGCTGTATCAATTTTGTTTAAAATACAATTTGTGTCTCCGCCTAGGATAATTTCTCCCCAGGCAAATTCTTTGACCTTTCTTAAAAGGTTCTGAATAAAATTTGTTTGACCTATATTGGAGGCATAATAAGAACCAATAGTTAATAGTCTATTCTCCAGTTTTCCTTTTACTATAATAGATCTGCCTTCAGGGTCTCCCATATAATCGATCAAATTTTGAATTCCTCATGAAGATTATTGCCACCCCTCTAGCCTTATTTGTTCCATTTGCAATATACTGTTCACCTAACATTGGGCGCTTAATAATCTCTTTCTTGTTCTTATTTTGATGAGTTTCCTGTAACAACAACACATCTGCAGTGGACCCTCGACTTATGAAAGTACCTACTTACGAAAATTTCGAGGTACGAAAAGCTCCGGCCGCAAAATTTTGGTTCGACTTGCGGCCGGAGCTTTGACCTACGAAAGGCAGGGGGAAAGGGCGGGAAATTCAAAGCTGGCCCCGCTGCCCTCTGCCTCCCGTCCCCGCTGCCCTCTCCCTCCCGTCCACGGGGACAGGAGGCAGAGGGCACCGGGGACAGGAGACAAGAGGCAGCCCAGCAAGCCGAAAGCCGCTCCGCGCCCGCTGCTGGCTTCCCGACCTCCGTGCCCGCTGCCGGTTTCCCGACCTCCGCGCCCGCTGCTGGCTTTCAGCTTGCTGGGCTTCGAAAGTTGCACCCACTGCCCTCTTGTCTCCTGTCCCCGGTGTCCTCTGCCTCCTGTCCACGGGGACAGGAGGCAGAGGGCACCAGGGACAGGAGACAAGAGGCAGCCCGGCAAGCTGAAAGCCGGCAGCGGGCGCGGAGGTCGGGAAGCAGGCAGTGGGCGCGGAGCGGCTTTTGGCTTGCCGGGCTGCCTCTTGTCTCCTGTCCCCGGTCCCCCTGTCCCCACGGGGACAGGAGGCAGAGGGCACCGGGGACAGGAGGCAGAGGGCACCGGGGACGGGAGACAGAGGGCACCAGGGACGGGAGAGAGAGGGCAGCGGAGGGGGTTTAGAAGTCTGGGAAGCCGAAAGCCGGCAGCGGGCACACAGCGGCTTTCGGCTTGCCGGGCTTCCAAAGCTGCACCCGCTGCCCTCTGCCTCCTGTCCCCAGTGCCCTCTGCCTCCCGTCCCCGCGGGGACGGGAGGCAGAGGGCAGCGGGAACAGAAGGCAGAGGGCAGCGGGTGCAGCTTTGGAAGCCCGGGATTTTTTTTTCTTTGGCTGGAACGGATTAAATGGTTTTCAATGCATTCCTATGGGAAATGGACCCTCGACCTACGGACTTTTCGACCTGCGGCCACCGTTCCAATACGGATTAATTCCGTAAGTCGAGGGTCCACTGTACTCTCAATTTTTGAATAGTCTTAATGACTCTATATCTTTTCACTGGAGACCCCAGCCCATTCACATTATAAGAGAGGATTTGGAGATTATTTAACATTGCAGTCATACGTTGTGTACGCTGTCTTTGCAAATATATTCTTTCTCAGTATTTGTCTAACATATTTTATATATATTGTGGTGTACAGTCTATAATCATATTTTACTAAGCAAGATTGTCTAATTACTTCTATTTTTCTTTTCAGTGTCACCCAATTTACCATTCCCAATGCCCTCCCACCCTTTCCCACCTCCCTCACCCTCACCCTGTTCCAGCAATGGTCAGTGAGAACAAGTCTCCAGCTGATATTTGAGCTGTGCCCTGTGGAATTATAGGGAGCCAGGGATCTTAAAAGTCCCTGAAACAAAGGGTACGCAGTACTGGCAACTCTGAAAGTGCTTATTTATTTTTACTTACCCAGTGGTTTTTTGCTTACTTCCATTGATGCCAGGGATTATATATGCAAATGAGTTATGCTAATGAGAGTACCAGCAGCCCTTTTTCTATTAAATGACCCCTGGGTTGCAGTATATAGAAAAATTTTATAAGACTTTATAAATAATTATATTCCATAGCACTGTTGTGGTATTTATCTTAAAATTTTAAAATATAAATTTTCAGTTGCATTTTTTTCAATAAACTAGTCTGTATAAAACTGTGCCTCTCTCAGGTAAGTTCTGTGACCCTCTGAGGTCAGTTTTGTGCCCCTCTCAGGTCTGCGCTCTAGGCAGTCGCCTAGTTTGCCTAATGCAGGGGTGGGCAATTAATTTCTATAGGGGGCCACATGAAAAATCTGAACTGTGTTCAGGGGCCAAACCAACTTTACTTAAAAATAAAATGAAACAGTGATGTTATGATTGTTTTTATTTTAAACTTGTTAATCTTCACAAATACTAAAGAGGTTTTTTGTGGTATGTTAAAGATAAGCAACTGATCAACTTTAGACAAAAAGCTATAAATGGTTTTGATGTCCGGCGGGCTGGACAAGAGCGGCTCGTGGGCCGTATGTGGCCCTCGGGCCGCACTTTGCCCAGGTCTGGCCTAGTGTTAGCTCCAGCCCTGACAACAAGCAATACATTTGAGGGCTGCATATCTTTGACAATTATCTGTTAGAGTTTGCAAGTGAGCAATAGCAGCTGCTGGTGACTCCATTCCAGGGAAGTATGAATCTATTCTTGGTTTGCATGTTTCAGGAGCTATCCAAGCTGCTGAAACCTATCCCCCAAACAGGTTCTGTACCTTGGATATTACTCTTGTGAAGTGCAGAGTGGAGTCACAGTTTCCCTCTCATGATTGGAGTCACCAGCCTCCAAAGCCAAAACACTGAGCAGGATTCCCCAACACACACTCTCACACACATACATCCCCCCTCTCTGTTCTTCGAGTCCAGCCCCTGTCAAGGTGACACAGTGGGGAATCAAACTTATCCCAGCTAATCACATTCAGCCCAACATGCTTTTACAGGCTCTGCGTTTTAGACCATCAGATTCCTCATGTGAAAGCCTAAGCGATTTCAAGATGAGATGGAAATTTGGGGCCACATGTGTCCTCACTGCCTTTTTAGCCCTCTCCATGGTTTCAGATGTAAAGCCTGAATGAATCTCGAGACATCCAGGAGAAGGACTTTTTTGCAGCTTGAATTTAGGTAGTAAAAAAAGAGAGTCAAAGAACTGATAAATGTGACCTGGCTGACAAGAAGGCAACATGTAGTTGTTCACTTACATAATCTCAAAGTCAGACTAGGTCATATTTAACCTTTTTTAAAGAAAGAGATGTCCTATCAACTATTGAAAGACATTGGCTCGACATATCATGTGATTTTCCTCAGTAAGTGTCTTGCATTTACTGTGCTTTATTTTGTGATTTGTCATTGAAAGATAAGCATGGGCTCATTTTGCAAGTCTATTGTTAGAGGGAGTATTTTTTAGCCGTACAGAATACATATTCTCATTAATACCCCTGACCATAAGATAGGATTAGTGCTATGCTGCGAAGCACAGTTGCTTCTTTTATATTCTGCTTGTTTATTTGGAAATAAATAAGTAATACAGAGCACTGTAAATCTCCAATTCTCTTACTAAAAGGAAAATAAACCTTCTAGTACTGCTGTTGGGCTAATTGCTCAGGGAAACATGTTGTGAGCATATAACAATACGGGGTATGTTTGATAATTCAGAAAATTCTACATTCAGTTGAAATTCATCTTTATTGAGATAATTTTCCATGAAAGAAAAGTTAGAGTGTACATAGAGTGTACATACATAATCTGGCTAGATCCAACCTGTGTATGCAATCAAATGCTGTTTAACATCTACATGAGGCCGCTGGGTGAGGTCATCAGGGGGTGTGGAGCATCGTGCCATCAATATGCTGATGACACACAGCTCTACATCTCCTTTTTGCCAACTACAGTGGATGCCGTTCTGTCCCTGCAGCGCTGCCTGGGGTCTGTATTGCAGTGGATGCAGGAAAATGGGCTGAGGCTGAACCCGGACAAGACGGAGGTCCTGAGGGTGGGTGGACCTACCATCAGCGGTTTGGGAAACTCCCTCTCTTTTGGGGGGGTGACTCTCACCACGAAGAGTGAGGTGCGCAGCTTGGGGATCTATCTGGACCAGGCGCTTGCCATGGAATCCCAGGTACCGTCAGTGGTCCGCACTGCCTATTTCCATCTCTGGCGGATAGCCCAGCTGTGTCCCTATCTAGATGTTGGGTCGCTCACCACTTTGGTCCATGTGCTCGTAATCTCGAGATTAGACCACTGCAATGCTCTCTACGTGGGGCTGCCTTTGAGATCTATGCGGAAACTCCAGATGGTGCAGAATGTGGCAGCCAGACTTCTTACTGGGGTAAGGAAATATCAACATATTACTCCCACTCTGGCCGCCTTACATTGGCTGCCTGTCTGGTTCCACGTAGATTTCAAAGTTTTAATGCTTACGTATAAAGCCCTAAACGGTTTAGGGCCTTGTTACCTGACGGAACGCCTTCTCCCACCTAGATCTACCCGTATCACCCGATCTAGCCAGGAGGTGAGACTGAGGAGCCTAACGCCGAGGGAGGCCCGGAAGGAAAAAAGAAGAAACCGGGCCTTCTCGGCAGTGGCTCCTCGTCTCTGGAACAATCTCCCTCCTGAGATTCGCATGGCCCCTTCCCTGGGCATCTTTAAATGCCAATTGAAAATCTGGTTGTTCAAGCAAGCCTTCCCTCCATCCACTGTCTGAATTTTTGTTTCTTGTGTTCTTTCCATCTTGGATCATTGTGTTTTTTAGTAATATATTGCCATTTTAAATTGTAAATTGTTATATGTTATGTTGTTACCCGCCCAGAGTAGTCTATATGACTAGATGGGTGGGCTATAAATGTAATAAAGTAAAGTAAAGTAAAGTAAATCTCTGGATCAATTAGTTTGATTTATGGCACTGCTTACTGAAAATCTTGGATCTTTGTGCAAACTTTTAAACACAAGAACCTGGAATGAACAGTGAATTAAGAACTAGAAAAATATTTAGAAAAAAGAGTTTTGCCCTCTTGGGATATTTCTGGTTATATGAAAGCTAAGGAATGAGTTGCCAGAAAATACTAATGTTAGAACATTTTGGTTCTTTAAAAGTCAATAAGATACTCAGTTCGGACTTCCGGTTGGGTGGCGTTAGCGTTTGGCGGTGTTGAGACAGAGCTCCGAAAAATTTAGAGTTATAGCTGGTGATGAAAGGTAAATCCTTTGAG
The DNA here is from genome assembly GCA_037013535.1 of Intellagama lesueurii. NCBI lineage: Eukaryota > Metazoa > Chordata > Lepidosauria > Squamata > Agamidae > Intellagama > Intellagama lesueurii. Next base: position 77,281,628 of record JBAJHW010000006.1, read on the forward strand.
AATTTCCTACTTATGTGAGAGCTTCTCTGTTGACAACAAGCTTAGAGAAGAGAAGAGGGGTTTGTGCTGCAGGATACACCCAGCGTCTGAGAACTGAGCAGTATTTTACAACCAATATACTCCCCCTCACTTACGGAAGATAACATCAGACAAGGAGCCAAGAAGTCAAGGTGCCAGCTGCTGGAATGTTAATGATTATTGTCTTTTCTTGTTATTAAGTATTCCTGCAAGAAACTCTTAAGGAACTATCTGCGCATTATCAGTTTTTAAACTCTGTCTGTTGAAGAACATATCATTTTAAAGAATTAACCAGAGGTCAACTACAAACCACTAAAATACTAAATAATAGGACTCTGAGTTGCTAACCTTTAGCTCCGTTAACTGATTCCACACCTCCACTCTCTGCTTCTCACCAATATAACGCAGAGACTTGCATCTTTAACCAGAACCCATGGAGAATTTACAGAGAATGGAAGAACCTATTTTAATTACTGATGAGTCACCTGATCAAGTACTTGACTTAACTTTATCTCCCCCTGTGCTGCAATAGGTGCTGAGATGTACTCCAATGTCCATTACCCCTGTTACTGAACTTGGAAAGAAGTGCAACTATACTGAAATTTCAGATCATTTACTAAAGGACAAACCTCACAGTAGCAAGAGTGATAACCAAACACAAAGAAGGAGAAGGCAAACTGACAGACTACACCTGGAGACAAAAATCAAATTGCAAAGAAGGGCCATGCAGCCCAATCATTGATTTGCCAAATATGGTCGCTGATCAGGAACATCTCCTGGAACGAAGTCACTTGAACAGCTTTTCAAGTGATGACTTTGGCAGGCTGAGAATGGAATACTTTACATCCCCTCCATGCAACATGGCTACCCCTGTAGAAGTGTCCGCTGAACACAATAACACCCAAGCTGAATATCTAACAAAGCTCCCTATCTTCGATGAGAGTACAGACAAGGAACTACAGGGACCAAAGCTGGCTACACACAATAAGTCTCAGTGTAATCAAGCTCCAACCCTACCGGAAGGAGGTATTCAATTCCCTCAAAATATTATCTTGGAAATAAGGGACTCAGTAAAGGATATAAAAGACCTGTTGGGATGCTTGGTTGATTTAATGAAGGAAAGGGTTATTCCACCTACAGATGATCCTATTGGACACAGTGGAAAACCAAATGCCCCCTTGTGGGCAGAAGCTGATGAAAACTTTAATTTATCATCTAACACCATCCAGAAAATCGCTAGCCTTTCCTATGAAGAGCTACTTTCTTGTGTTACACAGACAAATCAGGGTCGGTCTTTGCCTTCTAGGCCGGATCTAGATAAAGTGAATGAGACCTTAATACCCCAAATCATCACCGAAGGGACTATACCAAACATACCCAAAAGAAGTACTAGAGAGGAACAGGCGAAGTCCAAAGTTAAAAAGAAAGACAAAGCCTCAAAAAACAAAAGATCAACTAACTCCATAAGACAACCAAATTGCAAGGTTAACAAAAACAACAAAGGCAAGAAGGATTTCATACATCTTACCAAAAAAGGGAGAAGGATGGATTTTAAACCCTTATTTCAAATGCTAGATGTAATGCAAAATGACCTAAGGAACAAAGATGACCAAATAACTCCGCAGCAAGGAAAAGGAAAAGCAAGAGAAGTGACTGCAAAAGAAGGAAATCAATGGCACACACTGAAAACGGGGGAGAAAGCCAAAAAGCCACCAGCACAGAAAGGGGAAGTACCTGTTCGGAAGAAGAGACAAGCTACCAAACAGACCTCAAAGATGCTATTGTCAGATACACACTCTCCACTCAACGGAAATTCGGAGATGATTACAGCCAAAGTGGACAGCAATGAAGTGGGAGGAAACAACAGCAGACAAATCCCAGTGCTGATACGAGACAGATACGCAACAGCTAAGAAAAGAAGGGGAATCTATAAGAGACCCACATATATGTATGGAAATACAAATTATTCTGCTAACTACAGAGCAAATCTTAAGGCGGATCTGCAACTCGCTGATTTTAATCAGGCTAGGCACAAAGATCTAAACCATTTTCGGTGGGATTATAGCAGCTATGAGGGTAGACCCACCTGGAACTTTATGTTCTGACCAAATAGTCGTTGCAATGAGCCAGAGTGCTTAAACACCAGCACCATGAAACCTAGCTGGATGCCCCAGATAACCCACTTGCATGGAAATGTTGTCGTATACCCAGATGTTAAGATTGAGGCCCAAAAGACAGCCCCAACTCCAAGGACCTGCTTATTGAAAATCCTTTCATGGAACATAGCCGGTTGGGCCTCCAGACAGAGTGACCCAGGAATACTCGATTATTTAAGATTACATGATATAATTGCAGTACAGGAAACCTGGAGCATTGATAATATTAGTTTGAATGGTTATCTGGTGCTTAACAGCTATGCAGTTCCTAGCAGTGGAAAGGGTCGCCCAAAAGCAGGGATGGCTCTAATGTTCTCTACTGCTTTGGAGGCTAGGGTTAAATTGCTGCCACCTTGTGACAAAATTGCTATGGCCGCCTTACTTGTTATCAGGTCAAGTGCTTATTTGATTATCAATGCTTACATTCCTCCATTGTCTTCCAAAAATCAAATAACTCAAATGTGGAACCAATTGGAACTTTATATTACAAACCTAGAATCCATAGCCCCCAATGCATATGTGATACTTATGGGAGACCTGAATGCAAGAACTGGATCGAATAATGACATCCTTTACTCTTCCAATGTCTGGGGTACAGACTCTGTAGAGAACCACACCCTGATGAATTATAGAACGACAAAAGATCTGAAGATCAATTATAGTGGGATATGCCTGGCACATATGGTAGAATGTCTTACTCTTTATATTGTAAATGGCAATGAACTGTTTGATAATTGCGCAGAATTTACTTTCGTATCAGGGAGGGGTAGCAGTGTGGTAGACTATATGTTAATTTCTCCATCTTTAACCAGATTGGTTAAGGAATTCTCTGTCGGACATAGAACAGATAGCGATCATTTACCCCTACTTTTAACCTTGTCACTTCTAAACCCAATCCATCTTCCCCCTGAACACCATTTAGGTGACAATGTCTTATCTGTACAATACAAACGTCTAATTTGGACAGATGAAGTTAATGTAAAAGTCTCAGTTTCTTAAAATCTCCTCCCAGTGAGAAATTAAGAAACTTAATAACAGCACCTACGGAATCTACTTTGGCTTCCATCGTGACAAACTACAACTCCCTAGTTTTAACAATACAATCTGTTTTAAGCCCAAAACAATCTCACACCCATAAACAACCAGGAAGGTACACTCCTAAATGGTTTGATAAGGAATGCTCCCATAAAAAAAAAAAAACTTAGAGAAATATACATGCAGTATAGGAAGAAGAATCTGGCAGTTCTGCCCCAGGAGTACTATGTAGTTAAAAACCAATATAAAACCCTGATTGCCCAGAAAAAGAAACAATCAATTCAAAAACAATGGAACATCTTGATAGACTCTGTGCTAAACAAAGATTCCAAGCTATTCTGGGCCTTGGTCTCTGGAGCGCTAGGCACTCAAACAGGATCAGCTTGCTGTAGTATCCCAGCGAATATATGGGAACAGTACTTTACCAAAATATTTGAGGAAACTAAACCCTCACAAACTGTTAACATCATATCCTTAGATCTAAACAAATTACCAAACTGGGACCCAGTAACCGAAAATGAAATAAGGCCATTAATAGCTTGCCTAAAATCAGGGAAGGCACCGGGACCCGATCTAATACCAGCAGAGTCTTTAAAGACCAACGTAGACTGGTGGGCCCCCCTTTTATCTCATCTATTTACATTCATTAATAACACCGGGCAAATTCCATACTCCTGGTTAGAGGCAATAGTGATACCAATCTATAAGAAGGGGAACAAAGACGAACCCTCAAATTATAGACCAATTAGCCTTCTGTCAATAGTGGGCAACCTTTATGCTAGATATCTTAATAATAGATTAATCACATGGATTGAGGAGGAGGATATCTTAGGGAACGAACAGGCTGGTTTTAGGAAGAACCGCTCCACTTTTGACCACTGTATAGTACTGAATCACCTTGCAGAGAAGTATATGGGCTGTCATGGGAATGGCCTGTTTGCAGCTTTTATAGATTTAAAGTCTGCCTTCAACTCAATACCCAGAGGAAATTTATGGGAAAAACTCTACTCTTCCTCGATTGATAAGAGGCTATTATATCTTATCAGAAGCCTCTACCAACAGACCACAATTAGGGTAAGATGTGGAGTTGATGGGAATCTATCAAACCCCATTCAGGCAGAGAGAGGGGTTCGCCAAGGTTGTATTCTGGCAACTATATTATTTAATCTGTACCTAAATGACCTCCCTAAAAGCTGCACAGCACCTGAATTTCACCCCCCGAAACTGGCTAAAATCAATGTGCCCTTACTACTATACGCAGATGACGCAGTTATCATGTCACTATCAGAAGTTGGTCTTAAACGAATTCTACGTGTATTTATGAGTTACTGCAGGAACAACCTACGTATTAACAATTAACTTCGAGAAAACCAAAATAATGGTTTTCTCTAGGCATAGTAAAGTTAAAGAATGGGTTATTGAGGGCCAGCAAATAGAGCAAGTTAAAACATTTAAATACTTGGGAATTGTCTTCTCACGTACCCTCTCCTGGTCTCACCATAGACAAGCAGCAGTGCAGGTGGCTAATAATACAAGCAAAGATCTTAGACGATACCACTATGTCCAGGGTGGGCAGTTCATCCCTGCTGCTCTACAGATAGTTAAGTACAAAATTCTTGCACAGCTCCTGTATGGTATTGCGATTTGGATAAATGGTTTCAATCCCTCAGTTGAAAGTATTCTGTCAAACTCGCTGCGACTCCTATTCGCCATGCCAAGATGCGTCTCTTCAGCTGCCTTGCGTTTGGAGGCTGGCCTTCAATCGGTGGAATGTCAAGCTTGGTTGTATGCATTCCGATTCTGGTTGAAGGTGGTATATGCTCCCACAACCAGTGGGTATTTATACTATTTACAAAAAGATGTCTTTGCCAGCTCATGGCATAAGGGATTTACTGACAAATTACATCTTTTAGGCTTCTCTATGGACTTATTTCTGAGTCAGCCTTATGATAGTACCAAGTCAATGCTTGTACAATGCATTAAAGACATACATCTCCAGTATTCACTAGCATGTGCAGACAGGACCTGCTCACCAATGTACTTTGGTTTAAATTTTAACTTTCCCAAGTTAGCAAATTATCTATATCAAATCACAGCACCAAGGTATCGTTTTGTCTTCTCAAGGGCTAGGTTTAATTGCTTTCCCTCAGCCTTGTTAAAAGGGCGCTTTAATAACATTCCTTATGGAGAAAGGATATGCCCCTGTGGGGAACAAACAGTTGAGTCCTTGGCACACACCATTCTAGAATGTAGCTTATATAGGTTTGAATGTAACCGTTACCTCTACCCAATAATGTATAAATGTACTAGTATACCTCCCACAGACTACCTGAAGTTTCTGCTGTCCGGAGAGAACCAATTAATAACACAGTCGGTGGCTAAGTTTTTATTCTCAGTTTTAAGAATTCGTAAAATGTTATATTAAGACAACCACATGACTCAAGTTTTATACTGCTGATATGTTCTAACAACTTACTTATTCTGTATATCTTATATAATGTTTTTATCTTTGTATTTTCGGGTCTATGACCGTATAATAATAAACTAAAACTACTCAGTTCAGGGACGCTCAAACTAACCTACAGGCCATTGCCTTTTAAGATGCTTATGTTTTCTGTTCTAGAGCTGGGCCAAATAATTTATCTTGCTTCCCCCCCCCCCCCCCAGCAGTTTTGAAGGCATTGGAAGATAAGAAAGGCAATCAAAGGTTTGCCTCATTTTTAGGGGTCAGATTTTAGAGGCAAAATAAAATTTTCTGAAACCTTTATTTAAATTTATAAGCAAGTAAAAACATGTTTTTGAGTAATCTGGTGAGAATTACATGGTTTTTATTTTGCTTAGAGTCATATTTTGACCTTTTTAAAGTGTTATGTCATATTTCTTTTCAAATATTTGAAAGGCTGTCATACAGAGGAGGGGCAAGATCTGTTCTCAATCATCCCAAAGTGCAGGACACGCAACAATGGGCTCAAGTTAAAGGAAGCCAGATTTTGGTTGAATATCAGGAAAAACTTCCTAACTGTTAGAGCAGTACGACAGTGGAACCAGTTACCTCAGGAGTTGGTGAGTGCTCCAACACTGGAGGCATTCAAGAAAAACTTAGATAATCACCTGGCAAATATGCTTTGATTGTATTCCTGCATTGAGCAGGGGGTTGGACTTGATGGCCTTGTAGGCCCCTTCCAACTTCACTTTTCTATGATTCTTCTTAATTTTGTACTAAACATTATATTTTGGTCATATTTTTGTTGTCAGCAACCCTCCCAACAATTTCAACATGCCTAAACGTAGATGTTCGGTGAGTGTAAAATAACAGCATTTTGTTCAAGAGTCTGGGGAGCGGATTTTCAGTAGTGATGTGATGATGAAATTTTGTTTTCTAAATTATGTGAAGTTAAGGTATCACCCAAAAGCATTATATTATTCAACAACACTATGATACCACGAAGCATAAGAGTTGCTTAGCAAGATTTATCTTCATTGAGAACAGGCAACATCTCCTTTTCAAGAGAACTTCTTTTTTAAAAAAAACATTTTATTAATTTTTCAATCTATCTACATTTAATCGTGCTTGTTAAACATTGTGTTACATGGGTTGTTTACAATCATTTGTTCTTTGCATCTTGGTGTCTTCTCAGTTGTCTCTTCAAAATCTATACATTTTTTAAACATTTAAACCGTTCTCGCGTGTGTTTTAGTATACAATATTGACTACTTTTATACAAAATTTCTTTATATAATTGTGTAGCCATTTCTATCTCCACATTTTCTATCATGTCTATATCAACATCGTAACTAATATATATTCATTAAGTACTATTTGTTTTGCCCCATCTTTATATCTAACTTCAATTTACCTTAAAAGCCACCATGTTATGCCTTTACTCTGATTAATGATCCCTTATTTCAGTTTAATTCCCTTTTTTAATATGTAAGATATGCCCCTTTACAATTCCAGAAGTTAAGTATATACATGCTTTCAACAATGAGGCCACCTTAATATTTTCCCCTTTTTCAACTTTTCTAAGTGATTCCGTCTCTTATTTGTATTTTCCCAATTATTGTTTCTATCTCCCTAAATATTCTGCCGTCCCTTGTGTAATCTGAAAGCATTTTGTACACTTGATCAATCTCCCATAGATCTTTATGCATTTGATCTATCTCCAATAGGTCTTCCAGGCTATTTTTAATTAATGCTGCTGATTTCCCCCCCTTATCTTCCCTTAACACAGCTAAGATTCTCCTCGGCTCTCCTGAGTTTCCCCCTCTGATATCCTCCAGTCCTTCTTTCCTTTGACATACATCGTCCTCCACCTTCACATTCCCTTGTTCAATGTTTTCTGTATCTTCTTGAATATAGTCCTTCTTTAGTTGTTCCGTGAACGATTGCATGTCTTGGTTCTGGGATCTCACTGTTTCTAAGATTGCTTGCAGGGTAGATTTTGTTTCCTCCCAAAATTTCCCTTGTTGTGACATTATGTCTGCTAGGTACTTGTATTTCAAGTGAAAAATGTATAGTAGCTTAGAGCAGTCAGTCCAGTTCCATCAATAGTTGCCTCAGTAAGTTGATCACCTTTAGGGTTAATTGAATCCAGTCTCTGACGTAGTTTGGCAGTCCCATTCACTCGGCGTTTGTATTAGCCTTTCCAAAGTTAATTGTCTATGTTTTAGTCAGTTCTCAGAAGAAGAAGAAAACGGAAAGACAAAACAGAGTTTCAAATCAGGTTTCTAGGCTTTTTCAAGGTCATGTTTCTAGGCTATTTGCCAACACTGTAGATAGACATTACTCTGAGCGTTGTTTGCAAAAACAATTTTAAGAGGAAGATTTCTTAAGTTTAGCACCAAAGTAATACAAAACTTATTTCCTTGCAATATAATTAAGTGATTTATTAATGTCCAATTTATTTTCTTTGCTTCTCTCTCTTTTTTTAAAAATTGGATTTCTACCCCGCCCATCTAGACCAAAGGTCTACTCTGGGCGGCATTACAAATTTGAAAACAGTTAAACCAATAAACATGCACTATAAATCCAAGATGGTAAAATGAATTTAAGATACAGCAGGAGGGAAAGCCTGCCCAAATAGCCAGGTCTTGACTTTGCTTCTGAAGACACCCAGAGAGGGAGCCAGGCGGATCTCCACGGGCAAGTTGTTCCAGAGGTGAGGGGCCACTGCCGAGAAGGCCCGGTTCCTCATTCTTTCCTTCCAGACCTCCCTCGGCGTTAGGCCCCTCAGCCGCCCGGCCTGGCTGGAACAAGTGACTCTGGCAGAACTGGGTGGGAGAAGGCACTCTGCCAGATATCGAGGTCCTAAACTGTTTAGGGCTTTGTATGTCATCGTTAGGACTTTGAAATCAACACGGAAACGAATGGGCAGCCAATGCAAGGCGGCCAGAGTGGGGGAAATATGTTGGTACCTTTTCACCCCTGTAAGAAGTCTGGCCGCCGTATTCTGCACCATCTGGAGTTTCCGTGTCAGTCTCAAAGGCAGCCCCACGTAGAGCGCATTACAGTAGTCTAATCTCGAGACTATGAGCGCATGGACCAAAGTGGTGAGCGCCCCCACATCAAGATAGGGATGTAGCTGGGCAATCTGCTGAAGATGGAAGTGTGCGGAACGGACCACTGATGCCACCTGGGTTTCCATGGTGAGCGCCGGGTCCAGATGTACACCCAAACTGCGAACCTCACTCTTGGTGGTAAGAGTTACCCCTCCCCAAAAAAAGAGAGGGAGTTTCCCAAACCACTGATGTCTGGGGCACCCACCCGAAGGACCTCCGTCTTGCCCAGGTTCAGCCTCAGTCCATTCTCCTCCATCCATTGCTGAACGGCCTCCAGGCAGCGTTCAAGGGACAAAACAGCATCCACTCTTGTTGGGAAAAAAGAGATGTAGAGCTGAGTATCATCAGCGTACTGATGACACAAAGCCCCACATCCCCTGATGACCCCTCCCAGTGGCCTCATATAGATGTTAAACAGCATTGGAGAGATGATTGAGCCCTGCGGAACCCCACAATTGAGGCTCCACAGGGCCAAGAAACTCTCTCCAATCTGCACTCTCTGGGGACAGTCCTCCAAGAAGGAACGGAGTCAGGCAAGAGCCAGGCCACCAATTCCCAACTCAGAGAGCCTACCCAGGAGGATACCGTGGTCGACGGTATCAAAGGCGGCTGAGATGTCGAGGAGGACCATCAGAGACATTTTGCCCCTGTCGGCCTCCCTCAATAGGTCATTAAACAGGATGACCAATGCCGTTTCCATGCCGTGGCGTGGCCTGAAGCCCGACTGGAACGGATCCAGGGCATTGGTTTCATCCAGAAGAGACACTCTTTGTGTCTCTTTCCCCTTCTCCAGATCCACCGCTGCTTAATTTAGAGTTGGGGCTAAGAGACCCTCTTTTTTTCCCCGTTAGAGGGATTATTCCATCCAGGGATAGTTATAGAGTAGTATAATTAAGATTTGTATCTCACTCAATGTTAACAACGATGTTTAATTTGGCTGGTTTATCACTTCTTTTGCCGGCTGCCGACGACTTGCAAGCAGGCTTATTCAGCTGCTTGTTTCCGCCCGCTGGTTGATTGGGGAGTTTCCTGGATCAAACGTGGGTAACCGCTGCCCCCCCTGTGATCAACAGGCTTCTCCCCCATTTCACCACCTCTTCGGGGTGGTTTTAACCCCCTGGGGGGTCCCAAACAGGTCAGAATTCAGCCCAGGAGACGGAGCTCCATCCTCCTGCTGCTGTCTCATCGCAGCGTCAAGATGGAAGTCAAGAGAGCTTCTTCTTCAACTGCTGGTTCATCAAATACCCAGCCAGAATTTTGTAAGAATCTCTGTACAATGTTGGTTACTTCAAATATTCCCTTAAGAAATTAAGTAGTGGTAGTCCTCAGGCATTTCTTAGAGAAGTGCATTAGTCACCAGATTCCAAATGAATCAACTTTAAGGAAAAATTACATCTCTGCCTACTATGAAGATGTGTTAGGAAAGAGAAGATCTGCTGTTGGCAACAGTAAGATATGGGTTTCAATAGATTAAACAAGTGATGTAAACAGAAAATATGTCCCTAATGCTATCATCGGCACTTTGAAACATGACAAGCCAGGAAAAGTATTTCTTCTAACATATGAAACGTCTTCTTGCCAAATGTGGGCAAAGCGGTGTTATAAACAGCATTCTTGAAATGTTCCCATCATTCAGGTGCATTTGCATCAGCCGGGCCTGGAAGCGTTTCCTCAAGCGCTTGGGCAAATTCGTCCACTTTTCTCTGATCGCGAGTCTTGCTGATGTCAATACGTGGCCTTCCTTCCTTTTTCATGTGATACAATCTCTTTATTCACAGTTTTACTCTGCTACACACCAGTGAGTGATCAGTATTGCAATCAGCACCCTGATAACTGCATGTGATCATAATGCTTGGCTGGATGAAGCTATGTATTATTCCCACAAAGTATGATTCCTTGCAGCAGTTACAGAATTTGACTGTTGTGAATCTTCCTCTATCAAGATTATGCAATATTCCTTTTCTGAAACATTGGCTGGACACTTGGCATATATGTATAAAATCTAACTTCAGTGGATTATCAAGAACAATAATCCACCATGAAACTGTAGGAATGGAATTTAGTGATAAACTGGAAATTGTGAAAACAAACTGAGGGTGATTTAAAGTGAGCAAAGGGGAAAGTGGCTGAAAAAAATTAGTTATAAACTTGCCAAGAGTGCTGCAATCTAATCTGGGTTAGTCAACACTTTGCAAAATAAGTAACATGGACTTGAAGCAAAATTTGATGATTTTGAGCCAGAATTTTCTCCAGATACAAGAACATACTGATGGACAACAGAAGGAATTTTGACTTTGATAACCTCACAATGCACATGATCATCCCATGCAGTTCTGCTGTTGATGAAAACTAATCCAGGTGTGATCATTTTAGTCTCAAAATGTTCATTTTTTTCTTTCAATACTAGTACTTATACACTGGAATTGAAGAAGAATACTGTGGCGTTCACCCTCGTCCCCTTACTTGGCCGTCAAGACTCAGAGCACACGAAGGCAAACAATCCCCTCTTTTACACTGCTGCCACCAGGTGATCACTAAATCACCATTACTTCAGGAAGATAATGCAGGTCCACACTTCAAAGTATTTTAAATATAACGTGTTTATTGTATACAGAACTTGATAATAATTCATGAGTATCTTCTTTAGGTAAATTTATTATTAATAACACTCTTCTGGTTGATAATACACTCCTAACTAGAATCTCTCCTCAGATTTCCCCAAACTCCACACACTATCTCTACTCATCTCTCTGACTATCTCTCCACCTGACTTCCTATATCCATCTCAGGCTCCGCCTCTTATACCATCTCTCTCGGCTCCGCCTCTCAGCAACATGAATATGCATGAACAATTAACATAACCAAACCTGAACCATTGACATAATAAAGGGGAACGCTACAGACCTCCCCCCTTAAATATGTTTGTTTGGGAGGGGAAACACGTTTTTCCTCCTAAACAAACAGGCACAATTGCATAACGTACGTAACATTTATCACAGTTCTACAGGTAACATCACATTCAATATAACCATTACCATTCCTTATGCTCTAAACATTTTAAACAATTACCATTCCTTATACTCTAAACATTTTACTAATATTCAATAATATACTTTACCTTATCATTTACACTCTAAAAAAAAATTTTTTTTAACATTACCAACCTTACAGAAATCACAATCATGAAACTTTTACATAAATAATTAAACTGTGAATCATAGTCCATTTCAGTTTATAATAAAAGTCCTTGAATCATTCTTCACGTTTCTGTCCATCAATTCAATTTTTCATCACATTTACAAACAGAACATTTATAATACAATATCAGCTTGGTTTATCCACCCCCATCAGTCATTGGGCTTTCGAGGCACGATCTGAGTCTCTGTAGCAAAGGCAAAATTTGCAAAGTCTAAGTCTCTCACTTTCCGGTAGTAGTCTGGCGCACCGTGGACTGGTCCGGTAGTGGTCATCTCCTTCAGCTGGGCACACCTCTGCTGGCACTCAGGAGTCCCTCTGTTGACCACTGGCTCCTTCCTCCGCAACCTTTTCCGTCGACTGGCGGTCATCGGCCACTCGGTTGTCCACAGGATGTCATCTGCTGGTCGGTTTATAGTGATGTCAGCTTTAAGCCTGGCTCGGGGCTTCACTTTCTCAGCTGGGGAAAGGATAAGCAGTTCCCTCTCCTTCTCACTCACGCATTCGCCCACAGGTACTTTTATCACCAAGTTTTCCCTATGTGGGGGACCACTATCAAGGGTCTCTTTAAGCTTCTCAAGCGAGTGTCTTTTAAGTGCAATCTTAAACGATTGGTTGGTTTTAGATGCACTGCACGTGTTATGTGATTCTATTCATTCATTCAGTGATACACTAGATAAGGGCTTGCTTTGCAAGGTTTTAATGTCTACTTGTTCCACCTCTGCCAAAAGCAATTTTCTCCCCTCTATAGTTCTCAGTCCTACTACTAGGTCCTCAGGACAGACTGCTCTTTCCTGGGCCTCATGCAAGCTCTTCTCTTTTCCAGGAGCACTTCCCAAGCTTGGCTCTGCCATCTCTAAGGACTTTTCTTTATATAAAAGCTCCTTATCCAGGCAAGACCTTTCAGGGTATTCAGGAGACAACAAAGTGGGTGTACTGGTGTCTGCTCCAAAGCAATCTACCCAACTAGTGTCCTCCTCCTGCTCCTGAGCAAATTTATTTTTATTGGGACTCTTCAGTAGCATGAGATTAGCTTCAGCACCACTAATAAGCTGGGTATCCAAGGAAACCTCTTTTTCCAGGCTTCTCTCTGATACTGTATCAATCTCAGCTGCAGAGGGTGAGGTTTGACCCCCCTTTGAGCATGTAAGCACTAAAGCACTCTTGACATGCTCTATTAAGTCCCAACCAAGTAGAAAAGCTGCTGGTATTTCATCTGAAATGGCTACCTGCCACTTTCCAGACCAATTCCTATAGCCTATTTGAATTTCAGCCACTTTTAACACCACAGTTTCTTTCCCAATCCCTTTTAGGGTCATTGTTCTGCCTGGAATTATCTCATCCGGGGCTATCAGATCAGAATGTACTATGGAAATTTGAGACCCTGTGTCTCTTATAGCGAGGTATTTCTTTCCTCCCACAACTATCTCTTCACTAGCGTTTCTGAGAAGGTTATTGTCATTTCTAATGTAAAAACACTGTACTACAGGGGCTTCAGGAATATCCTCCTCCTCAAGATCAGTAGAAGTTGTGGTGGTCATGGAAACAGGTCTCAGGTTACTGCTTCCCTCAGCGGATTCCACTTGTTTTAAACAATACACTTTTTTTGTTTGATTATCATTCTTCCCTGTATTAGGATTAGGTCGCACACACTGGAATTGTAAATGGCCTGGCTGGCCACAGTTAAAACATTTATAATTCTTTCTCTCATTCTGAGGTGATTTGTTGAACTTTGACTCAGGGTTTATTGGCTGTGGCGGACTAGGCCTTGGCAGTTTAGGGGAAGGACCACCCTGGTCTCTTTCTGTTGTTTTGCTGAGGTAATTTTTATTAAAGGGCTTCTCATAGTTGTCCCAGTTTTTACCACCAAGTTTTACCTCAGAATAATTTGAGTTTCTTAATTCTTTTATATAATCAGCTGTTTTTGATAGATTCCTCTCAGGATTGGATTTATTATTATTATAGTTTTGGACTGTTAATTCCATCAGTTTTACTCTCAGTTCAGCCCTGAGCTGTAAAATCTCTTCATCAGCCCTAACTTTGATTTCTAACAGTTTTTCTTTTAATTTAATTTCATGCTGCAGCTTCCATTTTTCAAAATCTTGCTTCTTTTGCCTGGTCTCAGCCTCATTTTTGAGCTGTAATTCTTTTAATTTAATTTCTTGCTGCAGTTTCCATTTTCCAAAACCCTGGGAGCTTAATTCCTTTTGTTCCTCTGAGGCCCCCTCATCAAATTCTTCCTGTTCTGTTTGAGTTAAAGGGTCACCGCTTCCCTCCATTTCTTGAGGTAAAACCTCAGCCTCAGGACTCCCCCTTTTGGTACGTTTGGGTGGCATTTTTACTTCTGGGATGATTTGTACAGAGTGTTTACTGATTTTAAAAGGACCTGTCTTTCTTCTTTTACTTCCAGTCACTAAAATGATTCTATTTCAAGCAAAGGCTTTCTCCTCTCTTCCTTCAGATCTGCTCTGACCCCTGGCTTCTGCCTTTTTCACAAGCGCTCTCTAAACTCTTAGAGCCTTGAGCCTTAAGCTAGCCCACTGGGTCTTCAAATCATGAGGTAAAATATAAGAATTTTCTTTCAGAGTCGTTCCCTAACTTAGACCCGCCCAGATCTGGGTTCAGAAGCCCCCACCACTAAGCTTTTCCCAAAAGCTCTAGTGAGGAACCAAACTTCTTAGCCACAGAACTCTGTCTAAAAGGTACCCTTGACTCAAGAAAAATTCTTTTTAAAATCAGGCTTGACTGGATTTCTTCGAGTCCAAACTCAGGCTTCACTGGATTCCTTCGTATCCCGCCGCTGGACACCAATTGTGGCGTTCACCCTAAATAAAGGGGAATGCTACAAATACATCTTTTAATTTGCGTGTGTGTGTATAAACACAGATTTTTAAAAACTGGGTGCTAATTTCAGAAAAACTGTAAAGTCATATTTTTGGGTGAATTCATCATATTTAAACAATTTTAAGATTTAATGCTTGCATATTTCTGACATTTTTAGGCCACAGGAATCGTGGATTCGATCTTACGACGGCTGGTCTTCTGACCTTGCAGCACAGAGGCTTCTGCGGTTTAACCCGCAGCGCCACCATGTCCCTTTTAAGCAAGGATACAACATGTCAAAAGACCAACAAGCCCAGGACCAAAGCATACAGTAACAAGTAGTTGCATACTCCAAAGTATATAGTAGCAGCAATATAATACATACTGACTGAAATCCTATAGTTTAGCATAAGCCAAACCACATCTTTTTTGGTCCATCCCTGCCTGATAAATAAACTGTCCATGCCATGATTCTTGTGGGAGGGGAATGTGCAGGTTGGCTTGATATGCATGTGCATGTGCCCCTCCCCCAAGAATCGCAGCAGGAACACTTTGTTTACCAGGGAGAAATGATTTACATTCTGGCTTATGCTAAGAAACAAGATTTTGGCCAACATATGCAAGTATTAGTGGCTCTCCTTCAAATTGGGCAGAACATTTTCTCAGTTCTAAACATTTCAAAGTTTTTATCATGAACAGTTGAGGTGGAAGAAGGCTACTCAGAGTTTTAGAAAAAGGCTGTAGCTTCTGAATAATAACCTGGCAACTCAATGTGTACAGATTTGGCTCTAAAGCATCCAGAAAATGCAGGTGTTATAATGACGGGGCCATGGTCTTCTGAGGGCCTCCAAGAAAACGCCAACATCTTGTCAACCTTGGTGCAATGGTTAAGACCAAAAAAAATCCAGACGACACCATCACAGAGACTGGAATAGTCATATATTTGGTCTGCAACTCTCAGAAAACCCCTGGGCCCCTGCTGACTGGAAGTTTCGGGAGTTATTGTAAAAAAAAAAAAAAAAAAAAAAAAAAGCCCTCCCAAACTCTGACACTTCCTACAGCTCATAGCTTTTTCCATCCCCACCTCCTTTTCTTCAGAGGGAGTTCATTCTAGAAACCTCTGTGAAAGTTGCAATGAGAAGAAACAGCAAACATGGAGGGAAGTAAGAAAGTAAAGATGGAAAACGGAGGAACCTAAATATAGAGAAAACAAAATACATAAATAAAAGCACAAGAATAGGAATTCTGTGAGAGGAAAATATCAATAGCAGTTTGTACACTGAGGAAAGGGAATAGGTAGTAATTTAGAAAATGTGGAAATTAAACTTTCAAAAAGGAGGACAGAAAATAATTGCATTTAAAAAGCATAAAAATATGTTTGAAAATTGCTGTTCCTTACACAGAGCAAATCCAGTGAGGAAACTGACAAATAAAGCTGGACCAGATCTACAAATACTTAGCAAAGTATAAGCAAAGCTATCTGAGGTGATTGCTTTGCTCTTGCCAATGGTTGAGTTGGCCCTACCTAGATACTATGTTCCCCTTCACGGATTGCTGCCTTGTCGTGGCGAAGGGGCTTGAGTAATTCAGAGAAGCTATGGGCTATGCCGTGCAGGGACACCCAAGACGGACAGGTCATAGTGGAGAGTTCTGACTAAACGCGATCCACCTGGAGCAGGAACTGGCAAGCCACTCCAGTATCTTGGCCAAGAAAACCCCATGAACCAGAAACAAAAGGCTAAAAGATATGACGCTGGAAGATGGGCCCCTCAGGTCGGAAGGCGTCCAACATGCGACTGAGGAAGAGCGGAGGACAAGTACAAGTAGCTCCAGAGCTAATGAAGCGGTTGGACCAAAGCTGAAAGGACGCTCAGCTGCGGACGCGCCTGGAAGTGAAAGGAAAGTCCGATGCTGCAAAGAAGAATACTGCATAGGCACCTGGAATGTAAGATCTATGAACCTTGGTAAGTTGGATGTGGTCAAACAGGAGATGGCAAGAATAAACATTGACATCCTGGGCGTCAGTGAACTAAAATGGACGGGAATGGGCGAATTCAATTCAGATGATTACCATATCTACTATTGTGGGCAAGAATCCCGTAGAAGAAATGGAGTAGCCCTCATAGTCAACAAAAGAGTGGGGAAAGCTGTACTGGGATACAATCTCAAAAATGATAGAATGATTTCAATACGAATCCAAGGCAGACCTTTCAACATCACAGTAATCCAAGTTTATGCACCAACCACCGATGCTGAAGAGGCTGAAATTGACCAATTCTATGAAGACCTACAACACCTTCCAGAACTGACACCAAAGAAAGATGTTCTTGTCATTATAGGGGACTGGAATGCTAAAGTAGGGAGTCAAGAGATAAAAGGAACAACAGGTAAGTTTGGCCTTGGAGTTCAGAACGAAGCAGGGCAAAGGCTAATAGAGTTCTGTCAAGAGAACAAGCTGGTCATCACAAACACTCTTCTCCAACAACACAAGAGGCGACTCTACACATGGACATCACCAGATGGGCAATACCGAAATCAGATTGATTATGTTCTCTGCAGCCAAAGATGGAGAAGCTCTATACAGTCAGCAAAAACAAGACCTGGAGCTGATTGTGGCTCTGATCATCAGCTTCTTATAGCAAAATTCAAGCTTAAACTGAAGAAAGTAGGAAAAACCACTGGGCTAGCCAGGTATAATCTAAACCAAATCCCTTATGAGTACACAGTGGAAGTGAAGAACAGATTTAAGGAACTAGACTTGGTGGACAGAGTGCCTGAAGAACTATGGATGGAGGCTCGTAACATTGTACAGGAGGCAGCAACAAAAACCATCCCAAAGAAAAGGAAATGCAAGAAAGCAAAGTGGCTGTCCAACGAGGCCTTACAAATAGCAGAGAAGAGAAGGGAAACCAAATGCAAGGGAGATAGGGAAAGTTACAGAAAATTGAATGCGGACTTCCAAAGAATAGCAAGGAGAGACAAGAGGGGTTTCTTAAATGAACAATGCAAAGATATAGAGGAAAACAATAGAAAGGGAAAAACCAGAGATCTGTTCAAGAAAATTGGAGCCATTAAAGGAACATTTTGTGCAAAGATGGACATGATAAAGGACAAAAATGGTAGGGACGTAACAGAAGCAGAAGACATCAAGAAGAGGTGGCAAGAATACACAGAGGAATTATACCAGAAAGATCTGGATGTCCCGGACAACCCAGATAGTGTGGTTGCTGACCTTGAGCCAGACATCCTGGAGAGCGAAGTCAAGTGGGCCTTAGAAAGCATGGCTAACGAGGAGACGTCACTTCCGCTAGAATGGCAATGTACGGCTGAATTTTCATCTCTTCACCCTGGAATCTAGAAAGGATGATAAATGTCCTTCTCCCTGCCTGAAATGTGAGTAAATAGCGATTAAACTTCTGATGAAAGCTTTAGGCAAAGATAGAAACACTTTTTGAAGTGTAAACATGCTGTTATCTATCTAAAGAAAGTACTTTCGTTTTTGCCTGAGAAGACGGAGGCTGCTAGAGAGGCAGAAAACGGCCTGTTAAACACGGCTTGACTCCTTGAGCTATAAATCTTTGCTTAGCTTGGTCTATACATGCGAAAAGGCAGAGATAAAATCAGGAGCTGGGTTCGTGGACAACCCCATAAACCATCAGATAATAGTGTCGAGCGTATCGCCCGTTTAAAAAGGCTGGAAGAGGGGGAGCCCCTCCTTCCTGAAATCAACATGGAAAAAAAAGTTTCAGAGCTTGCCTCTTCCGTGAAAGGAATGGAAGGACAACTTGGACAGGTACTCTCTAAAATGGACATTTTAATAAGAGGGAACCAACAGATGGGACAAGATATACAAAAACTGCAGGGAGAATTGACAGATATTAAGACAAGTTTAGGCAAAACAGAAGGCAGGTTGCAACAGCTGGAAGATTTCCAGAGCGTGGCATCAAAACGGCACCAAGTGATTGATGACCTTCAGAAAAAGGTTATCTATTTAGAAGATAATTCAAGACGTAATAATATCAAAATAATGAATTTTGAACATGAGAAAGAAAAGGATTTGAGGGGGGAAGTGATGGACTGGATTAATTCTGTTATGAAATCCCAACATGTGGCTGAGGAAGATATTGAGAGAGTACATTTTGTGGGGAACCCAAAGAAAACCAGAAGACCCATAATACTAAGATTTTTTAACTATATGAAGAAAGAACAGTTTCTTAGGGTCATTAAAGAAAAGCCTGAATTGCTAGTTTATAGATCAAATTCAGTTCAGATCTATCAGGATGTAAGCCCCGAAACCAGCCAGTGGAGAAGAACAATGAAGCCCATCACTTCAATTTTAATTAAGAACGGCAAGAGATACAACTGGGGCCACCCTGTCTTTTTGAAAATATGGAAGGATGGAACCCTACATAAAATCTACTCCTTTGAAGATGGGAAGGATTTGATGAAAGCCTGGGGACTTTGGCAAGAAGATGAGAGTGAAGGGACAAGCAAGCAAGTAGCTTTGTAAAGACTGGTAGTCCGAAAGAGAAGATTTTTTGAGAGAAGATACTTTAATTGGAAGAAATTACTGGGCGTTACTGGATGTCGGAAGAATTTTTTTTTTCTTTCTCCTTTACCCTCCCTTTTTTTCCTTTTTTTCTTTTTTCTTTTTGATTTTTGATTTTTCTTTTTGTAATGAGGGTTGGGATTTTTTTTTCTTTTTTTTTTCTGCTCATTTTATTATAATATTAAAAAAATTTTTTATAATATTAATAAGATCTTTTTAAATTTTTTTTAATTTTTTTTAAATTTTTTTTTCTTTTTCATATTTTTTTTTCTTTTCCTTTTTTTATTTTTATTTTTTTTTCTCATTGTTGTTTTGGATTACCTGATTAGACTTGGGTGGTAGAAAGAAGAAGAGATGTTAAAAGTTAGGAGGGAAGGCATTTGAGTATATATATAGATAAAAATATGAGGTGGGGTGAAATTGGGATGAGGGTTTGGCTGGGGTCCGGACTGGTGGGGGTGACGTCTCCCCCCCTCCCAGAGCTCGCGCCGAACATTAGTGAGACGTGGGGAAACGGGAGGGAGGAAAATAATTTATATGTAGGTAAGAAGGATAGGGATAGGAAACTAGAGGTTGGTGAATTTATTTTTTTTAGTTGTTTTTGTTTTTGTTTTTGTTATGTGAGATGCACAAAGGGACCGCATAAGAGGCAGAGAAAGGAACGGATATGGGGAAAAACATAAGGGTAGCGACTTTAAATGTGAAAGGCCTAGGGTCTGTGTTAAAGAGAAGGAGGATAGAATTATTATTAAAGAAAAGTAAAGTTGACATTATCTATTTACAAGAGACACATCAACTAAAGGATGGAGTCAATGAATTGAAATTACAAAACATCCATATATATGAAAAAGCATTTGGGACCTCTAAATCTAGAGGGGTAGCAATATTAATATCTAAACATTGTGAATTTGTGATGAAAGAAGTAATAAAAGATAGTAATGGTAGATATTTGATAATTCAAGGTCAAATGGGGGAGGAAGATTATACATTAGTAAATGTGTATGCACCAAACATGAATCAAGGAGAATTTTATAGAACTGTGATTGAAGAAATGGAAAAGGTTAGGAAAGGATATGTGATTATGGCAGGAGATTTTAATATGGTTCTGGATAAGGTGAAAGATAAATCCACATGTAAAAAAGATGAGTTGAATAAAAGAGGTACCCTCCTGAGTAAGATATTAAACACTACGGATTTGAAAGATATATGGAGAGAATTAAAGGGAGATGAAAGAAGGTTTACATATTATTCTTCTGTACATAATAGTTATTCTAGAATAGATTTTATGTTTATTTCACAAAACTTAATTTCAAAAGTAGTAGATACAAATATTAATGTGATAAAAATAACAGATCATGCGTTGATGGTGTTAGAGATGAAAGTTAAGAAGGACTATAGAGAAGCTAGAAGATGGAGAATGGACTCCAATATTTTTCAACATACAGAGGTTGTGGATAAAGTTAAGAAAGAATGGTTGGAAATATGGTCATTTAATGAAGCAGGTGGGAATAAAATAGGAGTGTTATGGGACACTATGAAAGCAGTCATGAGAGGAATCGCCATAAGAGAATCCTGTAGATTAAAAAAATTGAGAGAAGAAAATATAAATAGAATTGTAGAATCATTAAAGGATTTAGAAAGCAAATATTTTATGGATAGAGATAACAAAAAATTAATTGAGATCCAAGCTAAAAGAAAGGAATTAGAAGGTATAGAGCTAGAAAAGGTCCAGAGAGACTTGATATACGCTAGGAGGAATTTTTTCGAATACAGTAATAAAAATTCAAAACTTTTAGCTAGATTAGTTCAAACTAAAAGAGCAAAAAATATAATTGGAGTGATTAAAGACAAAACGGGAAAGAATTGTAGCTTAATGAAAGAAAAACTAAAGATAATACATGAATTCTATCAAAATTTGTATAAAGGTAATAGTGTATCGAAAGAAGATATAGAAAATTATATTAAAGAAAATGTTAAGAGTAAATTATCAGAGAATGATAAAAAGGATTTAGATAAAGAGATAAAAGAGGAAGAGATTATAGAGATTATTAATAAATTAAAAAATGGTAAAACTCCAGGTTTTGACGGTTTAGGATCAGAATATTATAAAACTTTTAAACCAATATTGATCCCTAAGTTAAAAGTGCTCTATAATGAAATATTGGAAGGAGAGAGAATACCAGATTCTTGGAAACATTCATTAATAACTCTTATCCCAAAGCCTAATAAAGACTTAACAGACCCAAGTTCATATAGACCCATTTCACTATTAAATCAAGATGCAAAGATTTTTACTGCAATACTTGCGAATAGAATTAATAAATTTATTATAAAATATATTAAAGAGGATCAGAATGGTTTTTTAAAGGGTAGACAAATGGAGAATTTGACTAGGAGGGTATTGAATATTTTATACAATATAGAAAAAGACAAATTGAAGGCAGGTATTTTATCATTAGATATATTTAAGGCATTTGATTGCGTGGAATGGCCAACATTAAAGATTTTGTTAAAAGGTTGGGGTTTTGGAAAGAAATTTAGGGGGATAATAGATCAACTATATCTGGGGAATACCTCTGTAGTAATAGTTAATGATGGGATTACAGAACAAATAGCTTTAGGCCGAGGCACTAGACAAGGTTGCCCTCTTTCTCCAGTTCTGTTTTGTTTGATTATTGAAATGTTGGCAAATGTAATAAGGAATGATGATTTAATCGAAGGTATGGGGAAAAAGAATAAAATAAAGATTAATTTATTTGCTGATGATTCCTTGTTGACAGTGAAAAATCCGTTAGAATGTGTAGATAAAATTAGAACTCATTTAGAAAAATTTGGAAGAATAACTGGATTATGTGTGAATTGGCAAAAATCTGAATTAATGTTATTTAATCATAATAGAGTAGAACAAGAAAGGTGTGTTGAAAAATATGATTTCAGATTATGCAAATCAATTAAATATTTAGGAATAGATCTAGCAAAAAATATTCAAAAAATAAAGGAATATAATTATAATAAACTAAAGGAAGTGATTAAAAACAAATTACAGGAATATAGTAACTTTAAGCTATCTTGGTTTGGAAGGATTGCATTGATAAAAATGAAAATCTTACCAAAAATTAATTTTTTATTTAGAATGCTACCAATACAGTTAACAGAGGATGATTTGAAATTTTGGCAAGGAATAATTAATAAATACTGTAATGAAGGGAAGAGATCTAGAATAAATAAAAAGTATTGGTATAGAACAAAGCAAAAAGGTGGTATAGGTTTACCAAATATAAAAAATTATTATTTGGCTAACCAATTGAGGTTTATTGGGGAAATTATATATAATCCAGAAAGGCTAATTTGGTGGGAGATGGAATCATCAGAATTACAGGCAGATATAGAAACATATTTATTTGGTATAATTAAGAAAGATAAAATAAGGGAAATTAATAATCCATTTTTAAAGACATTGTTAAATATATGGTATAAGTGCAAAAAGAATTTATGTTCATCATATTCCCCACTTGGATTAGTGACAGAAATAGAAAATTTTCCTACCAATATGAAAGTATATGTGGATCTATTTAAAGAAAAGAAAGTGATTAGATTGAAAGATTGGTTATATAAAATGAGATCGATAGATCAAATGAAACAAACTCTTCAGAATAGGAGCATTTCATGGTTGAATTATATACAATTAGAAAGATGGACTAATGAATGGGTAAATAAATATAATAAAGGTAGAGAATATACAAAATACGAACAATTGTTATTGTCATATGAGGACATTCGGATGACTGACTCAGTGAAAGGTACTGTGAGCAAAATTTACTTACTTCTTCTTAATTTAGAGGAAGAGGAAAGTGAGAAAGAAGGATTAAAAATAGTGTGGGAGCAAGATATTGGGAAAAGAATAAATGAAGAAGAATGGAGGATGATATGGAAAATGAGGGTGTTAAGATTTATGTCAGTAAGAATAAAGGAAAAAATTTTTAAACTTAGTTTAAGATGGTATTTAACACCGTCAAAATTAAATAAAATTAATGCCAATCATCCGAATGTCTGTTGGAAATGTGAGAAGGAAATTGGTACATACTTTCATATGTGGTGGGAATGTGAAAAAGTGCAAAGATTTTGGAAACAAATTTTTAAAGAATTAAGCTACATATGTGAAAAAGATATAGAATTTAATGCTGAGATTGCTTTGTTATCAATATTTGAGAATGTGGAATATGACAAAATGACTAAAGAATTGATAACCAACTTATTAACAGCAGCTAGATTGATTATAGCTAGGCAATGGAAATCAAAAGTCGAATTGCAAATTGAAGAATGGTATAAAGAAATATGGAATATAGCAATAAATGATAAATTAACTTGTAACTTAAAGGTTAAGAAAGGAGAGTTGAAAAAAAATAACTTTTATGATATATGGGGGAGATTTTTGGAATATGTATTAATAAGAGGAAAAGGGAAAGCTCCAAATCAAGAATCAATGCAGTTTTGGAGAAGAGGACAATAGAAGAAGAGGAAGAAGAAGAAGAAGAAGAAGGAAGAGGAAGATTATGGCAAGAGGTCCCGCATATGGTGGTGGGGAACACAGTTAAATTGTATTTTAGTTTGTATGTTATATGTTTTTGTTTAAATTTAAAATAAAGGGAAAAAAAAATTTCAAAAAAAAAAAAAAAAGAAAGCATGGCTAACAACAAGGCCAGTGGAGGTGATGGCATTCCAGTGGAACTATTTAAAATCTTAAAAGATGATGCTGTTAAGGTGCTACACTCAATATGCCAGCAAGTTTGGAAAACTCAGCAGTGGCCAGAGGATTGGAAAAGATCAGTCTACATCCCAATCCCAAAGAAGGGCAGTGCCAAAGAATGCTCCAACTACCGTACAATTGCACTCATTTCACACGCTAGTAAGGTTATGCTCAAAATCCTCCAAGGCAGGCTTCAGCAGTATGTGGACCGAGAACTCCCAGAAGTACAAGCTGGATTTCGAAGGGGCAGAGGAACTAGAGACCAAATTGCTAACATGCGCTGGATTGTGGAGAAAGCCAGAGAGTTCCAGAAAAAGATCTACTTCTGCTTCATTGACTACACAAAAGCCTTTGACTGTGTGGACCACAGCAAACTATGGGAAGTTCTTAAAGAAATGGGAGTGCCTGACCACCTTATCCATCTCCTGAGAAATCTATATGTGGGACAGGAAGCAACAGTTAGAACTGGATATGGAACAACTGATTGGTTCAAAATTGGGAAAGGAGGACGACAAGGCTGTATATTGTCCCCCTGCTTATTTAACTTATATGCAGAATACATCATGCGAAAGGCAGGACTGGATGAATCCCAAGCCAGAATTAAGATTGCCGGAAGAAATATCAACAACCTCAGATATGCAGATGATCCCACTCTGATGGCAGAAAGTGAGGAGGAATTAAAGAACCTCTTAATGAGAGTGAAAGAGGAGAGCGCCAAAAATGGTCTGAAGCTCAACATCAAAAAAACTAAGATCATGGCCACGGGCCCCATCACCTCCTGGCAAATAGAAGGGGAAGATATGGAGGCAGTGACAGATTTTATTTTCTTGGGCTCCACGATCACTGCAGATGGCGACAGCAGCCACGAAATTAAAAGACGCCTGCTTCTTGGGAGGAAAGCGATGAGAAACCTAGACAGCATCTTAAAAAGCAGAGACATCACCTTGCCGACAAAGGTCCGCATAGTCAAAGCTATGGTTTTTCCATTAGCGATGTATGGAAGTGAGAGCTGGACCATAAAGAAGGCTGACCGCCGAAGAATTGATGCTTTTGAATTGTGGTGCTGGAGGAGACTCTTGAGAGTCCCCTGGACTGCAAGGAGAACAAACCTATCCATTTTGAAGGAAATCAACCCTGAGTGTTCACTGGAAGGAAAGATCCTGAAGCTGAGGCTCCAATACTTTGGCCATCTCATGAGAAGAGAAGACTCCGTGGAAAAGACCCTGATGTTGGGAAAGTGTGAAGGCATGAGGAGAAGGGGACGACAGAGGATGAGATGGTTGGACAGTGTCATCGAAGCAACCAACATGAATTTGACCCAACTTCGGGAGGCAGTGGAAGACAGGAGGGCCTGGCGTGCTCTGGTCCATGGGGTCACGAAGAGTCGGACATGACTAAACGACTAAACAACAACAACAACAAAAGATACTATGTTAAATATAAAGCCTACAAGCAAGCTTTACTTTCATTTTTATTGGCTAGTACGTGTGTAGTTGAGGGGGAGGGTTAAATTGCTTGCCCAACAGGTTTTTCCCTCTATTCCCATGGTGATTAAAAAAACAGAACTGTCCACGGGTAAATTTGGGGTGGGTGGGTAACTGACCATGTAATTTAACTCAGCAGCCCAGAACAAAATGACAAAAATATATTTTGAAAAGATATCACTGAATTGGTGGGTGGTGGAATGAAGATTTCTGAAGCTGAGGAAAAAATGAATCTGTGTTGCCATGAAGATGAATAGTCAAACATGAACTTTGTATAATAGACTAAAGATAATTTCTAGGAGTTAAAGTTCCTGTTATGGAGAACCCAGATAAAAAAGGAGGGAAATGCCAGAAGTGAAGAACAAGATAAAATGCCTATGTATGTTCTTGTACAAATAGGGCAGAACAGAAAACCACTGTAAAATAGATGTGTGCTTCTTTCACAACAGAAAGGAGAAACAAAACTGTACAAAATAAAAGTGGGGGAGAGTTTCTTACTGATTTAACTCCCCCTGATTTATTTGGGTTTTCTCTAAATACACCTGATCCTAGCTGCAACCCAATGATTCGGTTTTCCACTAGAACAAACTCAGAACAGTATTACGAGTAATAGAAAGCTGAGTTTCAAGACACATGTAATCTTAGTACCTTTACCATAGAAGTATAGAACTGAAGGCTTGTATGAATATTATTTTTTTCTGATAATCATTGGCAGGACCTCAGAAGAAAATGAGCTAAGCCATAAATAACAAATAGGAGACTGCTTTCTCCTTCACCCACTTTAATCAAGTTGGAGTTGAGAATGGGGCTTTTGTCACAATAAACATAAATCAATATAGAAAAACAGGAGAAACATCTTTAATCTTTGTTTCTATCTTTGCTTTTAATATTTAAGTTTCACAGCCCCTGTTAACATTTCTAACTTTCTGATAACTCACCATTTTGAGACCATCTTGGTTGTCTCAGTATATTTAATTGTAAAATCCATGATTTCATCTAGAGATAGGGATGACTCACCAATTTGGCGAGTCGTCCTGCTTCGTGAATCATCAAAAGTTGACGACTCACGAAGCACGAAGTTGCCCCCATGAACCGATGAATAATGAATTTATTTGTCAATTCGTGGGGGGTTACTAAAACAACACCCCCTTGTCCCTGCCTCTTGCTGCCACTGCCACCGCTGCCACCCCTCTCCACTCCCCCACCTCCCGACACCCCGCCGACACCCCCTTACTGTAATCGTCACCGCCGCTGCCAAGGTCTCCAGGAAGTCCAGGCTGCCCTTTGCAAAGATGGAAACTGCAGCTTCCCTACCCCAAATGAAGCCACAGCCGCCATCTTTGCAAAGGCCAGCCAGTTTCCCTTTCTACAGGCCATGGCTGCGGAAGTCTGATGGAGACCTCAGCAGCGGAGGCGACGATTATGGTAAGGGGGTGTTGGCGGGGGTGGGGATGGGGCTAAGGTAGGGAGAGGAAGGGGTTGGGGGTAGGCTGTGGGGATGGGTTGCTGTGGGGGTGGGTGGCTGCCTATCGACCCAGCGATCAGCGGGCCAGTAGGCAGAATGGAAAAGCCATAGGATGGCTTTTTTTTTTCCTCCTTCGTATCGGGGATGAATAAAAATGGGGAAATATTCATCCCTTCGTATTCGTGGGGGTCTCTGAAACCCACGAATATGAAGGGACAAATATTTAACAAATCAGCAATTTTAGACGAATATCGCTATCCGTTTTTTTATTCATCCACATCTCCATCCATTGAGTTTGTTTTTATATCTGTAAAATCATCCCAATAACATTTGCCATTAGGGCAGTATATAAGTATTTTAAATCAACTTCTTATTTCATAACAATTATTATCTAAGAATATCAGTGCTACACCACATTCTATGAATGAGATTCAGATTTGTTGGGCTATTCATTTTCTTTGTAATAACATACAATATCCAGGTTTGCTTATTTGTCTGTCCAATAGAGAAAGATTGATAGCAGTTAAAAAGCCATTCCCAGAAAGTAGATACTTGGCTGATGTAGAGTTAGTCTTTTATTGTTGTGTAAATGTGACAAGATTAAAAATGGGGAAAACTGGAAGACAGAAAAAAAGATTATAGCAAGTTAATGGTCAATATTCTTTTGCTAGTGCCAACTAGCATAGACTCAATCAGATTTACCCTCAGCAGTTGCTTCAATGGGTCTACTCAGAATGGGATTATTAATAAAATGCTGGTCAATATTTAATATTCACCCACTTGGACAAGATATTTTAGTCCCCTAGAGTTTGCTTGTAGAACCACACAGAATTACAAGCACAAATTAGGCACTTTCTAATATTGTCACTTGAAAAGTTGTAACCAATGTCTGCACATTTCAGCCACTCCTTGTTCTTTATAAACAGTCATAAAGCATATATTGCTTTTGTCATTAGGGGCTTTTTTTTTTCTTGACCAATTAGTATACTGGGACAAAAAAAAAGCTTCTTGGTGTTCTTCATTGAACCATGATGCCAAGAAATAGAGGTGATTCTCTGTTTTGGTCCATAGGTTGGCTCCACAGGGGAATGCTTAATGAATTCAGGAAATACATGGTATGTAAATGTAAGTCAAACACTAACCTAAAGCCAACTTTAATGTTACTGGTAATCCCTGATACATTAGAATTTCCATGGAGTCAGAAAATACTCTGAGAATCTCTTCATGGAAGTTTCCCAACTTCCATGAAGGGTGAGGTTTAACAGCCAAATTAGACATGAAGCTACGTTTGGAGTAGATTTTCCCTGAACCTGTTGCTGTAGTTTTTGTTACCCTTTCCAGGTAGAGAATACACAGAAGTGGTTTACCATTCCCTTCTTCGGGGGGTGAGGGGGGGTGCAGCTTGCCCAAGGCCACACAGGTTGGCTCTTCCCCAGGAGGTACACTGGAAAATTTAACTCCCAACCTCAGGCTCCACAGCCAGATACCTAAATCACTGAGCTATCCAGCCAGCTTGTGTATAAACATACAATACTTATTTTGTTTGTATCTGGAAAAGTGGATTTTGATCCACAAAAGCTCATACCGGAATAAATCTGTTAATCCTTAATTTATCACAGTATTTTGCTTTCTCTCTGTCTCTTTCTCTCTTGTCAAAATGCTGAGAAAGATTAGCATAGTTTACTTCTTTGGAAATTGCTAATTACAGAGACAGCTGGTAAAGAAAAAAAACAGTACTTCCTGCCTTGCTCTTCTGTTCAGAAATTCAAAGAATTTGAATTCTATGTAAGAGCCTAGTGAACTACAAGTCAATCATACTATTTTAAATTATTTTAAACTTACTAGGTAACCATGAGGTCCTTTTAATTTTTAACCTGCAATTTTCATCAATATTAAGAACACCATCTACTAATAATGGGGCAGAAAAGAGCATTTCCTTTTTTGAATGAGAAAATCTATCAGTCCCATAAACAGTCCAAACTAGAGGATTTTTATGCCCCGACAGAGTTGGAAAACAGATTTGTCTGCTTGAAGATGGATGAGGAGAGGGACACTTGTCCCAGGAGATAGACCCTAGATCAGGGTGTCCTCGGTTCGAACTCACCATCATTCACAGGCTCCGAGAACACCAGTAAATGCCCAAAGGTACTGAAATTGCCCATCAGACTAACTTGGGGACAGAAATTTTCAAAAGATTTTCAGTAAGCTTGAGACAATTGCAAATATTTTGCAGGAGCAGAATAAGAATCATTGGGCCAGTGAATGTTTCCATCCCCTAAGGTTACCTGAAGCTGCTGAGACAACTCATGCTAAGAATGTTTCTATAAGATCTGTGAAAGTCCAGAACACTCACACTGATAAAGGCTCAAACTCACTAATTTACAGTCCAAAGAAATATTGCTTTCTGCATCTTTCCCCTTCAAGGCAACCATATTGACTGATCTTCAAAGTGGAGGGCAAAGAGACATTTGGCCTTCCTCACTAATTCTGCAGCAGAGTCCATTGATTTTCTAAATTTTAAGAAATTATTACATCCAATTAATTATGAATGCTTCTCTTTACATTTCCGTACAAATTCAAACCTGTTGTGTATGCTTGAGCATGCCTCCAGGCATCACACACTAGGAATCAGGACACAAAGATAGTTTATAAAGATTTGGAGGGTTGGCCCAATGACAAATGTAAAAGATCTCAAGAAGGGCTTCAAAAGTCATCCCCCAAAGGTGAAAGTAAACTTCATAACTACCCCAAGTCTATTGGATCAACCCACTCTAGCTAACCTGCCTCTTCCCAAGAAGGTGCCCAACACAAAAACCTCAGTTTCTTCATTTCCCACAAGACAACCTTCTCCTATAAACCCTGACTAGGTAACACACAGGGGCACTACAAAAAACAGCCGGCCAGAAGAAGAGGTTGAAATCAATTTATTATCCTCCTTTGGCTCCTTATCAAAGCACAACCAAGGTTCTCTGGTAAACTTTTTAGACAGCCTGGTGTCAACTTCAAAAGACTTAAAGCAGTCTACTTCCAATAAAGAGAGGACAAATATTCTGAAACATCTATAAGAGATGTAATAGAAATGGCCAACTTACTAACCCTATCCTAACATCTAAAGGTGTAAAAACAGGGATATGTCCTAGCACTCAGGCTATTTATTCTTTATATTAATGACATTACAGGCTGCTTCAGCAACATTGAAACATTTCCTCCTGCCATTGCCAACAGAAGGACCACCACACTACTATACACAGAAGATACAGTCCTGCTCTCAAGAACCCCTGCAGGACTCAGAAAAGCCCTGCAGGCATTTGGCACCTATCGTACGGAGAACCAACTTGAGGTCAATTACAAAACCCCCACAAAAACTATGGACTTCAGGAAGAGACCGAAAGCCAGAGTCTGGAGCATTAAGGGGCACAGACTAGAGCAGGTAGTGAACTATAAGTACCTAGGGATAAAGTTACAATCAAACAGGGCAAGAAAAACTCTTCACAAACATGTAGCCAAGATGGGACAAAACATCTACACAAGCCGTCTTAAAATTCTTTTGAACTAGGGGAGGACAATGTATCTCCACAGCTCTTAAGTTATTTCAGGCTAAAGCTCTCTCACAACTTTTGTATAGGACAATCCTGGGGCCATCAGCCCCTAGTTTTGCTCCATTAGAGAGAACTCAATCAAAGTTTGTAAGGGCAGTCTTCCAAATGCCCAGCTTACACCTAGAATCTGGCCAACTCAAAATAGAAGCCAGAGTAAGTCCTGCCTCCATAAATTTCTGGCTTGTTAAATTACTACCCCCAAGAATTAACATCTTTAATTCTTCAATACTGCGTCTGCTCTCCTTGGCTAAAAGCAGTATATCAGAAGTTAACATCTATAGGCCTCTCCACACAGTATCTTCATACAGTGGGACCGGACAAGGCAACTCATTTGTCAAACAGAGGGTGCTTAATATAAAGAGACAAGAGATAACTTCAGATATATTGTATATGCTCTTCCCTCAGAGGTTACCAATAGGAGGTATAAAAATATCCCTATGGTAGAGAGGGTCTGCACTTGCAATGACAGCACAGTAAAATCAACCACACACATTATGTTACACTGCCAGCTCTGTCATGAACCACGTGTTAAGTTTATTCTCCTTCTGCTTAACTGGTTTTCAAGCTGTCCTGAAACAGAGATTTCACCCAAACTACTTTTAGGCCTTAATCCTCTCACAGCTGCATGCAGGATATTTAAAGATTTAATGTGTAATGATTTTAAGCTATAACTTTCCTTTATCTCTATTTTCCTCTGTATTAGCACTGTGACTGCCTTAAAAATTCTATCTGTATTATGTTCAACGTCTTTTGCTGGTGATGGACTGTACAAATAATAAACTAAACTAAATTAAATTAAACAGTACTCCCTGTTACTCCCTGCGTTACTCTTGCCTTGCAACAGGGATTCTCAGAGGGTCTGAAAATTCCTCATCAAAGTGTCTCAGCAAATGGACACAGCAAGCAAAACCCTATTGCTTAACTATGCATGTGCAATTTGACATTGAACCCACTGTCATTACAATAGTGCTGAAGGGAAAGTGTTATCCACAAAGCATTTCCACCAACACATTGTGTATGTTTGGTTATGCTAGGAACATGAGATCAGTTGCGAAACTGACTTTCATAATTCCTTGTTTCTGATTGTAACACCCAGCATGTTGACAAAAACATAACTTTAAAGCTTTGGTTTACCGGACTGGACCTTATATTATCAAGCATCTGTCCTAATGTGGCTGAAAGAATGGATTAGTCTGAAAAACAAAAGACTTTTGTATTTAGAGGGGCATGATTTACAGTTAGGTTGGCATGCCTTTTTATGGTATCAGAAAGCTAAAACCCACAGGTATTTTCAAAACCACTATATTAGAAACTCCTTGTATATAATATGGGAAAAGATAAAATTGAAAATGTACACAAAAATACCAGGATGGGTTTCACCTATAGAAGCATTTGTTCATCCCAATCTTCTGAACTTTGAAATTTTTTTGACTTATACAGATATCTTAGATATAGACAGGAGATTAAAACCGAAACAAGACCTTATAGACCAGGGATTAGATGCATCGTGGTGGCCCATAATGCAAATACAATCTAGATATGAAAGGGATTCAAAAATGTATGATTTTTATAAAGAACAATGTTTGACCAAATAATGTTAACATCAGATGATAAATTAATTAGGAAAATATATAAATTTCTTTTAAATTGGAAAATGGAGGACGAACAGGTCAAAGAAACGATGGTTCAATGGGCAAAATTTTTTGGATATAATATTAACTTTGAAAAATGGCAAAAACTGTGGTCTAGAAACTATAAAATGACAATGGCAACATCTTATAAAGAGAACTTATATAAAATGTTTTATAGATGGCATTTACCATCCGATAGATTAGCTAAAATGTATTCTAATAGGTCAAGTAAATGCTGGAAATGTCATTAAAAAACTGGAACTTATTATCATCTTTGGTGGACCTGTGATAAAGCAAACACTTTTTGGAAAAAAATACATATATGGCTTGTTAAAATAATCAAAAAACATGTAGATTTTAAGCCAGAACTCTTTTTATTAGGTATAATACCAGAAAGTGTTGATAAACAAAATGTATATTTAATACTGCATATCTTAACAGCTGCAAGGATTATATTTGCACAACACTGGAAAAATGAAGAAACACCTACAGATCAAGAAATAATTAAAAAGATATTGGACTGCGCCGAAATGGATAGACTGACACTGAAAATCAAAGGAAAGGAAGATGCAGAATATTATCAAACATGGAACTTGTTTTATCAATGGTTAGAAGCACGTTGTATAGATTAAGAGCTTAATATATACTGTAGTTGTATTAACAAATGATTATAAACTGAACCCAGGTGACACGATGTTAAATAAGCATAGATGGATTTTATACATCATAATAATAAAAAGAAACATTTAAAACACACACATAGCTTTATAACATAACTTTAAACATAGTTTCTGGAGCAAACCAGTCCACCCCCAGAGTGGTCCTACTTGAACCTTTGTGGCCCCTATTAATAGCTTCGACCTTTTTGGTGTGGGTAGGTTCGCTCTGGTTTATTTTGTTTACAGTGTGTGCGACCACTGGGAATAGATCAAAAGTGAGTCTTCTGGCTATCAAGGCTCCTTCCAGTGGTAATTTTAATATTGTGAAGTAGGTTAATAAGATAGCTACTTTAAGATATTAGCATATTAAATAATTCCTCTGCCCTGAAAGTGAAAAAAATGTTTAGACTCCATTAGGGCAGGGAAAATACATTACATCCTTTATTTAAAAACAATATTTTCTTTGCTTAGTCTTAAATAGCCAATCAAGAAATTGTCTCCAACCACCTCCACTCTTGTGGATTTGGCTGCGGGCAGTTTCTCCATCATCTCTTGAAGATAAGCAAAGAAAAGATTTTTAAAACATTTTTAAAAGTGATGCAGCACATTTTTGCTGCCCTAATAGAGTCTTTAAAAAAATCATTTCCTCTGCCCCTCTGCCGAGGTGTAGAAGAAATGTTTAATTTGTCAATATCCTGAAATGGCTCTCTTACTAAGCCACTTCACAATATTGGGAAATTGCCACTTGAAGACAATGGACCAAACAGGGTTGCTTGAGCTCCAATATGCTATTTGGGTGCAAGGATTGCACTAAATGGCACATTGCATCTCTACCCAACCCTAACAACCCTATTTAGCCAGGCCACTGCAAAAGAGCCCATGTAGACAACATCATAATGGGAAACAGCAGAAAGAAAATTAATTAAGTGGCCAAACAGTGGGAGTATACTTCTTGTTCAGCTGAGTGCCAAAGAAAAGCCAGCAAATGGCAAAACTTTAATCGATTTACAGAAGGCTCTTCTTCCTCCACTGAAAGCAGATTGTTTCACCTTCTTTTTTTCCTAGCAAGGCTCTTGTGCTTCTAGCTATTCCATTATCAATATATACCTTTCTCTGTCAGTGCTTCTTCATCTGAAAAATGTTGCCATCATTTACATTTCCTCTGCTATTCATCTGTTAAAGGTACCACATCTCTATCAGAAGGGTCTAGTATGAAAAGGCAGCAAAAAACTTCTCCATGTTCACTTTTCCTATACCATGCTCACTTTTTATACACCTCAGCCAAGTCCCCCATGCCCCTGTCTTTTTTCAAACCTACAAAATACACAAGCATTTTACCTTCTTTTTTCTGTCTTGGAGTTGCTCCAAGCTTCTAATTCTGTACTGTTGCTCTTTTCTGAACCTTTCACAGCTTGACAATATCCCTTTTGAGATCCATTTATCAGAACTGTACACAATACCCTAAGCCTGGTTGCACCATAGGCTTATGTAAAGACATTATTACATTGTCAGTTTTATTTCCCATTCCTTTTCTAATAGACCCTGGCATGGAATCTGCATTTTTCCACAATAGCACACGATGTCAACAGCATTGTTGGGTTGGCCCTCATAACCCCACAATCCCTTTTTTTTTGTTTAGTCACTGCCAACTCAGTTCTCTTCAGGAAATATGAGAAAGTAAATTGTATAATTTTTGTCCCACTGTGCATGACTTTGTACACAATTGCACTGAAGTGCATTTGCTATTTAATGACCCTTCTCTTGGTCCAGAGAGATACTCTGGGAGCTCAATCCCAAGAAAGATTATGATTTGCCATTATTCTCTTGCAAGAAGCCAGGGTGCCTGGTGACTGAGCATTCTCTCTTTGCACTTGAAAAACATGAGGGGAAGAACGAGTGGTACCTGTCTCCTTTAGTGTACCCAGTTACACAAGCAGCAGCACCCTCCATGCAAGTGCTCAGCAGCTGTAACTCAGCAGGAAGATACTACCTGACAAACCAGCTTAGTCCAGAGGAGCAGGGCTTGCCTGCACAGGCTCATTTGGAGCAGACAGTTGAAGGCTAAAGAGGGTCAGTTGGGGTCAGGTAGAGGTCCAGTGTGCTATTTGGTGTGATCCTTCCATCCAAATGGCACAGGCACCTCAAGCAACCCTATTTGGCCCAGTTCCTTCTGCTGTCACTTTCCCATATTGTGAATTGGCTTAGGAAGACAGCTACTTCATGATATTGGCAAATGGATTACTTAGCAATGAGGGTGGACACCCTGAAGGAAACTTCCTTCACGGCTAGTATCCAACTCCAGGGTAAATGTGTACATCTTTGCCTGATCCTGAAAGGATGACAGTGTCTTATTTTTGAGACCTGACCTTGTGACATTTTGTTTTGAGTTCAGCTGGTTGATAGCTATGGACTGCATCTGTTGTGACAGCAGAATATAGAAATAACATTTAGACAGCTTGGAAATAATATTTACACAGTATGTTTGCAATGCTTTCCTGTTGCTCTTGAGATGTTCCCAGAATGTTACCTCCTTTCATCTGTAATCTTGCAAGGGAAATACTTAGACATTAAAAGCATGGGAATATTGCATTATGGACCTGCCTCAATATCTGCAGAGGTAACAATGAAATTGCTTTGTAAGTGTGCCATTTAAAGAAGATGGTCATTCTGCTAACTTCTTTTTCAGTCAAGATTTAATTACCATTCTCCAATTGCACATGTGTGGTCATTTTGAAATAACTCTATCAAATGCTTTTCAGATAAATTGACTTCTTGCAATTATATCTTGTATCCATCCCAGAGCAAACAATTCAGGTTTGTAGGAATTCTGCTCCCTGGAGTCTCCTATGTATTAAACTGGCACCTCATTCATTCACTATGGCTAGAATCTGGTCAGCAATTTCAGTGTGAGCAGATTGCTTCAACCAACTCTTGAATGGTGAGTCAACATTTGAGTCACTCCCAGCGATTTAATGGGTCTCTTCTTGTTGGGAATACCAATAAGATTATGGACCATCTGCTTGCCATTATGTGTGTGTTCAGTATAAGGCATGAAATGAAAAAAAAAGTCACATCAAGAAATAAAGTTTAGATAGACTGTTTTGTTCATATCATGTTTCAGTGATAGCTTTATGGAGTCATTCTATACCATCATCTTCATCTTCATCTTCATCTTAGAACTGCAGAGCTGGAAGGGACCCTATGGATCAGCAAGTCCAGCCCCTGTCAAGGAGGCACAGCGGGGAATCGAACTCCCAACCTCTGGTTCTGCAGCCAGAGACCTAAACCACTGAGCTATCCAGCAATTATTTATAATGTTTTCATATCATCAGGTGCTACGCAGTCTACTGATTGCGCAAGAGAGAATTATAGCTTACCGTCCTGGCCTACGCCTGCATCTGCAAATAATTACAATGGCTTGATAGTCCCATTCCTGTTTTAACAAAGTATTGTCACTTTGTTCATTTTCTATGTCCTCACCAAGTCATGAATCTTACCCCCATGAGGATGTGTATAAATATAATAATCATGTGCAAGTCAATTCTGATTTATGGTGACCCTTTTCAGGGTTTTCTAGGTAAAGAATACTCAGAAGTGGTTTACCATTCCCTTCTTCTGGAGGTGCTCTGGGACTGTGCAGCTTGCCTAAGATCACACAGGCTGGCTCTACTCATAGGCAGCACAGTGGGGAATCGAACTCCCAACCTCTGCTTCTGCTGCCAGGTACTCAAACCACTGAGCTATCCATCTAGCTCATGTATAAACATACAGTACTTAGTATTTTAATGTGTTGTGTCTGAAAAAGTGGATCCACAAAAGCTCAAACTGAAATAAATCTCTTAATTCTTAAATTGTCACAGTATTTTGTCTGCTCTCTCTCTTATCAAAATGTTGAGTCAGACTAAGATAATGTATTTCTTGGGAAATTGCTAATCAGAGAGACAGCTGGGGATGGGGAAAAACAGTACTCCTTGCCTTGCTCTTGCCTGGGAGCAGGGAATCTCAGAAAATCTGAAAATTCCTCATCAAAGAGTCTCAGCAAATTGATGCAGCAGACAAAATCCTGTTGCATAACTACGCACATGCAACTTGACTTTGAATGCACTGTAGTTATGACAGTGTTGAAGTGAAAGTGCTATCCACAAAGCATTTCCACCAACACATTGTGCACATTTGGTTGTGCTAGGTACATGAGATTGATAGGGCAATTGACTTTAATAGTTCCCTGTACCTGGATGTAACACCCAACATGTTTACACCAGCATAACATTACATTATACCACCAGCAACAGGATTTTTTCCAGTTTAATTTTAGAAAAACATTTTTCCCCATTTGACTTTGGGGACATAGAGGCTAACTACACGGGCATTTCACCCACTGTTTTGTCTGCTGCAGTGACAGGCTGGTTTGCTCTTCAAATAAATTGACTTTTTGCAATTTAATCTTGTATCCATCCCAGAGCAAACAATTCAGGTTTGTAGGAACTTTGCTCTCTGGAGTCTCCTCCATATTAAAACCTGAACTGGCACCTCATTAATGTGTGCATTCAGTACAAGGTATGAAATGGGGGGGGGGGGGGAGTCACATCAAAAACTGAAGTTTAGATAGACTATTTGTTTTGTTTGTAGTATGTTTCAGTGATAGCCTTATGGAGTCATTCTATATGATGCTGATCATCATCATCATCTTCATCTTAGAACTGCAGAGCTGGAAGGGACCCTATGGATCAGCAAGACCAGCCCTTCTCTAGGAGGCACAGTAGGGAATCAAACTCCCAACCTCTGGCTCTGTAGCCAGAGACCTAGACCACTGAGCTATCCAGCAGTTCTCTGTAATGTTCTTATATTAGCAGGTGCTAGGCAGTCTACTGATTGCACAAGAGAGGGTTTATAGAATTCTAAGGAACAGTATGATTCACTCATTATCATGGTTCACTGCAAAGCTCGCACTGTGGCAAATTTTAAAGCTTTCCCAGGGAAATGCTTTTTTATGAACCTTGTCCTTCCAGCAACCATTGACACAAAGAATCAACTATCCAGAGGAGAGTTCTTAGGAAGAAGTGGAATACTGGACCAGGTCATATGAGTTATTAAGAAGCCATTTGGCTCAAAAAAGAGTTTGGTCTCTATGATACATTGGGCACTATTGGTGTTTTTAAGATTAGTGATTTTCAGTTTCTATCAGAAGCAAGGATTCACACCCGGATTCTGTCCAAGCTGGTGTCAGATGTGTCTGAAACACCCTCCGAAAACTTCTAGTTCTGTTAAGAATCCAAGGAAAAACAGAGTCCAGAAAACAAAAATTAAAAAATCCCATAAGCACTTCCACAAGGTTTTGGAGCCTTTGGCCTAAAATGTCTCCCCAAATCCCTTTGTCAGTTGCAAAGCTCTGAAGGTAGCAATTGGAAGATCTGCTCTTGAAATCTTTTAAGGTTTTGGCTCTAATTTTAAAAATACTGTTGATGGACAATTATAATGTCACAAATGTTATAAGAATAACAACATATGAAGTGATAATAACACTTATAACAACTGCAACAAGAATGGATTCAGTGTTGCTCTCACTTAGGGCAGACTGATTGATTAATGGGACTTAAGTTCTTCATGGCTTAAATCCCATTGATTTTAATGGGTCTAGTCAAAGGGAATTTTGTTCAATTGATAATAATAAGAGGGGGGATTAAATGCAATGAAGAGAAATATGCAATTTAAAGAGGGAATGAAAGGGAACCTGCATAATTCATATCTTAATAAAATCATATCCTTGACTTTCTTCATGTGGAGAGTGACATGTCTGAAGAGGAGAAACTCCTGTATATGTGTGGGCTTTGCACATGAGCAAGAACTAAACATTCAGAGTTCCTGCTCGTATATACATATGATTAGGAGTATCTCCTCTCCAGATATGTCACTCTTTACATGGACAAAGCAACAATGAAGAAGGGAGGGGGTACCCATTCTAGTGTAAGAGTATTGATAACAGCTGGTGAGGTAACAATTGAAAAGGGCCCTGAACACTTGAGGGTGGTGACAAGATGGATCGAAATTATGAGTCAATAGTGACTTCCCTGAATAGTATACACACAGGTGTGAGTTTGCAAGAGCTGAGCAGGGCCATTGAGGAAGGACATTTTGGAGATCACTCATTCAAAGGGTTGCTGTAAGTTGGGGGCTACTTGATGGCACATAACAAGTGAATTCTCAAAATGAAACCTCCCCCCCCCCCCCGCCTTATCTGATCAAGCCCATATGTGTCAATTTGCTTCTCAATCCGTCTGCTGATGATTTGCTCATGGCTGACTATGAGAGAAAAGCTGAAAAGGAGACTTGACTTTGCTGCTTTTGTTGGAGAGCTTTCAATGCAGTGCTCAGCTGATCACTTTCTTCGTCAACAGGAGTACTCCAATACTTGACAAAATGCATTTTTTTAA
The DNA here is from genome assembly GCA_037013535.1 of Intellagama lesueurii. Taxonomy (NCBI): domain Eukaryota; kingdom Metazoa; phylum Chordata; class Lepidosauria; order Squamata; family Agamidae; genus Intellagama; species Intellagama lesueurii. Next base: position 77,320,979 of record JBAJHW010000006.1, read on the forward strand.
AAAATTACAGAAGTAAAAAACATTTTATAAATAAATATAAAAATACGTTGGCATTTATACCACAAACACAAGATGAATTTCTGCAATACTTAATGTACTTTTGGACATATGTCTCAGTACAAAACAAGACAACTAGGCTGTGGCCTAAGTATTATGTACTTAGTGGCTGACTTTTCCGGCATGGAAGCAGTCACAAGGAAGATAAATGTGCTTCTGTGTACACACAGTGAAGGAAAACGGTCATTTGGATACCTATTTCACCTACTGATAAGTGGCCATACTTTATGTCTGGCTACAGCAAAAAGGGAAACTGTGAAATTAGCCCAGAGTTACCCTATTCCAGTAAGCTGACTGGTCTTCAGAAGCATCCATGAGTCACTCTTTCAGATTAAATGTTTGGCACAAGACCGAGCACAGCTGCATCCAGTGTCTGGTGACCCAAAGGCATGGATTACCTTTTCAGTGAAAGAGGTTTTTCAGCACACAACAACATGCTTGTGGCCATCTGTAGCATACCAGGACCTCTGGCTTAGGATATATTATTATTCTCCAAACAGGGGAATAATAAAGTCCTTTTCTTAAGAAACTATTCATCCATCCATCACTACAACACATTTCAGTTACTGCATCACAACATTTCATTTCCACCTTTTTGCATATAAAGTTACTAAAACATCAAACCAAAGTGAAACCTGTGAGGTGGAAGGGATATGCATGTTAATATTTAAAAGTACAAACCCTTCTGTTTTGTAGCTCCCGGAAATTCTTGTTGCTCCTGAAACTCAGAGAAGATAAAAATTAAGTCATGTATCCAGTCCTATTTCCAAGGATAGCGTTTTCTATAAAAATAGGATAGTACTTGTCATGTCTGTGCTCTCCATCTTTAATGTTGAAAAGTTTCTTCCAATTGAATTTACTTACTCCCAAGCTACACAGGGTGATCATTCCTCCCCATTTTGGGACCTTTGATTATATTCACTTCATATATGAGCTAATTAGAAGCTTCTGTTTAACCTTCACACTTGATCTTAGCCTTAAGAGGCCAAGAAGAAAGATGTGGTACACTTTCTAAAAAAATGTCCTCTGTATGCAGATCTGAGGGACCAATATCTTAGACCCTTAACAACTGAGATCAAGAACACTTCCCCTCTATGCACAGTCCCTATATCTGCTAGCTGGCACAGATTACTATATATGATACAGGATTGCTAAATTTGTTAAATGAACCATGGGAAGTCAGAACCTATTGCCTGCTTCATAAATTCTTCAAGTTAATCTTACATTTTGATTCTTTTTTTGAGAATGCTTATTTTACTATTTTATTACTATTATTTTATGCTTTTTATGCTTGTTTATATATACTTACATGAGATACCAAATACTAATTTGAAGATGGGTTTAATCTATGCTATTGTGTATAGCCTCATTGGCTACAAAGCAATAATTCGATTTTGTTAACCTCCACAAGCTACTTGCAGGATTTATCCAGGGTTCTTCCATTCTTCCATCCATTCATTTAGTTTAAAGACATCACTCCTCTTCACCACACACATCAGCAAAAGCATTTCCTAACTGAAAGAAACAAAAGAACAGAACAGAAAGGAGTATTTATCTACTTATTTAATACATTTTATACTGCTTTTCCACACCCACACCAAGCACTCATGGCAGCTAACAAATATCACTAAAGGAAATTAAACAAAAAAACCACATTAAAATAATTGTAGTAATAAATAATGAAAATATGAATTAATATAGATGGGCGAAGGAAGGAAGGAAGGAAGGAAGGAAGGAAGGAAATAAACAACTTCCAAAAACTCAAGGCATAAGACAGTATTTAACTATTCCATTTCTTTTTTCTTTTCTTTTCTTTTCATTAGTACTGATCCTGCTAAGATTTGCTAGTTAAGATTTTCTTTTAAAAAAGTTAGGACTCTTCCAGAAAGAACATTTATTCTTTGTTATGTTCCTGAGTCTATTCTGATCTTATTGGATGTTTTCCCCACTATTCATTCAGTGTGAGCCTTGTCTTAATTAGAACAGTGACAAAATCCATGACTTTCCACACTTTTTTTTACGAGGGGGTGTTGACAAATATCGAGTCTTACCAAGAAAACATTGAGCTAGGAAGCTGTAAATTGCAGGGTGTATTGGCCAATTTGTCTATATTCAATGGTGCAAAAATCAACTACCTATGATTTTAACTTATCTTTCATTTTCAGGTCCAAAGTGAACATGGTAGCCCCTCCAGAAAAGTTCAATGTGGAAGAGCATAGGACCATAAACAAGTTCTCCAAGGGAAAGGTGTGAAGCAGATCCATGATGAAATGTCACAAACTATGGGTGGCAGTGGCCCTTCATATGCAACAGTTAAACGTTGGGTTGTCAGTTTTAAAACTGGCCATTTCGGTGTTGAAAATGAGAAACCCAGTGGAAGGCCTGTTTCTGTCTCTGTGCCTGCAAAACAAAAGAGGAAACCTGTGGAGTCATCGGTGGCTGTTTTGGAACATTTTGCAAGAAATGAGTCAGATTTCCTGGGCAAACTGGTGTTGAGACACGGATCTACTGTTATGATCCTGAGACAAAGGAACAGTCTAAGGAATGGAGGCACAGTGGTTCCCCCAGGCCAAAGAAGTTCCGAGTGCAAAGGTCGGTGCAGAAGCAAATGGCAACAGTTTTTTGGGATAAGAAGGGAGTTCTGCTGGTGGAATACCTCCAACAGGGTTCAACCATCAATGCAAAATATTACTGTGCTTTATTGATGAAGTTGAGGCAAAACGTTGAGGAAAGTTCTCCAAAGGTGTCATCCTGTTGCACACAGCAGGTGAAACAATGGCAAAACTGACCTCCTTAGGCTTTCAAGTGATGCCCCATCCACTCTATTCTCCCGACCTGGCTCCTTCTGACTATCATCTGTTCCCCAAACTCAAAAAACACATAAAGGGACAATGATTTGGGAGTGTTCTAGAGGCAACTAATGCTGCAAATGAGTGGTTACACCAGCAGTCGGAAGAATTTTATTTGCAGGGACTTAAGAAGCTGCAGGACAGATGTCGCAAGTGCGTTGACTTCCTGAGGGAATATGTAGAAGAGTGTGGCAGTTATAGCTTCCTAGCTCAATTTTTTCTGGGTAAGGCTCAATACTTGTCAACACCCCCTCGTATATGTGGTGACAGACCCAAATTTAAAAACTTCAACAGTAAGAACAAAATAATAAATAATAATTGAAACATGCTTTTTGTCCCCTTTTATTTTATTTTATGGGGTTTCAAAAAAACATTTCTTTTTTTTAAATCTCAGTTTGTACTAGAGACAGAGTTTACTGCTATGCTGTTTTCCAAAGGTTGATTTCTACAGACACAGGGCTTAGCGACATTTACATTTGTCTTGCAATAAGCTCCATTCTAAATTGAGAGATGGCTGGCAACAGCAGTCCCTGTGTGAGATTGTCTGTTTGAGTCTCTTCCCCCAACCAAAAAAAGCATACCATAAATCTTCAGGAAAACATGGGTGTTTGAGGAGGGATCTGAAGGAAATGAGACATGAAGCATCACAGAGGGATTCGGAGAGGGGCACCCAAGACAGAGTGAAGAACAAGGCAATTACTTGATGAGCAGAATAGCTCTAGCTGAATATGAGACATGAGGGTCGCAGGCAGAGATGTCACCATAAAAGAGTGGAGAGCCAATGGTGAAAATAAGATGCTTCCTTCACTTGATAATGTCTTTGTGTGAGAATAAGGTAGTCTGAATAATTCAAAAGTAGCAGAAATTCCTGTGATGCTCAACATTACAAATATCTAAGGAGGAATTTGAATATGGTATATTAAATGAGAGCTTGTACCTAAAGTTCTTATAGCTGTTTGCCATGAAACAATTCATTATTATAATATAATTCTCTAAAATTTGCTTTCTACTAGAACTAGTGGACGTGGTGGCGCTGTGGGTTAAACCGCAGAAGCCTCTGTGCTCCAAGGTCGGAAGACCAGCAGTCGTAAGATCGAATCCACGCGACGGAGTGAGCTCCCGTCGCTTGTCCCAGCTCCTGCCAACCTAGCAGTTCGAAAGCATGTAAAAATGCGAGTAGATAAATAGGTGCCACCACAGTGGGAAGGTAACGGCGTTCCATATCTAGTTGCGCTGGCCACGTGACCACGGAAACTGTTTACGGACAAACGCTGGCTCTACGGCTTGGAGACAGGGATGAGCACCGCCCCCTAGAGTCGGACACGACTGGACTAAATGTCAAGGGGAACCTTTACCTTTACCTAGAACTATACATGAATCCTCCCAGTTTGGCTTATACACTAATTCAGGGCTTTAGAATTGATTCTGATTTGGTCTTAAAGAATTTGTGTCCTATGCAATTTAATTTGTGCTTTGGATCCAGATTGATTTGAAAGACTCCCAGTTGATCTGCACTGAAAAACCAAATGCCTATAACTCCATTCATACTAATTCCAAGGGGCTGGAAAACTGAGATTTCCATGAAGAAAAATATAACCAAATTTCTGTGAAACATATTAGTGGTGGTAGTCAGGCTGTTGCAAGATGAACGTGGTACTTATCTTTACTTTAAAATTATTTGTATTAAGTTTTTTGGGTTTATTTTGAATTTGAAATCATGAATTGATTTTTTTTTGTTGGTGGTGGGAAAGGAGAAGTGTAGTTTCTGAAAAATAATGTAACTGTAATGTTAGGACATTTGAAAATCACTGAGCTATACAAACCAAATAATACCATCAATAAATTCATGAATTCCAAATGAGTGACTTTCATAGAGGAGATAAAGATCAGAGGTGAAAGAGTGTTCTAGATAACTATAATATTCTGGGCAAATGTTGATAGTGGGTAATCTCTTCTGTGAATTTCTTCTGCTGCACTGCTAGAAGAATTTAATCAAAAATTCAAAACTCTGCAGCATAAACCTTACTGAGAACGGCAGCAATTCATTGTAGCTGCTGGGTGCATTTTTCTACCTGTTTAGCTGCCACAAAATGGTTCCTCTCACACTAGGCTGCAGGTTAGAAAATAATTGCAACATGCAGTCAGGTTAATTTCAACTTGCTGCAATTCTTTTCTAGGTATAGAGTACTCAGAAGTGTTTTACCATTCCCTTCTTCTGGGTATGTGCTGGGACTGTGCAGCTTGGCCAAGGCTACACAGGTTGGCTCTTCCCTCAGGAGCAACAGTGGGGAATTGAGCTGCCACCCTCTGGCTCTGCAGTTGGATATTCAGCTCACTGAGCTATCCAGCCAGCTGATTAACAGGTTACCCATTCTATATGTCTGAGCCCATTGCTGGGTTTATTTACCTTTTGTGCTGCTTTCACAATCATTTTGCCCAGAAGCAGTTTCAGTTTCCCTTCCAAGCATTCCTCACCTCTGTGAGATCACAAAAAGTTGCCCCTTAACCTCAAGTTTTTGGTCATGAAAACAGGATGCTGCTGACTTGAAAACCCTAGGGCTTCTATGAGAACTTGCACACCAAACAAGAATGGATGACTTTTTGGAAACCAAAGACACTCTCACCCTTGCCATTTCATGAACTGTTTTGCCTCTTCGACAGGCAGGCCCAGAAGCCCTCAGAAACCTTGAAGGAGATAGAGCAGGGCTGGTTTTCAGTTGTGGGCAGAAGCCAAGGGTATGAAGAGGTCGTTCTTGCATCACAGCTTTGGAGGCCAGATTGGTTAAGTTTCATTAAGCCAGGTTTTAATGAATCTTTTTTCGTTGAAGTCTTTGGTATGCAGTGCTGTTTCCCATATTCAAAACACACTGTTCTTGGAATTCCCCTAAATTTCAGAAGAAGTTTGGCACTTTTTCTGATTCACAAAACACATCCCGAACTCCTTTGGGCACACAGAAGGAGCTTTCTGCTGTCTGGATCCTGACCATCATTTCAAACATATTTATCTAGTTATGGAACTAAATCCTTGTTACCTACTATCTCACTCTTTCTCTTAAGTGTCATGGTCTGCCCATAAACGGCATTAAGGAACAAAATAGAGATTTAAAAGTACTATTAACATCAAGTGTAATTGTTAAATAAAATGTTTGACCAGAAGTGCTCTTTATCGAAAAGAAACAGAACACATCCATATTAATGTTCATAGTGCACAACAAGTGATCTTGATTCTACCTGGTACTGTACAAAATAACTAAGTAACTAACTAATTAATTAATTGGATGGTATACACATTTATGAAATTAATTAATTTCATAAACTGGTATACCATCTAATTAGTGCAGGGCACTACTCTTGGGCGGTTTACATCAAATGAAACAATCAATGTAAATATAATATAACAAATAACACATCAAATATCAAATAAAAACAAAACCCCAACATTTTTGGGTTCATAGAGGTACAACATGAGACTAACCACTTTCTTTCTAGAGTAACAACATATTCACATGTATCTGGATTACACTGGGACAACTGGAGTGTCCTGGCTTGACCAAGGATGTAATAGGTTCTCCCCTCAAACATTAGAAAAAGATATGAAAATTACACTTGTATTTCTGTTATTCTATATGCATTGTTCTCCACTTAGTGGCAGCGAATTTTTTTACTCTTCCACCGGAGGGCTGTTTATTTTAACTCAGATGTGGAATTGATTCATTTAAATCTGTTCCCCATATGTCAGCATTAATTTTTAAGGAGCCCTCCCGCTGGCTGATTAATAGCCACTTTTCCCTGGTTGGTAAGCCAGTCAGGGTAATCAAGTGCTAGCATATTGTGATGGAGAGCTGAAAGAAAGTGAGCCGTCCTCAACAGTAGCAGCGGCTAAAGAGGAAAGAGAGTGTTGTAGAGCGGAGGCGTCAAAGGAGAAAGAAATCTTAATAGAAGAGACGGGAGGGATAGAAGAGATGAAAGGGAAGGTAGAAGTTTGCTTAGTGGAAGAAGGGGAGAAAGGAAAAGGGGAGGAGCTAAGGATGTCAGTTTGGGAGGAAGGTATAAATGTCCAGGGAGAGAGGAGGTTTAAAAGCAGATTGGAGAAGGAGGAACGGGACAAGCAGGAGGCTGAGTACAAAAAGACCCGCGGGCTCCTGAGAGATTCCCCAAACCTGAAAGTCGGAGGATTATTACTCGATCCAGAGCCAAAGAGAGAGGGAGAGACAGTATATGAGACACAGGAGTGGACAGTCATTGTCTTCCCGTGGGGAAAGTGCCTTGGCTGTATATTTTGTATCTTCAACAGGTTTATTGCTTTGGATGAAGATAGTTGTTTTTATTCTGTAAACACATGGACTTGTGCATGCAAATACACACAAATGCCTCAGAACAGTCACAGTAAACAGAGCAATCAGGGTACATAATAGCTAGATGGAGCAATTTTAGGTTAGAAAATGACAAAGAGTGCCAATCTGAAACAGGAGAACATTCTTGATCAAGATCTTCAGCCTGCTTTTCCTTTAAAATGAAAGGCAGTCATTCTAAGCACACTTTGTAAGAAGTCTGAATAATGCAATCTCAATGCTGACTGAGAAATGATCGTGGACCACACGATCCGTATCGCAGGATACCTGGCATTCAACCATTTAAGGTCACGCAGAATGTTCAGGATCAAAGCCTTACCCAACCGCATAGGCAAATCATTGCCTCCAAGGTGAACAACCAGCACATCTGGTGGGGACTGGCCGAATGCTGTCATCCTGCCCAGCTGAATCCACTGCATGCCACGCAGCCCTTTCCAGGTGATGTGCGCCTGGGCTCCAAGCCCTAAATCGCTCCCTCATGGGGACGTGGCAGCATAACGCTCTGCCCAATAAATGTAGCTATGGCCGACGATCAATATGTGTTTCCGACCTTCAGACCCTAAAGGACCTGCAAAGACATAAACCAGGCCCCTGCCTACACGTTAGGTAAGGTTCTAATGTACCTTAGGTAACTTGAGGATGACCAATGGCCTAACTGCTTAATTTGGTCCGGGCTATATCCTAGGGCTGCTGCCATGGATGCCGCTCCAATCCTGAATGAATGGGTGCCAAATCTTGTGCCCTTAACACCTACCCTCAGAGCTAAGTCTGTCAATTTCCAAAACTGATATTTAGTCAAAGGTGACTTATCAGCATGTTGGAAAAAATACCCTACTTCTTGTCCCCTAAATCCTAAATATGCCTGCGTGGCCTTGACTGGACATATGCGTTCTATACCGCATTGCCCCAAGACCAGCTGTTTCCCTTTGCCAGTTTGATCGGCCTTGGATTGCCGAATCGTGATTTTTAATTGACCATCATGGACTCTAACGTCCTGCCATTGTAAGGCTAGCTGAGAAGTGTCGGTTTTCCCTCCAGCCACTAGCTCACTAATCCTGAGGGCACCAAAAAAAGCTATTAAGGAAGCTGCGTTAAATAATACCGTTTCGTATTCATCCCTACATAGGATCGCCCATTGTTCGCATATGCGCTCCAACAGGGAAGGGGAAATAGGTGTTCTAGTGTCCAACACTCTCCCCCTCTCTTTAGACCAACCCTCTAACATTTTCCTTATTCTATAGTCCCCTGAAAAATCCTTGTGACCATTTATCTTTGCGTGGAAGGCCAGAGCTGACAGCCGACCGTGGATAGTTCCTGGCGCTAACCCTTTCCTATATAGGAAAACTATAAATTGCTGCAAGTGTTCGACTGGAGCCGGCCAAGCCTGCTCCAGCTCAACAATCTTCTTAAACTCCTGAAACTCTGTACTCACGGCCGAGTAACCCTTTCTTGTCCTTGGAGCCAGTGCCAGACCTATTGCTCTGGATGCCTCTTCACGCCAATCTGCCAGACCTCCAGAGGAAGAACGTCTGGCAGCTCCCTGGCTTCTGGTGCTAGCTCCCTGAACTGATTGATCTGTTGGCGTGAGAGAGCATTAGCTATCCGATTATCTAAACCGGGGACGTGCCGAGCATGCACCGGTATGTTAAATCGCAATGCCTGTAAAGTAAAGGCCCTAACTAATGTCATGACCCGATCAGAGTGTGACATGAGGTTGTTTATGATGTAGACAACTGCTTGGTTGTCACACCAAAAACGAACCACTGAATTTGACCATTCTTCAGCCCAGAGCCACAAGGCACCCACAATTGGAAAAAATTCCAAAAAGGTCAGGTCCCTCGTGACGCCATCTCGGTGCCACTCCTCAGGCCATGTGCCTGCACACCATTTCCCTCGGAAATAGATTCCAAATCCTAAAGATCCCGCGGCATCCGAGTTCACCTGAAAATCTGCCCTCAATCCGACTTCAGATCTCCAGAAGGAGATCCCGTTAAACTTCTCAAGGAATTGATTCCACACGAGGAGATCTTCCTTCATGCCTTTTGTTACTCTGGTCTTATGCATTGGCCGATGAAGGCCCTTCATAGCACCGCACAGACGCCGAAGGAACACGAGTCCTGGTGACACTACTCTGCAGGCAAAATTCAAATGCCCGACTATCTCCTGCAGCTCCTTGAGCGATACTTTTTTCCTACTTAATAAAGCACCTATTCTAGTCCTAAGGTCAACCAATTTATTATGCGGCAGCTTCGATGTTTGCTGCAGCGTGTCAAGCTCAATCCCAAGAAAAGTGAGGGACGTGGCCGGTCCCTCTGTCTTCTCCTCAGCCAAGGGCAGCCCCAGCTCTTTCGCCAGAACCTGAAAGGTGTCTAGTATAAATCTGCACCTACCAGAATTCCTTTTCCCACAAAAAAAGGAAATCATCCAGGTAATGGGCTGTAGAATTACAGCGCACCCTCTGCCTGATTTTCCACTCAATAAATGTACTAAATTTTTCGAAGGCAGCGCATGAAACTGAGCAGCCCATGGGTAAGGCCCTATCTATATAGAATGAGCCCTGAAATTGAAAGCCTAATAAATTGAAGTCGAGTGGGTGAACTGGCAAAATTCTAAATGCTGATTTAATATCACATTTTGCCAGTTCCGCCCCCACACCACACTTCCTGACCATATTCACCGCATCATCAAACGAGGTGTACCTAACACTGCATTAACTGACACTCCCTCCGGAAAGGACAGATGATGTATAAAATGGAACTCACCTGGGGCCTTTTTGGGTACTATTCCCAACGGGGAAACTCTCAAATACGCTATGGGTAGCGTTGGGAAAGGTCCAAGGACCCTACCTTCCCTCACCTCTTTGTCAATCTTACTCCGAACAATAGCTTCCATGCCAGCTATTGATTGGAGGTTCCTTGCCATGAACGCCTTGCGTTCTCCTACCGCCGGGATTCTAAACCCATATCTAAAGCCATCCAGTAAATAACTTGCATCATCTTTACGAGGGTATAGCCGTAACCAATCCTCTAATACCTCCACTTTAATTGGGCTGGGTCCCCTTCCCAGGGGTACCCCCGCCACTGCTGGGCTTTTTACCGCCCCCTGGACCCTTGTTCTGTCTCTGGGAACCTGCATTAAAACAGGAAGAGTTTGAGTGCTGTCCACCACAGGTGATGCACTCGTGTCTGAACCTACATGGCCTTCTTGAACAAAATCCCCTAGAATTATATTCAAAGCAAGGCAAGCGGGGTTGAACTGCCTGCCCCGCTCCAGGGCGGGGAGCTTGTGTAGTAACCATTTTCCTATTTAAGTGGCCACTATCAAATCTATCTCCCATGTTCGGCCTTGCAGGGGTCATGTGTTGTAACCATAGACCCGGCTGAGGCTCGTCCCAACGCATGTTGGGATGAATAGCGCTCCGCATTTGGAAAGCTTGGTCATACTGGAGCCAAGCCTGCCCTGCAAAATCTGTATAGGCCCTGCATATAATATCCAGATATTGAAAGAGGGCCGAAGCCCTCCAAGGTTGCGCCTTAACGATAACACCCGCATAAATCAGAAACCCAGGGAGCCAGTTGGCCCAAGTCCTTCCAGGTTTCTTCTTTGTACGTTTCTCCTTCTCTTTCTCATCCTCTTTATCGATGTCTTTCTTATCCACTTTTCTATTGAGCAGGTCGAATAAGTCAACATACTGGCCTTTCAAATTTTTTCTTTCGTGGCAGGTGTTAAGTGATCCCCCAGGGGCATGGAGTAGTCTCCATATGGCAAAGCCCATAAGGGAACCGTATTATAACCTGTATTGGGGACAGACAGGTACAGCCAAAAACCTACGCTAGCTACCTTGTCAGTTGTACCCGTTGGGGGGGAGCCGCATATGGCGTAGTCCACCCGCAAAATTGTGGATTAGCATAAGGCCAAGATATGTTGGCTAACCCCGTGGTCAGTACGTTCTAGGGTGTGGATGCCGCGTAAGTATGTGGAGTGCCGCCGGCCCATGGCCAAGCAGCAAAAGGTGTATGGGTGTCTGGTGCAGAGGATGACTCACCATGTGAAGTAGAAGCCCTGCTGGGGTCATCCACAGGATGTGGTTACTGCAGCCAACCTCCTCCACATCGTCTTGCACTGCCTGATACGCAGATGATGTTTCAAACGTGCCCAGTGTAGAGGACCTTCCACACTTTCCGCTGCTCCGCGCTCTTGGGGTAGACGAAACCCCTTCAGCATCCATCCTTGCTTCAACCTCTGGGATCTGCATAGACTCGAGGGTAGCAAACCAATCCATTAGGTCCTGGGCCATTGCTTTTAGATTTGCCCTCTGACGGCTTTTAGTCTCCCTAGCCGATCTGCGGGGAGAAACATCGCTCTGCTGAGGTGCCTGCCTTGCAAGCTTCTGAGCCTCTAGGGCCGAATTTTTTTTCCTGTAGCTCCCTCCACACCGGCCACGATTCCTCATCAGAGGATGATTGCAGGGGAGATACCTGTGGGGCCTGCCTCTTCTTGGCAGGGTGTTTCCCCTTGCTGGTACCCCACCTCTTACATGACGTAATTGTAACTTGAAGGCTATTTATTAAGAAGTAAAAGTGTTCACCCCCGCAGCTGGGAACTATTAAGCCCTTTTACTGACCTGCCCAAAACTTCAGGCTGCACGGTCAGACACCTAAACCACTGAGGCGTCCAGCAGGTGGCACCCCTTCAGGGAGCGTGCTGCTTAAATTGCAATCAGACACCTAAACCACTGAGCCGTCCAGCAGGTGGCACCCCTTCAGGGAGCATGCTGTTTAAATTGCAATTTAACTATTATTAGAATTAATGATTTATTGAAACAGCCCTAGATTAATTAATAAACTCAACAATTCTATCTAAATTGATTACTGTAGTTAATTTATATTTATGCTAATTATTCAGCTAATTTAAGAAACTCCGCGAATTGAAAACTTACTAGCTAAAACACTATGCAATCAGTTAGCTAATTTAATTAATGTCACTGTTAATTAAATCATGTATTTATTCAGTCTATTGGTCTGTCTACTAATATTATTTATTATTATTTATTTTAGTGTAAATATTTTTATTTATTTATTTTATTATTATTAGTAGTAGTATTTATTCCTATTTAATATAACTTAAAAACGCTTTGTCTAGACTCTTATTCATTCCTTTCCTTTCCCTCTTTTATTTCTAATAGTTGTGCCTTCGACTACCAAATGCGAGGCCCGCTAGCTGTGGCTGCTGCTGACCGTTAGTTTTTAAATATGGCGGGGGGAGAAAACGCGCGAAAAGCAGCTGAGAGCCACAAGCGGGTCCCACTCGTCAAAATGCAACAGAGAAAACAAGAACGTACAACAGAATTTTTAACCAAATAAAAGCTTTACGCTGAATTCGTGACCAACGCAAACGAAAACAACAGGAAAAGAATGCCCGATTAAACTCTTCCCCTCCTAACAATGGTCCCGCTCCACGTATTTATTCAGCCTATCAAATTTTTATTTAATATTACTCCTTCCTCCAAATCCCGTCTTCCTATTGATATTCTGTTGTTCGGTTTTTATTTTATTTTATTTATTTTTATTCTTATTCAGACCCTACACGCCAAGGTGCAGCGGGCGCAAAACCGCGCCACCGCCGCTTTCCCCCCTGCACACAAATCCGACAATTAAGCAACCAAGAAAATCAAGTAAAAGTAAGCAACAATAAAATTAAGCAATAAAAGGACGACAACCCGTGGAGGGAGCGGAAGGTACCCTCCCATCAGAGGAACACAGATGCCGATGACTCAGGTAAGTAACCGCAAGCAGCTGAGATTCCTTCTCTTTCGGTGCCCGAAACAGGAAAGAGGGCTAAAAGAGGGGGAGCAATCCTTAAATACCCGTGCTCCCCCTCACGCTTGCCAGTCTCATGAGACTGGAGCAGTCTTGCGCCATCCGGGGTGGAGGGCAAGAGTCAGCCACGCTGTTTGAGGTCCGTGGACCCTCCAGTGGCTGCAACATTTAGTTCTAAGAATAGTCCGGTAATGGATGTCACAATAAATCTCTTTACTAGCTTCCCATGTGACAAGGAATGCTTACCAGTTTAGATCAGTTTGGAAAAAGTCTCCTTCAATGTGCTTGGAACATACTGCAAAGAGAAAGTTTTCAAAGGATACAGCCAGTAAGGGTAATGTTTTGTCTGCTTGCTACAAGTTAATTTGGACAAGATTGTCAAGCAACATTCAACTGGAAAACTTCACAGATTTAAAAGGGTCTGGTAGTACTAGATTGATTGGTACTACCAATAAATGCTAAGCACAGAATCATCCTGGCAGTACTTTATTCAATTCTTTTTTTTTTTAATCCGGTTTATGAATGTGGGATATTGTGCTTCTGTATCTATGATTCAAAACACCAGGAAATGGCCCCTGGAGGATCAATATTTCTGCCCCTGCAGCCTGGATTCCTTCCAAATTAAAAAAAAAGTAGGTGGGGCCAACAATTCTCTTTCAAGATAAGCAAGATTGGTATTTTCAATTTATTGAGCTTTTTAAAATCTGAGGATGTTTAAGGTTGCTTATTTCTGCATGGAGATTAAAACATTTTTAATTTTAAAAATCATAACTCAAAACCTCCTTGCTCAGATTTCCCCAATTTTGGCACAAGGAAAGTGTGGACTGTGTGCTACACCTATACCAAATTTGGTGCTAATCTGAAGTCTGACTCCAAAGTTATAATTTTTTGTTTGGGCTGGTCCCATTTTTAGAATTGCCTAGTAGAGTGTTGATTTGCTCTGCTGCACAATAACATCACTGCACTCTTGGACAGTGATAATAAAGGATGATGTGGTAGCAATGCTGCCAGGATCCATATTATGCTGAAGGCCCTGCACGAATGAGGCTCAAGAGTTTCATCAAAATGCTATTTTAGGTGAACAAAATGTGGAGCTTTGGATGTGCATATTGTATCTCAAAAACATGTACCCGCTATCACAAGGCAGATTGAGTTGTCTAGCTCAAGTGTCAAATTCTAAGCACAATAATTTGATTAGTATATTACTAAAATTCATTTATCAATTACAAAAAGGTTTTCAGCACCTGCATGAAGAACATTTATGCCTTAAGGCAGTGGTCACCAACCTTTTTGACACAGTGAACCAGTTGGGGGGATGGGGTCCGTGGGCGGGGCACCCCCCGCACTCGCACGCATGTGGGAAGGGGCTGTCGCGATTTGACCCTTTTTGGATCCCGCACCTCTGGAACCTATGTGGCGTGGGACCCACTCGTGCCTTGGTCTGTCCACCTAGACTCAGACCTCAGAGCACACCAGGGCAAAACCAAACTCTTTCCTTCCTTCCACTGCTGCCACCAGGAGATCCCTAGATCCCCATAACTCCTTTAGAAAGAATCAGGTCCACTCTTTAATGAAATAGAAAGATCTTTAGTTTATTTGCTTATTTGTTTCAGTATTTTAATATTCAGTTCTATTCCTTCTCCCTTCCAGTCACTGGTCAATCACTTCTCAGATCTCCTACTATATTTTCATTAGTCTAATCACAATCACATAAATCTCTGTACTCTCTAATCAAACTCCTTCCAAAACTCTGATCTGATCTCCTCTCCCCCTCAGGCTCTGCCTCTTATTCTCTGCCTCTTGGCTCCGCCTCTCAGCAACATAAATATGCATGACTCACTCTAACTAAACCTGAGCCATGACCACATTTAAAGGAGAACGCTACAGACCTCCCCCCTTACTTAGGTTTGTTTGGGAGGGGAAACACATTTTTCCTCCTGAACAAACAGGTGCAATTGCTTAAACTTTTTTTTTTCTCATAACATTTTAACTTTCACATTTTTACTAAATATCAACCAAATACTTTACCTTATCATTTAATCATCAATACCATACTTTACCTTTTCATCTACTAATCAATAATATACATTACCTTATCATTTAATAATCAATACAATACTTTACCTTATCATCTACTAATCAATAATATACCTTACCTTATCATTTTACAGAATTTATAACCATACAGAAATCACAATCATGAACTTTTACATAAATAATTAACTGTGAATTATAGTCCATTTCAGTTTATAATAAAAGTCCTGGTATCATTCATCTAGCCTCCTGGAAAGCACATCTGCGACAACGTTGGGGCTTTCGAGGCAAGAACTGAGTCTCTGTTGCAAAGGCAAAATTTGCAAAGTCCAAGTCTCTCACTTTCCCGTCGTAGTCTGGCGCACCATGGACTGGTCCGGTTGTGGTCATCTCCTTCAGCTGGACACACCTCTGCTGGTACTCAGGAGTCCCTCTATTGACCACTGGCTCCTTCCTCCGCACCCTTTTCTGTCGACTGGCGGTCATCGGCCACTCGGTTGTCCACAGGATGTCATCTGCTGGTCGTTTTATAGTGACATCATCTTTAAGTCTGGCTCGGGGCTTCACTTGCTCAGCTAGGGAAAGGGTAGGCAGTTCCCTCTTCTCCTCCCGAACATCTTTAGATGCATCCCTCTTTAAGGCATCAGGGCCTTCCTCCTTCTGTATCACATAATTGACATTGTTCAATTTTGTCACTACTTTATAGGGATCCTCCCAAGCTAATTGTAGCTTGCGACTTTTGACTGGCCTAAGCAAAAGAACTTCATCTTCAGGCCCAAAAGTTCTTTCACGGGCTTTCTTGTCATACCAGGTCTTCTGCTTAGTCTGGGCAGCCCTTAAGTTCTTTCTGGCTTTGGTCCTGTCCTGCCCAGTCCCTCGTCTCTGACAGACATCACACGTTTTACAGAAACAAGTAATCTGTTTGCCCATACCTGGCCAAAAGAAGTTCTGGCCAACCCGTCTTTTAGTTCTGGTGATCCCCATGTGAGCTCCAAATAAACTGCTGTGAGCTTGATTAATGATTTTCTCCCTGTATTTACTAGGGACCACTAATTGCTTTCGGGGTTCCCCTTTTCCTCGGTATGGAGTAGCTAACGTTTCCCTGTACAGAAGGTCTTTGGTTAAGCTAAAGCTCTCAGGGCACTCAGGAGACAGTACAGTGGGAGTCCTGGCAGCTTCAAAGCAAACTCCCAAGCTAATGTCCTCCTTCTGCTCCTGGGCAAAATTGTTATTTGTTTTGGGATTCTGTAGTAGCATGAGTTCTGCCTCAGCCCTATCATCAAGCTGGGTTGCCACGGTAACCGCTCCTAGGCCTCTCTCTGCTACAGTATCGGTTTGAGCTGCAGAGGGTGAGTTTTGACCCCCCTTGGAGCGGGTAAGCACTAACACACTCTTGACATGCTCTATTAAATCCCAACCAAGGAGAAAAGCTGCTGGTATTTCATCTGACACAGCTACTTGCCACTTTCCAGACCAATTCTGGTATTCTACTGGTATCTCAGCCACTTTTAAAACCACGGTTTCCTTCCCAATTCCCTTTAAAGACATTTCTTTGCCAGGAATAATGTCCTCCTGGGCTACTAAATCGGAGTGGACAATGGAGATTTGAGATCCTGTATCTCTTATTGCAATGTACTTCTTTCCTTTCACAACTATCTCTTCACCTGCGTTTCTGAGAAGGGTCTGGTCATTGCTGATATAGAAACAATGGACCACTTGGGCTATAGGAATATCTTCCTCCTCATGGTCAGTAGAAGTGGTGGTGGTTATGGGATCAGGTCTCTGTCTACTATTTTCCTCCCCTGATTCCACTTGCTTGACACAATACACCTTTTTGGTTAGAGAATCATTTCTCTGCAAGTTGGGGTATGGTTGCCTACATTGGAATTGTATGTGGCCTGGTTGCCCACAGTTAAAACATTTAAAATTCCTTTTGTCATTCTGAGGTACTTTGGCAAACCGTGCCTCAGGGTTTGATGTTTTTGGCGGGCTAGCCCTTGGCAACTTTGGGGAAGTCCCGCCCTGACCTTCTCTCTCAGGATTCCTGCTGAGGTAATTTTTATTAAAAGGCTTTTTATAGTTATTGTCCCAGTTTGGTTTATTTACTCTCAGCTCTGAAAATCTAGGGTTCCTGTAAGCATTAATCAAATCAGTTTGTTCTCCCGCTTCCCATAAATTTTTAGGATTCTTGTCCCTTACTAAATACCGTAGTTCTCCAGGTAATAGGGAGTAAAACTGTTCTAGCCCAATTAAATCCTTCAACTGTTCTAAAGAAGTGATCTCCTCTCTTTCAATCCACTTATCCAGAGTCAGCGCCAATCTAGCTCCCAACTGAGAGTACGATTCATCCTGCTTTTTAGAGAGAGAGCGAAATTTCCGCCTCAGGTGTTCAGAGTTCAGACAAAATCTTGAATAAACCATCTTTTTATATGCCTCAAAATCTCTTGCCTTCTCGGGATTCATCTGGGCATATATTTCTGCCAGATCTCCGCTAACCTGCGCTCTTAAAACCATCATTCTATCTTCATTTCTGATTTCAAAGTCATTGCAGGTGCGTTCAAAAGCAATGAGGAAGGATTCAGGACAGTCCCCTCTTTTGTACTGGGGAAACTTCTTCAAATCTATCTTTGACAGGATTCCACCTCCCCCACTGTTGTTATTATTAAGGTTATTATTTAGAGCAGAAATCTCTAATTGTCTCATCTGTAGTTGAAA
The DNA here is from genome assembly GCA_037013535.1 of Intellagama lesueurii. Classification (NCBI taxonomy): domain Eukaryota; kingdom Metazoa; phylum Chordata; class Lepidosauria; order Squamata; family Agamidae; genus Intellagama; species Intellagama lesueurii. The sequence goes on from JBAJHW010000006.1 coordinate 77,338,805, forward strand.
ATTCATTTCCTTTTCTCTTAATTCTAGTTGTTTAGCTTCTGACTCAGCCTTGATTTCCAGGTCCCTTCTTCTCTCTTCCTGCTCAAATTGTCTGGCCTCCTGTTCAAATTGTCTGGCCTCCTGCTCAGCTCTGAGCTGTAGTTCCTTAAATTTAAATTCCCTTTCCAGTTTCCATCTCTCAAATTCTTGAGGGCTTAATTCCTTATGTCCCTCTGAGGTAACCTCAACGCCTATTTCCTTTTGTTCTCCCTCCAATTCCTGAGGTAACTCTTCAGACTCAGGACTCCCCCTTGTGGCGCGTTTGGGAGGCATCTTTTCCTTTTTGTTTATCTTTCTCTGAGGTGATTAGAGCAGCGTTCACAAATTTTCTTTTTAAAAGGACCTGTTTTTCTTATTTTACTTCCAGTTACTGATATAAATTTTTCAAGCCTTTTCTTTTAGTACTTTCCCTCAGATCTGCTATGACCTGGCTTCTGCCTTATCCACAGCACTCTCCTATCTCAGAGCCTGGGATTTTACTTACAGTAAGCCCTCTGATCCTCAGATCCTGAGGTAAACTCAGAAATTCCCTCTCAGAGAATTCAAGCCTTTTCCTTAGGTTCTCTCCCTCAGATCTGCTATGACCTGGCTTCTGCCTTATCCACAGCGCTCTCCTATCTCAGAGCCTGGGATTTCAGAGCAAGCCCTCTGATCCTCAGATCCTGAGGTAAAACTCAGAAATTTCCTCACAGAGTCGTTCCCTATCTTAGACCCCCCTGATCTGGGTTCTGAGGCCCCGCTACTAAGCTTTTCCCAAAAGCTCTAGCAGGAACCAAACCTCATTGCCACAGATCCTGTCTAAAAGGTACCCTTGACTCAATAAACTCTTTTATAAAGGCTTCACTGGATTTTTTTCAATAGGCTTCACTGGATTATTTCAATAGGCTTCACTGGATTACTTCGTATCCCGCCGCTGGACACCAATGTCGCGATTTGACCCTTTTTGGATCCCGCACCTCTGGAACCTATGTGGCGTGGGACCCACTCGTGCCTTGGTCTGTCCACCTAGACTCAGACCTCAGAGCACACCAGGGCAAAACCAAACTCTTTCCTTCCTTCCACTGCTGCCACCAGGAGATCCCTAGATCCCCATAACTCCTTTAGAAAGAATCAGGTCCACTCTTTAATGAAATAGAAAGATCTTTAGTTTATTTGCTTATTTGTTTCAGTATTTTAATATTCAGTTCTATTCCTTCTCCCTTCCAGTCACTGGTCAATCACTTCTCAGATCTCCTACTATATTTTCATTAGTCTAATCACAATCACATAAATCTCTGTACTCTCTAATCAAACTCCTTCCAAAACTCTGATCTGATCTCCTCTCCCCCTCAGGCTCTGCCTCTTATTCTCTGCCTCTTGGCTCCGCCTCTCAGCAACATAAATATGCATGACTCACTCTAACTAAACCTGAGCCATGACCACATTTAAAGGAGAACGCTACAGGGGCATTGCTCACGCAGGTGCGCAGGCACTCGTGCTCATGCAGGAAGGGGTGGAGGCGCTCACGTGGCACACACACACACATGCTCACGCGACACATGCACACACTCGTGCACATGTGCGAAGGGGCAGGGGCACTTGCAGGGTGCACGCATGCACTCACGTGCATGCATGAAGTGGCTGTGGGGGGAGGGTGGGCAGGCGGGCAGTAGATCTGTCTCTGCGGCCCAGTCCAGCCAAGGCCATGGACCAGCACCGGGCCACGGACCGGCACCGGGCCACGGACCGGGGGTTGGGGACCCCTGCCTTAAGGCATAAGACACAAATTAAACAGGAGAGATAGCCATGATAGATTCACTTTCAGCTCTGCCATTCTAAGATTATTATGATCAGAAAAGGGACATAGAATCCAGTCACAGAGGAAAGACTTCCGTAAATTGAAGCCTAATGCAGAGTCATAGGAACCTAGGAAAGTGCCTTAAATAATGTCAAATATATCCACTTTTGCCTTTAAAGGGTAAAAGGTGGGTTTCCTTTTTCATCACCTGCTAGGTGATCCTTCCAGCAAGGCGGGAAAGACTAAAAATTTAAAGAATATTTTTATTATTTAAATGTACATCATTTGTGAAGCTCTGTTGTGAAAAAACGCAATGAATAAATATATAAAATAAGCAAATGAAATGAGTAATTTGGCGTGCAAAGCAGGCACATTAAGCTATGGGTCCTTCATGCTTGTCCTTGGTTCAAAATATTTCTCCTAAGCTTTTCTAGAACTTGGACCTACTTGTTATCTGAGAGTACAAAAAAGATTCCCTCATACTACATTGATAGAGAAGACTGTTTCCATTTGGAAATACCATTAAGGGAGATGGGGCTTCATCTCAGCGAGACTGGTCGGGTTTCAGGAGGGCTCCTGAAACTGACCAAGACCATTCGGTTTTGACTCCCCCAAACTTTGGGGGGGGGACTTTTACTAGGAGAAGTGAAAGTCTGAAGTAACAAAATCTGACTGAGAAGGGAGGAGTACCGGGAGATGCCTGGGTTTTCTCCTCTTTGAAGTCTCATCTGAATGCAGAAATCGAGCAGGAGCCATCTTGGAAGAAAGCTGTGAATGCCCCTGGCAGAGAGTGGAAAAGTACAGAATGATTTTGGAAAATAATCCTGACCAGAACTTGACAAGAACTTGAAGTAAGTGGCTTGTTTTACATATGGAACTCTTAAGGACCTAAATAATGAAGAGAGTAGATGCAATATGTCAGAGAAAGTGACTAGATCTATATCTGGCCAGACTGGCGAGCATTCTCCTCCCCCCCCTTTCATTTGAGGCTTGACTGGGAGAAAGAGAAAGAGAAAGAAAGAAAAGGGGAGAAAATGACTTTGCTTGTATTGCTGTAATAAGATTCGCTTCCGCAGGGTAATATAACCATAAACTACTGATGGATTTAAATCTGTGAAGCAGTCAGAAACAGTCTTGGGAAAAGATTTGAAAAGGAGGAAAAGCCCTTTCCCCTGCAAACCATTGCTAATTATGAAGACTGGAGAGAGAGATTAAATTGTAAATGCTATTTGCCCCAAGACACAAGCTACCCTTGAACATCTATTGTGTTTACCACCTGCTGGAAAGAAATCCAGGTAATACTTGCAAATAGACAATAACTGCTTGAATCATGGAACAAGACGTTCTCAAGAATATTCAAGACATCATATTTAATGGATTACAACAGATAAAAAAGAGTTAGATCAGCTATTTGAACAAATTAAAGACGTAGGGACACAAATGGAATCTACAGTGAAGACGGAGAAAAAAATCAGAACTGCGACAGGAAACCAGTTTACTAAAATCACAAACAGAGGGAGACAATTTTACTTCCAGACCTCAGAAGTCTTCAGAAGCAAAAGGTGAAGATACAGTGCAGCTGAGAGCTAATCTGTTAACCCCTCTTATGGAGATGTCAGCAGTAGAAGTGCAGCAAATGGTGAACTTTACTATGCAAGGGAGGGGAATGGAGATGATGGGACATACGGCGTGGCAGATGGGACAAAGAAGGAAACAGTAGATGGAGTTGATGAAGCTCTTAGGAACAGATTTAAGTAAATATAAATGGTCAATAAGATGGAAGATGAAGGAATGAAAGATTACATGATAAAAGGGGCACAAAATATTGGTTAGAATATTGATGTAGAGCAGTGGATATAAACCTGGCAGAATAATATCAAATATATAAAATTAGTAAGTTTAAAGATAAAATGAAAGAGAAGGTCCAATAAAATGGAAGATTAGTAACTATAGATATCCTGGAAAATTGCTATATTGTTTTTCTCTTTGTATGATTTCTCTTTTTAATATAACTATAAGCAGATGTAAGAATACTTTTTCATTCTCTGGAATTTTACCCTTTCCAACCCTTCCCTCCCTATTTTACCTGGTCCACCTATTTGTACCTTAACCCCTATCCCTATGAAAATTAATTTAAAATATTTTTTTATAAAAGGAAATATCATTACAAACAAAGAAAGCTGAAGTTGCAATAAATCATCCCTATGTTTATCTGTATGTTCAATATGAGTATGATAAAGATTTTGGAAGGAAGATATAGAAGGAGCCTCCCTGTCACGTTCCCCGCATGCCTCTTGATTGTTTCACCAAAGGCTCACGCCGTGAGCTGTTCAGCTGCCACCAGTTGTTCACATCAACTTTCAATGTTAATGACAGAGGTTGAGATAACGTGTTATTTTATATAAAGCAGAAATAGTTTATTGTAACAAAGAATAAAGGTTAAGCCAACATATTTTGTTCTGAACTAAACAGTCTTTAATGGTCTTCATCAGTTCACTACACATCAGCCCTTGCTTAGCAATCTAACTGTCTCCCCCCAAAAATCCAAATTCACCATCCTCATGTCTCCTTCTCCTGCCGAGACTCTAATATCTCATGACTCCGCCTCTCCATCACTCTCATTGATACATGCAGATAGTACATTAATATTCATGACACTCCCCAAAGAGTGGGAAAGCATTGTGAATACACTTGGTTGCTTCCTGGGCAACAGCATGCAACGGGCAAATCCTTCACGTCTAGAAGCATTGTACTGGGACAGTGCCAAACCCCTCCACTTCATGGAAACTGCTGGACAATGGCTGAAATCGAGGAAAAACATCTGCACACATTTCAAGCTCTGACTGCTTCTCAGAAGCAGCACCTGAGCTTCCCTGCCCCACCTCCTTCAGTGGGGCGCCAAACTGCAGAAGAATTGTTCAGCCATCCACCAAACTGGCACATTCATTCATTCTCTATACAGTGGACCCTCGACCTACGGAATTAATCCGTATTGGAACGGTTTCCGTAGGTCGAAAAGTCCGTAGGTCGAAAATGCATTTCCCATAGGAATGCATTGAAAACCCATTAATCTGTTCCGGCCCAAGAAACACCCCCCCCACACAAAAAAATTTAAAATAAATTACAGTACAGTAAAAAAAATTAAAACTTTCCTTTCTGAAGCCTTCCAGGGGGTCCCCCGCCGCCACCATTGCCACTGCCCGAGGCCTCCGAGGGCTTCGGCGCCGCTGCCGGAGGCCTCTCGGAGGTCCCCCGCCCCCGCAGGCTTTCCCAGGGTGGACCGGGCCTACCAGGGGAGGGCTTCCCCCGGTAGGCCCGGTCTACTATCTGGGAAAGCCTGGTAGACCAGGCCTACCAGGGGAGGGCTTCCCCCGGTAGGCCCGGTCTACCAGGCTTTCCCGGGCAGTAGACCGGGCCTACCGGGGGAAGCCCTCCCCTGGTAGGCCCGGTCCACCCTGGGAAAGCCTGCGTCAGCGGGGGCGGGGGACCTCCGAGAGACCTCCCATGGCGGCGGGGAAGGCATCCGGAGGTCCCCCACCGCCGCCGCTGGGAGCCGAGCCGCACCGCACCACGGCTCGGCTCCCAGCGGCGGCGGCGGGGGAAGTCCAGGAGTCTGAGCATGGCCGGGATCGCCCAGCGCAGCTCGGCTCCCAGCAGTGGCGGTGGGGGACCTCCGGATGCCTTCCCTGCCGCCATGGGAGGCCTCTCGGAGGTACCCCGCCCCCGCCGATAGTGCCTCCGAAGCACGATCGGCGGGGGGGGGACCTCCGAGATGCCTCCCATGGTGGCGGAGAATCCCTGGAAAGCATCCGGAGGCAGATCAGCGGCCTATGGACTGGAAGGGGGAGGCGGGGAAGTGCCAAATTTGAATTTGGCGCTTTCCCCGCCTCCCCCTTCCGGTCCGTAGGTCGATTCTCCGGCCGCAAGTCAATTGGAAACTTTGCGGCCGGAGAAGTACGAAAGTCGAAAATTCCGTAAGTGGAGCCGTACGAAAGTCAAGACTCCACTGTACTGCCCATCTGGCTACAAGGACACCCTGGGCGGTTTACAACCCAACAATAACAATAACACTTTAAAAAAAACAAAGTGGTTATATAGAACTCAAAATCAAAAATCAAAATTAAAACATAGAATCACAAATAACCAAACGAACATCAACATCAATACCACTCATTTAAAACGGCTGAACTGGCAGTTTGTGCCCATCTCTATTGGTTTTTAATTTTGCTTGTACCTGTATTTCACGTGTGTCCATGATTTTGAATTGTGCAACACTCTGATACAAAGGAAGGAAGGAAGGGATTTTGGAATAGCTTGACTTTTCTAACCCTGAAAGTGGAGTGCGCATGGGTGTTGTTTTTTTAAAACTAACCTTAAAAAAACAAAACAAAGCCTTCAGTAAAACTCACCGTTAATGTTTAGTTTCCTTTTCATCTTTTTTTTTAAAAAAATATTACAGTGTTTATTGTTATGTGCCCTTCTTTTTTCCTGTTAGGGACAGCATTACTCTTAAGAGTTCTCAAGTTGCATCCAACTTCTGGTGATCCTAATAAATTTTTAAAGATATGTAAGATATTTAAGTACTGGTTTTATCATTGCTCTCTCTTGGTAATTTCCATGGCCTAATGGGAATTTGACCCCAGGTCTCCTGAGTCTTGGTCCATTACTCTTTCCAGTACAGCCACACTAGCTCCCAAAATGATCATATTTAAATACTTCCTCCCTCATGCTCCATGTACACATTTAACAGCTGGGCCTCATCAAAGCTGTCCTCTGCTTAGTAATTCTCTAGTCAGACTTACAGATAGCTGTATTTATTTAAATGTCTTCTACAGTTTTACTGCTTTCCTTGATAAGGGACAGGCCTTAAGACTTAAAGCTTATCCTCCACACCACGTGTTTCAGTTTAACAAGTCAACTTAATTGGCTGGAAAAGGGAAGAAAAATAGCCAAAAGTACAGTTCCACAAAAACATGCCCAAAGACTTTCCTTAAGAGTTTATCTAGTGATATAGCGGGGAGGTTCTGTACCATTTCTCATCCTCCCACTCTTCCTTTATTCATATCAGAGCATTGCACAATTTAAAATTATGGATGTATGAGAAATATAGATAAATTTAATAACAAATTAAAATGTTAAGATTATTAGCTGATTTTTGACCAGAAGCAGGCTACTTCAATACTGTTGTCTCAGCCATTTGCTAGATCTTCTTTCGTATACTTGGTGGGGCATAAATGGCATGCACATACAGTAAGTGCTGCACTGATTAAATTTCTCCACAGTCACAGTCCACAGTATGTGAGTTTGCCCTGCCCTGTGCACATGTCCACCCCCCTGCGTGGAGTTCCATTGTGGCCGGAACGAAAGGGGCTGGAAACTATCACTGTGAGTGCACAGGGAAGGAGGAAAGCTGTGTGGAGGGGGCAAAGTCATGGGCGCACATGCAGTTGCACACATTAAGGGAACCCTGTTCCTGATATATCAATATATCGATAAATATTTTGTTTAAGTGTGTGTGTGTGTGTGTGTATTTGGCATATATACTATGTATATATACTTTATATATACTTTATACACACAGAGAGAGAGAGAGAGAGAGAGAGAGAGAGAGAGAGTTTATATATATATATAAATTGCCCCTTGAAGCAAGAGAGAAAATAAACTGGTACTATGGTATTTCAAATAGTTTTTGTGACCAGTCTTTGGAAGTCTTAATTTGGAAGTCTGATTGGGCAAATTTGTATCTTTGAGAAAATCACATTATGGAGATAAAAATGACTTTTCCGCTTCTAAATGTGAACTGAGCATCTCATGTAATGTGTCCTTCAGTTCGGTCTATCAACACTCCTTTTATAGTTTATATAACATTTTTCTTATGTAAGACATTGTGCTGACATTTCTTGATCCCCTTGGGTTATTCCCTTCTTTTGTTTTTAAAAAATAAGAAATTGAATAAAACCAAATAAAATTCTTTGAGATATGCAATGATTTGCATAAAATGCATGAAGACTTAGGTGAGTCACATCTCAATTACTATTTGGCTGAAATCCTGTTGCTTAGCATAGTAAATTGTACTAAAATAGGCCAACTGAATCTTTGGGGATTTGGTGAGTCACCTCCTTTGTAAGTTCCTACTGTGGTTCCAGTGGAACATAAAGAGGAATTGACTCATCAAGTCCCCATTGATCCAGTGGGCCTACTCTAGGGTGACTTACCTGGCAGAGCAACAGGATTTCAGCCTTTATTACAATCATAATCAGGCACATAGAATTATTACAATGTTAAGAACACTGAGAAGGCAGAACAGAAAATTCTATACTTACAGTAGCAAATTTTTGTGATCCTTACAAGGTGAGCATCTAAATTGCCAAATGATTATTGAAGAGACTGAAACAGCTACATTCTTGTTGAGCCTGCCAGTGCATAGAATTTTGCCACCTTCATTTGTATAATCCAAGAGGAGCAGATGAGTATAAAATTCATCAGATCTGCTTTGGAAGTTTGTTAGACTTGGGCTGATATATAGAGAATGAATATGTTTATGGTAAGGGTGGTATAATTAGACATGGCCAGCTATTTCATCATGCCCAACTGACATGGACAGACATGCTGAAATGTACGGAATGTGCAATATCTCCTACCTAGAATGGCTGGTGGTAGAACATTTAAATGAACCAAAATAAAAGTTTTTTTATATTCATGGATTTCCAGACCATGGAGATACTCGGACAGGATGGAGTTCTTATTATGATTCCCCAGTTGCCACGTAATCTGAGACCCACATTCTGTCCTCTTGAAGGGTTATATCCCAGATCCATTGCTTAATTGTTTCTTTAGTTCTCAGGGACCGTAAATGTAAGTAGACAAGAGTGGGTAATAAAACAATTTCTCCTCTACAGATCTCACTCAGCCTGCTTAAGCCAAAAACGTGGAACAAAGCAAGTGCATCCAGTGAGACCACTTCAGATTCTCCCCCTTAATAAAGCATTGAGAACGCAGCATGAGATGTCAAAAGTAGTGTGTAGCAATTTGGATTGGCTTGCTTCTTTTCTGTCCATTGCCAGAATGTCATTGCTTAGAACACCCTTCTCATTTGACGAATAGTATTTTTCTTGTTTTTTCATTCAGTTTTATTTTTTGTATTCAGTTCTGTTGTAGTAGCTTTTTGTGTCTGCTGTGTGCTTTGGCCATTCCTATGGCCTCAAGGGCCCTTTCATCTGACAAAACAGAAGATAAAGTTATGGGTTCAATCTGTCTCATGTAGAGTGGGTGAGGCAATAGCATGCCTTTCACTTAGCAGCCGTGGTCGGGAGATTAGGTATTTGCCCATTTTATGCCAAAAATTGGCTTTTCAGTGACAATTACTCTGTGGGCTCCTTCCTCAGACCTGTCTAAATATAACGTCTCCAAGGCTACATGGTGTACATTGGCTGGCTGTGAGGAAAGGTAGGTCAGATCAATTCCCTTGCTAATTGTTTTAATGCGGAGGAGGGGCTGACAGCATCCTTCCATGGCACTAAAGCACATTTGCACTACAAGGGCAGGATTGTTTTCAGGTTTTGGCAAAAGCTGCTTTCATCTAAGTCTACGTGAGCTGCTCATCCACAGTCACTGATCTCTGAAGAGACATCATTGTGATCTCCATGGTTCATTCATGTAAGGCTCAATGAAACTTGAAGTCCTTGACACAGGAAAGGAAAGGAAAGGAAAATTGTTTATCACACCAAATGCATGGTTGAGCTCATGACCACATTATTGAACATAAAAATGTCTGGAAGGATATCTAATGTGATGGATCCAAGGACTGCTATTTTGATGGAAATTGGATTGTCACACTGGAATTGCTCAAAAGCAAAGCAATTTCCCCTACATTCAGACTTTAGAGATAGTTTGCTTGAAGACATTCCTAGCAACAAATGTAATGTATCTGCCAATGTCCTGTCTATTTGTTCATCTCTGGTAAAAAAAAGAAAAAAAAGAAAAAAAGATCAATTACACTTCTGAAGCAACTAGTTCTTCTTCAGAATCTAAGAAGCAGATGAGATGGTGGGGCATACATTTGGAGAACACAGTAGTCTCTCTGGTTCCCACTAGGCAACATTTCTCACTGACTATTGTTTTTCACTGTTGTAACTATCTTGCATATTCATGTATTCTGCAGACGATCGTAAGTGTTCGTACAATATGTTCCTTGCACTAATTAAGGGGGGGGGGACTGTGGTGTGACTCAGTACATTTGTAACACAATCCATTGTCTTGGTCATGGGTGTCTGCATGGAAGCTACTATTTGGAATTATCAGAAAAAGGTTGTCTTCATTGACAAGGAGCATGTTTATTGAAGGATTAGGTTACAAGGAGAGAAAAAGATGGGATCTGCTATCATCAGCTACATCTCTGAGAGAAGAAGAGATGTGGGGGAAGAAGTGATGTCAATTCTGAGCATAATGGGCTGCAGTCACACCAGCAAAATGTTTCTGAGTTACTCTTCATGATTTCGACCCTTGGGGTTGGTGTCAGATGATGCACGGCCATTACCAATTCTTTTGTTCCCTCTCCGTGCTATCTCTGCATCAAATCCAGCCCGCTGGGAGGCTACTACTATATTTGTTCCACGTTTCATCATGCAGTACACCTGACATTCCATTGAGTGTGTACTACTAAATTGATTCATTTCCTTTACATCTGTCATACAGTCCTACCTCTCCTACTTGCTGTTGTTTGACTCCCTTGATTTTTAAAAAAACCTTATTTTCAAGTGGGGATTTCAGTGTGTTGGTATGCTTCAGTCAAATATGGATTGAAGTACTCCGGGAGGGTTTTCTTAACCTGCCACCCACAGCATGCTTCCTTCAGGTGGTGCTAAGAAGACAATACACTTTCAAGGTATTCTCACAACACGGGTGATTTACAAACACACCAATGTACCCACACAATTTTTTAAAAAGGGGGGAAGGAGGGCAGAGAAATGCACAGAAAATGAAGGAGATATGTCTGGATTTTAAGAAGGCGTTTGACACGGTCCCTCACCAAAGGCTGCTGAGAAAACTCCACAGTCAGGGGATAAGAGGGCAGGTCCTCTTATGGACTGAGAATTGGTTGAGAACCAGGAAACAGAGAGTAGGTGTCAATGGGCAATTTTCACAATGGAGAGAGGTGAAAAGCGATGTGCCCCAGGGACCGGTGCTTTTCAACCTGTTCATATTCTGTCCTGGGACTGGTGCTTTTCAACCTGTTCATAAATGACCTGGGGACAGGGATATGCAGTGAGGTGGCCAAGTTTGCAAATGACATGAAACTTTCCCGGGTGGTGAAGACCAGAAGGGATTGTGAAGAGCTCCAGAAGGATCTCTCCAAACTGGAAGAATGGGCAGCAAAATGGCAAATGTGTTTCAATATAAGAAAATGTAAAGTAATGCAAATTGGCCTGATCCAACAGGGCTCTCATTATGTTCTTATGTTCTTATGCCCTGCTTGAGGGGTGTAGATGAACATACCACATCTAATTTACCCTTTAAAAGGCAGAACTGTTAAAAAATGTATGAACCGCTGTCATAGGATAAATGCTGCATGATCACAACAGGAAGCAGAGACGCGAAGGGGGGCATTTCTATAGTGTGACTCAGTCAATAAGTGAAGAAGTAGGAGAGCAGACAAGACACAGAAGGGAACCTTAACTACTTCTCTCTATCTCTGTTGCTTCTTGTAAGCGAGAGTTGCTTGTACAAGATGGGCTGCATATGTCTGTGTTGGTTTCCCTATTGAAATCATGAAACGTAAAAAAGCTTAATTTAGGCAGGATCACCCTTCAGATTTTAATCCTGTACTTAAATGGATTAATTGGTTTTAGTTAATCAAAATCTTTCTGAAGCATACAGTAGGATCTTCAGTTATGGGGAAGACTTCCCTAATTGTCTCTGAGCAACAGCAAAAAAGGTGGAAACAAGCCTAGGATATTCATTTCTTCAGAGGACCTGTAGCCAACATCATCTACTGCCTTCCTCTGTAGGGGCCCCGACCTCTTCAAACAGCATGAGAGATGTTCTTGTTGGCTGGCAGAAGGAAAGTTAGGAGAAAAAAGAGGAGGGAGGGAAAAAAACCCAACCAAATAAGGAAGAAGAGGGAAGGAAAGGCAAAGAAAAGGCAGAGGAAAAGAGAAGGAGTATCAAAGAATGATAAGGTGACTAATGTGTTTCTAAGTCTTGCAAAGCTGGATACGTTTGCTAATTAGCTGTAATGTGAAGCTAATGCAAAAATGGCTGGAGCAAACAAAGAAAGCCTGTGAATAATTTAAAAAATAAATTGGCTTAATCATCCAAATAGTAGGCATTCCTGTGGCTGATGCTTAAATGCCAAATGCACATGAAAACAGTTCCAGACCATCACTCAAATGTTGCTTCATAAAGAGAACAGCCAATAGATGCAGAACCAGCAGCAGCCAGTGCTCAACAGCGGTGGAAGGGAACAGCCATGCACACTGGCATGTAGCCTTCTGCTACCTCCTCCTTTGGTCAGATAATGTCTGGTTTTTTTTCTTTTTGTTTTAATCTTATCACTGTCTACATATTCCCCTCAGTCTTTATTCTCCAGGTTTGATCACTGAGTTAAATGTATGGCTCATAACACTTTCAAGTAATCAGTAAGTAGTATGTGCTTAATTTGCAGATCAAAAATTGCTAATAGCAAATCAGATTAGCCCCTTGTAGTTGTTGTTTAGTCGTTAAGTCGTGTCCGACTCTTCGTGACCCCATGGACCAGAGCACGCCAGGCCCTCCTGTCTTCCACTGCCTCCCGGAGTTGGGTCAAATTCATGTTGGTCGCTTCGATGACACTGTCCAACCATCTCGTCCTCTGTCGTCCCCTTCTCCTCTTGCCTTCACACTTTCCCAACATCAGGGTCTTTTCCAGGGAGTCTTCTCTTCTCATGAGATGGCCAAAGTATTGGAGCCTCAGCTTCAGGATCTGTCCTTCCAGTGAGCACTCAGGGTTGATTTCCTTCAGAATGGATAAGTTTGTTCTCCTTGCAGTCCAGGGGACTCTCAAGAGTCTCCTCCAGCACCACAATTCAAAAGCATCAATTCTTCGGCGGTCAGCCTTCTTTATGGTCCAGCTCTCACTTCCATACATCGCTACAGGAAAAACCATATCTTTGACTATGCGGACCTTTGTCGGCAAGGTGATGTCTCTGCTTTTTAAGATGCTTTCTAGGTTTGTCATCGCTTTCCTTCCAAGAAGCAGGCGTCTTTTAATTTTGTGGCTGCTGTCACCATCTGCAGTGATCAGGGAGCCCAAGAAAGTAAAATCTGTCACTGCCTCCATATCTTCCCCTTCTATCTGCCAGGAGGTGATGGGATCAGTGGCAATGATCTTGGTTTTTTTGATGTTGAGCTTCAGACCATTTTTTGCACTCTCCTCTTTCACCCTCATTACGAGGTTCTTTAATTCCTCCTCACTTTCTGCCATCAGAGTGGGATCATCTGCATATCTGAGGTTGTTGATATTTCTTCCGGCAATCTTAATTCCGGCTTGGGATTCATCCAGTCCTGCCTTTCGCATGATGTATTCTGCATATAAGTTAAATAAGCAGGGAAACAATATACAGCCTTGTCGTACTCCTTTCCCAATTTTGAACCAATCAGTTGTTCCATATCCAGTTCTAACTGTTGCTTCCTGTCCCACATATAGATTTCTCAGGAGATATATAAGGTGGTCAGGCACTCCCATTTCTTTAAGAACTTGCCAGAGTTTGTTGTGGTCCACACAGTCAAAGGCTTTTGCGTAGTCAATGAAGCAGAAGTAGATGTTTTTCTGGAACTCTCTGGCTTTCTCCATAATCCAGCACATGTTAGCAATTTGGTCTCTAGTTCCTCTGCCCCTTCGAAATCCAGCTCGTACTTCTGGGAGTTCTCAGTCTACATACTGCTGAAGCCTACCTTGTAGGATTTTGAGCATAACCTTGCTAGTGTGTGAAATGAGTGCAATTGTACGGTAGTTGGAGCATTCTTTGGCACTGCCCTTCTTTGGGATTGGGATGTAGACTGATCTTTTCCAATCCTCTGGCCACTGCTGCGTTTTCCAAATTTGCTGGCATATTGAGTGTAGCACCTTAACATCGTCATCTTTTAAGATTTTAAATAGTTCAACTGGAATACCATCACCTCCACTGGCCTTGTTGTTAGCCATGCTTTCTAAAGCCCACTTGACTTCACTCTCCAGGATGTCTGGCTCAAGGTCAGCAACCACACTATCTGGGTTGTCCGGGACATCCAGATCTTTCTGGTATAATTCTTCTGTGTATTCTTGCCACCTCTTCTTGATGTCTTCTGCTTCTGTGAGGTCCCTACCATTTTTGTCCTTTATCATGTCCATCTTTGCACAAAATATTCCTTTAATATCTCCAATTTTCTTGAACAGATCTCTGGTTTTTCCATTTCTATTATTTTCCTCTATATCTTTGCACTGTTCATTTAAGAAGGCCCTCTTGTCTCTCCTTGCTATTCTTTGGAAATCTGCATTCAATTTTCTGTAACTTTCCCTATCTCCCTTGCATTTGGTTTCCCTTCTCTTCTCTGCTATTTGTAAGGCCTCGTTGGACAGCCACTTTGCTTTCTTGTATTTCCTTTTCTTTGGGATGGTTTTTGTTGCTGCCTCCTGTACAATGTTACGAGCCTCCATCCATAGTTCTTCAGGCACTCTGTCCACCAAATCGTGTTCCTTAAATCTGTTCTTCACTTCCACTGTGTATTCATAAGGGATTTGGTTTAGATTATACCTGACTAGCCCAGTGGTTTTTCCTACTTTCTTCAGTTTAAGCTTGAATTTTGCTATAAGAAGCTGATGATCAGAGCCACAATCAGCTCCAGGTCTTGTTTTTACTGACTGTATAGAGGTTCTCCATCTTTGGCTGCAGAGAACATAATCAATCTGATTTCGGTATTGCCCATCTGGCGATGTCCATGTGTAGAGTTGCCTCTTGTGTTGTTGGAAAAGAGTGTTTGTGATGACCAGCTTGTTCTCATGACAAAACTCTATTAGCCTTTGCCCTGCTTCGTTTTGAACTCCAAGGCCAAACTTACCTGTTGTTCCTTTTATCTCTTGACTCCCTACTTTAGCATTCCAGTCCCCTATAATGAGAAGAACGTCTTTCTTTGGTGTCAGTTCTGGAAGGTGTTGTAGGTCTTCATAGAATTGGTCAATTTCCGCCTCTTCAGCATTGGTGGTTGGTGCATAAACTTGGATGACTGTGATGTTGAAAGGTCTGCCTTGGATTCGTATTGAAATCATTCTATCATTTTTGAGATTGTATCCCAGTACAGCTTTTCCCACTCTTTTGTTGACTATGAGGGCTATTTCTACTGGATTCTTGCTCACAATAGTAGATATGATAATCGTCTGAATTGAATTCGCCCATTCCCGTCCATTTTAGTTCACTGACGCCCAGGATGTCAATGTTGGTTCTTACCATCTCCTGTTTGACCACATCCAGCTTACCAAGGTTCATAGATCTTACATTCCAGGTGCCTATGCAGTATTCTTCTTTGCAGCATCGGACTTTCCTTTCACTTCCAGGCAGCTGAGCGTCCTTTCGGCTTTGGCCCAACCACTTCATTAGCTCTGGAGCTACTTGTCCTTGTCCTCCGCTCTTCCTCAGTAGCATGTTGGACGCCTTCCGACCTGAGGGGCTCATCTTCCAGCGTCATATCTTTTAGCCTTTTGTTTCTGTTCATTGGGTTTTCTTGTGCTTAATTTGCAGATCAAAAATTGCTAATAGGAAATCAGATTAGCCCCTAGCCCCTGGAAAATTAATTTAATCTGATGGAAGCTGGCAGTACAAAATGGACTCAGAGTCTCATTAGATGTGATTGTTATGAAAAATAATTTTGTGTTCTGTTGTTTTGTTTTCTGCTTAACACATGGCTGCCTCTATGTTTCCCAGTCTATATAGGGGTTACAGTATGGGAGGAAAGGGACTTTAAAATTCAGCCCTTGTTGAAATCCTGAGTGGAATCAGAGGTCCTGCAGTGGGAGCGTAGGAGGGGGAAATCCCCTGTTCTTTCATGCTGTTACACCCGTCTGGCTCAGTCAGTAGCTTTGGCCGTTTGCTATCAAAAAGCAGCCACAAATCAGTAAACCGTGTGACAAACTCCTCATTATGTTTGGATCCCATTCAAATTTGTTTTTCAATTTTGATTTTGTAATGTTTGATGATTTGTGGGGCTCAGACACTTAGGTCACTGGCCAGGCAATTGAAGGGAAAAGATAAATGAAAGCTCACAGAAACTAACAGTCCACTCTCTGAAAATTTCCTGATAATTTCCAACTCAGTAATTTAAAAAAAAAAAACTCTTCCTTCTTTTCCTTCTCCTCCTTTTCCTTGATTGCAACACAAACCAAAGACATACATTAAAGCTTTGGCCTTCAGCTAGGAAAGAAAAAAATAGTTTAATCTTTATTTTAATTTGTTTTTAAGTTTGAAAATGACCTCTCAGCATGCTGAACAGACAAACGCCTTCTCAAGATATACTTATTATAGAAACATTAGCATGAGAAGTATCAGAGAATTTAGCAAATTTAAGCTTTAAATGTCAATTAGTTTTAAATCAGAGAAATGGAATCAGGCAATACAACTGCTTCAAGGTTTCCACTGTAGTTGATATTAACCTTCTCAGCTAGTGCTGTTGGACTTTGTAAGACACACACCTGATTCCCAACAGCTTTCTCCTAGATCTCTAAAAGAGAAGCTCTCAAAAGTTACATAGGAAATAGAGGGATAGAGAATCATGTGGAGTGTAAAGCCAATACAGCAAGAAGGGGAGTTTGATTGTTGACAATACTAATGGCAGCAGTTGAGACAACAATTTTTACCCACTACCATTCACAGAGTGACACCAAGCAAGGGAACATCTCAGAAAGTGACTCAATTTTTCATCAGTTAACCACTTTTTACCCAAACACAAAGCAATTGTCATGGCTGTTTTTTTGACAAGTGTGAATGGTAGTGAGCAGGAGAGGATATCCTGTAGACCATCTTGACCCAATAAAGGAAGCTACAGCTGTTAGTTTACAAGAGTTAAGCAGAACTTACTGGAAAAGGCAATATTGCTGCGAAGGCGAGGAAGTAAGAACAACCTAACATGCGATGGTGTTGGTTTGCAAGATCTGAGCAGAGTTGTTAATGATAGGACATTATGAAGGTCATTAATTCATATCATCACCACACATCAGAAGTGACTTGATGACACATAGCATCGGACTTCCGGTTCTGGCTCGGCCAGGCAGCATGCTCGTGCCTAAGCAGCGGTGATTTTATCTTTATTTTACTTAATTTTATATGGTTTTATTGTTTTTATCTAGTTGAAGCTGCTACCTTACTTTCCAGCTGGAGGCATGATTTTAACCTTGTCAAAAGCAAACACAGACATAATGACCGCTGGAGCTGCCGAGAGACATTATCTCCCTACCCCGGAATAAAGACGAGAGACAACTGTTATGGAATAAATATGGTCCACACTTTAATGAATATTCATAATTATCCTCAATGAAAAAAGGGGGGTCCTGCTGTAGTGCGGAATCAGGTTCTGCAGAGGGGTCTCAACGGACCCCTACCAAATTATGGGCGAGTCCCAAGCCCCAAGCTCTCACAGTCGTGAGGACAGCGAGAACCCGGCCGGCCCCAATTTGACCACCCCCGGACCTCAAGCCCCCTCCTTCTTGTTGACTGTTGGTCCGGGAGCGGCCCCAGCGGATCTTCTCCCCCAAGCACTGTAATCGCATGATCCGCAGCACTGGGAGATCAGATGAGCTATACATTACCTGTGGTTGTGAGGGGGACTCACCGAAACCTGTTTTATCTGCACTACCCGCCTGTGTGACCAAATTTGACTACCTCTCCATATGCCAATGCACCTTGACCAGAGCTCCACCCCAATTCCACATCTACGGACCATATGCGCTGCCTCATCAAAGGGAGGCAGTCATCCTCCTTATCAATGTCCTACTTATCAATGTCCCACTCATCCTCCTTATCAATGTCCTTCTTATTGTCTTCTCTATTAAGTAGCCCCGGACGTTAAAACCAAGGTCGTTAAAGACGCCAGCTGGATAATTGACAGGGGGGCTGTATGCCACCTAACTAACAAAAAAGATTTATTTTATTTTCTAGGAACATCGGAGCAAAGCTGCATGAGCCTGGCAAATGGAGAAAAATCTGCCGTCGCTGGAGAAGGGACAGTTTTTGTACCAGGTCTGAGAAAGGAACTTAAAAATGTATTGTTAGTTCCAAAGCTAGATTGTAATATCCTTAGTGTGTCTACACTTGACAAAGAAGGCTATTCAGTGATATTTGAAAATAGTAACTGTACAATTAAGAAAGGAAACACAGTATGTACAACAGCAAAACTAGAAAACTATATGTATTAAAAGGCAAAACACAGAATGACACACATGCCATAGTAAGGAACACACCCCAGCACGACCAGTGTGCTCATTTACTACATAGAAGATTAGGACACGTGAACTTTAGAACATTGCAAAAGATGGAAACATTGGCTAAAGGTGTAAAATTGAAAGAATGTAAAAATTATCTAGATTGTAATGTTTGTAAACTGGCAAAGTCTAAAGTAAAAAGTAAGGAGCGAACCAGTCAAACAAAAAGACCTTTTCAGTTGGTGCACGCTGATATAATTGGGCCTTTTGCGCCATATATGGGTGGAGCAAAGTATGTGTTAGTCATTGTCGATGACTTTACAAGGTACTCATTTTGCTATTTGATAAAGACCAAAGCAGAGGTATTTAACCACTTTAGAAATTGGGTGAAATTTGTGGAGAAACATTATAACCACAAGGTGGCACAAATTCAGACAGACAGAGGGTCTGAATTTATGTCAAAAAAGTTCCAGACTTGGTTGGACAATACTGAAATATTTCATAGAAAGACTAGCCCATATTCACCTTTCCAAAATGGTGTTGCAGAACGTAGAAATGGGATTCTACAGACAATGAAGGATGCCCTATTAGCAGACGCTAATATGAGCCATGGATTTTGGGGTGAAGCTATTTTTGACAGCAAATTATATTGTGAACAGGGTGTGGTCATCAGCAATAGAACAAACCCCATATTTTATGCTGTATGGGAGAGAGCCTTCATTGCAGCATATGAAAGTATTTGGTTGTAGTGCCTGGGTGCACATCCCAAAAGAGACCAGAAGGAAAGGGAAACCAAAAGCAAAGAAAATGAGATTCTTGGGATATGAAAGAGGGTCCAAAGCATATCGTTTCCTAGATGGAAACAGGGATGTGATAATCTCAAGATCTGCAAATTTTTGTGAACATGAGAATTGGGATAAGGTACATGCTAACACACAAGTTTACATTCCCATAGCAGATAGTGAGAGAAGTCAGGAAAGACAGATAGAGCCAAAAGAAGAAGCTGAAGAGAGCACAAGCCAAAGCAACTCAGAAGAAGAGGATGATGGAGAGTGTAGTGAGGCAGAAAATGAGCCAGAACTTAAAGAAGAACCACAAATTAAGGAAGAGCCACAAATCCCCAGAAGATCTGAAAGGGCTAACAAAGGTATCCCTCCTACAAGGTTTGGTGTAGGGGAAATTAAGGTGTATCATGTTTACCAAGAGCCCAAAAGTTATGAGGAAGTACAGTGGTGCCTCGCTAGACGAACGTCGCACGGCACGAAAAACTCGCTAGACGAATGGGTCTGGCTAGGGTTTTTGTGCCTTGCAAGACGATCGTTCCTATGGCCGTTTTCCGCAAGACGAATGTTGCGGTTTAATTTTAATTTTTTTGTGTGTTTTTTTGTTGTCCAGCACCATTTTTGAAGATCGCGCCCTTTCCCCCTGCTTCGGTAAGGCTCCGAATGGAAAAAGGCTTTCTTTTTTTTTCTTTTCCTTTTTCCATTCGGAGCCTTACCGAAGGCAGGGGGAAAGGGCGCGATCTTCAAAAATGGTGCTGGACAAGCCTCTGCAAGCGCCGCTCGGAGGGACCCCTGCGCTTCACTTGCACCATCGGAAGACTGGCGGGGGTCCCTCCGAGCGGCAAGCGGTGCTTGCAGAGGCTAGCCCAGCACCATTTTTGAAGATCGCGCCCTTTCCCCCTGCCTTCGGTAAGGCTCCGAATGGAAAAAGGCTTTCTTTTTTTTCCTTTTTCCATTCGGAAAAGGTTAAAAAGGTTAAAAAGAAAAAAAAGAAAGCCTTTTTACCTTCCAAGGCTTGCCAAAGGCAGGGGGAAAGGGCGGGAACTTCAAAAATGGTGCCGGGCAAACCTCTGCAAACGCCCATTGCCGCGCGGAGGGACCCCCGCGAGTCCTGGGATGATGCAAGGTAAGCCCTGGGGGACCCCCAAAGCCAGCGAGCGGTGCTTGCAGAGGCTAGCCCAGCACCCCCGCAAGTCCTCGGATGGTGCAGGAAAAGCCTCCGAAGTGCTCTGAAGCCGGCGCGCGCGGTTGCGGGGCACCCCCGCCAGTGTTCCGATGGTGCAGAGAAAGCCATCGGAACACTGGCGGGGGTGCCCCACAACCACGCGCGCCGGCTTCAGAGCACTTCGGAGGCTTTTCCTGCACCATCAGAGGACTGGCGGGGAACCTCCAAAGCCGGTGATCGCGGTGAGGGGACCCCCCCCCCCAGTCCTCCGATGGTGCTTCCCCAGCTCCCTACCTGGTAAGTGACTTTTTTAAAAAAAAAATTCCCATAGGAACGCATTAATTAGATTTCAATGCATTCCTATGGGAAAACGCGCCTCGCAAGACGAATTTTTCGCAAGACGGCATTGACCGCGGAACCAATTAAATTCGTCTTGCGAGGCACCACTGTAATGTTACTTCCAGAAATAGAAAAAAGGAAATGGCAAGAAGTCATGAAAGAGGAACTAAAGTCAATGGATGAACATAAAGTTTTCACAGAGAGAAGGTTGCCACCAGAACACAAGGTAATTGGCAGCAAATGGGTCTTTAAAAGAAAATTGCAAAACAATGGGGATTTCATATACAAAGCAAGGTTAGTGGCTCAGGGATACACACAAAAGAAAAATGTACACTATGATGAAGTGTTTTCGCCCACAGTAAAAGCAGAGACTATGAGAGTAGCTTTAACTCTGGCAGCATCCAGAAATTACATTATAAATCACTTCGATATAACAACAGCCTATTTGAATGCAGATTTAAAAGAGGAGTTGTATATGGCACAAGCACCTGGCTTTGAAAACTCAAAACCAGGAATGGTTTATAGATTAAACAAAGCCATTTATGGTCTACGACAATCGGCAAGGAATTGGAATCAATGTTTGCATTCTGCTTTAGAAAAGTTAAATTATAGAAACAGTCTGGCAGATCCATGTCTGTATATAAAAGAGTATGGAAATGAGCTAAACATTTTATTAGCTTATGTCGATGACATATGTTTCATGACAAAGGATCAAAGCCAAATAGATTTGTTTGAGAAACAATTGAAAAAGGAATTTAAATTGAAAAACCTAGGCCCAATACAAAATTATTTGGGGGTGCAAATACAGAAACAAAATAAAGGTTTTGTCTTAAGTCAAAAGATGAAAATAGAACAAATGCTGGAAAAATATAACATGGAAGATTGTAAAAGTGTTCAGACCCCTATGATAGTAGATTTTCAGAAATCAGAGACAGAAAGCAAGGAATTTGAAAATCAAGAAATTTACCAGTCAGCAATTGGAAGTTTGATGTACTTGGCAAACTGGACAAGACCAGACATTGCTGCAGCAGTAAATATCTTAAGTAGACATGTGTCTAAGCCCACAGTAAAACACTGGCAAGGAGTGAAATGAGTTTTTAGGTATTTGAAAGGAACACTTGACAAGCGTTTGGTCATAAAACCCTCAAAAGAATTGAAACTAATGGCATATGTAGACAGTGATTGGGCAAATGATGAGACAGATAGAAAATCAATGTCTGGGTTTACTGTACTATTTGCAAATGTGTTAGTAGGATGGAAATCAAGAAAACAAAATTCCATTGCTACTTCGACAGCTGAAGCAGAGTTTGCAGCTTTGTCAGAGCTCTGTTCAGAAATCATTTGGTATAAACAAATAATCAAAGACCTAAGAGTTGAAGTAAACCATGCAATAAAGGTGTTTGAGGACAACACCACATGTATCCACATGGCCGTAACAGAAAAAATGCGAAACAGAAGCAAACATGTAGACATAAAATACCATAATGTCAGAGAAGCAATAAAAGAAAAGTTAATAGAGTTACAATACTGTGAAACAGAAAGAAACATTGCTGACATTATGACAAAACCCTTGAATATACAAAAACATAAGGAAATAACCGAAGAAATGGGTATATGTTCTGCTCAGGAGTAAATTAGGAGGGGTGTCAAGGTAAAATTTACAGGCCTAAGCAGTACAAGAGTCTTAATGAGCAGCCATAACAAACAGGTGTGTTGAAATGCTGAGTCAGGATGACTCAGGAGGGCTGGCTCTGAGATGATGCAATGTCTATGGTGATTGGACACAGCCAGATGTACAAATGTATATATGTGGACTGTGTATAGTAGATGTACTTCTTCTTTTCTTGATGAGTTCATGCTGTTATGCTGCTGGTCTGCACTTCTGTAAATATTCCTGTAAATACACGTCTGGTGCTGGAGAAGCTGCTTGTGTGTGTGTGAGTCATTTTACCACCAGGACCTGATGTCACTCTGCTAATTTTCGGCGTAATTGCGCTAACAGAATATAAATAAATAAATAAATAAATAAAATGTTCTTATATAAAGGGGCCGTTTTTAGGGTGCCTAACAAACCTAAATCGATTTGAACCCAGTGGTTGGACGATCTCTGTTTCAGTAAATGTTTTGCAGCAGGTAGGCCAAGGTGTCTCACATACTCTTCGGAGAATCCAAGTTTAGCAACTAGTTGTAGTGCAAAAAATTTCCACGATCCAGAATTCATCTCCCCATATGATGCTATTAAAAATTCTGACTGGATGATGAACAAAATTTTCAGCCAGTAATTAATTATTAACTTATAGACTAATTGGTGACATTAGTACCAATTCTAATCTAAGAAACGCTGAAGGGGTTGAAGGGGGGACTGTCAGGAGTAATCGAGCAAATTTATTTTGGATTACTTCTAGGGAGGTTAGGTTTCCAGTTCCCCATATTTCAGCGCCATATAGGATCTGGGGAAGTAGCTTGGTTTTGTAAATTTCACGGATGGGTGGGACCAAATGCCCTCCTTTAGTTCTATACAATCTAAGTATACCAAACATAGCTTTTTCGGGGAAGGCGGAGCAACGGGCAGCGAGAACAGGGGAATTCTCAGGGCTCTGAGAACCCCTGGGTTTTATTCCGAGTCAGCGGACCCCCCGAGAAAGGGAGGGCAAGTTTTCCACAGGAGAAGTGGGCTTGCAGCAGGGAAGCTGGAGACGCCGGAGAATTCAGACTTGCAATCTGCTTTTTTCGGGAGTTTCCTTTCCTTAATTGCAACTGACTCGTCAAGTCGCCATGATAAATTGGTGTGTAGCTGCCCAGAGAGGGGGAGAAATGAAGATTTATGATCTGACTGCATGAACAGAAGTTGAACGGCTATTTTTACGGCAAGTAACAGACCAGATGTTTTGGTTTTTTCCTGGAAGCCGAATGTGGAGATAGATCTCTTTAAGCGGCAGAGAATCTTTGGCAATGTTGGAGGTTTTTTTTTTACTGCGCCATAACTGATAGAACTGAGAAAGCGAAACTAATTGTCTTTTCCACCTTAACCCTCCCTTCCTAAGATTTGGCTTTTTATAAATTAGAAGCCTGAGAATCCTGAATGACTATGAACAACTTAATCTATGGAACTTTACTTTGAGCCATAAAGGGGGATTATAAATCAAATAGTCACTTTTATGACCAGAGTGCTCTCCGCAAGACTCGGAATTCGTTCTGGCCAAGGAGCAGGGAGGGAAGATTGAGGGTGAGACTCATTATTGGGACTTTAAAATGGAGATTTATCTTGTATGCTGTCTTCAGGAATTTCAAATCAATCTTATCAATCATCTCAAGGCTCAAGTTTCAGAACTGGAGACAGATATCAAAACAATACTTCTTGGCTTGGACACTAAGATAGAGACAGGAGACAAACAGACTGTATTTACTGAATTTTCTGAACAACTACCATCGTCAGAGAGAGAGGAAGAATCTACTGTTCCTGAGCAGAAGGAGACTGGAGACAAAACGACTGACTGCTTTGAATTCATCAAATGTTTACCTCCGGAGAGGGAGAGAGAAACCTTTTTTTAAAAAAAGCAGAATGAAATATTTAAAAATGAGGAAAGGAGGGGTGGGGACAAGGTGGGGAAGCATATTGAGATTACCTTGATGGAAAATAATGTAAAAGGGAAAGCATGGGTGAATTTAAAGGTAGAAATTTGTGATCAGAGATCGGATAGCTTTGTGTTGCTCCAAAATCAAGATATTGATTATATTGGGAGGAAATTAGTAAATCGAATAGAAAATGCCTTAAAGAGATTTCATAGATGGCATTTTAAAACTGGCAAAAGGGGAGCAAGAAATGAATCTCGGAAGTATGATACTGGAGCTGAGAAGCAAAAATGAAAAGGGGAAAAGTAACCTGCGGATTAAATGCTTAAAATTTCTTGGTTTTGAGAGATATATAGTTACACATAAAGCAATATGAATAATTACACTATGAACAATTTTGGCTAGGTGAGAATCTAAATGGTAGATAAGCATATGTAATTATGAATTTTAGAAAGGTTAATGAAGAATAATAATATTGGAAGCTTTTGTTTCTATGGTACATATATAGAGATTAAATATGAGTGAATTACTATACTGATTATATAGACAAGATTAGGTATACATTGTCTTTTTACCTGCAAAAGTGGGGATTTTTGAGAAATGTATTGACCTGGCCTAGAGCTTTTGTGTGTGTGTGTGTGGATAAGTTACCTTAATGATGAAATTAGAATTGCTTATGATGAGTATTGGATAGAGGGGTATGCAGGTGAAAGATTCTATAGAGACTTTATAGATGGCATCTTAAAAGCTAGTAAAAAGAATGTAGGAAATGAATTCCTAGATTCACAAGGCTATAAGTAATCAGAAATCCCTGGTCTATACATGGAGCTAAGAAATACAACAAAAATTGGAAAGTTACTTGCTGAATGTTTTAAATGGTTGATAAGTACAGATAATGCTTAAATTAGATTATATATTCTGATTATAATTGTTTAGAAGGTATTGATGATAAGTCAGAAACATGAAGACACTAAGTAATATATGAATTATAGTTTGGTCTATGCAATTAAGAGTGGCTTGAATATAAGATCAATATAGATTTAAGTTTGTACACTAGACAATGTACGTATGTTAATTATTATAAAGCTAGGAAGTTACTCTATGAGCTTAACAATGGCTTAAATATGCTTAGTAGGGTAATATGGTTTATGTAGTCAGAATTATATATTAGATGGATATGGCCTAAATATGTTTGGTAGGGCAAGATGGTTTATGTAGTCAGATTTATATGCTAGATGGATACATGAAATTATCTCCCCGCATATATGTTTGTGTTTGTTTTGTATGTTTGTTTATGTTTAAAATAAAAAAAATGTTTTTTTTTTAAAAAAACATAGCTTTTTCAAATTTCTGCTTTGCAAAATCAATCTGAGCCGCCCAGGAACCTGACTGGTGGAACATCACGCCCAAATATTTATAATGAGTTACCTGTTCTAATACTATCCCATCCATTGACCATTTATGAGCCTGAGGTCTTCTGTTGAAAACCATAATTTTCGTTTTCTCATAGTTGATATTAAGGGAATTTTCCTTACAATAGTTACTAAATTGTTTCAATAATCTTCTAAGTTCTATTTGAGTATGAGATATTAACAGGGTATCATCTGCATAAAGTAATATTGACATAGCCTTTCCACCTACTCTTGTGGGAAAGAAATGTAATCCCGTTAACCTATCCACCATGTCGTTGACATATAAGTTAAAGAGCAATGGAGCCAGGACGCAACCTTGGCGGACACCCTTAGATGTTTTAACTATATTGGATAGTTGGCCGGAAACGCCGACTCTGACCTTTAGAGAAGAGTCAGTATGCAGATCCTTAATTCTTTCTAGCAATCTAGGATGTATTCCAAGGTTTATAAGTTTTTCCCATAGTTGTCCTCTTGGAATGGAATCAAAAGCAGCTTTGAGGTCGATGGCCACATATAATTGTCCAGAGGGTACTATAGTATATTTGTTAATTAGATGATTTAACAAAAAAATATGATCCGACGTGGAGTGACCCTCCCTGAAACCAATCTGTTCAGGAGATAGAAGATTATTTTCTATTACCCAGACTTCCAGTTTAAGGAGAAGATGTTGTGCATAAAGTTTGCCTATGACATCAAGTAAACTTATAGGTCTATAATTAGCTGGGTCCCTTCATTCTCCTTTCTTAAAAATGGGCACAATGATTGAGGAGGTCCATTGCTTCAGGAAACTACCCTCCATAACTATATAGGTAAAGAGAGTGGCTAAAATCGGGGCCCACCAGTCCTGAAAAGATTTAAGTAAATCAGGAGGGATGTAATTTTCCCCAGGAGCTTTGTTGCTCTTGACTGATGAAATCAACGATATTATTTCTTTAGTTGTAACTGGTGGCCAACTAGTTAAATCACAGGGAAATGATATTAAAGGTAAAACAGTTTTGCTAGTAGGGGTTATATCACTGAAAAGTTTAAAATAATACTCTTCCCAGCATTCAGCAGGAACATAAGAGTTAAAGTCATGACGAAGCCTTCCTTCTGCTGATTCCAGGAGTTGCCAGAATTTCATGATATCTTTCTGAGACAAGGCCAGGGCAAGTTCTCGATAGGAATCTTTAATTGAGGCTTGTTTTTTTTCTTTTTAAGGAGTTGTTTATAATTATTACGTAGGTCAAAATAGGATCTGGATAAACTCTTAGACCGATTTTGTTTATGCAACCTGAGGGCTCTATTTAATTGATGCTTCGTAGTTTCACACTCTTTATCAAACCAGGTATTAGTTGGGCAGCTTCCAGATGGTATTTTTACATTTTTAGTCAAGAAGGGTCTCAGAGTATGGATTAGTTTGCCATATCCTATCAAAGCAGACTTAATATTTTGGGCTCTTCCAATTTCTCCTTTCAGTTGAAGTATAGGGATACTATACAGAATTTGTTGCATTTCTTTCTGCAGAGTAGATGACCACTTCAGTCTAATGTCTGCTGACACCAGCACTTGATCTGTCGGCAGAGGGTTATCCACCCCCTTTTTTAATGGGGATTTAGCAGTATACACATGAAATATAAGAGGCTGATGGTCGCTTTCTGGCTGCATACCTACTGTGAAATATAAAATGTTATCTAATAAGGAAGGGGTGATGGCTAAGTAATCAATTGAACTGGCTCCATTTTGACTGAAATATGTGATCTCCCCCAATTCATCACCTTGAAAATTTCCATTTAATATAACCAAATTAAACTTATCGATCAGCTGCCAGAGTTTTTCCCCCCAGAATTATTCAGGAGAAGGTCTTTTGTATTTCTTAGCTGATTATAAAAATCACCAATGTGATCAGCATAAATAGATCTAAAATAACCACTGCCCAAACGTGCATTAAAATCTCCAAGTAATATTGTTTGGGCTCGGGGGAATTTTGTTTCAAGATCATATATATATACATTTCCAAATCATACCAACAATGTTTATAATAGAAAGGGGATGAGTAGGGGGGGGGGGAATATAGACATTCACAATCAAGGTTTCCCAATCTTTAAAAGTCAGAACACCCATTGCAATAGGTCTTAATGGTGGTAACAACAGAACCGTACACATACACAAATCCTCTCATTTTACAACTCTTTAGGACCTCCTTCTTCATTACACTTTCAAGCTGATATCCAATTAAGTCAACGTGGGTGTAACTCAGATAGATCTGATCACTGCCCAAAGTTCTCATGCTCCAGGCTCCAGGTGTCTTATCTTGGTCTTTTGTTTTGTCTTCTTTTCCTGGACTGTCCAACCTTGTGACTTTGACAAACAACTCTGCACAACAAGCTCCTGAAAAACATCTTTTAAAAATTCATCTTGCACAGAACCTAACAGACTCCATTTTTGAATGACTACAATTCCCAGTTTCCTTCCATTTCCTTACAGAACCCATTTAATATCAGCTCAGTTAATGATCACGTCTCCTGGATAAAGATGATACCAAAGCTTTCCATAAATTGTAGAAATAATGGATTTTGAATTTTGTTCAACCAGCCAGACACGTTCCATGAAATACATTTTAGACGTTGCTCGCTCTGGCTCCTAGATTATCGATTTGAGGCAGGATATTCCATTGAAGATTCTAGATCACGCATTGAACTTGTCGCTGAAAGGTGGGGCTGATCCATAAGTGACGGAGATGATGGAATTAAAGTTTGCTGTGATCCAGAGGGAAGAGAAAGAAAATCCTCGGGTTTTGTCAAGCCCGTAGGAGATGAACAGTCAGGTGAGACTGAGCTAGGGTGTATCTGAGGCTCTAAGCAGCGATTAAATAACAGACTGTGGTTTAGAATAAAAGCTTCAGGTGGAGTAATATTGATGTATTACTCCATTTACTTTTGCCACATCTAAATTCTTCTTAGAGTTGGACTTGGGTGGAAGATGTGTCTCAGTCTGATTTATGGTAGGTGAAGGGTTTTGTAAAGGTTGAGGTTGAAGTTGGTTTGTTATATCCTTGAGCAAATATTTCCTTTGTGGGGGAGGACTGAGTGACCCAGGGTCGAGGCACTTCTTTTGAGTGGCCTTCGTATGATCCTTTAACACAGTCTCAAAATTCTGTGTCACATGCAAAGAAATAGCTCCTGAGGAGTTGGTATGACGCACACCTCTGTCTCCTGGTAAATTGGACAGTTGTGTTGATCCTTTGCCAGTAGTTTGAGATGGCCTTAGTATTTTAGTAGAAAGGGCTATGGAGCTTTTGATCTCAAGGCCAGGGCAAAAAGGAAGTCTACTAGCACTATTTTTAATCAATGGTCGTATAGTTTAATTGATAAAAACTGTAGAGGCGGTTATGCCAAAAGAGGAGAGGAATCTTTTCATTTTTAATAACATTAAGGGTAACATTAAGCGTATAATAGGTTGATTAAAAGTCAGAAGCACTCTCATCTTTGATGATATTCTCGGTAATTTTTCAAACTTAACAAGATCAATTTTATAGAAATCTGAGCGCAGTAGTTGGCAAATTGAGTGTTGTATAGTTTTTCTTGTTGTCCAGCGTCCTCGGTTTAACTTGTTATTAGCAATGCACAACACTATTTGCTTGTTCTCTGGTTTTGCTGTCTTTCCTGATAATTCACCCCTCCTGATGTTAACTCCTCCAGGGGATTGTCCATGGCTTGATTCATGTGTAGGTTGCAGCTTTTGGGCAAGAGGGCAGAAATTGGGGGTAATAGAACCCATCTGTATAGACCATGGAGACAGGCTATCCACTATATTCCGACTACTGTCGTCAAATGCCTGCCTTAGTAACTCTAGCTTGTCAGAGATAATTGTAAGTTTTTGAAATATAGATTTAACCGTTTCAGCAGTAAGGAGGGAATTGTTGTTGTTTAGTCGTTTAGTCGTGTCCGACTCTTTGTGACCCCATGGACCAGAGCACGCCAGGCCCTCCTGTCTTCCACTGCCTCCCGAAGTTGGGTCAAATTCATGTTGGTTGCTTCGATGACACTGTCCAACCATCTCGTCCTCTGTCGTCCCCTTCTCCTCTTGCCTTCACACTTTCCCAACATCAGGGTCTTTTCCAGGGAGTCTTCTCTTCTCATGAGATGGCCAAAGTACTGGAGCCTCAGCTTCAGGATCTGTCCTTCCAGTGAACACTCAGGGTTGATTTCCTTCAAAATGGATAGGTTTGTTCTCCTTGCAATCCAGGGGACTCTCAAGAGTCTCCTCCAGCACCACAATTCAAAAGCATCAAAGGAGGGAATACTCGGCGATTAAGTCTGTAGGAGTTCCCGTTAAACATTCCTGTTTAGCTCTTTCATCCAAGGAGGCCCTTTTATTTGGGGACTCATTAAGAGGGAAGGGCTCAGCCACTCCTTGAAGTTTATTGCAATTAGGTGTACAGGATTCATCTGTGAAGCCTTGATTTTCCAATTGTGAATTTAAAACGCTATATCTATTTGTATCGGCAAGCATAGGAGAAACACTCACCAAGTCTTTCTGCGGCAGGAGGTTGTCTATTCGGAGTTGTTTACCTGGGTTTGCCAGGGAGTTTGAATTGGATCTTGCTCTAGGTCTTTTCTTCTTTCCCATCGCTACAAAAGGAGACGAAACCTCACTAGGTAGTATAAGGGAATAGTTCAAGCAGTGATCCAGCCAGCCAGCCAGCCTGAACAATAACTCAAGAAAGAGAGTTTGAATGAGAAAGGGGAGAGGCAAAAAACTCCAAGGTTAAAACTTGAGGAAATTTGAGAGGTCAGGTAATCCAGATAAGATAAAGTCAAGAAACAAACAAAAACCGACGGAGCTCCCGACTATCAAGATGGCTTAACACCCCTGATCTCCATTCCCCTAAACTTGGAGTCAGAACAGTGCCGGTTCTACTCTATGCTGATGACACAGTAATTCTATCCAGAACCCCCGTAGGGTTGAGGAGGGCTCTTAAGAAGCTTGCCTCATACTGCAAAAACAAATCCCTGACTATTAACTATCAGAAGACCAAGATAGTTGCCTTTGGACGTAGACCCAAAACTCAGTCATGGCAAATAAATAGACACAGTATCGAGCAAGTGAACCACTTTAATTAACTGGGGGTAGTTCTACAGGCCTCGGGATCTAGGCTTCAGCATAGTAAATATGCGGCAGATCAGGGAGAAAGATCGGCAAATAGTATAGTAAAATTCCATCTCTCCCAAGGAGGGTCCTTTATACCAGCAGCCCTCAAACTCTACAAAGCAAAGGCTTTAGCTCAGCTGTTGTACAGCTCATTCATGGGGCCACCCAGCTCTCACTTTGCATCACAAGAAACAGTTCAATCTAAATTTCTAATAACTATACTTCAGGTCCCAAGATGCGTGCCAAATGCAAGGCTAAGGCTAGAAACAGGATGCCTAAAAGTAGAAGCCTGGATTAGGATCCAATCTATATATATGTGGCTAAAGGGACAGTTAAACCCAAAAGGCCTATTTTCTTTGATATTTAATGATAATTATCAATCTAAGTGGGTCAAATCTGTCCAGGGTTACTTGGGAAAAATTGGCCTCTCGCCCCAGGCACTTATATCCTCTGGAATAGAGCAGGCAAAACAAATAGTCAAGCAAAGAATAGAGGACAATGAATATCAAACAGACCTCTCTAGCATTCAAAACATGGCAGTAAGGAGTTACATCAAAAACTGTATGGAACCGGCCAAATACTTAACATCTCTGGAAATTAAAGGAACTAGAACAGCTTTTACCTCGGCAAGGTGTCTGGCTTTCCCCTCTGCTGTACTAGAAGGAAAGAATAAAAATACTCCTTTTGCACACGTTTACCCCGTGGCCCCTGCTTGTTCACCAAACCCAGAGCTCATGAAGGTATCCCAACACACCCTTTCACACGCTGCCACCAGTTGATCTCTTTACTAACTATGTTTCCTATAAAGACTGAGGTTCATTCAGTACTTAACTTTGAAATAAGAACAGGTTTATTGATTACAAGTTGTTTTAGGAATAGTTCTTAAGCACATTCTTAAAGTTACACAAAGCTTCAGTATCTTACTTTAACCTCTTCTATCTTAATTAATACAGGTCACACTCTGACTAATCACTCCTTAAACACTCTCTCTGCCTCAAACCCCACACTAACTTCTTCTCTAACTTTCTCTGACTGTCCTAACTAGACTCTGACTCACCCCTTCCTTCTAGTTTCTCTGGCTCCGCCTCCCAACAGCTCTCATTGGTGCAGGCCAATACCATTATATATATATAGGAGGACAGGGTGTTCGCTACATACCTCCCCCCTTAATAAGTTTGTTCTATGAGGGGAAACCCAGCAGTTTGCCCTCATAAACAAACAGCTAAGTACATGCAAATATAACAATAACTTACCAATATTTATACATACCTTATAATACAATTTTTCTTTCTATTACTATGTTCACCAAATCAAAATTACTACTTTAAACATCCAAGACAATTAATACAGTTAAAACATTTGCATTAATCACATTAATATAAATTACATTACCTCTACATTAATAACGCTACTCACCATTATTATTTCCCATCACTTTCAGTTCATCAGCATCCAAAGAAACATCTCATTTTAATCGCATTTCATCACTAGTACACAAATAGAACATTTAATACAACATTACAAAATTTGTTTATCCACCCATTAGTCATTTGGTCTTCGAGACAACGTGTCTGCAACCACATTTAAAGATCCTTTGATGTTTTTAATTTCAAAGTCATAATCTTGGAGAATCAAGGACCATCTGGTCAGTTTGCTACTGTTCATTTGCAAAGTTCTCAACCATTTCAAAGGTGAGTGGTCAGTGCACAAGGTAAACTTTCTTCTCCATCTGTATGGCTTACGTTTCTTCCAGGTCCATACGATAGACAGGTATGCCCTCTCGATGGCAGACAAATGTCTCTCACGAGGTTGAAGTCTTCTGCTGGTAAAAGTCACTGGGCGTAGACTCTCACTGTCATCCACTTGGCACAGTCCAGCTCCAAGTCCGATGCTCAATGCACCCACACAGCTGAGGAATTCCCGATTCGAGTTCGGTGCAACAAAGACTGGTTTTGAAGTCCACGCTCTCTTCCAACGATCGACAGTCATCGGGCACTCTGACGTCCACTGGATTTCCTCCGCTCGCCTTATCCGGGTGAAGCCTGCTTTCTTTCTGGCTCGTGGCTTCACTTTCTCAGCTGGGGAAAGGGTAGGCAGTTTCTTCTCCTCCTCCCGAACATCTATGGTTGCGTCCTTCTTTGAGATCTTATTGCTCTGGCTTTTACTCTCACCCATAAACTCGCCCACAGGAACTTTTGTTGCAAAGTTCTCCCTATATGGGGGAACACTATCACAGGTAACTTCAAGATTCTCAGGCAAGTTTCTTTTAGGTGCCATCTCAAACACTTGGCTTATGTCAGATGTATTGAGATTTTCAACATCTGGTTCTATTCCTTTAATCTCTGGTTTCTCAGGTAGGGGTTGGCCTTGCAAGATTTTCAGTGCCTTTGCAGCTGCATGAGGAGCCTTCCCAGTACTAGTCTCTTCAGCTTTCCAGTGCTGTTGTGACACATCTACAGGTCCTGACCATGCTAACTGCAATTCACTCCCCTCTATGGGTCTCAGCATCCCCACTACATCCTCGGGACAGAATGCTCTTTCCCAGGCCTTTTCATCACACCAGCCCCTCTGCTTTTCATGAGCACTCCTCCAGCTTTGCCCTTCTATCTCTAAGGACTTTTGCAGACCTATGCGTTGGTAAGGGGTCGAGATCCCTGGCAATGAGCATAGCTTAGCCCTTGTCTTGTCGTCCCCAGTACCACTCACTTGGCACATATCACATGTCTGACAAAACTGCTTAACTTGCTGACCCATTCCCGGCCAATAAAAGTTCCTTGCAACCCTTTGTTTGGTACGCGATATCCCCATGTGAGCTCCAAAAGCATCACTATGTGCCTTGCTTAAGATCTTGGCTCTATATTTTTCAGGCACAATAAGTTGTTTCAGGATTCCATCTCCACCCCTGTGAGGCGCTAAAACTTCCCTATATAACAAATTGTTTTCTATTATAAATCTCTCTGGGCATTCAGGCGTTAATGGAATGGGATTCTCATTAGCTTTTCTAATACAATCATTTAAAGTAATATCTTCCTTCTGCTCCTTATCAAACGATGAATTATTAGGGTTTTTCATAAATATAACTTCTGCCATTTCATCCATGTCAGAGTTTTCTTTTAAACTGGAGCCTTGCAGGTTACTTTCAGAAGTTAGGGATTCCATTTTTCCCTCAGGGATTGTTAACTGCTCTCCCTGGGAATGTGTTACTACAAAAGCACTCCCTGGGAATGTGTTACTACAAAAGCACATGCTTAGTGAGATCTAATCCGATCAAACAAGGTGCTGGAATTTGATCAGAAATTGCCATATCCCAAATTCCAACCCAGTCTCTATAGTTTATCTTACTTTAGCCATAGGTAAAATCACTGGCATGTAACTTATTCCCTTGATTGTAACAGTTTGATTTGGAAGTATTTGTTCTTTAGGAACCACATCAGGATGACACAGGGTTATGTGGGAACAAGTATCTACAATTCCAACATAAGATATCTCATTAATACTAATTTTCACTCCAGAGTTCTGTAGTAAAACATTATCTGCCTTTATAAAAAAGCACTGAACGACTTTGGCTTGTGGCAGATCAGAATTTTCTGTCGTGCTAGTTGCCATGGAGACAGAACCATTGTTACAACCTCCTTCAGTGGCTTCCACTGGTTTTATGCAGTAAACCTTTTTGGTCTTACTATCATCTTTTCCATTTTTATTTTTATTGTTTTTCATACAATTTGATTGAACATGCCCAAACTCGCCGCAGTTATAACACTGTCTGTAAGTCCTTCGATCATACTGAGGAGATCTGTCAAACTTTTCCTCAGGGTTCATTCACTTCTGCAGACTAGGCCCTGGCAACTTAGGTGAGGTACTAAGCTGGCCATCTTTCCCTGACATTCTACTGTTGTAATTTTTATTGAAGGGTTTCTTACTGTTGTCCCAGTTCTGCCTGTAAAATTTTACCTCAGAAAATTTAGGATCCCTAATCTCACTAATGGAATCAGCATATTCAGATGACTGTAATACATTTTAAGGATTTTTGTCTTTGACCAAATAACACAATTCCCCAGGCAAAATGGAATAAAATTGTTCTAAACCAACCACATTTTTCATTTGGTCTAGAGAAGTGACATTTTCACGTTCCATCCATTTGTCCAAACATTGAATCAATTTAGCCCCCACTGGGGCATAAGATTCTTCAGGCTTTTTGGTAAGGGAACGAAATTTTCTTCTAAGGTGTTCTGCATTTATGCCAAATCTAGAATATACAATTTTTCTATATGCCTCAAAATCTCTAGCTTGCTCCAGAGGCATCTGAGAATAAAGCTCAGCTAAATCTCCACTTATTTGTGATCTCAACACTATCATCCTTTCATCATCCTTAATCTCAAAGTCCCAGCACGCTCTCTCAAATGAAATTAGGATAGATTCAGGGCAATCACCTTTCCTATATTGGAGAAATTTCTTTAGATCGATTTTTGAGAGATTTCCCTCACTAGTTATTATTGTTGTTATTTTGAGAAGCTAATTCTAATTGTTTCATCTGTATTTGAAATTCCATTTCTCTTTGTCTTAATTCCATTTCTCTTTGTCTGGCCTCAGCCTTCTCCCTGAGCTCTAGTTCCCTAGCTCTTTTTTCAGCCCTCGTTTTTTCTATCTCAAGTTCTATTTCCTTAGCTCTTTCTTCAGCCCTCGTCTTTTCTCTGGCCCTTTCTTTCTCCATTTCCAAATCTATTTCCATGGCTTTTTCTCTAAGCCTAAATTCCTGTTCCAACTTCCATTTTTCAAAATCTTGGGAGCTTAGGACACCTTGTCTTTCTGAGGCACTTTCATCAGTTTCCTCCTGTTCCACTGGAGCTAGAGGGTCTCCATTTCCCTCCACTTCCTGAGGTAAACTTTCTGCCTCCTTACTCCCTTTTTGGCTACGTTTGGGTGGCATGTTTATGTCTGAGTGAATTAGTCTTTAATGTCTGTACTGCTTTTGAAAAGGACCTGTCTTTCTGCTGTTAATTCCAGTACTATGTTGTTGCACTTCACTCAGCAGCTCTCTCTGGCTGTTCTCCAGCTAACAACCTTCTAGTTACTGTGTCTCTCTATGTCTGAGCTATTCCTGCTCTCAGACACCAAAGTAATTTTATTTTCAAGCCTTGGCTTTTATTTTCCTATCACCTCAGATCTGCTCTAACCTGGGCTTCCGCTCTTATCCACACTGCTCTCTTCTCTCTCAGAGCCTTGGATTTCAAGCTAGCCCACTGGGTCTCTCAAATCCTGAGGTAAACAAAAAAGAATTTTTCCTTTAGAGTCGGTTCCCCCCAAATCTGGGTTCAGAAGCCCTGCCACTAAGCTTTTCCACAAAACCTCTAGCAGGTCACCCACTTCTTTACCACAGACCTCTGACTAAAAGGTCACGACTCCAGAAAATTCACTTTAAAACATTGGCTTTACTGGATTATTTCATATCCCACCGCTGCCACCAATTGTGGCGTTTACCTGGTGGCCCCTGCTTGTTTCACCAAACCCAGAGCTCATGAAGGTATCCCAACACGCCCTTTCACATGCTGCCACCAGTTGATCTCTTTACCAACTATGTTTCCTATAAAGACTGAGGTTCATTCAGTACTTAACTTTGAAATAAGAACAGGTTTATTGATTACAAGTTGTTTTAGGAATAGTTCTTAAGCACATTCCTAAAGTTACACAAAGCTTCAGTATCTTACTTTAATCTCTTCTATTTTAATTAATACAGGTCACACTCTGACTAATCACTCCTTAAACACTCTCTCTGCCTCAAACCCCAAACTATCTTCTTCTCTAGCTTTCTCTGACTGCCCTAACTAGACTCTGACTCACCCTTCCCTTCTAGTTTCTCTGGCTCCGCCTCCCAACAGCTCTCATTGGTGCAGGCCAATACCATTATATATATAGGAGGACATGGTGTTCGCTACAGTTATGTTCCTGCCCCCTGAGGGAGATCGAGACCATAAAGCATATGTTTTTTCACCTGCCCATTGTATGACGTGGCGCACAAAGAGACTATTACCCCCCTAATGGAAAGAATCCCAGGACATTCAGAGGGAAACAGGCTCGAGTTCCTTCTCTCGGATGTTGATATGCAGATCACCTGTCAAGTTGCCAAATTCTGTGCGGCAATACTTCAATTGCGGAAACCAGATTCCAACTAGATAGCATGCATACAGCTGGGAGCTACTAACATGTTCTAATGGAATATTGAAAGTTAGAAATTATAAGGTTTTATACATATATGACTGGTCTAAGGACTGTAAATAAACTGTTCTATTCTACATAGCATCTTTGGAGTATTTTTCTTAATTATCAAACAATTGTAGAGTGACAAGATGGGAGGATTGATTGAAACTATGACAGGATATACTGTAGGCACCAAAGCAATGCTAATGTTGAGTAGGACCATCTCCAGCCATAAAGCAAAAAACTGTAATTCCACACTTAAACAAATTAGCTCTGCATATTTGTTCTCTATTCTTTTTCCCCCCCTATAGATCTCCGGTGTGGTATAGTGGATAGAGTGATAGACTAGGACTCTGGAGACTACAATTCAAATCTCTGCTTAGTCATGGACTCTCAGTAGCAGTGTGGAATTGGTAAAACCATTCCTTAAATATCTCACTTACCTTGAAAGCCCTATTAGAGTCGCTATAAGTTGGATTTGACTTGATGGTACATAGCAACAACAATTCTTTTTAAAACATCTTTTAAAATATTTTTACAACCAGGCACAGAATCCCTTTCCCAGCAACAGTACCAGGAAGGAGTTTAAAAGCTCTCCTCTTGAGAGTTAGCTAATGGGTCCTGACTGATAGGGTCAAAAGTTCAGATTACCACAGACCTGGACCTGATTTCATCTTTGAAGAGTGGTGTCAAGAGCCTGGTCTCAGAAATCCTTTTACTGAAAGCACTCAGGGCTGGAACAAACACAACTGCTTTGTGCTTTTGTAATGTAGAAATATTTTAAATATGCTGTACAAAATTGTATACTAATTCCCCACAGATACTAAATGTTCCTCTTTCTGGAGGACTGTCACTCATTACTTTCTTTAAAGCGAGCCTGGTTTTTTTTTAAACTTCAAAGAAAATGTCTTTTGATTATTTCTGTTACCTTTCATTGCCGTCCAGACAGCTACTTTTCCAGCCCATGAAGCCTCAACAATGTATCTTCCTTGGAACATTCTTCCTTGTAAGCCTGTTCCATACATGCTCAGTTTATAACCAAGCCACTGTTTTACCATTTTGAAAGGCCTTTTTGGAGGATCAATATTTCAGCCCCTGCAGCCTGGATTCTTTCCAAATTAAAAAAAAAGTGTGTGGGCCCAACCATTCTTTTTCAAGATAAGCAAAATTGACCATGTCAATTTATTTGATCTGTTTTAAATCTGGGGATGTTTAAGGTAAATTGTTTCTGCATGGGGGGAGTAAAGCAGTTTTACTGTTAAAAAATCATATATTGAAAACACTTTGACCAAACTTTCCCAAATTTCGCACGGAGCAAGAGCAGACTGTCTGCTAAACCTGTGCCATATATATATATATATGTATATATTGTTTGTGCTGTCCCCATTTTTTAGAATTGCCTTATAGAATGTTGATTTGCTCTGCTGCACAATAACACCACTGCAGTCTAGTGCAGGGATAACGAGATCTGTAGTGGAAAACAGGAAGAAATAAGGAAGGAATATGTACAAATCCATGCATATTCAGCAAAAATAAACAACATAAATATAGGAAACAAAAGTATCTCAGTTTATTAAAAGTGCAATGGAGCACACCATGTGCCTTTATATACACACATATATTATATTATATATATATATAATCTATTTTAAAAACCCAGAGCTCTTTAAAGTGCCAAACACAAAATCAGTGTTGATAACTGGCAGTTTAATACAGTTCTGTCAATATTGTTAAACCAAACATTCCAGAAATGAGAAAGGTCATTGCAGAACATTTTAGATTTTTACTCATGCATTGACTGTTTTCTGCAGAATATTCAGTAGAATATTCAAATAACAAATTTCTTTTGTTATCCATGGGAGTCCAGACAAAGGTAGTTGTACTTAGTTCCCACTGAAATTAATTAAACTTAAAATGTACAATTATCTTGTCTCCTTTATTTAAATGAAATGGAATGTTTTCATGTAAGATGGCCCCATAAAGCTGGCCAACACTGCATCAGACAGCAAGCCAAGGTACATATATGTCAACATGGTAATTTAAAATGAGAAATGATATCTTAATATGAGTTTGTATATTTGTTTGGTGAACTGTTTTTAAGAGTAGAATTAAACTTTATAATGGTAGGTGAGTGGTAATCACTATACAGTAGTCATAACTCTGCCCAGTCTGCTTGATGTCAGGTCATGAAAGCTGTTGTTATGCTGTATGTGTTATGGCCTACTGCTAGTGCTAGTGGGGTGTACAAGTGAAAGTAGATGGAGCCCTACTTGGCTCAAGCCTTGCTCTGTCTGAATGTGAGTGGAGGTGGGAACAGGATCATACTCACACCTCCTGGCTGCAACACCTTTTGCACATCTGAAACACCTCTGCCTATACAAGCTGTAAATGCATAGACTCTTTCAGGCATTCTTTTGAATATTTGTAGAAGGTAGAAACAAGGCCAGTGTTCTTCCAAAGACAGAACCTTATTAAAAATGGTAGACTACATGCGTGTCTCTAAAAATATGAAAAGGATGACAGTTGTTCCATGGATTTCAGGTACTACATCCTGTTTCTTCCTGTAATTCCCACCAAAGGAGCAAATATTTGGTCCCTCTTTGAAATAGACAAGTGACACTAATTGATGCAACTTGAAATGATGTTTTCCAAAACTGCCATTGATCTCTTCTAAAGAAATATCCTCGTCTTCTTTTGATGCTAGGATTATGCTTCTCTCTTTCAATCATCTGAAAAATGATCAAAAGCACATTTTGGAAGAAACGTCAACAGGCAAGTTGGAATTAACTTGCAGGGCTCCTTTTGCCAAGTAGATGTGCCAACAGTAGGTCATTGAGTTGGACCATACCCAGATCAATTAAAAACATGAAACATAACTAATTATGGTTCTACAGTATTTCCTTGTATTTGAACTTGAATCAATATACTGGGAACTGAAGAACATGTGTATTAATAATCAGAAACAATGTGTAAGTCATCTTTGTCACCGAAAAAATGAGCACTGCACCCTGTTATTAGTAAAAATATTAAATGGGGTCAAAAATCATTAAAGCTTTAAGGACTAGTCAACACTTTGAAAAGAAAATAGGTGTACTGAAATTTGAAGATTCTAATTATTAGCATCTTACTTTGCAAGACACATAAAACTTAGCAAAACATGTTGCTTTGCCAGCTACCTCGAAAACACAAGGCGTTTCTACTTTACTAAAGTTAGTTTTATTCTTTACCAGATTTATGGGGGGGGGGGTTGGACTACAATTCCCACAAATCCCCAATCAACTATACTGCCTGGGGAATTCTGGGGGTTGTAGTCCAAATCTCTTCTAAAGCGGCATGCAGATTCTTGAAGGACATTATGTTCAATAAAATTAAGATATGTAGACAAAAAAAAGGAGATTTTAATGCTATTAGGAATGCTTTTGTAGATACACTTGTAGTATTGGGGGATCCTTTTGCTACCTCCTGAAAATGGTCTGCGGTAATACAAATTATAATCTTACAGACAATTTTTCCATAATCAGAGAGGACTACATCTATTACTTATTCCCACATCAACACTCTTCTCAGATGACTGGCATGTTATTTTTGTTCCCTCAATTTTGTTCCAAATGACCAAAAAGCCAGTCCACTTATGAACCCACGAATCACGTTAAATTATTTTGTGGAAGTAATATACCTCATATTGGGAGGCAAACAAAACCTGCAGATTAAATATTCCACCATTTCAAGACATAGATATCAGAACAAGGTTATAAAACACATTTTGTCATATTTCCAGGCACCTGTAAAAGGGAACCCAGATTTTGAAACATTATGGGATGGCCCATAGTCCTGACATAAGGTGACCCCATATTACAACTGATAGGGATCTTACAGGAAATGCAGTGAGGCCTTTTGCCCTCCCACAAAGACCACACTTGTGGTAATAAGGAGCATTGTGCTAGTTAGCCTTCAGGAACAATTAACAGACTTACATGAGACTAAGACTCCTTGATGCATATCTGGTTCTTTGATGCATGATCTTGGTACATTTTGCTTTGAGTTCAACAGGTGGATAATCATTGGTTTTATCTGCTGTGACAAAAAACACAGAAATAAAATTTATAAAATTTGGTTCTGCAAGCTTGTAAAGCTTCAGGTGTTGTAACACTTTTTTGTTGGTTTAGGCATAATCAGTTTTTTTGTTTGTTTCTGCTTTAATCGTACAGTAATACTAGTCATGGAAAGCACTAAAACATTATGTTTGAATTTGAGGTAGCAACACTTGAAATGAAAAGCAACATTTGTTTTCTGGAAGTGTTATTT
The DNA here is from genome assembly GCA_037013535.1 of Intellagama lesueurii. Taxonomy (NCBI): domain Eukaryota; kingdom Metazoa; phylum Chordata; class Lepidosauria; order Squamata; family Agamidae; genus Intellagama; species Intellagama lesueurii. The sequence goes on from JBAJHW010000006.1 coordinate 77,379,948, forward strand.
CAAAAGGGGAATTCCAGAGTTTAGAGGTCACATATTTGTGAGTAATAAACTGGAACACTGTTATTTTTTACCATTTCAGTGAGAATATGATCAATGCAACCTCTCTCTTTTTTTGCATAATTAGTACCATTAGTTATTATGAAACTGTTTCTTTGGGCAAAACCAAGGGGTGGCCTTTTTTAGTAACTCTTGAAAAGCCGTTTGTCCCTAATGAATAATGGTAGTAAGTAACAAGTTAAAATCAACTAGTGGGAACTATATCCACATAAGGCTGATGACATCATCAGCCACAGGCTTTTATCCCTAATTTAAAATTCCCCCTATGCCCTACAAATGAAAATGGAGTCCTAGGAGGTGCAAACTGGGTAATCTCACATTAAAATGCCAAGAGGCTTTCTCACCTATCCCTAGTCCTCACTCATACTGGAGATTCTGCATTTAACATGCAGAAGACAATTCTGAAGGCCTTGTAGAAGATAGTTGTTTAACAGCAGGAGAAAGGCACTTCTCCTTAATGCATAGGTAACTTCCTTTTAGGGAGGAAAAGAAGGGACAGGGGCAAGGGGAGAGGAAGAATGCTTATAACAAGAAGGAGGGAAATAGACTTTTTCTGTGAGTAAGAGAAGAACCAATAGTAGCTCATGAAATGAAACTGAATTGGGAGATTGGAAAATAAGGAGCATTTAACTTAACATAATTTGCCATTTAGTGTGTGCTTTGCATGGGTGACTTCAATATGTGGAACCATCTCCCTATAATTTGGGGTTCTGGCTTTCTCTTTATACCATAACAGAGTGTGGATTCTATTGCTCCACAACAGAAGGCCATGCAAATGGGTTTCCATATTGTGCCCATGTGCTGATTCATGCACAGGAGTGACCCTGTACTCCCACAGTGAAATGTGGAGTATGGAGTCCTCTTACTACCAGAGGTAAAGTGAAAACTAAGGGTGGCTGGACCCCTTTCTGCTTGAAGAAGGTAATAAGATTGGGCTGCTCTGCTGTCCTGATGTTTCTTGGCCCTGCTTATGCAATCTCTGGCCTGCACACAAAGAACAAGAACTTGGAAAAGTTATCTTTTGGACAACAGCTTCCAAAATCCCTCAACCAGTTGTCCTACTGACTACAGTGACTGGGAAATTCCAGGAATTGAAGTCCAAAAAGCCCCCTAACTTCCAAGTTCCAGAATGAAAGATCACAGTGCTCATAGTAATCTGTTTCTAAACATGAGAAAGAAAGTGTGAGACTCAGTTGATTTTTTAAAAAGGAGCTCTTGAAAACCGTATTACCAAAACTTACTCCGAAGAAGGTGTAGAAATGCTTTGAGGAACATCTGGGCGTATTTCAGTTCAGGCTCATGAATTCTGCCAAGCTGGATCAAGTGTTGCTCCAAAGGTAGACTTGCCAGGTCCTCAAGTTCAGTGTGATTGTAGGTCGGTCCCAGAGAAAGCACCAAGAGGACATAGCCTTGGCACTTGGCCCTCAGAGACACTTTCTTTAATAACTCTTTATCCCATGGGCTTGTTTCCCCAGCAGATATCACAGTGATCATCTTGTGTTTCCTTGGGCTGGGGGCTTCGGAGAAAATATTGTTAATAGTCCACTGGATGGCATGACCGACTGTGACTACTCCACCCAGCTGTTGAACAGATTCTTGGACATGCTTTTTCATCACCTCTTTCTCACGGTATGTTACCAAGTCAAACTCTGCCTTTACTGGAGTTTTCTGAAGGTGGGGTTGAAAAGCTGGTGGGGCATAGCTCACCAAAGCTATCCTGTCACCTACGGAAGACGTTGCAGGCTCAGAGGAGACATCAAAATGATCAAGTGAGCTACTTAAGAAGTCCTTCATCTTCTCAAATTCACGAGGATCCATCTTCTGTGAGCTATCCAAAATGAAAACGGCATCCACATATGCCTCCTGTGGGTGAGTTCTCCTGGCACAAGCTACATCTGGTTTACATTTATCTGAAAATAAAAGAGAGAATTCAGGATATTTCCTGGACATGTGCAGAAGGCCTCCCTCCCAAATACTTTGTTCTGGAATACTGGGAATACAAATTGGGACTGCCCTATCTTGTGCCCTCTTTAAGATACATTCATGCTGTTTGTCTGGCGTCTGTGACATTATCTGTCTGTTTCTGTTTCTCTGTCACAACAAACAAGCAACAAAACAATTTCCCACAAAGTGGAGGTGCAAACACCACCATTCTTTTCAGGGACTTGGCAGATGTTGGCTTTGCAGCCAGAATCCTAGAAGGCAGTAGTAGATATTTGTAACACTGCACCAAAAAGTTAAAGAGAGAGAAGGAAAAAGAGCAGGTGGTGTGTGAAGACAGATCTTAATACCCCAACTGTGTGACCTATCCAGTCAATGCCTGTATTGCAAGAATTTTTGCACACTTACAGACTCAGTCCTTATAGTGTGACATTTCAGCAAAGGTTAATAAAGTAAGCTGAGTGGGGAAGAAAGAAAAACAAGACTGTTCCAGAGCACAAAAAGGCGATCTGAAAAGCAGCACAGTCTTCCACTTTGCTCTACAACTCTGCTAAATGGCTATTTCTGTTTCTCTGTCACAACAAACAAGAAAAGAAACAATTTCCCACAAGAGAATAGTATCTGGGTAAGGGAGTGCTTTGGGAAACTTGTTATAAATTCTAACTCTAATTCTAAAGAGGAATTAAAGATATTCTTGCTCCTATTACGAATCTCATATAATAGGTTATGGGGCCCAGCAAGCAGTAATAAGGATGCTGGTTAATCCAGCAAGTATTTTTTGAGCTTTTGTTGAAGTGTTAAGTGTTGCACTGTGGTTTTCTCTCCCCCCCCCCCCCCCAAATGCATGTTTGGTTGAAGAATTAGGATGACTGTTTTGGCTCAGAGTTCAAATGATGGACGTTAATGACAGTAGATGTTCTTCAGGAAATCTACCAAGACTTATAGCTAATAATTTCTCAAGATAGGAATTAAGGTTAGAGACACATCTGAGAACTTTTTAAAAGAAGGCTTGCCTGAATAGTAATGCACCAGCAGATGCTCATTACAAAGGGCTGCTTGGCAAGACAAGAATACAGCTGCTAGGAATTGGGTTTTTGAAAGCCTATCAGATGAGCACATGGTTTACCTAGAAAATGGCAGGACCACCAGAGATATGATTTAAAAACTGCAAAATTCCTTCAGATTCTCCAATTCCAGAACACAGGCTGTTTGGGTAGATGAATTGATGAAACTAAATCTGAATTTGAAAGAGAAATGTGAAGGGCACATAGCAACTCTGCTGTCTGTCTTCTCTAATCTCAGTTTGATTGGGCTGAATCTAGATGATAAACTAGAGGCTATTTTTTTCCTATTTTACGTGAAAAATTCCAACCTTTTGTCTCTGGTATGCTTAGAAGGGACATACCAGTTTAAACCCTTAAAGGCAAATTGTCATGACATGGTGATCATCCAAATTTATTGACCATTCACTAAGTAAGGGCACAATCTTAACTATCTAAGATGGCTGGTGGTCACCTAAATCAAGATTAGGCCATCTGAAGCAATGCTAAATTCAACCCCCTCCCAGATGTTGGAAGTTTGGTGGTTCATGCTGGTTATACCTCATCCAAACAAGTGTTCAGCACTTCCCAGCCATGCCTCTTTCAGCAGGCGCCCATTCAGAAGCAGTGCCTCGATGAGGTGGGGAGGGAAACTAGTGTGCTGCCTCTGAGTGGGTGCCCGCTGGAGGAGGCAGGGCTGAGAAGTGTCAAATACCTGTTCAGATGAAGTATGAACCAGCACGAACCACCGAACCAGTAGTCCATGTCCATCACCAATATATACCTTTCCTATCCTTTTCCCCATTAACTCCCATTTAAAAGAAATGTTGGTAGATCAAAACTGGTAAGTATAATCTGGGAAAATGTGAGCCCCACAGTTGATAAAAACTGGGATCGAAACTCAAGTAACCATTCATTACAACTCCTGCCATGCTCTGTCAGGCATATGGCTTTATATTATAATAATATAATAGCCTTAGAACTGCAGATCTGGAAGGGACCCACTAGATCAACAAGTCCAGACCCTGTCGAGGAGGCACACAGAAGAATCAAATGCCCAACCTCTAGCTCCACTGCCAGATACCTAAACCACTGAGCTATCCAGTTATCTTCTGCCAAGTATAATGATGAGCAAAATATGTTTCATACCATAACAAAGGGTGCACGACTGGAGCTTATGTAAAAATGTTGTGTAATCTCCCTTGCTTGGAAAGGCAATGACTTGATACTGTCCAGAATCATCCATCTGGGGGAGAAAAGAGGGGGGAAGCTTAAGAGAGTAGGTAAACTATATTTATTCTCTAAAGGTCTTTGTATGTGTGCATACACACACAATTACAGCAACCAAGGAAAATGCTTTGCTCAAAATCCAGGACATACACAGATATTTCTAATTTACTATTTTCCTTCCAGATAATTAATATCAAACCAAGGTGTGTCCCATGTTTGCTACTCTGCCTGCAGGCTGGAAGACACATTTTGGCAAATTTGTGGTGGGGAACAATAAAGCCCCCTCCTTACCAATGGTATAGGCAGCACAAATAACTGCACTCTGTAATACATCTGGCACCAAGTGATTGCCTTTAGCCCCCATAGTCATTGGGATGAGGGTAGGAAGCACTGCCTTCACTCAGATCTGGTTTGGCACCACAGCTTGAAGAAATTAGATTTTTAGACTGCATTTCTCCAAATCCCAAAGTCAGCACAGCCAGTGGGGATTCTGGCATGAGCAGTTGAAAATGTTACTTTTCTGAACTATGTTTCAGATATCATGACAGCCAAATTTCATCCGATATGTGCTGTCAACATGAAGTCAAGACAAGCTTCCTGCCCATTTTTTAAATGGTCCATTCCTACATGTGTATTATTGTATGTCAGCTTAGACCGAGGTGAACAAAGAATTTCAGTTTTTCCCCTCACCCTACTCTGTAGCACGTTTTGTGTTCCCTACTTTCAGAAATACATTTTTGTGATATATGTCTATGCCAAATAATCTGCATACAGTAGAAAAGCAGAGCTGATACCAAAATGTGCTATTTCATACCTCTTGCTATTAAGACTCCGTTTTAAAATAAAGAATAGATTTATAGTTGCCAATAATATAAAGCAAAACATAATTACTGAATGCAAAAGAAGTAGAAGCTAATATTTTTCCTCACCGCAAAGGATTGATTGATGTCCAAGATATTATTAAAAGCAATGACTGCTGGAACAATGTTCAATGCACTGAACTCAATAACTCCTGTGTTGATGGAAACTGGATTGACAGATTGGCCATTACTGAAAAACACAGCAACTTTCCTCACGTTGTCACCCTGGAGAGTTCGCTTGAAGACATTTCTGGCAACGAATCTCATTGACCCACCAAGGTCCCGTCTGCTTGGTGATCTCTGGTATGAAAGTGCATTGACTTCTTGGAGCAACTGACTCTTGCTGCGGAATTCCGAGAAGCGGACCAGATAGTGGGTATTGGAGCTGTAGGACACAACGGCCACTCTGGCTCCCACTAGGCAATTGCTTTCCCTGATTTTGATACTGTTCACAGTCTCTATGACAATCTTCTTCATATGTTGAAAGAGCTGGTGGGTGGTATCTTGCGAGACGTCCAGGGCAAATACTAATTCTGTGGGATATGCGGGGCATTCTGGTGTTCCTAGAACAAAACAGCAAACAGCTTATCATGCAGGCTATGAAATGTCAAGAAGCAGATGATTTATAATGTGATACATACCTAATCTGAAATTTGTTACTCTGGCATGACAGTATTAGTCAGACGAGAACCAGCTCACAGCTTGGGGGTGCTTCCAGATCTAGCACATAGTATTTCCAAGTAATAAATTGTATTTTCACCCATTTATATCACTTGCAGAACCTCTTGGACAGAAATAGCCTTGTAACAGTTATCTGTGTCTTCTACTAAACTAGATTACCAGGAGGAATTATACATGGGACTAATCTTGATACAGTTCAGGAACTTCCATTCTGACTATATTTATTTATTTATTTAACTTATATGCCGCCCACACTACCCAAAGGTCTCTGGGCGGCTATATCACATCAATCTCAAATATCCGCACTAGCTGTCACTAAATTTCTCTGTTCAACTCAAGGTGCTGATCTCAACCTTTGAACCCCTAAATGGCTTGGAACGAGAATATTTGAAAAGCTCTCTTCTCCTATACTGGGGTTGGAATCATGTGATTTATGGTCCACATACAGCCCCAAACCTGTTTTTATGGCTCCCTGGGGAAAAAAAAATGTTCTCATGCAATTTTTCAGTCTTAACCAAAATGGGAGAATTCCACCTAGATACAATTGATGCAAAAGGTGTGTGGGTGTGTGGGGATGTCTACATTTTATTATTTGACCAGAAGTGTTTGGTTTTTTAAAAAAACTGGAAGACATGTTCTGGTCACTTTCTGTTTCATCCAAAAGGACCAGTGGAGGCCGTACGGAGTCCAGGGACTGGGAAAATGGCCACCAGGGCTCTGGGGATCATGCAGATCCTATATCTCCATGTCCAAAATTTTAGATCAAAGTTTAAGATTTTCTCCAGGTGCCTCCAACTGGGCGAAATCATATGTTAACTAAGAAGGGGGCCCCTCAGTGACGGCACACCATGTGTAGAACACACTCCAGAAATAAAAGAGGCACCACTCTTTTATCATTCAGAAAACAAGCTGAAATCTACTTATTCAATTATTTTATTTTATTTGAAATATTTCACCTTTCTCCTCAAAAAGGACCCAAAGTGGTTTACATAATTAAAAGACAACATTTAAAAGCTAAAAACAGGAGGTCCAGAGTTTGGGTGCAGTGACAGAGAAGGTCCTCTCCCATGTCCCCACCAAATGCACTTGTGAATCCAGAGTGCCCAAGATAAAGGCCTAAGCATTTTTTAAAAATCTTAATATTTATCATTTTGCTGTTTTTAAGAGGTATTGTAATGTGTTGTTTTATGTATTTTTTTCTTGTGTCAACAAGCAGGCTATAAACCTTTTCAATAAAATAGAACAACTGCATAAGCTAAAGTCTCTTAGCTTTCCTTGAATTGGTGGAACCATCTTAAATATATACTCTATGGCCAGTTTCATAGTATGGTGGTCATTCCATAAAGCATGCTGCTCTAAGTGTGGAGAACTCAAGCGAGTGGGCAACCTGTGGACCTCCCGAGGTTATTGGCTTGTACCTCTCCTTAGTTGTAGCCAACATTGCCAATACAGAAGCATGATGGGACCTGCAGTTCACCAGCATCTGGAGGTACACATATTCTCCACTTCTTTTATATGGTTTACCATGATACTACCACAGACTGCTACTAGTACTGCTGGATGGCACTGTGGAGTCCAGTCATAGACTCATCCCCAGACATTTCCATATGGCAAGTTGATATGCACAAAATGCTCATTGCATGGAGTAGTTGATACAGAGAGTCAGCATCATAATGCTGTCATGGCCACACAGTGAGATGCAATGGCATAATGAAGACAACTTGCAGAGCCAAAACCCTACCCCCAGGCATCCTGGTTTCCTCTAAGCTTGTCTACAATCTTCAGGGTAGCTGCAACAGAAATCAAATTTCTAAGGAACAGTGAACTGTTGCAAGCTGTCGCTGTTGTAATGAAATATATTTTAGCATGGTTTGTTCTTGAGTGGGGAGAGTAAAATCCATTAATGTTACAAAAGACATAATCCTCATTTATTGATATGGACTGATCCAACAGCTTCATTTTTGGACTATCCAGGGGTGGAGACTGTCACAATGAGTGCCTGCACTTCCAAATTTACCACTGCAACACTACTGAGAAGCAGCACTTGGTAACCTTGCCTTCTACAGAACACAGGGACATTTAAGTAGTGTTAAGTACTTACCTTTGTAGCAAGCTAAACCAAAGAGAGAAAACAATATGGAATTATTATGTAGCCAATACTTAAATATCTCTTCTAAATGTTATCACCAACATTAATTATTTGTAAATTATTTGTTAATTTTACAACTCATCACTCTGAATTGGAATGCAATCTTGAATGCTATAGGTATTCAAAGCTATATAGAGCAAACAGCCATTCAATCTGGGTCTGAATGGCTGAGTTTAAATATGAATTAGTGGGTTATTGATTGCAGCAAAGATACTAGGAACTTTAAGAGATAAATCTAGTACCAATAAGGTGTTTTTATTTCCTGGTGCAGACATTTCTGCTCCCAGTGAAAAGTGAATTTTGACACAACAACAGAGTAAGCTAAGATCACATGATCTGAGCAGTGACATAGAAGGCAGGCACTGGAAACATTAGTTTTTTGGACTACAACTCCCGCAGTTTCCCAAGCTGGCCATGGGTTTCTATTAGTATAAGAATTAAGTTTTCCAAATGTTGCAGGGGAGGGGAACATAACGTTTCTCAGTGGATCATGTGCTTTCATTTCAGTGGGCTTCCGCTGATGAAAACGCCATTCCCATTATATTTATACAGCCCAGGCACTGATCTGTGCTGCAATCAGCCCGCCTAGACCCAAACTGCACTGAGTGCTTCAGGGAATACAATAAGGTCTGCCTGCGTCAGATGCCACTTGTTCCTCTCTTGCTGGAGTGTTTTGGAATTGTTCCTACAGTTGGACGCTCATCACACATGCTGCTTTGGACTTAAAGTAGTGTTTTCAGGAGTAGGCCAGATACGGCAGCCAACTTGTATTCTGCTCATAGATCTCTTCCAAAAAACAACTATCTTGATTTTATCATTCCAAAATAAATGTTTCCATGTGCATTCATCTATGGCAGGACAGGGAACATATGGCTCCCCTGACATTGTTGGATTGCAACTTTGAACACTCCTCAACTAGTTCTGCCTGTGTTTGATTAGAACTGCTTGGAGCTGCAGGCCAACAACATATAGAGGACCGCTTTCTGCCACTCCTGATGTACACCAACAAAAGTGTGTAATCTGTACGAACAAAAATGTGTTTCTCCTTATATGATAAAAACAGAAGTTTTAGGACAGTTTAAAGACTGCTTTATTTCAGTCTAAAGACAAAAGTAGATGATACCTTTATAAATAATAATAACAATGTGCCATCAAGTCAATTCTGACTTATGGTGACCCTTTTCAGGGTTTTCCAGGTAGAGAATACTCAGAAGTGGTTTACCATTCCCTTCTTCTGGGGGCACCCTGGGACTGTGCAGCTTGCCCAAGGCCAAACAGGCTGGCTCTACTCGCAGGAGGCACAGTGGGAAATTGAACTCCCAACCTCTTGCTCCACAGCCAGATACCTAAACCACTGAGCTATCCAGCCAGCTTCATATGTTTTAGACACTTACAATCTCAAAACAGCAGCTAGCTTTCAGCTCCCATAAGAATCTTTGTTAGGCCAGGGACTACAGAGCTGAGGGTGGTGCAGAAAAAGCAGACAAGCTCAATGACTGCAGTTCCCTGTAAAAAAATATTGGGAAGGACATTATAATCTACATCGCCACAGGTGAAATCTGAAACTTATAACTTCTGACCTGATTCTGTAACCCCCATTTAAACAACAGACCTAGCCCACACATGGGGCCATGAATTTTGGAATGTGTGTGTTTCTCCTGTGCCATGCCCAGCTCTGTAAATCCCAGCCTGTTGAAGACTACTGTAGGAGTCAAAAACTAGCCTCTGTTTTTATGATTTTATTGGTCTAATAATGGTACCACCCTTGTCTTCAAATTGTGTATGAGAACCACACAGCTGTTTTCTTTTTTGTTATTTATTTATATCAGTGTGACCTTTTGTAGATCACAACCTTCCTCTGATGCATGGAGTAAAATATTGAGTCACAGGTTTATATACAATATACATTGTTGAGGTGGGAACTGAGTAAAGGTGGATATAGACAGAAAAAAATGGCATTTCAAAATGATACAAGTACTGAAAATGTCTGTCTCCAGCATAGCTCCAAGGCCGTAAAATATAGCCATCTGAAACATGACATGAACACTAAGGGGTTCCTGCTGATGTGCATCTCAAGACAATTCAGTTTCCAAAATGATGGGTTGATGGGTTTCAGTGACTTAAAATTGGTTTGCAGCCTGCAGTACCACTTTTAAACACTAATCTCCTTCAAAGAAAATGTTAGAGGCAGGGCTGGGACATTCTTTTTTTCTTCCACAAAGCCTTTAAGCAATCAAAGGTTTAAATTCTGCAGGGTCCAGAATTCTGCAACATGCACATAGAGAGATTCCTGTTGCCCAGAATATGTGAGGAAGCAGGTAAGTAAATGGAAGGCTGAATGAACACTGGAAGGGTGTGAGAGGGGTGGAGGGAGATCAAAATCAGTAAAAAAGAAAAAGTAGAGGAAGAAAGAGCAGAGAAGTAGAGAAAGCATGTATGTTTGTTGGGAAGTCAGGGTTTGTTCACTCCAACAAAGCTGGTTCATCTGCTACCAAATTTTTAAACTCTTCTTCTTGAAACAAATTTATTTAGGGTGCAATCAGACAGCAAAGAAGGTGAATATCAGATTGCACGTTGCAGGGAGCAGTCTCCCTTAAAGTGACTCTTTAATCCATTGAGGAATCACTCCAGCCTGGTCCCAAATATAATAGCCCTATTGTTGGACCAGAAAGGTCCAGCTTGGGCACAGATTGCAGTCAGGCTGGAACACTATTGCCAGTACATTATGTGATTGCTGGGAAATAGCTCATGCCAGACCACACCACAAGTGGTGCAAAGTGTAAGCTATATGTTCCTGTGATCACACCCTTACACTGCGATCATATAGTCACTTGCCTGGAAGTACGTCCCATTAAAGTCAGTGGGATTTGCTGTGTATTCACTTACAGATTTGCACCAATACCTAATCAGTAGCAGTTTCCCTTTATTCTGTGAAGAATAAACACTGACTTGCATGTTGCCCATGACATCAAAGACTGTGCAGCTATCACAATATGATCATGATTCCCTTCATGCACCAGTGAGTGCACAAGCGCAAGGCTACTGTTGCTGGGCAATCAGTACTTACAGCTGTGTTCCCGAATATAAGCAATGAGCTTGCATGGCTGCAGGAGAAGAAAATAAAGGTTGAGTGATCAAAGAGCTGTTTTAGAGAAACTTTCTGAAAAAATTAGATGTGTACAGTGAATACATACTGAAAGGGAAGCACCGCCCTTGGCTCCTTTAACGCCCTGAAAATAAGAAAGAACCGTAACAGATTACTGTTGCATAAATTGCCACGAAATTGTTTCTGTGCATAATTACAATTGCTTATAAGGCTGAAAGTTGAGACAACTGTAACAAAATGTTAGTATTCTGTACAGCAATTTGATCTGTTGGCTTATTGTTTTCTGTCAGTTCTTATGTTCTTATACATCTTAAAATTATGAGATGACGCATTTCAGTATTCAACATCATTTAAAGCCATGCCAACTCTCCCAACCATTCTTAATAGGGGCCATATGGTTCCCTGGGTGGTCCTGGCACATTTCAAGGGGGCCACAGGCCCAAGAAGGGAAACAATTCTTCACAGACCATCTTATAAGGTTCGTTATGTGACTTACGCAATCCTGATTCAGCATATATTTCTTTCAAATTGTGTTTATGACTGTGGCCAAAAAAGGTTGAGAATGGCTGCACCAATATACACCTTTATTGGTATTTTTCAATGTTCCATGAACACATGGCTCAAAGAACTGATGGGTCTTGCATCACTGGAAGATTAAAAGGTGTTTGGCGCTCTCATAGGCAAAACAATATCTAACAGTATAATGAAGTTCTTAGTTTTGACAATACAACCTATTTATAAAGCACACATTCTTAAGCCCAACACACTCTATAACCTGGACCTCAAATACACAAAGTATGGCATGTGTGAAGATGTCCCTTTGTGTATGTGTGTGGGTGATCACGGAACAAAGGAAGGCTAATTGCCTTAGAGAGAGAACAAAGGAGTCGACAACAGATGTCCAAGCCAGCAGAGCCTACAGGCAACGCCCTGAGAGCTCTTTTATTTACTTAGCATGATTTACATAGTATGTTGTGAGAGAGACAGATAGGATACTAGTTACCTAATCGTAACCAGGATTGGCTAAAATAACCCTTTGATCTTATGCTCTACCTCTAAGCCAAAGGGCAGAATAAGGGGTTACCCCGCCTGCTGGCAGCTGCCACTTCCTGCCAGGAGTGTATGCACGTCACTGGAACAGAATGCAGCTACAGCCTTTAAGCCAGGGGTGGGCAATTAATTTCTATAGGGGGCCACATTAAAAATCTGAACTATGTTCGGGGGCCGAACCAACTTTACTTAAAAATAAAATGAAACAGTGATGTTATGATTGTTTTTATTTTAAACTTGTTAATCTTCACAAATACTAAAGAGTTTTTTTGCGGTATGTTAAAGATAAGCAACTGATCAACTTTAGACAAAAAGCTATAAATGGTTTTGATGTCCGGCAGGCCGGACAGGAGCGGCTCGCGGGCTGTATGTGGCCCTCGGGCCGCACTTTGCCCAGGTCTGCTTTAAACAGAAGTTTCCCACATATGTGAAGATCTCACTGGCTAGATAGCTCAGTGAGTTAGGTATCTGAGGACAGAACTAGAAGTCAGGAGTTTCCTACTGTGCTTCCTGGGAGAAGAGCCAGCGTGGCCTTGGGCAAGCTGCACAATCCAAGGTCACGCCCAGAAGAGTACTTCTGAGTACTCTCTACATAGGATACCCTGAAAAGGGTCAGTTTTTATTTAGAGAATAGCCTGCAAAAGAAACAAAGAAGCCTTATTGTAGGAAAAAGTCTCCAGCATAACCCAGTACAGGAAAATAGTATGTGCATTTGCTATGGTGACATGGAAAGGAGAAAACTATCCAAAGCACTGAAGCTTCTCATCGTTATTGCACTGTGCTCTGTTTCCCCCATAACTTATTTTTTCATGCAAATGCAGTTTCATAAAGGAAATTTTGCTTGTTTGTAGACTCCCCAGAGTAGTGTGAGTTTACTAACTGGGCAGTTTATCTAATTAATTAAAATAAATAAAGGAACTGTGATAAGATTTGCTTACCTTGCGTCCTGGAGGACCATGATCTCCTGGTGTCCCCTTCAAGCCAGCAGAACCTTCAGGGCCCTAAAAACAATGACATGGCAGGGAATGATGTTGCCTTTAAAAGTACTCATAGCTACAACCTCTGCACTACAGAAAAAATGTACGATGCCAACGGTGAGACTACCGGACAGGCAGTAAGTAACTGAAGTTACTAATTCTGATGTGGTTCTCAATACTGTATGAATATTTGAAAACTAGCTTAATTCTGATTCCTTGTGGCTAGCATTTAAAGAACTGTGCAAATGATTCTACATGGTAAGAGGAATTTAGACTTGTTTTTCTCTACCTGCATGCTATCACTGCTTCATTTTGCAAGGTACTTTTAATTTCACCAGTCCCAGTTGTTCAGAGTGCTTAATGGCAAAAGAGGAACTTTCAATCTGTGCCTAATCCATCCTAAAACCACCACCCTACCTACTACACCACATACACCCTCGTGATAAGGAGAACTTTGAAGAGATAAACAGATTTATACCCATGATATGCAGATATAAATTGAAATCCTTCATTATATCTGAATTATGGATTGGATTTAAAGTATGTAACCAATATTGAAACATTTTCCACAAATTCATCTGAATTTTTTTAAAGCATTTTTATATTGCTGGAATATAAAAGTTTTGCTTGCCGCTCGCCCGCGGATCCCTTTTGTCCCAGGTTCTCCCGGTATTCCAGTGTTGCCAACAGTACCCTAAATTAAATAGATTAAAAACAGAATTTTACAAACAATATAGATAAATGAGGAAGTGATTGTTAGAAGTTTCTCTTTGTTTATCGAGAGGTTTGTATCCATTCTTTTGTACAAAAGCACTCTGATAACAAAAACATCAAATGCCTACCAAAAACATGAAATAAATAAGAAGAATCAAAAATAAGGCACAACCGTCACAGAAACCAATACAGCTGGTCTACATGTCTAAAATGCCTACTTAAATGAAACAATGTTGACTATCTGCTGGAAAGTCTATAAAGATACCTGTGCAGGGAGTACTATTACTAGGAATGAGATTTTTTTTTTACTTCTTGGACTACAAATCCCATAATTCATCATTCTGCCTGATTTGCACAAACCTAAATGAGCTCATCTGGGAGAAAAGGCCTAACCTAGAAGGCTGTAAGACTCAGCTAGGCCTAGCTCCTCCTAGATTTCTGTTCAGAAATATAGCTCCCAGCTAGGAATAGGAAGCTTGGTTGGAGATAGGTCTAGCTATGCTATAAAGCTTTCCAGTTTAGGCATTTTCTCCCAGGTCACACACGAGTATCTATATGTCAAGTAGAACTCCCAGAATTGAGAATTATGGGATTTGTAATCCACATAAAAAAATCCCAACCCTTACAATTACCTTAGTATGAGTTGCAAAATCTTGATGACACCATGAAAAAGGCCCTTTCCATGACAATGTCCTGCTGTATTTCAAGCAGCCTGAAGCATGGCCTCTGAAGCAGAACATAATGAACAGGTAGCTTCCAGTAGGAAAAGATGGTGCTTCAGCTACCATGCTTAGGCTCAGAATTTGGGGAATTAAAAAAAAAATATCATTGATTTTTATTAGTCTAGAATGAAACTGGGAACCAATAGAACTGTCACAAGATTAAAGTCACATCTTGTCTGCAGACCACTCTAGGAAGCAGGGTTAGAAATGAATAAGGCTAAAACAGAATTTTCATCTAGAGAAGTAGACATAGTACCCTGTGAGGGAGAAGCACTGCAATTAATAGAGAACATATTACTACATTGCAAAGGCATGTTACCAATTCAGGATGTGATCACACAGGGAAATGGACTGCATTTTGGACTGCTTGTGAAGTGGTCTGGTATAATCTATTTCTTGGTGACATGACATATGGGGAATTGTGCTTTAGCCCAATCTTGATGTGTGTTTAAGCTGGACTTTTTGGGTCAGCCATAAGGCTACTAGTTTTTAGAGGTGGGCTGGAACAATTCCTTGGTGGTGGAGGGATTACTTTAAGAGAAATCTCTCTCTGCAAAGTGACCCTTTCTGGTGCAACTGGATTCAGGCCTTCCCTGCCATCTGATAGCACTCTAAGACAAGCTCAGGAGAAACTACAGGAGACTTGTAGACATCAGCCAATGTCTGCAATGAATTTGCAAAGATCCAAATGAATCTAGAATGCTCCCAAGATTCTAAGACCATAGGCAATATGGAGGGGGGGGGGACACAACCCTTCCTCTATCTACACAAGAGTAAGGTAGATAAATCAATGTTGTTTTATCCCAGTTTCTAATTTTTCCAGTTTTTAATTCAGTTCATGAAAATTTGCACACAATGTATAAACAGTTTTCCTTGTGCACATTTCTATAAGGAATTTTACTGTATGTTTAATATGCCCTTCTTTGAATGTAATTGGATTTGCTAAGAGGCACCTTTTATGTGCATATTTACTAACATTCACTCTGTGTGCACTTTCCCAAATATGCACATTTTTGTATTCATTTTTAACTGGAAAACTCCACTGTAAAATTCAGAGAACATTTTTCTAGATAGCTGAGTTCATGTGTTAGTTCCAAATTACGACATTCAGTGTGTCTGCATTAATATATGAGCCAT
The DNA here is from genome assembly GCA_037013535.1 of Intellagama lesueurii. Taxonomy (NCBI): domain Eukaryota; kingdom Metazoa; phylum Chordata; class Lepidosauria; order Squamata; family Agamidae; genus Intellagama; species Intellagama lesueurii. Next base: position 77,395,612 of record JBAJHW010000006.1, read on the forward strand.
ATGAATTTCTTCTCCCATCCCTCATTGGGTTTGAAGCCCAAGAAGAGAATGTGACCAGAGACAGAGATAAAAGTAGCTCAACGAGAAAGGACTTTTTGTACACAATTTGTTTATAAAATAATTCATTGGATGCCTTCTCTGACAGGCTTTTTATTTGAGACACAAATGATTACAATGGCAAAGAGTGTAGTATGAGGTAAGACGAGGCGGGAACATAAAGGGCCATAGGCCACATCTAGCTCCAGGGTGGTTCTTCCACAACTCCAAATCCTCTTAGACTCTGCACACACACCTGTCACAATCCATCATATTGCCTCAAGGACTGGAAGTTCATTTTCTTAATAAGTTGAAGCTGCCTTAAGAAAAGAAAAGCAAGTTTTGTGAAATCAAAAATAGTCGTCCAGCTACATGTGGATTGATCTTTTTTCCAGGATCTCTCCTCCCCCTGCCTCCCGTTTAGGGTGCAATCAGACAGGGAAGCTGGTTCATGCTGGAAAGCATCACTTTGCTGGATGCAATCTCTTTTACAGTGACCCTTACATGCACATGTGATCCAGTCCTCATTGCTCCATCCCAGCTGTGAAAAAAGAGTAGCCAAGCCACTGGACCAAAAAGAGTCTGGATTAGTTATGGAGCAGGGTTGGTTTGGTTTGTAATTTCCTTTATGTCATGTAGATGCCAGAAAATAGTTCCAGCCAGACCGTGCTGCAAGTGGTCCAAAATGTGAGCTATACTGCTGTCTGATCTCACCTTTACAGAGACTCAGCGTTATTATGGAGATCAGTGTAATCTTGGATGGATCTCCAGGCTGGCAAACTGGCCTCTAAATCTCCAGAACTTGCCTACCCTAGCACAAGAGAAAGGGACAGACACTGCATCCAGTGCCTAATGAACTGATAGCACCAGCCATAAACTTGGACAGGGAGATTCTCAAGCACAGTAGTCATGCTTGCAGTGTTCTGAAGCATAGGAATATCTTTGGTCTGGAGCATGCAGTTATTCCCCAAACAGGATCTTGATGTTCTTAATCGAGAGCCAGCTAAACAGCTACTCTTTCAGCACAAAGAGACTGTTCATCCAGACTTTTGCTCGTACAGTTTCCAGATGATTAAAACACACTGACAGTAGTGGAGTAGAGTAGCCTCTGTTACTGGAATTTTTGGAAGTACATTACCTTCTGTCCTATGGGTCCAGGAAATCCCCTTTCCCCCTGTAACTCACAAAAGATAAAAACAAGTTTTATTCATGTTTAATCTGGTGCTGTTTTAAGGATATCTTTTCTATAAGGCACACCAGTAAGTGTATTCAATCAGACGATAGCACAAAGATGTCACTGGATTGCACTGGACAGTACCTCTTCCAGGATGCAGTCTTTAAAGTGACCCTTCTGTCTGGTCCCAGCTGCACCAGCCTGCTCCAATAATATTGCACCCGCCCACTCCCAGACAAGGCACAGAGCAAGATCAGGCTGGTTTGCGATCCGCAGTACACCATCTGATTGCCAGCAAATAGAGCACCATCAGTGCTCCAAATTGTGATCTAAATCGTCTGATTGCACTCTAAGTCTTCCAAAGAGAAAGGGACTTGCCAATTTTCTCTCCATCAAACTACAGTTCATCCAAAGATCTCTTACATGTGCTTACCCACCCTCTCATTAGTCTTTTTTTCTCCCTGCTTTATCCTTTTTATTTAGACCTCCAATGGAATACATCTGATACTTCATTTCACAAGCTGCTTTCATCTAGCCCTGAATCCTTGCAGTCAGTTCATTTCTTCTTCTGCAGAGACATCCAAGATGTGTTTTCACATCATATTTCTACATAAAGAGTTCTCTGCATTTGTGAGAAGTCAACCAAATATTCAGAAACCACTACATTGGTTTTGTTTTGAATGACTCCATTTGATGTCAAACTGATAGGCATGGAAGAAGTGGAAGGTATTGCTTCAGTGGTGTATGTATCTTTGAAACAAACTGTGCAATATTTCCCTTCTTTCCAACTTATAATTGTAACAGCCAGATACTTGCTGGGTTTTTTTGCACATACATAAACAAAAACATGGGAGCCATGGCAGCTAATCGAAACTAATTAGTGTAGTGCCAGTTATGATCAGCATGTGACCATGCACGCAAGCAGCGCACTGTTAATTAGCTTCAATTAGCCACCACAACATCTTCATTTTTGCTTATGTTTGTGTAAAAAGCAGCAGGATTCTGGCCCAAGTTTACTAAAAAAAACAAGTTTAGATAGTCAGTCAGTCATTAATTAATTAAACATTTGTTTTTGTTATTTTAACTTACCGTTACTCCTTTATGTCCTGGCCCACCATACCCAATGGCACCATCATCTCCCTAAATAAAAATTGCATTTATATTAGCATGTCATTTTTATACCCAGCTATGTCTATTGTACACAATATTTTTCAGTGCTTCCATTTTCTCTTAACATTCACACATGAATTGGAGAGCAATCTTGGGAAATCTCATGAACAAAGGATAACAAAAGATTTTTCTCATCCTTGGTTGTTGTTTTTTAAAGTCAAATGTTCCTCTAATTCTGACACGTGAATAGAAGTAATATTTATTTTGGTGAAAGACCAGCCATAAGTAAGTAACACAGTATAAAAATAGATAATAGATGATGTACCACACAATATGCATAATGTACATAAAGTTGCATTGCTAGTAGCCAGAATTAGAATTCCGTGTCTTGGCAAAGAACTCTGGCAGACTCTAGCAGCCACACAAAATCTGGCTGCTTTATCGGTAATTCAGGGGTTCTGATCAGAAAAAAGAAATGAAACAGAATTTCTCTGATCTGGGTATTTTTGGAGAATAAGTAGAAGAAAATTACAGTGGAGGGCAGAGGAAAAGGAGTAATATAATAGAACAAGACTGATCGTTTCTCTGATCCTACTTTCACAGGGGCACGTGCATTTTTGACAGGGCAATAATACAATATCTCCCTCCAGGAGCACAGAAGGTAAGACATTAAATCAGGCTAAAGCAAAAGTTTTCCTCATCTTGGGAAATATTAAATTAACAAGGTAGCCAAAAGGCATAAATGTTTTGTGGCTTGGAAAACAATATTTAGTGGCAGAGCTTAAGTGCTTTTGTAGTTCTGTGTCCCAGAGGTTTTGTCTAAAAAGCAATCTAGCTTTTGAGTAGCCAAAAAGCTATTAAACTGCTGGTAGAAAATCCCAGAGTCTATAATTTTCTAGATGTACTGAAGAAATATGAACAGGCTCAAAACTGGAATGCAAAAACAAAACAAAACAAAATAAAATAAAATACAAACCCTGAATCCCCAGAGTCCAGGTAGTCCACTTTCCCCTTTCAACCCAGGATCACCGATCTCTCCCTGTGAAATTAATATATAGTGGCACTAATATTGGCATTCCAAGTAATATTAGTGTTTTCAATAATGCTATGTAAGTAACAATAGATTACATGTATGTTTGAAACTGGGGGAATATTAGGTACAATCATAACAAATGAGATCTATAGGGCAAAACAACAAAAATCTGTTTGTGAAAAGGAGAGGTATTCTTTTACTTCTTTCCACATTTGAATGAACATAAGACTAGAGATGGGCGCAAACCCCCACTTCAGTGGTTTGTGCTGGTTCATTTTTGAGCCAAACAAGGGTTCGACACTTCCCAGCCTTGCCTCCTCCAGTGGGCATCCACTGAAAGGCAGCACCCAAAGGAGGCGGGGCAAAGAAGCCAGGTTGTTGTCTCTGAGTGGGTGCCCGCTGGAGGAGGTAGGTCTGGGAAGCGCCAAACACCTGTTTGACCAAAAAATGAACTTTAACAAATCACCAAACTGACAGTTCGTGCCCATCTCTACATAAGACCCTCCTCCACTAAAGACCACCCCCCCAAAAAAATATTGCCCCCTCCCCTGGCAGTAGCATACAGTATTGTGTCACAAAGGCAAATACTCCCCTGGGAGCACTATTTCAAGTGGAAAACTATTTTGGGCTCACTCCATTTCCAGTCCACTCAGTTTCACATGTGCTCATTCATAAATTTGTTCCATCCTTTTTCCACATTAATCCATGAACTCTCTTTTTAAAACATCTGCATGGATGTTTGCCTTCCCAACCCCGGAATGAAGACGCGAGACAAAAATTATGGGTTAATCATGGGCCACACTTTATTAAACATAATCCATGTTGCCGTCCTTTGGCAAAGGGGGGGGGGGGGTCCTGCCATAGTGCGGAATCAGGTTTAAGCACAGAGGTCTCAAAGGACCCCTTAAGCAACAAATGGGCGAGTCCCTGGCCCCAAGCTCTCGTGGTCTTAAAGACAGCGAGAACCCGGCCAGCCCCAATTTGACCACCCCCTGGGCCTCAAGCCAGCTGCTCCTTGTTGACTGTTGGTCCAGGTGTGGCTCCAGCACATCTTTCCCCCCAAGCATTGTAATCGCACGATCCGCAGCGCGGGGAGGTCAGATGGGCTATAGCTTATCTGATTTTGCAATGGGACTCACCAACAAAACCTGTTATATCCGCACTACCTGCCAGTGTGACCAATTTTCCACCTCTAAACATGCCAGTGCAATCAGGATACAGGTCAAAAATTCCTATCCGGTCCCATAGGCGACCAGATAAACTCACACTGGAATAAAGGGCGGGCGGGCGGATGCCAGCAAAGGAAGAGGAAGAGGAGAGGGGGGAACATCCCTTAAATAACCTAGCATTCCCCCCTCTCCTCCTACATCGTTCTCGTAAGTTGAATGAAGTATCGCGCTATCCGGGGAGGGAGGCAAAGGCGAGCCGCACTGCTGAAGTTTGGCTCAGCAGCGGCTCGAGCAATCTCTCAAAGGACACATTTCTAAATGAATTTTATGCCAAAAGAAACATGTTTAGAAACACTGAGATGTGCTTATTTAATTTAAGTTTTAATTTATTTTAGTGAGCTGTGAACTCTGTCACACAATTTGAACAACAGCAGAATCGAAAATATAATGTGCACATGAATCTGAGAAGCTGTGATCAACCATTGCAGATTTGCCTGGATCTATTAAATATAAAATTGCCCCTCCCCAAATCAGCCCATTTTATGAATTGCATGTTATTGTTTTTTATAATGAAAGATAGACGCTGACTACACGGGTCCACTGTTTACTTGCTGTTTAGAGAACCACAGGGACAGGCTAGTGCACTCTTAAAGGCAGCAATCGGATGAAATCTTTACGAGAGCGTACCAGCCCACCCCCCAGAACATTCCTACCTGCGTTCTTCTAGCTCCTGTCAAGGGGCTTCTATTTTTCTGATGTGGGTAGGATCACTCTGGTTTAGATAAGTTCCAGAGTATGTGATCACTGGAATAAATCCAAACTAGCCTTCCTTTTTCAATTTGTCAATATTATGAAGAGGCTTAATAAGTAAAACACCTCAGGATACTGGCAAATTAATCACTTCCCCTGCTCAGCAGAGGAAGTGAAAACATTTTTTGACTGTATATAGACTCTTGCTGATGTGCTACATCAGTTATTAAAAAAAAAGAGAAGATTTTTTTTGGGGGGGGGCTCTCCTTAAAAGGCTGGTCAAGAAACTACCTGCAGTTGAATCCATGGTGGTAGCTTTGGCTGCAGGCAGTTTCTTGATTGGCCCTTTAAGAGAAGGCAAAGAAAAGATTTTTAAAGTTTTTGATAACAAATGTGCTGCATCAGTAGTAGTCTATATACAGTCAAAAAATGTTACTTCTCCTGCCCTCTTCCGAGCAGGAGAAGTGAATAATTTGCCAATAACTTGAACTGGCTCACTTCTTAAGCCACTTCACGATATTGGCAGGAGCCATTTCCATATGAATAGTCAGGATTGATTAGATTATTCTAATCAAGCCTGAATGTTCCAAAGCAACCCATATTAGTTTGCTCCCTGCTGCTAGTGTAGCCTTACCCATAATTTCGGAGAAGCAATTGTGCCTATATTCTGAATCATGGTCATTTGCAACTGTTTATTAATATTATTATTATTATTATCATTATTATTATTATCGTCGTCGTCGTCGTCGTCGTCGTCGTCATCATCATCATCTGAACTTGAGCTGAGTTATATGGCTTTCACCTGATTTTGATAAACCAAACTGAAACAAATTTTTAGGGTTTTTAGACACACCTTATTCCCTTGGGTTCCCCATCTTCCAGGAATGCCTTTTGTACCTGTTACTCCTTGGTGACCCTGAAATAAAACAAGGAGAAAAGCAAAGCTCTGTAGTACTATACAAAGTAGATGTTTATTAGAAATTTTTTTATATATATATATCAAAGTTCTGTTAGGATGCAACTGCACAACAGGAAAAATGCAAATGGATCCACTGTGAAGTCATATCCAGGAAGTCTGGTTTGCAGGATAATTCACTTCAGCCCACCCCACAGGAGTTAGCAGAGGGAGTGCAGGAAATTGGAACTCAAAAGCCTTATTTGCAGCCTGTTAAGGCAGTATTGCTCTGTCTGTCTAGGTTTGCCGGAGGCACATTAACGGCAGAGCTACCATAACAAACTGGAAACAAGGGTAATGGATAACATCCTCCTCTCTCTCTGCCAATTCCTCCCCCCACTCCCCTGGTCATCTAGCTGTCTTAGTGCTAGATTAGCATTTAGACGGCATAGTATTCTTCCTCTACCATTGAGTAAGACCATACCTCATGGTTATAAACTATGAATGAAACTAAAGAGAGATACATTGCAAAAAGGGAATAAGGTTAATCGCAATAATTGTTTGTTAATCTTAATGTGACTACATCATAGTTAGAGATGGGGGTATTCGTATTTGTATACGAATATGAATATCCCCGGACAGGTGGAAATAACGAGGGTCCAGCCCCATGGGGCCGGACTGTCCACTCACAATTTCACCAGTGCCGCTGGCTCCGCAGAGGCTTCCTATCACGCCGTTGTCCACAATCGATTACCCAGTCCTGGCAGGAGGCGGGATGACAAGCCTCTCTGCTAGGTCGGAGAGTGGCTAATCCATTGTGAAGAACAGTGCGATAGGAACCTTTCACAGAGCCAGCAGCAGCAGTGAAATAGTGAGTGGACAGTTATTTCCACTTCTGCGGGGATATTCGTATTCATATACTAATACGAATACCCCCATCTCTAATCATAGTTATTGAGAAATTAAAAATAGCTGCTTATCTGTAATGAGTTACTTCCAAATTACCGTATTTTTCGCTCCATAAGACGCACCTCTCCATAAGACGCACCTAAGTTTTAGGGGAGCAAAACAGGGAAAAAATATTCTGGCGATTTCGGCCCGCTGGGCCCGCGGGGGGGTGGTGGAGGACGGCTGGGAAGGGTCTGGGAAGGGAAGGGAAGGTGGCGATTTTGGCCCACTGGGCCCGCGGGGGGTGGAGAAGGGTCTGGGAAGGGAAGGGAAGGTGGCGATTTTGGCCCACTGGGCCCGCGGGGGTGGAGGACAGCTGGGAAGGGTCTGGGAAGGGAAGGGAAGATGGCGATTTCGGCCCGCTGGGCCTGTGGGGGTTGGAGGACGGCTGGGAAGGGTCTGGGAAGGGAAGGTGGCGATTTCGGCCAGCTGGGCCCGCGGGGGAGTGGTGGAGGACGGCTGGGAAGGGTAAGGGAAGGGAAGGTGGCGATTTCAGCCTGCTGGGCCCGCGGGGGTTGGAGGATGGCTGGGAAGGCTCTGGGAAGGGAAGGGAAGGTGGCGATTTTGGCCCATTGGGCCCGCGGGGGGTGCAGAAAGGCCGGGTAGGGTCTCGGAGGGGTACTGCAGGCATCGGTTTGGGCCTTCCTCCACCCCCGCGTGGGCCCACTGGGGCCGAAACTGCCACCTCCCTTGCCTTCCCAGACCCTTCCCAGCCGTCCTCCCCCCCCCCGCGGGCCCAGCGGGCCGAAATCGCCACCTTCCCTTCCCTTTCCAGACCCTTCCCAGCCATCCTCCACCCCCCGCGGGCCCAGCGGGCCAAAATCGCCCCCCCCCCCCATAGACCTCCGGGAGCTTACCTGGCCTTCCTCTGTAGCTTTTTCCTAACTGTTGGGGCGAAAGAGCTACCAAGAAGCAGCCTCTTTCGCCACGTACAGTTAGAATTTAAATTGCACCCTTTTTTACAGTATTCGCTCCATAAGACGCACACACTTCCCCCCACACACACACTTTTTTGGGGGGGGAAAGTGCGTCTTATGGAGCGAAAAATACGGTATGTATGAGACAACAGTAATTGTTCCCATTGAAAGTGATGTAAATCACAAGGACTGGGATCCAGAGATAGCTGTCTCCCCATGCATGCTTTTTCTCCCTTTGTCTGTTACTTCATAGGATGCTACTTTGAGGAGCCCCCATTCTTGAAAGACTTTGGAGGGCTGCAAGAGAGCTGTCTATTCCATGCAGGATGGTAAAGCGATCAAATTAAGAAGCACTTGGATGGATGAAAACAAGATCTAGTACCTAAGTGATGTTGAAAGCAGTGTGGCAATTTGTGCACTGATAAAGCAACATAGCAAGCATGGGAAAGAAGAAAATAAAATTTGTGTTATACAGTTACATACTGGAAATCCTTTGTTTCCTTCATCGCCTCTAATTCCTTTCCTCCCTCGAATTCCTCTTTCACCCTAGAAACATACGTCAGAAAACAGAAAAGTGAGTCCAAATAAATCACAAAGTAAACGTATTAATAAAATGTGTGTGTTCCATGTGTAAGTAAGGGAATGAATTAGACTTGTCCCTGACAATCACTGTTTTCCTCATGTGAAAGTGACTTGTCTGAAGAAGCAACCCTGTTGTATCTGTGGACGCTCTACATATGAAATCCAGTTTCTCTCAAAATAAACTTGAACACTTTAAATGTTTACCTGTGGACCTTTAAATCCATGCTGTCCAGGAACACCATTGGAACCAGGGGATCCTTTTCTTCCCTGTATTAAGAAACACAACAACAACAAAGTGGTGCTTTATATTGCATTTATCATAGGGATGGTTCGCCCCAAGCTTCAAAATGGCACCTACTATGGTCCTGAGCTGCCTTTGATTCAACAAGATGAGATGACAGACATTTGTGATCAGATCATTTATTTCTTTAATGTTTTTAAAACAACAATTCCTGGGATGCCCAGTTCAAATTAGAAGTATGGGCTGCTATTTTCAAATTAAAATCAATTACTCACACACTATCTTTTGCCATGTTAGGAAGAACATAGATGTACTGCTTACTTTTACATCTGAAAGCTCTAAAATGTCCACTTCTATCATATTGGTTCATTAGTTTTGTCTGAGATTTATTCCTACAGACGTCCCTTGTTTTGTATGAATAAAACATGAATATGAATATATGCAGACTAACCAAATAAGCTATTATTGCTTAAATGAGCACAGGGTAGGAAGTGAAAAGCAAAAGTACAAATGGGAGACTTGAGTCTCAAGATGTATAAAAATGTTGGCAATGCAGATTTTATCTTTATCTTATTTTCTTATCTAAAAAGCTCAGGCTGGATGTGTTTTGGCAGTGGCCTTCAGGAGCTAAGCATAAAATAAAAATATATATTAATTTAGAAACAGCTGGCTTGGGACAGTTACAGCTCTTTTTTCTCATTTATACAGTTAACAATATAAAATATTAATTGTACTTTTGCCACCAGTGGATGTATCAGTTCCCTCAGCTTTGTTTCAGGAAGTGAAAAGAACAGAAAAGGAGGAGAAAAAAAGATACAAATGTTATCATGGTAGGATCTGCTGGGGAATTTGGGAAACCTTCTACGTTGAATGGTGTTTTGAAATCAGCTAGGAGCAGATTGGTGCCAACTGCATTTTTATAATTCATTTCTAGGTAGCAGCTGGGGACGGGGCATTTTTCCATATACAGATCATTGATCTTATAAAAATATTTTCAAAAGTTTTGTCCTGAAACATCTCCAAGCAGCAAAAGAAACACAACTTTTACATGGATTTCACAACCTAAATAACTGCATTGGTTATATCTTATAAATATTCTGAGATGCTTGTTTTTTCTTTCCAAACATCTCTGAAACAATAAGAACTAGGAACATGACATTTTTGATGGATACTACTTATTTCTCAATTTAAATAATTAGAATGGTTATATCTTGAAATTATTCCTGCAGAGTGTCAATGCAGCCAATTTATAATCAGCTTATAGTCACCCTGATCATAGGCATTTGCACCACTCTTCTGTAAAGTGTGTCAGATAAACATCATCTATGAGATGCTTTCCTCTGGCTACAAACTCTGATAAATATTTTCGAACACAGTGTGCCTGTTTTTCCCAAAAGACCTTAAACACAGTAGCAGCTAGAAACATATAGAGGAGCACAGATACTACTCAACTTCAATACATGGATTCAGTATATCTCAAAACTGGCTCCCCCAGAGCCCCAGTTGGGCCCATGAATAATTAGTTCTGACTTTCACCCAATCTTCAGCAGTTAGAGGACTCTCACTAAGCATGCTGCAACTATGAGATCTGTTCCTTGTGGCTATAAATTAAATAATCACTCTATTCTCCACTATGCTTCAGGCAATCCTTTAAAATAATTATCTCACTTAAATGTGCATTGTAATGAAAAATTTCAAAAATTAGACTGGGTGATAATGTGTATTATATGCACACACACACCTGTTATGAGCAATATGGGCTGAAAATAATGTGCTTTTTAACTGAAGTTGTATGAATGGGTGGGGAACCGTTGGCCCTTCAGATGTTTTGGCCTACAACTCCTGTCAGTCCCACCCAGCACACCCACTGGTAAGGGACTGTGGGAAGGGTAACTGAAAACATCACATAGGCCAAAGGGCCTCCAAGTCTCCTCTAGAGCTCTGTGGATTGATGGAGCTCTTTGGTCCACAATGTTTTTCTTTCAACACTTGATCTCAGGTGTGGGAAGCATCACAGGTACAAAAAGGTGTGTGCATATAGCCACTCTCTCTTCAACCATCAAAGTGGGCATCTCACAGGAGAGTTTCATATGTGCACCTGAGCACATGTAGGTCTTTTGAGGCAGTGCCAGTCTACTTCCTTGTTTTGTAATTAGGGGCTCTAATTTATAATCAGATTGCTTATGATATTTTTAAACTTTATAATGTATCACTATTAATTTTAAATTTTCCTTATATATTTATATACCTTTTTCTGTTGCATACATTTACAATTTTAGCAACATATAATTTCTTTTACAAAGCAACCTAAACTATTGCTGTCATGATAGGGCAGCATGCCTATAAATTATTTCAAAAAATGCAATACATTGTTCAGACGTACCTGTGGGCCATGTTGTCCTTTTTGACCTTGCCATCCCTGAAATAACGTAATTAAAAACAGTTACTATCTACCAAACCTCATGTGAATAGGTCCTCGTGCTTATTTGGAACTAAGATTGAGTGCAATAGGTCTACGTCCAATAAAATCTGGATAAGATAGCATCCTCAAAGTCCTTCCTTATAATTTTACAAATAAGTACCCTGATCTAACACATTGCATATCATATCTAATGCAGTCCCCAGTGCATCTCCACCACCAGACCTCTGGACACCTCTAATACCCTGAAGTCACATCCAGTTTTTAAAAATGGCTCTTTCAAACAGGATGGGAGGAGCTTTTTAATAGCAACTTTTGTCCCTGAAGACTTGTAAGGGCATGTCTGGCCATTTTGTTGTCAATTTGGTTTTGATATTTGGGGCGTGTGTGTGTGATAGGGCTTTGAAAAATGGATGGATATAGTCAAAATGGCACCCAAAGCCTCCAAAGGTGTCCATCTCATATAAAGCAACAAAATGATGCTTGTGTCACAATCTTAGTGGTTATTTAATGATAGAGCTGCTTTTGCCCAACAGTTTCATCCATTCCTGATGAGGTTGGACCTGGCCATGGTGACGCACACCTTAGTTAGACCTAGCCTGTATGATTGCAAAGTATTCTACATGGCACTTTTGAAGAGCCTTCAAAACACTTGGCAAGGAGATGCCAGGGAAGGAATATAAGTTAGTCAAAGGCCGAAATCCTGTTCCATATATCATGGCACATTAGAATGATGACATCATAATCAGCAGCAAATTTTTGGAAATCAAAAAATTCATTTCCCCCTCAAAGGTCTCAAGGCTCCCATGGAATCCCCTTCATTATGGGGAAGCTTTTGGAGGCCGTGTGACAGGGCAAGTCTTTCATTTACAAAAATCACTGGCAAAAGAAAAGTCATCCTGGTGGATATGATTTTTAGAAATCAAAGATTTCCCCTTCCATTTTGCAGTCCCCAGCAGCTTCCAGACAATAAAGGGGAGTCCATGTGAGCCTCATAACTTTTCAGAGGAGCAATCAGAAATTTTATATTTTTAAAAAAACTGCAGTCTTTCTTTATGTAGCTGTGCAAACAGATTTTAAATGACATGGACCAAAAGACAAATGGTTAGTGTTTCCTATGGAAAATAGCTCATGCTACTGTAATTTGAATATTTTGAAACACATTTTTATTAGTGGAAAAGAAGGTGTGAAATGATGCTTTCCCCCCGTGCCTACTGCTGGGAGTAGACCCAGGGAGGATGGTCTCACAAAGCTGTTCTTTGCCATTGATTTCCACCATTAAGTTCTTTCGGAGAGAAATGCAATGGCGGAATTCTCTTTCTTTAGCTCTTACTCTGCTTCCTTCGGAGCCTGGAAATCCTGAAGGGCCGGTTGGTCCTCTCTCACCCTGGAGAGAAAACAATGATGTTAATTTGACTTCTGACCTACTGGTGCTTCCAATCTCCACGTTCTCAGTTTGCCATCCCATGATTAGCCAGATAGGAAACAAAAAGAACTGGTACATTATTTAGGTGACACACTACTCTTAATTTACAATAATTAAAATCAGAAGCTTTCGATATCATGCAACCCTGATACAGATTGCTAGCACATTTTAGAAAACAAGCTGAGTTATACTAACTCTCCTTCAGTCTGTTATGGACAAGCCAGAATCAGGTAAATGTACAAGGGAAACTATCTCACCAAAGAGACCCTAGGTTTCCTGCACACCAAATACAGTTGCTTGGACATTAAGTTCCACATACATCATTTGAACCTAACCCTAACATAAGATATATTTAGGGTACACTCCTATATCCACACACATAAGAGTAAACCCCACTGAATTAAATGATATTTATTTTTGAGGAGACATGCAAGGATGTTCTCATGAATTTTGGGAAAAGCATGACAGTTTGTGAGCGCAATACACATGCAGAGTGTGTGCTGTTACAACACACTGGTACCTTTTCCTTGTGTGTGCACACATGTTTAATGACATTAATTCTACTATATTTTCATGAAAGTTATTAATAAAGAAACATTGTATGTAAAATAGCAGTTACCTCTCTCCCTCTTTCTCCTCCTAAACCTCTTGGTCCTGCTAAGTTATTATCTACTCCAGGAATACCCTAGATACAAAGGTGTGGATGTTAATCATACATTATTGTCCGATTAAGACCTTTTTTCAGTAGTAAAGGATCACAGACAAATATTATGTACAAAGGCAGATAAATGCAGCCCCATTAAAAGATCACTCCCATATCTGCTGAGTCACTCATGCAGAATTAGCCCTACCAAATATCTGCTACATGAATGAAAGTATTCCCACCCCTGCTAACAATTAATCCATAAAATCCAAATGAACCAGAGGCACAGTTACATTCAACAAGAAACATAAAAATATGAGCAGTTAAAGCAATCTGGGTAAATGCTTACTATGACACCATACAGATTCTATGTAGATATACTGATATATATATCAGAGTATATATATTCTGATCAGAGTATATATATCAGAGTATATATATATATATATAAACATGCACAGTCTGCCTGGCTGCCTGACTGATGGTATTGCCCATTCTGAACATGTCAGAGTTTAATTTGTCAGGCTAGTTTTCTGGCAGCAATGCAGCAACAGGAAGATCTTAATGAAATACACCCCCATCATGCCTGCATGGATTTTTAAAAACGATTAGAAACGATTTTTAAAACGATTTTTAAAACGATTAAAAATGATTTTTAAAAACGAGATATATATAAAAACGAGATATATTTTAAAAATAGATTTTTAAAAACGATTAGGATAACATCATATTAGAGCTCCCCCTGCTTGCCATCTTTCAGTAATTTGAGTAGACAATATGGGCAAAGCACACAATTCAGAGAAATCTGTAACTAGAAGGAGTGCTCCTTCAGGTGGCAGAAAAGGTGGAATTCTGAAAACACATCATAAGGATAAGTGTGCATGTCATCTAATTTTCCCTAGAATGTAAACAATGGTTTCTTTTGCATGTCTAGTTTGGGAATCACACATGATGAGGAAGATTACACTGCTGGGGAGCAAATATAAGAACATGAAATATGACATTCTCTGACCGCTTGTTATAGCCCAGAGCAAGAGCAGGATTCAAAACCCAGGGCAATTCACACTATATTTCCTTCTTGCTTAGTTCTGGAAGAACTTACATGATCTCCCCGAAAGCCTTTCTCACCACGTTCACCAAGAACTCCCTTAGGTCCTGGGCTGCCCTTTAAAGAATAAAAAGTGAATGAGAATTGGGATACAACAAGAACATAATTTTTGACATAATTTTACATGACTGCTTGGGCAACAGCTAAATCCAAATTGGCTCAGTTTCTTTTGTTTCTAATTTAGGCCCAGTGAAGAGATACTTTTTTAGGTTTACAATATCAGAAGCAATTGAGAATTAAAGTCTGCATTACAGATAAATCATTAGAACAACAAATTCTCATAACAGTTGAAAACACATGATCGTCAAAGTAGGAGTTTTTCTCATCGCCCACAGTTTCTAAATGGACTTGCTTTGTTTTGTGAGTGGTCTCTGGGAGACAAGAAAGGCTCAGTGGCGGGTCTGATTTCTCAGAGGATAGGTATGTTTGAATCATATGTCTGGGACACTGAAGTGATAACCTCTCTACTAACAGTTTATCTGTTATGTATAATTTGGCCACAACCTCAAAAGAAGGCTGAGCTTTTCCCTTTATCACTATCCAATGTTTAGGGGAACTTGATTTTATTTTCCAAGATTTTGTAACTCGGCTGTTCTTTATGTGAGCTGCTCATTTACAATTTTGATTTAATTGCTACAGCTGTTACGGCATCCATTTTATTTGTACATTTATTCTTACAGCAGATGCTTCTTTGAAGAAAGTGGTATCGTTCTTTCCATATACAATGTTCTGGCTGTGAGTGCTGTTGTTCACATAGGCAAACTGTTACCATCCACAAACTAGAATGGACTGTTAGTAGGCATGGGTTTGCTCCAAGATTTGCAGAAGTACAAGTACCCTACGGAAGGGGAAATCCCACTATTGCTATGGGGAGTCTTCAAAATTTCCCACTGAGGACTGAGCATGCTCACTGGCCATTCAGTTCTGATTGACAGAACATAACAGAAAGGAGAGAAGATGTGGAACAGAGCCAAGGGGCTAGAATCCAAAACAGAACATTCCACACTGCAACATTTTGTTGCAGGTCTCCTTTGTTAAAACCCACAATGAATAAATAAAATTACCTGATAGCCTGCGTCACCATTTTCTCCTTTCATTCCTGGATGTCCAGGAGGGCCCTTAAATACAAAGAAATTATAAATACAGTGTATGCATTTGATATATTTTCAGTTATTCATGGTTTCTGAACATTGGGGGAGAGGAGATGATCTTACTGGTTCTCCGTTAATGCCATCTGTTCCTTCCTCCCCTTTGTTTCCCTGTAAGAAAAAGAAAAACTAAGAATTATACACCAAATTTATTGCAATATAAAAAAAAACCCAACATGTTGCTGGAGGTGTTTCTTGACAACAAACAGATAAAACTAGAAAGCTTTCCCAGGCTGGAAAGCATTCAGTCAGCTACTGGGGAAGAGTAAAGGACAAGTACAAATAGTAGGGTTGTTTATGTTGCAACTAAATTAAAGACGAAAGGACATCTAGTGGTTGACATGTACAGAGGTGGAAGGAAAGTCTGATGCTGCAGAACACACACAATTGGAACATGGAACATGAGAAGTATGAATCAAAGTAAACTGGAAACCGTAAAGCAAGAAATGGAACACATAAACATTGCTTGGTGTCAGTGAACTAAAGTAGACTGGAATGGGACATTTTCAGTCAGACAACTACAAAGTGTTTTACTCTGGAAATGACAAACTCAGGAGAAATGAAGCAACTCTAATACTGAGGCAAAATGTAGCACAGGCAATTAGGGGCTGTAATGTAAAGTCTGGCTGAATAATATCCATCAGACTTCTGGGTAAAATCTATCAACGTAATGATCATTCAAGTCTATGCTCCAACTAGAGATGCTGAAGAAGATGAAATTGAAAGCTTTTATGCAAGCATCCAGGAGGAAATTGATAACACACCAAAACAGGACATGTTCATAATCATAGGTGACTGAGACAACAAAGGCAGGAAACAAAGCAGAACCAAATGTGGTTGGATACTATGGTCTAGCAGTCAGAAATTAAGCAGGACAACATCTTGTAGAGTTTGATGAAGCCAACAATCTGTTTATTGCAAATACATGCTTCAAGCAACTGAACAAATGACTGTACACATGGACATCACCAGATAGCCAATAAAGAAATAAAATAGACTACATACTTGAACCAGGAGATAGAGAAGCTGTAAAGCTGCCAAAACAAGACCATGAACTGTTAATATCCAACTTTAGAGTAAAGCTGAAGAAGAGCATTTAAAAATCCTACTACCAAAATATAATTTAAACAACATTCCTGATTAATTTAAAGTGCACATAAAGAACAGATTTGCATTACTAAACTCAGTTGACCATGGACCAGGAGAACTGTGGACTGAAACTAGAGAAATCATTAAGGAAGAATGCAAAAAGATAACCTCTGTGGTAAAAAGGAAAGAAAAACCTATATGGATGATGGAAGAAACTCTTAAAATTTCTAGAGACAGGTGAGAAGCAAAAGTAAAAAGTGGCAAAAATAAGGTCAGAATTCTGAATGCAGCTTTTCAGGAAGTCTTACATAGAGACGAAGATAAGTATTATAGTGGCCAGTGCAAACAAATAAAAATAAAAGAGGAAAAACAAGAGATCTCTTCCAGAAGATCCAAGAAATCAAAGGGAAATTTAAGTCTAGATTAGGAATACTGAAACATCAACAGGGAAATACATTATAGACAAGATAAAATAAAGAGAATGTGGAAACAGTACACTGAAGACCTATACAGATGGGGATGGATATGAATGATTCCTTTGAAGAAAAATCCTATGATGAAGAACCTGCAGTTCTGGAAAGTGAAGTGAAAGCTGCTCTGAAAGCACTAGGAAGAAATAAATCACCAGGGGTAGATGGAAAACCAATAGAACTATTTCAAGCCACACAGACTGAATCTGTCAAAATTTTAGCAAAAATATGCTGACAAATATGGAAAATAAAACAATGGCCCACAGACTGGAAATGTTCAATATACATTCCAGTCCCCAAGAAAAGAGATGCCAAAGCGTTCAGTAACTATAGGACCATTACTCTGATTTTCAAGGCAAGCAAAGTGATGCTCAACGCATTGCAACGAAGGTTTTTGCCTCATGTGGAGTGATAAATGTCCAGTGTTCAAGTTGAATTCAGAAAAAGAAGCAGCACTCAAAAACATATTGCAAATATCCACAGCTACTGGAGCTCACCAAAGAATTTCAGAAGATCAATCTATGCTATATAGACTACATACAGCAAAGCCTTTGACTGTGTGGATCAAGAGAAGTTATGGATTGCTCTGAAAGAAATGGATGTGCCTCAACAGTTGGTTGTATTGATGTGTAACCTGTATTGTAAACAAGAAACTAATGTTAGGACAGAATATTGAGACAGAATAGTTTCCTATAAACAAAGGTGTTAGACAAGTGTGCATTTTATCTCCCTATCTGTTCAATCAAAACTGGGTTCAGCCTGCAAGGTACCACAGCTTACAGGGGAAGGGAAGAGATGAATACCCAGGATGCACTGGGATATGTTCCGTAATTTAAAACCTTTCAGTAAAGAGAGACTCACACACTTTTCAGGAAGATTCATACCTTTCGCCCAATTATTCCTCTCTGCCCCTGAAAAGGATTAGGAAAAAAGCAAATGTAAATGTAATGTAATGTAATGAGCTTTATGGTGGTGATTTAACATTTTGTCAGAAGCCAGTAACCGATGCTCACCTTGGGACCTCTGTTCCCTTGACAGCCCATGTAGCCTTTATCTCCAGTTGGTCCAGGCAACCCTCTTGAACCCTGACAAGAATATAATGACATGAAAGTGAATGACAATTTTAAAAAGGAAGGATTGGCATACTTCTCAATTTGGAGAAGGCCAGAGATGCTTTTAAATGTTGGCCTCAGGCATGGCCAAAACTTTGGCCCACCCCCTTTTTTGGACTTCGGCTCCCAAAAGCTCTGGCTGGGAGCTGGGGTCCATAACATCTACACAAAAGGCACTGGAACGAACTAACAGTAGTAGCTTGTCCTGAGATGGTCAACAGTATGTGGACCAAACACAGCTCCATCTTTTGTTTCCATCCACTCATCCAAGGGAGGTTGTGGAGTCTTTCAGCTGGTACTTGGAGACATTTTATGAAATTATAGGCAGGGAAGTGACCTCGAGGGTCTTCTAGTCCAGTTCCACAACACTTATTTTTAGATGAAGGCAACAAGTCCCAATTTCAGTTAAGATGAAAAGTCCACAGATTTGGAAAGCGGTTTGCAACTGGGTAGCACTTACTGTGAAGAATCTAGTAAACAGCTTTGGGTTCCTCATGAACCCTATCTGTGGGACAACATGTAGGGCTAGAGGGCTTCTTATGAAATTGCTTTGCTCTGCAACTCCATCAGGAAAAATTAGATCTTAATATGTGTAAATATGCAAGGTAGGGTTAAAATAATATGCCACCAAAAATTAGTGGGCAGATTTCTTAGATGTTTTTCCGGGGGTGAGGGGTTCATCTTCCCTTCATTTAGAGAAGGTGGGTGAGTTTGTTTTTGTTCTTTACTCTTTTCAATATTTTAACTCTTAAAACAGTAAGGCAAGGTACTTTAGTCACTTTATCTGAACCAAAATAACCAAGTTCCATCCTACAGAAAAAATCATCCTCTAAAAAGCAAATTAATATAGCGCCCACATTTTCAGAATTAAAAATAGCCCCATAACAGTATTTGGGACTTTAGCCTGACACAAGCTGCATGAATAGGTTTTAGCAGTTATTTTGCATTTCGTTATGCTATTTGTTAGCCATCTTGTGACAATGGCTGACATCCTGTTATGCAGGTTCATGTACACAACGCAGAGCTGCAAAAGCAATAGGGAAAACATGGCAGGAGGAACGCTCTTCGTGGAGCGCTTCTGCATGCATGCCACGCAACAGTCACGGTGAGAACTGTGCAATCAATTGCGTGATCAAATTGCACAGTGCTGGTTGCCTGGGCATAACACTTGGCACACGTCTGCAGGTGTATCTTTATGTTATGCCAGAATGAACAGGATTTCAGGCATTGACGTAGATCTATATAGTGCAGTAATTAAGAATGTGAACTGAAAAATGGCTCACCTTAATCTGTAGGCTACATGTCGACTTACAGAGTATAGGTATACCTCACATAGGTATCCCCACATGACTCTGCAGGCTATGGAAAAGCCATTGTTCTCTCAGTCTGTTCCACATTTCTGAAACACAGGGATGATATTAGCCCTATTCAGTTATTACTTGCCTGGTTCTTGGCAGTCCACTTACAGAGAAGAGCCTAGTCCTCTCTATTACTGCTTTCTCCACATGGAGAGTGGTGTATCAGAGGTAAATTCCCTGCTTGTGTGTAAGCTGTCTGTGTGAGTAAGAACTCTGGAAGGCTGGGGTTCATGTTCACATGGGGAGTCCACATACAAGCAGGAATTCTCTCCTCTCCTCTCTCCATATGGAAAAACCAGTACCATAGAGGGGAAGGGCTAGGTGCTCCTCCCTAAGCATGTTACTGAGAAGTGGCAAGTAAGGACTGAATAGGGATAATATTGACTTAACCATCTAGGAAGAGTGACTGAGATATGCCCTTGGATCCAAAGAGCCTGTATGCCTGTAGAAGGCATTTCTGTCCCGCAGATTTCTATTGATTCTCCCCTCCCTTGCTTGCACTGTATCATATGCCTTTCAGTAGAATCTCCCAACCCGCTGGATTGGCTTCCAGGTGGAGGGCAGGCAAGGGCTTGAGGTCGAAGAAGAGGGATGGGGAAGCTAGAATTCTGCCCATGGTACATTCAAGTGAAACCTGTGCATGTGAAAGGCTATGAACATTTAAAAAACAAATATCCTCCTTTGCGCATTACTCTTAGGATACCATAGAGAAGGGATGTGATAGAAAAGAAACACGGCCCTCCCTTCTACCCCACTTTCCCCACACACAAAAAGCACATAAGAAACAACAATACATTGATATGATGATGTACAGTATACACTTAATGCAAGGCTTGACTAATTTTTTTACTATTTTTTTCCATTTCACAAACTATTCTCAAAGCTCTCCAGCAGTTCAGAAGAAATTCCCTAGTTGGGAAGAGGATGTGTCCAGTTTCACCAACACAAATCCAAAGTCCTTTGGTAATGTGATGCCAAACATTGTTTCTATGCATGTCTCTCCATTTCATTCTCAACATTTCTTTTTTCCATTTAGTGGAAAAGAAATTGCTTGTCCACCAAAAACATTCAGAGGGATTTTTTTAAAAGATCAGTACAATTCTTGTGCTTGGATTGTGCGGTTCTCATATGAAGTGGTTGGTGTTCTGCAGCTTTTGTTGATTCTCATGCTTTAATTAAAACCTAGGAAATATATTTTCTTAAGGCCAAAGAAAACGTTAGAAACAGCCCATCATTAGAAGCTGAAATCTGCTATATGTTCCAGAATGGTGATCCAGCTAGACCTTGATGATCAAGCAATCATTGCAAATAAAGCTTGTGTTTAGATCCAGGAGATGAATCACCCAAAAAAGCATGCAAAACCACTTAATTTGAAAATTACAGAAGGTATGAAATATTTTTTTGCTGTGACAATCTATCCCTTCTAATACTTCACCATTGCCTTCTTCTAATGATAGGTCACCTATAATGTATAGTTTGGCCTTAATCGGATTTCTTCTAGATCAAAATGTATGGATAACTAAGGAGATCACTGAACAAATCAAAGTGTGCTGCTTATGTACTATCCCATAGCGCTTAAAGCACTCTCTGTGCGGTTTACAATTTAATTATGCAGGCTACACATTGCTCCCTCGGAAAGCTGTGTACTCAGTTTACCAACTTAGGAAGGCTGGAAGTCTGAGTAAACCATGAAGGGCTACCTGAGCCAGTTTGGATCAAACTCAGGTCATGAGCAGAGTCTTGACTGCAGTACAGCAGTTTGACCACTGCACCACGGTGCTCCTCGATCAGTGGAGAAATGTTGTAGTTCCAAAAAGTAACTTGCCCCACATTGGCACAGAAACAGTTCCCTGTTCTTCAGATACTGGCTCTAGTTTTAAAAGACTATTTTTTAAAAGCCAAAAATGTATATCTGTAATTTTGAAGCTTACAGGTTCACCTTCATCTCCCAGGTGTCCTTGACTTCCTTTAATGCCTGGACCACCCTGAAATTAAGATCAAGAAGTCTATTAAGATCAAATGTTGAGATCACCTTTCAAGACTTAGGTCGTGCTTCCTTGATTAGAATTATTGAAATATTCTACATGGATTTTAATCAGAGCTTGTAAATTTTACTTTCCTAGCTAGACTGCTACAACTTGCATAATTCTAGGAGTTTCCAAAAGAGTAAAGTTCCCAAGCTCTAATTAAAACCCATATGCAAGATTTCAATTCCTCATTCCTACCTTCATCCCATGTCTTCCTTGCTCTCCACGTTCTCCTTCTTCACCAGTACATTTACAAAACACGCAGCAACATGTCCGTTCGGCAACATTGGTCTTAGAAAGAGAAGAATCTCACAGTGTCAGTCAAGGTCTTGGTATGTAAAGTTAGATAAGATTTTGTAACTTACTACCTATGGCTATTTCATCAATATGATACAGTAACAGGAATTTGTGTTAGGTTCTAAAGCATGCACGATTGTCCATGCTCACCCACATTTTGGCCCAGTGAAAGTTGGTTGTGCTATTAACTTCCACAAATTAGAGGCCCTTTCTAGAACTCTTTTCTTCAAGAATGATGAGAAAGAATGTTGTTTCACTTATGGATTTGGGTTTTTTTGGGGGGGGGGGGTCTGTATGTGTTTTTAATTAGAACTTTCTCAGATCCACACATTGGCTGAAATCCAGCAGTAAATTGCAATTGGAGTAGATCCATTGACTCAGTGGATTGTGCGGAGGAGATGACTCACCTAATCCCCCCTGATCCAATGGGCCTATTCTAGTTGTGACATACAACTGGATTTCAGCCCTTTCATAAACTTGAAAGCAATAACTTCAGATAAATAATAATAATAAAATGATGGTGGTGACATGGGGGAAAGAAGAACTGACAGTTTCATTTATGGAGGCAAGTCTTTGAGTTCTTAGCTCTTAAAAAACTGATTTGAATCTGTGTATTCAAACATATTTGTTGTGTTGAGTTAGGGTCGTTGCCTCATTTTTCTAACAGGTTCCTTATATTTAACAACTGCAATGAATGCAGGTACAACAAGATGGTTCTCTCTGTGGTGGGAAGAGCTTCACCTTCTCAGTTGGAACTGTATAGGTGATTAAGAATTTTGTTCAGTTCATTTTTTTAAATCATAAAACTCACAACAATTCACAAATTTCTCCATAAATTTGATGAAAAGAACTTTGCATTAAGGGGGGGAAAAGCATGTGGGAGAAGTTAAAACTGTTTTTTCCAGGATTCGCTGTGGGAATTCTTATATGACAACAAGGGAATTCTCAGCTGATCTGTCTTCCTTTTTTCTCTCCCCTTTCCCATGAACATGCAGCCTGAGAACTTACCACCTCACTTCTGAGAACTTGTTCATGAAGTTCTGTCTCCATCTTTGTCATATTAAAATCAGATTTGTGTGCTTGTGATGATGTGAAAGAAATTTAGTGTAGTGCTAAACATTGCAGAGAGTTTATTGCACCCAGTTCAAAAGAAAAGCAAGGTAGGCCCTGAACTTCTGAGAAAAATGATCTGTTTGGTCTTTTCAGTAAAAATGAATAGGTAATAAATTATAAAGCAGTGGAAAGGGAAATAATATATGAAGGGCCGTTGTTTACACACCAGCCTCCTGCCTCCTGTATCCTTGATCATAGCATTAAGCCTAAATTGTAGAGGCTAACATGAATTATGTGATTCCCAATAACTACATTGCATATGTGTGTATTATGAATACCAGAGAATTTGCACATTGTAAATTTCTTGCATGCAGGCAGTTTTGTCTTTGAGGGGCCAATTTTCTCCAATAAAAATAAAGCAAATAAAGAAGGCAAGGAGATTATGAGGTGATACACAAGGAAACCTAAAACAAATATCCTCAGATTCTAAGAAATGAGTCTGCTAATGTTTTGCCACATCCTTATCCCAGATTGCTATCTACTATTTTGCTATCTAGCATTTTCTGTGTAGTCTCCCAGCATTTTCAAATCTGATTTATGTAGTGACACGCCAGTTTCTCAAATGGAGACAAAGAATGTGCTATAATTGAAGGAAGAAGAAATTGATATGAACTGAAACTATGAACAGAAAGTTGCCAATAAACAATAGAGTCTTTTCTAAATGGAACATACTTCTGAGCAGACAATATATTCTGTGCTGAACCTTACTTTTAATCCCACCACCAGCTAGTAGTTGAAAATCAAATACCACCAAAATAGAGGAGCTCTACAGTAGAAGCAAACGTATAACAGTAAAAGTATGTTTGAGCCTTGGTACTTCAGTGAGTTACTTACCACATACTTGGACAATTGACTGGCAATATTTCTCATGCCAATAGTCAGCTGTGTCTTGTATCCAAATCCTTTTCCAAATTCAATATACTGGAGCTCATTAAAATTTGAAGCTCCTTCCAGACCGACAGTTATCAATGCATCCAATCCTGTTAAAAGTACCAATTGTAATTTATTTTGCTTTCTCTAAGTTAAAAAGAACATACTACAAATGTGAGGCAAACCAATTATTACCTATACACAAGGACTGCCATGATCAACTATTTAGACTCAAATCTCGGAAACTTGGACAGCAACTAGTCAGAGAAGACTTTGACACTGAGACCACATGGAGCCAGGAGTGGGCAACTTCTAATCCAGATCTGTTTAACTTAGTGTCCAATCCAGTACAATGCCCATATAGCTTTGATCTCCCAAGGAAAAACTGGACAATGCTTAACCGGATCTGAACTAACCACAGCAGCTGCCAATATTGGAAACATAAAAGAGGGCTGGCCAATAATCCTAATTATGACTGTGGGTATGTCTCACAAACTTTGCATCACATTGCAATGGAATGCCCCCTTAGAAAGTGCCCTGGCTCCCTGCAAGAACGACATCATCTTGAGGGTACTGCTGCTCAGTGATTAAATGATTTAGATATCCGGCCTCAGGTTTAGTCTATCTAGCAACTGCTCATACATAATTTATTTCACTAATTATTCACTATTGATATTGTGTGTTTTTAGAATCTCGTAGAATTTATTCTTTTAATGTTTTATATTTTATGCATATTTTATATTGTCTTTGCGAAGTCCTACGCAATAATGCTGTATTCTGCTATGCCATACGAAATAAATAAGGTTCAGCCCTGAGACAGGGCGTAACTGCTATGTAGTAAAGAGATAAACTTGTAACACAGAATCCTTATTTCAAATTTCTGAGGAACTGGCTTCAGCCTTTTCCCAGATATGCTTGACAACAACACGTCGCACACAAAGTCCATGTATCTCCAGAGCTTCACTCATATGCATGATTCTTCCCTCACTTAGCTTCTCACTTTTCTGACTCCTGAATTCCAAGCAATCTCTTATTCGTTTAGTACTGGGAATCCTGAGGGTATGAAATCTTTATACTTGTTCATCAAATTCATAATGTACCTCTTTTCCTGAGTTCTTCTGATTTATGTTCCAGGACTTCTACATTGTCATCCAAGCCATCCGAAAACACAAGTAGTACCTGCAGAAAGTTAATCAAAACAATAGTCCATGACCTTATTAACGTTATATCAAATATCATTGGCTTTGTATGCATAAGGGTGATGTAGGAGCATTACCTTCCTTCGATCTGTAGATTTGATTTGGAATGTTTCCCAAAGTGAATCCAAGAACTCTGCATTGAGGTGAGATGCATTCCTGACGGTGGTGCCCACAAGACTGTTCAAAAGTTTCTCGCTGTCAATTTGAAACTTTGATACCACAGGCGGGTCTGTGTTTCTCACCTTCAGTGCCACACTGGTTTGTGACTGTGATCTGGCATTACAACTGGCACCCGTTAAGTATGTGAGGGCATTTATGATCTGAGGAAAATGAGTTTCCAGCTGGTACTGTCCATGGAATACATGGTCACCTTGACTTTGTGAGGAGACATCTATTCCCACAACAACATCCATGAAGCATGCTGGTTTTGTGAGGAGGAGAAAACAGTACCAATTACTATATGCAATAGAGAGTGAAACACTGGGAGAAAAAAAGTAAGTCAAAGATAAGAGGTACGGATGGGGATTGAGATAATTACTGGGAATTTCAACTACAACTATACAAGGACGACTGGGAGACAACTGGTATCCAAAGAGTTTAAACATTGAGGCTATTTGAATGGCTACTACTAGTCATTATCAAGCATTTGATCAGGCTTTGAAAATGGTTTTTGGGAGTGATCTAAATGTGTTGCCAAGCTGTTAGTGATAGGTCACACTCCAACTAGAGGTAATGTATCATTTGGATTGACCCATTGCTCCCCCCCCCCCCCAGTTGAAACTTTTACAGATAACTCAATTTGGGACTTAAACTATCCAGCTTTATAATTTAGGGGATAAGGACCAGGTCTATGTATTCTGCAACTAGGTGCAATTCTGACCACATGCCCCATTCTTACAAAAGCCCCAGGGATTTGGGAATATTGAACTACTTCAAAGCTAGAAGTAAGAATACTTACTTGTTTTATCTTCTTCCTCACAAATATCATCAACTAGTCTTTTTTTAATTACCTTCAGTTCACTGAAATTGTCAACTGTGTATTTCCTGTCTGAGGAGCCAGCTATCTGACTAAGCTGCAACTGGTCAATTCTCCCTACTCCTATGGCGTATATGTCAACACCTTTGTTTCTCAGATCTTCTGCTGCTTTAGAGACTTTGTCATGTGATCGGCCATCTGTGATCACCAGCAAAATCTGTTGGATGTTTTCATTTATTCTGCTGCCACCTTCTGGTGTAAAGTAGCGCTTCACTCGCTCAAGAGCTGCACCAATGTACGTTTGAAGTCCTTCCATCTGTCTGATTTGTCCAATTTGAGTTTCGAGTTCAGATTTCCGCGGGAAAATATTCAGTCTGAATTCTTCCTGGTACCTATCACTATACTGAGCAATGCCAACTTGTACATTGTGACCAGTGTTGAATGGGCGAACCACATCTTGCAAAAAATTCTTCATCTTAGTAAAGTCACTGTCACTTATACTGTTAGACCCATCAATAAGAAATACTAAATCAGCTGGAATTCCACATTCTGAAAAGGAGAAGAAAAGAAATGTCATGGTTTACAATTGTAACTAACAGCATCTCAAGAAAAGCTGAGGGAAGATGAACAAGAAATTGATGTTGGAGAATAATATTAGAGGCTAGCCCTTGAAAATATGGCTTCTGTTTCTCTATAATGTTTCCATTTTTTTCCCAAGCACAATTTTCTTCCATCCCATTTTGCATACCTTTTGAATATTTGTTAAAAGTCTATACAAATGCTCATATATATTCCATCTAATATATTAAGTTTAGAAACATTTTCCTTAATGTATCTATTTTTGTACATATTTAATCTGATATATGTTTTTATATGCTATTTTCCTTAATTTTTCCCTGTTTTTAACATGCAATTTCCCCTAACATATGCATTTTGTGCATATTTGTTCACTAAGGAACTGCATTCTAGCTCGTCAATCAATTTGAGAGATACAAATTAGATATATTTGTATGAAACTGTAAATCACATTAATTTCACCCTTATCTTTATCATCTGCATTTATCTATACAGTCTTCTTTGTAAAAGAAGCCTCCACTCTACAAGCAGACACACATGCTGCCTAAACATACATTTAAAATTTCCCTTGGTAGTTTTTATTCAGTGTTTTTGCATGTCATATGATTAAGTGAGAAAGAAGAGTGCTGATTCGTTAATGGCATTTGTCCTGACTACATCTAGGATTCCAATAGCAGGTAACATGCAAGCACTTGATCTCAACATTCCATATGCTCCTATAAAATGAAATTGTTGCCATGTGCTTAGGTACCGCATGGTCAGAGCAGAGAAGTACTTCATCTCAGAATTTTAGATTAAGGCATTAGCTCTCTGCTTGGGCCACAAGTGACCTCTCTGTGGAAGAACAAATATAGGAGGTTCTCTTTTTTTAACGATAATGTATTGAATGCAGAAGCTAGAATCCTGTTGCACAGTTCCGTGTGTGCAATGGGGATGATGTCATCCTCAGTGCCACTGATAAAAGGCACTGATAAAAGCTTTTGACAAAGTGCTCCATGATATCCTGATTAGCAAGCTCACTAGGTGTGGGCTGGATAGATCGTCAGGTGGATACACAATTGGCTACATAATCGTACTCAGAGGGTGATGATTAATGGGTCCTTCTCTAACTGGGAGGAGGTAACGTGGGGTACCCCAAGGTTCAGTCCTGGGCCCAGTGCTCTTCAATATTTTTATTAATGACTTGGATGGAGGAGTGCAGAGAATGTTTGTCAAATTTGCAGATGATACCAAATTGGGCGGAATAGCTACTAGCCTAGAGAAGACAGAAACAAAATTCAAAATGACTTTGATAGGATGGAGCACTGGGCCGAAAGCAACAGAATGAAATTCAACAGGGATAAGTGCAAAGTACTGCACCTCGGAAAAAGAAACCAACTGCACAGTTACAAGATGGGGGATACCTGGCTCAGCAAAACTACGAGCGAGAAGGATCTTGGAATTGTCGTAGATCACAAGCTAAATATGAGCCAACAGTGTGATGTGGCTACAAAAAAGGCAAATGCTATTTTAGGCTGCATTAATATAAGTATAGTTTCCAAATCCCGCAAGGTGCTAGTCCCCCTCTATTCAGCACTGGTTAGACTTCACCTTGAGTATTGTGTCCAGTTCTGGACAGCACACTTCAAGAAGGATGCTAACAAATTGGAACAAGTTCAGAGGAGGGCGACAAGGATGATCAGGGGGCTGGAAACCAAGCCTTATGAGGAAAGGCTGAAAGAACTGGGCATGTTTAGCCTTGAGAAAAGAAGACTGAGGGTTGATGTGATAGCACTTTTCAAATATTTGAAAGGTTGTCATACAGAGGAGGGGCAAGATCTGTTCTCGATCATCCCAGAGTGCAGGACACGCAACAATGGGCTCAAGTTAAAGGAAGCCAGATTTTGGTTGAATATCAGGAAAAACTTCCTAACTGTTAGAGCAGTATAACAGTGGAACCAGTTACCTCGGGAGTCGGTGAGTGCTCCAACACTGGAGGCATTCAAGAAAAATTTAGATAATCACCTGGCAGATATGCTTTGATTGTATTCCTGCATTGAGCAGGGGATTGGACTTGATGGCTTTGTAGGCCCCTTCCAACTTCATTTTTCTATGATTCTTTGATCAAATCACTACTGATTAAAAGTGATTCAGGGTGAACACGACTCTTATACAATGTGAAAAAGTTGAATACACCCTAAAAGCATCAAAGGAAGCCTTTAATCACTGGCAGTTTCCTGCTGCTACTGACATCATCACTATTGTGAGCACAGAGCTGTGCAACAGGATTGCAGTCAGAAAGACTTTATTTTGATTAAACCTGAATGGAAGTTTTGTTAAATTCAGTATTGTAAAACTGCAATCCACTGCACACCTACGTTGGCATAAACTTCACCAAACACAGAGAGATTAAACATGCACACATAGCTCTCTGTGTTCACTGCGGTCTTTCCCAATGTAACTGTGCAGTGGATTGCAATTTTATGACATTAGGTATAAAGAAATTTCCATCCAGGCCTAGTTAAAATTCTCTCTTTGTTTAATACATTATCTTTCAAAATTGCACAGTAATATGGAATATCTGCATTTAGGCCATTTTAAAATTCCATTGTAAATGCTGTATCAACAAACTTTGACAACAAAAATTGATGCCATCTGCATATTTTCAGGAAATCTTCTATTGGACTTAAAATAGACTGGCCCTAAAAAAAGAGATAGAAACATACCTGGTTTTGAAACACTGCATATCTTATGTGACACGTTGGAATACAGGTGTTTCAGTCCTTCAAATGTATTTACATAGAAATATTTATCTTCTGATCCTGCCATGGTCAAAAGCTCATCTGGCCTTGCTCTCTCTATCCCAATAGCATAGATGACAATGCCGTTGGCCCTGAGTCTCCTTGACACCTCATCAAGTTCTGATGCATCATGGGAGTCCCCATCAGTTATCACTATAAGAACCTGGGGGACACCTTTGTATTTGCGGCTGCCACGTTCCTCAGAGAAAAGACTTTCTGAGTGGCGCAATGCTTTGGCGGTATACGTTGTTTCTCCAATAGATTTATCATTTTGGATGGCCTTAATGATGGCTGATTTGGACCCGTAGTCATTCAGATAGAAAAAGGTTTCTGGCTCAGCCGAATATTTGACAGCTCCAAATTGAACTCGGTCATGGCCAACATCAGATTTTTTTACCAAGGCAATCATGAAGTCTTTCATAATATCATATTCTTTGGGATCTATACTTCCAGAACCATCAATGATGAAAACAATATCTAGACGTTCTATCCTTCTGCACTCTAGAGTAATAATAAGGAAAAGAACAGTAAGAGTTGGTAACTAATATATGTAATTATACATCTTTATAATAGTAAACCTTTGTTGTCAGCAAAAATTGTGAGTTTATACCACTTTAGGAGGAAATCTGCTTGGAACACATGTTCAAGAGACTGTCTTTTAAAAAACTTAAAAGTAGCCATGTTCGTGTGTTGTAGTAAAAGAGAAACCAGAAGTCAAGTAGCATCTATATGTAGCAACTGGAAGAGGTGAAGGAAACATTTCTCAGACTCAAATACCCACCTGATATATGAAAACAGTAGTTCAACAGGGCCATACAAAATGCCTAGAAGTGAGCTTTTACAAGATAAACCCCAAACAAACAACAACAGGATGCCACTGGTGAGGACATATACTTCCCAGCTAAACCACAAAAGCACATCAGCAGAGACCTTCAGCTCGTATTAGTCAACAACAAGTCTCTGGCAAGCCTAGATGGGCAGTGTATGCTGGCATACAGACAGCTCTAAACCTAAAGAGAATTTTAACTAGTAACAACAGACCCTGACAAAGGAATTTGATCTTATGCCAGCTCTGTCCTTATATTTATACCAGAAACACCGTCAGAGGACCAAACAACATTATCAACAATATCAGGGGGTTCTCATCCTCCAATGTGATTTATGCCATCCTTTGTCAATAATGCCCCACTGCAGTTTATTTATATGCAGTATTATTTATATTTATATGTTTTATTGTTGGCAGCTTAGAACTGTTGCCAATGGTTTTAAACTGTTATCATTTTTATACTTCCTCCAGAGACACAGCCATTCATCTGAAGAAATGTGCTCAGACACATGGAAGCTTATGAAAAATAAAAACTTGTTAGTCTTATAGATGTTACATGATTTCTGGTTAGTCTTTTAAAACCTTTCAGTATTTTACTTCTGGGATCCTTCCAGATGAGGCTTTTAATCTCTCTGCCTCAAACACAGAATTCCCTTGTCTCAAACAGAATTTTCTCTTTAAGGGAAGGCAGTGTTTTCTATGTGTGACTTCTGGTATTTTTTCACCGCTCCTCTCTTTTGTCTTCCTAGAAAGGAAAAACATCATTTGTGGAGAAAAAGGTAGAATAGGTGCACAGTGATTGGTGGCACAATGAGTCCTCTCTCCAGGAACACACTAGAATTTGTGATTGTGTGTCTATGAATGTGGGCATTATAAATCTGAGCCCCATGCCGCTTTTCTGGGAGGCACACTGAGATGTCTGCCTCACATGGCACATTCTGAGCAGACCTTGGAAAAAGTCCCTTTTAAGTTCCAAGATTCTTCCCAGCCTGCATAGTCAGTGGCCATGCAGGCTTGAGGGAGTCTGACAGCTGTATTCAAAAAAACTAATTCTGCAGAGCTTTGAATCTCAGTGTTTTTAAAGGGCAGCCATGTAGGTGCTTATTCGTTTGTGTATTCCAAGTACTAGATATATTACTCAACAAGAGTCACTCAAAGGTTTATCATAGCTCCATAAAGTGCAGGCTTCACTGAGAACCAGGAGGTGTTCTCACCTGGAGAGTAGACCAACCCATCAAGGACTCAAAGAGATCCAGTCATCAGAGCACATGGCAATATTTGGAGATAGGAAGCTGAAGCAAAATCCAGGAGCCCTCCTGCTATTGCCATTCATTCACCTTCAAAATATTTCTCTAGAACCCCCAAACTTTCATAAAACAGTCAATTTGTTAATCTAACAGTAGGGGCAGCTTTACCTGAGTCCTGTTGCAAACTCCTCGTATCTTACTCAGACAATTTGTTCCCATGCTTACCATTTCCTTGATAAAAAATGGGTTCAGACTATCCTAACATGGGTTCCCAAAAATGATGGACGAATGTGGATACACATCCTTCTCATATTGTGATTTTTATCCCAGAAATATGTTGTCCAAATACACTTTTGAAAGAAAATATTAATGAGAATCAGAGAGCCTTTAACATGGCTTGCAATACATACAAGGTTGCTTTTGAGCTAATGTTTCTCTCAGAGGAGCTACAGTTAAATATTCAATGCATCTCTATGTTTAACAGCTGGGCCTTATCAAGTGGGATCACTGTTTTTAATAATTCCTATTGTGACTTATGGGCAGCTGTATCTTTTTATGTCTCATTATTTCCTTGGCATTCTCTAACAGAAGGCATGACTTTACAGCATCTTCCATGCCATGTGTATTAGTTTAACAAGACAGGTTTATCTACAACTACATGGGTCTGGAGGCAAAAAAGAAAGAGAATAGCTACAAATGCTTTTCTACAGACATTTGTGCAAGAACGTACATATGGATGTATAGAATATTATACTAGGGAGACTCTATAATCATCCTCCTGCTTCAATTTGTGCAATGAACTAGAAAATCTTGCACACAAGAAGAATTTACTTGGTTTTACAAGTCTTGTGTAACATTCCAGCTTTAGCATGAACTATAAAGCAGCTGCTCTGTAAATGGAAAATTTCTGAATGTGGAAAGGAAGCTTTAGATCCACCATACATTTCAGTGAGCAAAATGGTTCTAACATTTCCAGAGGCCCTCTGATCAAAATGCTGGTAGCATTTTGTATTATTTAGTGGATAAATGTGCCAATCAAAATGGGTCCTTTAGCAATAAGTCCACAAACAGATTACATTTGGATGTAGGTTTAAAGAGGTATGGTTGGGGCATTTAACTAATGGTAGAGAAAGGCCTGCTTGCCCTTAACAATTCACATCCCATCTTGTGGAAAGCTAGCAGAGTAAAATAGAAGTTAACTGGATGTGCTTTACAAGTCATGTTCATCACAGCCACATGTGCCTTAGCTGTATCAGCCTAGAACAGAAGGACTTGTGCAGTGCATTTCACAAGGTGGTCACAAAACTCAGAATGTGTGTGTGTGTGTGTGTTATGAGCATATAGCTCCAATCATCTGTTGCGTGAATAAAAAGGCACCATGAAGATACTGTGGTGATTTGTTGCCATTCCCATTCACTTCTGTTCTCTGGAGCATCAGAGCATCAGTTGAAAGTGATGAGAAACCTTGCAGCTCTACAGTTGTTGCAATAAAATCCCCTGATCATTGACATGTTGGCTTAGTGTGATGGGACATGAAGTCCAACAACATTAGGAGGGCCACAAGGTTCCCACCTGTGCTTGTAGGGGATGAGTCAGAAAAGTGGAAAATGAACTAACCCAACATTAATTTTTGAGGAGGGTCTTTACAGGTGGAGGAGAGTTATTGCAACTCAGGGTTGTAGTAATTCCTTCTGGATCTGAAACTTGTTGGGATGGGACAGGGCAGGAATTTAAATAGTATGCACGTGCTTTTCCCTGGTCCAATTGTTGTGAAATTCTGTGACAGCAATCATGGAACATCTCTGAAGCCACACTGGTATATATAAAGACTTACAAACTGTTTGAAAACTGCTTGATACTTACCATCATAAGGACTACATATTCCAAAGAGGATTTCACCTTCTAAGTGCTTTAGAACATCAAAGTCCTCCACATAAAACACCATCTCCGGCTTCCCACTTATCTCTATCAGCTGTGTTTTATTGGCATTAAACCCCCCTACAGAATATACAATGATGTTTTCCTCTCGCAAAGTTTCTGCGGGAATTTTCACTTCATCCTCTGCTTCCCCATCTGTGATAAGAATAAGAATTTTTTTGACATAGGGCCGTGCTCCTTTAGTGGGCTTGAAGTAATCCAGCACAAACTGCAATGCTCCCCCAGTGACCATGTTCTGTCCCATAAGAGACATCCTTCCAATTGCATTGATGACGTCGCTTTTGGTTGAGTATTGGTTGAGCCGGAATTCTTCTTTGGTTTTGCTGCTGAACTGCAGAGCACCAAAATGCACGCGGCCTGGCCCGACATCTGATTTGTTCACCAACTCGCTCATGAAGTTCTTCATTTTCAAGAAATCCTCAGGGCTCATGCTTTCAGAGCTATCCACCAGAAACAAAATGTCACTCTTCTTTTCCTTGCAGGCTGTTAGAGGGAAATAAATATGTTATGAATGATCTATTTCTGCATTTTACCATGAAAAATGATGACGACAACAAAACCAGCATTCTGAATCTTTATAAAAAATGTTGTGATGGAATAAGAAGATGATTGTGTTGTCTGGTGAATCTTATTTATCTTGCTCTGACAAGTCACTCAGCTAACAGTTAAAATAGTGTAGTGTGGCTCATCAACCCAATTGGATAAGCCAAGCTGGAAAGCCAAAGGTCCTGACTATCATCCTATAACTACTGCTTGGTTCTGTGTTCTTAGTAACTTTTCAGTAACTATTCCAAAAATTCTTGTGTATCATTCCCTTCTCTTCCTTCTCTGAACTGACGGCTTTCGAAACGTGCCTTAATTGTGTTCACATATTACATTCTATACAATCTGTATAAATGTCCAGGAGATTGTTGGTCTCCACACAGGTATGATTCATACATAGTCATACATATTCTGCAGTTAGACAAACTTTAAATTTATTCAAATAAAGCCTTTAACAGAGTTTTTTCTTGCTGTGGCTTCTGTCTCCTCTCTGAAGCAGAGGGTGGTGGTTTCCACCATTTCTTGTTACTTTCTTGTTACAAACCATTCAGGATATCCAGTGTCTCCTTTAATAATATTGCACTAGACATGTAGAGAGGCCAACTGGAACAAATCCAAAATATAGTGAGCTACTGTTCTTGGCTCTTACTGATTTTTCTTTGTTATTTTTCTTCTTCATTACTACTGCCTTTTTGTTGTTGTTTAGTCGTTAAGTCGTGTCCGACTCTTCGTGACCCCATGGAACAGAGCACGCCAGGCCCTTCTGTCCTCCACTGCCTTCCGGAGTTTGGTCAAATTCATGTTGGTAGCTTTGATGACACTGTCCAACCATCTCGTCCTCTGTCGTCCCCTTCTCCTCTTGCCTTCACACTTTCCCAACATCAGGGTCTTTTCCAGGGAGTCTTCTCTTCTCATGAGATGGCCAAAGTATTGGAGCCTCAGCTTCAGGATCTGTCCTTCCAGTGAGCACTCAGGGTTGATTTCCTTCAGAATGGATAAGTTTGTTCTCCTTGCAGTCCAGGTGACTCTCAAGAGTCTCCTCCAGCACCACAATTCAAAAGCATCAATTCTTCAGCGGTCAGCCTTCTTTATGGTCCAGCTCTCACTTCCATACATCGCTACAGGAAAAACCATAGCTTTGACTATGCGGACCTTTGTCGGCAAGGTGATGTCTCTGCTTTTTAAGATGCTGTCTAGGTTTGTCATCGCTTTCCTTCCAAGAAGCAGGCGTCTTTTAATTTTGTGGCTGCTGTCACCATCTGCAGTGATCAGGGAGCCCAAGAAAGTAAAATCTGTCACTGCCTCCATATCTTCCCCTTCTATCTGCCAGGAGGTGATGGGATCAGTGGCAATGATCTTGGTTTTTTTGATGTTGAGCTTCAGACCATTTTTTGCACTCTCCTCTTTCACCCTCATTACGAGGTTCTTTAATTCCTCCTCACTTTCTGCCATCAGAGTGGGATCATCTGCATATCTGAGGTTGTTGATATTTCTTCCGGCAATCTTAATTCCGGTTTGGGATTCATCCAGTCCTGCCTTTCGCATGATGTATTCCGCATATAAGTTAAATAAGCAGGGGGGCAATATACAGCCTTGTCGTACTCCTTTCCCAATTTTGAACCAATCAGTTGTTCCATATCCAGTTCTAACTGTTGCTTCCTGTCCCACATAGAGATTTCTCAGGAGACAGATAAGGTGGTCAGGCACCCCCATTTGTTTAAGAACTTGCCATAGTTTGTTGTGGTCGACACAGTCAAAGGCTTTTGCGTAGTCAATGAAGCAGAAGTAGATGTTTTTCTGGAACTCTCTGGCTTTCTCCATAATCCAGCGCATGTTAGCAATTTGGTCTCGAGTTCCTCTGCCCCTTCGAAATCCAGCTTGTACTTCTGGGAGTTCTCGGTCCACATACTGCTGAAGCCTACCTTGTGGGATTTTGAGCATAACCTTGCTAGCGTGTGAAATGAGGGCAATTGTACGGTAGTTGGAGCATTCTTTGGCACTGCCCTTCTTTGGGATTGGGATGTAGACTGATCTTTTCCAATCCTCTGGCCACTGCTGAGTTTTCCAAACTTGCTGGCATATTGAGTGTAGCACCTTAACAGCATCATCTTTTAAGATTTTAAATAGTTCAACTGGAATGCCATCACCTCCACTGGCCTTGTTGTTAGCCATGCTTTCTAAGGCCCCTTGACTTCACTCTCCAGGATGTCTGGCTCAAGGTCAGCAACCACACTATCTGGGTTGTCCGGGACATCCAGATCTTTCTGGTATAATTCCTCTGTGTATTCTTGCCACCTCTTCTTGATGTCTTCTGCTTCTGTAAGGTCCCTACCATTTTTGTCCTTTATCATCTCCATCTTTGCACAAAATGTTCCTTTAATATCTCCAATTTTCTTGAACAGATCTCTGGTTTTTCCCTTTCTATTATTTTCCTCTATATTTTTGCAGGCCTCGTTGGACAGCCACTTTGCTTTCTTGCATTTCCTTTTCTTTGGGATGGCTTTTGTTGCTGCCTCCTGTACAATGTTACGAGCCTCCATCCATAGTTCTTCAGGCACTCTGTCCACCAAATCTAGTTCCTTAAATCTGTTCTTCACTTCCACTGGGTATTCATAAGGGATTTGGTTTAGATTATACCTGACTAGCCCAGTGGTTTTCTCCTACTTTTTCAGTTTAAACTTGAGTTTTGCTATTTTTAGAGTATATATTTTAATTGTATTTTAATTGTTTTATCTTTTTTATTGTATTTTAATTGTCGTAAGCCGCTCAGATACCTTTGGGTAGAGTGGGCGGCATATAAGTTAAATAAATAAATAAATAAATGAATGAATGAATGAATGAATGAATGAATGAATGAATGAATGAATGAATAAATAAATAAATAAATAAATAAATAAATAAATAAATAAATAAATAAATAAATAAATAAAAGAAGCTGATGATCAGAGCCACAATCAGCTCCAGGTCTTGTTTTTGCTGACTGTATAGAGCTTCTCCATCTTTGGCTGCAGAGAATATAATCAATCTGATTTCGGTATTGCCCATCTGGTGATGTCCATGTGTAGAGTCGCCTCTTGTGTTGTTGGAAAAGAGTGTTTGTGATGACCAGCTTGTTCTCTTGACAAAACTCTATTAGCCTTTGCCCTGCTTGGTTTTGAACTCCAAGGCCAAACTTCCCTGTTGTTCCTTTTATCTCTTGACTCCCTACTTTAGCATTCCAGTCCCCTATAATGAGAAGAATATCTTTCTTTGGTGTCAGTTCTAGAAGGTGTTGTAAGTCTTCATAGAATTGGTCAGTTTCAGCCCCTTCAGCATCGGTGGTTGGTGCATAAACTTGGATGACTGTGATGTTGAAAGGTCTGCCTTGGATTCGTATTGAAATCATTCTATCATTTTTGAGATTGTATCCCAGTACAGCTTTTCCCACTCTTTTGTTGACTATCAGGGCTACTCCATTTCTTCTACGGGATTCTTGCCCACAATAGTAGATATGATAATCGTCTGAATTGAATTCACCCATTCCCGTCCGTTTTAGTTCACTGACGCCCAGGATGTCAATGTTTATTCTTGCCCTCTCCTGTTTGACAACATCCAGCTTGCCAAGGTTCATAGATCTTACATTCCAGGTTCCTATGCAGTATTTTTCTTTGCAGCATCGGACTTTCC
Source organism: Intellagama lesueurii (assembly GCA_037013535.1). NCBI lineage: Eukaryota > Metazoa > Chordata > Lepidosauria > Squamata > Agamidae > Intellagama > Intellagama lesueurii. Next base: position 77,433,298 of record JBAJHW010000006.1, read on the forward strand.
TTTCACTTCCAGGCGGGTCCGCAGCTGAGCGTCCTTTCGGCTTTGGCCCAACCACTTCATTAGCTCTGGAGCTACTTGTACTTGTCCTCCACTCTTCCTCATTCGCATGTTGGATGCCTTCCGACCTGAGGGGCTCATCTTCTAGCGTCATATCTTTTAGCCTTTTGCTTCTGTCCACGGAGTTTTCTTGGCAAAGATACTGGAGTGGCTTGCCAGTTCCTGCTCCAGGTGGGTCGCGTTTAGTCAGAACTCTCCACTATGACCTGTCCGTCTTGGGTGTCCCTGCACGGCATAGCCCATAGCTTCTCTGAATTACTCAAGCCCCTTCGCCACAACAAGGCAGCAATCCGTGAAGGGGATTACTACTGCTAGATAGCATAAAACCTATGGAGAATGCATTTTATGCATTGCAAACATTGTTCATTTTATGCAGGAAAACAGAAAATGCAAAACGAATCATTTGAACAAATTGTAAGCCAGTCTTACAATTTGTAAGCACAATGGCTTGTCTGTCTGACTTTTATAAAAAAAGAAGCACACATATGCTTTCTTTGAACAGAAGTAATTTTCAGGCAGCCACTCTAATGCCATGGTCCATATGGAGATTCAACATGTCTTTGGTTGTGCTTTGATAGTACAATGTAAGATATCTTTCATCTAAACCTCTTCTTTTCATTAGATTTCAAAACAAAGAGAAACTATTAAAAAGGCCTCCACGCATTCCATGCTTAATTCACTCTCTTACATCTTTAAAATGAGCCATAGATTTGTGTTTCAGATTTTAGACACCTCAAAAATTCAATTTTCAATGTTCAACAATAGATGCTAAACAGCAGTGTGATGGTTTCTGTGCCAGGAGGCTTAACATATTGTTTGTGGAACAAGGAGTCTCTGAGGGGAAGAACGAGGGCTGCCTCATCACAGCAAGAGACAACAGTGGACACCCTGGTGCCCTGACAGTGTAAGGGGAGAGGAAAAGAAAGGCATATTGGGGGCACATAGGAGTAGTTTAAGAAAAGCCTTAGATCCACAGGATCCAAAAGCCTCCAGCTGCTTCACACACGTCCCCAAAGTGGTGCTGAAATTGTCATAGTTAATCTGCTTATTGATGAGGATTCTCTTTAATGGGAAGAGAATTATTTTGAAAAGGGCTACAGCAGTGAATGTGGAAGAAACAGACAACCCTTCATTTCTCATTCTGTTCACCACAAGTTGAGAGGGCATGGAACCTGGGGCATTTATTTATTTGTTTAAAGCATTTTTACCCTGGCTTTTTCCTGAAGAAAGAGCCAAGGTAGCTTACATCATTAAATGGCAATATTTAGAGCTAAAAACAGTAAGTATAATATTCTAAAAAGGATAAAAATAATACCACACTAAAGGTCAGTAAACAAAAGCAACACCAAAAACACAGTCAAAACAGTAAAGCTACAACCATCCACTAAAGAACCCCACCCAGGCAGCCAGTTATTAAGGGAAAGCTTGCCTGAAGAGAAAGACTTGCCTGCTGACAGGAGGAGCAAAGATGGGGCCAGACTGGCCTCCTGTTCTGCTATGGTTTCTCCACTTACTATAGGATTAATAAACTGTGCTCAGAAAGTGTAACAAGTCTACTCTGAAACCATACAATATTCTTTTATTATTATTATTATTATTATTATTATTATTATTATTATTATTATTATTATTATTATTATTATTATTATTATTATTATTATTTTGGGTACTGCCTTCATTATTTTACATTTAACTTGGTTACATAGCAGTAAACTTTACAGAGTTCAAATTATTCCACTATTATTCTGTTATTCTTCATACCTTCTACAGCACAGATATCTTGAACAACTTCATTCTTTATATGCTTCAGAGAGGCAAAATCATTCACAAAGTAAGCTCTGTCCTTGGACTTCGCAATCTCATAAATCTGTGACTCATTGGCATGTCCAACACCAATGGCATAAATGTCGACCATCTCATTCCTAACCCTTTTGGCAGGCTTTTCCACCTGGTCCTCCGATGTCTTGTCTGTTAATAAAATCAAATAACAGGGCACACTTCTGGGATGCAGACGCTGGGACTTGCTTATCAAGAGTTGAATGAAAGTCAAAGCTGCCCCCGTGTGGGGGCTCCCACCGATTTGACGGATGTTATCAATGGCTTTTAAGATATCACTTGTTTTGCCATATTCCTCAAGTCCGAATTCCAGCTCACTGTTTTCTGCATACTGTACAACTCCAAAGCGAACTTTATTTGGTCCAATCACAAAAAATTTAATCACTTCTTTCAGAAACAATTTTAGATCCACAAAGTCAAAATAGTCCAGGCTTGATGAACCATCAATGAGAAAATAAATATCAGCTTCTTCTGTATCTACACATCCTATAGGGAACAGAATTGTGGACACAATACTATATTACACATTCAAATAATGCCTCTATTATTATTATTATTATTTAAAAAAACCCCATACCACAGTGATGCAACCACCTACACAAGGACTATATCTTTTAGGCAATTAGTTGCAAGCAACTGAGTAATCTATGGGCCCGTCCACACTGGCATATAGGTATGATATGTGGATCACTGAGGGCACCATTTGGATTGGAAAAAAGGCCTTGCCCACAAGTGTTTCTACTTAGGACAATCCATCCTTCCTCTTTAAGAGCTGCCGAGGCAGAGTTTGAGAGAGAAGTTAGGGGGAGAACAAGAGAAGCAGGGAGTGGATGCAGGAAGAAAACAGAATGGCACAGACAAAGGGAGAGAGGAGCAATGTAAAAAAATAAATAAATATTTTTCCTCCACAGATCATCAAGGGAAGTGCTTAACTGACAGCCAATCGTGCTACAAGGGGTTGTCTGCTGTTTGGATTTGAGGAGCATGCCAAATGGCACATCACTCCTCCCCTTGACCTCAACAGACCTTTTGTAGTTCAATCCACCCCACACCCAAAACAGCTAGTCTGGACATACCCTATGAAAGCAATAATATCCATCGGTGAACATTAGATAGGCAATTTCAAAGTCCCTACTCTCCTTTCTTATGCCTCCGTATCTTTAAACCAGACAGACTCAGCCTATGTTCTGTAAAGGAGGACACATGGCCACGCTATGACTAAATCAAGTGGAAAATAATCTCCAGAAATGCTACAAAATACTCCGTTTATTCTCAAATGTTGTCCAAAACATTTTGCCCTTCATCTCTCCTTTTCAATAACACTTTCTCTTTTCAACTCTTTCATGAGAGAATATGTGTTGTTTGTTTTTCAGTTTCAGTTTTTTCAGTGCTCCGCCTTGCCCGGTGAGACTTGAATTCTTTCAGCCTGTGACGCCAGATTTGGTGGACAAAGCGCTTGATCGCTGTCGGGCCACCACCTCCTCCCTTGACCCTTGCCCGGCCTGGCTAATCAAAGCAGCCAGGCCTATAACAACTGAATGGGCCACTGTGATAATTAATGGGTCTCTCCTTGAGGGCAAGGTTCCTCCTGCCCTCAAGGAGACACTCATTAGGCCCATTAGGAAGAAACCAAATTTGGCGGCGGACGACATTGGCAACTATAGGCCCGTCGCCAATGTTTCTTTCTTTAGCAAAGTGGTGGAGAGGGTGGTGGCTGATCAGCTGCAGGCTCTTTTGGATGAAACCAATGCCCTGGACCCGTTTCAGTCGGGCTTCAGGCCGCGCCACGGTACGGAAACGGCACTGGTCACACTGTTGGATGACCTGTTGAGGGAGGCTGACAGGGGCAATATGTCCTTGTTGGTCCTCCTCGACATTTCAGCGGCCTTTGATACCGTCGACCACGGTATCCTCCTGGGGAGGCTCTCGGAGTTGGGAATCGGCGGACAGGCATTTGCCTGGCTCCGATCCTTCTTGGAGGACCGACCACAGCGAGTCCAGCTTGGAGAGAGCGTTTCGGCCCCGTGGAGCCTCAATTGTGGGGTTCCGCAGGGTTCGATCATCTCTCCAATGCTGTTTAACATCTATATGAGGCCGCTGGGAGGGGTCATCAGGGGGTGTGGGGCTTCGTGCCATCAGTACGCTGATGACACCCAGCTCTACATCTCTTTTTCACCTTCCTCAGTGGATGCCGTCCCGTCCCTTGAGCGCTGCCTGGAGGCTGTACTGCGGTGGATGCAGGAGAATGGGCTGAGGCTGAACCCGGACAAGACGGAGGTCCTGAGGGTGGGTGGCCCCTCCATCTGCAGTTTGGGAAACTCCCTCTCTTTTGGGGGGGTGACTCTCACCGCAAAGAGTGAGGTTCGCAGCTTGGGAGTACATCTCGACCCGGCGCTCACCATGGAGACCCAGGTGGCGTCCGTGGTCCGCTCCGCCTATTTCCATCTGCGGCGGATAGCCCAGCTGCGTTCCTATCTTGATGTTGGGGCACTCACCACTCTGGTCCATGCGCTCGTAATCTCGAGATTAGACCACTGTGATGCGCTCTACATGGGGCTACCTTTGGGGTTGTTGCGGAAACTTCAAATGGTGCAAAATGCGGTGGCCAGACTCCTCAGTGGGACGAGAAAATACCAGCACATCTCTCCCACGCTGGCCGCCTTGCATTGGCTTCCCATTCGTTTCCGCATCCACTTCAAAGTGTTAACGATGACTTATAAAGCCCTAAACGGTTTAGGACCTCGATACATGGCGGAACGCCTTCTCCCACCTAGATCTACCCGAGTCACCTGTTTTAGCCAGGAAAGGCGGCTGAGGGGCCTAACGCCGAGAGAGGCCCGGAAAGAAAGAACTAGGAACCGGGCCTTTTCGGCAGTGGCCCCTCGATTATGGAACACCTTGCTGCCGGAAATTACCCTGGCACCCTCGCTGGGTGTTTTTAAGAGTCATCTAAAGACTTGGCTCTTTTAGACAGGCCTTCCCTCCAGTCAACACTTGATTTTTCTTTTTTAGTTTCCTTTTCTTCCATCTTGAATTTTATATTTTGTTGATTTAAGTATGTGATTGTTTTTTTATGACATATCCGTTTTATATTGTTATATTTTATGATGTTTTTATAACTGATTGTAAGCCGCCCCGAGTAGACTTTGTCTAGAGGGGCGGGGTAAAAGTCAAATAATAAATAAATAAATAAATAAAGTTTCTATACTAACACCACTTCTGAGGGAATAAAATGAGACTTTTGTAACACCCATGGAGATTTCCCTTTGATTTTGCAGAAATTTCTACGACTCCTTTCTCCCAAGGAGTGACCCCAAACAGCATTAGTTGACAAGATGTTACCTCTTTTGAGAAGTTCTGTCCGTTTGGTGTCCAGATAGAGTGTCTGCTGTATTTGATTCACAATCTTCTTATGAAAACTTTGAGTTTTGCGAGGTAAATGAGAAAATGTTTTTAGGTTAGTAACGTATTGGTATGGTGGGTAAGCTGCTATCTGGGCTAGCTGAGTTGCATTAGCCCCTTCAATGCCAATGGCAAATATAGTCACACCAGCCCTTCTGAGAACTGTTGCTGCATCATTCACTCTATCTTCTGAAGACCTGTGGGTGATCAAAACAGCAATTTGTTCTACCCCTTGAGACTTCCTACTTCCTGCACTTTTGATGAAAACTTTTTCTCTTGCAAACTGAATGCCAGAACCAGTGTTTGACATTCCTGCCTCGGGAGATAGGCTCTGTATGGACTGTAGAACATGAGTCTTGTCCATTGACATTCTCAGTAAAGATACTGTCATAGGCTTAGTGCTATATGTCACGAAGCCAACCCTAATGCATTTCTCTCTCACATCCAAGGAAGACACCAGATCTTCTAAGAAGAGTTGAATCTTCTTAAATTTTGTTTGCGGAGAACTTGCATCCACTATGAACACCACATCAGCAACCGCATCACCATCACAAGCTGCAAAAGGGGCAAAACATGAAATTAAATTCCAGTGATTGGCTATCTTAAGCAACCTTCATTCTGTGTAGAAGGAGAAGCAATAAATCACCTGTGCACCCATGCTCATTCACCCCAAGGAACTGGCTCTCTATTGCACTTTTATGGAAACTGGTCCTAGCAGTGGCAGTTTTTAGACAATTAAGGGTTCGATCACACCTGGCAAAAGAACTCCAGGTATACCAATTTGGCTGTTTTTTTAAGCTAGTTTCACAAATTTCCAAGCGCACGCTGCGCGACCAAGATCAACTCATTTTCCCAGCCAGCAGTTTATTTCCAGTTTATTTCCCCCTCGCTGAGAGGATGGTTTTAAACTGTACCAATGGTGTATCATTTGATTCCTTACCAGGTAGCATGTGTGCATGTTCCTATCGATACTTTTCCCATCCTTGGTCCCCGAGCACTGCGGCCACCATGATTGCTGCATGGCTGCCCTGTGATTTTATTTTATTTTTTAAAATATGGCTGGTATATTGATATATCAATAAACTGGGGTCTACAGCTGTACAGCATGGATTGACTTCCATATGCCATTTGTCTTGTTTACTGCTTGATGCCTCAGCCTGTCTGCCAAGCAGCACAGCCGTACAGGCAGGGGCCAAGACCATGGTAGGCAATGCATTACTTCCAGAGTCACAGGCACCACAGATGAAACATTCCCGAACAGGAATCCCTTTCCACCTCATCGATGTATCAGTTATGGTTATAAAAAAATAAAATTAAAATAAAAGTAGGGGCAGCACTGTTCCAGGAAATGTCAGAGAAAATAACTCGATCCCATGGTGTAGCCGGCAATAACATTTCGAATTGGAAGAAATGAATCAATATCGTTAAAACGAATGGGAATGTTCCCACTGGTATATATACCACATGACCATGAAAATAAATCTATCGGTGCAACAGAGGTATGGAAAGAACTGGTATAACTGAGTTTGAACCCAAAGAGTCTCTCCCTTCCCATCCAGAGGACCGCAAAGGTTTCCTCAAGTTCAGAGGGATCCCTGGATAGCCTCGGAACCTGAGGGATGGAAATAGGAAGTTTAAAATAAAATGTTTATCTCACAGGCCAATGGTAGAGTTAGTCAACAGGATTGTTTTCTTGTGACTTGATGAAGGCCATAGGGAAGCCATATGCTAAATTATTTGCATAGATTTTGGAGGAGGGAATGCTGAGACCCCACCCATATTTGAGAAGAATCAGTTCACTACTTTTGTCTCCCTAACCTGTTCCTTATAAATGTGTATTTTAGTGGTAATTCATTTCTTACCTTCTAATGCAGTTCCATTGTTCACTTTGTTAGCAGATGTGACATTGGATAGATCAGAGTTGTTGTTACCTATTTCAACAGCATCAGCAATGATCCCAGAAATGTTCTGGGAAAATAAATTGAGTTCTTCATTTCTAGGAAAATAGAAGTAAAATGGTTTCGTGGCCATCAGAATGAGTTCATCGTAAGAAGCATCCTCTATTCCCAAAGCAATGACCTTTACTCCAGCTTTCTTTAACATTTGAGCAGCTTCTGCTATGTTGTCCTCAGATGGTCGAGATGTAATCACTACTAAAATTTTGGTTCTGTCTTTCCCAGTAGTTGGTTTCCAGTAAAAGTTCTCATGAATTGTGCGGAGAGCGCTGCCAGTTTTCAAGGGACCGCCTCTGAATGTCATTTTGTTTTTGATATGACTCAGCATTGGATTCTTCCCTTTATAGGTATCCAGATGGAATTCATTGTATATCTGATCATTGTACTGGGCAAGTGCAACCCGAGACTCATTAGGCCCTAGAGGTAAACTGTTGATTGCTTTGTTCATAAATGTTTTTATATGGCGGGAAGATGTGTTGCTGCTAGCTACCAAAAAAACAATATCAGCAGACTTGGAAGCTAAAAAGAGATAAGAAAAGAAAAGAAAATTTTAAGTCTCTTTTACTTGTTACATTTACTGAAAGCAGTCTTCAAGAACATGAGCAATGATACCCGTTTTTCACAAGACACAAGAAAACAATACCAGATCTAAGGTGGGACATGACAGTTTATGTGAACATGGCAGCTAAGATCAGAAGGGATAGGGAAGTGTATAGGAAAAGGCAAATGGCATAATTTTTCTTTCTAATCAGGTACCCCAGCACTTCTGTGATCCATGGTATTACTACACTGCCAGCTAGAACTGACATTGTACTTTGGGGGGGGGGGGGGGGGAACCAAAAATAATTACAAGTTGAGCAGCCAAACATTTGAGCATTAAAACAGCACTGGGATTAGCGAAAACATAGACAGAAATAGCTTGGGCACATAGAAAAGGCTTCATGTGGTGCCAAAAGTATCAGACTTGGCATCAGATGAGCTTCTGTGGGGAAAGTGGCTGCTTACCTCGCATACCTCTGTCTAGGCCCTTTTTTCTCCCTTAGCCAAGGAGCATGAACTCAGGACTCTGCCCGATGAGCCTTCCTCAAGAGTTGACACATACGCCTATCATTTTCCTCAGTAGTTCAAATACATTTTTTCTTTCTATTTAAACCAGATCTTTTTCTTTCTCAGATACAGAATTTTAAAAAAGGAAACACATGGCTATACCTGGTTTCTTGGTCACAGAAGTCTGTGCTTCAATGATTATGAGAAGAAATGTCAGCCACATCTTCATATTTTGAGCAATTTTTCAAGCTTAAACTGTGGAAGAAAAATGTGAAACGCCATTATTTTGATCAATGCAGTTCCTCGGGTGGTTTAGTTCAGAGAGCAAGTCAGAGCAGGAGCAAGGCCAGACCAAGATGTTTGCTGCCCGAGGCAAAGAACGAGTCAGAAGCTCACCCCCAATTCCCTGCTTGGCAACCTGAAAGGCAAATGACTCTTATTTCAACACTAACTGCAGGACAGATTCTATCCACTGCACTGAAGGCAGTGGTGTGTCTCAGAGGTGACATGAGAGGCCATATTCTGCACTCTACTATGAGAGGAATTGTTGCAGCGGGCTTGGGAAAAACTGAAGGAAGGCTGCCGTTGTTCCCACAGCATTCACTGTCAAGGCTTTTGAGGCACTCTGTACAACAGGACCTGCCCTTTGTGCCCTCCTTGAATCTGCTGTCTGCAGCAACAATTTCATCTTTTTTTTTTTTATGAGAGAGAGCTATCCATATATATTTTGTCCAGGTGAAGTATCCCATGCCACAATAACAATAAGTTACAGGGGAAATCCTGTGGCTACTGCCAAAAGTATAAGATGGCCATTCATGGAATTTGGCACCATTATTCCATTGACATGGGAAGGAGAAGAAGAATCCAAGTTTGAGAGACCACCTTTACTTATACTCCACCATGCTTGTGCTTCTAAGCACCACATATCTCCAGCTACTATTTCTTCATTTTCTTCCCTAGAGCGTTAAAAAAATATATCCAGAGTTTGGATGCATTACATTCTGAACCAGGATTTCCAAAATCCAATGTCCATTGTGGGCACATGATATGATAAAACTTTATTACAGTCAAAAGACCAGCCACAAATAAAACATCAAAATGTATAAATATACAGAAGTATACAAAAATATTGGGATCGAATGCAAAGCAACAATCGGTTCTGAGGTGAACAAGAACAGCATCAAAACATCTCCCCTAAAGCAATTCCAAAATGTCTAGCAAACCATGCTCTAACTACAGAGGCTCATCCACTTTTAGGGTCCTTTTTCTAATGCCCATTGCAGCAGTAAGAAATTTGGCAACACTATGTGTAAGCATGGGATTGGAGTCAGACAGCAGCACATGCATACATTGTTGCTCTGTACAACTGGGAAATCGGCCAATAAAATGGGAAACAAGTTCTTCACGTACATCCTTGTAATATGTACACCACAACAGGACGTGTTCAGTTGTTTCTATCTGCTCCATTCCACATGGGCAAAGGCACTCTGCCCAGGGGATCTTTTTATACCGTCCCTCCTGCACTGCTGAAGGTAGTGCGTTAAGCCAGGCCAGAGTAAATGCCCTTCTATGCCTGGGCTGCTCCAACTGGGCAAAATAAGGTGCTGCTGTAACCTTGTATAAGCTGTCCTCCCTAAGGTAGAATTCTGGGGCACTGCTTAAATCATTTTGTCTCTCAATGTCCTCAATACGCTGCTTAATGATTTTCTTTGCCTGTTCCATTCCCATGGTTAACAGAGTCAACCTAGAGAGACCCAAAGAGGCTATTTTTTGCTCAATTAACTGAACCCATTTTGACTTAAAGGTGTCTTGCAGGATCAATGGTGCAAGACCAATAGGGAGATAAGACAGTCTGAGCCAGTACACGAGAATTGCAATCCATATCCTGGCTTCAATTTTAATTTGACCAGTTTCCAATCTTAGTTTTATGTTGGCGACATCTCTTGGGACTCCTAATATTGCCCTCAGGAATTTTGATTGTACACATTCTAGGGTTGCAATATTTGGGAAGGAGCCCAATTGGGAGCCATACAGTACTTGGGCTACTGCTTTTGCGTGGAACAATTTAATGGCTGAGGAAATGTAATGCCCCCCCCCCTTTGTTCTCATAAATTGTAATATTGCAGCAGAACTTCTCTGGGCATTTAATGCCACATAATCACCGTGTGCTTTCCTAGAGCCGTTAGATTGGAAAACGACACCTAAATATTTAAATTGGTGGATCTGATCAATTCTATGCTGATTTATCATCCATGTTCGCATTATTGGTCTTTTGGCAAAAGACATGATTTTTGTTTTTTGAAAATTAATTATCAGGTCTTCCTGCTCACAATACATAGACAACCTTCGCAATGCTATTCTAAGCCCAATTGGGGTCCTAGAGATGATAGCTGCATCATCGGCATACAGTAATGTTGTTATATGCCTCCCTGCGATTTTAGGGGGATGAAAGTCAATATTTTTTAACTGGTCCACCATAGAATCAATGTAAAAATTAAACAAAAGTGGAGCCAGAAGGCAGCCTTGTTTGACTCCTTTTTGGGTTTGAATGGCATTAGTAAGATGGCCGTGAGCACTACATCTTACCTTAAGAGCCTCGTGGCGCAGTGGTTAAACTGCTGTACTGCAGCTAAAACTGTGCTCACGACCTGGGGTTCAATCCCAGGTAGCCAGCTCAAGGTTGACTCAGCCCTCTATCCTTCCGAGGTCGGTAAAATGAGTACCCAGCTTGCTGGGGGGGCAATGTGTAGCCTGCATAATTAACTTGTAAACTGCCCAGAGAGTGCTTGAAGCACTATGGGGCGGTATATAAGCAGCACGCTTTGCTTTGCTTTAAGTGAGGTATTTCTATAGAGAGCCTGAATAAGTTGAAGCAGACGCCTGTCAATGTTAGAAGCCTCTAGTTTCCTCCATAATTTGACCCTTGATATTGAGTCAAAAGCTGCCTTGAGATCTATAAAAGCTACATGGAGTGAGGTTGCTTTATCAGAGGTATATTTTTCAATAAGATATCGTAATATCAAGCATTGGTCAATGGTAGATCGACCTTCCCTGAAGCCTGCCTGCTCTTCTGCAAGTATCTTATCCTGCTCCAGCCAATCTTTAAATTTCCCATATAAGTGCCTGGTATATAATTTATAGATTGTGCTAAGGAGACTAATAGGCCTGTAGTTTGCAGGATCATCTCTCTTTCCCTTCTTAAATATGGGGACTATGATAGCAAATCCCCAGTTTTCTGGAATTCGGCCAGTAGTATCAATATACGTGAATAGCGATGCTAGAACCGGAGCCCAAAATTCTAAATTATTTTTGACCGCCTCTGGAGGAATCAGATCTTCTCCAGGGGCTTTTCCTATTTTCATCTGGGCTATTAAATTGTGTATTTTGGAAGTTGACACTGGTGACCATGGTGGAACATCTTCAAGTGTGTTATTCCATCTCAACTGGGCCACATCTGCGTCTTTATATAAGTCTCGAAAGTGCTTCTCCCATGTCTCTGGGTGGATATAACAATCTGGGAGTGTTGGCCCAGAGATTGGAGAGATCTTTATCAGCCACCAGAACAGAGTCAAGTCCTTAGATTTTGCTGCTTGAATCAATTTTCCCCAATTTTCTTTCTGGGCCTCTTTTTTCTTTTGCACTAGTAGCTTTTTATAGATTTTTTTTCTCTTTCAGAAGGGTTTGGGCCACTTGCAGATCCGAACTTAATTTATAGGCTTGGTAGGTGCTCTGTAAGACTTTTTTAGCTAATACACATTCCTTGTCAAACCATGGCTTTGAAGTTGGATAGTGCCGTTGTTGGGTCGCTTTTGCCTTACCAGTAACAGACTGTTTCAGCTTTCAGATCAGCTCCTCATAAGTTTCCACCGGGTTGCTCGTGTGCATTATTTATTTATTTATTTATTTATTTATTTATTTATTATTTGACTTTTACCCCGCCCCTCTAGACAAAGTCTACTCGGGGCAGCTTACAATCAGTTATAAAAACATCATAAAATGCAACAATATAAAACGGATATATCATTAAAAAAAATCACATACTTAAATCAACAAAATATAAAATTCAAGATGGAAGAAAAGGAAACTAAAAAAAAATAAATCAAGTGTTGACTGGAGGGAAGGCCTGTCTAAAGAGCCAAGTCTTTAGATGACTCTTAAAAACACCCAGCGAGGGTGCCAGGGTAATTTCCGGCGGCAAGGTGTTCCATAATCGAGGGGCCACTGCCGAAAAGGCCCGGTTCCTAGTTCTTTCTTTCCGGGCCTCTCTCGGCGTTAGGCCCCTCAGCCACCTTTCCTGGCTAAAACGGGTGACTCGGGTAGATCTAGGTGGAAGAAGTCGTTCCGCCATGTATCGAGGTCCTAAACCGTTTAGGGCTTTATAAGTCATCATTAACACTTTGAAGTGGATGCGGAAATGAATGGGAAGCCAATGCAAGGCGGCCAGAGTGGGAGAGATGTGCTGGTATTTTCTCGTCCCACTGAGGAGTCTGGCCGCCGCATTTTGCACCATTTGAAGTTTCCGCAACAACCCCAAAGGTAGCCCCACGTAGAGCGCATTACAGTGGTCTAATCTCGAGATTACGAGCGCATGGACCAGAGTGGTGAGCGCCCCAACATCAAGATAGGGACGCAGCTGGGCAATCCGCCACAGATGAAAATAGACGGAGCGGACCACTGACTCCACCTGGGTCTCCATGGTGAGCACCGGGTCCAGATGTACTCCCAAGCTGCAAACCTCACTCTTTGCGGTGAGAGTCACCCCCCCCAAAAGAGAGGGAGTTTCCCAAACCGCAGATGGATGGGCCACCCACCCTCAGGACCTCCGTCTTGTCCGGGTTCAGCCTCAGCCCATTCTCCTGCATCCACCGCAGTACAGCCTCCAGGCAGCACTCAAGGGACGGGACGGCATCCACTGAGGAAGGTGAAAAAGAGATGTAGAACTGGGTGTCATCAGCGTACTGATGGCACGAAGCCCCACACCCCCTGATGACCCCTCCCAGCTTCCTCATATAGATGTTAAACAGCATTGGAGAGATGATCGAACCCTGCGGAACCCCACAATTGAGGCTCCATGGGGCCGAAACACTCTCTCCAAGCTGGACTCGCTGTGGTCGGTCCTCCAAGAAGGATCGGAGCCAGGCAAATGCCTGTCCGCCGATTCCCAACTCCGAGAGCCTGCCCAGGAGGATACCGTGGTCGACGGTATCAAAGGCCGCTGAAATGTCGAGGAGGACCAACAAGGACATATTGCCCCTGTCAGCCTCCCTCAACAGGTCATCCAACAGTGCGACCAATGCCGTTTCCGTACCGTGGCGCGGCCTGAAGCCCGACTGAAACGGGTCCAGGGCATTGGTTTCATCCAAAAGAGCCTGCAGCTGATCAGCCACCACCCTCTCCACCACTTTGCTAAGGAAAGAAACATTGGCGACGGGCCTATAGTTGCCAATGTCGTCCGCCGCCAAATTTGGTTTCTTCCTAATGGGCCTAATGAGTGTCTCCTTGAGGGCAGGAGGAACCTTGCCCCCAAGGAGAGACCCATTAATTATCACAGTGGCCCATTCAGTTGTTATAGGCCTGGCTGCTTTGATTAGCCAGGCCGGGCAAGGGTCAAGGGAGGAGGTGGTGGCCCGACAGCGATCAAGCGCTTTGTCCACCAAATCTGGCGTCACAGGCTGAAAGAATTCAAGTCTCACCGGGCAAGGCGGAGCGCTGGACATCCCTGCTCGATCCACTGTATTTAAAAAAGGAGAGAGATCCCGGCGGATGGCCTCCACTTTAGATTTTAAAAATGCTGCAAATTGATCAGGTGAGATATTAATGGGAGGCCCATCACCCAGACCAATTCCGGATAGATTGCGAACTATATGGAAAAGTTCCGCCTGCTGATTTGAAGCTTCGCTTATCTGGTCAGCGAAGTGTGATCTTCTAGCAGCCTTCACCTTAGCCAGGTAATGGTTAGTTGCGATCCTGACAGCTCTTTTATTATAATCCGTCGGTTTTTCTCTCCAAGAGCACTCTAGCCGTCTCCTATTTCGCTTCATAGCTCATAGTTCCTGATTATACCAGGCCCCTGGCCGAGCTCTGCGACGGAGAGGGCGTTTAGGAGCGATCGTGTCTACGGCCCTAGTTGCGGCTGCAATCCAGCCGTCAACCAGAGCTTTGACAGGAGCGCCAGACAGATCAGCTGGAATCCCTCTCATGGTATCCTGGAATCGTAATGGATCCAGTAACCTTCGAGGGCGGACCATCAAAATAGGTCCCTGCTCCCTGCAGGGAGGAAGTGCCACGGAGAGGTTACATTTTATTAGGTGATGGTCTGACCATGACAAGGGGACCGACACCAGGTCAGTCACCATCAGACCACGCTCGCTCTTCTCGGTGGAAAATACCAGGTCTAGCATATGGCCGCCCACATGTGTGGGACCGTTGACATGTTGGGACATGTCCAAGGAAGCCATGGTTTCCAAGAACTCGAGAGCTGGACCGGAAACCCCTGCCTCCGCATGCACATTGAAGTCGCCCAGGACCAAAAGCCTCGGGGACTCCAATAGTGCCGCAGAGACAAAGTCCGCCAGCTCCGGTAAGGAGGTGGCTGGATCGCGGGGAGCGCGGTAACCCAGCAAGATCCCAATACCATCCCTGGCCCCAACAGACACGTGGAGGGCCTCCAGACCTGGCTTCACCACCGAAGAGCGCCTAGTAACCTCTAGAGTGTTTCTATAAACAATAGCTACTCCCCCCCCCCTGCCCGTCCAGTCTACCCTGGTGCTGGACTGCGTAACCGGGGGGACAGGCAAGGGTTAGGGGAACTCTAATAGATGTCCTAATGCTTTGCATGGTGTCAGATGCAAGTAAAGTCCGTAGATCCAAGTCCATCTTTGGGGTCCATTTGGCCCGACAGTATATTCCCCCCTCAGGGAGTATCATGGGTGGGTATTGATTGTCGCTTCTTAGATAAGGAAAGGGGGCTTTCATAATTAGTAAGACAGGGAGATGGTCGCTTTGGAATTTTGGGGCTACTTCCAGATTCTCCAGTAATGGAATTAAATTTGATGAAATGATTAAATAGTCTATTTGGCTCATTCTAGTTCCTGCCAGGTAGGTGAATTCAGCTGGGTAATCATTCCCATATGCACCATTTAGAATGTGCAGGTTAAGCCTGGTGGTCATTTGATGTAGGAGGAACCCGGCATAATTTGCTTTCCTATCTTTAGATTGCCGATTAAATGGAAGTCCATTTAAGCCAGGTGTAGGAGGGTATGCTTTATGTTGAGAGTATAAGGCTTGATCGTTAGGGCCTATACGAGCGTTGAAGTCCCCTCCCAGAATCACATATGTGTTGGGATAAGAATGAAGCAGCTCTGCTACATAAGCTTCAAATTCTGTCCATATTGCCAGAGTCTGTGATTTCTTCTTTTGATAGGGTAAATACACATTTATTATCAGCAAATCCCAATGTTCAAAATGGGCAAGGATGGCCATTGCGTGTTGTTTGAAGGATGGTAGCAGCCTTGTGTTTACACATAGGGATGTGGCAATCAGCACTCCTAAGCCTCCCTTGCATCTTCCATGACCTACCCCAGAGGTTGCACTGATGGAGTGTGAGTGAAAACCATTGATTGACACCTTTTCCTGGACCCAAGTTTCTTGCATCAATACAATGTCCTTAGAGGAAAGATACTCTCTTGATTCAGGGTCCTGGGAGAGTTCGATCCATCCATTTATATTCCATGATATGAGGGCAATTTTATTTGTATACTGGTCTGGTACCTGTCAATTGCGCCTCTGAAATGACACTTGCTGTCTCCTGAGCACTCCCGTCACCTTCACCCTCCTTCATGGTCAGATCTGAAGTCAGTCCGACCAGGGGAGCAGGGGAATCTGTCAGGTGTTTTCTCTCTAGCGCATCAGCTTGGGAAGGTATCACTGCAGAATTTGAATAGTATTCTGATGTCCTTGGGTCTACTTGAAGGATTGAGGAGTTCTGATATACTAGTTCTGGTCCATCATCATGATCTAAAGTAGCCTGTATTCTTGTTGAATTATGTAGTCCTTCAGTTAGTCTCTCAATAAAAGTCTGTGACCCCTGGATCTCACCCAACGTCCATTCCGGCTCTGTAGGGGAAATTTCTCTCATCTCAGTGGAATTATCGGGCTGTTCCGATTCAGAAGGTAGCCTTGTTGGAGTTAGCACCTTTAGTTCTGATTGTGGATTTGAAATTAATATCAATTCAGGGCAAGTATTCGTTTTTGCTATCAGCTTCTCCTTAGACAGTGGTGAATGAAATAACCTGTCATCCAGCCCTTCTTTTTCTTTCTCTTTCAATTTCATTTCCCACCTTTGATCATCTTTGGTACCAATGATATCCACAATTGGGTCCGAACAACTCGAAAGGGTTAAGCCTTCCTGGTCGGAAGAATCAAGATCTAGTGTTCCCTTATCTTGGAAAGAGGCCAGAATTTCCTCATGCACTCTTTTTCTTTTTGGCATTAATAGTTCATCCAATTTATTCCTAAGTTTTGAAAGTTCAGAAAGTTCATCCTGTTTATCAGGTTGGATCCTGTCCAATTTACAGAAGCTGTTCACCCGCAGTTTATCCTTCTTATCAAGGCCAGTCTCCTCCACAGCTGTCCCCTGTGGCTAATGATGGAGTGGAAGCATAGTTAACTCTTTTGGCTCTGGCAAGGACTCTAACACCATGCTCTTTAAATACTCTTTGAGGTATTATATCATAACTTCTTAAATGTTGGGATAAATGCAGAAGTTGCAAGCGAATATCTGCCAATTTAAAATCTAAAAGCAATCTTTTATAATAGTTTTGCGAAGGCATAAAAAGTGGAAGTGATTTAAATCTGCTTGAGCAATATCTCTATTCATTAATTCTATCAGGGCGGAAAGAATTCTTTTCTTGTTTGTCCAAAGCTGGGTATCTTTTTTGGGGAAGCAAATTAGAACTTGATTTGTTTGCAATACTCTTTGCACTCTTTCTGCTGTCATTTGCTGTAAATGCTGTGTTTCTTCATGTTTGGGAGCTGGAGGGTGTGGAGCAGTGGCGTCCTCCTCCTCCTCTTTGGTCTTGCTTATCTTCCGGATAAACACACATTTGGGTTAAGGCTTCTAATTGCCTTTCCATTTTACTAATTTTTCTCAATACCAGTAGCAGGGTCTCTGCTGAGAGGAAGCACATTTCACTCAAACATACAATGGAGCAGTTTAGATGTGGGGAGGGAAGCATTTACTGCCTTCCGACTGTTTGCATCTCGTCCTGAAGATTTATTCTTTCTAGCATTCTCTTCCTTTGGGGTTTCAGTTGGTTTAAGATAAATTGATGTATTTATCTTGGCATTTAGCAGACAGGTTCCAGCTTCTTGACACACTGAGCTACTATTAGGCACTGTTGCAAATGTAGCAGGCCTGCTTTTAATACTGTTGTTTGTACTCACAGTGCCTGTAGCCCCCTTGGAAGGAAAGAAGCTTTCAATTCTAAGCTGTTTCTTCTTTCTCTCCTTTTCCTCCTCCTCACCGGGACTGATAGTGTGTCGTCTTTTCTTCAAACTCTTCCTCCCTTTAGTGCGTATGGAGTCATTTTTTGTCTTTTTTATGGCTTCGTTTATCTTAGCAGGAGCTGTATCTGGGCGATATTGCTCCCCCGCCATCTTCCCCCTTCCTCATTGTGGGCACATGGAGATCCATTGAACTGTAAATCAAACAATGACTTTTTCAACTCCTGGTTTTCCTTTTGTCAGGGAAATGGAAGAGTTTTGGATAATCTGGCATGCACCAGCAATTGGGGAACAGTAGTTAACACCTTTCCACGGTCTCATAAAAGAGGCTTAGAAGTTGGATTTTCACCTCTGAGGGTAAAACTATCCCATAGGAAAAAATATGTGCCCCTGAGTCGCCCTCCAGGGACCTCAGAATTGCAGCCTTGATGTGAGTTGCTTAATATATAGTATATTTTGTTCCACGTGCTGAAGCAAGTGGAAGGCATGAAACATCTAGGCAGAATTTTATCAGCATGATTCAGAATACCAAAGGGTATGATCTGATATCTGTCATTGATTGTTTTTATTTCTTTTCCTGGAAGAATGGAATGCTCAGAACATTTGGCCTGTGAGTAACGAAAGATGTGGTAATGTCTGGAAGTTTAAATAAGCGCTATATTTATTTTTAGTGTTGTTAACGAAATTTGCCATGTTATAGAGCCTCATTATTCCATTCAATTTTTTTCAGAATTTTTTTATCCAGTACAGCAGAAATTGTGCTTTAAAACAGATGGCTTGGCAAGACTTTAATTTGCTTTCCATATGGTATTAAGCTTCTGGGCCAAACTATGTTCTTGGACAGTCAAGAATGGACAAGAGGGTAAAATTACATTAGTTAACTGAGGTAAAATACAGTATAAGCAAAGGTGCCAATGATAAATGACTCCCAAGGCCTCCACTTTGACAGTGTGTTTACACATCCATGCACACCAGTGTGCTTGAAATTTCCAAAAAGTGCTCTTAATCTTTGTTTAAAATGCTGTTATGTAAGTCCACTATTAGTAAGGCAAACAAGAAAGATAGCATGTTATAATGCAGGAAAACCTATGCAACAAGTGTAAATATGTATATTTCAATTAGGGCAGTCTATCTGTGTTACAAAAGTTATGCTACTGCCATCTTGGAATCCAAACTGGTTAAATGCACATTTTGGTCAATAATTCTACATCCCTAATCACTAGAAAATTAATTCAAACGGTGAAACCAGCCTGGTATGAAACAAGATCATCTGCCATTTCATTCATTAAAATCTTGCCTTTCTCTTAAAACTGGAAACCAAGATGATTCACAAAAAGATCAGCTTAGAAAGTGAAACTAAAACTACAAAAATAATTTTAAGGCACAACTAAACAAATGAGAATAAGCAGTGTGGTGCAGTGGATAGAGAAAAGATTAGGACTCGGGAGACCTGGGTTTCCCTGCTCAACCATGGAAACTCACTGAGGGTGGTGGAACCACCAGTCTAACCACTCCTTACTTACCTCACTTATTTTGAAAGCTCTGGTAGGGTTATTTGGTTCTGCTTTGATGGCACACAGCATAACAAACAAATTATAACAGTAAAATACAATTGGATGGAAAGCTATGTTTTACCATGTAAGTATCTGAAAGTGCAGCATCTGTCTGAGACCCCCTCTCTACAGATAATCAATTGCCACAAACCCAGTCAGATTTTCAAAAAAGTAGTTCACAGCTGGTAGAAGGACAACAAGGATGGGGCCAGCTTACCTATTTCTAGCAAGGGTTTCACAACCTATGATGAGCCACCCAGAAGCAATATTTTGGAGATTATGATCTTATTGGTTGCCAAGGTGGTTTCTGCAAATTTACTGTCTTGTTCATTATTGGAATCCAAAAGATTTTCTAAATTGCTACATGAACTCTGTTGTGTTCCAGATTATCTGGACATGAACTATCCTAGGGCAGATGAAGAATAAGACACTTGTCCTCTGAAGTATATGTTAGAATGGAGCTAATTGTGTTATAGAGTCCTATGAGGTACAGGAAGTACAACTCAGAATCCATATAGCAAATCTTCATATCTTAACATAGAGTTGTATTTTAGAAATACCCATTTGCTGGAAATGTGCAAGTAAGGAAGACTTGTTTTGTTTATGTCAGTTGCTGAAGTCGGCTTTTGTTATGATACTAAAGGCAAGCATTAACTAGTTTCAGATTGTTCTTTGAGTATTTGACAAAACCTTGCAATTCTTGAAGTGAAGTGGCATTTATTGGGGGATACACTTGTGGTTACTCTTTCATTACATTACATGTGATGGTAGTCATCTAGTGGAATCTTATATAAAACTGCTTAGAGAGGTCTTGATGGGGTTGCACTCCCTCTGAAGGATCGGGTTTGCAGTTTGGGTGTACTCTTGGACCCAAGCTCTCTCTATGGAGGCACAAATACTTGCTGGGGCCAAAAGTGCTTTCCATCACCTCCAGCTGATTGCCCAACTGCACCCCTATCTAGAGAAGAAATGCCTAACAACAGTGGTTCATGCTTTGGTAATCTCCAAAATAGACTTCTGCAATGCTTTCTATATAGGGCTGCCCTTGAAGTCAGTACAGAAACTGCAGCAAGTCCAAAATGTGTGGCCAGACTGATCTCAGGTACCAACAGATATGACCATATATCTCCAGTCTTGGCACATCTCCATTGGCTCCCTGTTAGTTTCCATGCTCAATTCAAAGTGCTGGTTATCACCTATAAATCCCTAAATTGTTTAGGACCTTAATATCTGTTGGACTGTCTCTCCTACAAAACGACTACCTGTCCCACCCAGTTTTTGCAGTCCAGGATGTTAAATCAATAACACCAAGAGATGCCAAAAGAGCGAACATCAGAAACCGAACTTTTTCAGTTGTGGCCCTAGGTGTCTGGAATAAATGTCCAGCTGAGGTTTGCCAGACACGTTCCCTTGCAGTCTTTAAGAAGCTAGTAAAAACAAAACTGTCCAAACCTGTCTTTTACTGGTTATTGTATTTGGGACCTCCAACGTTTTTTTAATCTGTTTATTTATATAAAGATAGGTTAGCTAGTCAGTGATTAATCAATCACTGATTGATTGATTGATTGATTGATTGATTGATTGATTGATTGATTGATTGATTGATTGATTGATTGATTGATTGCAAATATCCACCGGATACTAGAGAGCACCAAAGAATTTCAGAAGATCAGTCTGTGCTTTACAGACTACAGCAAAGCCTTTGACTGTGTAGATCATGAGAAACTATGGGTTGTTCTGAAAGAAATGGGTGTACCTTAGCACTTGACTGTCTTGATGCATAACTTGTATTGTAGGCAAGAAGCTACTCTTTGGACAGGATATGGAAACACAAAATGGTTTCCTATAGGCAAAGATGTCAGACAAGGGTGCATTTTTCCCCTTATCTGTTCAATCTGTATGCAGCACATGTCATATGGAAAGCCAGATGAGTAAGGAGTGAAAATTGGTACAAGAAACATCAATAATTTAAGATATGCAGATAGCACTATCTTACTGGCAGAAAGTAGTAATGACTTTAAATGACTTTTAGAGAAAATGAAAGAAGAAAGTGCTAAAGCAGTACTGCAGTTGAATGTTAAGAAGACAAAAATCATGACTACAGAAGAACTACACACCTTCAGCATTCACAATGAATAAACTGAATTAGTTAGAGATTTGTATACCTTGGTTCAATCATCAATCCAAATGGAAGCTGCAGCCAAGAAAACAGAAGAAGACTGAGGCAAGGAAGGGCAGCAATGAAGGAATTAACAAAGACCATCAAGTGTAAGGATGAGTCACTGGAGACAAAGACCAAGAGCATCCTCACTCTTGTATTTCTGATCACCATGTATAGGTGTGAAAGCTGGACCATAAAGAAAAACATTGAAAAACTAGAAAAACTAGAAAAACATTGATTCATTTGAGATGTAGTGCTGAAGGAAAGCTTTGCAGATACCCTGAACTGCCAGAAAGACAAACAAGTGGGTCCTAGATCAAATAAAGCCTGGAGGCAAAAATGTTGAAACTGAACCTATCTTACTTTGGGCACATCATGAGAACGTAGGATTCTTTAGAAAAAAACAATAATGCTGGATAGGTGGAAGGCAGCAGGAAAAGAAGACAAAATATGAGATGGATTGGCTCCCTAAAGGAACCACAGGCTTGAGTTTACAAGTGCTGAGCTGAGCAGTTGAGGACAGGATATTTTGGAGATTGCTTATTCATAGGGCTGCCATAAGTCAGCAGTGACTTGAAGGCAGATAACAATACTTATGTATTCTTGTATTTATTCTTGTATGCATTCTTGTATGCTTTGTTGTAAATCACCCAGAGAGTGTGTTGCACTATGAGGTAGTATATAAGTTGAAATAATAAATAAATAAATAAATAAATAAATAAATAAATAAATAAATAAATAAATAAATAAATAAATAAATAAATAAGTAAGTAAGTAAGTAAGTAAGTAAGTAAGTAAGTAAGTAAGTAAGTCCTGTTGGATCCAATGGGACTTTCTCTCACATAACTGAGTACAGGATTGTAGACAGAGATTCTGACCAGTATCATGATTAGACATGGGGACGAATATAAAAATGAATCGGGATATTCATTGAATATCCCTGATTCATCAGATATTTGTTGCTTCATATTATTGGGGTCCAGAGACCCCTACGAATATGAAGCAACGAACATAACTCTTTTACATTTCTCCCTTCATTCCCTATCTACTTATGCCCCCGCTGATCAGCTGTTCCTCAGGGGCATAAGCAGAGAGAGATTTTCCCTTCGGGTGGCTTGCTAAAGCCTGCCCGAAGGGAATCCCACCCCCGGGGCTGGGAGATGGCTTGGTTCCCCTTTCCTCCTCTTCCTATGCCCGCGCAGCATAGGAAGAGGAGGGAAGGGATCAAAGCAGGATGAAAGCGATCCCCCAGCCCTGCTGCCTTTGCAAAGGCAGTGTGACTATGGGATGGCTTGAGTCCCGCTTTCCCTCCTTTTCCTATGCCCCCACAGCATAGGAAGAGGAGGGGAAAAGGGATCAAAGCAATCCCCCAGCCCCTCTGCCTTTGCAAAGACAGGGAAGATGGGGGATCGCTTCTGACAGGCTACGCTCCTCTTCCTACCCCCGCTGGGGCATAGGAAGAGGAGCAAAGGGGGACCCAAAGACAGCAGGGTGGG
This sequence comes from Intellagama lesueurii, assembly GCA_037013535.1. Taxonomy (NCBI): domain Eukaryota; kingdom Metazoa; phylum Chordata; class Lepidosauria; order Squamata; family Agamidae; genus Intellagama; species Intellagama lesueurii. Next base: position 77,456,309 of record JBAJHW010000006.1, read on the forward strand.
GGATCACTTGGGGGGCAATTCATGGTTCGAGCATCATCAAGTTTGATGACCCACGAACCAAGACAAAACACCATTTTGGCGCTTCGTCCCTATCTCTAATCATGATATTACTGGACAGCCAGAAAAATCATCATAAGGAACCCTTTGTTTCAAACTGGGAAGCTGCATAATCAGCTTGCTTATCAAAAGTTTCCATTTTGCTTTAACCGATACTCTCACAGAGCAGTGATAAAATTTTACTTCCAACATGTTGATACAAGCATGTTGTCCAAAACACAGTTGTGTTTCCTCAGACAATCTTCAAGCTTTGTGGTAGTGAACTGTTGGTTAACTGTTAAGTAAATCATAACCATATGGCAGTGTGCTCCTTTTGTCTGTTCTGGCTGAGCACACAGAAGTGTTTTTCTTCTGCTATGCAATGTCTGACCAGAATTATCATTGTAAATAAAACAGGTGTGTACTGAAAGAAAGCTAGTTTAAAGAAACAGCAAGAATAGAAAGCATCAGTGACCTCAGCTTTGAACACAGTGAACTATAATTCATAAGCGGTACCCACTCTATCCATTACACCAGTGGGGTATAATGGACAGAGTGATGGACTAGGACTCAGGAGACCTGGGCTTGATTTTCTGCTCTGCCATGAAAATTCATAGTGAAGGTGAAGCTTGGAACTGGTAAAACCACTCCTTAAATACCTCACTTATCTTGAAAACTCTATTAGGATCACTATAAATAGCTTCCAACTTGACAGCGTGTACCAACAACAACAATTCTTAAGCATCTGCCCCAATATGGAACAGAGTGGCTATGACTGAAAAATTGTTTGGTTTACACAGAAACATAAAATCAGTATTACAAGTATTCCAGTATTATTTCTGTTAAGTTTGTACATCTTTCTCTCTCTCCCTCTTATAATATTAATAGCAAGAGCAAGGCTGTCATTATTGGCATAAGCAGCCCTGTTCAGAGAGTGCACATTATCAATATGTTATGTTCTGAAAAAAATACAGGGAAATTCTAGTGCCCAAGTCTGACATTGCACATTAAAAATGTTTATCAATACAAAATAATACTTTATTTATGACTTAAAATTAGTAAGATGGCCTAAGACGTGAAGAATTCATGTCAAAATGCCTCCAGAAATGTTATTAAAGTGTTTTTAAAGTAATTAGAAAACATTACACCAAAAGGTAACTACAAGTAGAATTGCTACATTACCGGTACTTTTGATTTGTAACTTAATTATACCAAAATATATTTACAGGTAGCTACATTCCTTGTAGTGGAGGCAGTGACAGAGTTTACTTTCTTGGGCTCCATGATCACTGCAGATGGTGACAGCAGCCACAAAATTCAAAGACGCCTGCTTCTTGGGAGGAAAGGGATGACAAACCTAGACAGCATCTTAAAAAGCAGAGACATCACCTTGCTGACAAAGGTCCGCATAGTCAAAGCTATGGTTTTTCCTGTAGCGATGTATGGAAGTGAGAGCTGGACCATAAAGAAGGCTGACCGCCGAAGAATTGATGCTTTTGAATTGTGGTGCTGGAGGAGACTCTTGAGAGTCCCCTGGACTGCAAAGAGAACAAACTTATCCGTTCTGAAGGAAATCAACCCTGAGTGCACACTGGAAAGACAGATCCTGAAGCTGAGGCTCCAATACTTTGGCCATCTCATGAGAAGAGAAGACTCCCTGGAAAAGACCCTGATGTTGGGAAAGTGTGAAGGCAAGAGGAGAAGGGGACGACAGAGGACGAGATGGTTGGACAGTGTCATCGAAGCTACCAACATGAATTTGACCCAACTCCGGGAGGCAGTGGAAGACAGGAGGGCCTGGCGTGCTCTGGTCCATGGGGTCACGAAGAGTCGGACACGACTTAACAACTAAACAACAACAACAACATTCCTTGTAACTAGCTATTTCCAAGTTCTAGTGTATCAGTATTTCTTTACATCAGTACATCAGTATTTCTTTATTTGAACGTGAGATAAGTTAATTTAAATAATTTCATGGAAGAGAAGTTTCGTATTCCTTATCTTTATATCTGATCCCTTTATGGGTGCTTGAAGGTCCTCTTAGATACTACCACGACCACCTCACTTAGCTGCAAGCCACATTATTTATGATCCTTCTTTCCTCTAGCCCTCTTAAGAATCTTTCCAGAAACATTTGGGAAGCATGTGGAAGGAAGGAACCAAGAAATGTTATTTTTCTGAACTTTCTTAAGTTAACATGTTTTAGGATCCAAGCCATCACATCTTGTACTTGCAAACCACTCATCACTTTGCAGTCACTGGTTAAGGTAGATGGGTGCTGATGCCCATAAATATTTTGTTATGACTAATGTACCCTTAACAGAGAGTGTTGAGTGACACTTTAAAAGCAACTTGCTGAAGCGTTTTACTAGAAGCTTTTTAGCAATTAGCAAAACCAAGAAAAGAAAAGAATTGTTTTAACAGTTGAGAGAACTACAGTGGGAGTAAGAAAACTGGGAGAGATATGTGAGCTCTGCTTATATAATTAATATAATTTTTACTTAATTATTGATGGATATATATAAATATTTTAATCAGCTGATAAGCTATAATCATACAGGTAAGCTATAATCAGGCATACAGAATCATGCATATGACATCTAACTAGTATGCAATCATTCTCAACAGAGAAAACTCTGAAAGTAATTCTTTAAGTCTAGCAAGTTCATACTATTATGGGTGTGGAAAGAAAAAGGAGCAAGGGAGAGAGGGGTCACATATTAAGACATTCAAGAAATCTACAACACAGCCAGTGCTCCTTTGATGTTCTGTCATCCAGATCAGATTCTACTAGCAAGCAAACAAAACTGCAATCTTATACAGACTTACCTAGGAGTGAGCCCCACTGAACTCAGTGGGGCTTAATTCTGAAAAAAGATGCATGGGGTTGCTCTTGCAGATGAAAGAAGCATCCTTGTCACATTCAGCACCAAGAACTGACTGCTACTTACCAAGGAAAGAGAAGATGCTTTTCAATGCAAAACTGCAATCTGTTGAGAAGATCTCAGATAGTCACTATAAACACTGTGCCATCCAATGAATTTGTGCAACGTAGCTCTGTATATTTTTAAGAATTCCCCAAAGATTTCCCTCTACTCCCTAGATTATTTTGCCCCATATTTTCTACCCTATTGCCTAAACATTCCCTGCTCCAGTGAGTCCTCATTGTTGATTTGAGTGTCAGCCTGTCTCTTACCCTTGCCCTATAAGAGTAATTTACTAACCTGATTTGCTCTTTGGGAATCAATCCAATCCTGTAAATTCTTTAGCCAACATCTGTAGCTTCTTAAATGGTTCCGGTATTTTGCAGTGTTTTTTGCAAGGGGGGAGGGGAGGATAAACTCACATCCAAATACAATGTTTTCCAAATATCAGGATTCCACCACCCTGAAGTACAGTTTTGGCTGGCAGGGCAATGCCTGTTGACAAAGGCTCTGCACAGACAACTTGGAAAAATATCTTAACTTTTGCATCAACCAAAGGATGTGAACCATCCTTTGGTTGATGCAAAAAGACAAGAGCTCCAGTGGGATGATCGATCAAGTGATTTTCCTGGCCTTATCCACCATTCTTGGCCTGCAAAAATGAAGAAAATTAGCTGGATGGTTTCTACCTGGCTCCATCCAGGAGTGGTTTTGGAGCATGGGGCAAGATTTGTTCCCTATATAAATACAATACATCCTTGAAGGATTTACTGAAAAACGAATGCTTTAATAATCATATAAAACTATTTATTGCCATTTCCAACCATAACACTGGGGATATCCCCTTTCAAAAGAATACATTGTGATCTTCCATGCCATACAGCAACCCCAACCAGTTCTTTTTCTAGATTTAAGGCAAGTAGTCTAGTCTAGAAATTGGAAAAACGCTCAAGATCTCTCATTACAAGCATTTACGCATAAGATATGGCATACAATGTTGATGGAAAAAATGACTAATAAAGTTAGATTATATAGAGGAGAAATAAGGCACAGTCAATTCACTGAAAACTGGAAGCCTTTATTAAAATATGCCAATAAAATAAATCTCGAGACACGTGGTTTGGAAAACAATTTGGAGCATTTAGATTGTTGGTCGATATTTCTTTAAGATGAGACGGGGAATGGTGTAAAAATGTGATTTTGAGAAATGTGGGGAATAGCAATTGGTCAACAGTTAAATTGTATAACAATTATATAACAAGTAAGATGACAGTTTACTATGTTAAGCTTTGTATTTATGACTTGTAACATGATGGATTGTCTTTTCTTTAGAAATAAAAAAAGGTACGAAGAAAAAAACAAAACAAAACTATTTATTGCCATTTCCAACCATAACACTGGGGATATCCCCTTTCAAAAGAATACATTGTGATCTTCCATGCCATACAGCAACCCAAAGAATGCCCCCAATAAATTGGGGTGGTGGTTCTGCGGTAGTGTGGAATCAGGTACTGCAGAGTGGAATCAGGTTGGTCCGGGAGCGGCCCCAGCGGATCTCTCCCCCCCCCCCCAGCACTGTAATCGCACAATCCGCAGCACTGGGCGATCAGATGAGCTATACTTTACCTGTGTTTGTGAGGGGACTCACTGAAACCTGTTCTGGCCGCACTACCCACCACAGCATAGGGACTAGTTAAGCTAAGTCCCATGCCCGCCATCGAGCTTCTCAAGCTCCCCCTTAAGGTCGGCTAGGAATATTTCCATGCCCATGTCTGAAAGATGCACGCCATCATGCCGAAACAGCTCAGGTCTATCAGCGCGGATCTCCCAGTGACCAATCACCGATCCCAGGCCATTGCAAACCGCTCTGCAGACTTCCCTGTTAATACGCCTCCTTGCAGTGTTAACACTCTGCTTCTGCCTCTCATCCCGCCACACCAGCCGAGGGATGATCGTAGACCAAATAATGCTCAAGGCAGGATACACCGTCTTCATCCACCTGATATCACGAATGACATCCAATATCAGGGCCTTGCCCGCATGCCTTGCCCAATCATTACCACTCAAATGTATGAGCAATACATCAGGGGTTTGCGTGCCAAACGCAGCCACTCTGCCAAATTAGCTCCACATCAGACCGTGAATCCCTTTCCATATGATATGGGCTCACACTCCAAGTCGCTCCCCCACGCTGACTGAGCCGCATATTTTGCTGCCCAAAATATGTAGCTGTGGCCAAGAATCATGACCAGCCGCCGTATTCCAGACCATACTGGACCTGTAAAGACAAAAGTCCAGGCGCCTGCCTAGACGTGAGGGAGTGCACATACATATCTGCGGTAAGCTGAAGACGACCAACGTCCAAGACGTTTAATGTCATCAGGATGATAACCCAGAGCGGCTGCAGTTGAAGCAGCACCAATTCTAAAAGAATGTGTACCGAACTTCATTCCATGTATTCCCACCTTACCGAACACCAAATCTGTCAATTTCCAAAACTGATATTTCGTTAAAGGAGCACCATCTTCATTAATGAAAAAATAACCCTGACTCTGCCCCCTGACATCTAAATATGCCCTCAATGCCTTTACTGGGCAAAGTTCCCTTATGGAGCAAGTAGCTAACTGAAGATCAGCCCCTTTACCACGCTGATCCACCTTGGATTGGCGAATATGAATCCTTACCAAGTCCTCTTCCAACCTAACATCGAACCATTGTAAGGCCATTCTCGACACATCGTTCTTTCCTGCAGCTACAACTTCACTAATCCTAAAAGCACCAAAAAATGTCAATAGAGATGCTGCCCGAAATAACGTAGCCTCATATGCATCCTTACAAATAAATGGCCATTCTGGGGAAATTGGAGCCCTTGCATCCTTAACCTCACCCCTTTCCTTACTCCAGCCCTCGATCATTTTCTTGATCCAAAAGTCTGAAGTATAATCTACATACCTATGAATCCTAGCATGAAAAGCTAGGGCGGACATCCTACTCTGTATGGATCCTGGCGCCAAACACTTCCTATTTAAATGTACTATGAATTGCTGCAGGTGTTCTAGCGGAGCAGGCCAACTCAAGTCCAAACTGACAGATGTTCTGAATGCCTGGAACTCTGTACTCACTGCCATGTACCCTTTCCGCATCCTCGGGGCCAATGCCAAGCCTATTGCTCACTCTGCGTCATCACGCCAATTTGCCAGACCTCTGGGGGCAGCATCTCTGGAAATTCGCTGGCTCCTGGATCTAACTCCCTGAACCGAGTGATCTGTTGGCGCGATAGGCCATCACCCAAGTTGTTATCCAAGCCAGGAATGTGCTTTGCCTGGATTAAAACGTTATACTTCAAAGCCCTCAAAGTAAAGGCACGCACCAGTGCCATAACACGCTCTGAGTGGACATGAGGTTGTTTATTATGTAAACCACCGCCTGGTTGTTGCACCAGAAGCGTACTGCTGAATTAGCCCATTCATGTGCCCACATTCAAAGGGCACCTACAATTGGAAAAAATTCCAAGAACGTGAGGTCCCTAGTAATACCTTGCTGGTGCCATTCCTCGGGCCACATCTCCGTGCACCATCTTCCCTTGAAGTAAATCCCAAAACCTATGGAGCCTGCCACGTCAATCTGAACCTGAAACTCAGCCCTAATGTTCATTTCAGTCCTCCAGAATGGATTAGGCATCCTTCAGTCTCAAGAGACTATGGTAATGTGCTCTGTATGGAGGACTAGGAACAGCGTCTGGTGTGGCTGAGAAGTCCAGTTCGAGAGTGACAATCCCTTCCACACTGAAGACAAATACAATCTGTCCCCTGTCCAGCTCCCTGATTTTGCTGGTTTTGGGACTGCCTCTTTGCCTCAGCCTGCTGGACAAGGGTCTCTTCAAATTGGGAGAGGCCGTGATGCACCGCCTGCCTCCAGGCTGAGCGCTCAGATGTCAACGTGTCTGGGGTGATTTCCCTGCACTAATTCTCCATACAGGAGATCTTTTGGAATCCGACCAACAGCCATTCTCATGACATGCCCGAGCCAACGCAGACGTCGCTGTTTCAGTAATGTATACATGCTAAAAATTCCAGCTTGTTCTTTGTTGTTGTTATTGTTTAGTCGTTAAGTCGTGTCCGACTCTTCGTGACCCCATGGACCAGAGCACGCCAGGTGCTCCTGTCTTTCACTGCCTCCCGGAGTTGGGTCAAATTCATGTTGGTCACTTCAGTGACACTGTCCAACCATCTCGTCCTCTGTCGTCCCCTTCTCCTCTTGCCCTCACACTTTCCCAACATCAGGGTCTTTTCCAGGGAGTCTTCTCTTCTCATGAGATGGCCAAAGTATTGGAGCCTCAGCTTCAGGATCTGTCCTTCCAGTGAGCACTCAGGGTTGATTTCCTTCAAAATGGATAGGTTTGTTCTCTTTGCAGTCCAGGGGACTCTCAAGAGTCTCCTCCAGCACCACAGTTCAAAAGCATCAATTCTTCGGCGGTCAGCCTTCTTTATGATCCAGCTCTCACTTCCATACATCGCTATTGGAAAAACCATAGCTTTGACTATGCAGACTTTTGTCAGCAAGGTGATGTCTCTGCTTTTTAAGATGCTGTCTAGGTTTGTCATCGCTTTCCTCCCAAGAAGCAGGTGTCTTTTAATTTCGTGGCTGCTGTCACCATCTGCAGTGATCATGGAGCCCAAGAAAGTAAAATCTGTCACTGCCTCCATATCTTCCCCTTCTATTTGCCAGGAGGTGATGGGACCAGTGGCCATGATCTTAGTTTTTTGGATGTTGAGCTTCAGACCATTTTTGGCGCTCTCCTCTTTCACCCTCATTAAGAGGTTCTTTAATTCCTCCTCACTTTCTGCCGTCAGAGTGGTATCATCTGCATATCTGAGGTTGTTGATATTTCTTCCGGCAATCTTAATTCCAGCTTGGGATTCCTCCAGTCCTGCCTTTCGCATGATGTATTCTGCATATAAGTTAAATAAGCAGGGAGATAATATACAGCCTTGTCGTACTCCTTTCCCAATTTTGAACCAATCAGTTGTTCCATATCCAGTTCTAACTGTTGCTTCCTGTCCCACATAGAGATTTCTCAGGAGATAGATAAGGTGGTCAGGCACTCCCATTTCTTTAAGAACTTGCCATAGTTTGTTGTGGTTGACACAGTCAAAGGCTTTTGCATAGTCAATGAAGCAGAAGTAGATGTTTTTCTGGAACTCTCTGGCTTTCTCCATAATCCAGCGCATGTTAGCAATTTGGTCTCTAGTTCCTCTACCCCTTCGAAATCCAGCTTGTACTTCTGGGAGTTCTCAGTCCACATACTGCTGAAGCCTACCTTGTGGGATTTTGAGCATAACCTTGCTAGCGTGTGAAATGAGTGCAATTGTACGGTAGTTGGAGCATTCTTTGGCACTGCCCTTCTTTGGGATTGGGATGTAGACTGATCTTTTCCAATCCTCTGGCCACTGCTGAGTTTTCCAAACTTGCTGGCATATTGAGTGTAACACCTTAACAGCGTCATCTTTTAAGATTTTAAATAGTTCAACTGGAATGCCATCACCTCCACTGGCCTTGTTGTTAGCCATGCTTTCTAAGGCCCACTTGACTTCACTCTCCAGGATGTCTCGCACAAGGTCAGCAACCGCACTATCTGGGTTGTCCGGGACGTCCAGATCTTTCTGGTATAATTCCTCTGTGTATTCTTGCCACCTCTTCTTGATGTCTTCTGCTTCTGTGAGGTCCCTACCATTTTTGTCCTTTATCATGTCCATCTTTGCACAAAATTTTCCTTTAAAATCTCCAATTTTCTTGAACAGATCTCTGGTTTTTCCCTTTCTATTATTTTCCTCTATTTCTTTGCACTGTTCATTTAAGAAGGCCCTCTTGTCTCTCCTTGCTATTCTTTGGAAGTCCGCATTCAATTTTCTGTAACTCTCCCTATCTCCCTTGCAGTTTGTTTCCCTTCTCTTCTCTGCTATTTGTAAGGCCTCGTTGGACAGCCACTTTGCTTTCTTGTATTTCCTTTTCTTTGGGATGGTTTTTGTTGCTGCCTCCTGTACAATCTTACAAGCTTCCATCCGTAGTTCTTCAGGCACTCTGTCCACCAAATCTAGTTCCTTAAATCTGTTCTTCACTTCCACTGTGTATTCATAAGGGATTTGGTTTAGATTATACCTGACTAGCCCAGTGGTTTTTCCTACTTTCTTCAGTTAAAGCTTGAGTTTTGCTATAAGAAGCTGATGATCAGAGCCACAATCAGCTCCAGGTCTTGTTTTTGCTGACTGTATAGAGCTTCTCCATCTTTGGCTGCAGAGAATATAATCAATCTGATTTCGGTATTGCCCATCTGGTGATGTCCATGTGTAGAGTCGCCTCTTGTGTTGTTGGAAAAGAGTGTTTGTGATGACCAGCTTTTTCTCTTGGCAAAACTCTACTAGCCTTTGCCCTGCTTCATTTTGAACTCCAAGGCCAAACTTACCTATTGTTCCTTTTATCTCTTGACTCCCTACTTTAGCATTCCAATCCCCTATAATGAGAAGAACATCTTTATTTGGTGTCAGTTCTAGAAGGTGTTGTAAGTCTTCATAGAATTGGTCAGTTTCAGCCCCTTCAGCATCGGTGGTTGGTGCATAAACTTGGATTACTGTGATGTTGAAAGGTCTGCCTTGGATTCGTATTGAAATCATTCTATCATTTTTGAGATTATATCCCAGTAGAGCTTTTCCCACTCTTTTGTTGACTATCAGGGCTACTCCATTTCTTCTATGGGATTCTTGCCCACAATAGTAGATATGATAATGGTCTGAATTGAATTCGCCCATTCCCGTCCATTTTAGTTCACTGATGCCCAGGATGTCAATGTTTATTCTTGCCATCTCCTGTTTGACCACATCCAGCATACCAAGGTTCATAGATCTTACATTCCAGGTTCCTATGCAGTATTTTTCTTTGCAGCATCGGACTTTCCTTTCACTTCCAGGCGCGTCCGCAGCTGAGCGTCCTTTCGGCTTTGGCCCAACCACTTCATTAGCTCTGGAGCTACTTGTACTTGTCCTCCGCTCTTCCTCAGTAGCATGTTGGATGCCTTCCGACCTGAGGGGCTCATCTTCCAGCATCATATCTTTTAGCCTTTTGTTTCTGTTCATGGGGTTTTCTTGGCAAAGATACTGGAGTGGCTTGCCAGTTCCTGCTCCAGGTGGATCGCGTTTAGTCAGAACTCTCCACTATGACCTGTCCATCTTGGGTGTCCCTGCATGGCATAGCCCACAGCTTCTCTGAATTACTCAAGCCCCTTCGCCACGACAAGACAGCAATCCATGAAGGGGCTCATTCTAGGACTACTCTATTTGGAACTTTGTCTTGCCAGGTGATACCAAAAATGCGTCAGAGACAACGTGTTCAGCTTCCTCTCCTGCTATGCACGAAGGGTCCAGGACTCACTGCAGTACAGGAGTGTGCTCAGGACACAGGCTCTATAGACCTGGATCTTGGTATATGCCGTCAGCTTCTTAGTAAGCCAAACTCTCTTTCTAAGTCTGGAGAACGTGGTAGCTGCTTTGCCAAGGCATTTATCCAGCTCGACATCTAGGGAGAGAGTGTCAGAGATCGTTGAGCCAAGGTACACAAAGTCATGAGCAACCTCCAATTCTTTTGTGGAGATGGTAATAGAGGGAGGTGAGTCCACACCCTGGCCCATCACTTGTGTTTTCTTTAGGCTGATTGTTAATCCAAAATCTTGGCAGGCCTTGCTAAAGTGATTCATGAGTTGTTGGAGGTCTTCAGCAGAGTGGGCAACAACAGCTGCATCATTGGCGAAGAGGAAGTCCCACATGCATTTCAGCTGGACTTTGGTCTTCGCTCTCAATCTAGATAGATTAAAGAGCTTTCCATCTGATCTAGTCCGGAGATAGACACTTTCTGTTGCAGTTCCAAAGGCGTGCTTCAGCATGACAGCAAAAAAGATCCCAAACAGGGTCGGCGCGAGGACACAGCCCTGTTTCACTCCACTTTGGATGTCAAAGGGATCTGATGTTGAGCCATCAAAAACTACAGTGCCCTTCATTTCCTCATGAAAGGACCTGATGATGTTCAGGAGTCAAGGTGGACATTCAATCTTGGGAAAGATTTTAAAAAGGCCTTCCCTGCTAACCATATGTGAGATCTATGAAGGCCACAAAGAGTGGCTGTTGTTGTTCCCTACATTTCTCCTGCAACTGTCTGAGGGAGAATACCATGTCAATGGTGGATCTATTAGCTCGAAATCCACACTGTGATTCTGGATAGACTCTGTCTGCAAGCACCTGAAGTCTCTTCACCACAACACAGGCAAGCAGCTTCCCTACAACACTGAGAAGAGATATGCCACGGTAGTTATTTCAGTTGCCCCTGTCTCCTTTGTTCTTGTACAATGTGACGATGTTTGCATCCTTCATGTCCTGTGGTACTCCACCTTCCCTCCAGCAAAGACAAACCTCCAGAATGACATCCCGCTGAAATCAGCAAGGAACTGACTCCAAACGTGAAAATCCTGCCACATGCCCTTTGTAACCCGAGTTCGATGAAAAGGGCGATGCAGCCCTCTCATCACATTGCATAATCTACGAAGAAATGCCTGGCCTGGAGCAATTACCCTACACGCAAAATTTAGGTGACCTACAATCTCTTGCAGTTCTTTCAAAGATGCTTTCCTGCTTTCCAAGAGTAAACAAATCCAAGACCTGAGGGTCTCCAGTTTGTCCTCTGGCAACCGGGAGGCTTGTTGCCTAGTGTCTAATTCTATTCCCAGGAAAGTAAGTGCTGTCGCTGGCCCTTCTGTTTTCTCCTCAGCTAATGCCAACCCCAACTCCTGTGCCATTGTTTGGAAGGTTTCTATTATAAATCTGCAGTGACCAGTGTTACTTTCACTACAAAAAAGATAGTCATCCAAATAATGGGCAGTGTTCTTACAACCTATCCTGCTCCTAAGCTCCCATTCTAAAAATGAACTGAATCGCTCAAATGCAGCGGACGAAATAGAACAGCCCATTGGCAGTGCCCTATCAATATAGTAGGAACCTTGGAAATGGAAGCCTAGGAGCTCAAAGTCATGTGGGTGGACAGGAAGAATATGAAATGCTGACTTAATGTCACATTTCGCAAGCTCCACCCCAATACTGCATCTATGAACCATACACACCGCCTTGTCAAAAGAGGTGTAGTGCACAGTGCAAAGTACTTGCGGTATGGCATCATTCACAGACTCTCCCTCCGGGTAAGACAAATGATGAATGAGCCTGTACTCTCCCGGTAAAGCCATGGGCACCACTCCCAGCAGTGACACCCGGAGGTTCTCTAAGGGGGGATGCTGGAAAGGTCCCAAAACTCTACCTTCTGTAACTTCCTTCTGTATTTTTGCCTTAACAATACCTTCCATCCCCTGCACTGACTTCAATTTTTTTGCAAAAAAAGGCCTTACGTTCACCTAACGCCGGTATCTTAAAACCTTCAGTAAAGCCATGCAATAAATACTGTGCGTCTGTCTTCCTAGGGTAATCCCGTAATCAGGTCTCCAATACAGATGTCTTAATTGGGCTGGGGCCCTTTGTTAGAGAAACCCCCCCCCCCATTAGCCTTTTTGCCCCCTGGGGTATCCTTATTGATATTTCACTGACCTCTGGCCCTAAAACATGACATGCTGGGGTGCTGACCCCCGCAGGCCGAACATTTGTGCCTAAAGCGGCAAGGTTTGCGCGTGCATGTGCCCTTGGCATTATAGTCCCAACAGAGCAAGCAGGGTTGAACCACTTGCCCCGTGCCACCACGGGGACTTGGAGAAGGACCTGGCTTACGTATAAGATGACTGCTATTGAACCTATCGCCTAGATTAGGCCTGGCAGGAGTCATAAATTGCAGCCAAAGGCCCGTCAGCAGTTCGTCCCATCTCAAATTTGGATGAATAGCACTCTGCATATGGAATGGTTCAAAATAGAGCAACCACGCCTGCAACCACGAAGTCTACATAGGCCCTGTAAATCAAATCCAGATACTGGAATAGTGACTGGGCCCTCCACGGCTGCACCTTCACTACCACGCCAGCATAAATCAAGAAACCTGGCAACCAGTTTGCCCATGTCCTCTCGGGCCTATGTCTCCTACGTCTCTCCTTTTCCCATTCGTCCTCCTTATCAATGTCCTTTTTGTCTACCTCTCTATTAAGGAGATCAAATAAGTCAACATAGTTACCTTTTCAAATCTTTTCTTTAGTTGCTGGAGTAAGGTGATCGCCTAGTGGCATTGCATGGTCCCCGAAAGGCAGAGCCTTCAAAGGGACTGAATTGTATCCCATGTCCAGCACTGATGGGTAAGGCCAGACCTCTACTCCCGACGTCGACCCCATGGCCACTGGTAAAGCAAACTGAGGGTCCGGGATAGCCCAACTCCCCACTGGTGTACTAGTGCTGGGCCAGATGCCAACTGGAGCCCCGTAGCCCTGTGTGTTATGTGTTACATGCATTGGCCAGCTGCCCTGACTGCTGCCCAGCCATGGCCATGCAGTTACTTGGTTAAACATGTAAGGTGTTCGTGCCAACTCACGTGCTACTGGGGGTGGTGTTTCCTGCTCCTCCCTGTTAAACCGCTCATCTGAAGCCTTCTCCTCCCCTTCATTGAGTCTGCCTCGGAACCCTTCCGTGGAATGTTCGGCCACCAGTGTTCGCAGTCCCTGCCCCTCTTCTTCGTTCTGATGCTGAGGCGTTGTAATTGATGCTACCAATCCCTTTCTGGATGGCCATGCAGCCCTCCAGTCATCCTCTAAAGCCGCAAAACGGGACATTAAATTCTCGGCCATAGCCTTGAGTTTAGCCTTCCTATGACTTTTAGCCTCCCTCTCAGACCGTCTTGGTTGTGATCCACTCTGTTGTGCTACCTGTTGCTCTGGTCTTTCAGCCTCCAAGGCTGAAATTTTTCCTTGAAGCTGTTGCCATATTGGCCATGCCTTCTCATCAGAAGAGGACTGGGGAGGCAATATCTGAGGAGCAGCTCTCTTTTTATCTGGCTGCTTCCCTTTTTTGTTACCTTGTCCCTTCCTGGACGCCATTTCAGCCACTTAAATTGAAAACTTGGTTCTAATTAAGCTAAACTTCGTACACCACTGGCTCCGAAGATGTACTATTGCCTAAATGCTCAATTAATTACCAATTAACTCCTCTGAGCAAAAGCCCAGCACTATGAGTAAAACCAATTAATAAATCAATAAATCGCAGAAAAAAACTAATTCTGCTCCACCCTTAATTAAAACTTGAACCCCACAACCAACTAAGCTATAACCTCCTCTGTAAAATATTATTTTATTATCCTTATAAATATTTCTGTGTTTATTATATAGCTCCAATTATATTATTATCACCCAATTTAATTAAAGAATTTATCAATTAATATTATTATTAATTATTATTATTATTATTTATTTATGTATTATTATTATTATTATATAATTAATTAATCACCACCTCTCGCCAAGGGGTTGCACCCACCTTAAAGAAACCCCACACCTAAAACACGTCAAAGGTATTAATTGTTAAATTAATTTAAAAAAAAAACTCCACTCTACCAATTAATATTCTAAACACCGTCAATCAATGAAATTTATCTAATGTAACCCAAATCAATTTGAATTAATCCAGTTTATCTATAATATCAATATCTTCCCTATCCCCTGCTGGGCGGGGGAGGCGGGGGGCGCGTGCCAAAACGCTTATAAATATGTCCAAACACCCTTTGTCCTCTTCGTCTTCTTCTTGCACTTTATTTATTTATTTAATTAATTAATTAATTAATTAATTAATTAATTTTATTTCACTGCTCGTAGCGCTGCTTTCCTAATTATTCTCCATCTGCAATCCAAGCCCAGGCCTGGCGGCAATGGAGCTTGCCAGCCCAGCCCGGCAGCCACGCCGCTTACCCGTGCGCCCCTAGGCTTTTCTTAAGCTTCCCCCCTTTTTAAAAAATAAATAAACAATAACTAGAACTATACAAACTGTCCCCTATCCAGAACAGTTGCCGAGCGATCAAACCATGGGGGGGCGCCGATGCAACCCCCCTTTCTGAAGAAGCAGGTAAAAGCTGGAGTGATGCAGTTTAAAATTCAATCCAAACTGCAGAGCTCTCTCCTCGGCTATAGTAAGCGTAGAAGAGGCCGAAAGGAGGCGGGAACACTGAAGATATACTCCGCTCCTTCCCCCTCCCTTCCAAGATCGCTCATGCGAGACCACTGTGTCTTGCGCTATCCGGGGAGGAGGATAATGGTGGCCCGCGCCGGCCAAGAACTCTCACCAGCGGACTGGGCAATAGACAAAAGAAATGGGCCAACCTTTCACATTCACTTGTAAAGCTGGATGGCCAGTAATACATTAGTGTTTGTTTTTAATTATAATTCATGAAGCAATGTACCTCAACATTCATTCAGAGAATGATTTGTGTGTACATGTAACGGTGCTCAGATCCACACCCAGAGCTTAAAATGCAAAAATAGGTGAGCAAAATCATGCACTCTTACAAACAGGTGGTGTTCATCACTTGGAGAGGGGGGAAATGTAATAGACGTACTTTCAAGTTTAACACTTAACCTGTTCCAGCAAAAACAACCAAGAATTCAATTTGAAATAAACTTTCAAGGACAACAGTCTGCTTCATAAAATGCAGGTAATGAAGTGAGCAGTAGTCCAAATATAAAACAGGAGGTGCCACCAATTTCAATGTTCTTTTTGATGAAATGGCATATTTTAAGGGTTATTTCTCTCAAAATCCTGTGGTGGGGTAAAGACAATGGGGAGCAAGATTGGCCCATTGGCAGCGGCAACTACTCCAGTGATGAAAAGGCAAAGAATGATACTTTGTTAGGTTACAGCAATCCCTAGCAAGAAAAAGAAACATAATCATGTTGTCCCAGAGGAAAATATAAAACAGAGTTGGGTAATAGCTTTATTGATAATTTTATTGGCAAGCTTTCAAATGCTTTGGAACTGCTCATTAGGTGAGGTGGTACAGAACTTGGGATGCAGGGGAGAAACTGGGAAGTCCAAAGATCATCCTGGCCAAATGTGTTATAGTCTGCGGTTAGATGGAAGTCCCAAGATGGAAACTACATCCATCTTGGAAAGTCAGTTTAAGATGAAATGATCCCAGGTTAATCCTTAGGATAAGTTGAATCAATTGTGTTTCTCCCTTCCTATAAACAAAGTGTTGGTAGGCGTTCAGGCACACCCACGCTGGCAGAATAGCCGCTTTGGGTCCCTTGTTGGGAGAAATGCGGAACAACAACAACAACAATAATAATGGTGTCCATACATGTCCATACATGTTTTGACTTAGAGTGATTCGTCCTGCCCCTTTTTAAATCTGTCCCACTCCTTTTTGGCACAGCAGTGTGGCTACATCATTTTCGGTGTGATTCAGAGCACTCCTAGTTAGCACATTCTGTAGCCTATGTGGATGGTTAGTCCACACCAAAATTAAGCTCTGTGGGGTATTAACCTGAGTGACAACCCTGTGGTGTATTTGATAGATTGTGGCATTGAAAGGGATGACAGAGCACCCTTTCTCCTCTCTTTCCATCTATCATTTTAAATGTTTTGTATATATTTTCCTATTGATGCAGCACTATTCTAGATAAATAAGATACATTGACTGTATTGTGCACACCATGCTAGGTAAATGCATCAATGTTACACTATGTCACCTGCTTTATTTAACAAAAGAAAAAGTTGCGTGACCTGCTGAATGATGGCCATGAGAAAAGGCAGGGAAGGGGACAGGAAGAGGAGTGTCATTAATCAAAACGGGGACAAATTGAGGTGATCCAAAGACCTGTCCAGATCCTTCTCACAGGAGAAAAAAACCTTGATCAATGCAAGCAGAAGGATCACTCAAGTGAGATATAAACTAGATCGCGGCAGTAAAAGTACTGTACTATAAGAACATTTAAGTGAGAACCAGACTGCTCCAACATCCCCTGTCTGGATGTGACCTCACTTCATTTTAAATACCTTCACTGGAAATACTTTCATTTCCATCAAGTGTTTACCTTAAAAGAGGGGCAGGAAACCTATGGTCCTCTAGTCTTTCCAGTGGTGAGGCATGATGGGAGTTGCCTTTCATCATCTGGAGTTCTTCCACTCCTGCTCTAAGTATCCCCTTTGTCTTGCTGGAGTATGCATATTTTTGTTCTAGTCATTTGTAAGATGCAACATATGGAAAAACAATTTGAAGATCCTTTTGAGAAACCTAATATCTGGACTTCTATACACACTAGACAGTTGGATTTATGAGTTTTAAGTAGCATAAAGGGAAATATGAAAAATGCAGAAACTTAGCCTGCTATGAAAATCTTTATAAGCAACTACTGGAGACAGTTTGTAAAGCTAACTCATGGCTTCTCCATCATGCCGTTATGTGTTTATTTATTTTAATATCGTATTCACCCAAATAGATTTTTATTTAAAGGTGGGCTCTCCTTCTGCACTGTGACTCATGTCTATGGATTCTTGCCTTGACTGAGCTACTGAAGAAATGAAAGAATTCTTCGAGAAACACTGATTCAAAAAATGTTCTTATTTTCATTTGCTCTACCAGGTAGCCGTGGATGCTAGCAAGCAATTTAAATAATTTTTAGTGGGCTAATCATCTGCCTTTTAACTGATTAATTAATCCAATTTAAAGTCAAAATGTTTTGCCAAAATTTCACTACAAGAGCGTTTCTGAAGTGGTGAAACATCTTTCTTAGTTCAGAAATAAATTATGATGATACTTTTTAAATTTTCTGATAGCAGTTTTCCTTTGATAGATTTTTTTTTACTACTCATAATATCTACTCTTTTGCTATAGACGTCAAGATCTGATTTGCCAAAAGAATTTGGCTTTAATATTGTGGGATTAGAGATTTTGAATGCTGCTCCAAAAAACCCCAAAGCTGCTATTAAACAACACCTACACAAAAATTTGCCATGCCATTAAAATATTTGCTGCCTTGTTCATCTGGTCCAGACAATTTTCATTGCTATTGCACTTATATCAGTGAGCAGAATATGCCACTTACCTTCTTATATTAATCTTTTTCCTAATAAACCCATCTCCTACAATATTTCCAAACCTTTCAATAGTAGAGAGAGAGAGAAAGAAAAAAACAACCACCTGTAAATGCAAGTTTTTATTCAGAGTTTAAAAAACATGATGCATTTTGCCAATGGGGAAAAAGAAGCATGTATTGTATGTCTTTGAGCAAAGATGCTGGATCAATACAAAGAAAGAAAAATGTGTGTGAAGAAGATAAATGATCAATAAACCATTGGAAGCACAGAAACAAATTTCAACAGATTTTCCATGGAAATCTGTTTACTAGGAATATGCGGGGGGAAATTTCATGGTGCTTTTGTTTCAGGGTCTTTTAGGTTCTGGATTCTTCTGAGCACAAGTCCTTTCAGTAAACCCCCCAAATATCCAAATCTTTCAGGTTCTTTCATTTCCGTTTTCCCACTCTGGTTTCTGGTGCTAGAGCCATTTAAGCACAATAGAACCCTCAAAACTAGTATAAAAAAAGTAGGGACAAGACAACAGAGAATTATCCACTCCAAATGTATTTTGGAGGCTCTGTATCATAAAACTGAGTGTGTGCCTGTTTTCCCATTAGGGATATCCCCCAAATCCCATCTGTATGTTTTATGTTTACTGTATTATCAGACAGCTACTGTAGAAGATTACTAGAGAGGATATATCACCAAGCTTTATGCACAAGACAGCATAAAGTTTGTCCATTTCAAGGAATATACTGTGAATAATTTCTAGTAGCAAAGGCCAAAACCCAACTGAAAAGCAATCACGCTTAGTGTTTTTTTCATTTTGTGGTCTGTCTGTTGCATGCCAGGGACACAACAGACAGCTGGCAAAATGGCAAAATGGCTAGTCCTTTCAAAATCACATAACCCAACAGGATTATGACCACAGTATTTTGACTATGACAAAAGTAATCAGGTAATGCTAAGTGCGAGAGAACAACTCTTGGTTTTGGGATTTCTGTAGTATGATCTAAAATGTTTCCCTCTCTATGTGATTTTTATGGAAACACCACTCTAATGAAAAAGACTAGATAACAACTTGCCTAGCTTTCATGGCATTAAATGTTTTCTGCCTTAAAAAGAATTCCAATCACGTAATTTCAGGCAAATTAACTTTATTCATATGTATTGTGTTAACCATTAACAAAAAGCTGAACGAAGGGTCAGCTCCATTAAGTATTAACCAGAAAATTTCATTCTACATCTTGTGAAAAGTACAACATTCCTGCTAATCATAGCATTGTCTCAGGGGCAGCCCAGAGTTAATGTACAAATGTCTGAGGTATTCTGTTCTGTCTTGTCACACATCTCAGTGTTACAAAGCAATATCAAATTTTATTAATAGTGTTACTTCTGTTAAATAACACACCTTCAGCATGCTCATAGTGGCTGAGGGATTCTGGAAGCTTCAGTCCAAAAAAGTAACTTCTCTATTCTCTACAAAGACAATTTTATACATAGCGCTTCACATTCTTCTTGAGTTTCAAATCTATTTTTGTTCCCGCCGCAGCCACCATACCAGAACCGGGAACACATGTCCAATTCTTTGTTGAAATACCACTTCAGACGGTAATTATCACATTCACCGCTGTCCCTATGCATAAGGCAAGCATCTAGAAAAACAGAAAGGGTTCACAGTTGATAATGTGAAATCAAGGCTGCACGTTAATTAAGGAGGGGGGATGTAGAGAGAGAGTTCATAATTTAGAGATACACTATTGGATCAGAAATGGGCAATGGTGGCCTTTCAGATCCTATCAGACTTGAACTCCCAAAAGCTCTTAGCCAATATAGACAATGATGGGGAACCATGGACCATACTTGCCTACCTCTGTTATTGATGTACAGTTGTTCACTGTATTGAGGACATTCAGTTGAAATCAACAAGTAGCCGAGTATTAGAAAAGAAACTAGCAGTTGTTGCTGTACTTGATCCAGCATTTTCTATTTTGGGCTTGTACAACTTGTGACCAACAGGGTCAAAGGCAGGCCGATAACCATGGATGACAAGTTACCAATGATTCAACAAAATGGCCTCCTTCTGTTCATTGTTTGGAACTACAATCACAAGCACTTTGAGAAGAACTGTCAAGCACTTGGAAGGCCACAATATAATGCTAATGTCTTACCACTGAGTTGGGCTGTGTGTGTGTCAGATGTTTTACACATTATCACTGAAAGAGTTATCCTGTATTTAAATCCATTCCTCAATCCTTTATTTGTTTTACCATAATCATGCATTGTCCCACAAGGACTTTCAAAGCAACTTAAAACGATTAAGAACAATGCTCAGTGCAAGCAAAGAGGATAATTAAAAGCAATCACAAAAAGCCTACAAACAATGCCTAGGACACAATGCTCTAAAAAAGTTGGACCGTTTCATTTAAAGTCTTTATTTGTTGCTTTCCATCACTGACTGACTTATTAAATGGGGAATTCAGAGAAAGTAACCTTTAAGGTTCAAAGCCACTATAGGCTTTATATATGGAAAAAACAGTCTATTGAACTGTGTTCTGAAATGGACTGATAACCTATGTAATTGTTTCCAGGTTACTGAATCGTGCTCCATTTAATGGTCCAATACATTAACCTTGCCACCGTATTTTGAATAAAGTGAAATTTCTGAGTAGTCTTCAGAAGTGAATACACAACCCATTAGAATGGTCTAAATGAGATTTTACTATGAATTACCGTGATCAGGCCCCCTTCACGGATTGCTGCCTTGCCGTGGCGAAGGGGCTTGAGTAACTCAGAGAAGCTAAGGGCTATGCCATGCAGGGACACACAAGATGGACAGGTCATAGGGGAGAGTTCTGACTAAACGCGATCCACCTGGAGCAGGAACTGGCAAGCCACTCCAGTATCTTTGCCAAGAAAACCCCATGAACAGAAACAAAAGGCTAAAAGATATGATGCTGGAAGATGAGCCCCTCAGGTCGGAAGGCGTCCAACATGCTACTGAGGAAGAGCGGAGGACAAGTACAAGTAGCTCCAGAGCTAATGAAGTGGTTGGGCCAAAGCCGAAAGGACACTCAGCTGCGGACGCGCCTGGAAATGAAATGAAAGTCCGATGCTGCAAAGGAAAATACTGCATAGGAACCTGGAATGTAAGATCTATGAACCTTGGGAAGCTGGATGTGGTCAAACAGGAGATGGCAAGAATAAACATTGACATCCTGGGCGTCAGTGAACTAAAATGGACGGGAATGGGCGAATTCAATTCAGACCATTATCATATCTACTATTGTGGGCAAGAATCCCGTAGAAGAAATGGAGTAGCCCTCATAGTCCTAAACGGCTTGGGCCCTGGATACCTGAAGGACCGCCTCCTTCCATATGAACCTACCCGGCAGTTAAGATCTAGCCAGGGGGCCCTTTTGAAAGAGCCGTCCCTCAAGGAGGTAAGAGGGATGGCTTGTAGACAAAGGGCCTTTTCGGCAGCTGCCCCCAGACTATGGAATGCCCTCCCGAATGAGATTCGTCTGGCGCCGACGCTGATGACATTTCGGCGCCAGGTCAAAACCTTCCTGTTCCAGAAGGCTTTTAATTGAAATGATATCAGCTGTGGGTCCGATGGCAATTTTTAGAGTATATATTTTAATTGCATTTTAATTGTTTTGTCTTTTTATTGTATTTTAAATGTTGTAAGCCGCCCAGAGACCTCTGGGTAGTGTGGGCGGCATATAAGTTAAATAAATAAATAATAAATAATAGTCAACAAAAGAGTGGGAAAAGCTCTACTGGAATATAATCTCAAAAATGATAGAATGATTTCAATACGAATCCAAGGCAGACCTTTCAACATCACAGTCATCCAAGTTTATGCACCAACCACCAATGCTGAAGAGGCTGAAATTGACCAATTCTATGAAGACCTACAACACCTTCTAGAACTGACACCAAAGAAAGATATTCTTCTCATTATAGGGGACTGGAATGCTAAAGTAGGGAGTCAAGAGATAAAAGGAACAACAGGTAAGTTTGGCCTTGGACTTCAAAACAAAGCAGGGCAAAGGCTAATAGAGTTTTGTCAAGAGAACAAGCTCGTCATCACAAACACTCTTTTCCAACAACACTGCTTTTAAATCTGTTTTGTGTATAATATATTGTTAGCCGCCCTGAGTAGACTCCTGTCTAGAAGGGCGGGATAAAAATCCAATAATAAATAAAATAAATAAATAAAACAAGAGGCGACTCTACACATGGACATCACCAAATGGGCAATACCGAAATCAGATTGATTATGTTCTCTGCAGCCAAAGATGGAGAAGCTCTATACAGTCAGCAAAAACAAGACCTGGAGCTGATTGTGGCTCTGATCATCAGCTTCTTATAGCAAAACTCAAGCTTTAACTGAAGAAAGTAGGAAAAACCACTGGGCTAGTCAGGTATAATCTAAACCAAATTCCTTATGAATACACAGTGGAAGTGAAGAACAGATTTAAGGAACTAGATTTGGTGGACAGAGTGCCTGAAGAACTACGGATGGAAGCTCGTAACATTGTACAGGAGGCAGCAACAAAAACCATCCCAAAGAAAAGGAAATGCAAGAAAGCAATGTGGTTGTCCAACGAGGCCTTACAAATAGCAGAGAAGAGAAGGGAAACAAACAGCAAGGGAGATAGGGAAAGTTACAGAAAATTGAATGCGGACTTCCAAAGAAGAGCAAGGAGAGACAAGAGGGCCTTCTTAAATGAACAATGCAAAGATATAGAGGAAAATAATAGAAAGGGAAAAACCAGAGATCTGTTCAAGAAAATTGGAGATTTTAAAGGAACATTTTGTGCAAAGATGGACATGATAAAGGACAAAAATGGTAGGGACCTTACAGAAGCAGAAGACATCAAGAAGAGGTAGCAAGAATACACAGAGGAATTATACCAGAAAGATCTGGATGTCCCGGACAACCCAGATAGTGTGGTTGCTGACCCTGAGCCAGACATCATGGAGAGCGAAGTCAAGTGGGCGTTAGAAAGCATGGCTAACAACAAGGCCAGTGGAGGTGATGGCATTCCAGTCGAACTATTTAAAATCTTAAAAGATGACGCTGTTAAGGTGCTACAGTCAATATGCCAGCAAGTTTGGAAAACTCAGCAGTGGCCAGAGGATTGAAAAAGATCAGTCTACATCCCAATCCCAAAGAAGGGCAGTGCCAAAGAATGCTCCAACTACCGTACAATTGCACTCATTTCACACGCTAGCAAGGTTATGCTCAAAATCCTCCAAGGCAGGCTTCAGCAGTATGTGGACTGAGAACTCCCAGAAGTACAAGCTGGATTTCGAAGGGGTAGAGGAACTAGAGACCAAATTGCTAACATGTGCTGGATTATGAAGAAAGCCAGAGAGTTCCAGAAAAACATCTACTTCTGCTTCATTGACTACGCAAAAGCCTTTGACTGTGTGGACCACAGCAAACTATGGCAAGTCCTTAAAGAAATGGGAGTGCCTGACCACCTTATCTATCTCCTGAGAAATCTCTATGTGGGACAGGAAGCAACAGTTAGAACTGGATATGGAACAACTGATTGGTTCAAAATTGGGAAAGGAGTACGACAAGGCTGTATATTGTCTCCCTGCTTATTTAACTTATATGCAGAATACATCATGCGAAAGGCAGGACTGGAGGGATCCCAAGCTGAAATTAAGATTGCCGGAAGAAATATCAACAACCTCAGATATGCAGATGATACTACTCTGATAGCAGAAAGTGAGGAGGAATTAAAGAACCTCTTAATGAGGGTGAAAGAGGAGAGCGCCAAAAATGGTCTGAAGCTCAACATAAAAAAAACTAAGATCATGGCCACTGGCCCCATCACCTCCTGGCAAATAGAAGGGGAAGATATGGAGGCAGTGACAAGAGTTTACCTTCTTGGGCTCCATGATCACTGCAGATGGTGACAGCAGCCACAAAATTAAAAGACGCCTGCTTCTTGGGAGGAAAGCGATGACAAACCTAGACAGCATCTTAAAAAGCAGAGACATCACCTTGCCGACAAAGGTCCACATAGTCAAAGCTATGGTTTTTCCAATAGCGATGTATGGAAGTGAGAGCTGGACCATAAAGAAGGCTGACTGCCGAAGAATTGATAGTTTTGAATTATGGTGGTGGAGGAGACTCTTGAGAGTCCCCTGGACTGCAAGGAGAACAAACCTATCCATTTTGAAGGAAATCAACCCTGAGTGCTCACTGGAAGGACAGATCCTGAAGCTGAGGCTCCAGTACTTTGGCCATCTCATGAGAAGAGAAGACTCCCTGGAAAAGACCCTGATGTTGGGAAAGTGTGAAGGCAAGAGGAGAAGGGGACGACAGAGGACGAGATGGTTGGACAGTGTCATCGAAGCTACCAACATGAATTTGACCCAACTCCGGGAGGCAGTGGAAGACAGGAGGGCCTGGCGTGCTCTGGTCCATGGGGTCACGAAGAGTCGGACACGACTTAACGACTAAACAACAACAACCGTGATCAGGGTGTCTTTTTAAAGGAGCTCTGTTTTATTTGTTTAATTTGTTAAGCCTATTTATATGCTACCCATTATTAAGGCCCTGGACCAGTTAATAATATTAACCAATAGTAACATATAGTGTATAAATATCTAATGAGACTAATAAACACTCAGAAAACAGAATGGATAATCCACAATAGATTCAGTCATATTCATTACAAAGGCAACCAGTCGTTTTAAACGTCTGGGTAATCAAATGGCATTGAAATGTCAACAGACTTGGTGCCAGGTATATCTCTTGGGGGAGGGTGTTCCAAAGTTGGGCTACATCTGTGAGCATTTGTTTGTTTGTTTGTTTGTTTGTATACCACTGACTTTGTGTGGAACACTATTCTAAGTGGTTTACAAAGATAAAATAAACAATAAACCTGACCACCCAACAAATCAATAAAATAAATACCCACATCAAATAAAACCACAAATGATGGCAGACTCTGGGGAGCACATATAGACAAAGACTTAAGAGAGGATGCCCTTAAATGCTTCCTGAGAGAAAAATGTCTTTAGCATCCTCTTGAAGGATGAGAGGGAGGCGGCCTGATGGACTTCCAAATAAAGGCCATTCCAGCCAAGAAGGCGTGATTTCTGCTGACTGTTTCCTTAGCCTCCCTTGGCATAGCAACCCAGAGAAGTAAGGCCTATGATGAATGGGTAGAATGGGCTGGTGTTCTAAGGAAGAGACACTCTGATGAATAGCGGGGGCCCAAACCATTAAGGGCTTTACAGACTAGCACTAAAAACTTGAACCTGGCATGAAAAATAACCAGGAGCCAGTGGAGGCAAACCAGAACTGGCAAGATACGATCAAACTTATTTAATCAGCTTTGTACATCCATTCCTTCAGATACCTTGGTACCAAGGCTTCATAGGTCAGTACTAATGACTTGAATTTCACCTAGAAACAGACAAACAAGCAAGAGGCAGACACACAGTTCTTTCAGGAGTGTTATTACTTGATCGGTGATAGCTGTCTATCACACCATAATAGTGGCTGCCCATAGCACCACTTGGAACTGTTGGGTCATTTTAAAGTGTGATCTCATACAAAGTGCATTAAAATAACCCAAACAAAAAGCTTCTAGAGGTTTGTCACTGTAGCTAAACGGTCTCTGTCCTGGAATGACCATAGCTAGTTCATCTGCTGAAACTGGACAAAACCAGTCAATGCCACTGAAGCAGCAATGCTGGATCAAGAAATACCTTAGACTATATACCTGCTGTCGAATTGGGAATGTAACCTAATCTACAACATGCTATGTATCCAGTTCCTAGCCTCACTTAACACAAATGAGACGGAAAGTAGCTAGGTGTCATTAATTGATGATTCCCCCTGCCCCATTTTTACTCACAACCTGTTCCAGAAGTTTCATAGGGATGTTAAAGAACATGAAGGATAGAACCTCATAGGACACCACTGCATAACTGCCATTCTCACTGGCCAAACTCTCAAATGTATATGTTAACCTAAAGAGTCACTTTCCTTAGACAAGAGTGAGCAACGCCACAGCATGATTTTGGGAGCAGTTTCATCCTGTGCTTAGCATATATTCTGCAGGCTCCATTTTCTAGTTAGTCTATTTGTCCCATTATCAAAATCACTGGATTTATCTACAGAAAAGTAAACAGACTGCTTGAAACTATATTGCTTAAAACTACATTAATTATGGAAGTGCCAGATATCCTAATCCTCTAGCTTCCACTGGCTTAAATCTTGCTCACGGTTATGCAAAAGATAGAACTTTTAGCAGTGAGTTGCTATAAGTTAAGAAATCTCTATAGGCATTCTCTGTTGCATGCCAAGTCACACAACTCAGTAGGCAACAAATAAAGCCTACAGAGATTTTGTAACTTCTAGCAATTTGCTGCTAAAAGTTACAAAATTTACATAACTGCACAACAGGATTTTGGCCACTGAATTCTGATTAATTTAATGGAGGTAGTCTGACTACAAGAAAACTGCTGGCTTTAATTCATATGGGATGAAAGACAGACGCTGAACAGGGTTGAAACCATTCCTCTTTCTCCAAACTATCATGTAAGTACCACACACACACACACACACACACACACACACACACACACACACTCTCCTACTAGTATATTTTCACCTTATTTTACCAGTGCTGAGCAATACACAGTAGACTGCCTGGGGAAATCTCGTATGTGGAAAACATAAAGGAACACATGCTGTATTCTATCTCTATGCATGTATCTGCAATTCAGTTCCTTAAAAGGTGAGGAATATCCATCCCTTTTACTAGATGATGTGGACAGCAGAACTATACCAAAAGTTCACATAATAACAAGCTCACCTAATCCATTTTGCCTGATTTAGCTCCTAATTTTAATTTGAAAAATTGTTGTGACATCTGTCTAAACCAGAGGTAGACATAGAGCAGCCATTCAGATATTAATGGCCTGCACATCCCAGCACTTCTCACCATTGTCTATGCTGACTACAGCTAATGTGAGCTGAAGTCCAGCAACATCTGGAGGGCTGCACTTTGCCCACCTCTGGTCTAAATCCATGCAGGCAGGCAAAGCAATGAAATATTTCCTCCAGCAGAAAAGATATATTGCGAACCACCAAAAGAATGTCGGCATTTTTTTTAAATAAAGATGGGCAAGACATTTTTGGTGCAACTTGAAAATCATTTAAGTAGAACACTTTGCTCTTCAACTGTCTGCTCTTCTCAGAAGACTTAACTGACTGCAAATCAGTGTGAAGTGTAAGGACTTCAGCTTAAATGAGTTGTCAGCCATAAACTGTATTTATGTCAAGTAATGATATACTCTCCCAAAACTGAGCTGCCCATTTGTGTCTAAGTTTGCATCCTGTAAAGGAGGTTCAGCTACTGAAGAAGTAAAACATCTGTGTGGAACAGGACACATCTGTTCAGTGGCTCAGTTCTCATTGCCAGAATAAGGTCTACTGATAATTAACCTTGATTGCCCTGAGACAGATCTACTTTGATGCTAAAAATCCTAAGAAATAATGCTCACTGTATAAAAAGTTATAAGCATCTCTTCAGAATGGAAAGTCATTTAAATCTGAGTTGGCAAAGTTGGACTATCCTTGCCTTGTAGGCTATTTTTACAGAAACAACATGGATATCTTTAGTCAAACATAGAGTTGCTTTGTAAGCCCCTCTTTGACAGAAGCAGCTTTTTTTTCAAAAGAAGGAAACTTCTGAATGCAATCCTGTGATATCTTATTGACCCATGATGTGTCACCAAGCACCAGTAATAATAATAATTTGGTTCCACCAAGTCAGTTCCAACCTATGGTGGCCTTTTCCTAGGTTTTCTAGACAGACTCAGAAACAGTTTCCCTTCTGGGAGTGTTCTGGGACTGTGCAGCTTGTCCAAGGCTATACCAGCTAGCTCTTTTCCTCAGGAGGCACAGTGGGGGAACTGAACTCCCAGCCAGACACCCAACTCATGGAGCTATCTAGCCAACTCTAGACACCAGCACTTCCACATCTCAGGGTCAGTTCACACAATCACCATAGCAGAGCTTGTACATTACTTCTTAGCCTAGAACTCCCAAAATTCTCCTGCTCGTATGCCTATTGGCCATCCAGCTGCAGGATTCTGGAAGTTGTAGGTCTAAAAAAAAAATTTCCCCCCAAACTCCACATTGAACTAGCAAACTCTATATGAAATGAAGCAAATGGTGCCCATGCATAGGCTCCACTACTCTGTAAAATGTTTGGCAGAGAGCCATTTCAGATGCTGCAGTCCACCACATAGATTTAGGAGAGTAAATGGGAACTGTGTGTAACTTCCAAGAGGAAGTCAAAGTAAAATAGGACCCGGCTTGCTAGCTGTCTATCAGTCATTTTTCTGTTTCAAATATGCATGCATACATACCAACTCCACTCTGTTCTTGCTCAGCATGTTCTTCATCTTCTCTTTCCCTGCCATCTTGAACCCCAATGTCTGTGAAATACTTGTTGTCGACATGAGCAGTCCTTTCTTTGTACTCTACAGATTCTTGGGTAGCCTCTGTAATTTTCTCCTGCGTGTTGTTTCTGGGCAATTCTGATGGCTGCGAAACATCCCTGTAATCTGGTTCAGGGAAAAGAATCCTATAAAGAGAAAAACAAGGCAGAAGTAATGCCCTGAATAACAACTGTATAGAAAGTGATGCCCTAAATCAAGGGTGGTGGAATTCAGATTTCCAAGGATCCCAATGTGATTGGTTCAGAAAGCCATGTCCCTTTCCAGTGACATCAACGTTCCCTCTAAGTTGTGTGGATGTGCGCATTTAGTGTTGCTGCCTATTTAGTTCCGGTCACGTCCAGAATACCACACACACAGGGCAGGGGGAACATTGCATGCATCATTAGTCAAGTTTGCAGGTTTAGTATGAGATTCCACCACCACCACCCCAAATATTGAAATGCCTCTACAAAGGCTTACTTACTGGTAGTAAGTGTTTTAAGCTAAAATAAGCTAATATTTTTGACCCTCATTTTTGCTTGTGGTCTTTCCCACCATTGAAAGGTTGGACTCATGAAGAATTGCTTATGCTTAAAAGGGAAAGCAACAGCTATATGCAGATGATCATCCAAGTATTCATAACCCACTGTCTCTAAAATAGAATTCATCCCTCAGGCTGAAAGAGGTCTGGATTCTTGCCCTACATTCATTGACCCACACGAATGTCCCGCTAAGGGCTCCTACGTCTGCTTCAGGTGATGCAAGTTTTTGTTCTTCCCCTCCAGTGGAGAGGAGCAAAGCACATGTACCTGCTAGTCCCTCCTATTAGCTCCTGGTAAGTGTATCTTTCATCCAGGCTTTCACACTCTTCCTGCAGGTCTGGAGGAGGATATGGATTTATTCCCCCTGTAGGAAAGGAGAGGGGGTGATGGATATCAGAACATAACTTTTTTTTTCAGTGCTGAAGATTAAGAAGCATTAATTGCTTATGTGTAAAAGGAGAAAGCAATAGTTACATTCCAATGATCATCCAAGTCTTCATACACCAGCATTTGTTTCCATGGTTTCACATTTCTCTGTTCCTCTCCCCCACCCCTTTGGCTTTCCAGATCTGGCATGAGCTACTTGGCTTGCATGATGCCAGAACTCCATATTACATCCAAGTGGCCAATTCAGCCTATCTGTTGGTTTACAAACACAGGAAATAAATCAGGATATTATGTGATCCTGGTTTCTTTTCCTGTTTTATTTACCAACACTACAAGTTTTCCAGTCTGATCAAAATAAGTAACCTTGGCTTAATGCAAGTTAGAATCTTTGCACTGAAGCCAGTGGACAACATTTGGAAGAGTAGGGAAAGGAGAGAGAGAGGCACTCAGTCAGAGCACTCATCCACAGTCCCATAAACCAGGGTTGATGGAGCCTGGGATGATTGTCTGAATACAGCCCTTCTCTCTTCACAAAATAATGACAGAGCTCCCTAGTGGAGGAGTTCAAAATGAGATGTTTGTACCATTAAAACTGAAAACACAGATACCCATAAACAGGGTTGGGAATACCCAGCCCTCCAAATGTTGTTAGACTGTAGACCAGTTGTTACCCAACCCTAGCCAGGATAGATAGTGTGGCTGTTGCATACCCTTGCTGTTGAATGTGGCATTAGGGATTTCTACATGTATAATATTTGATCACACAACCCCATTCATAAATCCAGTTTTAAATCCAGATAATCAATTGTTCTATTCAGGCACTCAGTTAAAGGGTTCATTTTAATTGGTGAGCAAAGAAAGAGGCTAGCCCTCCCAATTCCATCCTACTTCTTGCTATGAAGAGATCAATCTGAAGAGGATTGCTATTTCTATCTGCTAGGGTGCTCCACACTTTCATAAAATCTGAAAAAACAGGCTTCTGCTCTCATGGACAAAGAGATACTCCACACATTGTGGCTGTTCCTCTGTTCACATATAGCGCTCTACACATTAGAGTTTTGACACAGGGGGCAGCGCCAGCTTGCTTCATCTGCTCATGGGTTGTAGCTCACCGCTCTTTTCAGCTTTATTCCCTCCTCCCTCTCTCTGTGTTAGGTGGAAGTGACAGGAAGCAAACATCTGCATGCACACAGACAGAAAGATACACATGACAGCTGCAGGACCATTCTTGAAGCAGATGCCTAGGTCTGTGAAATTCTGCCTTTCCAACATATTCCCTGGCAGGAGAGAACAGGGGCACATGAAGCTTCCTAGTGTCTTCCCAAGTAGAAGGGTGAGAGAGGTGAGGGAGAATCCTCAGGGAGATGCTTTAGGGGAGGGGAGAGATATCACCCAAAATTCTTTGTGGGCCTGATTAGGTCCACACAAAAGGCCAAATTAGACCTGTGGGTTGGAGGGTCTTCTCAACCAGAAGACAAAGTTTTGTGTCTTCTGCACTGAATGAATTCAACTACCACACCATGGGCTGAAGGAAAGCATTATCTATTTGGTGGCATCGAAATGCAATAAATAAGCATATACTGTAAATACTGGGATATATGTCCACTCTAAAGTATTTTTTTTAATTCAGAGGAGTGTACTCCTAGGTAAGTGTGTGGCTGAAATTTGTGGCTTGCTTGGGAATGTCTCCCATTTACCTGAGAGTATAACCCATTGGCTTCATTATCTTGCTTAATATTTATGCACACAACTACACAAGTTGGTATTGTGACTTGATGAGGTATCAGTCATATACAAAAAGGCACATGGCAAACACCTTGTCAGATCACCATGGCAGCTTCAGCTGTTAGTGCCCTGAGTACATAAATACTGAACTGCATACTGGCCAATATGAGTTTCTTCTGAATTACCTAGGATTGCAGTATAAGTGTGCCATCTGTCATAAACTGGTACAATGCAAGTTGCCAAATGGAATGGGAAGAAAACCAGTCCTAGCACAGGGGTAGGTACAGTGCAGCCAGCAGGTAACATGTGTCCCCCAGGGATAATATGCAGCAGACTTCCTAATTAGTTCAGTTCTGTTCCTGGAAGCCTCCAACAGCAGTGGTTCTTACAGTGTGGGCCATGGGAAAGGTCCCCTAAGACCTCCTCCTCTCCAAAAACCAAACTAGATATGGCCATGTGGGCACTTCCTATTTATTTATTTTTACAAAATGGCTGAAAATATCCATTTCATGGCTCAATATAACCCATGGAGGTTAAGGGCACTGACACACACACCCTCTAAGTTTGTCCATGCCACCCTTGCATCATCCTTTAATATTAGGGATGTGATGAATTCCCACAAAGTAACTTGTTCCTAATTAAGTCAGGCTGTCTCGACACATTGAGACAGTTTGTCAAGAAATCATTGACCTCACAAGATTACCTACTTCTGTCTGGCCTACAACTAATTTGCCTTCATGGCAGCTCTAGGGATGACTCGAAAGGATATTTCACCTTCCTTAATAGTTGGGCAGGGAGTGTCATCGATTATATATTTTGTTCCCCTGGGTTGGTGTCCCAGGAGACAAAATATAATATATTAGATCGACCCGATAGCAACCACCTACCCATCTGTCTCTCCATTCCCCTGACAACTCCAGAGTTGCCCCCACCAATTTGGGAACAGCTAAACAACCCACATCTGCTGAGTGCACATAGGGATATTGTAATTGGACAGGGATCCAATAGAGGGCACCAACTACATCAATTCTAACTTAAGACCTCTACTGTATTAACCAAAAAGCCACAGGAGCCTTCCTCAGCCCCTCATAGAGGGGGATGGTATGACCAAGAATGTAGATTAGCCAAAAAGCATCTAGCTCATCTAACAAGGAAGACGAGGAAGATTCATTCAAACTCGAATCTGGAGGCGCTGGCTCGCTACCGCTCAAAATATAAGGAACTTTTAAACCAAAAGAAACACGCATTTATGTCAGCTCAGTGGGAGGAGCTAGGGCAGGCTGTGCTGGAAAGGAAAGAGAGAAAATTCTGGAGTATGGTCTCAGCTGTGGATATAGGTCCCAATCCTGCACCAAATGCCTGCATCACGGCAAATGCCTGGTGCCACCACTTTTGAACTATTTTCAACAGTGATGCAGATATTGGGCCAAAAAAAGTGAGAACCCCCCAGACCCTACTAATTTCCACACCCAAATGGCCCCCAGTATCAGAACAGGAAGTGTGTAAACTTATTGACGCTCTAGCAACAGACAAAGCACCTGACGAGGACATGATCCCGCCAGAGGTGTATAAGAATAACCCGGAATGGTGGGCCCCAGTTCTAGCACAACTCTTCTCTTACATTAATGCTACAGGAAGTTTCCCCGAGGGGTGGAGGCAGAGCATAATTTTCCCAAATTATAAAAAAGGCGATAAATCCATCCCCCAGAACTATCGCCCAATCAGCTTACTGGATATCAGTTCCAAGCTCTATACCTGCCTTCTTTTTCAGAAGCTGGCTAAATGGATGGAGGAAAATAACATCCTTCACCAGGAACAAGCAGGTTTCAGGAAGGGCCATAGCACAGTAAATCAAATCTACACAGTAGATCAAATCTACATCATCTTGTATGCAAATATACCACCAGGCCATTCAAATGGCTGTTCACAACTTTTATTGACTTTTCCTCTTCATTTGACACAATCACCAGAAACCGCCTGTGGGATAAGCTCGCAGAGACTAACATCGATAGAGACTCCTAACCCTAATACAAGAACTATATTCCAACACAACGTTGAGGGTAAGGATTAGCACAGACGGAAGGCTGACAGAGGAAATTCATACCAACAAAGGGGTAAAACAAGGGTGCTTCCTTGCACCCCTACTCTTTAACTTTTATATTAATAATATTGTAACAGCTTTAAACCATCCGGATCATTTCCCCCCCTCAATTGGGAGTTATAAGATTGCAAGTCTTATATATGCTGATGACATTGTATTACTATCTATGAACAAAAAGGGACTAAAGAGAAGTTTAAATAAGCTCCAAGAGCAACTAAAAATAAATTACACAAAATCTAACGGGATGATTTTTGGAAAGCATTCCCCCAAATTCAGCTGGACTATAGGTGAAAATAAAATAGAACAAGTCCAGACCTTTAAGTACCTAGGAGTGCATTTCAATGAGAAAAACTGCTAGAAATCCCAGATACAGAGCACCAAAATATTGGTTCAGAAATCTAGCCATGCTTTGGCCAATTTTTTCCATTCTAAAGGTGGTAACCTAGTAACCCCAGCTTTAAAAGTCTTTTCAGGGAAGGTGATCTCTCAAATGCTTTATG
Source organism: Intellagama lesueurii (assembly GCA_037013535.1). Taxonomy (NCBI): domain Eukaryota; kingdom Metazoa; phylum Chordata; class Lepidosauria; order Squamata; family Agamidae; genus Intellagama; species Intellagama lesueurii. The sequence continues at coordinate 77,490,044 of JBAJHW010000006.1, forward strand.
GAATTGAGATCTGGGGCATGAATCAGAACAACCAACACCATCTTGAAGTAGGACAGAACAAGTTTCTGAGACACATCCTCGTGGCACCCTAGGGGACTCCGGCAGCTTTTCTTAGAACAGAAATAGGCATGGTGTCCATTAAAGCCAGGGCAACTCTAGCTATATTCTCTTACTATAAGAGGGTGATGGATATGTCCGATCACCGTCTACCTAAATGCTGTATGGTAGAGCAATGGAAGAGTGGCGGCTGAACAACTTCAGTTCAAACCCTACTAAAATCTAAATTCCTCTCCACAGACATTTTTGTTTTTTCTGGGGATAAAAGAATGTTGAGAGACTGGATCTACAAATTGGATAATGACCAGGACTTAGCCTTAATAGACTCTTCAAATTTCTCTCACTGGTACCATCTGCTGAAAACAAACCACTCAAGGGCGCAATACATACACTTACTTTTGCCTCCCTGAGAACCGCATTCACAGAACTCCGTTTTCAAACCATGCCAACCGCTGTCTTAGATGGCAGGTACATGAATGTCCCTAAGCATCTAAGGCTATGTATTTGCGGAGCAGGTGAGATAGAGGATGTTGTCCACTATTTACTCAACTGTCAGCTCTATCAAAACCCTAGAGCAGTTCCTGGGTAACATTTTGGCTGCCCTACAGGAGGAAAGCCCTCAGATAAAGGTGGTCAGATTACTTTTGGACTGTGACCTATATGTTACATACAGAACAGCGCTGTTTGCAAAAGCGGCCAGAAACATCCGCGCTAATTTCCTGAGAGCTATCACGATCAATTGTGCGGGGGACTCCCAGATATGAAGGGTCTCTTATTATTTTATATGTCTGTGATTTTATCCTGATTTTACTTGATCATATTTGTATTTTTTAGCCAATACAATAAACTTGAACTTGACCTACTTCTGTTGTGAGAACAAAATAAGGAGCAGAGGAAAGCTTCTGAGGTTTATGCAAACTGAACAACATATCTCTTTGCAACACTAATATCATTTTCCTTTCTGAAGCAAAGCAAGTATTCACAGCAGGCACAGAAGGAATGGCCGATTCTTAAGAAGAATACAAACAACCCATTGGCTACTTCTAAATTTTAAAATCTATGCACCATTGCAGTATCTGGTTGCAGAAAAATTTTCTTTGCAAGTGCAAAAACTCTTAGCAATTACAGGAGAAAATCTCATTGGCTTGCAAGTAACAAGAAAAATTGGTTGTTTTCCGATTGTCAGACATTAGAACAACACAAGCGAAGATCTGCATGACTACTCAACATTTCCATACATGCTTTCCCGTTGTCATACATGGCATAAAAGGAAGTAAACTAGATTTGGTATTACTTACGTTTCAAAAGATTTAAGAAGGCTCGGCTAAATTTCAGAGCATACGGCAATTCAGGTTTATCCACACTGCCCAATTGCAATAAATGCTGTTCCACTGGAGCACTGGAGAGTTCAGTCACCTCATTATCATCAACTCCACTTCCGAGTGCTAAGGTGAGCAGGGTGAAACCTTGGCATTTGGCTTCAAGTGACATTTGTCTCAGTTTCTCTCTGTCCCAGGAGCTTGTCTTGCTCCCAAGTATTGTAAATATGACCCTGTGTTTTCTGGGCCTGGGAGCTTCCAAAAATATGTTATTGATTGCCCATTGTAAAGCATGACCTATGGCTGATGGACCTTCCATCTGGTTTAGTGACTCGTGGATGTGCATTTTCATCAGGTTTTTATTGTTGTATGTAATTAAGTCAAACTCGTCATAGACTGGGCTTGAGGGTCCGTCAACGGTGAAATTCCTTGGAGCTTGTTGTAACAATGCTACCCTTGCCCCTCTATCTGACTGCACGGGGAGGGAAGTAATAACAAAAGAATCCAACATGTTGCTCACAAATTCCTTCATTGTCTCAAACTTTTCGCTTCCAACATTCCAGGAACTGTCCATGATGTAAGTTATATCCATGTCTATTAGAACAGGAACAGGAGCAGTAACTTCACATTCAGGCGCTGGGTTGCACTTATCTGTAGAAGAAGCATTAGGGAGTCATTATTAACTCCATGGAGTGACTAAAGAGATGAATGTACACACTCTGTAACATTTGCTTCTTTTCTTGAACACATTATATTTCTACATAGTTTCTAACAAATGGCTTGGAACTGCTTCCTGTTTGACACAAAGGCCTAACAGAACAAGCCTAAACATCTTCATAGTATACATTTATATGACTTTAAAAATGTAGACAACTTTATAGCCCTTCTGCAAATATAAACACAGAGGGGGAGGAAACCTAGTGTACCATAGGCTAATGTTTGTGAAATGACTAAAATGAAGGATGCAATGTTTAGTAAATCACAGAGCAATCTTCTGTATGTTTACTCAGAAGGACAATCCATTTAGTTTGGTAAAACATACTTCAAAGTTAGTTGTGTACAACTGTCCAGTCTTGATCAGTTAGTTTTAGTTGCTTGGCTTTTATTACAGTTGTATCTCGCCTTTCCATCAACAACCTTAGTATGGCAAATGCAGCCCTTCTCTCCATTTTTATCCTCACAACCACTCTGGTCAGGCTCAAAAACAATGACTCATCTGAGGTATCCAGTGTGAGTCACAACTAACTGGGGATTTGAATCCAGACCCCCACCCAACCCCAGTCTAACTCTTACAATACAATACTTTATAATATTACAATATGCAATAAAAGGTATTCAATTTAACTAGGTATCATTACTGTTTATTTAACCACTTTGTTCATTCAACCATAACTGGGAGCTTAATCAGATGGGCATTTGTCCCGCTGTTTTGTGCACTGCTGTGATGGGTTGGTTTGCTGTTTATCCAGTGATCAGACAACATAATCACTAAAGCGAACCAATTCATCCCCGGGGCGCCTCTACCTGCACTTTTCTGAGCTTCTATTGAGGGGCTTCTATTTTTTGGTGCAGGTAGATTTGCTCTAGTTTGGTTCATTCCTGGCCCATGTGATCACTGGAAACAGAAAAAGAAGCAAGCCTTAAGCTGTCAAGGCTCCTCCTGCTGTCAATTTCTGATATTGCTTCTCGATAGAGGGACAAGGGTGTAATTATAATTTTTTTTTAGTCTGCTAGACCATCACTGATGTGCTGCATAACTTAGATTCAATTATTTTTTTCTTTGCTTGTCTGAAGTGCAAAGCAAAGAAAAACTTTGAAACTATCCACAGTTAAAACAGCAGAGTAAAAAACAAATATCTCGTCCCTTCCCCCTCTACTGAGGAGCAGGGGAAGCATTCAAAGTATTAGCTGCCAACTTGACCTGAAAGGTCCCACAGTATAAACTATGTTGCCTTTTCTATTGGGTATAACCAAAACACCACTAAGAATATTTGATGCCTGCTAAATGCCTGATCAATCAATGCACAAATTGATCCCAGTTCTGAAATTAATGTGGAGTGTTGTGGAGTATGTTTATATGGGTAAGTGTGTGTGTTATAGATAGAGAGGTAACAGAGCTGAAGAGATAATGAATTGAACAAGCTTACCATAGCAGAGTGCACAACGTGAAACACCATCAAAATTCTCTTCCTCCTTGGATTCCCAAACAAACAACTGAAACTGATGAGTATCATCTGTCTAATTAAATACAAATGTTTAAATTAAATACAAAGCCATGTTTAGATTAAACAGGAGGAAATGCACTCAAATTATAACTTGTGAATGTTGTATTTTTAGTTATAATATTTTTAATATTTACATAGAATGTTTTAATATTTACATTTAAAAAGCACATATATCATCAATTAGCAAAACCAGTTCATTACCTACCCTGCTACAAACCCAGAACAGCTTACTTTGGGATTTTTTACAAGTCACTGCTGTTGGGAATATGGCCAGTGATAACTTTCTGCTTACTAATGAGTCAGACGTCTTCACCACAACAGAATGCCACCACCACTCATTTATCACCAGCAGAGCTCTTCTTAGTGGAGAACATGTCAATCTTGTCCTAACCCCTCCACCAACTAACATGAAGCTGGAATGGCGCTTTAAGTGTGACTAACTTGGGAGTGATATAAGGCACAACAGTTGTCCTCTTATTAGAAGAAGAAAACAAGTTAGTGTTTCAGCAGTATAAAACTCTTCCATCAATCAGGATGCAGATTAACCCAGTATTTAATTTTTGATAACCAATCACAAAACACAACACACTAACTGTGGGAGATCAAGAAAATTCATGGAATTCTTAAACACCTAGGAAATTGCCTCTTCTTAGAAGAAACCCTCTGTGGCATCTACTTTGACCTTCAACCTCTATCTAACCCTCACATTTTTTGCCAAAATGACTTAACGGTTCCTCTGGTCTTTAGACACAGTCAAATTTAAATATTTATTTTTTATTTTATTTTATTTTATTAGATTTCTACCCCGCCCATCTAGACCAAAGGTCTACTCTGGGCGGCATTACAAATTTAAAAACAGTCAGACCAGTAAACATATACATAAATCCAAGATGGCAAAAATATAGAGTTTAAGATACGGCAGGAGGAAAAGCCTGCCCAAATAACGACAGGTTACCTACCTGTAATTGTAGTTCTTTGAGTGGACCTCTGTGATTCACACTATGGGTAATCCGCGCATGCGCGGAGCCTCGTCGGAATATTCTAGAGCTTCTGCGGTAGCAAAGGAAAATACATTAGCATAGACCCCTCCCCCCTGGTATATGTACCTTGGCGCCAAGGCTCTCCCTTCAGTTAGGTCAACCGCCACATAAAGAAAAGGGCGTGACAGTGGGGAGGCCGGGTCGGGACGTGTGAATCACAGAGGTCCACTCGAAGAACTACAATTACAGGTAGGTAACCTGTTGTTCTTCTTCGTGACCTCTGTGAATCACACTATGGGTGACTAAAAAGCTACCGTACCCAGTGGAGGGTGTCACACCAAGGTAGATGATAACACAGCATGCCCAAAAGCAGCATCAGATTACTGCCGAACGTCAAATCTGTAGTGATTGATAAACGTGGACAGCTGTGACTATGTGGCAGAGGCGCAGATGTCTGGTACGGGGACGCCCTGAAGAAACGCCGTAGATGTCACCAATGCCCTAGAATGAGGGCGGATACTTTGTGGCGCTGGAACTTGAGCAAGCTGATAAGCAAGCTGGATGGTAGACGCAACCCAGTTAGATATTCTCTGCGAGGTAACTTGAAGACCCTTGGCAGGAAGTTGGTAGCTGACAAAAAGTCTAGCTGAGCGTCTGAAGGATTGAGTGCGGGCTATGTAAAAAGCCAGAGCCTGTCTTACATCCAGAGTATGGAGGATCATTTTTTGATGAGTAGAAGGAGACAGAAAAAAAGAAGGAAAAACTAAAGGTTGGGATAGGTGGAACTGGGAGACAACCTTGGGTAGAAAAGAAATATCTACAAAAAGTTTAACCTCATCTGGGTAAAACTGGAGATAAGGGTAGTCAGACCTTAAGGCAGCAAGTTCACTAGGACGTCGAGCTGACGTGATGGCCACAAGAAATATCATTTTGAAGGTAAGTAACCTGAGGTCAGTTGATGCCAGGGGCTCAAACGGGGCCCTTGTAAGTTGTTGAAGGACCAATGTCAGTGACCACTGAGGTGGTGGAAGGTGGACATCTGTGGTAGAGGTGTGATAGCCCCTTGAGGAAATGTTTCAGAGTAGGGTGTCTGAAAAACTTAGTTGCCTGAGAGGTTGGTGGTTGATAAGCCACAATTGCAGAAAGGTAGACCTTGAGGGACGAGAGAGAAAGACCCTTAGTTTTTAACTGCAATAAAAAAACATAAGACAGTGGTAAAAGAGGAGTTGGTTGAGGAAAAAGATGACGCTGCAGTAAAAGCTTGAAATTTTTTTCCATTTATACATATAGGCCTTCCTGGTTGAAGGTTTCTTTGCATGATGAATGACATTCATCAGTGAGGCCGAATCCTCCACGCTGTGAGATGAAGAGCAGGGAGATCTGGGTGGAGAATTTGATTTTTGTTCTGTATGAGCAGGTGAGGTAGACGGGGCAGGTGATAAATGTCGGACGACAGCTGGTGGAGAATTGGGAACCATGGCTGTCGCAGCCACCATGAAGCTATCAGGATAGTATTGGGCCTGTCCTGCTGAAACCGGACTACAACTTTGTGGAGGAGCGGGAACAGTGGAAACAGGTAAATGAGTGACTTGGGCCAATGGCCGATGAATGCGTCTCCGCGGGAGTTCTTGCCTACTCCTGCATGGGAGCAGTAACGCTTGTATTTCCAGTTTACCTGGGAGGCAAAGAGGTCGATGGTGGGTGTGCCCCATCGTTTGCACAGGGAGAGAAAAACAGATTGATCTAGCTCCCATTTGTGGGCTTGTGATTTTTTTTCGACTGAGCAAATCTGCCAGATTGTTGTCTTGACCGGCTATATGTATTGCCGTTAAACAAATGTGATGAGAGAGGCACCATTCCCACAGGTCGACAGCGAGGTATAAAAGACTTGGGGAGTGAGTGTCCCCTTGTTTGAGAATATAATACATCATGGTGGTGTTGTCTCTGGCTATTTGAACCATTTTGCCCATGAGATGGTTTTTGAAAGCTCTGCAAGCTTTTATTAGTGTTAAGAGTTCTAGCTCGTTGATATGGAGGAGTTTCTCTCTTTGTGACGACCAGGCATGGATTTGCAGGGATCTGCAACAGGCACCCCAGCCGGTAAGGCTGGCATCTGCAGTAACCTGGATTTGTGGGTGGGGTTGTTGAAAGGGCCGTCCCATTGTCAGGTTCTGAGCGGAGTGCCACCATGCAAGCTGGGAGGCAAGTTCTGGAGTGACTCGCAGCAACATATGTGGTGAGTCTGTCAATGGGTTGAACAAGGCTAGGAACCATGCCTGGAGTTATCTTATTTTGAGGCGAACATGCTGAACCACAGCAGTCATGGACACCACAGTGCCTAAAACACGTTGGACTGTTAAAGCAGATACGAGCGCATGAGGAGTGAAGGCACATAGTAAGGAGATTAGATTGAGGCGTTTGTCTGTTGGAAGAAACACCCGAGCATGTCTGGAGTCTATAATTGCTCCTATATAATGAACCAGACTTGTGGGTTTTAACTTGGATTTGTGTAGATTTACTGCAAGGCCGAGATCCTGGAGAAGAGACAAAGTGAAGCAAATGTCTCGTTGTGCTTTGTGATGGGAGCGTGCTATGAGCAGCCAGTCATCGATGTACGGGGAGATGTGAATTTTGTGAAGTTTGAGGTAAGCTGCCACAGGGGCCATGCATTTGGTGAATATTCGGGGAGCTGTTGTGAGTCTGAATGAAAGTCTTTTGAATTGGTAGGCCTGAGTTCCAAGTTGGAAGCATAGGTAGGGCCTGTGAGAAGGATGAATGAAGACATGAAAAATAGGCGTCTCTTAGGTCTATGACTGCAAACCAGTCTTTTCTGTGGAGTAAGGGGAGGTCAGACTTGAGGGTAACCATGCGGACCTTGGTGGTAGTGATGTATTGATTTAGCTCCCTGAGGTTAAGGATGGGGCGAAGGCCTCCATCTTTTTTGGGGATGGTGAAATAGCGAGAGAAAAACCTATGACTGCGTGTTGCAGTGGTATTGGTTCTATGGAGTCTTTGAGTAGTAACGACTATATTCCTTTATGTAGAGTTTGCGACGGAGGTGTGACGGTGGAGGAAGCTGGTGGAATTCGATGCGGTACCTGTTTCTTATGATGGAGAGCACTCAGGCATCTGTAGTGATGTCTTTCCATGTAGGTAAGTGCTTCCAAAGGGGAGGAGGAGAGGTGGGAGGTGGTATTGGGATCTCAGCTGTTTGGATGTCAAACATGATGCTTAGGCTTAAGGTCATTGCACATAGTTGTGGTTTGTTGGCGAGGTTTGGCGAGGTAAGGTTGTTGTTTGTAGTAAGGCACGTAAGATGTTTGTCTTTGAGGTTCTTGTTGAAATTTTTGATAGAAGGTGTAAGGGCTGCGCCACTGATTGCGCTGAGGGTGTTGCTGGTATGTGGGGTAGACTCCTGAATGCCTGGCAGCTGTCCTCTTTTTCTGAACATTCTCAAGAATGTCATCAGTCTTGGCATTGAAGAGACCAACTCTATCGAATGCGAGACCTTTAATGCGCGCATGCGCGTCCTCGGCTAGACCCGCGTTTCTAGGTCAAGAGAAACGTCAAAGCGCTACAGAGGTAGCCATTGATTTAGGTGCGGCATCAACTGTGTGTCTAGCAGATAGCATCTATTGTTTCACCATTGAAAGACCCTCTTGTTGAAAAGTTTGTGCTAAGACCATTTTATCTTTGGGGAGAGCATCAATAAAGGTAGACATATTGTCCAGATAAAACGTTGGTAGGTGCCCATAGCTCCCCGATAGTTGGCAAGGCTCATGGTGAAGGCGGCAGAAGAGTATAGCCATCTGCCCATGGAGTCAATGCGCCTGCTGTCTTTATTAGGTGGTATTATTATTTGTCTGTGTCGAAAGCGAGATTGTGAAGCTTTGACGAATATGGAATTGGGAGCTGGTTGTTTCTGTAAAAGACTGTGCCCGGATCATGTACTCGATAAAGGTTGTCTATGCGTTTTGACACCGAATTAGATGATGCTGGTTTGGTCAAAGAATGTCTAGCTGTGCTCAGGAGAGAAGGGAGCATGGAGATATGGACCGGTTTGATAGTATCTTTAGAGAAGGGACCATAAAGATGATCTGCTGCTCCAGTAATGGGTCTATGGATTTGTAGGTCGAGGTATTTGGCCATACGAATCATTAGTTGAGCATAGGTTTGAAAATCCTCTACTGGTGACAGAGGGTCTGTGTCTGACAGGTCAGAATCCGGCGATGAAGTCCTGATGGTGTTTGAGGCCTGGAACCATGATCAGATGGATCGGCATCATGCGTTGAGTCAATCAACTATCGATTGATATCGACGTTGAGCGGCTGGTCCTCAAAATATTGGTGTCGACGCCGAGCTGTTGATGTTGAAGGGGCGTCAGTGGACAATGGTCAATATTGAGGGTCATCAGTCGGTATGGACGTCGAAGGTGCATCCATGGACAGGGGTTGATAGCGAGGGTCTTCGACTGCTGCCGACATGGAAGGTGCGTCCATGGACAGCGTTCGATATCGAGGATCGCCAATATCGAAAGGGTCGGTATCGAGGTGTGTCGAAATGGAGGCTGCTGTCCGTGTCAAGAGAGCTGTCGAGGTGGTAAAGGCGTTGATGGACCACACTGTATTATGGTAGAATAGACAGACGACGGTGACGCTGAGTGGGATGAGCGCTCACGGTCCTCCTAATGGAGAGGAAAATAGTAACTTGCCAGTGCTGCAACATGCCTGGAGCTGAGGAGTATTGATCGGCTTGGTTGGGGCTCTTAGGTGCCGGCAGATAGGAGGTGCCAGGTAGTCCTGGGCAATCATGGTAATAAGATCGCTTCGACACCGAAGGCTCCCTAGCACAGACATCCTGCAGGGGCAGCGCCGCTGGACCAGGAAGAGCGACTGGCCGATAGTGTTTGGCGGGCTTCTCTGTTAGGTACTGATCGGGGCAAACGGCATCCCAATTATGGTGCTGAGCGTGATCTCTTTCCCCGCGAGAAGGCAAGCGGACGCTCATATAGGCTTGATGCCTTTGTTGATGTGCCAGAGGCCGAGGTGGTAGGCCTACAGGGGCAGAGTAAGGCACAGTTTCTGGTTGCGTTTAGCGCCATGGATGTCTGACGAGGCAATTTGTGAAGACCCACCTGGAGAGCCCGAGGATTGTCGTGGGCTATCAGGGGAAGCCGTGAGTTGATCAACACGCTGTTCCCATTTGGGAGACTGCGAAGGTGAGGTTGATGAGGTGGAAGTGCCTCCTCATATGAAAGAGAACCGACGTAGATGAGGTTTCTAGACTCCGGTGGTTGTGGAGTTGGGGAAATGGTTTTGGAAGACTTCGATTTAGAAGACTTAGTCTTCTTCGGAGGTGATGGTTCCGGTGCCGAGGAAGCGTCCATGGACGGTTTTCTCTTAGAGGCTGTTTTCGATGTTGAGGGTTTCAACGTCGAATGTTTGGCTTTGTGCACTTGCGTGACCGTCGATATCGAGGGCAGAGTAGGTTATTGATTGCAACGAGATGGAGTAGCTGACGGGCGCTGTTTTGTCACTTCGGAAACAGTTTCATCCATGGCTTTAGGGATTGCTTCCAGAGCCGAAGCTTGAGTCTAGAGAAGCGACTGCAGAGAACTCCGCGTTTAAAGTTTTTGCAGTGAGGGGACGAGGAAGTTTGATGGCCTCACAAAGGCAAAAAAGGCATTTAGGGAGGCCGTCAGAGAGCGGGATTTCGTTATCGCAGGCTACGCAGCTTTTAAATGGACCTGAAAAGGCCATGAACCGAGAACCGGTTCTGAAAAGGAAGCAACGGAAAGGTGGGGGAGAACGCTTCGGCCCTAAGGCCGGAGCTTATCTTGTTTTGAAAATAATAAGGATAATAATAATAAATAAAGTTCAATAACTTTCCTACTTTCATTTTCAGATTTCTCACAGAAGCAACGATCGAGGCTCTCAACGCGGCAGTTGAAAGAAACTGAAGGGAGAGCCTTGGCGCCAAGGTACATATACCAGGGGGGAGGGGTCTATGCTAATGTATTTTCCTTTGCTACTGCAGAAGCAGCTCTAGAATATTCCAACGAGGCTCCGCGCATGCGCGGATTACCCATAGTGTGATTCACGAAGCCACGAAGAAGAACCAGATCTTAACTTTACTCCTGAAGACACCCAGAGAGGGAGCCAGGATCAATATTGTTGTACTAGGGTAAGAAAAGCTTTTCCATGGGAAATATGATCAAAAGGTCAGCCAAGGACACATCACGTATTGTTCACAGTGGAAACTGATAAAAGAAAAGACTTCAAAACAAATAACCTTTCTTCCCATGTGGCCAAATAATGGTACTCCCTTCAAAGTTGGTTGGACATCTTTTAATCAGTTTTGATATTTTAAAGCCATTTAAAATGCATTTGAATTATTATTTCCTTTATTGCTCTTTCTCAAGTTTGCAACTTGTGAAACTAAGACGATTAAAACTTTGCCAATAAATCAGAGTAAAATATGTGACTCTGTAAAAGTCATTATTTTGTTCAACTGGGAGTCAAGCATATGCTTCCACTCTCAAGAATGCATGAAACAGCAATTAAAAGAAACAGATTGTTCTTGTCAACAGGAAGTTAATCATCACCATCTTAGAACTACAGAGCTGGAAGGGACCCAGTAGAATATTGAGTCCAGACCCTGTCAAGCCGACACAGTGGGGAACTGAACTCCCAACCTCTGGCTCTGCATCCAGATACCTACACCACTGAGCTATGCCCTTTCAGTTATCCCATTGACTGAAGCATGTTTCCATACAGAAAATAAGCAATGCTAGTAGTTAGAGATAAATGAAGGCCAGATCTGTTGCTTTCTGCCAGAACAATTTTTAGGGATGAAAAGTGATGGTGAGCCCTGGTTTTAAGAGGTATTGAGTATATATTTTTGCACAACATTTCCAAAGAGATTAATTCTGCTTCTGTTGCTACATGCCTATACAGAATTGGATCATACTACAGATTTGACTTCACTATGTTTCTCATTTGCCCCAATATCTGTTTGAAATCAGCACATGATCTTCAACACACTACAAAACAAGGTTACTAAACTATATTATAGTGGCTTATCTATTTCTGTGGTGACTAAATGGATATTCTCCTTAAGAAACAAAATTGCAGCCCGAGTCTGAGTCCTAGACTCCATAACCTGACACTGCTCTGAACTGAAGCAGAAAAACTGGTGCCCTTCATGTAGTTGGAATGCAATTTCTACCGACGCCCATCAGCTTGCCCAATCATCTGGGAGGGATGGTAGGAACTGAAATAAAAATTCAAAATCTGATGTTTCAGAATTTGGATTATGTGATTGAAATCCAACTGCCACATCTGAGATTTTTCTTCTGAATTGTTAAAATCTGAAGCTTTTTTCTTTAGTTTCTATCACCCAATCAGAGTGATGCCTTGTTAAACAAAGTAATACAATTTGGATGTTTACCAAATGCTATTGGAAATTTGGTAGTTAGATACTGTTAAATAATTACTGGTGTGTCTGCTGTTACTCAGTGTTGACGGCTACTAAAATGAGCATAAATTCTGATATTCAGGATAAAATACTTGCTCAGAACTGACACCAGAAATAGCAACAGAGAATCTGGAGGGACAAATACAGAGCAGATGTAACTGAGACTTCTGACAAATTATCCAAGAAACGCTCTAATCAAGAAGCAGCTTTTATCTTCAATTATTTAACTTTGTATATGTGATTATCTATTGAGTGGTACCACTAAATTATATTTGTCCTTTATTTTTAGCTGAAGAGTTCAGAGTTTAGCACTGGATGAAACTATTGGTCAGAAATTCTGTCAGTGTTTGATGTGTGCCTAAGTTAAAGTTCAAAACTCACTGCATCAAATCGCCACTAACAAGGCACCAGATCTTTTAGGAGACCTTCATCCAATTCTGCAACATGTACACACCTAGTAACGCAACTGGTGCCTTGTTAGCAGCTGTTCTCTGTGGTGAGTTATGCAATGTAATTTGTCCATGTGTAAATCACTGACAGGATTCTGGCCATCATATAGATGAAACTACTGTGTTACAATTGTGTAACATGCTTGTATAATACCTAATACAGTCATATCTCGGAACAATCTCTTCCAGTTAGCATAACTGAGGCCTACTTCTCATAAAGTGGAAGTATGTTGGTGCTCACATGACTAAATATTGTATATCTCCATACACCTGGAAAAATAGTTCTCAAGAAAATATATTTCAATTTAGACAGGACCAATCAGACATCAGTGAGCCCTTGTCTGGTGCTGCTGCCATTCTTGCCATTCCTATGGGAGTGTTCAGCAGGCACTGTTGCTGCTTTCTGCCAGTTTCACCAGTCATTGAGCTCAATCTTTCCCTCTGGATGCACTTTCTTAGCTGACATGGTTGCAATGAGAGAAGCCAAACCACTGCTTGCTTCTATTCTAAAAAAGGCAGCCGCAAGATGGGGAAAAAAGCAATGTCTGATGTCAATAGCAAGCAACTCAAAGCCAAACAGCAGCTTAGATCCTTTTTGCCAAAATCCTATTGTGATTTTATGAGCACACAAAAATAACTATGCCATGGCTAACTGGCAATGGGCCAGTCATTTGTTGGTTATAAGCCTGATTATGCACTTGGCATCTCATTCATTAGCTGTAGCAGCTTACATTCTTATTTTTAAAAATCCAAATTGTAGACCAGGTCTCTAGGGCGAAGGACTTGCCGGGCTTGGGGAACTTGCTCTTTTTGACTACAATCCCAGAATCTTCCCAGCATCTGGGAAATTCTGGGAGTTTTATTCCTCCAAAAGAATTTTTCCAATCTCAGAGAAATAAAAGGCTAACAATGGGCCCTCCTCAGACTTGTGGCCATCAGAAAACACATATCTCTGCTGGTCTCTGAGGGAAAGCCCCTGAGCATCACTTCCTCCTTGAAATTTAATTTAGAGCACTGAATTTAATCCATCCCATCCCCCACAATCACTTATGAGAATAAGGCCAAAGAAGCAAAGAACACAGCATATTTAAAGAGTTAATCCCTCTGAACTCTGCTGTCTCCATGATGATGACTTTCTTCTAGTGACAACCTGCTTACCAAAAAAGCCTGTCGCACATTAGGCACTTCACGGAGAGCAATGACCACAGGTGTGATGTCTAAAGCGCTGAATTCCAAGACAGCTGTACTGATCGAAGTTGCATCCTGCGAGGGGCCAGCAGTGAGAAATACTGCAACTTTCCTCATCAAGGCACCTTGACGATGATGTTTAAAGACATTTCTGGCAACAAACCTCATGACCGCTCCAATATTTCGTTGGTCTGAAGACCTTTCCCAGGGAATTTTCTGAACTGCCTCCATAAGGTGGTCATCCCTTTGGAAGTCAGAAAACCGAATGAGGTATTTTGGATATGTGTTGTATGAAAGAACCGACACCCGTGCACCAGTTGGACAGTTGCTCCTGCTAATCTTCATACGCTTCAGCAAGGACATCATAATTTCTTTCATCCTTTGAAAGGATTCTGAGGTAACATCTTCAGACATATCAAGGGCAAACACCACTTCAGTCGGATATGCTGGACATTTACTCGTACCTTGTTATAAAGGGAAAAAGTTGTCAGAAGACTACCAGTACTTAGATATTATGATCTTTTACTATCTTCTAAAATAGAAACAGAATCTACTTACCTATACAGCAGGCTAGAGGGGATAAAAGAAAGTTGTTTTAATTTCAATGATAAAGATGGGTTACTTACCTGTAACCATGGTTCTTCAAGTGGACCTCTGTGAATTCACACAATAGGGTTCTGACAGCGCCTGCGCTGGTCTTCTCGGAATCTTCTAGAGCTTTTTGTAGAAAAGTAACAAAGTTTAGAGTTACCCCTATCGCGCATGCTCCACCCGCCTCAGCCTCAGTTCCATTTATCCGCCACAGTAGCCTGAGCTAGTCTAGACCTAGTTAGTGACGGACAGTGGGGAGGCCGGGCGGGATGTGTGAATTCACAGAGGTCCACTTGAAGAACCATGGTTACAGGTAAGTAACCCATCTTTCTTCATCGTGGCCTCTGTGAATGCACACAATAGGGTGACTAGCAAGCTCACTTACCGGAAGGAGGGCCGTCACTGCAGGACAGAGGTCAACACTGCTCTTCCAAAACTTGTCTCCTTTTTGGCCCGAAGGTCTAGCCTGTAGTGTGTCACAAAGGTTGAGGCGTTAGACCAAGTAGCTGCTCTACAGATGTCTGGAACGTCGACACCACGTAGCAAGGCCGTAGAGGTCGCAACGGCTCTAGTGGAATGAGCCTTAAGACCTTCAGGAGGAGTTTTTCCTTGCAGCTCGTAGGCCAGAGAAATAGTGGAGACAAGCCATCTGGAAACAGTGGAAGAGGTAGCAGGAGAACCTCTATGTTGACCGTGGAAACACAGGAACAACCTTGGCGCAGCACGAAAGTCCTTAGTACGGGAAACATAATACGCCAAGGCTCTCCTAACGTCCAGTGAGTGAAGCATGCGCTCAATGTCCGACATAGGTTCAGGAAATAAAGTAGGCAATATAAGGGGTTGATTAAGGTGAAAGGCCGAGACAACTTTAGGCAGGAAGGAGATGTCAGGATACAACGTAACCTTGTCCTTGAAGAATTGGAGATAGGGAGCATCAGATCTGAGAGCTGCCAATTCGCTTGCTCTTCTTGCAGATGTAATTGCAACTAAAAACAAAGTCTTAAAAGACAATAAACGGATGTCACAAGAAGCCATAGGCTCAAACGGGTGGCGCGTAAGTGCGCGCAAAACAACTTGAAGGGACCATTGTGGTATAGGAGGTTTAACGGGTGGTCGAAGATTCGAAAGCCCTTTCAAGAAGGATTTGAGGGTAGGGTGTGAGAAAAAACGTGCGGAATCCGAATCACGAGGTTGGAAAGAGACAATAGCCGAGATGTAGACTTTAAGTGTGGATAATGCCAATCCGGAGTCAAATAGAAACCGCAAATATTGAAGCAGAGTAGACAGTGAAACTGGGGAAGTTTGTAAATGCTTAGACTGAGCAAACCTGAGGAAATTTCTCCATTTGTATTTGTATAGAAGGTTAGTAGATGGCTTCCTAGCTCTATCAAGAACCTCCTTGATCAATGGGAGATCCTCCAAGCCGTCAGACTCAACGAGTCTAGGTCTGGGTGAAGGATGTTGCCGGAGTCCTGCGTGAGCAGGTGAGGAATCCGTGGTAACTTGAGCATGTCCACTGCCATCATTTTGAGGGTGGAGAACCAGGGCTGGCGGGGCCACCACGGTGCAATGAAGATGGCATCTGACTTCAACTGACGAGTCCTGACTAGGGTTTTTTGAATGAGCGGGATCGGCGGAAAAAGGTAGAGAAGGCCGAGTCCCCAAGGGATCATGAAGGCATCCCCTAGTGAGTCCTCTCCCCTTCCTGCACGAGAGGCATATCTGGTACACTTTCTGTTGGTTTGGGTCGCAAACATGTCCGTGACAGGGGATCCCCATCGGTTGCAGAGCAGGAGAAAGATCCCTTCGTCTAGTTCCCACTCGTGGGTTTGCCCCGTAAGACGGCTCAACTTGTCCGCTAGTTGATTGTCCGTTGTCGAGATGTGTAGGGCCACTGGGAAGATCTGGTGGAGGTAGCACCACTCCCAAAGATGTACCGAAAGGAAAAGAAGGGACATTGAACGTGTCCCTCCCTGCTTGTTGATATAGTACATGGTCGTGGTGTTGTCTGTGATCACCTGTACACCACGACCTTGTAGCAGGGGGAGAAACGCTCGGAAAGCTTTTATGACCGCCAGCATCTCCAAATGGTTGATGTGTAAGCTCTTGTCGTGACGTGACCAGAGGGCATGTATCCGGTGAGGTCCACAGTGTGCTCCCCACCCTGTAGGGCTCGCATCCGTTGTTATCTGAACTGTAAGTTGCAATGGGCGGAACGGCCGGCCGATTAGGAGATGTGGTAGAAATGTCCACCACCGCAACTGCTTGGCCAGTTCTGGTGTGACACGTAACCGCTTCCTTGGACTGTCCTGAAGGGGATCGAAGAGAGCCAGGAACCATGCCTGAAGGGAGCGCATCTTGAGGCGAGCGTGAGTCACTGCAGATGTTGTGGAAGCAATGAGGCCTAGTAGATGTTGTGCATGCCTCGCTGAGACTGTAGAATGTGGTCGAAACTTGTGCACAGCCCTGTTGATCTTTCTTATGCGGTCTGGTGGGAGGAAAATTCGAGCTTTGACAGAGTCCAGTCTGGCTCCTATATAATCGACCACTTGGGATGGAACGAGGTGAGATTTCTCGAGGTTGACGGTGAGGCCGAGGTCTCTGAGGGTTTGGAGAACAAACTCGGTGTCCTGGAGTGACCTTCGCCTGGACGGGGATACGACCAGCCAGTCGTCTATATAAGGGTAGACTTGAATGTTGTGTACTCGAAGGTAGGCCGCGACAGGAGCCATGCACTTCGTGAACGTTCGAGGTGCTGTGGACAGTCCGAACGGAAGAGCACGGAATTGATAAATTTTGTTTTGGAATATGAACCGAAGGTAATGCATGTGACGTGGGTGAATTGTTACATGGAAATAAGCATCCTTGAGATCCACTACAACAAACCAGTCCTCTTGTCTCAACAGGTGAAGGATGGATTCCAGCGTCACCATTCGGAAACGGCGAGGGTGAAGGTAAGTGTTTAGGATTCGTAAGTCCATAATGGGTCTGACTCCGCCGTCCTTTTTTGGCACGGCAAAGTAACGGGAATAGAAACCGTTTGCTATGTCCCTTATGGGGACTTGCTGAATGGCTTGTTTGCTTAGGAGAGTGAGAATCTCTTCTTCTAGAACAGGATCGAAGGATGTGTGCTTGATTTGTCCTAGAGGAGGAAATTCTGTAAATTCTAGACGGTAACCGAATTGAATAATACTTAAGACCCAAGAGTCTTTTGTAATGAGTGTCCAATTGTGAAAAAATGGTGCGAGACGAGTTGATTGGTCGGAGTCTGGTAGTTGTATACTGGAGTCAAAGGAACTGCTTAGATTTTTTAGCAGGAGGCCTATAAGGTTGCCGGCGTTGTGTGGAGGCTTGTGGCCGAAAGGTGGAGAAGGAAGAAGAAGTTTGAGAGGATCGTGCTGGCTGATTCCTGTAGGGGCGGAAGGACTGAGAAGCTGGTTGTTGTGATTGTTGCTGTGAGTACTGTTTACGCCATTGAAACTTGTTGTATCTGGGTTGTTGTTGGAAAGTGTAGGACTTAGCCGTCTTTTTAATTTTATGCAAGTTTTCAAGATTGTCATCAGTCTTCTCATTGAATAGTCCCTTTGCGTCAAAGGGCAGGTCTTCAATGCGTGATTTGACGTCATCCATAAAACCTGATGACCTAAGCCATGCATGTCGCCTGAGGGTGATGGCTGATGTAAGAGTCTTTGAGGCCACATCAGCTGTATGGCGGGACGCCAATCTTTGATGTTTTGATACAGTGAGGGCTTCTGCATATGTATTCAGATAGTCCTGTCTAGTGTCATCCGGGGCTTGTTGAAGAGCTGGGAGGATCCTGGACCAGAGTTGTCGCTGGTATGCCCCCATGGCTGCTTGATAGGTAGTCACCCGAAGAAGGAAAGTGGTGAAAGAATATATCTTTCTCCCAAGGACATCCAACTTCCGGCCCTCTTTGTTAGTGGGAGTGACGTGGGACTTCCCCGAGGATTTTGATGAACTCGACTGGACAATAATGGAGTTAGGAACCGGATGTTTAGTCAAAAAATTAGAGTCATCACCGTGGACGCGGTATAAGTTTTCCGTCCTACGTGACACCTGAGTCGAGGTAGATGGCTGGTTCCATGACTCCTTGATGAGATCCATTAATGCTGGGATGACCGCCAGACTAAGAGGGGGAGTCCGTTCCTGATTGATGTCCCCAAAAATGAGATCCTCAGCCGGAGCAGGCGGCTGCTCAGTCTGCATCTTAAGTGTTTTGGCCATCCTGGATATCATCTGCACATACGAGGAAAAATCCTCCGAAGGCGAAGACGGGTGCGGGTCACCAGCATCTGAATCCACTGGATCGCCTCCAACAGGTGAATCCTCAGAAGACTCTGACAGAAAGTCCTCCTCCTGGCCTGAGCCATGTGAAGATAGGTCTTCTTGTTCAGACATGGAGACTGGAGGTGGAGGTTTCTGTGCTTTCCTTTTCTTTTTGCTAAGTTCAGATGAGCGAATGCGTGTCGACGCCGTCTTTGCAGTCCTCGATGTCGAAGTAGTCTTGACCTGAGTGGGTATTTCTTGAGTCGTAACATGACCCTTGGAGGGTCGACGAGTATCGACCTCGACCTCGAGGTGATGTCGACGTCGACGCCGGGGCGGCGGCGAAGATGAAGAGGAGGAAGTGGAGGCATAAACGTACTTAACTCTCCTCTTCTCAGGATAGATCTCGTCGCTCGATGAGAATTCGGAATCGGAGTCGTCCTGTCGACGTCGACGACGGGACCTCCGATCGACCTCGATGTAGACGGGGTCGTCGTACCGAGACTTATGTCGACGCCGGTAGGATCGAGGTAAAACTACCACTTGGCGTCGAGAAGTCCGGTGCCGATCCGGGGAGAGGTGCTTCGTCTTTGCTGATCGCTTTCGAGGTGGAGACGGTGACCCCGACGGCATCGATGGGGACGAAGGTGCCGGTGATGCCCACCCGGCCGAAGCAGGGCTATGATGGGCAGAAGCCGAGCTAGAGACAGTACGCGCTAGCTGGCTAGGGCTCGGAGAGCGAATAGTACCGACCGGCGACGCTTCAAGCTGCCGTGGCGGTAGGGACACTGCGGCCTCCGAAAGGGATTCCCGATCCCGGGAAGAGTCCTCTAGAATCGGAGAAGGCAACGATGCCGAAACTGGAGGAATCTGTTTCCTGTGGCCTTTGGACTTGTCCCTCTTCTCCTTAGACGTCGATTTCTTCCCTTTCAGATGGTCCTTTTTTGACAAGTCTGGTGCCGGTCTCGACGTCGAGGGGGGAGGTTTGGTGGCGGTCGACGTGGATGACTTTTTTGACGACTTGTCGGCCGATTTGGACGCCGAAGAAGGTGGCGTGGAGGCGATTCGGACTTCGGAACGTGGAGTCGTTGAAGGAGGGGGAGTTTCCATCTCAGATGGTTTAGACGCCGAGAGGGTCTTGTCCCACAAGTACAGCTTCAACCGTTGCTGACGAGCTTTCAACGCTGCCTTTGTAAATTTCTTACAATGTCTGCAGGACTGAGGTTGATGAGAATCCCCCAGGCAGAACAAGCAGCGATCGTGTCCGTCTGAGAAAGGGAGCTTACGGGAGCACGAGAGGCACCTACTAAAGGGTCCGGAGTGGGACATAAGGTGGTAAATAGGGGAAAAAGCCACTCACAAGTAAGAAATAGTCCAATTCACTCCTCGAAATTTGAGCGGGACGACAGTTAGAAGCGATGTCTGTCCCGGCGCGACAGAAAAAAGGCGGGAAGACGATACAATCCAAAAGCGCCAAATTCAAACGATAAGAAGAGAATAGTCGAACAGTCCGTGATCAGGGGCAACCGAAAGACGCAATATCCAAAAACAGTCCGTGTCAAGCCGAAAAGGATATAGAAGTAATTACAGAATGCTCTAGCTAGCGAGAAGATCCAGTCACCAAGGCGGTAAAATGGAACTGAGGCTGAGGCGGGTGGAGCATGCGCGATAGGGGTAACTCTAAACTTTGTTACTTTTCTACAAAAAGCTCTAGAAGATTCCGAGAAGACCAGCGCAGGCGCTGTCAGAACCCTATTGTGTGCATTCACAGAGGCCACGATGAAGAATCTCTGGTTTATACTCATTTAGATACCATTTCCATAATGTGCCAACACTTAAGCAGATAAAACTTGCACTGAGCATACAGCTTGCTTCTGTAACTGGCAAAAATTTCACTTTTGACTCAGGACAAAACATAGCACCAGTAGCAGGAAAAGTAAAGTCACATGGCTAACTTTTAGGCCAAAGGGTTCTGGGTTGAGATTTTAATACAGCTGTGAAACTAATGAACCACCTGGAGAAATTTGCTATTGTTGAGGCTTATTGATGAAACAACAGCTGAAATCCTGTTGCACAGCTCCACATGCATAATTGGGGTGATGTAATCATTAGCGGCAAATCACTGCTGGGTAAAGGCTTCCTTTGGAGATTTTGGGGTACACAGGTCTTTGTTGTGTTGTGTATGAGTCATGTATACCCTGAAGTCACTTTTAATCAGCAATGGTTTTCATTTAATCAGAAACAATTTGCCACTGCTGATGACATCATCCCCATTACACACGGGGAGCTGCACAACAGGATTTCAGCTAATATACAGTCTTTCTCATAGGTGAATGTAAAGCATGATAACACATCTGCATATTGAAGACACTGGGAGAATGTGACTGGTTTGAGACAGATCCTAGAGCAGAGGCAATATCTGAGGATACCACTTGTCTTTTTGCCCTCCTCCATTTGCTCCACATCCAAGACCTCCAAAACTGTGAAAATAATTGTTTCACTCCTACCCCAAAAATGGCAAATCAAACCCCAGCTAGCTCCCCAGCTAGCTATGGCTAATTTCAAGCAGGTCTCCTTTTTTTTCTACCTATAAAAGGTGTGGGGTGTATTAAAATGGCAAACTGTGGTGCCTAAACATTCTAGGCATACATTTTGTCCTTTTTAAAGTTACTTTTTTAGTGGGGGACATCAGGGACCCTTGAGGTGGCACCTATGGCCATCAGACCACATTTTGGCCAGTCCTGTCCCAACAATAATGGAAAGAGGACTTAACTCGAAAAGCTACTTGATGTGAAAATGTTTATTTAGTAACACCTTATACCTTAATTTAACTTGCTATTTCTACCTTCACTGGACAAGTTTATTTGCAGAAATAGCAGATGCACATTGAAAGAACAGACTAATTTAATTGGGAGAATTTAAAAAATAGAAGACAATAGATAGATATACATACTGATAGATATACTGATATAAAATAATTTCTTGACGCCATCATGTCTGTTTCAACTGCTTCTGAGCTTCATTTGGTTGAGAACAGGGATAAGGCCTTTTTGACGACTGTGCCTAAGTTCTTGGAAGCCCCTTCCAAGGGAGACCCATCTCACTTCATAACTCATAACCTTCTGGAACCTGGTGAGGACTTTCAGTGGGTAATTTTACTCATTTCTATTTAAAACATATGTATTGCTTCATGTCATGTCTTTCTTCCACTGTTTTTCTATATTACATTTTGAGAAATATTTTCAATTGTTAAACCTTTACTTGTTGCAACTAACAACTGCCCAAAAGACTTAAGAAATGAAATCAGATATAAATATTTTATACAAGACAAATGTATTCTACAGCCAAAGGCCCAATAAAAATATTTTAAAATAATAAATGCTTCTAACTACATGGTCTATACAGTAGGACCCCCGTAATCACAGGGCAATCAGTTCTAAGCTCTCCCGTGGATGCTGAAAAAAATGCAGAACATCGTTTTAATAGCAAACGTTATACATATCATGGTCTCTGGCTTCTTTTAACCTTCTTTTCTTTTAATGTTTTTAATATTTGCAGACCGTGGATAAGTGAAACAATGGACACTGATCCCGTGGATAAAGGGGTCCTACTGTATATAATATGCCTCTTTAAAATTTAGGGGACTTACTATGTAGTGAGCCATTCATGAATTAAATGAACTAACTGAAATTAGTCTGTGCCAAATCAAAATAATCAGCTTTTGAAGGAGATTTGCAAACCCTTTAAACCTGCCTTTAGTACTAAGAAGAGGTCATTACTTACGGCAATTTCCTCTTGTAAGATTAACCACTTCACAAGGCTGCAGATAAGGAAGAAATTAGTATGATTAATAGAATCCTACACATGCTTGCTCAGAAATAAATTCTATTGAGTTCAATGGGATGCATGCTAAGTAACTGTATAGGATTGCAGGCTAAGAGCCTGAACTGATACCATGTGATGCTGTTGACATTTAAACAGCTTATTGCAATTGTCTCAGTGGCACTGGCATCAGTTGTAACAATATAAGGTTCAGGTTCTCCATCTGAGTGCTCCATCTCTCCCATATTATTCCCATTTTTTTGTCCAGAATCCTATTACTCCTGCAAGCTGGCATAAATCCAATGGCGTAAATTTCAGCATGAATCACTGCTCATTGAGAAGTCAAAAGCTGCATTCCTTGTTGTGCCCCAAGTCATGCAACTGGTGTGTGACAAGAAATACAAGCATGAGTGTCCTAACTAGTAGTAATTCTATACTGTGACGTATGCTGTTTGACTTGTGCTGGTGTGGATATATAATAGGATTCTGGCCTTTGATTATTTGTTGCCTTTTGTTTCAGTGATGACGGATCTGGAGTATCATAATAAATAATCAAATCTATCTATATCTATTCCTTTTATTTACTGAATAATCAATCTCATGCATTGTTTGTATTGTAATGGCAGTAAAAAAAAAAGTAGTCGGGCACATACCGTCATGGTCGTTGTGCCTTTTTGTCCTTTATGTCCCTGAAAAACAAAGTATAGAACATGGGAAGAGTTACACTGGATCAGCATGAAGAACTATTTGGTCCAGACTTTAAAGTGTGGTTTAGGTATCTGGCTGTGGAGCCAGAGGTTGGAAGTTCAATTCCCCACTGCACTTCCTGTGAATAGAGCCAGCCTGTGTGGCCTTGGGCAAGCTGCATAGTTCCAGGGCACCCCCAGAATGGTAAACCACTTCTGAGTATTCTCTACCTGGAAAACCCTGAAAAGGGTTGCCATAAGTCAGAATTGACTTGATGGGTTGTTGTTGTTGCTGCTGCACAGTTACCAGTCAGAAGCTTCTGGAAAGCCTATGAGCAGAACAGGAGTGCAAGAGCACTCACCCATTCATCTTTCCTTGTACATGGTATCAAGACGCTTACTGTCTCTCATGCAAGTCATAAATGGACATCATAATAGCCACAGGTGACTTTTTCCTCCAAGAATTTGGCTGACCTTCAAGAATTTGTTTTATCTCCTTTTTAAAGCCATCCAGTCTGGCAGACATCTCAATAGTTTAATAATGAGCCCAGAGAAGTACTGGCTTTTACCCATCCTGAATGTTTGACCATCCCACTTCAGTGAATGATTCCACTTTCTAACAGAGGGAGAAAAAATTTCCCTATCATCATTTTGTACACGAGTCATTCTCAATGGGGGCCATAAGCCCCCCCCCAGGGGGGCTTGGGCACATTTGAAGGAGGACACAGACTGGAAACAGTTCTTTACACAAGATAAGGTTTGTTTTGCGACTTATACAATGCTGATTCATTCCTATATTTCTTTCATGCTGTTTTTTATGGCTGTGGCCAAAAAAGGTTGAGAATGGTTGTTCTACACCATGCATAATATTGATCATTCTCTTTCCCCTTATTTCTATCCTAAAAAGCTTCCATATGGATTTTAAAGAAATGAGGTGGTAAGATTTAAGACACCAACGTTACTGATTTTCCGATACGACTAGTTTTTATAGGTTTGCGAGGTCTCAGGCTGCCAGTTGAAGTTACTATGTTGTCTTGGCTCTTCAGGTGGGGAGGGAAATTTAAAGGGATGCATCATTGGAGGGGAACATTTATGTTTCACATATAAGGTGTCTTTAATGCCTGGGAACCCACCTCCAGCCATTCCCAGCTGGCGCCAGGGCTCCCTGACTCTGCACAGAAGTGTCTGCATGCGGGTCTTGGATACTGCTGATCAGACAACCTTTGTTTACAATGTTTTCTCCCACAAAGCTATCACTTCACAGAAGAGAACATAGGCAACCTTTTTACTGCACATCCTTCCACATGTGCAATTGTACTCTCTTTACCACTTATGTAGAATAAGGCAGTCTATTTAACTCCCACAGATTAGAAAGTCACCTTTGGAGTAATTTGGTTCTGCATTTTTTCATAGTTTTATTCTGCATTTTTGAACAACTATCACTTGCTTGTTATTCGAGGTTATTCTTTCCCCAACCCCCCCGCCGCCGCCGCCGCAAGTTCTTTTTGATGCATTTCTATGTTTTTTCCAGTGTATGTGGAATTAGATAATCTGGAAGACAAATCAAATAGCCTTGAAAAGGATACATAAGAACTGCTGGACAGCTCAATGTTTTCAGTGTCTGGCTGCTGAGCCAGAGGTTGGGAGTTCGATTCCTCACTGTGCATCCTTGACAGGGGCTGGACTCAATGATCCATAGGGTCCCTTCCAGCTCTGCAGTTCTAAGATGGTGGTTATTATTATTGTTAGTATATATTGTCCCATTAACGTACTTGATGGCTAGGTTTTGTTAATGCATGCCTGCTCAGTAAAACATAATTTGATTTTGTCTTTTCAAAATACAATATAACTTAATCTGACATTACCATTCTTCCAGGTGGTCCTCGGTCTCCTCGATTGCCTACTCCCCCTGGTCTTCCACCACTGGCCTTCAAAGTGCAAAGAGCTCATTAAAACTCAAATGACAATTTTACTTGTTTCAGGCATTATAGAAAATTACCAAGCTAGGTAATCAGTCACAAATCAAGGCAACTGGATTCATGCTAAGTAAAGATACTGGATTATAGCTGAAGATCATGACCTTTCTCCCAAGACAGTCCTTCACAGCAGCAAGTCCCTTGAACAAATCTCACTGTCTCCCTCTGCTGACCAGATGTGCAGTGCTCTTAACTCTGACAGAGCAGATTATATATGACCTGATGATCACTTATGATCTCCTTGTGGTTGTTCCATGCACAGTCCACAAGAGACATGGGCAGTTCATGATTAGAGCAGGGGAGTGCTCCCTGAAACTATGGGATGAAGCATCCCTCACATGGGGTCTTTCCAAGGCACAGTTGACAACACATGTACTGCACTGTGGTCAATGAGAGCCTCAACAGCTGCCACATTCCTACTTCCCTTCCAGGATACTTCTGTGTGGGGGTGCCATTCCCAAGGTTGCTAAGCCACATGGGTGTTGTAGTGAGAGAAAACTCTCCTAGCAACATGTGACTGCTTCTGAGAGGCGTGGCCCACCATTCTTCCTCTTTCTCATTGTAATAGAGAGCTTGCCAAAAGCCTTTCCTTAGGCCAATCATAGAGGGCTTAATTAATTGCCTTTCCCTGGGCCAATCCTAATGGCATGATGTAACCATTGTCCTATCTGAACTCTGTAACCTATCTGTATACTGTCACTATCTGTGAGCTTGTAAGGTTAATAAAAGCACAGTCCTCCTGGGGGCAGAGCAGAATTCATTGGGAACCCATTCAGTGTTATTCTGCCTCTTCTACTAGCCGCCCACCAGGAGCACTGCTGGCAGACATCCCTGTGTGTGTGGCTGACTTCTTTAACTTCTGTTTCTAAGAGACTCTTTGCTATCCTAATTATCTGGTGATCACCACAAAGCCCATCAGCCTGCTAAGTTCGTGACTCCAACACTTCTGTATGCTTGGTACCAACCAATCCACAAGTGAAACCTTGGATATAGGTGACCAGCTTAGGTGACACAAAGACAATGCTACGTGCAAAACTGGGGATGGGGGTCTTTGTTGATAAGAAAAAATAAATCAATGCCATGAATGTTTATCTTTATCACCCTTTGTCCTCTAATTCCTTTGGCTCCTTTATTCCCTGGAGGGCCTGGGTTACCATCTTCTCCCTACAAAGAAATCAGAGTTTTGCAGTTAAGGGACATGTTTAGACATTAAGTGGGAATTCATAGAATAATGAAGTTGGAAGGGGCCTAGAAGGCCATCAAGTCCAACTGCCTGCTCAATGCAGGAATACAAATCAAAAGATATCTGCCAGGTGGCTGTCTAAATTTATCTTGAATGCCTCCAGTGTTGGAGCACTCACCACCTCTTGAGATAATTGATTCCATTGCTATGCGGCTCTAACAATTAGGAAGTTTTTCCTGATATTCAACCGAAAACTGGCTTCCTGTAACTTGAGGCCATTGTTATGTCTCCTGCACTCTGGGATAATTGAGAACAGATTCTGCCCCTCCACTTTATGACAGTCTTTCAAGTATTTGAGGAGTGCTATCATATCTCCCTCAGTCTTCTTTTCTCAAGGCTAAACATGCCCAGTTCTTTCAGTCTTTCCTCATTGGGCTTGATTTCCAGTCCCCTGATCATCTTTGGTGCCCTCCTCTGAACTTGTTCCAATTTGTCAGCATCCTTCTTGAAGTACAGCGTCCAGAACTGGACACAGAACTCAAGATGAGGCCTAACCAGTGCCAAATAGAGGGGAACTAGTACCTCGTGGGATTTAGAGACTATACTTCTGTTCATGCATCGTAAAATAGCATTTGCCTTTTTTGTAGCCACATAACACTTTTGGCTCATATTCAACTTGTGATCTGCGATGATTCCAAGGTCCTTCTCACTTGAAGTATTGCTGAGCCAGGTATCCCCCATCTTGTAACTGTGCAATTGGTTTCTTTTTCCGAGGTGCAGTACTTTGCACTTATCCCTGTTGAATTTCATTCTGTTGTTTTCAGTCCAGTTCTCAAACTGATCCAGATGATTTTGAATATCTGTGAATATCATTTTACATTTTGTTTCTTGTGTTTCAAGCCCTTGCCTTTTTCTTTCTCGGGAAGGAGCTCCAAGGGACCTCAGTCTGGCTTGGGGACATGTGCAGTGACTCTAACCCTCTGCCATCATGCCACAGCCTCAATCCAAATGGCTCCCTGAAGTTGCTTGCCTGTTTGCTTATAACTTAAAGCCAGGGCTGTAACCAGTGTGGAGTAACTGGGACGGAACCCTAAGGCATCAAAATCTAGAGGGCACCAAGAGCTAGTGGTGAATCTAGTGACAAATGTTAGGAAAATAAATGACAACTACACCTGGCCCTATTCACTTTTTTCTTCATTCCTGAAAGCATAAACTCTCTTTTTCTTTTTTATGGGGTCATAACGTCTTTCTTGGGGGAGCTCACATCCCCATACCTTTGACCCTGGTACAAGGAGGGAGTTGGACCCCGCCGCTTGTGCAACTTCCCAGTAATCCATGTCACTATGGGGAAGACAGTGTTTATTGCTCCCAAGTTCCAAAACTACTAATGACTCTGCTCAAAGCTCACTTATTTTTCCCCCCAAAGGTTGGATTGCTATAGTATTAGCCACAAAGGGAGGCAGTGGAAAATTATTCACTTAATTTCAGATCAAACGTTTTCCCCTGAACAGCTAACAGCAGCTCTGGGAGGTCAATTTGGATCAGGACCAGAGAGAGTCTTAGGCACCCTGCCATACTCAATCTGCATGTCTGGATTGACACTGAGGGTGCAACTATACAACGGGGAAAATACGCTTTGATCCCCTGTGTATTTGTAGTTTATCAAACTGGGGTTTCCTGGGTGAATCACTGTAGCTGTCCAGATGACAGTTTTCAGGAGTAAGCAGGTCAGATGCAGAGAGCCCAGTTTGCATGGCACACCAACAACAGAAGCTGCCTCAAGGTGCTAACAAGGTGTTAATTTATAATTTACACACCTCTCTCCTCGCTCATTTGGTTCTCCTAAGTGCCCTATAGGGTTTTTCAGCACTGAGTTGAAATCTTTTTTGTTTAAGAAACTGTGTGGAACCAAGGGATGGTCAGTTGAGGGGAAACGAACCCCCGCAAGTGCCCCTTTGCATCAAATTAGGTGATCCCACTGGCAGAAGGCAGACAATAGTGATGTCGAAGGGATCAGAACAAATTTAAACCACCCCTGCCAATTTAACAAAAAAGAGAGACAATTTCCCACTCAAAGAGACAGTTCCAGAGCGGGTTTCCCTGCATTGAGCTTTATGTCATGGAATCACTGAGTTTTAATGTGAATTTAAATCCAATGTAAATTGTGGAGTCAATAGCCAATGCACTCACAACTCATATGGGAAGCATAGTTTACCCACTGTAGTACTTGTATACCTGTGGTCCAGGAATTCCTAGAAATCCATAATGTCCCTGGTATTAAAAAACAGAAACAAAACATTGGTCTGACATTTTCATGCTGTCTATTCACTGTGCAGTTTTAAAAAGCTAACGTTGTGCGCGCGTGTGTGTGTTTTTAACTGTTTTATGAAACACATTTGTAGGATTGGTATTGTTTTATCCAGTTCTGAAGCCCAGGATTTGAACTGGAACCCGCTATCCGCCTAGAACACTAAAGCTATACTATTAAAGACAGCACTCTTTTTCAAAAATTAATGTGTGTACACAAATACTTACAGAAATTACGCTGTATCCTATATCCATTCACTGGAAAGTAAGCCTTACTATTCTGCTTGACACTAACTTTTGAGTAGACATTATAAAATGGTAGCATAAATCATCATAAATCACGTGGGTTGCAAATTGTCTTGGAATGCAGTTTGGCAGAAATCCAGGTTCACAAAGGCCAAGTGTTTTATAAAGAAAACTACAGTCAAAATGGTCTTGCCTAAGTTACCCGTGTGTTAGGGTAACAATGTCAGCAGCCGGGGGAATTTTTCAGCAATTAAAGACTTCTCTCTTGTTATTTAAATTTATTTATTTGACTTTTATACCACCCATTCCAAAGCCGTGAGGAGACCACTGAGAAGGCCCAGTTTTTGGTCTTCTCTTTCCAGGCCTCTCTCAGGGTCAGTGTTCTCAACCGTCTGGACAGGGAAGATTGTGTAGAACAGGCAGCTCTCATTGGAAGGAGGCATCCTGCCAGATATCAAGGTCCCAAACCATTTAGGGTTTTGTATGTCAGTATCATCACCTTGAAGCTGGCACAGAAACGAACATGTAACCAGTCAAAGTGGCCAGAGTCGGGGAGTTGTGGTGGTATTTCTTCACCCCAGCCAATAGTTTGGCCACCATATTCTGGAGCTGTTGAAGTTTCTGTAGCAGCCTCATGGACAGCCCCATGTAGAGAGCATTACAGTAGTCTAATCTCGAGACTACCAATGCATGGACCAGCGTGGTGAGGGACCTGGTGTCAAGGAAGGGATGCAGCTGGGCAATTCACCTAAGATGGAAGAAGGCGGAACTGACCACAGACACTACCTGGGATTCCATTGATAGCGCTGGGTCGAGAAAAATGCCCAGGCTGCAAACTTCATCCTTAGCAGACAGAGTAGCCCCCCCCAAAAAAGAGAGGGAGGCCCCCAATCCACAGGCACAAGGGGCACCTACCCACAGGACTTCCATCTTGTCTGGCTTCAGCCTCAGACTATTATCCCTCATCCACCCCAGTACGGTGTTCAAGGGACAGAATGGCATCCTCTGCAGAGGGATGGAAGGAGAGATAGAGCTGGGTGTCATCCACATATTGGTGACACAAAGCTCCAAAACTCCTGATGACCTCCCTCAGTGGCCTCATATAGATATTAAACAGCATTGGGGAGATGATCGACCACTGTGGGACTCCACAATTAAGAGTCCAAGGGGTGGACATCATCTCCTCAAGCCGCACTCTCTGAGGACAGTCCTCTAGGAAGGACCAAAGCCAAGCCAAAACCAGGCCATGAATCCCCAACCCAGAGAGCCTCCCCAAGAGAATATTGTGGTTGACGATAACAAAGATCGCTGAGAGATTGAGGAGGAGCAGCAAGGACATTTTGCCCTGTTTATCTCCCTCAAAAGGTCATCTTGCAGGGCGACCAATGCGGTCTCCATACCATGATGCAGCCTGAACCCATACTGGAATGGATCAAGGGCATCAGTTTCCTCCAGGAGTGTCTGTAGCTGGTCAGCCACCATCCTCTCCACTAGCTCACTTAAAAAAGGCACACTGGCAACAGGTCTGTAGTTGTTGATATCATCCTCCGCTAAATTAGTTTTTTTGCGAATGAGTCTGATGAGCGTCTCCTTGAGGGCTCAGGGAAACCTGCTCTCGAGGAGAGACGTATTAATAATAGCAGTGTCCCATTCCATTGTTACTGGCCTGGCAGCTTTTATGAGCCAGGCTGGGCAAGGATCTAGGGAGGTAGCATTAGCTCTGCAGCAATCAAGCATGCTGTCAACTTCTACTGATGTCACAGCATGAAATTGTGTAACAATTCACCAGACAAGGTGGTGCAGTGGACATCTCAGCTCAATCTACTGAAGGAAAATGACAGTCAATCTACTGAAGGAAAATGAATTACTTGCAGCTTATGCTACTTGCAAGTAATCCATTTCCTTGTGTGGAAGCCATGGCAGTAGTTGGATGGAAAGAGGAAGTTTTTAATTACCAAAAATCACTGTTGCCACATGATATCACCGGGGGAGACTTTCAGTAATTAAAGACTTCCATCTTCTGTATTGCAGCTCCCATGGCTTCCAGGCAATAAAATGGGTTAAACATGAGTCAGACAAGCCATAGAGAGAAAGGGAAAGTCTTCAGTTACTCCAAATCTCCCCCTGCCAGTTACATTTATCATTTTGGGCATAAAAAGAGATGGCCATCTTATATAATAGTTCCACAAAGCTTATTTGCTGGTTCAGCAAAACCTTATTTTGGCATTATGTTCATATCATCCTGCCCTTACCACTGCATTCTCTGCCACCCCTTGCCCCATTGCCCATACGTTGGAGCAATGTCTGAAGAGCTAGTTCTATGCAAGGCATATCACATCATGGTTTAGAACTCTCCATGATCAGAGTTCTACATCAGGGGGGCTTCCCTTTTTCTGATCTTCCTCTAATGTGTGGACACTGGGCAGGGGAAGCATCATAACACTTAGTTATTACAAAGGGGCCTGGGGGCCAGGCTCCACCTCTCTTCATCAGCCATGTTCTGTACGTACCCAGAAGAGCCACTGGAAGGGCAGCAAGAACACAGGATAGCTCCCAGTGAGCACAAACCGAGGTTTGAGGAGAGATGCGCTGAGACCTCCTATATTGCCTGTCCTCAGGATTACTCCCTCCAGGTTCCACCTCTCTTTTCTTCAAGAACGAAGCCTTAAAGGGCCAGCTTCCTGGCCATAAGCTGGACACTAAATCATTTCTAGAGGAGCTCCTGCTGGGCATACGGCTGGTATTGGCATACCTGCTCCCAGGACCATGGAGCTCCAGGAAGCAAACACCATGTCCTAGTACTAAAGCTAGGCCCTAGAGGTGCTAAAGTTGTTGTAGACATAAAGGCCTCAACTTCAGGCAGCTGGATCACAACAACTCTGGATCTCAGATATAGCTTGCTTAGGGTCAGGGATCTCCTCCACTGAGCCTCTCAGTCTATAGCTAGGCAGCTGCTGGATGCCTGGGACACAATAGGCCTTGTGACTGACAACATGTATAAGCCCAAATGGGCTTATGTTCTTAGATACAGAATGCCAATGGATATTCCAGTATAATATGATAAAACGTGACATTATAGGGGCCTTACAGGGATCCTACTTTGACATTAAAAAGTGATAAAGGTACAAATAATTGGGTAGGGTTAGCACACTGGCAAAATGTAGATTTCAGTTAGTATCATCAGGAAGCAGATCAAAGAAACAGCTGGATGATGTTTCCTGGGATAGTTAATATGGAGTGAACGAACACAAGCCACCTGTCAAAGCATCTTTCCAAGTCTAGAAGAACTAAGTTCCAACGAAATGAGTTCATACACATTTCCCTCAGTGTTTTTTTGGATGGGTACTATGGTCTAAAAGACTCAGCTTAGTGTAGGCAAGATTTTTCTATCTTCCCTTCCAATCACAACTACTTATCATACCTAGGAATTTTGCACTTTTCATTCTTTCCACAAAACGTTGTGCTAAAGCTGATTTTGGCACAGAATAAACTGAGAAGCAAAAATGCAGAGCTCTAAGAACAAAGTAAACTAGATGAATAAACTACTGCTACTACAAACTGGATTTAAGTGTTCCGTCCTACTGTAACCATGTATAATATTTATTGCTTGTGTATTACTCTATTACTCATTGTTACTTATTGTTTAATGATAGTAATTTATTAAATTATTATAACCACATGGAACACAATCCACCAGAATTTCTACATAAGCTTCAAAGAAATGAAAATAATATGTCCAGCTGCATTCTTGCTTTCTTTTATGGACAAGAAATATTCTCAACAGCAGTCTAAGTAATATTACTACATAAGGTTGCGTGTACACCAAATCTCACACCTGAAAACTCTCACCTTTGCTCCTTTTCTTCCTTGTAGGCCATAGCCTTCTTTACCATCTAGTCCCTGCAAGGGATGGAAAAAAACAACAACCAATTAACTGTGAGACTTCAGGCCAGCCTTCTAATGAATTCAGTTAAAGCAGTCATTGCAAGCGGACAATATTGGGTGTCGAAAAGTGCAGAAAATTGCCAGTTATTTCTTTTATTATTTTTGTTTGGCCATTAAAGGAGAGGTAATTGTGAACATTTGGCCTCAGATGCTAAAATCACTTGATTGACCTTAGGAAACAAGGTATCTTCAGTTCAAAGTGGGGTATTTGCATTTCAGTCAGGGAAATGTCTTGTCAACCCTAACTGTAACTACATTTACTCACTTCCATAAATGTCTAGCTTTTTATTATTATTATTATTATTATTATTATTATTATTATTATTATTATTATTATTATTATTATTATTTTACCAAAAACAATCACTCCAGAGGGGCTGGTCACTCAATGTCATCACTACGTGACACTGAGATCTCAAATTAGAGGGTTGAAACTTCTTGGCTTGTAAATTTACTATACTTTGAACACTATATTTTACTATACATTAGATAGTAAAGTAAGTAAGGAGGATAAGGCTGTACACTGGAAGGCATATGTCGATCCATGAAGAAACAAGACTTACAAAGTCTAAACTTTTGTTTTGTTTTTCACATTTTACCCACTGGCTCGAGGATCTACAAGAAAACCTGTTGGTTCTCATTTTCAGCCGGCCATATTCAGAAAGCCAGGCTGTCTTCCCAAAAAACTTGGGTCATTAGGATTTGAGTAAAAATAATCTGAGCTTTAGTGACAAAAACTGAAGTAGCTCAACCCAAGATAACTTGCAATAACTCATGCTGCAACCCATGGGTTTAGCACTGATCTAAACATTTTGGACTAAATCCAATGGTTAATCCAAACTAGCAGGTTAACTGTGGAATCAATGGGACTTGTTAATCAACATTTGGTCCTATTGTTACAGTGGATCTACTCTAGCTGGGACTGACAACTTGATTTAGCATCTGTACTGATGATTCCAAACATGGGAGGAGTCAACCAGTCACTTCATCAAACAGATAAGGGGATCACTCCACTGTGCTACCCTCAAAAATTTATTTTCTCCCTCCAACTCAAAATAAATTGGTCTGTGTTGCTGAGGACAGCCAAGAATGTATCTAAATACATTTAGAAGTCAATACACAAAGAAGGAATATAAATTGAAGCAGCTCTTGAATTCTACTCTGAGAGAAATTCCAGCACAAAAATCAAGTACAAAGATAGACTCAGTATGGGAAAACTCACAGGGAAGCCTCTTGGTCCACGTGGCCCCTGTAGGCCTTTTTCTCCATGATCACCAGGTTCACCCTTTTAAGATATGAGAGAAAAAAATAGCTATTCAACACCATAAGCCAGTTATATCGATTCATTTTCTATAACCTAGTTTTCACTGAGTTGGTTAAACTCATATTGGAATAAAAATAAAAATAAACTAGATATCAGAGAGTAGAATTCAAGCGTCCTTC
Organism: Intellagama lesueurii; assembly: GCA_037013535.1. Classification (NCBI taxonomy): domain Eukaryota; kingdom Metazoa; phylum Chordata; class Lepidosauria; order Squamata; family Agamidae; genus Intellagama; species Intellagama lesueurii. The sequence goes on from JBAJHW010000006.1 coordinate 77,524,224, forward strand.
ATACTGATAGATAGCTGATTATTTTGAATATTAACAATCCAAAGTTCAGCGTAATCTAACATCTCCAAAATACAGTAATGAGACTTTAATGTTAAACTCTGGTAGTCAACGTTGCACTCTCTGCACTTCCACACACAACAACAGGAAGAGGCATCCATACATGTCCAAGAGAAGATTAGCTCTAGACAGAGCCACCGTCTTGGAAAGGGCTTCTCTCATCACTTTCAAATCCACTTCTTTAGCAAGACACTAAAGAAGCCATCGCTGAAGGTAGAAACTTAGTGGCACTCCTAGCTTACTCCCATACACTATTGTGCAGGCTGTGCATTTCCTGCCACACCCACCTTCTCCATGGGACATTCACACAACTGAAACTAGTGGGCCCCGTCCTCCATATGTAATTTATTTCAAGAAATGCTCTTAGATATTTGCCTTTAGTGCACAACCAGCCCCTGACCTCAAATGGAGGACTAAGCTACAATGATTTGTATGGCTCTTCTCTCAAATATGCTGTAAAATAGATAACTTTCCCCACTCTGATAGTATTGAGATGTGTTAGATCCTCCACCACTAGCTAACAACTGTACTATAGAATTTGTAGTCCATCTGAGGAAAAGGTGCGGGATGGGGGGGGGGAATTAAAGTTACAAAAGGAGCAGTTCAGCCACCAACAAATGTGCTACTAAGAGACCATAGTGATAATCCACATGCTATCTCTGCAAATCTCATTGTTTACTTTAAAACTAATGGTTTAACTAATCAATTAATAATACTAATTCAACAAATTCATCATTTTCAGTACTATTTTTTTTAAAAATCTCTCATTCCAAACATTTAACATTAACAAATTAATTTTCAAACTCAAAATTCAAAATGTAGCAGCAGCTAGTGAAATTTCTATAAAACTGGAGAAACATATTCCAAAAGAGCTGATATTCTTCACTAAGTAAAAAAACAAACAAACTCACAATTATCTTTATTTTTTGTTAATACTAAACATATGAAGGCTGTGTTCTACTTTTTAAAAATGCACTCAGAAAATGTATCCACAAAGGGTCCTACTGATATCAGGCATGCTTACCTTTTGACCTGTACTTCCTAGTTTCCCTGGAGAGCCGGGTCTACCACTGATTCCTGGATTACCCTCCAATCAGAAACACAGATCAACAGTCACACTCAAGAAATAAAAACCAATTCCTGACTTCTATTCCATGTACAAACTTGTTGGCAAAATCTGTCTTTCCTCTTACAGTGCTAATCAGCTTTGTGACCACAGTTATCGTTGGCATCCAGTTAAAACTCCTCTTATGTTTTCTCTATAATCATATTCAGGTTTCCAGGTACCCTAAATCAGTGATTCTCAAACTTGGGTCCCCAGATGTTCTTGGACTGCAACTTCCAGAAATCCTGGCCAGCACAGCACGTGGTGAAGTCTTCTGGGAACTGCAGTCCAAGAACATCTGGGGACTCCAGTTTGAGAACCACTGTGGCCTAAAAGATGTCTGTCGAATCATTATACAGGAATATGTAAATATAAATTCACTATCACTGGCACGGAAATAATTCATTTCTTTGCAAAATGTCAGTTACTGTCACAATGTAAAGTGGCTACAGTCTTCTATTTGAATGGCAGTCCGTTCCAAACCTAATCCGAAGATTTAAAAAACCCTTAGAAGAAATCTGTGAGGGCTTTCAAAGTGCCCACCAATAGGATCTGGATAGAAGACTGAACAGGGGCACAGCTCACCTGGAATTAAATCTAAGTCCCAACTAGGAAGTCCCATGGAATCAATGGGACTCTGATAAGGCAACATTTATTGGTTCGGTGGGCCTACTCCAGTTGAGGACCAGCAACTTGATGTAGCTGTAGCTACACACTTCTCTATGAATTATATTACATTTGTATTACATTTTCTAACATTTGTATCTATTGATATACAGTAAATCCATATTTGAAAATTACATGCATATCTGTGTCCTTTTTTGTTCTCTTTTTGGGTGATACATTTCCACCCTTCTTCCCTGAAAGCAACAATAGACACCCTACCCATGGAAGAATCAAGACAAACAGACAAACAAACAACACAACGTTTATAAGTTTTATTCCTTGGGACTTATCCAGAAGGTGAAATGTTAGAAGAGATGTTGTTTTCAAAGATTTTTTTAAATCTGGGACTAAACATGAGGAAGGAATGACTGGTGGAGACTATTGGAAGCAGACTTCCAGACTCAAAAGCCTAAGAAGAGCTTGTCTGAAGAGAAAGCTCTTTGTCTGCTGGCTAGTTTTGCATGAAAGGGAGTTCCACACCCTGGCTGCAGTCATTGAAAAGGCCTTCTCTTATGCCCTCACCAAATGGTTTTGGGAGGGCAATGGAACTGAGACAGGGGCCTGCCCTGAAGATCTTATAACCAGGCGAGGCTCACATGGGAAATATATTTATGACATTTAGAGAGGGTAAACATTGAGAGACTATGCTTTTTTTTTTACTTGCCCCTTCTTCACATGGCAAATTAATTGCCATTCTCCAGACTATGAAATGCTTAGCAGAAGGTGGTGTCTCACATGCAAGAAGCCCACAAACATCCACTGACGTGGAACAAAATTTCTGAATGGAGGATATGTATGGGAAAGAATTTAAACTTACTATTTTTCTTTCACAATATGCTAAATGTAAACATTAACACCAGGAAGACAAAAATTTAAATAACAATCAGCCAGAATCCTATTAGATAGTTACTCCATAAGTGCAATCGTAGCAGTTGCCATAGCTTATTGCAGCAAATTAATGGGGTGGTGGGTGTGTATAAGATATGTGCCAGGTGTTCAAGTGGATGTGTAATATGGTGCTTGACTGACATATGACCAGCACCTCATAAAGTAGCCGTGGCAGCTTCCACAGTTCCACACCCATGTAAATAGCGAATACCATTGTGAATTAAAAACAAGTGAACCAACTTTTAAAGTGTATGTGACAGTGCGGGGATGAGGAAATACTATTTTCTGTGAATAAGATATTCACAGTGGGGATTTTACAATGATAGGGTGATAGGTGGGTTGTTGTGTGTTTTTTTTAGTGAAATATTTATTCATTAATTCATTCATTCATTTAATTTGTATACTGCCCATCTGACTGCCAGGGCCACTCTGGGTGGTTCACAGCATAATAGACAACAATAACACATTAAAAAATAACTACAAAACCATAATAACAATACATATCAGTCAATTAAACTAAAAAGAAAGACAGCATAAAAACAATTAATAAAGACAATTAATAAAAACAAGATGGCAAAAATACAGAACAAGCATTGGGTAAAAAGCTGAAATCCAGTAATAAGTAGCAGCTAGAGTAGGCCCACTCTGGTATGGAGGCGTTGACTCACCCAATCCCCACTGATTCAGTGGGCCTACTCTAGTTGCAACTTACTTCTGGATTTTAGACATTAAATTATACATAAGCAGAATTCAAGCTCCAGAGCACTCTCTAACTTTTTCATGTGTATGAAAATTAAAAACCCATGGTATAGTGCAACTGTACACGATCCTTTCTACTGCAGCTGCCAAGTGTAGACTACAAAGACTGTGGTGTGACATGATTATGAACACAGTATTCATGCACAAAAACATCTAGAGATGGTAAATGAGGGTAACTAGCTGAAATTCAGCAGGACAGGCACATTTCCGAGGTCTCTCCACCTGTGAATTTTGGGTATGTTTGGTAACTGTCATTCCAATTCTTCATTTGTTTTATAAAAAGCCCAAAATAAATTCGCAGTAAAGTCATGCTGTGAGAGGCAATGAAATACACTCAACAAAGTAAGACATATCTTTTAAAGACATACTTGGAGGCCTGGTAAGCCTTGTAGCCCTGATGGTCCAGGTATACCTTGTGGGCCTGGCATACCCTGATGAAGAGAACAGAGAGATCTGACTGTTAATGAGCCATAAAACACAATAGATTTTTTACATACGTTCTCCAAGATCCTGGCACAGACCTGGAATAAGACTAGACCGGGGACGGGCAAAGTGCAAGCTGTGTGGCATGGGCCACCCTCCAATGGCCCAAATGTCGCCTTTCAGCACTCTTGGGGGCACCTCCCTCCCTCCACAAAATGTTAATGGTTTGTTCAGTTCCCTTGTGCCCTCAAGCTCATGTGAGAGTCAATTCTGCCGTGTTTTGAAAGGCTCCTCCACACCCAGAATTTTGCCAGTAGATGGCATGGAGGGTGTTTTTTTTGTTTGTTTGTTTGTTTTTTTTTAACAAAAGTTTTATTAAAATGTATATTTGGAGAATGGGCAGGGTACAGAAAAGCATTCAGTCCTTTTAAGTCCAAGGATGGATATATGCAGCCCTCAGACTTCTGAAGATTACTCACTCCTGCACGAGACATTAGGAGAAATGCATATACTCTGCAATTACATCTGTTCTTCCAGACACCAAAACAAAAAACAAAACAAAACAAAAACAGAAAGATGTATCTCAGCAAGCAGGCTTACAAATTAAGCCCATGTTTACCTTCTGAGGACCAATCCTAAAACAAAGCATGCTAAAGTGCAAGAAGTGAGAAAAACGTCTGCTACCACCAACAGATGTCTTTCACCACTTTAAGTGGGTATGAGTTCTAAATTCAAGCTGTGAATCATCTTATCTGACTGCTAGTTTAGAGACTCAGAGAATGACACGAAACCTGAAAAATCCCGGCAAAATTATTCTAAAAATACCTTAAAATGCCCATAAAAGTAACTTCTGAAAATAAATGTCACTCATTGGAACTAAACAATGTAGGAATTCTTGTAATATCAAAAAAGTAACTTTTTACTACTAGTTGCATTACTCACTACCCTTAAAAGAACCAGGGGAAGCTAAATTACTTGTAACTAATTACTCCTCCATTCTGGGCAAGTCATAATAAGCCAGTGTACATTTTGAATGTGCCACGTGGTATTTTTTCCATATTGCATTAAGTATTCCTGCTTCATACAACTTTGTATTACCTGTTGGCCTTGGAATCCAGTTTCCCCAGGATGGCCTGGTTCTCCTTCATTTCCTGGTGCACCCTGCCAGATAAAACATGAAGAACTGAAGAAAATGTGTGTTTGTAAACTTTTACAACCTCTACTAAAATGAATAAAACGTTCCTGCCAAGTGAGTATTGAGAAAATCGTTATAAAAAGGGAAATGAAAGATTGTCTAAGCTACTTGCCTTTTCAATCAGCTGATGGATAGAATGGGTCAGAGGCATTCATTTGACAGCAGTAGGGAATTAAGACTGCGGTAGTGCTTTCTGTGAACATTCTGGCAGCCTCACAAGAGTATAAAAGCAATAGTTTCCCCCTGCTATTGCTCCACCCACCACAAAACTGATTTTCAGAGGATTACTGTCTTTGAACCTGGAGGTCCCATTAGCCTCTAACAGGGCCCCACTCCATAGATCTGTCTCCTTTGCTCTTAGACCAATATACAGTATTCTATCCTGCATAAAGGAGTTTGCTCATTCTCAGTTATTCTGGGCATACTGCCCATGTGAGACTTGAATTGAAATTTCTCAATTTAAACTTTTAGCCACCACACAGCATTCACTCCAGGGATGTAAATCTCTATTTTAGATTCTCTTTCACATGAGAATGTGCAATGGCAAAATCATTCTCCTTGTTCCTCAAAGAATGAGGCATTTTGTGGTGACGGGAACCATTTTTGCAAAATGTGCAAAATTGCACAAATAGCACTTTCCTGTGCAAAATTATGATAGTTGCTATTTTGTTATATGGACTTTTAAGAATGAGAAGCATTGAAAGGGTTGTTTGCATCTTTTGAAACTATCAACCAGTCGTTCTGCACTTGCTTTGTCCATGTACTGTATTGCTGCAGTCAGCAAGATGTAGCTCAAAGCTGTCGCTGCAATCCCTCACAAGGCCCACATAGTAGCATCATTGTCAAGCATTCTGGGGAAACTAAATGGTACCTCTGAACTGCCAAGTGTATGATCCCCAAATGCTACTTTTGCAATGGGAGTCCCCATTCATTGTGGCCAAAAAGAAGAAAGCCATTTTGGAGAGCCACATCATCAAAGGGACGAAATGTGTCACCAAAAAAGAGGACAAAAGAATGTTTTGAATAAAATTTGCATATGGTGATTTATATGCATAGTTGCATGATGAGAAATAATTATAATTTAAATTAAAATGCAGGGTATGTCACTTTAGTGGGAAATAATGCAACCAAGTGACCTGTGGTGTCCTAGGGCTAAATGCCATTGGACATCTTCTCATCATTCTTTCTTCTTCAGCTGGGTGCGGACTGAAAAGTCCTTCATACAAAAGACAAGGAACAAAACAAAACAAAACAAAACAAAAAGAGAGACAAAAATATTTGGGCACCTTAAAGACCAAGTGCTATATTTTAAGATGAGCTTTTGTGGATCAAGTTGACTTCCTCAGATACAAGAGTGAGACTTTATGGCAATCATTTATATATGGCCCCATGACACGGTGGGACTACAGAGGATAATAGTTGGTTAGTATAGTAGACAGGAGTTGCAAATTGCATGAGTCAATGTGGCATTTCACACTTGGTAACTACTTAAGACCCCCTGGCTCCTATTCAGCTCTTTTCCTTTGAAGCTTTGTTCTGTAAAAATTCTGATAATGGTTTGTTGGTAAAGGAACCAGAGGTACAAGTATTACATTGAAAACATGGCTTTAAACCACTGTTCTTTGAAAGCCATTGAGGCAGAGAACTGACTCATGCAAAGAAGCATGTATGACCATCCTACCTCCATGGTTAAAGGACACCTTTATATTATCAAGCAATGGTGATGTGAAAGTGAAAACTGAAACCTCATGGAGTGGGAGGCAGAATTGAATTCTTGATCAATTTTATTATCAAAGCATGAAAACAGGAAGGCATGGACAACAGACCCATAATAAACATATGCTCCAGAGCTGTGCTTCTTTGTTTGATTGCTTTAATTGTCCAGTTAACTTCATAGGTCACTCAACTGAGACATTTTTACTGAGGTCTTAGAGTCAAATTGATGTGAGCAATTTTTTAAAAGGCTGTTATTTAACTGCAAAAGAAAAATTACCCAGGAGATTTTGTAATTTGAAGATTATCTCATTGATTAATACCTACAGCGATAGTTAATCAACGTGGGTGGAAGTAAAGAAAAGTTATTCTCCACAGTGTTGATTAATGACAGGCTTTGAACAGAAAGATGGTATAATGTAACATTTTTAATGTGTGTTTACAACAAGAGCAGAAGTAAATTTAGATAAATGACCAAGCCTGGAGGGCCCTCTAGAGTTCCATAAAAATATTGTCAATGTACTGTATGTATGGTTGTTTAGCAAGCCACAAAGAGGATGTTGCTCCAAAACTGGACTAGGCTGATGAGTAAAGGATATCTCAAGATTCTTAGGAGATATTTTAATTTGAAGTCAACACTCTTTACATCCCATGATGAAAACAGAGTCTTTCTGAATCAGATCATAGGCCCATTTAGTCCAATGTTCTTCAGGGCTTCCCACAGAGGCCAGCTAGTAGCTTCTGCACATGAAGGAACATAGGAAATTGATTTCATACTGGGATGAGCTCATCAGTCCATCACATACAATATTGTCAACACTGACTAGCATCAGCTCTTCAGAGTTTCCGGTAGGAACATTTTGTATACCTCCCAGGAGATAACAGGGAATTGAATTTGGCACTAATTTTATGCAAAGCAGACATTTCAATATCCAGCTATGGTCCTCTCCCTAGGTCAGGGTGCCAAGCCTTTGGCATTCCAGATGTTTTGGATTGCAACTCCCACAGCCCTTTATCCTTGGCAATACATGCTGAGGGTTCTGGGAGGTGAAGCCCAAATCATTTGGGGTGCCAAAGGCAAGCCTGTCACGTACTAGATGCAGAGATGATAAACGGCTCAAGGTCACTCGAACAGTTTCATAGATTGGGACATGTGGCTCCCAGTGCAGGCTATGGAATGTTACTTTTATATTTACGAATACATGCAATGAACATGAGCCAGTATGGTGTAGTGGATAAAGTGTCAGACTAGGACCCAGGAGAGTGGGATTCAAATCCTTGCCTGGCCATGGAAACTCAGTGAGGGATGGCACTGGTAAAACCACTCCTTAAATAGCTCACATACCTTGAAAACCCTGTTAGAGCCACCATACATTGGAAGCAACCCAATGCCACATAACAATAACAAACAACAAATATGTGTAACCCACAGTATCACCCAGAATCATCAGTTACAGATGGCTTCAGCATATCATATTAATTTTGCTTAAAAATAACTTTCCAAGTTACATCCTATGCTTTATCCTCTGTATCACACTGGTTTTGATAACAAGTTCTGTTCGCTTACTAAATATAGTAAATTCATTGAGATATATGAGAAAGGAATGATTCATACTTCAATTATCTGTGTCAGGAGAACAATCATATTAGCGTGCTGGACCCATGCTCATGTGAAATTTAATTCAGGACATGGTTAAGGATAAGTCACAGTCTAAGATCTGAAAGTGTCATCTGAAGGAGAGCTGTGCATCATAGTTTATTTTCAAGTTTTATCTCCTTTTATTTTAATCATTTCCACCCATTGTTTTAGTCCTACTGATCAAATTTCATTGGTTGACTCAGTCTTCCCAAGAACAAAGACTATGAAACATCTCTATTTTAATGAAGGCCGTTGTTTTCTTTTTAAATACTGACTTCCACAAGTTACGAACATGGTAACATTAGAACAGGCTTGCAGCGGAACTGCTGTTCTTAAAGGTTTTCCCCTTCAGTTTCTGACATGAGACTAAACCTCTGAATTGGCACATAATGGATGAATCCACACAGAGCTTCTCACCACATTGCAGTCACAGTAGGCCTTTTCATTCATTCATTCATTCATTCATTTGTTCGACTTTTATACCGCCCATCTGGCTACAAGGCCACTCTGGGCGGTTTACACTCAACGGAACAATGACACATTAAAATATAAAACATCATCAAACAAATCGTACCAAAAATTAAAACATTCAGTAACAGATATAGAACATAATTATACACAAAATCAAAGAGAAAATCGAAAATCAGAATCAAAATGACTACACAATATATGTGTATACTTTACGTTTCCTGCTGCATTTTCTTCTAATTGGGTTCCAAACAGATCAGCACACTTGCTCCCTCCAGAAATACAAATACAAATGGATGATGGAAATCCAATCACTATTGCTAGATAGCTCAGTGGTTTAGGTATCTGGCTGCAGAGCCAGAGCTGGGAGTTCGATTCCCCAGTGTTCCTCTTTGACAAGAGCTGGACTTCATGATCCATAGGGTCCCTTCCAGCTCTCCAGTGCTAAGATTATAGCAACATCCAGTGTGGTGCAGTGAATAGAGTAACACACTAGGACTTAGGAGGCCTGGGTTTGAAACCCAGCTCACCATAGAAGCTCACTGTGGGTGTGGAACTGGTAAAACCACCCCATAAATATCTCACTTACCTTAGAAAGCCCGATTAGAATTGCTATAAGTCAGTTCCAGCTTAACAGCATATAACAACAAATGCCCCTCACAGCCCTAACTGGCCAGATGCTCACTTTCATCCCCCAACATGGTGAAATGGACAACCAAATATTTAAGAAAAGCTGAGCAACAATCTGCACTACTTTTTCTGACTATGGATCCCACCCCCTTTTTCCCCCTAGAGTGCAAAAAGCCCTCTTCCTCCTGAAATCTCATAGATGTGTTGCATTGAAGTTTGCATTGTTAGGATCGCCAAACATCTAGCAATGTGTTCTGTCTCCATATGACATCCAGGAGCATGGTAAAAGTCCTGTCTGGTTTCTCCCAGTAAAATATTTAGCACAATGTGGCTGCAGTGGCTACTCACCTTTGAACCAAGAGGACCTCTGCGGCCAACAGGACCCTTTAAAAAAAGGAGGGGAAGAAACAGTAACATTATCCTAAAGAGGAATAAGTTTAAAATAATGACACTAAAGGTCTTGCATTTCTATGAAATATTTATCTTACATGGGCCTCTTACTGCTCATTGGAGTGCTTATCTGTGACCCCAGCTCTACTCATGTGACAACCACTGTCCCTACTGATTAGTCCTGTATTTTAAAGACAGTCAAACAAGCTTACTGGGCTTGCTTACCCACCAATGTTTATTGGGAAATTTATCCATTGCAGTTCATCAGCAAGTTCATCCACCCACAAGTCAAAACCATTTTAACAGTTTGCTGTGAAACTGAATAAATGTATAGGGGAATAACAAGCCACTTGTGGGCTTCTGACTGGAGATTTAGGTCGACAATCTTTCCTGATCTTGAGTCACCAGTATGTCAACTACAACAATCATCATCCTTGGGCATGCTGGCAGAGGGAAAAGGGAATGCAGCCCAACAACATCTGGGGATCACAGATAAGGAAAGCCATAAGTCAGAATGTACTTGATGGCACATTTTATTATTATTATTATTATTATTATTATTATTATTATTATTATTATTATTATTATTATTATTAAGAAGAGTTCATACTGGGGAAAATGTAGGTAAGAACTTGTCCCTATGAACCAGGCTGCAGCTTTTGCACCAAGCAGCTGCCTCCTGTCCAATACAACTGCAGTTCTTACGTTTGGACCTTTGTCTCCTGTCTCTCCTTGTACACCATCAGCTCCTGGATCCCCCTGCAAAGCACAGTGAGAATATTAAACTACATATTCTGGCATCAGATATGTCTAAGGAACTCTGAAAGCAAATTCAAGACACACACGAAACATACATTCAAGTAGTGTTCCCAATAAAGGATATCTTAGCAGTTTCTTTGCAATCAACTGTATTGTCTGGATACAATTTGCAAGAGCTAGACAATACAGAAGTGTCCAGATTCAGATTCTGAACATCTTGCTAAAAGCATTTCACTCATTTGTCTTTAGACAGAAATCAGAGGAGTGATAAAATGTCATGTTTGTCTGCTTCTTTCCAGCAGCAAAGATTCAGGCTGCAAAGTAATTCAACTGGATCTAAATTACTATGATGTTGATGCCTTTTTTGGTTTTGGTTTTCGTGCCAACTAAAGAACTTCAAAATAAATTTTCATGTCCATTAATACAGAAATAAAGATATCATTAACAAAAACCCTGTTGCTTAGCATAGTAGAGGAGGCCCATTGAATCAATGGGGATTCAGTAAGTCAAAATTTCCATAAGTTCCATTGATTCAAATGGATCTATTCTAACTGCAACTCACTATACTGAAGTAAGTTGCAGTTAGAGTAGGCTGAATTGAATCAATGAAATGTATGGAGGAGTTTACTCACCAAATCCCCATTGATTCATAAATATAGTTTATTAGGCTAAGCAACAGGATTTTGGACACTGATTAAATACACTGTGAGAAACTCACAATCCACTGCTATGCACAATTTTTAATTTTAATTCTTTTTTAATATTGTAATAATTCATTGTTTTTCAGTTTTGAAATCGCTTTTAATGTAATGAGCTCTCTTGGATCCTGTTGAGGAGAAAAGTGAGTATAAATATTTTGAATAAATAAATAATAAATAACAACATGCTTTGCCAAAAAAAAAGTGCATTACTTAATTTAAAAATGGCTTTGTAATTCATTATTTCTAGATAGTTGGATACCTGCCGCCCCCTGCTTCCTGTTGCACCAGGAAAACCAAATATTTCATTGTCAATTCCAGGAATTCCCTGAAAGAAAAAGAAAAAAAGTTACCTGCTTTGAAAGCTCCTTTTAAAAACAAAATATGGAAATAGAATCAACCCTCTTTTTTGCTTAAAAGTAGCCCCACCATGCATCCCTAAATCCATGGAAGGAAATTCTCTTGGTAAGCACGCATGCAGTTTGAGTGAGTGGCTTCACCACCAGAGGTGTAATTTCATAGGATTGGAATATAGCTGGTCAGAGACAGGGAGAAAGAGTTCTGTCTAAAATAGTGGTGGGCAAAGTGCAGGTTGTGAGCTGCATACATTCCTCTAGGGTAACTTCCGTGGTACCCAAAGGTCCTGAAGATCCACTCTATAGGAAACAAAGCCAACTTTTTTTCCTTGCAAATAATTGTAATTTTACAAACAATTATCATACCCACAAGGAGGCTCCAGGAGCAGCATTCCCCCCATCCACAGCCTTGGGGTGGGGTGGGGGTACCCTAAGGCTCTCCCATCCAACCAATTAAAAAGAATGAATCCATTTACTTTTATTAATTTTAAAAATGGCAGAGCACAGCCATTTTCAAACTCCATTTGGTCCCCAGTCCCTGGGGCCAGTCCAGTTTAAAATCATGTCTACCTCATATGTAAGTTGCCCTGTGTACTAACAGAGTATCAGATAGTGTCCAGTTTCTTGTAACCTCCAAGAATGGACTGGTTGACATGGTCTGACATTGGATGCTGGGTCTGCCATATGAATGTGTGTACAAGAAAGACCAGCTCTGCAGTTCTATTATTGTATTGTATTGTATTGTATCGTATTCTATTCTATTCTATTCTGTAACACCTCCAAGGTCCATCTCCCACAAGCTACCCAAAAAAAACTCCATAGAAAAGTTTGTCCCAACAATGTCAGCTTCACATTGAAAAGGCCTTATGTTCTCACAGAGAAGAATGAGAAAGGCATCATGGCAAGGCCCTGTACTAATATTGTGCTCAGTCTCTATTGCTTAACTGTATGCGTCATGCTTCTTGGGTCACGGCCAGTCATTGGCCACACTGATTGGGGCTGATCGAAGTAGGGTCCAACAGTACTTGATGGCCCCCACAGTTTCTACCCTGGCATAAAACAAACATATTCAAGGCATACAGTGCCATACCTTAAACCATGCCCCTGTCATCACACACTCCCTCCCATCCTGCTTATTTACTAGTGGAACTGCTACAGCAAATGCTTGTCACAGCTGCAGAGGCAGGGAGCATCCATACTTTTTTTTTTTAAAGTATCTTTTTACAGAGATCCACTACTGCAATGCTCTCTACATGGGGTTGCCCTTGAGGCTGACCCGAAGACTACAGCGGGTCCAGAACGTGGTGTCCAGAGTGGTGACAGGTATGGGCAAATTTGACCACATCACCCCAGTTCTGGCTAGCCTTCACTGGTTACCTGTTGTATCCCAGATCAGGTTCAAGGTTTTAATACTCACATATAAAGCCCACCATGGTTTGGGACCACACTACCTGTCAGAGCATCCTTCCCCAATGTCATTTGCCCAGTCCACCAGATCCTCCCAGGCCTGGTTTCTCCATGTAGTCACTCCAAGAGAGGCCCAGGTAGGGCCTTCTTGATAGTGGCACCGAGGTTATGGAACCATCTGCCAGAGGAGCTGTGCCTGGCCACCTCCCTGTACTCATTTAGGAGGCTGCTAAAAACACTACTCTTCAGGGAGGCCTTTCACGCTGACACCGGCTGACCCTCCTGCCTCCTGTTTCCACTTCAGGCTGATAACTGGCTGTGCCATTGGTTTTCTTAGTTTTTAGATCATGTTTTTATTATTGGTGTGATATTTTAGTGTTTTGCTTTGCTGTAGCTTTATTTTGACTGTTTGTAAACCATGCAGAATAGTGCTTTGGCACTAATGGGGCAGTATATAAATTAAATAAATAAATAAACAAACAAACAAGCATACATACACTGAAATCTGTTGCTCAGCATACTGTTATGACTAGAATAACTTCACAGAATCAAAGGAACTTACAGAGGGGCTGACTCACCAAATTCCTATTGGTTCAATGCATCTACTCTAGTTGTGACTTACTATCCTAAGCAACAGGATTTCATCCACTGAATACAAACTGCACAACAATGGGGGTACAGCTTAAGGCATGGCCTTGCAGTTTTTTGTAGTCCTCTTGTCCTTTTACTATTCCAGCACCAGAACAGAATTTGGAAACTTTTGTAGACTACAGTTGTCTGAGGGATTCTGAATTCCACAATCGCAAACAGTAACTTTCAATACGCTGCAGAAAATGCTACCTCTCATTACCAACATTTTCTTTCCTTAAAAATTAATCACAATTACTCACATTGTCTCCTCTTATTCCAGGTGGCCCATGTTCACCTGGCTGTCCTCTGGGACCTTCTCTACCCTTCAACCATGAGGAAAAAATAAGCAGATATTATGCACTGCTCCACACATTTGCTACAAATCTCAACATATTCTCAGATGCCCTATCATTACGGCCAATAGTTAGAATCAGAATCTCACAAAGCTAATATGCTCACATTTATTGTTATCTTCAGAGAAGAGCCACTTTCAGTCAGAGAGTGAAACAAAATTTCATTTCATTTCTAGTGGGCTGTATCCTGGCACCTAAAGAGTGCTAAATCTGGCTCTTCTGGGATTCCCCAGGTGGCCATGGCACCTCCCAAAGGATATCAGTGCATTGTGGCTTTATCATACATACAGTGTGAGAAAGGACCTTATAGTGTTGACACAAAAAAAAATCAGCACATTGTAATTTAAAGCACAATCAATTAAACCTTAGGAAAGGCATTCCAACTTTTTAGAATGTGAGGAGGGGAAACACCCCAAAGCTAGGAAGTCACCATACAGTGGTATCACTGAGAAGGTGTCATGGCCACCTGGAGAACCTCAAGAGGGCCAGATTGATTACCTTGGCTTGGGGTTCCCTGCCTCTGCTCTAGTCAATTGTGGTAGATGTTTTTTAAAAATCATTTATCCAAAATGTTGTCTGGCATCAGTCAGCCCCACCCCCCACAAAAATGTCTCCACCCATCTCTAATTCTAATAATTACACAGCTCAGCTTCCAGCAGGTGAAACATGTTGTCTAAAATATTATAGAATTTATACTAGGCTACCATAAATGAGAAGACTCCCTGGAAAAGACCCTGATGTTGGGAAAGTGTGAAGGCAAGAGGAGAAGGGGACGACAGAGGACGAGATGGTTGGACAGTGTCACCGAAGCTACCAACATGAATTTGACCCAACTCCGGGAGGCAGTGGAAGACAGGAGGGCCTGGTGTGCTCTGGTCCATGGGGTCACAAAGAGTCGGACACGACTTAACGACTAAACAACAACAACAACCATAAATGAGCATGGAGTTGGGAAGGGGAAATGCAGAAGTAGCTTTACCCTTCGTCCTGAGCTGCCTTTTGGTCCAAGTGATCCAGGAGATCCTCCTTCTCCCTAGATTCCCAAAAGAAAATGATGCTATGTTTCAAATAAGCACAATTCAATAATTTTCTGGGTGGTGAAGACCAGAAGGGATTGTGAAGAGCTCCAGAAGGATCTCTCCAAACTGGGAGAATGGGCGGCAAAATGGCAAATGCATTTCAGTATAATAAAATATAAAGTAATGCACATTGGGGCAAAAAATCAAAACTTTAGTTGTCAGTTAATGTGCTCTGAGCTGTCCATGATGGATCAGGAAAGAGATCTTGGTGTGCTGGTGGACAGCTCAATGAAAGTGTCAACCCAGTGTGCGGCAGCAGTGATGAAGGCCAATTCCATGCTAGGTATCATTAAAAAGGGGATTGAAAATTAAACAGCCAAAATTATAATGCCATTGTACAAAATGCTGGTAAGGCCACACCTGGAGTATTGTGTTCAGTTCTGGTCGCCGCACCTCAAAAAAGACATAGTGGAACTGGAAAAGGTGCAGAAGAGAGCGACTAAAATGATGACTGGGCTGGGGCACCTCCCTTATGAGGAAAGGCTACAGCGTTTGGGGCTCTTGAGTCTAGAGAAAAGGCGCCTGAGCGGGGACATGATTGAAACGTATAAAATTATGCAGGGGATGGATAAAGTGGATAGAGGGAAGCTCTTTTCCCTCTCACGTAATACTAGAACCAGGGGACATCCCCTCAAATTGAGTGTTGGGAGAGTGAGAACAGATAAAAGAAAATATTTCTTGACCCAGTGTGTTGCTAGTCTGTGGAACCCCTTGCCCCAGGATGTGGTGATGGCATCTGGCCTAGGTGCCTTTAAAAGGGAATTGGACAGATTTCTGGAGGAAAAGTCCATCGCAGGTTACAATCCATGATGGGGATGTATAATCTCCAGGCTTAGAAGGAAGGTACCTCAAAATGCCAGATGCAGGGGAGGGGTATCAGGAGACAGGTATCTAGTTGTCTCGTGTGCTCTCAGAGGCATCTGGTGGGGCCACTGTGAGATACAGGAAGCTGGACTAGATGGGCCCTTGGCCTGATGCAGCAGGGCTCTTCTTAGGTTCTTATGTTCTTGTTCAATATGCTGTTTACAGCAATCCATCCTCGGGGCTCTTCCAGAGTGTCATTTGCCCTCACTTTGTTTCACCTCTTTTTAAACATTTGGTGATAGGAGTTAACCATTGTTTTGGGAACCAGCATGCAAACACCACACATCCGTAAACTCAACCAAGGCAAATGGCAACTAGCAATGGTATCATAGCACTATAGGCTTCCCCTAAAACACAAAGTTATAAAAACAAACCCCATTGCTTCTTTTTTCAGAAGGAATGAAAAGGAGCTGAAGGTCACAGGAAAAAGCACACACAGTACTAAGCAAGACAAGAGGAATGTTTTATCAGATAGCATGGAAAATACTGATACCAAAACATAAATTCCAGTAGAGAGCGACATATTTAAAGAGAAACAAATGCCTAGTCTTGAAGAGCTCGCAGACAGAGTCCCCAGTCTTTCATGCAGTACAGATAATTCTATTCATGAAGATATTTGGAGAATTTTGTGAGTCTAGTCTTCTTAAGAAATAAGACTTAATGTTTGAGTAGATTACTGATTGCTGAGTCTATTTTAGCCGACTTGTAACTTTTAGTTGTTTGATTTCTGTATTTATTTAATATTCCTATGTGTTCTTCAATCCATCTTGGAAAGTGGCCTATGCATAAAAATCATCATTAAAAATTCTGGTGAAATGGTACCTCTTGTCCATTAATGCCATCAAGTCCAGCACCACCTTCTTCACCCTGTTAAGTAATTTAAACATGCTTATTATTACATTCCCTGCAGCACCCTTGCAAATGCTGTTTCTGGTATATTTCTGGTATATTTTTGCAGATGTGTGTGTGTGTGTGTGTGTGTGTTGACATTTGGCAACCAGACAACTGACTACACAACTGCAAAAATTATTTCATAGTCTTTAGCAGAGTGGTATAGCTCAAATGATTTTCAGGCAAAAGATGCCAAATTCAGTCCCTGGGGTCTCTGCACAGGGCTGGGAAAGACCTGATTTGAAATCTGGAAAGCTGTACTAGTCAGTATAGACAGTAAGGACCAGTGGTCTGACTCAGCATGAGGCAATCTCCTGTGTTCCTGTATCGTAATGCCTGTAATCCTCTTGCTATGCTCTGCATGCAGAAGGCATACGACATAACAGTCACCTCTAGTAGGCAATTAATGAATGCCTGCTTGGATTCTTGAGTGTGCACCAGCAATGACTCATTAATTGCCAGCTAGAAGTAACTGAATGTCATGTTGTTTGCCTTGCACATGCATAACAAAACTACAGGATTCCAGCCAACAAATCATATTGAGGAGAACATCTAAAGGGTTAGCAAGCTCTCTGAGACTCTCAGTGAGGCCTGGGCAGATTTCAGATTTTTCATACCTGTCGTCTTCAGAGTGGGGGCAATCTTACTCACTCATGAAATCAGCTCACCATGTATGTGTGAAAAGTGACAGCCTCTGGAGTTGGCAGCAATATGGCTGCCAACTCCAGAAAAAGATAGGGAAGGGATAGTTGGTGGCTGAAAGCTACATTTATGCTAGGCTTCCTGCTGTTCCCTTGCACTATTTGCCACTGAACAGCAACAAAAATTTGAGCCCCCCTTAAACTTCAGACCTTAGCCAGATACCTTCCTGTCCTATATAAAGGTTGGGAGCTGGGGAAAAATATTGTCTGAAACCTGGACAAGATACTGCCTGTCAGTGTAGTTGACATAAAGCAAGATAAACCTTTGACCTGATCTGAAAGAAGCTTGCATGTATTATTCAATATATCAAACCTCTTGCTGTGATCAAAATTCCCATTTTTTATACTGTTCACTGCTTTTTTGTATGTATAAGATAGTATCAATAGCTAAACTGAAATATTAAGGATAATAATTAAATAGAGAGGTTGTGCTCATATTTTAAAAGACTACCTACCTTGTATCCTCGATAACCTCTTGGTCCCTGACATTAAAAGAGAGAGAGAAAGAGAGTTGCTGTGGATTATGACAGAATTCAGAAATCACTGGACAGAATCCAAAAAAGCATCCTTCTGAATTGATATTAGAAAGTAGAAATGCAAAAGGAAGATCAGGCAAATATCTTTATGCCCCAGATGTTCGCTTTGGAAGACTTTGACTCACCTCTAAGAGTAGTTCTCCCCACAGTATCAATCTCTTCCCACATTCATTGTCTTTCCCATCCATCATTGATCAACAAACAAACAAACCAGCAAGCTCTTCCTACTGCCATCACCACAAGGTCCATATTTACCTTTACCCTGGACTTCGAAGGTGTACCCTGGTCTTCATTGCCTGCCTGTCTTGGAAGAGTTGTACACCCCCTACAGGAGAGGAGGTTCTATTGCATTCATTGCTCAATGATTCAGAGGTAAGCTGACAAAAAACATCCTTTAAATCAAGGTAGTTTGTTTGTGGCTGAACAGTAGGTACTAAGGGCTGCTGAGGATAGGATATTTTGGAGGTCACTCATTCATAGGGTCACCATGGGTCAGAGGCAAATTGATGTCACAGTACAACACCAAGGCCACAAGGTCCAGAACAGAGCGTGCCAAAGAAATTGTAATTTTCCTTCACATAAGGAAGAGCTGTCACAGAAGGAGTGTTGGCTTACCCTGTTGACAGGCCCACACTCTGAAATATAGTCATGTAGGTAAAGGGGAAGGGGGAGTGGGGAAAAAGTTACACAGCAGAAGCTGAGTAACACTTTGTCATTGCACCAGAGGATGAGGTTTATATGTCCATAAATGTCTGGGACACCAGGAAAACAGAACATCAAAAGGACCCCAGATGTAGATTTCATTCTGTCTACTGATTTGCACAAGATGCTTTACACACCATATATCAAGTTTGCCATTCTTAATCGAGAAGGTTTTGCATAACAACTCTTGTCTCACTTAAGAGATATTTGCTTTTGAACAACAGTAGTTAAAAAAAATCTTTACATTTTGCCATTGCTTTTAATAGATGTTAACAGCTTAAACAGCTTGGAAAGTTACTTTTTTAAAAAAGTAATTCACTATGTACCCAAAGTAAATTGTTGCTATTAACATTACAGAAACAACATTTTAGTCATTCATTATATTGTACATTGCTTTGCTCATTACTTTTCCATTACTTCCTTTACGAAAAAGGAAGGAAGACCATGTATTGACATCAGCAAGACTCACGATCAGAGAAAAATGGAGGAATTTGCTCAAGCACTTGAGGAAACTCTTCGAGGCCCAGCTGATGCAAATGCACCTGAACGATGGGAACATTTCAAGAACGCTGTTTATAACACTGCCTTGTCCACATTTGGCAAGAAGACCAAAAAGACGGCAGACTGGTTCGAAGCCCATTCGGAGGAGTTGATGCCAGCCATCGAGGAAAAGAGGAGAGCTCTAGCAGCATACAAAGCCTGCCCTAGTGAGTACAACTTACAGGTTCTTCGTGTTGCTCATAGCAAAGTCCAACAGGCTGCCAGGAGATGTTCTAACGATTATTGGCTTCAGCTCTGCTCTCAGATACAGATAGCAGCGGACACAGGTAACATCAAGGGAATGTATGACGGTATCAAGCAGGCTTCAGATCAAATAAAGAAGAAATCTGCTCTTTTGAAGACTGCCACAGGCATGATCATCCAGGACCGAGTACAGCAGATGGAACGCTGGGTGCAGCACTACTCTGAGCTATATTCTAGAGGGAACGTAGTAACCAAAGAGGCATTAAATAATATTCACTGCCTGCCTGTCTTGGAAGAGTTGGACAGCGAACCAACTTTAGCAGAAATAGAAGCAGCCTTGGATTTCCTCGCCTCCGGCAAGGCACCTAGGAAGGATAACATCCCTGTTGAAATGCTGAAGTGCTGTAAAGAGATCATCACCACTGAGCTGTATGAAATCTTTTGTCTTTCCTGGAGGGAAGGTGGAGTACCACAGGACATGAAGGATGCCAACATCGTCACATTGTATAAGAACAAAGGTGACAGGGGCGACTGCAATAACTCCCATGGCATCTCTCTTCTCAGCGTTGTAGGGAAGCTGCTTGCCCGTGTTGTGCTGAAGAGGCTCCAGGTGCTTGCAGACAGAGTCTATCCAGAATCACAGTGTGGATTTCGAGCTAATACCATCGACATGGTATTTTCCCTCAGACAGTTGCAGGATAAATGTAGGGAACGACAGCACTCTTTGTGGCCTTCATAGATCTTACAAAGGCCTTTGATTTGGTTAGCAGGGACGGCTTTTTTAAAATACTTCCCAAGATTGGATGTCCACCTTGACTCCTTAACATCATCAGGTCCTTTCATGAGGAAATGAAGGGCACTGTAGTTTTTGATGACTCAACATCAGCTTCCTTTGACATTTGAAGTGAAGTGAAACAGGGCTGTGTCCTCACGCCGACTCTGTTTGGGATCTTTTTTGCTGTCATGCTGAAGCACGCTTTTGGAACCGCAACAGAAGGCATCTATCTCCGGACTAGATCAAATGGAAAGTTCTTTAATGTCTCTAGATTGAGAGCAAAGACCAAAGTCCAGCTGAAATGCATGCGGGACTTCCTCTTCGCCGATGATGCAGCTGTTGTTGCCCATTCTGCTGAAGACCTCCAACAACCTATGAATTGTTTTAGCAAGGCCTGCCAAGATTTTGGATTAACAATCAGCCTGAAGAATACAAGTCATGGGCCGGGGCATGGACTCACCTCCCTCTATTACCATCTCTACACAAGAATTGAAGGTTGTTCATGATTTTGTGTACCTTGGCTCAACAATCTCTGACACTCTCTAGATGTCGAGCTGGATAAACGCATTGGCAAAGCAGCTACCATGTTCTCTAGACTCGCAAAAAGAGAGTATGGCTAAACAAAAAGATGACAGTATATACCAAGATCCAGGTCTATAGAGCTTGTGTCCTGAGTACACTCCTGTACTGCAGTGAGTCCTGGACCCTTTGTGCATGGCAGGAGAGGAAGTTGAACACGTTCCATCTGCGTTGTCTCCAACACATTTTTGGCATCACCTGGCAGGACAAAGTTTCAAATAGTGTAGTCCTGGAATGAGCTGGAATTTTTAGCATGTATACATTACTGAAACAGCGACATCTACGTTGGCTTGAGCATGTTGTGAGAATGGCTGATGGTCGGATTCCAAATATCTCCTGTATAGAGAATTAGTGGAGGGAAATCGCCCCAGAGGGAGACCACAGCTGTGATACAAGGATATTTCCAAGCGGGATCAGAAGGCCTTAGAAATGGACCTCAACAGATGGGAAACCTTGACATCTGAACGGTCAGCCTGGAGGCAGGCGGTGCAGCATGGCCTCTCCCAATTTGAAGAGACACTTGTTCAGCAGGCCAAGGCAAAGAGGCAGTCCTGAAACCAGCAAAATCAGGGAGCTGGACAGGGGACAGATTGTATTTGTTTTCAGTGTGGAAGGGATTGTCACTCTCGAATTGGCCTTCTCAGTCACACTAGTCGCTGTTCTAAGACCTCTATTCAGAGCATGTTACCATAGTCTCTTGAGACTGAAGGATGCCTACCTACTTTTCCATATTCTTTTTACAGGGAGAAAACATTTAAGATTGATAAGAGAATGCCATCAAATTTGAAAAATTCTGCTAAAAATGCCTATAAAATGTCAAAATGTGAGGTTTAAAAGTAACTAGAAATATTTTTATACCAAAAAAGTAATACTTTTACGTTATTTTTTAAAATGTGTAACTTCAGTATGCCCTCATTTAAAAAGGAAGGAAGGAACATATTACAGCTGACTACATTTCTTGTAATACATTGGCTGAAATCCTGTTCCACAGCTTATGGGTGATGAGTGAAGATGACATCAACAGTGGCAAATAGACACTGATTAAAGACAGATTGCTGCTGATTAAAGCCAATTTTGGAGTGCACACAACTCAAATGCAAAGTGAAAAAGTTACATGCACTCTAAAACGCACAAAGGAAGTCTTTAATCAGCTGTGAGTTGCAGCTGGTGATGAGATCCTCACCATTACACTTGTGAAGCTGTGTAACAAGATTTCCATCATCACTTCCTGGCTTTAGTACAGTGGCTCCCAAACTGTGTCCCAGATATTCTTGGACCACAACTCCCAGAAGCCCTAACTTGCATAGCCAACAGTCAGGGCTTCTGGGAGTTGTAGTCTAAGACTATTTGAGGCCGCATATTTGGGAACCTCTGCTCGAACAGCTCACTACTTTTTCATCTATTCATTTCAAGATTGCCTGAATATGGAATGGAAAGGCAATAAGGTAAGTTTCCCCTCACCTCACCCTGGCAGGTTCCCCATTCCATACCCTGCCTTATATTGATTGCAAAATTGGTCACATAACTGGTTGCATAATAGAAAGCCTGCCAAAGAGGAGGGGGCAGTTATGCAAATTATTTTCCACACTGTATTTAGGCAATAAATTATAGGCCTGACAAGTTTTATTCGGCATCAGCTTTCATACACGATAGGTCACATCTTAAGATAAATACAGTGGATATATTGAGAGAGACATACAGGGATCCATGCACACAAAGGCAGGAATTCTGTGTCCATTGATTCTGTGTTGGAGTCACATAAAGATGACAGTAAGGGAGGGCAAAAAGGAAAAGCAAAAGAAAGAAGTGAAATAAAATTTGGAGCAGAGCGTTGAGCAGCATGAGGCAATAGAAAACTGATCCTTGGAGGTGAGTCACTTGCCTTTGGACCTCTTGCGCCGGGGCACCCGGCGTCTCCTTGCATCCCATTAAGGCCCATTGGACCCCTGTCTCCCTAATGAAGAGAGATTGTAGAAGTAATTAATTATGACTTTTACCTCAGAGTTGCTAACTCTTGACTTTCAAGGGTGTGCTTTTAAGAAACCAAAGAAGTTCCACAGGTTTCCTACCGCCACCACATAAGTACTTCCAAACTGCAGAATATGTTTCATTTATATATGTATATACATTTTTAATTTTAAAATACTCTTTTCCCCTCTTCATACAGAGCACACTCAGATAGTGTACAATAATTAAACCATACTATCAGTGCATAAAAATACAATCTATTCAATGTAACTACAACATTAAACATTGATCATAGATACTAGATACAAATCAAAATGAGAAGCACTGCAAATCACTAAACTCCAAAACAAATGCCGGTCAAAAGGCATTCTGTACCCATTCTGCCTTCCCCTCTTCTAACAGATTTTATGTGGAAAAAGAAAAAAATGGACAAACAGATGTAAAATACTTTACTTACAATTCCTCCTTCTTCACCAGGGTGGCCTGGAGACCCTGTATAGCCCAGCCTTCCCTGAAAGACAGCAATTAGAAGTGAGGGTCAAATTTGAAATAAATAACAGATTTTATTTATATTTATTTTTTTCTTCTTCCAAGTTTATTTGAATTAACAAGGAAAGTTATGATACATGGAACAGCTAGCTACAAGTTAGACCGTGGTAGAACAAGAAAATATGATAGATTTTTCTTTCACCTTTTATGGTGTTGAAGTAAGCACATTTACACATCTTGAACATGAGGTTGTACAAATAATGTTTTATGATGGAAATAATGGTTTGGAGATCTCCTTCCCCTGTGGCATGCATTGTATGTTCATTAACAAATTACTGCTTATACCAAAGTGAGCCAAAACCACAATCAGTCCTTTCTGGGGGCAGTTCTTTTTTTGTGGCCAAAATAAATGAGTAAGAGAGATGGGTGGTTGAATGCAGAGTGCTGCAACCCATAGTACTGTTCTTGCTAAATACTTACTGAATACAAAGAACGCTCTTTCCCTTAGCAAATAATTTGGTGCTGCTGGATGGAAAGACTATTTTGCTGCATTTGGTGAATTTAAAGGGACTCTGATCCAGGAGAAGGCCTATTTGCATAGACTTTCTGCACCCATTTCTTTCTGCTTACTTTTTCCCTTCCCTGCATACTTCATTTAGCTGTCATTTGATACAGGATTGGCTCTACTAAGAGACAGATTGAGATAAACACCTCAGGCAGGAGGTGCTAAGAAGAGATCAGTAATGGGAAGGCATCAGAGGACAGAGCTGTGTGTGGCATGCAGCCTGCCCAGTATCCTGAAAGTCATTGGTCCTCAAACTGGGGTCCCCAGATGCTCTTGAACTGCAGTTCTCAGAAGCTTTCACCACTTGCTCTGTTGCCCAGGATTTGTGGGAGTTGCAATCCAAGAACATCTGGGGACCCAAATCTGAGAAGTAAGGGCCCATCCAGACTGGGAAATTTGGAATTAAAAGTTTTTTTTATCTTCAGCACAATGTATTTTCTCACATCAGCAATCCTTCCATTCACACTGGAGATGTTTATTCTCCCATGAGTAGGGTCTTTGGATCACCAGTTTACTCATAAGCATGTCTACCTGCTTTCCTGGTGAACAAGGTTTACCCATTTTACTTGTAACTGTGTCAACTGTGGATTTTAATAAAACGTTATGGCAGAAAAAATTTAAGAAATTTAAATGGGGAACATTTTAAATATAAAAGCATGTAACAGACATCCAGACTGTATTGTACTGTCTGAATATAATGTCAGTAAATTCTGTCACCAGTCAGTTGTACTCCAAAGGAGGGGACTACTATAGAGCCTGATCACTAGCCCAGGAGATCGCTACTCAAGAACATTGCTTAGATAGAGATTAGGGCATGTTGCCATCTGATACCCACAGGAAAGCTAAAATCCCACATCAGATTGTTTTGGCTAAGCAAAACATCAAAAAAGTATATAAACAGAGATTTCTATCATGTTTACGGAATATCTCTCAAAGGATACAGGAACCCTGTTTTTACAAACAATGGAGAAATCTCTGATTGGAATGGGTGAGAATTATCTAATGCAATGTGATTTAATTTCCTATAACTTAATGGTTTGCCATGTTCAGTTTTGTTTTATAAATAATATGGATTTTTAGGATTGTATCCATCCTTAGCTGAACTGACAAACACAGAGAGCTCTGAATATTTCTGCACAGATTGCCTCATTGATTGCTAAATTGACTTTACTTTTAATAATGACTTAACTGGCACTTGAGCACCAGGTATGAAAATCTCTCAGAAGTAAAGAGATGGCCATGTGTCTTCTTTTAGGGACATAGTTCTCCATCTGAGGAGTTGCCACAGAACAATCAACCTGTTGAAAGTGCCCTTCATTTGAAAGGATGTCCAGTCCAAGACAGATTGAAAGATAAATAACCAGAAAGAGTAATATCAGGAACCTTGACGTTGCCCATCCACAGCGAGTGAGTGCTTGGGCAGCCAACTCAAGGAGGCAAAAAGATCATTTCATTATTGTTTTCACCACTTGAGAGAAATCTACCGTAATTTTGCATCAGTACATATAAGTTGTTCATGCTCACTTCTAGGATATGCAGCTTATGCAAAATTGTGCTGTTTTTGTCCTTCTTTTTGATGACTTCTAAGGAGCCACCCTAGGAATAATCAAGGAGTGAACTGTCTGCAAACAGCGAGGAGTAGTTTGTTGTGATGAGTTTGGGTCCTCTCATGGCTACACCTCTTAATTATATGGATACATATATATTGAACACCTCACATCATCTGCTCTCTAGATACTGGTTTCCTCTTTTAGCACTCATCTTCAGTCTGTTCTTTCCATTTTGCAGCAAATTCTTGGAAGCTTTGTTAAAACTTCATTACACTATTAAGTTGCTTCATGTTTTCAATCTAGTTCAGAGTATGACAATGAGCTTCGTGTCCTTTCCTCTCTGTTCATTGGAAGAGGCACCAACAGCTTCCCACAGAGGACTGCAAAAACAATTAGTGAATCATGCTTTGTTTCATTTTCAAACAGTAAAAGTTAACAAGGAGAGTTGACTGGCTAGCATTTACGGGGCCTTCAGAACAACCAAAGATTTATGTGCACAGAAGCTGAGGTTTTCATTCTTATTTAACATTTGAGATTTGAAGGATTTCATACATTTCTGTCTAAGGCTTTCAGATTTTATGAAAGTAACTGGAGAAACCACAGAAAGTTGGTTTGGATCTGCTGTGCGTCTGTCCCTTACTTATTTTTTCCACTTAAGCATACTGCATTCAGATCTTCATGACTCCCAAGTGAAGTTGGTATCATTCTCACTGTTCCTTTTCCTGCTTAGTTCTGTTCTTGTTGCGCTGCAAAAACTAACAGCTGAATTTATTTTCAGATTGCAATCATACCATTAAGTGTATCATAAACTGTGTCACTGCTAAAAAGGCTGGGCCTGCTACATACCCTATAAATGTCCTTGGTTCTATTGAAGAAAGCTGAAATATAAATGTAATGATACTTCAGGCAGGTTGAGCTTTTAGGCAGACTGAGACAACCACCTCAGGTAGCAGATGCAAGTATAGCCTCCTAAACCATTTCTCTTGGGAGAAACACAGCCTCTCTCACACACTCAAAACTAGTCTTTTGCCTTCAGATATATCCCACTGACAGTATTACAGTATTACAGATTCAACTGCCAGCCCAATGGGTTTGTGCATATGGAATGGTTGGGGTGACACCTTTGCATCAGGCAGCAAAATGGTATTACACCCGCCATGGCTTCAGGGATTCCCCTGTCATAAGTCATAAGATCCTAGCGCATTCTGACTTTCTCTGAGAATTCAGAAACAATTCCCAGATTGCCCTCACCAGCATGGGCAATGGTCACACTGGCTCGGGGATTCTACGAGTTGAAGTCTTTAAAAAAGCAACCTCTCCAAGCAATGCTTCCTCCATTGGCAGATGAAACAGGAATCAGCACCACACAAGCCATCCCCATCTAGTATACCCCCTCTGGTACTTTCATTTTCCAAAGCACACATCCTTCCCTCTTGCAGTGCACTGGCATGTACCTGCAGTTTCATTCCCCTTACCTAGTGCCACCCTTCTGTGATCTTACCTTCCTTCCACCAGATCCAGGAGCACCCCGGATTCCGTCTTCCCCCAAACATTTGCAGCAAACTCTGCAGCATTCTCGTTCTGCAATGGTGTCCTGACAAATAACAAATAGTGAGCAGCTATGATTGTTCTATTCATTATTAAAAACTGAAAAGGGTGTCCTTTATTCTTCCCTTTTTCCACCAAGAAATTTACCAGAGCTCGCCATAAGATGCTTGGGAGTTCCGGGTTTCCCATCTGCAAAGGTTCTCGATATCCAAATCCTCTCCCAAACTCGATTTCTTGCAATTCATGGAATTCCTGAAAGTTTTCTAAGCCAATCATTAAGAATGCATCAAGCCCTGAAAAAGAAAATAGGTGTTAA
Source organism: Intellagama lesueurii (assembly GCA_037013535.1). Lineage (NCBI taxonomy): Eukaryota > Metazoa > Chordata > Lepidosauria > Squamata > Agamidae > Intellagama > Intellagama lesueurii. The sequence goes on from JBAJHW010000006.1 coordinate 77,551,667, forward strand.
AATCAATTACAGTACTTGGTTTTCTAAGCTATATGGTTTTCATATATTTTGTATTTGCTCCATTTAAAAGAGAATAAAAAATATTGGAAAGATGTTTTTGAAAAGAAGAAAGGACATAACTGGTTATGTCATCTTTAATGTTACCAAAACTGCATTTGTAGGATGTTTGATAGCTTAGCATGACATTGCAACAAGGAATTATGGTGCATTGTTTCTAAATAATCCAGTGTCATAAACAATGTTTAAACCAGAATCTGTTAGTGACTTATGCACGCTGACTTATTTCAATGCAACCAGTCTCAGGTTCAGACACTGCACTAAGTTATTTCTGTTTGGTTTGTTGACCTGCTCATGCAAAGCTATTCCTGCCCAGTTGCTTTACCTGCTCACATTTTCTGGAATAAGGGCAAGGAAACTTGACCAAGCACCAAATACTAATTCAGATAACTTCTTTGGGGTGAGGGCTCATTCCAGTGTTGCCCAATGCCAGAGGCCAGAGTGTTAGACAAAAAATACTGGCATGTTTTAATTGTCAGCTTAGAATTTTAACATGTTAGAAAAGGGAAAATCTCATCTAGAAGTTGAGAGGCCACCAATAAGTGACATCATGGGAAAGGGGTGTGTGGCCATCTTGTAAACTTCAGGAACTGGGTCGTATCTGAGGGCTTAAGATTCCCACCCATGTTCTGGGAGGTGAAAGAACTAATCTTAGCAGGTGGTGGGACCATTTTCCTGGAATTAAAACCAACAGTACAGCTATAAGGAAAAGAGACTATACTTTATTTCTAGTGTGCATCAGGAAAAATAATAATAATAATAATAATTTTATTGTCATTGAATGTATATACACCGTATACACATACAACGAAATTCACAAAGAACACTCAGAGACCAGACCAAAACACACACACCCTCATAACAATCCTAAAATCCAGAACCCCGCCTAAGAGCACACAGTATCCACACAACATACAACACAACAGACCAAGTAATAATAATACAGTCCAACAACTCACTGCTGGTGATTCTTAAGTTATAATTTTTATAACTGATGTCTTCCTCTTTCTGTCCAGGTCTTCATGGAATCAACATTTTCCACCCAAGTTAGACTCATGTTGAAATGTTTGTGTGCCAACATGTTTTACTGTTTCCAGATATTTCCTAATTTAAGCTTCAGAACACTATCTTCTTAGGAAGCACAGTGAATGCCTCTTGTTTCAAGGCAATTAAATTATGTAGTCAACATATAACAAAGGACTGTTGTCTACAAAAATGTATGTAGTAAGAAATATGTTAGCCTTTGAAGTGGCACATCACTCTATTATTTCTGTTGTGACAGACTAGCAAAGACACAACTAAGAGCACAATTACAGAGTGTTCCGTGATTTTGATACAGTGGTTCAGCAACTCCATTTACGAAGCTTTCATGGGGGCTTTTGTTTGCATTCTAGAAACCTCTGCAAAATTGATGGTGTTTGTGATCCTCCTACATAGAGGAAAACATAGAGGAATTAACAAGGCGGGTTCAAAGCAATAATACTATGTCTTGTTCTTTTTTGTCTGTGTTCCCTTCCCGAGTGTGTTGTGCAGATGAACATCAAGTAACTTGGGTACCAGGGTGTAAAGATGCTTTTTGAAATATGTGTACCTTTCTGGCGAAGAATGTCCACTGTTGTTTTGAGCATCTCTATGCTATCATCGGGGCCATCGGTAAAAACTAAGAGAACCTGTGACAAAATAATAGCAGTGAGGGTGGTGTCAACCATTCTTAGGGCAATAGATGGGGTGAAGATACACCTTAAGGTTCTATGATATACCAGAAAGTTCTGCAACTGATATCCACAGCCGGTTGTGATATTGCACTTTCTTAAACTATGCAGTGCCTGGCAACATGCTACATTAAATTCAGAGCTTGAAAAAGTTACTCTAGCATGTTAGCTGGGGTATTCTGGTCACTATAATACCCCCCCCCCAATAAAATAAAATAACATAAAATAAAATTTGCATTTTCTGGTTATTTGTAGGAAAGTACATAAACTCTTACACTCCAACCACAATACAATCTCCTGTGAATATTTAGAGATATCATGGCACGATTCGTGTCCACTTAGTAAGGAAAATTCAGCAATAAAATGAGAAGTGATTGCATTAGAATGCCTTTTGCAGTATGTCCCCTCGCCAAAAAACAGAAAAATTATTACCTTCGTTCGGGCAGAGGCCAGACTGAGGGATTTGTCCCAAAAGGAGTGGAGAAAAGCTCTGTTCAAGTAAGTGTCCACTGTGGTTTGCACAGCCCAGAATTTCTGAATGATCTCATCATTATATGCTTCAAAGTCAGAGTCAAACAAGGATTGGCCATCATCAGCGAACACTTGGTACCTGAACCTGATGTTGACAGTTGATGTCAGAATGCAACTAATATTGATCATGGGACCCATTTGCTGCATGAGCAAGGGCAAGTACGTCTGCATTTTCTGTTTCAAACGGAATGCAGATGGAGACCTCGAGCGCTCAGAAATATCAACTCCTACAGAAATATCTATGTTGCAGTCTGTAAAGAGAGGAACAAAGCAATTATAAAACATTTAATGAAAGATATATTCATTGTGAACTACTCAGGTACGACTAGAAGTAGGAGTAACAGAGTACGAATTAAAATACGTACTGAAATTATAAATAGAACATCTGGGTAGTCAGATAATGTAAACTGCCTGCACAGTAACAAGTCATTTCAGTGACTCATCTATTTATATGGAACGTGATTGTTTTCCAAATGGATGACAATGCTTGTCCTTCTTCCAACTGCATCATCGCCAGAAAAAGTAGCATTAATTTTTCTTGTGATTAGGGATATGCCTCTGTTTTGGAACAATGTCCCCAAATGAGGCACAGCAGGGATATCTGTATGTTATCAGAGCAGATATAGGGCTGTTCAAGAAGTCCCCAGTCACAATTGGGTATGCTGTGGTGCCCCTACAAATACTAAAGTTTGAAGAGTTTAAAATGTTGAAAGTTGAATTAAAATAGCTGACAACACTTGTCATACCAAAAGATGGTAACAGCAGAAGAAGATTGACAGCTGAAATTCCAGTGAAAGCCAAAATCACTACTGGAAATTTTAATCAATGAGTCACTAGGAAGGCCCAGATTCCAAACAATTGTTGTGCATCAATACACAGCAAAGGGAGAGTGGTACACTGCTTATTAGGTTAGTCATGTTCTAGAATTTTATTGCTTTTAAAAAGCTACACTGAATCTTTGTTATACTTAGGATTGAGTGTGTTTGTGAATGTGGATGGACAACTGACTGTTCTGTGCAGGCTTTTATTAAATAGGTCAAAGTAACTACGGGCTTTCTCCTCCACCATGACCTCTCAGTAATTTTTTACTCTATTTTTAATCCAGTCCTCAGCTACCACTCTGCCTCTCCCAGATTAAAATCAAGCAGGGAATGCCAGAACTACAATGTGGAAAGAAAGAATGGTCCACCTCTAAAATGGATGGAACATCAGGAAAATCTAGCCCCTGGTCACACAGAGACCTGGGTTACTTGGAAGTCTATTAACAGACCAGAATCGGCAGAACAAAGGTGAATCTTAGAAAATGGGCTTTTTCACCAACAGGATTTCGGGAGTGCAAAGAAGAACAGCCAACTTCACACCTACCTCAGTGTATTCCACACCCCTCAACATGTATTATGGACATTTTGATGCTAGATGCCCCAAATGCTCTTGATGCTGGCCATTATTGGGCAAAAATTATTTGATTTATTTATTTATTGTAGTATGGGAAAGATTAAGACTACAATCTTATGTACACTTTATATGTGAGAAAATCTCCTTAACTCAGTAGAATTTACTTATGAATAAACATGCACAAAACCATGCTGTAAATCAGGGAAAGAATGAAACAGGATGTTCAAGCTAAGTATGATGCAGGCCTTCATGTCTTGTTGGACTGCAACTCCCATCAGCTCCAGCCAGAATAGACAATGGTGGTGAATGCTGGGAGATGCAGTTCAACATCATCTGGAGAGTCACAGTTTGCCCACACTGGGGTTTACAAAACCACTCACTTGTTAGACATACATATATTTGAGCGCATCTCCTTTGGCTCTTTGTCCTAGCATTTTAAGAAAAAACATACATGTGTCTTCTTCAAAAGTTAGGTTTCCTTTAATGATCTCCTCCCATGGCCTAGGCTCGTATTCCAGAGGCCACAGATAAGCCACTAGGAGGTGATGCTGTATCGTTTTCCAAGTCACAATTAGCAGTTTTATTCATCCAGGATACAGTTGGACTGCTTATAATTCCACACAGTTTGGCAAACATCTGGACTGTACATATTCTTGAATGCTCTGTGTTTGCTCACAGCTCAAACAACCCATGTAAATAGCACTTAGGTCAAGAGAGGCAATGCTTCCTAAGCTAAACACAGTCCAGCTGTTTAAAGCAGCTCTTCCTGGAACATTTATGAATTCCACATCCATTTTATCAAGGTTCTGTGTTGTTTCTCACTTCCCTTCACTTTCCTTGCTGACCATTAATGCATCAGCCTTATTAGTCAACTCTCAGAAGAGTACTGTGGAACTTCAGCTTGTCTCTTTCATAAGAAACAAGGGGCTTCAGCCACTTGTGCTTCTGATGTCATAGATTTCTTTATGACAGATGCATGCTGAGACTCTCAGGGTGGTCTGTCATGTGCTGTGAGGGACATAACATCATTGGAGGCATACCAGCCAGGCAAAGTAGATGCAGCTTGAAAGGATTATGAAGGTTTGGGTGCAGGACCATAGGAGTGTCAAAATTATCTACACTGTGAGTCAAAATGTGCACAAATCAGACAATATATTTTCCTCTTACTGGAAGATACTGGCTTCTACCTGATTTACCAAGCTGCCTTAATAAGTTAGCTCAGTTAAACACTTTAGGTGATGTGTTGTGTACTCGGATTCAGTGTTTGGGCTCATGTGACAAAGCGAACCCTGCTTCCCATCAGCTCTGTTTAAGGAAGGAAGTAGGAGGAGCCTACTGGCTTACCATCGGACTAAAAGCATTCAGTGCTTGATGGTCTTGTTTACTTTTTGCTTTCTTGCCCTGGCCCTCTTAGTCTGTTTCATGTACGTGTAGATTTGTCTGGCTCTGATTTCGTATCATCAGTGGCTTCTTCTGATTACATGCTGGCCTAATCTATTGAGTTTGACATGCCCATATCCTGGCCTAGCTAAACATTGCTCTTGGTCTGTTCTGCAAGTTTTATATTCTTTACATCCTATGATCCTTCCTGATTCTGCCCCAGATCAGATGATCAAAGAAATGGAAGGAACCTTATGGGTGAATATCTTAACCTGAAGTCTGATCGACTCCCAGCTTAATCAGTCAGATTTGAGGGTAGTCAGGGAGAGGCAAAGCTATTTGTATGAAAGAGTAACACAGTGGTTATTAACCACAGTGATGGAGGATGACTGCAGATAATAATTAAGGAGTAGCTTGCAATGTGGCAGGGGCTTTCAGACTTCAATGAACACACTGGAAGGGGCAAAGTTCCTCAGGCTGCTGTGTGCTCTCAGTCCCAAGATGGAAGCCAGGGAAAACCTCCTTAGCAATGGATTTTGCTTGCCTTTCTAATGCTTCCAGCAGCTATCAGCAGGGGGAAAACATAAAAGGAAATATAACTCTCCCAGTTCCAGTGCCTCATGTGACAACAGAGGCAGGGAGAGAAGCCAGTTAAATTCTCTGGAATGCCTGTAAGCTCTCTGAAACACAGTAAACAAGCTACAACATTCCTTGACTTATTGTTCTGCTCTATCTGATTTTTGTAACTATACAATGTGCAGGAATATGGCTCTCTCCTGGCATAGTATCTCAGCACAATATAGCACTGTGAACAATTCATGCACCTGTCTTCTTGTTACAGTATTTTCCCTATACATCCAGTACAGTCATCCAGTCCAATCACCTGGCCCTGGAGCAATCCCAAAGGTTTCAGTCCCTATTCTTCTTGAAAACTCCTGTTGAAGACAATTCAATAAGTATCACAGGCAGCTTATGCCACTGCTAAACAATCTGTAGAATTTTGGAGGTTTCACTTCAGTGTTAGTTACGTGATTAAATGCCCATCCTTCATATCCTGCTCTTAATGGGTAGGACAATCAATTACTCCTTCCTTTCCTTGTGTCCATATATGTAAGGCTTGATGAATATGCCACTCTTCAGTTGCTGCTGAACTCCAGTTTCGATTAGTTTCATCCAGCCAGGCCAATGATGAGACATGATGGTTGTAGTAGTTTGTCAACATCCAGAGAACCAAGAGCTCCCGAAACTGCTAGAGATAAACACAAACTCTCTACACTAATCATGTCAGTCCCTTTAGTGTTTCCTCGTGAATTTGTTTCTAGACCTCAAACCCTCCTATCCTCAGGCTTATTATTTTTGGGGGGCAAATGATTCCAACTAATTTCTTAAAGAAGCTGCTAAACTGCCCACACCATCAAAGAGCGTCTTCTTTGTGAATGACCGATAAAACGTCTACAAGAGAGAATGTTTAGATTGCTTATTTAAAAAAGGAAAAGAAAAGATGGAACTTACCCTGACTTGGCAGATCCTCAGGATCACAGATCTCAGTGATGAGCTTCCTCTTAATACTTTGCAGTACGTTGAAGTTTTCCACCACATATACTCTCTGAGCATCGCCAGCAATTTGAAGGAGCTCAAAGGAATTTGTAGTCCCTATTCCTATTGCAAAGACTTTGATTCCGTCGTTCCGGAGAGCAATGGCTGCCTCATCGACACTGTCATTCGCCTGTCCATCAGTAATTACTAGGAGGAATTGCAGCGCTCCTTTGTTCTTACGGCCCCCATTAGCTGCCTCAAAAAAGCTCCTGACAAACCTCAACCCCTTACCAGTGAAGGTGCTGGTTTTTAATTGGACAATTTCATCAATCTTCCTCTTTACACCAATGTCAGTGAAGAATTCATTCAGGTAAAATTCTTTCTTGGGATCTTTGCTGAACTGGGCCACTCCAATCCGGACTTTGTCCCTATCAATGATGAAGCTGTCTACAATTTTCTTCATGAATGTCTTCATAACAAAGAAGTTACTTGATGATATGCTTCCGGAGCCATCGATCAAAAACACAATGTCTGCCTCTTGAGTGGCACAAGCTGCCAAGAGAAAAACACACTTTCCTGTGAGGGCAGAGTCTATTATTTTATTCATTAAGTAGAGAAGTGTGAACTGGCTCTTTAAACATGCAATATTCTAAACTCAGCCTGTGATCAGATGAATATTTGTCCCAATGGTTTGATCCAGGTTGGGAATGCCTGGTTTGCCCCTTTTCCAGGCAGCCACTTGACATATGTACCATTGTGAACCAGACTGTCCCTGATTAGTGCCTGCCTGCACCTTTTGGAGCCCCTGTTGGGGTTTTGTGTAGGTATAATAGCTCTGTTTTGATTCAATTCCAGCATGTGCAATTGCTGGGATTGAACCAAAGTGGGTGGCTTAAGCTGCCCCTTTGCTAAAGCAGGTTAATGATCTTGAGAAATGGAAAGTTTCCTTCCCACTTCCCGGAAAAGGGGAAGGGAGAGGAAGTTTTCCATTTCTTCTTAATTGTTGCTAATGCATTGTTGATGCTTGGAAAGGGCTTCTTTTTAAGCCCCTTTAATGCATTGCTGTGGTGCTCTGTCAGTTAACAACAATTACAAAGAAATGGAAATCTTTGTCTCTCTTCTCCTCTGCGGGAGAGCTGGAAGGAAGCTTTCTATTTCTCAAGATCATCAAGTAGCTTAAGCAAAGCAAGGAGGAAGAGACAGGATGGGAAATCTGATATTTTGTTTTGTTTTTTTCTTTCCCTTTAAAGGGAACAGGGTTGCTTGAGGTTCAGTGCGGTTGAACCTTGCATGTGGATGCAAGAATTACTTTAAATGACCTACTGCAGCTGAAAGCAACCCTGTTTAACATGATCTAGGCCAGTCCAGGCCAGGATAATTGGGCAGTCTATAGTACCCTCACTCTCTAGAAAATAGGTTCTAAGAATTTGGTGAGACCATCACACCCAAAACCTCTAGCCACATTGTTGACCTTTCTGTTTCTTCACTCATCTCTTACTTTTTATGTTATATAGCTTGATAAAGAGTTCAGAAGTCAAAGGCTTTCTCACCTTTGTAGCATTTCGTTGCTCCCCAGATGTGGATTTTGTTTCTACACATGGACCACTATAGCTACCTTTTTTCAGTTATTATATTTTGTGGAGTTTGGGATATTAGTGGGAAACAATCCTACAGAATTCAACAGGAACTCTTCCCAGGAAGCACCTCCCTAAATGTGATACTCTGTTCTTCAATAAAAGCAACAAGGAGTTGCATAGCTTCTTAAGGACTAGCAAACATATAATGTGGTTTTAGATGTGTGTTAAAGAATAATTCACATCCCAGTCTTGGCACAGTGATGGAAATGTTATTAATATTAACAACAAATGGAGTGTGCACATAGGTAAAGATTACCTGGCTTTGATTCATCACATATAACTTGAGTGATATTTCCATGTAAGCTTCTCAGCATGTTATAAGTTGGCGTAAAAAAACACTTTCCATTGTCGCCCACAATTTCTTCAAGTTCTGTTCTGCTGGCATCATCTATCCCAACAGCGATGACTTCGATACCTTCCTGCTTCAAAGCTTGGACTGCTGTGGGAAGATTGGGTCTATCGTTCGGTGTAGTGGGCTCGTCCGTAATGAGCACAATGATCCGTGTGATACCCAGAAATGGCATTCGGCCACCGTAAGCTGCATCAAACCTTTCCCTTGCAAAATTCAAAGCTTGTGCTGTAAAAGTAAACCCTTGCAGAGGTGTCATCTGTTGGATGGCTTCTCTGACTTGTGCCTTTGTGGCATACCTATTCAGTGGAAACTGCTCTTCAGGAACAGTGCTGTAGACAATAGCTCCAAACTGAACATGGTTTTCCCCCACAAATGAATCATTTACAATGGCCTCCATCAGCCACTGTATGCCCTTGAATTGAAACTTTGTAATGTCATGTGATCCATGCACCAGAAAGATGATATCAGCTACTTCTGTTCGTTTGCATTCTGTAATTCAGGGGAAAAAAACATAATGACACAACAATATGGATTCCTACTCTCCCTTTTCCATCATTAAGGTCAGTCTCCTATTTGCTTGACTGTGCATGGAAATGACCTCTTGAAAGCAATCTTCTGCATTTTCCAGGGTGCCTGTTCTGCAGCTGGTCACAGGAGTTGATTGCACAACCAATGCACCACTGAGCATGCAACAGGCAACCAAGGAAACTGAGAAAACTGTACAATTGACATTTCATGTGTGGTAAACTGAACAGGATATTACCACAAGTGTTATCTGGCCTGCGGGCTAACAGCTGAATAACCCTATTTAACTTTTAAAAGTGGCATTAAAAGGTTAGGGAGACTTGACATGAGAATGACTCAAGGGGGATAAGAATCTTGTATTTTTAATCTTGTCACAATTAAGAGCGTAGAAGCTGAGCAAGCCAAACTCCCTCTTCTACTCAATTATCAAAGGCCGGGCAACCTTCTCCTCCTTAGCATCTGGTCTCCCTACTAGAGAATTTACAGCTCATCATGACACTTAATCTTGCACTTCTCTTGTACATAAGCACTCAGATCAGTTTACAAAAGGTTTGGGTCTGTTTTTTTTTTAACCAAGAGAAAACCAAGAAAAATAAGACAGATGCAGATGCAGTCTTCAAAACAAGGGACTTGGCCACTTTAAACTCTCAAGTTGGCTTGATTAAATATACCCTTAAGATGGTGCTATTTTCCCATTCTTTGTACAAAATCAGTTGGGCTAAATATTACTTCAAAAGTGGAAAAGGGACAGGACACTTCAGGGCAGCAGGATCTTTGAGGAACATAGAACCAACCACATAGCACAGTCAGCTCTGTTCTCTAGCACCTTGCTGCTGGTTACCTAGTGGTAGAGCCAGCCCTATAAATATTTGCTTGATTTTTTTAAAGTCTTGGCTAGACAGTGGGAAGCATGGACAAAGAGAGCCCAATTAACCTCCTGAAGTAAAAAAAATTCTACTATTTTGATGCAACTGCTTACCTTCCTCAGGGTTGCAAATTTCAAACAGTATTTGCTTTTCCAAAACCATGAGGGACTCAACAAAATCCTCAGAAAACACTTTGTCCTGAGTTCCAGCAATCTCCACAAGTTGTGAGTCATCAGCTTTCAATATTCCAATGGCATAGATGATGACACCTTTGTCTCTGAGAGTTCTCGCAGGCTTTTTTACTCCATCTTCAGATTCTCCATCTGTCACCATTATGAGATATTGCTTTACTCCTGGACGCCCCCCTTTGGGGGTGTCAAAGTAAGAAGAGGTGAAGTCTAGAGCTGTCCCAGCCTTTCTTCCTTTTTTCATCTGCCTCATTGCAGATATAGCTTTCCTCAGGTCATCTTTGTTGTTGTATTTGTTGAGTGTGAATACTTCTTGTGGATTGGAACTAAACTGGAGCAATCCAATGTGAACTTTATCAGTCCCAATATCAGATCGGTTCACAATCAATTCAATGAACTCCTTTATCTGGTCAAATTGAACTCGGTCCATACTTACAGAACTATCAATTAGCAAAATAATGTCAGCTTTCACGTTTTTACAGGCTAATAGTGGAGGGAAACAGAAAAAGAATGAGGTGCAAGTTTGCCAGAAAAGTATGCTAAATGTTAAGTAAAACTCATGAAAATAAAGCATTCATATGTAGTTTAAATCACAACATTCAGTGTCTTCTCATCCCTTTTCACATTCTAGTATTTTAATCTGCGCAATAGTCTGCTCTGAAGTAACTCTTACTGTATGACCTAATACTTAGGCTATAACTGAAAATGCTTCGTTCTGATTATCAAACTAGATGTTAAGGGAAATGTGTATTCCCTGTGATAAAACTATATTTTTCATTCAGCAACTGGCGTTCCCAAGAGATGCTTCCCCTGCCAAGATCAGACTTGCAAAGAAAGCTTATTATGTTTATGCTTACCTTTGAATGACCAACCACAAAACAAAGTATGATCTTCCATTATAATGGGCTTAAACAAGGGCTTTTTCCTCATCTTGGTCTGTCAAGGCTGTTCTTCAATGCTTGAATAGACTTGTCAACCACCAGTGACCTTCGAATGACTCTCAAGCTTCACCATTAAGATCTCCATGTGCTACCCCTAGAACTGTCAATCACTAATTGATTGTTATCACGCCAAACTTCTTGTACCTGCATTTCCACTGTAATTCATACCTTGCCCTTTCCATTACTGTGTAAATGTCTGACAACTGGAACTACATTCTGTACATTTGAGGAAGTGGACTACAGTCCACAAATTCTTATGCCAAGTACAACTTGATAGCTTTAAAGGGGTCATAGGATTCCTTATAATTTTTGCTGGAACAGACAAACACAGCTGCATCCTTAGAAATATATATCTCACATATATACCATTCTCCTGCATAACAATTTGACATTCCATGCATCCCTATTAACATTACTGGAAATATTGGCCAAAATCCTATTGGCATATGTATAAGGCTTGTGTAACTTGTTAAAGGTTGGTTCAGATATGTGCATCAGGTTGTGCAACCGAGATTGCCTCAGCAACTCATCAATTAGCCTCAATTAGCTGAGCCAAGTTTCCTGTGGTCTCTGCTGCCACAGATCTTTGGTACCATCAGCTGCATGGCACACACCAGCACAGCCTTTTGGTTGACTGTTTGCAGAATCCTTCAGCCAGCACGAGCAGTGGCTCAAGGAAGAACCTGTAATGTTTTATGGTTATGCCTGAAAAAATTATCAGAATGCATTCAAGACAATCACAAAATTGAGTGCATTCCCCATCTCAGAATCTTTCTGTATGGATCAAGACCAATGTACCCTCCAATTTTCAGCCCTGCTAGGCAGGACTCTGCCTCTCTCTTGCATGACATCTCCCCTCCGGGTGCTCGTGACTCCACTACCTGCAAGCACACAAGATTCCGTCACAACCAGAATCAAAGGGGCTGCAGAGGAGAAAGAGAAGGAAAGCTGCGCAGAGGGGGGCGGAGTTGTGTGCGCGCAGTCACGCATCTTAGAGGCAACCTTGATCAGGACAGACATTCCATTGAATGACCTAATACTGCGAATGTAACTACTGCCACAACTGCTGATGCTATCACCTTAATGCAAGTAATATATCTGCAAGCATATACAATATACGATCTTCAGAAGACTTGCTGTGAAGTATATATGAGAAAATACCTTACCCTCAGGAGAGCAGATATCTTGCACAATGTCATGTTTGATGAGCTTTAGCGAATCAAAATCATTCACAAAAAACATCCGGTCTTTTGTCCCAGCAATATCTTCCAGTTCTGTTTGGACAGCATCCTTGACACCAATGGCATATATCACAATCCCATCCTGACGCAGCTCTTCAGCTGCTTTGGTCACCTGATCTTGGGATTTACCATCTGTTATGATGATGAGGAACTGGGGGACGTTGTCCCTAGCTGCGTTTTTAAACAGACTCTGCATGTACCTTAAAGCATCTCCAGTGTTGGTGCCACCACCTAGCTGCTGAATTTTTCTGATGGCTTCCTTTAAGCCTGCCATGGTATTGTACTGGCTAATTACAAATTCTGTTTGGGGTTTACTTTCATACTGAACCACCCCAAAACGAACTCTGTCAGGGCCAACCTGGAACATGCTGATCAATTCATTCATGAAGACTTTCATTTCATGGAAGTTCTCTGGATAGATGCTACCTGAACCATCAATCAGGAAATAAATATCTGCCTCCTCAGTATGCACACAACCTAAAAGAGAAGAATGACTGTTCATTTCATGCAATGTTCAAGAAATGCTCAGTTGTAACAAAATGAAACCAAATGTTGTAGAATACGATTTAATTCCCCAGAAAGAAACTAAACAGTGAGTGAATAGACGTCAGAAGGCCATATACAAATGGAATCTAACATGGTTTGCACATGGTACTGTTAGATATGGGAAGCAGTATAGAGATTTATTAAATAAATAATAGTGGATAATAGGGTACAGAATCTAGCCCTTGTAGGAGCCCAATCAAACCCTTTGGGGCTCTTAAGGTGGTGATGCCCTTTCCCCATTAGAACAGCTCAACCATTCTGCAGTTCAGATGTTCTGCCTTTTCCAGCTTCATAGGAAATTGGCACAACGCCTTACATGCTATGATGCAGAGAATAACCTTACAAGTTGTCACAAAAGTGCTTGACCCATAAAGAAATTATGTTAGAGATGAGGAATGTATGCCCTTCCAGCTGTTGATGGACTATAATATGCAACACTTCTTGCCATTGGCTATACTGGAGAGAAGAACATGTGGTCTTCCAGAGATTGTTGGACTACAAGACCCATAGACCCTCACCATTGGTTATGCTCAGCAGTGCAGATGGGATCCAGAAGACCATGTATTCCCCTCCCCTCCATGAATTAAGTGCTTAGGAAGTTGTTAATAATTGCTTGCATATTTTTTGATGAACATTGACCAGTGACCCTGACACGGCACAATTCCTGACCCTCCATCCACTACTTTCTATTTCCTATCCCATTCTAAAAGGAGAAAAGCACAACCACAAGGAAGAAAAAAGCTAGTAGCATAGGCTTCAGTTGCACTCAAGAGGCAGACCTGTGTTCTTTTCGGTCTGAGGCAATGGGCCACTCTACTGACCATGCCATCCCCTGATTTTCTCACTTAATGTAAAGGGCAACGTCCTGAGCATAGAATGGAGATGTTTACAGGCATTTTCCCCTTCCCAAAAGTAAAGTTTTGACATTTTCTTCCCCGAGGGAACTAGCATAGAAGCAGCAGGGGGCTGGGCAGACTTCAATAGAAACCAAGCTTTGGGCTTGAACACGAGGAGCTTGACTCATTTGTCTTTCATTTGAGATCACATTGTTCCCAATCTAGTTTGCCTTTGTTACCGGCCTAGCATACATGCAGGATTCAGAAACTGGTTGCAAATTTTGTTCCCTTACCTTCCTTCACATTTCGAGAGCGCACTGGAATGGCAAATGTCTGAGAAATAATATCATTACAAAGCCGTTTCTTTAACATCCACTCAATGTTTGATAGTTGCAGAAAAGAAGTCAGGTTAGTGACATGTTTCCTCGGAGGATAAGATGCAATTTTGTATAGCTGGCCACTAGCTGAGGTGTTCTGGATGCCCACAGCATACACAGTCACACCACTGCGTCGGAGCTTGGATGCAGGTTCAGTGAAGCTGTCTAGTGAGTAGCCATCTGTGACCACCACAGCCGCTTGCTGGATGCCTTGATCCTTCCTGCTCCCCATTTCCTTGGTGAAAACTTTTTCACTCAAGAAATTTATGGCAGCACCCGTGTAGCTTTGCCCACCACGATAAGGCAACTTTTTCAGATAGTTCAAAACCTCTGACTTGTCCTCAAAGGTATCCAGGCTGAACTCTAACCTTGGTTTGTCACTGTAAAGGACCAAGGCCACTCGTACATTATTGGGGGCAATATCCAGAGCACTGATAACCATGAGCAGAAAGGTTCTGATCTGATGAAAATTCCTCTGACCAATTCGACTGGATTCATCCACTAGAAATACAATATCCGCCACAGAGGCAGTGGAGCAAGCTGTGAATCAAATAAGCAAAAAAGAGTTTAGGGAGATCTCTATATATTACACGCAGACAGGTGACCACAACCCTTTGGTGGTGAAGTCACATTGACAAGACAATTCTAGAAGTGTTTATGCAGAAATAAGCCCTTCTGACTTCAAAGAGATGTACTAAATAGGATTTTACTTAGCATTCTAGCCTTGATTCTTGAGTATTCAAGGTTAAGTCTTACCACAGTAGGAAGGAACTAGGGAAAATTACTTTCTTGGATTACATGTCCCAGAATTCCAAGTCAACATGTTGGCAGGAGTATTCACAGCCACTGGCCAGGCTGGATGGGGAACAGTCCAAGACAGTAATTTTTCTAATCTCTGCAGTAGTATCAAGGGACAGGCGAAGGAGGAGACAATGTGGAAAGTTGCCCTGCTGTTTAAAGCAGAGAGAGGGAATGTATGGGTTTCCAGATGTTGTTGCATAATAATTGTCATCATCCTTCACCTTTTCTTTGTGCTGGCTAAAGCTGGTTGGAATTCCAATCCTGCAGTATCACATCATGTATGGCTGTGAAAGCTGGACAGTTAAGAAAGCTGACGGGGAAAAAAATGATTCATTTGAAATGTGGTGTTGGAGGAGAGCTTTTCAGATACCCTGGATCAAATCCAGGCTGAACTATCTCTGGAGGCAAAAATATGGACACTGAGGCTGTCCTTCTCTGGGAACATCATGAGAAGGCAGGATTCTCTAGAAAAGACAATAATGCTCAGAAAGGTGGAAGGCAGCAGGAAAAGAGGAAGACCAAATATAAGATGGACTGACTCCCTAAAGGAACCCACAGGCTTGAGTTTACAAGAGCTAAGTAGGGCAGTTGAGGACAGGACATTTTGGAAATCACTCATTCATGGGGTCACCATAAGTCAAGGGCCACTTGACAACACATAACAGTAAAAAGTATTTAAAGAGCCACAGGTTCCTCATTTTTGCACTAAGGGGAGTCTTAGTGTGAGCAATTTGTGAGGATGGGTTTATGTAGAACATTGGGGGAGCATAGTGAAAGGGGAGGGAAAGACCATCTATTGAAGATAAGTTACACAAACGAAGTTTTGTGTGTGAATATCAGTCTGAAAGGCTGGAGCCCTCTTGTGGACGTTAGTGGTACTGAAAGCCTCTCCCCTCATCCACAGCATTTTCAAAGCCTGTCTAAAGGCCTGTTTACTTAACAAGAAAGGTGTATTTCCCACTGCTGTGAATCCTGAAAAAGGAGACACATTCCTGTAAATGCCCCAGAATGGCCAGATCAGGAAGTCGTTATTGGACACAGCTCCCTGGTGTTGTTCATCTTGGCTCAATCAACACACTTCCCTCCTTCAGACATGATAAAAGTTATCCAGGGAAAATAGGATGGACAAGAAGTAAATCCAGTTGCTACCTATAATAAAAGGTGAATTGGTCTGAACTTGAAGCCATATCCCAGTAGCTAAAACAAAGTCAAATGTTAACTGTCCTTACTTTGTAACTCAAACAATTTTACAACAGGCTTGAGCTAGTTCTAGTCTATGGATTTTAGTATATAACAGTACATGAAAAAGAATATATGGTTAGAAAAAGACTGTGCTGAAAGTAGTCTGATGGTGACAGCACAGTATTTTATCCATCCCATTGCTTGCAAATTAGTTTCTTTTGTTTTGTGGTTGGCTTTGTTTGCTCAGACGTGAGTCTACTAGAATCACAAGAACAAGAGAGTCTGGAGGAATTTTCCAAGTGGGGGAAAGCAACATAATGACATGTTAGCATGCCATTACAATACAGTGACTGATATCCTGTTGAGTAACTCTGCAGTTGTAAAGGCTAGTGACATCATCAGCAAAGAACGTTGATCTTAATTTAAAGTTTCCATTCTCCTCTTAATAATTTAGTTTAATGTGAATCTACAACTGTACCTGTTGGCACATCTGCATCTATGGCATCATCATATTGTCGGTGAACCAGCACTTCCAAAACATCAGATACATTCTTGTGCAGCTGACTGAGGCTCTGTAAATCATCAACCTGGTAAATTAGGGGAGAGGTAGCAATTGCCTCAATTTCTTCGCGGTCCGAATTCAAGACACCAATGGTGACCACTTTGATGCCTGTTTCTTTCAGCACTTTTGCAGCTTCCTTGACATCATCCTCAGATTTAGCTGAGACAAATAGCACTGCAAACTGTGGCGTTCCTTGCTTAAACCGGCTTCCAGCCTCCTCCATAAAAAATGTTTCTTGCAGAAATTTCAGGGCATCCCCTGTCTTCAGAGGGCCTCCCTTGAATGTGATGCTGCTTCGGATATGGTCAAGAACATCCTCCTTATTCTCATAAGTGTTCAACAAAAATTCCACCTGCCCTTCTCCACTGTATTGTGCAAAACCAATCCGGTATTTGTCAGTGGCAACATCTAGTTTTTCAACAATTTGGGCAATGAATTTTTTTACTTTCTCAGAGTTAGAAGAGCCCATTGTTTCAGAAGAATCCACAAGAAAAACAATATCAGCGTAGTGCTTCGCAAATGCTAGAGGAAAAGACAACCAGGTATTTTTAAAGGACATGCCAATATGAAACAGAATCCACATTTTTATCATAGCATCCTTTGAAATATGTTGGAACTTGTTTTTCTCACTGATTCCAGAAATTATTTTTTTACTCAGTGTGCTTCCCTATGGCTAAATTATATGGAACCTACAGTATAATGTGTGTTTTTATACACATTGGCTGAAATCTTGTTGCTTAGTGTGGTAAGTTGCAACTAGACTAGGCCCATTGAATTACTGCAGACTTGGTGAGCCAACTCTTCTGTAAGTTCCATTGATTCAATGGGCTCATTTTCATTGCAATTTACTATACTAAGCAACAGGATTTCAGCCATTATGTTACTGTCCAAATGCAACTAATAGCACAGTATTTCGCCTTGCTTCCTTAATTTTTACGATTTCAGTCCAAAAGCTATAAGCAATTGGTGAGAATGAGTACTTAGGTTAGAATGAGTACTTAGACTAGGACTAAAATTAAATTCCCTTGGAATGCTGGAAATGCCCTGCAAGTCCACTTTCTTATTCAAACTGTGTCCACCAGAAGCCACACATAATTATTAACAACTAAAAACTCAGGTTAGTAGATTTCTCAATTATCAGTCAAGGCTGAAAGTGGAGGTTGCACAGAATGTCGGAGCCAGTTCCATCAGAAGTCAGAATAAATTAGTTTGAACCTGTTGAAAAGATCTGACAATATGAAACATAACTTTTGATGTGATTGGCTTCAACATGGTATTGACCTTTCTGGATCAGCTTTTATTGACTATTATGAAGTCTATTTAGCCTGTCAGTTTTTGCTGACTCCAAGAGACCAAGCTGATCTCTGTGGGTTTGTTAGTAATACAAATCTCCTAGCTAGTCCAGAATCCCTTGTCCTATATTAGCTGATGCTGGATATTTCAGGATAAATTAAGCACTATATATCAGTTGTAGAATGGTCCATTCTTCCTTACCTGATTAGTGATCAAGAGAGGTAGGATCAAACTAGATAATTTCTCCCCTGAAAACCAACTGTGGGGGTTGTAGGGAGGGAAGATCACTTGGTTTTAGACCTTGGCTATGGGGGAACATACACTTTCCTAATGTAACATCTTGCCCAAGCAAATATTGGCTAGCCTTGGAAATGAAAAAGACAAATTTAACAGATAATCTGTAGTGAGACAAGAAGGACAGGCATCACAGTTTCAGTCTAAGCCCCTGACTATCCCTGGCTATACTGGTTCTTAAGCAGAGAAAATTAGCTGTGAAGGAAACCCACAGATTTCCCATGTCACGTATGCATTGGCCCTTTGAGGTGCCTTTGTTATGAATTTCCATTGATATACATTTAGGAAATCTGTAGGGTGACTCTAACATCCAAAGTTCATTAGTCATATTGTGACTCTTCTATGGCTTCAGTGGAGAATGTGAAACTCTGCCTCTAAGGCTCTCTGCATTTTGAGCTCCAGTCCTGCATGAGATCATGGTGACCTGCTTTACAAGGCTGAAAACATTGGCTAGTATCCTATGGAACTTCCACTGAATGGAAAAGGCTACCAGTGTAATAACCAGGGCTCATGCTGCTTCTGCCAGCCATTGCACAAGTGGAGAACGAGCTTTCTTCATGGTGCTCACCACTTTGTGTAATGACAATAGTTATGCCAGTGGCAACACCACTGCACCACCGCCACATTACTACACTAGCAAGACTTTCTATTTGGCTCAACGGAGTTCCATTACAATACTGGGCCTTCTTGTCTACTAGAGTTTTAGTGGTAAGGCAGACAATGTAATAAAATAAACAGTGTGAAACACTTAACTCTCTGTTTCAGATTTCTTTTGTTCAAACTTCAGCTCATAACAAACCTCATTCCTAAAATTATTTTCAAGTAATTTTCCAATTCTTCCTCTGCCTTACAAATTAAAACTGATATCAGGGACGTATTTGCAGTTGATATGCCGTTCACTCAAAAGCATGGGGGAAATTCACTCTTGCAGCAAACTGCACATTGAAAAGGCAGCAAAGCATCTCTTGACTTTTTATATCACCACATAATGCACTTTTACTCACCTTTGATCTGACTCTCCACTGCAAAGCACACTGTTTGAAGAAGACTGCTAGTCAGTTCTTCAAGGACATCAAAACTGTCAATGCTAAATACAAACTTATTAGAAGGCTTGCTGGCAATTTCCTTAAGCTCATCAGTGTTCTGGACACCAATTCCCACCACATACACTGAGATTCCTCTTGCCCTCAGCTTGCGGGCTGGAACCTTGACTTCATCATTAGATTCCCCATCCGTGAGCAAGATGACTATCTGTGCCACATCTTCCTGTGCTCTGCTTCCAGCAGAATCGGTGAAAAATCCTCTCAGGATAGATTCCAGGGCAGCACCAGTATAAGTGCTTCCACTCCGGAAGGGCAAATTCTCTATTTGTTCCAGGATGTTATCTTTTGATGAGTACTGGTTCAGCAGAAACTCGATGAAGGTGTCATCGCTATACTGGGCTAGCCCAATTCTAATCTGGTTGGAGCCAATATATAGGCTGGAAATGAGTGTGTTCAGGAAGTTTTTCACCTTCTGGAAATTCACTGGACCAATGCTGGCTGAACCGTCCACCAAAAATACAATGTCAGCAACAGTGGCTTTTCGGCACACTAAATGGGGTAGAGGGTTTGAAAAAGGCGAGGAAGGAGTTGGTTAGACCTCAGTTGTTTGGACTCACATTATGCTTGAAACTTGAATACATGCTAATAGTCTCTTGGTGGCCCAAGTTATGGTTGGGATTTCCCCACATGGATTTAATGTTGAGGAAACAAAAAACAGTTACAAAGGTTTTGGGCCACAGCTCCCAGTTGTGTCCACTGGCCATGCTGGCTGAGGGATTCTAGGAGTTGTGGTAGAAAAAGACTTTTCCAAGTTCTATGTTTAGACCACATATATCACTAGGAAGCAAGCTCTTCTTCCTGTACTACACACATAGCAGAGTAGAGACCTGAGTGAAAGCAGAAGCCATACAACAGGGAAGAAGTATCTTTGGCTTGCAAGGTGCTGGATATTTCCACTACTTTTGCATTCCCAGACAGGCAGCAAAACCAGAAGGTTTATCAAACTGTCATATATGGCTCGTAAACTGCATGGTTGCTCAGCCTGATGGATCATAAATAATATGAACAGCCAGTGGGCTTGACAGAGACCTTGAACATTTAATGAAACTTCAGGTTAAAATATATTTCTCATGGACCTGTCCCAGTGTAACTTTTTTTTCTTCTTCTTTTCCATGGAAATACTTCTGGAATGACACTGGTGGAAAAATTTACCCAAAAATATTGAGTCTGTAAAGAAAAATGCATAAACGGCAGCTAGCATCAATCTAGCATGGATATTTCTTGATAGGGCCATGCGGATTGCTTCCAAGCAAGCAGCTCTGCAAATATTTCTCCACAGGCGTCATTCAGAAAGGATTTTCAGACAGAAATTACTAAGTCAGAACCAGCAGTCTTCTGAAACCAAAGAAAAGGGGGAGCAATCAAAGAAGGCTGCTTTACTATTTAATGTTTAAATCACCTTTTTTTTGGTAGTTGTCCCATTTGTATTTTGAAACGCTAATTGGCCCAAATGTACCTTGTGCTGAGCATGGCTGTCTTCAAATTTCTTGTGTGCCATAGGAAAGCTTTAAGAAATGCCTGATTAGTAGTATGCCTTTCTATTCAGAATGCAAGACTACTCAGAAGTAAACAACACTGAGTTCAGTGGGACTAACTATATAAATTTCAACATTAAAGATTTTCTTAGTTTTTGCTATGCTACATGTTTCTTCAGAGTTTTTACTATTCCTGTTCAACTTGATAGAAAAGAAATTGGTCAGAATACTATTTGTAAATTTATGGGGGACGTGTAGCAGCATAAATCATGGTGGCAAATTGCTGCTAATCATCAGTTTGCCATTTGCATCCCTAGTGTGTGTCAGTCATGCAACTTGATGTATGACTAGTAAGGTGAGTGGCTAGTTTTAATTAGCAGTAATTCACTCCTAAAGTTATGCCATTACACTTATGCCAGCACAAATATACAATAGGATTTTGGCCATTACTTTCCCAAAAATTCAGACAAGAAAATTCCAGTTTTCTCTTTGTGAATACCATTCTTGACTACATGGCATTTTACCCACTGTTTGGTCTGCTGCAAGGATGGGATGGTTCACTTCTAAAGACAGCTGTCAGACAACATCTTTGCTTGAGTTAATTAGCTTGCCCCCCAGAACAGTCCTACCCACTCCTTTCTGTCAGGGGTTTCTACTTTTTTGGTGCAGGTGGGATTGCTGTGGTTTGGATTGTTCCCAGCACATGTGATCACTGGATATGAGCCAAAAACCTTCCTCTTTTGATTTGCCAATATCATGAAGTGATTGAATAAGAAAGCCACTTCAGGATATTGGATAATTAAACGCTTCCTCTGCTCCTCAGCAGAGGGGCAGAGGAAGAGTATTTTTTTTTTAGATTCCGTTAGGGCAGCAAGAATGCACTGATCACATATTAAAACTTATTTAAAATCTCTTGTTTCCATTGTCTTAAAGGGCTGTTTGAGAAACTGCCCACAGTCAAAGGCAAAGGAAATAAGTATATTAAGATGTGTATTAGGTATGTGTATTAGGCTGCAAGCAGGCTCTCTACGAGACCTTTAAGAGAAGTATATTAGGTATGTGCAATAGATATACACATAACTAATACACATGCCTAACTTGGAATACATAATGCACATATTTAATATACACTATTAAAAAGCAGACCAAATAGGGTCACTTGAGGTCCGTATGCCATTTGGATATGAGGATTGTATCAAACAGCATACTGGCCCTTCTAACAATCCTATTTAGCCACTCCAGCCCAGCCATGTAGACAAGCTCACACGTGAACGAACTGTCTTGGGTTATTCAGTCAACTCTATGGTGGGCTGTAATCTTCCAGACTTTTCACAATTTAGTAAAATTCCTGGGGAGGACAACCACTCAAGGGCCACTTTCAGGTCAGATCAGCTGGAGATGCTTCAGATTGAGGTGTAACAGCAGGGAGGGGCACAAATGTAGCACCCTCAGCTACCTGGAAATAATAGAAAATAACCTCAAAACAGAAAATCAGGGCAGAAAATCAGAATTTTCTTTTTATAAGGAAAGAAAACTTGAAACTGGAAGTCAAGTTTCATTACAGTGCAAATTGTTACAGATAATAACACTCTCGGTTGCTATGCAAAAGGTTTTCTTTTCTGACTATGGATGGGAGATTAATGCAGAATGCAAAAGCCAGCAAATGCTGTGATCTGCCTACAAGTAGGAGAAAGAGTTCTACAAGCACTCTCTCTCGCACTCTCTCTCTCTCTCACTCTCACTCTCTCTCTCTCTCTCTCTCTCTCTCACACACACACACACACACACACGCATGCATGCACACATACTTGTAAACTTACCTGGTGAGACCTGAGTGATTTGTTGAGAGGCTTCCACTACGTTAGTACATATCACCTGCAGTATATTTTGGGAGATACCCTGCAGACCAGCAAAATCTGTCACACTGTAGACATGTGTTTCATCTGGGTCACTAGCAATTTCCTGGAGCTCAGACAAAACAGCATCTTTGATGCCTACAGCATAAAGTGTAATGCCAGCATTCTTGACTTCTTCGGCAGGTTTATGAATATCGTCTTGAGCTTCTCCATCTGTTATTACTACTGCAATTTGGGGGACACCTTCATGGCGCCGACTTCCGGCTATTTCATTGAACTGGTTGTCCAACATGAACTTCAAACTCTCTCCAGTCTTGGTGCTACCTCCTTTATAGTGCAAATTCTGTATTTTCTCTAGGATCTCTTCTTTGTTGTGGAAACTGTTCAAGAAGAACTCATTATGGGGCAGATCACTGTATTGGATCAGCCCAATCTGGATTTTATCTTCTCCAATATCAAAACTGTCAACCAGGGTGTACAGGAAGTTTTGTATGGCTTTGAAGTTCTCTAATCCTATACTCCAGGATCCATCCACCAAGAACACAAGGTCTGCAATTGAAGCTTCTCTGCAGACTGAACAAACACATTGCAACATTCTTCTAAGTTTATCAAAGACATTCATTAGATTCAGGACAGACCAAAGAAAGAACTTCACATAACACTTACAGAGAGGATTTGCTGCCACTGGGCATAGCAATGATAGTTGTTACTGGCCCAAATGACTTTTGTAAAATATTCAACACATGGAAATGTTATGTTTTAGGACTCCCAAGAGCAATCACCCAGCAGTTCAGAAAGTAGCTTTGAAAAACTCTGAAAATATTTAGTTAAATGCATGAAGGATATGTTTATAAATGTCTGTGGGCAATGACAGTAAAGATGATCGTACATGTTCAGAGAAGTATACTTCTAAGCAAATACAGATAATTGGCAACAGAGAGGACTGTTGTCTTCATACCCTGGTTGTGGTCTTCTTGGGGAGTTCTGCCTGGCCAACAATGGAAACTGGAGATTGGGAAAGTTATTTTTACAAGCTCCAACCAGCATACTCAAGGGGCTATGTTGCTGGTAGATTTGGGGGAGTTGGGATTCCTAAAAATGTACAAGCTAAGTCCAATTATTGGTCTCAACTAAATCAGACTCCCTGAAAGAATGAGACTTGTTCAATCGGCACTTATTGTAAGTCCCATGGATGCAATGGTCTCATCTCACTGAGACTAACTGATGAATTTAAGCCTGATTTTTCCAGGCTCTGATGAAAAAAGGATTCTGGACTAAAGAGACGCAGCAGAATACATACATAGATTAGAATGTTGGGAG
This sequence comes from Intellagama lesueurii, assembly GCA_037013535.1. Taxonomy (NCBI): domain Eukaryota; kingdom Metazoa; phylum Chordata; class Lepidosauria; order Squamata; family Agamidae; genus Intellagama; species Intellagama lesueurii. The sequence goes on from JBAJHW010000006.1 coordinate 77,575,673, forward strand.
ATTTGGAATTGGGTAGTATCTTTTTTCCAATGAAATCCCACTCAGTAAAGTTCAAAACTTTTATTTGGTCCCGTCTCTCTCTCTTTCTCTCAGTAGAATTCCCACTCCCTTCAATCTACAGTGAAGCCCATATATTAGTATCTAAGGTTGACAGTGCCCCGCTGCAATAAGAATTTGCTTTTCCATTCTTGTATGCAAGAGGCACCTGGATGTTATTGGACTACAACTCCTATCATCCCTCATTTTGCTGATTTGAAATTGGAGATGTTGTAGACCAACATCTGACACCACAAGCTTGGAAATCATTAATGTAGGGAAGATTTGCTTTGACCTTATGCAAAAAGCCTAAAAATTTATGAGAAGTGGGAAAGCAAACAACCTGCATTCAAATCTTTCATCTTTTTATTTCCTTTTCCTTTTCCTTTGGGAACACAGCTGTGCTTTCACTGGCTGCCCGGCAGCAGAAATCCCATAGTGGATATCTTTTTCATCATGAAGATGCAATGACAGGAGGCAGAAGTAAAGATATCTCAGTTCTTTCAGCAGAAAGAGGAGCAAAACCAAACTAATCCAAATCAAAGACAACTGTGCCACTGATTTATTGGGAGATGATACACTCACTACATATCCTACCTATAAGATGACAATAATTTTGTCACTGATTTCATTGAGTTCTAAAGTAGTCTGAATATTGCCTTACCAGTAGTTTGGGCATCAGTGGAACAGAAAGTGGTCAAACACACAAGAATCAAAAAATGGCTCCAGCTATTCATCCTGAATGCAATCCTAGAGGGCAAAAAAGGATACCTATTATTCATCCTGAAAAGCATGCCTCTTATTATTGTGTGCAGTAGGGTTAAGGGAGTTAGCCTAAATGATCTCTCAACAGTCCCTTCAAACCTGTGTGTGTGAAAAGAGACTGCTTCAGCAGTCCAAACTGGTTGGTCACATTTAGCCTGGTCATTTCTAGACCTACGTATGAATAGGAGGTCTCTCCCCATCTCAAAGAATATGAGGGTCAAGCTAAATGTGGTAGATAGCTTATAATTTGCAGCTGAAATCCATTAGTCTTCCAGAGAAGTGATTCAGAAAGAACTTTGTGACTGAGCAAAATAAGTCCTTCCTGAAAAGGAAGTCCACGTCCTTTCTTTGATGAGCAATCACAATACAAAACAAACTAATCTGAAAACTCTGAGTGCTGCAAAAAAGCTCCTGCTGTGGCAATGAGACGCTTTCCATGCTTAAAGAATTCCCTGTTCTAATGGCATGCTACCTATAATATGTAGTTTGACCCTGAATCTAGAATAAGAAGGAATAGATGAGATAAAAAGCAGGGTGTACTGAAACTATCTGAAAAGAAGACAGAGAAACAGATTGTTCTCCATTGGAAATCCTATGTCCCCCTAAAATCTGATGGGGAACAAGAATATGTCGGTGTGTTAATCCTGTAAATCTTAATCCTCTGCTTAGTCTGTATGTAGATGTAGATAAACCTTATATCACATTCAAGCATAAATCAGATTCATTAATCTCCAGTTGACTTCTTTCAAAGAAAACTGCATGCTGGAAAATTCGAAACATCTCACCACTTGGGAACAGAAACATAAAAAACATAATTTAAAATTTCACCTTCTATATAAAACCTCTTAAAAATCAGATTGTGCATGCATCACTTGAGGATATGAAGCTGAATGACTCCAATCGGAATTGATGGGTCTGTGATGTCCTATTTCTGACCATTCCTTTACATGAGGGGTGAGCAAAGGGTAGCCCTGAGATTGCATTCAGTCCCCCCCCCACAAGCTTGTGAACCTCAGTGCCCCCCTCCAGACTTCCTTTCCCAAAAATATCAGCCAAAAATAATAATAATAAAAAAATACATTGCTGCTCCTGAAAACCCACCCAACCCTTCCTCACCCTTGCACTGTTTAACCCCACAAATGCCAATTTTTCCAAACTGCAAGGAGACTTCCATCTATTTGCAGTTTTGTTTCTTTTCTTTTCTTTTTTGGCATTTTTAGTTGTCTAAACTAAATGGGGAGAAAATCAGCCCCCAATAAGAAGTTACCCGCACCAATTTACCAGTTCTGGACATCAGTTGTTATTTGCATTCTTCAGTTCTATGTAACTTGTACTGGAGGAAAATGGAATGGAGACTAAAGTATAATCCTCTGTATTGCAATAGCAAAATATGTAGCAAACCATGGTTTGAGACAGGACGCTAAATCAAGCTATCCAAGCATAGTTTGAAGCTGGCTTGCAACCCACTCTATGTTCTCACTATGTTTTGTTTTTGCATCTGAATTCTCAAAGGATAGGTAGGTCACCATCATGGTCACTGCTGTGCCTCAAGAAGTTGTTGCATGAGGGGAATGGAAATGCTGAAAAGATGGAAAGTTGCACTGGAAAGATGTAAAGTGAACGCAGGCACGCACTGCTCCTCTAAACCATGACTGCATGCCTGGGAGCTTAAACCACAGTGTAGGTTCTTACCTATGATCTGCACAAACTATAGTTTGACATATGTGAACTGAGCCATTGTGAAGCAAATAGAAATGTTGTCAGCATATACTTTGGGTATTTTGGCAATGAGAGGCCAGCTGGGGAATACCAACATACTTGTATACTTAATTAATTGTCATAGATACTTGTATATGACAAGTATCTATGACAATTAATAAAAAGGAAAACAGCAGTCTCTGGATTAGTCATGATAAATGACTGACCACAGATGGGATCAGTGTTGTTTACAAGAAATCAAGGGAATTGACTCTAGCTCTGAAGGAGAAAAAAAATTGTTTATTGAAGTCGTACAGTCCAGTGACAAGTGAGATCACTGGAGTGACTGACCAAATTAAGATGGGATTATGCTTTTTTGATGCTGCTCAGTTTTGACCTCAGATTATTTGACACTGATCTGCACTGTGTTTTTTTCTCATGTAAACCAGACTCGGAAGCCAGTTTCCAAGAAGCAAAGTCTTGCAGTGCCATCAGAGAAAGCATGGCCCCAAGGGAATTTTAGCATTTGAGTGACATTCTTGCATTAATGTCAGCAAATCATTGCACTTTTTACAACCAGGAACCTGGATGAGAGGTGGGGGTGGGGATTAATTTTTTCCCTCATTTACCAGCGTAACCAGGCTAGCTTTGGCAACTATTATACACTTTTGTGGGGTGGGGTGGGAGTATTGCTATTTGCTGTTCTGCCTTAGCAAAATGGCTTTGGCCATGCTTGCTACATGGTATGGTCATCACTGTAAATGTCACAAAGCCATCCCAGCTTTTGATTTTCAGAAAGGCTGCTAGCTCTGCCAAGCTTTCTTATGCCACTTTTGTTATTTTCCTGAGTAGGCTCCAAAGAATTAAATGCTTAAGGACAGACTCAAACATTTGGTCAGAATCCTATTGGTGAGTTACGTTGGTGCAAGCACAGCAGTTTAAACTGCAGCACCAAATTGCTGATAATCAATGAGTTGCCACTTATATTGTGCACCAATTCACACAACTAGCCCACAACAAGGGGGACAAACAGCGATTTGGTCATTAATGGCAATTCACTGTTGCAGCATATGTCATTGCAGTTATACGGGCAATTAACCAATAGAATTCCACCCAATTTAATACAACTTCTTCAGGTTAAATTGGTTATATTCAGACAACATTATCTTGGGATAATGTTACACAGTCCTGGCTGGTTTTGTGATCTGCTGTCTGAAAGTGTTCATTTTCTTTCTGGCTTGTTCAGTATTTTACTGTTTACCTGCTGCTACAGTGACTCTCACTTATCACATGACACTTCCAGCATATTTTGGATAGTGACAAGTCTCTGGCAGGCCTAGGTGGGCAACCCATCCTGGCATACAGACAGCCACCCAAACTAAAAGAGAACTCTAATGGGCAACAACAGACTATCATCCTGAAACTCTGATGCAGGAACCAGACTTTTTGGCAAATCCAGATGCCAGTTCTGCCCACATATTTACACAGGAGGCACCATCAGGAGGGCATAAAATATAATCCAGAGTGTCACGGTCTCATATACTTGCTCTTACCCCAAATGTGATGTACACCATGTTTTGTCAGCAATAGAGATGGGCACGAACTGCCAGTTCGGTGGTTCATCCCAGTTTGTTTACTGTAGCAACAGGTGTTTGGTTTGGCATCCAGAGGAGGCGGGGCAGGGAAGCCAGGCTGTTTCTGAGTGGGTGCCCGCCAAAGGGGGCAGGACACTGAAATACCAAACACCTGTTGTGGTCGTAAATGAACTGGGATGAACTGCCCAATCGGCTGTTTGTGCCCATCTCTAGTCAGCAATGTGTTTTATATTGGACAGTTAGGCCAAACTCTGTGTATATACACTAATCCAATCATCTGGCCTTTCTCACCCAATCACCACCATTGTTGTGGAATTAATCACTGCCTGTTGCCTGTTAAATATTTTTTTCACCCAGAATCAGCGCACCTTATTTTTGTCCTTCCCGACACACCTTCCCTGCTAACAGTTTAAAACTCCCTCAAGAGACAGAGGCACATCATCAACCTGAAGACATGTGCTTGGATACAAAAGCTTATGAAAAATGAAGACTAGATAGTTTTAAAGGTTCTGCAAGATTTCTGTTTTCTCTTTTACTAGCTAGATTACCTATACACAATAGGGCATATAAGAAGGACAAAAGTGTATCACGTGTCATAGCAATAACACAGTAAAATAGGAATTGGCCTAGTCCCAAAATGCTGCTCTAACAATATTATAATCATCACCTGGCCTTGCCATTATGCTATTTGTATAATGCAGTAAAAAGTACCTTCTGAACCTTAAAATTTTAAACATGTATTTTAGTGTTGCAGCCTTGTAGTCTCAACATTGCAAAATGTGACTTTTTCTAAAACTAACTACTTTTTCCAATGGCTTATTTCCAGGCAGACAATCCACTGCAATGAATCACATTTGATAAAAAGAGTAATTGTAGACAGCTTGCAGAACACCCAAACCACAGAACAAACATCAGGCTAGGAGGATGTAAATAACCAATTTGTTAAAAATAACCTTGATTAGTAGATCTTTTCCTGTGGTTAGGAAGCTCAGGACCACACAAGCATTAAATAGAAACCAAGATCCACCTTAATGTGCAAAATACGTTACAATGCATAGAAAAGCATGAGATGTTTGTTAGTTAAGAAGATGTAGAACACTTTTTTCTATTGCAGTCTTCAAAAAATGAAAGGGTTTCTTGCACCACTATCCCAACACAGACCTTGGGAAATTGCTGCATTTTAACAATTTTTCATGAATGCTATCAAATACCATAATGAAATAGACATTTAGTTCTCCTAAAACTGGCTGTGTTTCTGCTTCAGAAATCCCACATATTGTTAAAAGAAGAAAACAAATAACAGTATTATAAAAGGATGAAAACACTTGATTTCATTGCTGTTTTTTTCCAAAATACCTGAAACTGCACTGACAGCAAGCTGAAACTCTTATTTTTCATCAGCTATCATTTCAGTTCATACAAAGGCATATTAATACAACACATTTTGTGATGTGCTATAGAAATCTATAAACACACACATACAAACAAAATAATTGTTAGAAGTATCCCTTCTTTCTCATCCAAAATAATGTTTCAAGACTGCTAAGTAGCACAGTTGGTGCAAAATCAAAAGTTGGGAGTTCGATTCCCCACTGTGCCTCCTTGACAGGTGCTGGACTCAGTGATCCAAGGGTCCCTTCCAGCTCTGCAGTTCTAAGATGATTAAGACATGAATCTATGCATGCTGTGTCACAACCCTTTAAAAAAAAACATATCCTTACCAGTTACTTTTCAAAAAGAATTTTTAGCTTGGCATGTACATATGCCATATATTATTGGAAAAAACTATTATTGGATTACTGCAAATTAGCAATCACAGTGCCATAACTGAACCTTCACTTACACAGGTATGTATAAAAGATGTAGATATACAAGCTTTTTAACCTGCTGTTAAATCCTGACTTATCCTGGCATCATTTTTTCCAGGGTTTTCTAGGTATAGAGTACTGAGAACTGATTTACCATTCCCTTCTTTGGGGGGGTGCTTTGGGACTCTGCAGCCCGCCCAAGGCCACACAGGCTGGTCCTTTCCCTAGGAGGCACAATAGGGAATCAAACTCACAACCACTGGCTCTAACTCACTGAACTATCCAGCCAACTAGATAGAGGTATAGCTGGCTAGATACTTCTATGGATACAGATAATGGATATATGATGTATGCAGATAAAACATTCATTATCAGAGAAAATACAGGGTTAGCCTGCACCCTAATATGCCCCTGTTCTCTGTGTGTGGGGCATATATCATGTAATCTGAAATAGTAGAATCCAGTAATAGATTCTCCCTGTGATCTATGGCTGGCAGAGACAACATACAGACAAGAGTTTGCTCTTATTGCTTTTATTAAAGTAATTGTTTATAGTTTTTTAATAAAGAAACTCCCACAAGGTTCCCACACATCTTAGTGCCCTCCACAAACTAGAGAGTAGTGTCAGCCACCTAGAGAAAGCTCTGATGTTTGGAGAGGTGCAAATATTTCTAGGGAAGGGGGCAGATAAGGGCAGGGGACAAAAAAACTAAATGAGGAGTCATTATGCTCAATAGGAACAGAAAACAAAGGGGTGGAGAATTGGTGGAAGATGGTGGAATAGCAAGGAAGATGGCACAGATGGACCTATGAACAGAAGCATGCTTCACTCTAACATTTTGTTGCAGGTTGCATTTGTAGTACTCTACAGGTGGACAAACCAGTTCAGATAAGTCATTTCAGATCTCAATTGTAAGGACTTAAAATGAAAGGGTTCCAAAATAGTCATAGCAGAATAACTGTGATGTGAACCAAGCAAAATTATTTATCAGTGTGAAGTATTTAAGCGTGTGCATAACTTTCCCACTGAAATCAAGAAGATTTAATGATGCTTAACCTTAGCTAAAGCATGTATAACTGGATCCATTGAAAAATATATCCTATTAGCTACATGTAAATGCCACTGTCGGTAGGTGCCTTTAATTGGAAGAAACGTAGTATATAAATGAAATGAAATAAATAAAATAAAAGTATATGATACGTTATATATCCTATCACCATAGAAGCTCAAGGTGTTTTCACCAGCTTGCTGATGAATGCAATGTCCAGACCAGCCCTACCATTAGGCAGACGGGGGAATCATTTCAGGTGACAGAGTCAATGAACAGTGTCACCATCTGCCCCTTCCATTCCTTTCTTTTGAATAACAAATTCTTGTATGTTACATGAATACTTGTATGTGATGTCTTCAAAAGCTGTCTGTTGGCTTGGAATGGTTAGAAAATAGTATCAGTGCTGAAATAAGATATAACTTTAAGTCCAATACACTTCTATGCGTGGAGCAAGCAGAAGTGGTGTCTTGTTCTTTACCTCAGGTAGCTAAATATATCGAACTGTCAATGCCAAATCAGATAACTTGCTTCATATCTTAACTATTAACACTTCACAAGAAAAGGGTAGCCAAATAGATAACATAGAACAACATTCCAAATACTTTACCATCTTTCCAAGCTCTGTTATCGCAATTCTAGAAGTTAAAAAAAACATGGCCAGGCACCATCATTTCAAAACAGAATGATTTCAATTGATTTTTCAGACTGTACAAAACAGCACAGTATCAATTCTCTTTTACTGAAAGGAAGTTTATAACATGAAACATGACATTTGAAATGTGTTAGAATGCTCACTCACTGCTCTTCTATGGAATCAGCTTACTCACACAAAAACAGCTTTTGGAATATGAAAAAAGATATGTTTTTGCCATTTTAATCTTGCTTATTATATTATCAGCTATGAAATTCAGTAATTTTAGCACTATTAAATAAAAGCAGAGACTTAATTTTGAAAGGATTGCTGTGGATATTTCCTCTCAAGCACAGCCACTTAGAATTATATTTAATATTATTTCATCCTGCATGCACATCATGTCTTTTCTGCTAGGAGATATATTGATGACGAGATGTGTCAGTTTGCTGATGTGTGATTTCTTCCCCCCCCCCCGCCCCCTCATGAATAAACATAGAAAGTGCCAGAGCAATTTTTAGGATTTGTATTTAGGCTGCAGTCTAAATCAGAACTTGAACGTGAGACTTTTTAAAAGGCATGATGGCTGACAGGGGGTCTGGATTTGTAGTGAGGAAATATGATGTTTCTGTGCTCTGTTCTGAAGACGATCACAAGACAGACCTCCGGTGTTTCATGTTCTATATCCGCCATCATTGTGCAAACATACTCTGCTTTATTACATTTCCTCGGAAACTAAAAGACAAAATACTTGCCTTTGGCAAGTTCAAATACTACTGAAGTCAGTTTAAATGGCAGAGAAAGGCGTCTTTCTCTTACCTGGAGTTCTCCTTTTTAAAACTATTTTTTCTGCACTGCCCTTCTTCCTCAGGATGCCACATCCAAAGGTTGAAGCTCTGAAAGACAAAATGAGTGAAGCACACAGTGTGTATTGCATTATTTTAAAAAAAGATTAAAATATGGATTCTAGGATTTTATCCCCTCTTGCCAAGCAGGAACCCCATCTGTAAAAGCTGCTCTCCATCCTTTCCCCTTTGAATAGTTAACATTTTGATTCTAGGATTAATCATGAGGCACTGGGGCCATTTCACTTGCAATGCCTCTCAAGTCTAAACATTCTATGAGATAAGATGACATAGTTTACAGCAACCAATGTCCTTCTCTGGGAAAACTTTACAGAATGTTTACTAGAACATTTTAAAATAATGTTAAAGTGTCTCTGTGAAGAAAGACATGCTTTCTTTCGTTTGGAAAATCACTGTGAAATAATGTCCTCCCACAAAAACATAAAGACAATAATGGTGAATAATGACAAGGAACATCTTAAACCCACCTAATGTCTTAGCAGTTCATCTGGGCTGCATCTAGTGCTCCAAATGATCTGCCTTCTGTCCTCTGCAGAAGCACTGAACGTTCCAGCTGCATGATGCTTGACACCCTGCTGGAAGTCGACTGAGCACCCTTCTCCCAAGACATCCCCTGCAAGATCTACTCCTTCTATAATTCACCCTCCCAGACTGACTCTTGAGTCTTGAATAAGCAGCATGAAAACTCTGAATTTCCCCAGAAGTTGCAGATTAATTAAACAAAGATTACCATTAACAGCATTTGACCAAACTCCAGGAGGCAGTGGAAGACAGGAGGCTATCCTGGAGCAGAACATGGAAAAAGTTACTTCTTTGGATTGTAATTCCCAGAACTCCCTAACCAGCAAGGCAAATCCAGCTAGGGGATTCTGGAAGTTGTAGTCCATCTATAAAAGTGGAATATTACTACAGTACTTATTCTTAGCCAAAAGGCTAAAAATCCTCTGGTTTCTCTGCAAATCTTACTACTGAGCAACAAGAACTAGATGCTGTTAATAAGGATGCTCACTAACATTAACTCCCCTTGCATTAATTGCATGTATTAATTCTGCTTATGTTGTGTTAAGAGCATGAATTTCCTATACCATGAGAGGGATACCGGCTGATCTGGTTGGCACTCCTGTCGAGGCTCTGGTGGATGGTTGGACTACGGCCGCCACTAGGGCTGTAGACACGATCGCTCCTAAACGCCCTCTCCAATGCAGAGCTCGTCCAGCGCCCTGGTATAACCAGGAGCTACGAGCAATGAAGCAAATTAGGAGAAGGCTAGAGAGCAAATGGAGAAGGAAACCGACGGAGTATAATAAAGAAGCTGTTAGGGCCATGACTAACCTTTATCTGGCTAAGATAAGGGCTGCTAGTCGAGCTCACCTCGCTAACCAGATAAGCGAGGCTTCAAATCAGCAGGCGGAAATTTTCCGTATAGTTCGCAACCTATCTGGAATTGGTCGGGGCGAAGGGCCTCCCCCTAACATCTCCCCTGACCAATTTGCAGCATTTTTTAAAACTAAAGTGGAGGCCATCCGCCGGGAGCTTTCTCCTTTTTTGGTTACAGTGGATCGAGCAGAGATGTCCAGCGCTCCGCCTTGCCCGGTGAGTTTTGACCACTTTCAACCTGTGACGCCTGACATTGTGGACAAGGCGCTAGTTCGCTGTCGGGCCACCACCTCCTCCCTTGACCCTTGCCCGGCCTGGCTAATCAAAGCAGCCAGGCCTATAACAACTGAATGGGCTACAGCGATAATTAATGGGTCTCTCCAGGAGGGCAGGTTTCCCCCTGCCCTCAAGGAGACACTCATTAGGCCCATTCGAAAGAAACTTAATTTGGCGACGGACGATGTTGGCAATTATAGGCCCGTCGCCAATGTTTCTTTCATGAGTAAAGTGGTCGAGAGGGTGGTGGCCGATCAGCTTCAGGCGCACTTGGATGAAACAAATGCCCTGGATCAGTTCCAGTCGGGCTTCAGGCCGCGCCATGGTACAGAAACAGCATTGGTCGCCCTGTTAGATGACTTCTTGAGGGAGGCCGACAGGGGAAAAACTTCTCTGTTGGTCCTCCTCGATATCTCAGCCGCCTTTGATACCGTCGACCACGGTATCCTCCTGAGGAGGGTCTCTGAGTTGGGAATCGGTGGTCAGGCATTGGCCTGGCTCCGGTCCTTCCTGGGGGACCGTCCTCAGAGAGTTCAGCTTGGGGAGCATGAGTCGGCCCCGTGGAGCCTCAATTGTGGGGTTCCGCAGGGTTCGACCATCTCTCCAATGCTGTTTAACATCTATATGAGGCCGCTGGGCGAGGTTATCAGGGGGTGTGGAGCATCGTGCCATCAATATGCCAATGACACCCAGCTCTACATCTCCTTTTTGCCAACTACAGTGGATGCCGTTCTGTCCCTGCAGCGCTGCCTGGGGTCTGTATTGCAATGGATGCAGGAAAATGGGCTGAGGCTGAACCCGGACAAGACGGAGGTCCTGAGGGTCGGGGGGCCTACCATCAGCGGTTTGGGAAACTCCCTCTCTTTTGGGGGGGTGACTCTCACCGCGAAGAGTGAGGTGCGCACCTTGGGGGTCTATCTGGACCAGGCACTTGCCATGGAATCCCAGGTAGCGTCAGTGGTCCGCACCGCTTATTTCCATCTCTGGCGGATAGCCCAGCTGCGTCCCTATCTAGATGTTGGGTCGCTCACCACTTTGGTCCATGCACTCGTAATCTCGAGATTAGACTACTGTAATGCTCTCTACATGGGGCTGCCTTTCAAATCTATGCGGAAACTCCAGATGGTGCAGAATGCGGCAGCCAGACTTCTCAGTGGGGTAAGGAAACATCAACATATTACTCCCATTCTGGCCGCCTTGCATTGGCTGCCTGTTCGGTTCCGCGTAGATTTCAAAGTTTTAATGCTTACGTATAAAGCCCTAAACGGTTTAGGGCCTCGCTACCTGACGGAACGCCTTCTCCCACCTAGATCTACCCGTATCACCCGATCTAGCCAGGAGGTGAGGCTGAGGAGCCTAACGTCGAGGGAGGCCCGGAAGGAAAAAACAAGAAACCGGGCCTTCTCGGCAGTGGCTCCTCGTCTTTGGAACAGCCTCCCTCCTGAGATTCGCATGGCCCCGTCGCTGGGCATCTTTAAATGCCAACTGAAAACCTGGCTGTTTAAGCAAGCCTTCCCTCCACCCACCGTCTGAATTTTTGTTATTTTGTGTTTTCTTCCATCTTGGATCATTGTTTATTTAGTAATATATTGTTATGATTTTAAATTGTTAAATTGTTAGATGATATGTTGTTACCCGCCCAGAGTAGTCTATATGACTTGATGGGCGGGCTATAAATGTAATAAATAAATAAATAACTATGCAAGCAAAGTGATGCTCAAGAGTTCACATCAAAGACTTTTACCATGTATGGTGCAAGAAAGACCAGATGTTAAAGCCAGATGCAGAAAAGGAAGAGGCACTGGAGATCATATTGCAAATATAACTGGGTAACTGAAGCATCTCAGTAGATTTCAGAATAAAATTTATTTGTGCTTCATAGTTCAAACCAAAACCCTTTGATTGGGAAGCTCTGAAAACACCTATTCTCTGGACAGCAGGATAATTAAGGAAAAAAACATGAAGAAACTCAACGGTTTCCCATAGGCAAAGGTGCCAGTTTATGATGCATTTCATCTCTGTGTCTGTTCAAATTATATGCAAGACATATTGCAAAAAAGCTGTATTCAGTTGAAATGTGGCATTAGAGGTCTTTACAGATAACATGGATCACCAGAAGAACAAGTAAATGGGTTCTAGACTGAGTCAAATCTGAATTCTGACTTGTAGCTTAGATGACCAAACAAAGGCTATTGTGCTTTGGACATACTATGGAAAGAAAATATTTTCTGGAAAAAACAACATCGGTAGAAAAGGTCAAAGGCAATAGAAAGAGAGAGAGGCTGAGATCAACTGGTTTGATTTAGGAAGTCATAGCCTTCCGTTTGCAAGATTTGAGTGTAGCTGTTAATGGCAAGACCTTGTAGAGGTTAATAACTCATAGGGTCACCATGAGGCAGAAACAACTTGACAACACATAAAAGTATAACACAGGCTTGCAGATGTTTACTTCCAAATATGCCCAGCTTTGATCAATGAGATTTAGTTCCAGGTTCTTGAATTATAGCTTTTAAAGTGCTAGATAATTGGATTATTGTTGTCACTTTATCAAGGATTTCAGAATCAATAACAATTGATTGTCTTGTGCAGCTTTACATCCATATCTCCTACATCTCAGTTGTTTAACATTCCATACTATTCATGAGAAGTTGTGAACTTTGCTTACAATCTTTACAATGGCATGGAAACTAATGCAGTTTAAAAAACTGTTGGTAAAAAAAATGGAGAATTTCCAAGGAAGCAGATTCTTAGACTCAAAGTATCTTTTACCAGCTTCATTTGGAAACTTGATGCAGTTTTTCCTGAACACACTGATCCATGTTCTGGTGATCTTCAGGTGGGATTACTTAATGGATTATACACAGCACCTCCCTTCACATGGTTTGGAAGCTTCAGTATGTAAAGGATTTGACTGGTTTTATTCTTGATGGAGCCATGCTACATTATTCTGAAGGAATTACATTGGCTTCCTATTTAATGATTAATTAATTATCAAGTCATTTCCAATTTATAGCAACTCTTGTAGGACTTTCTAGGTATTAAGTACTTAGAAGTCATTTACTAGTCCCTCCTTCTGGTAGCACTCTGCAACTACACAGTTTGTCCAAGGCCACACAGGTGGCAGGGCACATAACTGCATCAGCCATACACACTTTGAGTGAGCTTGACTGGCCCTTTTCCCCAAAGGCACAATAAGGTTTCAGACTCTTGATCCCTGGCTCCTCCACCTGGTGCTCCAGCACACTGAGCTATAGCAGCTCTTATTTTCTAGGGTGCCTAATTCAGGATGTTGATGTTTTTAAAGCTTTCAAGGGCTTAGGACCAAAACAGCTTCCATCTTGCCTGTGCTTTTTCCATCGTAGACAAGAACAACAGTTTACTTTAAGGGATGTAGGCCCACCCAAGCGTCTCCATGATACACACAATTCTGTCTTCCAACAACACCTCACCCCTACTCTCTGTTACTCAATATCTGTCAACTGGGACTGCACATGATTTACCTTTTTGTTTAATTTATATTTTGAAGATAGAAATCTAAGAAAGGGTAGAAATACAATCTGTTAGCACCTACAAAATTGCCAGCACATGTTTCTGCTTTATTATTTGAAACTATGTCCCTACATTTTGGTACATTGGGCTTTTCAGATCAAAAATTGTGGATGGGAACCTGTTTAGATGTCACAAGTTAGGATAACTTTTAAAAATAGAGCTTTGTGAAACACAGTTTTGCTAATAGCAAGCCAAACAACAAAAGCTGAAGAGAAAGACTTTTAGTCATTTCGAAATATAACAAAGTGAAAAGGGGCATACTTCACAATGTGGAGAAACAAACAAGATCAAAGTGGTTGTTCATAATGAATGGCGATAAGGTGGTTCCACGTGTACACTGATTTTTATCCTCTTCAAAGGGTTCGTTGTGTATATAAAGAATAGCAGATCAAGCTGCTCAACTTGTAGCATTCTTGAGAAAACTTGGGAGGAAGTCCCTGCCATTTATAAAACCTCCCTTAAGAATTTATGATCAAAGAAAATGGGACCTGGAGACAGTTTGCTACTATCATTCATAAGGAAGCAGGAGATGCCAAAAAAAAAAAAAAAAGGAGTGTGCGAAGCACTACCTGGAGAAAACATACACTCTGATTGCACAGTCAACGTTTACTATGGGACTGCTGAGCTCAAGGAAGCACCATTTGGGCTAGAGATTAGATAAACTATGTTTTTGGACTATGAGTCTCAGAATCCCCAGCCAGCATGGCCAGTGATCATACTGACTTGTGGATTCTGGAAGCTATCATTCAAAAACATTACTTTCTTATGTCTAGTCTCTACCCTTAGCCAGAGTATCAAGATCTCCTGGAAGGCTGTATGTTTGCCTTACAGGGAAATGTTCACGGCAAAGAGAAGTCCAATCTAATCCCATCTGTTGGCAGAAAAGGGGCTGCTATGAGGACCTGGCTTTCCTCCTTTCTGCCAGAAAGAATAATTACAATAAGAACTTAGGGCTTGTCTACATGGGTCAATTGGAGCAGGCTGGGGCAGGCTAAATAGGGTCGCTTGAGGTCAGGTAGAAGTCTGGGATGCCATTTGGTGTGACCCTTGCATCCTCAGGGCATACACACCCCAAGCAACCCTATTTGGCCCACCTCATTTAAGAAAGCAACAACAAATTCTCCTCCTCTCTCCTCCTCCCCCTGGGAGGAAGCTTTCAATTTTATTTTCTTTTTCTAAGAGCTGTAGTGCATCAGTGCTGTCCTAAAAGACTTTTTGAAAAAAACAGTACTAATGCACTACAAATTTTGCTTGCTTCCTCTGCCCCTCCATGGGGCAATTCCCCAGTATCATGAAGTGGCTAAACTGTCTTCCTAAGCTACTTAACCATATTGGGAAATCAAAAGGGGAAGGGGAATGAAAGGCCACAAGGTCTGCTTTGGTTTGATCCCTGTGATCTCATGTGCTGCAAATGAAGCAAAATAGAGTGATTCTACGTACACCATAAAAATAGTAGCTCCTGACAGAAAGGTTCTGGTAGGAACACTCTGGGGATGGACTGGTTCACTCTAGCAATTGCACCATCTGATCCCCAGCAAAAGGAGTGAACCAGCCCACCCCCCACAGTGGACCAAATAGTAGGAGAAATGCCCATTTGATTGCATCCTTAGTAAGAACTAAAAATGAGAGCTTAAACTTGATCTTTCCCTCACCAAACCCAATCCTTTTTCCTTTAATGCTGTGTCTTTTAGATTGTAAATACAAGGGGAATGGCTGTCATATTACTGATCTTTGTAAGTCACTGTTCAAGGCTTTTTCATCTAAAAAGCAGAGTAACAATGCTTTTAATAATAATAAACATAAGAGGGGGGAAATGCTGGACAGCTCCGTGGTTCAGGTATCTGACTGTGAAGCCAGAGGTTGGGAGTTCGATTCCACACTGTGCCTCCTTGACAGGGACTGGCTTTGGTAATCCGTAGGGTTCCTTCCAGCTCTACTATTCTATGGTGATGATGATAAATTTCATGAGAGTAAACAACTACTAGGGTGCCACTTCTGAGTACTCTCTACCTTGAAAACCCCAATAAGGGTCACCGTAAGTCAGAATTCCCCTTCACGGATTGCTGCCTTCTCGTGGCGAAGGGGCTTGAGTAATTCAGAGAAGCTATGGGCTATGCCGTGCAGGGACACCCAAGACGGACAGGTCATAGGGGAGAGTTCTGACTAAACGCGATCCACCTGGAGCAGGAACTGGCAAGCCACTCCAGTATTTTTGCCAAGAAAACCTCATGAACAGAAACGAAAGGCTAAAAGATATGACGCTGGAAGATGAGCCCCTCAGGTCGGAAGGCGTCCAACATGCTACTGAGGAAGAGCGGAGGATGAGGACAAGTAGCTCCAGTGCTAATGAAGTGGTTGGGCCAAAGCCGAAAGGACGCTCAGCTGCGGACGCGCCTGGAAGTGAAAGGAAAGTCCAATGCTGCAAAGAAAAATACTGCATAGGAACCTGGAATGTAAGATCTATGAACCTTGGTAAGCTGGATGTGGTCAAACAGGAGATGGCAAGAATAAACATTCACATCCTGGGCGTCAGTGAACTAAAATGGACGGGAATGGGCGAATTCAATTCAGACCATTATCATATCTACTATTGTGGGCAAGAATCCCGTAGAAGAAATGGAGTAGCCCTCATAGTCAACAAAAGAGTGGGAAAAGCTGTACTGGAATATAATCTCAAAAATGATAGAATGATTTCAATACAAATCCAAGGGAGACCTTTCAACATCACAGTAATCCAGGTTTATGCACCAACCACCAATGCTGAAGAGGCTGAAATTGACCAATTCTATGAAGACTTACAACACCTTCTAGAACTGACACCAAAGAAAGATATTCTTCTCATTATAGGGGACTGGAATGCTAAAGTAGGGAGTCAAGAGATAAAAGGAACAACAGGGAAGTTTGGCCTTGGAGTTCAAAACGAAGCAGGGCAAAGGCTAATAGAGTTTTGTCAAGAGAACAAGCTGGTCATCACAAAAACTCTTTTCCAACAACACAAGAGGCGACTCTACACATGGACATCACCAGATGGGCAATACCGAAATCAGATTGATTATATTCTCTGCAGCCAAAGATGGAGAAGCTCTATACAGTCAGCAAAAACAAGACCTGGAGCTGATTGTGGCTCTGATCATCAGCTTCTTATAGCAAAACTCAAGCTTAAACTGAAGAAAGTAGGAAAAACCACTGGGCTAGTCAGGTATAATCTAAACCAAATCCCTTATGAATACACAGTGGAAGTGAAGAACAGATTTAAGGAACTCGATTTGGTGGACAGAGTGCCTGAAGAACTATGGATGGAGGCTCGTAACATTGTACAGGAGGCAGCAACAAAAACCATCCCAAAGAAAAGGAAATGCAAGAAAGCAAACTGGCTGTCCAACAAGGCCTTACAAATAGCAGAGAAGAGAAGGGAAACAAACTGCAAGGGAGATAGGGAGAGTTACAGAAAATTGAATGCAGACTTCCAAAGAAGAGCAAGGAGAGACAAGAGGGCCTTCTTAAATGAACAGTGCAAAGAAATAGAGGAAAATAATAGAAAGGGAAAAACCAGAGATGTGTTCAAGAAAATTGGAGATATTAAAGGAACCTTTTGTGCAAAGATGGACATGATAAAGGACAAAAATGGCAGGGACCTCACAGAAGCAGAAGACATCAAGAAGAGGTGGCAAGAATACACAGAAGAATTATACCAGAAATAATAAGAAAGATCTGGATATCCCGGACAACCCAGATAGTGTGGTTGCTGACCTTGAGCCAGACATCCTGGAGAGCGAAGTCAAGTGGGCCTTAGAAAGCATGGCTAACAACAAGGCCAGTGGAGGTGATGGCATTCCAGTTGAACTATTTAAAATCTTAAAAGATGACGCTGTTAAGGTGCTACACTCAATATGCCAGCAAGTTTGGAAAACTCAGCAGTGGCCAGAGGATTGGAAAAGATCAGTCTACATCCCAATCCCAAAGAAGGGCAGTGCAAAAGAATGCTCCAACTACCGTACAATTGCACTCATTTCACACGCTAGCAAGGTTATGTTCAAAATCCTACAAGGTAGGCTTCAGCAGCATGTGGACCGAGAACTCCCAGAAGTACAAGCTGGATTTTGAAGGGGCAGAGGAACTAGAGACCAAATTGCTAACATGCTCTGGATTATGGAGAAAGCCAGAGAGTTCCAGAAAAACATCTACTTCTGCTTCATTGACTACGCAAAAGCCTTTGACTGTGTGGACCACAACAAACTATGGCAAGTTCTTAAAGAAATGGGAGTGCCTGACCACCTTATCTATCTCCTGAGAAATCTATATTTGGGACAGGAAGCAACAGTTAGAACTGGATATGGAACAACTGATTGGTTCAAAATTGGGAAAGGAGTACGACAAGGCTGTATATTGTCTCCCTGTTTATTTAACTTATATGCAGAATCCATCACGCGAAAGGCTGGACTGGAGGAATCCCAAGGCGGAATTAAGATTGCCAGAAGAAATATCAACAATCTCAGATATGCAGATGATCCCACTCAGATGGCAGAAAGTGAGGAAGAATTAAAGAACCTCTTAATGAGGGTGAAAGAGGAGAGCACCAAAAATGGTCTGAAGCTCAACATCAAAAAAACTAAGATCATGGCCACTGGTTCCATCACCTCCTGGCAAATAGAAGGGGAAGATATGGAGGCAGTGAAAGATGTTACCTTCTTGGGCTCCATGATCACTGCAGATGGTGACAGCAGCCACAAAATTAAAAGACGCCTGCTTCTTGGGAGGAAAGCAATGACAAACCTAGACAACATCTTAAAAAGCAGAGACATCACCTTGCCGACAAAGGTCTGCATAGTCAAAGCTATGGTTTTTCCAGTAGTGATGTATGGAAGTGAGAGCCGGACCATAAAGAAGGCTGACCGCTGAAGAATTGATGCTTTTGAATTGTGGTGCTGGAGGAGACTCTTGAGAGTCCCCTGGACTGCAAAGAGAACAAACCTATCCATTTTGAAATAAATCAACCCTGAGTGCTCACTGGAAGGACAGATCCTGAAACTGAGGCTCCAATATTTTGGCCATCTCATGAGAAGAGAAGACTCCGTGGAAAAGACCCTGATGTTGGGAAAGTGTGAAGGCAAGAGGAGAAGGGGACGTCAGAGGACGAGATGGTTGGACAGTGTCATCGAAGCGACCAACATGAATTTGACCCAACTCCGGGAGGCAGTTGAAGACAGGAGGGCCTGGCGTGCTCTGGTCCACGGGGTCACGAAGAGTCGGACACGACTTAACGACTAAACAACAACAACAAAGTCAGAATTGGCTTGATGGCATACAATTAATGAATGTTACAATAATTATCTGGTATTACTTCTAGATACCAGAAGTATCTATTTTCATTATTTCTAGATGCAATACAGTGGACTTTCTTTTGTTTATGAATTCAGATCTCACTTAACATTGTGTATGCATTTGTTTTGAAAAGAATGGAAAAGCCAGTGAGCCTCAGTTGCTTCACTTAAGTTCTTTGGAACAGTTTTCAGAAAGGGAGTCATGTTAGTGTCTTTTCGCTTGTATAACTAAAAACATAAACAAAGGGGAAACAGTTCATTAATTACAATGAGAAGTACTGATGGGAACAGAAAGTTAATGAAAGAGCCTCCACAGAATTTTTCACTTAAGCTTTCAAACAAATAGCTCCAGAAAAGAAGTTCTAGTATGGAATTGGAAGGTAAGTGGATTTCTTGCATATTTTCCCACAGGATTTCAAAAACATACTAAGGACCAGAGGTTTTAAGAACCATGGTTTTTTAAATTGAGGTTTGAATGCAAATTCTAGTCAGCGTCCTTATGACCAAGCAGGAGAAACGGGGAGTGGAACTTTTATCTCCTCTGGAAGAGGCCCTAGTGTACAAATACAGGACAAGGCATCTTAGAGAAGTTGTGTGTAAAAGCAAATAAAATAAAATAAAATTTAAAAAAAGCAAAGTGTGCAGCTTATATACAACCCCACAGCATTTAAATCACTCTCTGGGTGGTTTACAATTCAAATTATGCAGCTTAAACAGTACACACACAGAGAGAGAATGAGAGAGAGAGAGCACTGAATACTCAATTTACCAACCTTGGAAGGATAAAAGACTGAGTCAACCTTGAGCCTCTTGGGATCGAACTCAGGATGTGAGCAGAGTCTTCCCTGAAAATAAGACAGGGTCTTATATTAATTTTTGCTCCAAAAAAACGCATTAGGGCTCATTTTCAGGGGATTTTTTTTTCATGTACAACAATCTACATTTATTCAAATACAGTCATGTCATCTTCTTCTGGTTGCTGCACAATGGTGGAGGGCGGGGTTTCACTTAACTGGAGCTTATTTTGGGGGGTAGGGCTTATATTATGAGCATCCTGAAAAATCATACTAGGGCTTATTTTCAGGTTAGGTCTTATTTTCGGGGAAACAGGGTATTTGCACAAGAACCTACAATTCTTAAACTAGCATTTTTACATTAAATGGAAGTCCAAGACACCAATGCAACAATCAATGTCTGCCTTGACATCTGCCTAGAATCAAGAAGTTGGAAGGAACTCCAGGGATCATCTAGTACAACATCCCATCAGTTTCATGAAGGGTTTTTAGCAAGCATAGGAGTTAACTAGTGGCACAAATATGTACAGGTATCCAAAATCTCAACAGTTTTTTCATAAAGATAACTGGAAGTGATCTTTATGAAAAAGATCAGTGGTGTAATCTATCTGTACTTGTAATAAACAGGCTAGAATGAAATATGATGGAGGTTTCTGCAAGGTTCTGAAGCTACGAATCTCCCTTCTTTCCTAGGCAGCGAATGCATCAGGGACTGATATATTCATGGTAGTGTTTTCACTGGGAATTCTTTTGCCAGCTCCAAGGCAGCATCTGCTGTGAGCCCTAAGAAGCAACTCTTCTCTCTGTGTAGAAAGGTATGAGAATGTGATCCGAGCACATTTTGGACCACTTGTGGCATGGTCCAGTGGGAGCTGTTTCCAGGTGATCACATGACTTATGGGCAATAGCACTCCAGCCTGATCCTTATCCGTGCTCAAACTGGACCTTTTTGGTCCAGCAGCAGGGCTGCTTTTGCGGGGGGGGGGGGGGGGCAGGCTGGAGCAATTTCCCAATAGATGGAAATGTCATTTTAAGGACAATTGCTCCAGGCAAAGTCACTCTTTCCAGTGTGATCAGACACACACCTTTCTCAGCATCTGACTGCATCCTGAAAATGTCCTAGTAAAAGAGGACAACAAATTTGTACATGTGAAGGAAGGCATGTTAGATATTTAGCAGTGCAATTCTATGCATTGTAACTTGGAAATAAATCTCATTGTGTTCAGTGGAGTTTATTCCCAGGTATGCTAAAAAAAAGTTAAAAGCTATCTTAACTTAAAAATGGCATTCAGGGACCAGTCATGATTTTTAAAAGTCTGCCTGAAAAAAGGTAGGTCTTAAGTTGTTGGTGGAAGGATAAAAGAGAGGGGGCCAACCTGACCTCCCGAGGGACAGCTTCCATAACCTAGAAACTGCCACAGGGAAAGCTCTCTCTTGGGTCCCCATCAGCCGTGCCTGCACTAGCAGTGAGACCAAGAGGCTCATATGGGGAGATATGGTCCTCCAGGTAAGATAAAGCACTCCCTTATGCAAAACCAGTTTTATGATTGTTTCACGGAGGGAGAGCTACATTTAGACCTCACAGTGCCACAATACAAAAGGATAGAACTATATGTGTGACTAAATGGGCATTGGCTTGCCTCACACTTACTCTTGCAACTTTGCAACTACATTTGGTTTAGGTAACCACATGAAGACGCTGTGTTGTTTTGGTGCCAGAGTCCACACTTGCCCCTCAATCGGATGCAGTTTGATACATGTGCACAGCCACCACTCCTTTGATACCACCCTCCTGCCAATCCCCAGCTCCTTTTATGGTTTGCTGTCAAGCTGCTGGGACTGTTTAAAGGGTGGCACAGTGGTAGGCAAAAGGGAGGTTTTTCACAAAGTCCTCCATACATATACAAGCATGCACAGATATCATGGAAACATTGTAGCATGCTGGAGTTTGGCAGTTGTTTCAATTTTATATCAACTTTCAGGTAACGAGTGATCCCCAGGGTTTGGGATCTGTGTCTTTGCTTTTCTACTGGAAGCAGGCTTTCGGGTCACGCTAAAGGTTTCTTTGGGTATTGTTACGAAGGCTGGTTGTGGAGCCAGAGGTTGGGAGTTGGATTTCCCACTGTGCCTTCAGGGAGGAAGAGCCAGCCTGTGTCGCCTTGGGCAAGCTCATCACATGCCAAGCAGGGCTTGATAAAGTTCCTTTCTTTGACTGCAGATCCCACAATTCTCCTCACCAGCCTAGCCATAGGTCAGAATCCTGCGATGTCAGAATGAGGTCACAACCTGGAGAGGTTCTGTTTCTCTGCAAACTGAGAGGCAGTTAACAGTCGGGCTGAGCCTTCAACTGGTCAGGATGGATCTTCCTGTTAGGTCAAGATGAGGGTTGAAGGTGGGCTATATGACCTGTTGAGAGCTATGGTGTCACAGTGGATAGAGTGCCAGGCAGGAATTCAGGAGGCCTTGAGCGAGGAACCTAGAGGAGTGAGCAGGAGCTTCAAAAATAACTTTATTCTGAAAAGCTTCAAGGCCCCCTTGTACTAATAGTCAACTACCCATTTTCTTTAAAGATGCTCCTGAAATTATTCATTCCTGAGTGTCAATTAAGCTATTGATAGGGAAAATATGTCCTGTGACTGAGGATGTCACACTTCAGGTTTTGTTTTGTGACAATGGGGTGTTCCCATCGTCACAAAACATCACATCCCAACTTACTACATCACCAGGAAACCACCCGCAGTCACACTCCTGCCCTTTTGTAGAACAAAACAAACAATCACACAAGGAAAACATTGAATTGCTGCAGTTAGTAAAAGTAGAAGCCCCCTACTGGGGAAGAAAAAAGTCCAAATAGGAAATCAAACAGGACACGATAATTCTTATGTTTTGCGATCATTGAAAAATGCTTCTAATTCACTCATGGCAATTCCAGAGCAAATTGCAAAATATTTTCCAATGTAGTTGCATCCTAAGACCCTCTTCTAAAGGACAAGCAGCAGGGTAGCCAAACTCTCGGCTGTGTTGCCAGTGTAGTCAATCCAAACCATTTAAGATGGGCTCATACAGTGCATTCTATCAATGCCAAGATGACAGGTTTGGCGAAGAAATTGCATCATAGGCTTTGTGTGTGTGTGTGTGTGCTTGTGTGCTGTTGTCAACATCATACACTGTGGTCCCTGCATCTGAGAATGAGTTCTATTATATCAGATGTCAGTGTGACGTTTGGCATAACAGTTTGTAAGTAAGAGCCTGTCCACACTGTCATATAGTTATGATACGTATATGGTTCCCTGATAGCAATGTTTGGCAATTGGAAAAAAGACCTTGTTCACTTTTCCTTTTACCTAAAACAGTCCATCCTTCCCCTTTAAGAGCTGGCCTG
This sequence comes from Intellagama lesueurii, assembly GCA_037013535.1. Taxonomy (NCBI): domain Eukaryota; kingdom Metazoa; phylum Chordata; class Lepidosauria; order Squamata; family Agamidae; genus Intellagama; species Intellagama lesueurii. The sequence continues at coordinate 77,598,823 of JBAJHW010000006.1, forward strand.
TATCTTTCTGGCACAGGGCTAGGGCATGCAATCTTTTTGGGACAATTCATTGAGATGCAAAACAGGTCTTTGTTCTGCTTTTGCAGATGAGTACCAAGTGTTAGAATAAATTGCACGGAAGATAAGGACCTTTTAAGCACCAGGCAGATCACACCAAATTTCACAGTGTGGACAGGCCCTAACACACCTCTTTTAAAAGTCTACTTTACAAACCTGCATTTTGAATGAAGGTTACTGCATCAGCTGATTTCCCACTAGGATTATGCCTCCTAACCTGGTGGAAACGCTGATGTTTTCAAGACCACAGGGGCATTTTTTAATGTAGTTTCACAATGGTTTAAGCTGTTCCTGAGCAAGTTTTGTTATTCTTGGTATCTCCTTTCTCTATGAAAAATCATTTTTAAATATGTTATAGTAGAATTCTGTATTTTAGTTTCCATATATTATTTAATATAATTTGAGTCACCACCCCCTTCACTCACATGCCCTACAGAATTTCTGTGTCTGGTTTATCTAGCTGAAATAGATTACCGTAGCTGTTAAAAATGAAAACTGTGTTTTATTCTTAAACAGATTGTACTCCAGGATTAAGATATAAAAGAAGATGGTCTTCATGATTCTAGCTGCACTCACAATCAAAAGGTATTGTTGTTATGTGCCATGAAGTCACTGTGGGTTTATGGCGAATCTATGAATAAGCCATCTCCAAAATGCCCTGTCCTCATCTGCCCCAATCAGACTTGAAATTCAAGTCTGTGGTTTCTTCAGGCAGTCAATCCATTTTATACAGTAGGCACCAAACTCCCCCCCCCCTTGAAAAACGTGGATTATAGCAAATACTGTTATAATAGTGAACACCTTGCTACCTGTCAGAGCGCCTCTCCCTCGGGTCATCTTCCCGTCCCACCTGCACCTCCCAGCCTTTTAATGTTGTGAGTGGCCTCTCCAAAAGAGGCCCGGAAGGCATCAACCAGAAACTGAGCCTTTTCAGGAGTGGCCAGTCTGCTCTGGAACTCTCTTCCTGTGGAGGTGCGACAGGCCCCCACCCTGCTGAGCTTCCGCAACCAAATTAAAACCTGACTTCTTACCCAGGTCTTCCCGAGCACCACCCTTTCATAAAATTATGCTGGTCTGTTGTCTGCCATCCTATGTCCCAGACTGGTGATTTTATTGAGGGGGGGGGGAGGGGGAGATAGGGTTTTGTTTGTTTTCTTTTAACATGTTTTATATGTTTTGCATGGTTTTAATATTTTAGCTGTATGTTTTATAATATTTTGTAAGCCGCCTAGAGCAGTGGCATGCTCACTGAATGGGTGGGGTATAAACAAACAAACAAACACTACACATAGCATGGGTTCTGGCTCCTTCTAATGGCCAGTTATCGGAACTTCATCATTAGAGAGAAAGAGAGGGAGGGAGGGAGATGGGTTTTTACTTTTAATATTTTAAATATTTTCAGACTGTGGATAAGTGAATCATTAAATACTGATCACAAGGAAAAAGGGATCCTACACTTTTTCTGCTGCCTTTAACCTTACCCAGCATTATATTTTCCAGAGAACCGTGCCTTTTCATGATATGCCCAAAGCAGAACAGCCTCAATTTTAACATTTTTGTTAATTCAGTTCAAATGTTGTTGTAGACCTCCCCCGGTGTTCTAGAGCATCCTCAGTGAAGGCAATATTTTGCAGTGTGGGATTCTGTGGGATTAGGTGGGGGATCTGGGAAAATACATGGGTATGGTTCCCAGCACCTCCAATATGTCCAGTGCCCACTAAGCATGTACAAGGCAAAAAAAACAAACATTCATTTTTGGCTCATTTCTGTCTTTCCTTTACCATTATTCAAAAGTAACCACTTCTGAGTACTCTACCTAGAAAACTCTGGAAAGATTGTCATAAGTCAAAATCCCTGTTGTAAGTGAAACAACCCTCGTATCATCTATACGTCAAGAGAAATAACTCCTTTCTTGCTTCTGCCCCATTATCAATTTTGTCTTCCTCATGGAAACAGTGGACTCTCTATTGAGGTGGGTCTGCTGAAGAAGAGGCTGAAGATCACCTGGAGATCACACAGTGTTATATTTAGGGAGTCAAATTGCAAAATATTGCAGTTCCTTTATTTCAGATCTGGAGCATTCTGGAAGGCCTGGTGTGAAATATCACTGATTAATTCATTTCAAACCTCTGCTTTATTTGTATCCAGTCTTTCAATGCACAACTATGATCAAAATGGTTCACAATAAAATCAGACAGAAAATCCAAATCCCGCATAGTACTAGTTCCGCTCTATTCAGAACCAGTTAGGCCTCATTTTGAGTACTGTGTCTAGTTTTGGACAACACACTTCAAGGATGCTTAAATATTGAAACAAGTACAGAGGAGTGCAACAAGGATGATCAGGCCCTATGAGGAAAGATTGAAAGAAACATTTGCACACTTATTGTTTTAGCTTTAATATGGTCTTTTAATTATTAAAGCTGCCTCTTTATACTCATTTTTCATAACTTTCAATATTTTGTCTTTAAATGATGTTGTTGTTGCTGTTGTTTAGTTGTTAAGTCGTGTCCGACTCTTCGTGACCCCATGGACCAGAACACGCCAGGCCCTCCTGTCTTCAACTTCCTCCCGGAGTTGGGTCAAATTCATGTTGGTCGCTTCGATGACACTGTCCAACCATCTCGTCCTCTGTCGTCCCCTTCTCCTCTTGCCTTCACACTTTCCCAACATCAGGGTCTTTTCCACGGAGTCTTCTCTTCTCATGAGATGGCCAAAATATCGGAGCCTCAGCTTCAGGATCTGTCCTTCCAGTGAGCACTCAGGGTTGATTTCCTTCAAAATGGATAGGTTTGTTCTCTTTGCAGTCCAGGGGACTCTCAAGAGTCTCCTCCAGCACCACAATTCAAAAGCATAAATTCTTCGGCGGTCAGCCTTCTTTATGGTCCAGCTCTCACTTCCATACATCGCTACTGGAAAAACCATAGCTTTGACTATGCGGACCTTTGTCGGCAAGGTGATGTCTCTGCTTTTTAAGATACTGTCTAGGTTTGTCATCACTTTCCTCTCAAGAAGCAGGTGTCTTTTAATTTCGTGGTTGCTGTCACCATCTGCAGTGATCATGGAGCCCAAGCAAGTAAAGTCTGTCACTGCCTCTATATCGTCCCCTTCTATTTGCCAGGAGGTGATGGAACCAGTGGCCATGATCTTAGTTTTTTTGATGTTGAGCTTCAGACCATTTTTGGCGCTCTCCTCTTTCACCCTCATTAAGAGGTTCTTTAATTCCTCCTCACTTTCTGCCATCAGAGTGGGATCATCTGCATATCTGAGATTGTTGATATTTCTTCCGGCAATCTTAATTCCGGCTTGGGATTCCTCCAGTCCAGCCTTTCGCATGATGTCTTCTGCATATAAGTTAAATAAACAGGGGGACAATATACAGCCTTGTCATACTCCTTTCCCAATTTTGAACCAATCAGTTGTTCCATATCCAGTTCTAACTGTTGCTTCCTGTCCCAAATATAGATTTCTCAGGAGATAGATAAGGTGGTCAGGCACTCCCATTTCTTTAAGAACTTGCCAGAGTTTGCTGTGGTCCACACAGTCAAAGGCTTTTGCATAGTCAATGAAGCAGAAGGAGATGTTTTTCTGGAACTCTCTGGCTTTCTCCATAATCCAGCGCATGTTAGCAATTTGGTCTCTAGTGCCTCTGCACCTTCGAAATCCAGCTTGTACTTCTGGGAGTTCTCGGTCTACATACTGCTGAAGCCTACCTTGGAGGATTTTGAGCATAACCTTGCTAGCGTGTGAAATGAGTGCAATTGTACGGTAGTTGGAGCATTCTTTGGCACTGCCCTTCTTTGAGATTGGGATGTAGACTGATCTTTTCCAATCCTCTGGCCACTGCTGAGTTTTCCAAATTTGCTGGCATATTGAGTGTAGCACCTTAACAGCGTCATCTTTTAAGATTTTAAATAGTTCAACTGGAATGCCATCACCTCCACTGGCCTTGTTGTTAACCATGCTTTCTAAGGCCCACTTGACTTCACTTTCCAGGATGTCTGGCTCAAGGTCAGCAACCACACTATCTGGGTTGTCCGGGACATCCAGATCTTTCTGGTATAATTCTTCTGTGTATTCTTGCCACCTCTTCTTGATGTCTTCTGCTTCTGTTAGGTCCCTGCCATTTTTGTCCTTTATCATGTCCATCTTTGCACAAAAGTTTCCTTTAACATCTCCAATTTTCTTGAACAGATCTCTGGTTTTTCCCTTTCTATTCTTTTCCTCTATTTCTTTGCACTGTTCATTTAAGAAGGCCCTCTTGTCTCTCCTTGCTCTTCTTTGGAAGTCTGCATTCACTTTTCTGTAACTTTCCCTATCTCCCTTTCTTCAGTTTAAGCTTGAGTTTTGCTATAAGAAGCTGGTAATCAGAGCCACAATCAGCTCCAGGTCTTGTTTTTGCTGACTGTATAGAGCTTCTCCATCTTTGGCTGCAGAGAATATAATCAATTTGATTTCAGTATTGCCCATCTGGTGATGTCCATGTGTAAAGTCGCCTCTTGTGTTGTTGGAAAAGAGTGTTTGTGATGACCAGCTTGTTCTCTTGACAAAACTCTATTAGCCTTTGCCCTGCTTCGTTTTAAACTCCAAGGCCAAACTTACCTTTTGTTCCTTTTATCTCTTGACTCCCTACTTTAGCATTCCAATCCCCTATAATGAGAAGAACATCTTTCTTTGGTGTCAGCTCTAGAAGGTGTTGTAAGTCTTCATAGAATTGGTCAATTTCAGCCTCTTCAGCATTGGTGGTTGGTGCATAAACTTGGATTACTGTGATGTTGAAAAGTCTGCCTTGGATTCGTATTGAAATTATTCTACCATTTTTGAGATTGTATCCCAGTACAGCTTTTCCCACTCCTTTGTTGACTATGAGGGCTACTCCATTTCTTCTACGGGATTCTTGCCCACAGTAGTAGATATGATAATGGTCTGAATTGAATTCGCCCATTCCCGTCCATTTTAGTTCACTGACGCCCAGGATGTCAATGTTTATTCTTGCCATCTCCTGTTTGACCACACCCAGCTTACCAAGGTTCATAGATCTTACATTCCAGGTTCCTATGCAGTATTTTTCTTTGCAGCATCGGACTTTCCTTTCACTTCCAGGTGCGTCCACAGCTGAGTGTCCTTTCGGCTTTGGCCCAACCACTTCATTAGCACTGGAGCTACTTGTCCTTGTCCTCCGCTCTTCCTCAGTAGCATGTTGGACGCCTTCCGACTTGAGGGGCTCATCTTCCAGCGTCATATCTTTTAGCCTTTTCTTTCTGTCCATGGAGTTTTCTTGGCAAAGATACTGGAGTGGCTTGCCAGTTCCTGCTCCAGGTGGATCGCGTTTAGTCAGAACTCTCCAGTATGACCTGTCCGTCTTGGGTGTCCCTGCACAGCATAGCCCATAGCTTCTCTGAATTACTCAAGCCCCTTCGCCACGACAAGGCAGCAATCGATGAAAGGGCTTTAAATGATACAAAGCACCATTGTATACTCATTGTTTTGAGCTTTAAATATTGTCTTTCAATGATGTAAGCCACCTTCGATCCTCTTTAAGGAGAAAGACGGAATAAAAATATTTTAAGTAAATAAATAAGAAATGGGCATGTTTATCCTTGAGAAAAGAAGACAGAGGGGAGAGATGATATCACTTTTCAAATACCTGAAAGGCTTTCATACAGAGGAGGGGCAGGATCTCTTCTTGATCATCCCCGAGTACAGGATATGCAACAGGGGGCTCAAGTTACAGGAAGCCAGATTTTGGTTGAATATCAGGAAAAATGACTGGCAGAGCTACCACCTCCATGTGTCACGCAAGGCATCTCCTGATTTGGGTTTGGCTCTGCCCTTTTCCAGGTGAACTCCTTGATGCTGCTGCTGCTGCTGCTCCAGCTACTATAAGCCAAATAACAACACAGGCAGGCAGGCAGGCAGGCAGGCAGGAAGGAAGGAAGGAAGGAAGGAAGGACAGTCAATCCAGTGCCATCTTCCAGTGAGTATCCATGAACAAGCAGGGATTTCAACCCAAGTCTCCTGATTTCCGGTCCAACACTCTATCCACTACACAACACTGGCTTTTGCTCACTCATAGCCTTCCAGAAGCCAGCAGGACTGCTGATTCAACGCTGAAGCTCAATTTTTACCTAGTTTTTGGGTGTGCTTTTCTCGTCATCTGTGGCTAGCTGAAATTACCGCCCAGCCATTCATGTTGCTGGTTGTTCTTTTGAAAAGTTGGTTTGGCAGGAGCTCATGGCCCAGCATTGGTGTTCAGCTGATAGCTGGAAAAAATAAAAAGACATTGGAAAGGAAATCAACTGCACACGTGTTCTTTGTGTCATACGGAGAATGTCCTTGCCAACACAGGTCGTTGCAAAAAATAAAGAAAAAGACCGATAGAAAAAAAGGCTGAGGGTCAAACCCAACTATTTCTGCATTCCTGAAATCCGTCCTCCCAACTCCTGCTGTGCCCTGCCCAAAAAGCGGTGCTTGGATATTTACTGGCATGGTTTCAGGAAAAGGTTCCTGAAGGTTAATTGGTTGATCCCGCTCATGTAGTGAGGTTCTTTTTCCTAATATCCTGTTTCTCCACCAATTGGAGTCTTCTTTCTTCATCCTATATGAGGATAAGTATATTTGTCAATGTTTCTACATGGAAGTGTCATGATCATGAATATGTGGTTTAAGTCATGTAATGTAGATGGTTTATGTAGTCATGAGAAAATGTAAAATGGATCCAGAATGGTTCTGTGTGAAGTTAATTTTGAACGGTGGGAAGATTTTCTGAAGAGACGGTGAGAAAGTTTCTTCTGCCCAACATGGCAAGGACAAGATAAGGAGTGAAGTCAAAACATTCCATCCTAATTGGGACCAAAATTAGAGGAGAGAAAAACAACACCTGGATTCCCCTGGGAACGGAAGGTGGGATGAGAACGGACAGCCCTAAATCCCAATTGGTCAACACCTCGAAGGATGATGAAGAAGGGTGGTGCTTAGCGGGTAGAAAAATGGAGGTTTTGCTATGTGGAAGGTTCCTTAGTCTTTAGAGAGGCTTGGGATCTATTTTTTGCCTTTTCTCTTATCTTAAAGTAAGAGCTTAGGTATGTAGAGAGCAAGAGAAAGAAAGGGGGGGGCTTTATGCCTTTTGCCTGCCCTAAGAAAAAGCCTTGTTCTAAGAAGTTAGTTATTTTGACTTAGATGAAACTTGTTATTCATTTAACTGCAATATTCTATGGAAATGTAATCAATGCTTTGCTTATGCAACAAACTGAATCTATAAAGACTTTATTTTTCAATAAAAAAATTATTCTTAAAAATCCTTAAGAATGGTCTTTTGAACAGCAAGTCTGCTGAGCCTGCTTCCAAGGGAGATTGCACGGTCATGAGACTGCTAGTAGCAGAGTCCTATATTTCTGAGCTTTAGTGGGTCTTGGAAGACTACAAAGCCCAGGTGTCTGTACTTGTTAAGTGTAACTAAGTGCAGGAGTGAATCTTTCAGGCTAGACTTGCGGGAAAGGGTCTGTGATATGCCCTAGCTGAGGTGAATAGGACTCCATCCAGCTGATAAGGGGTACTCAGATGCCCGGACGCTCTCTGGCCAACGAACGGCGCTCCCTAGAGGGAGGCTGGTTCGCAACAGGAAGCAGTCCCTCAAGTCTTCCGCTTTCCTGCTTATGTTAAATCAAATTATCTGGTATGGGGGACAGTCCAAATAATTTGGACCCCTGAGGCGGAAAATCCTACCCACACACACCTCTCTAGGAGCCAACATTCAACCTAAAACATGGTGTAATCCTTGCTGGAGACTTCAAATCAGCTGCCTTACTCAGCCTAGTGGCGAAGCGGCCCCAGACCTGTGTAAGGAGAAGAAAAGAAGACAGGCATGAGCTCCCCAGCAAAAGATGAAAGGAAACCACCAACCAAAAGTCACCTCCGGGACTGACCCCTGCTTCTTCAGGAGGGTCTTGCCCTCTTGTGAGGTCTGGCATTATTCCTGCCTTGGGAATTTTGGAGCTGTGGCCCAAGAAGGGACCTTTTGCAAGCTCTTGGCAAGAGAGGCAGAAAAGCAGTATGAAAACCTGCTGGATGACTTCTTTTCAAACTTTTCCCTGTCCAGGAAGGGATCTTATCCCTGTCCTGGGCCCTGAAGTCATTTCTGCCTCCTTGCAGTCCTCATCAGGATTTCATGCTACAAATGTTCCAGGTTTGTCTTGGCCTCTCCCCAAACGGTTTCTGTGGCCTAGGAAGGACTTAGTGGGGGACCTCTTCCCTCACTACCTGGCTTCCCAAATCCCTGCCTGACGCTCTACCCACTGGGCCAGGGAAGCTCTCAAGGGCTAATCCAGAGGAAAGTGATCTTACAAGGTCCTGCTCACTCCTCTGGGCTCTCTTTGAATCTTAAAACAGGATTCTAGAGGGAATCCTTTAACAGTTGTCTGCGTGCACAAGAGGAATCCCGGAAGCTGCAGCTACTCATGCATGAGTTGCTAGTCCCACATCAGAGAAGGGCCTGACGGCCCAGTGCGCCCCCGGCACCTTGCCTATGAGCACGCAGCTTTCACATGCTCCTCTTGCGCACATGGAAAAAACCCCGTAGGACTCAGCCTCATGTTCCTAGGAAGTTCCATCTTCGATTCACTTGCAGAATTGAGAGGATCTTGGAAGGACCTGTCCTGACCTCACGCTCTCCTGGAATATTAGAGGGCTCATCTTGGCTCGACATGGCAAGCCACAGCTTGAGTTCCCCAGGTCCAGGATGCCTGCAAAGGAGGGGTGAGCTGCACTGCCAAAGGAGATCTCTCGGGAGACCTCTCTTCCCCTCGTCTCATGAGGGGAAGTAGCTCTGCAGAGGCTGCAGAAGGTCCAGGGGGAAGGGAAAGTGCTTCACACATGTTCAGGAAGACGGATCCTTTTCATTCTCTCTTGTGGTTTGGGGTGTGTGTGTGCAGAAGCCAACCAATAGGGTGCAGGCAGGGAGAACTCACTTTTGGTGCCATAAATGCCGGAGTGTGGCTTGTTTTTGATTAATAAAGTGTAAAAGTCTGGAAGTGTATTGACACCTGGGACAAAAATCAAGGGAATTCCAGTTTTGAAAAATCTCCCCCAGCTAAAATAGGGCAGTGGACAAATTACCCCCCTGTTCTAAAGGAAGGTACCTTTGCAAATAGAAAAATGAGGGCATTGGGCGATGCCTTGGGACACAGGGTTGCTGCTTCAGGCATTTCCAATCTCTCCATTATTGGTATCCAGTCTTTCAATACACAATGGGATCAAAAGTTTCACATTTCTCTCTCCTTAGCATTCTCTTCTTCCTCTTGGAAAGAGTGGCCCTCCCGACTGAGGCCAATGTGTGAGGGGGAGGAGGCTGAAGATGACCTGGAGATCCCCAAGTGGGAATAAGACTGCAACATATTGCAATTCCTCTCTTCCAGATCTGGATCATTCTGGGAGTTGCAGTACAAAAAAGGCTGTGCTTCCTTCCATTCCAATCTCTGCTTTATTTGTGAACATTCTTTCATTACACAATATGCGGATACCATAAGTTTCAAAACAAGTATATAAAGCATCAGTAAAACAGAGCAACAAGCAGATAGTCACACCAAAAGCATCAATAATCTAAAGCAAAATATTATACCGATCACAGAGCAGACATCAATCAGATAAGAAATAAACAGAAAAAGACAATAATAATTTTATTTCTTCCTTTTAAAAATACACAAATCTTTTGGCCTTGCCAGTTACAGCAGCAGCAGAAGAACGGTACAGAGGAGCAAAGCAACACCTTAAAAAATGTTGGGGGAAGACTGAGCCAGTTCCCTGTCGCCCCTGTTGGTAGGAAGAGGAGAAATGCATCCTTGCGCTCAGCCGTTTAGCAGAGCTACCTTCGCTGATGGGAATGGAAGAGCAGGAGTGGCAGCAACCAAGTCCTTTAGGAGCGTGAAGGCATGGCCAAGTCAACGTGGGACGCTTTCCGGCCTGGATGACTGGCAGAGCTCCCACCTCCGCCTCTCGCAAGGGATCTCCGGGAGTGGGTTTGGCTCTGCCCTTTCCCATGCGATCTCCTTGCTGCTGCTGCTCTTCAGGCCAGCCTTCCAGTTGTAAGATTTGGTTTTTACATCAGGGGTTTTTCTTCATCTTCTACTGCATATTTCAAAATCAGCTGCTCGAACATCAGCCAAATAGCAACACAGCAGAGTGAGGACCCTGGGCATTCCCAGCAGACTCCCTCTCTTCCTCCACTGCCCTCACAGGCAGCTGGACCTCCGTCTCCCACCCCGGTCTCATCCTGATGACCTAGAGACATGGATAATTGATGCTCCCCGGGAGAATTTAAGCCCCTGAGCCCTGGAATCCCCCAGTTCGAAAGATCCACTGGATGCCTTTTGGATGGGCACCCACCTTCCGAATGGCCCCCTTACCCCACGGCAACCCCTCCCTCCCACTCCCACCCGCTAAACTGCCTCCAGCTCTGGCTTCAGCAGAGGCCTCCCTGGCCTCCCCTTTACGTCCCTGCCCCTCATCCTCATGCACATGGAAGACTGCTATGGCTCCTATATTTCCCAAGGTCCCCGGAGCCTGGAACCCCATGTTGGGGGAGCCTGGGAAGCGTAGGGCCTCCGATGGTGCCGAGCCTCCTCATTTCCCTGTTCAGAAAGAAGGTGTTGCTCCCCAGGATGGTTAATGGAGGGAGACTCTCCCAATTGGAAGGTGACTCTCCCTCACTTCTAGTGCTGGAGGGAGACTAGGATCACAGCAGGAAAAGTGGAGAAAGGGTCTCCCTCCCCTGGGCAGGCAATGCTCAGGTGACTCCTCCTCTTCTGGTGCTCAGCTGTGGGGGGGATGTTCTCCTTAAAATGGTCAAACAATAGAAACAGATTGAAAGAAGAATATAGGGATATCTCCTACATTCAGTTGGAGTGGAAAGTGTAACAGAGTTAAGAATGTGGCTTTCCTTGTGGATGTTTTCGGGTGGATTTTCTTCATTAAGGCAGACACTCAGCCTTACCTGGTGGCTGGGCTGCACCGTGGATTCCACAGGTCCACCTCTTGATTCGAAGCAAAGCAGAAAAGAAGCAAGAGACCCTGGAGCTTAGGAAGGTTTGTGAAGCCCTGCAGAAGCATCCATTTTGGGCAAGGCCAGAAGAGCAGAGCAGAAGGGCTCGGTGACGCTCCATCCCCTCCACCACAACCCCCAGGAAGCAGCACAAGTGAAGCACAGACCTGAGGAGGAACAGGGTTCAAAAGGAAAGTGGTAGAGGAGCAACTGAGCACAATGAAATGGTGAAGGAGGTTTCAGACACAGTGTATCGCACCACGACATTCTGAATTGAAAACATTAAAAGAAATTACAGGATTACAAAAAAGTGAAAGACATGTAAATTAAAAGAAATTAAAGGAAAGGTTATAAAGGGACTGGAAGTTTTGACAGGTTTTCCACTTTGACGCACACCCTCCAAATTCTAAATGATAAATGGTGGGAGTGTGAATTGTTTCATGATGTCATGGTATTCGCCAGCCGAGCAGTGTATGGCATGCTTGCCATTGAGATGACCGGAGAGGGAATTCTCTTGAAAGGCAAGGAGCTCCAAGGGTCTCATCAACTGTATGCAAAGGAGAGGCTTCCCCTGGAAAAAGTGGTCGCAGAGAATGGAAACCAAGAGGAGCCTCGGAGGGAGTCCAGAAGGCACGACCCACGACCCAAGAAAGAAAACGGTTGCTCAGGCAACAGAGAGGGTCACAGGAGGAAAAAGGGTTGCCCAGACCTACCTTGTTGCTGCCAAGGTGGGCTGCAAGGCGCTTGGCAAACGACAATCACCAGGGGGGCAAGCATGGCAAGCCGTGTGGGGTGGAGATCCCTTGCCACCCTCACATTGGCTGGCAGGGGAATCCAAATGATACACTGTGAACAGGCCGACAGGCAGACCAGAGAAGGAGGGTTTCCACTCCCGTCCCCCAGCTCAGCATAAAAGTGGGGAGGCAGCCTCCCCCTTGTTCAGTTCACTGCTCGCTGGCAGGAGCAGAAGGAACACAGTCCAACAGAAGATTCTCTTGGCCACAAGGAACAGGGACGTCTTAAGGAAAAAGCAGCTTTGCAGCTGCTTCAAAAAGACAAATGACAGCTAACTCTTTCAGGAGGCTTAGCAGAGAACAAAAAGTCCAGAGTGTGGAGAGGGATGACAGAAATCAAAAAGGACCGAACAGATCGAACTGAAGCTGGACGAGAAGGCCACCACCAGGATTCTGCTGCCTGTAGCAGGACTACATTCAAGACACAGCCTTGGAGTTAGAGATGAGCCTGAAGCAAACTGGCCGGGGAAACCTGGCAAGAGAGGGAAGAGTCAAGACCCTCTCACCCTGAAGGCAAAGGGAGAAATCAGAAGGACGAAAGGTGGGCTCAAGAGTTTTGAGCATCCTTTTAGGACCTAGCATTGGTGAAGTGCCTGAGACAGCACAAGGCTCAGCCCTGGGCCCAGTACTATTTAACATAGTTATTACTAACTTAGATGAGGGACTGCGAGGAATTCTTATCAAATTTGCAGGTGACACAAAATTGGTGGAATAGCTAATTCCTTGGAAGGGAGGAACAAAATTCAAAAACGCCTCGATGGGCTTGAGCACTGGGCCGAAAACAACAGAATGAAACTTAACCGGGATAAGTGCAAAGTTCTACACCTATGGAAACATGGAAACCTAAACACACATTTACAAGATGGGGGATACTTGGCTCAGTAATACTACAAGTGTGAAGGGTCTTAGAATTGTTGTAGATCAACAATAAGTTGAATACGTATGAGCCAACAGTACGATGTAATTTCAAAAAAGGCAAATGTGATTTTAGGATGCATTTACAGAAGGCTAGACTTCAAATCCTGTGAGGTACTAGTCCCCCTCTATTCGGCACTGGTTAGGAGTCATCTAGAGGAGTGTGCAGTTCTGGACATCACACTTTAAGAAGGATGCCAAAAAACTGGAGCACATTCAGAAGAGGGCAACAAAGATGATCAGAGGACTGGAAACCAAAACCTACAAGGAAAGACTGAATGACAGGCATGTTTAGCCTTAAGAAAAGAAGACTGATATGATTGCACTTTTCAAATGCTTGAAAGGTAGTCATACCAAGGAGGGGCAGGATCTGTTTTTTACTCTCCCAGAGTTCAGGACACGTAATAATGGGCTCAAGTTACAGGAAGCCAGATTTAAGCTGAATATCAGGTAGAATTTCAACTGTTAGAGCAGAACAACAATGGAGCCTATTGCCCCAGGAGGTGGTGAACATTCCAACGCTAGAGGCACTGGAGAGAAAATTCAGCAGCAATCTGTCAGATCTGCTTTGATTCGGATTCCTGAACTAAGCAGTGGGTTCGACTCAGTGTCTTTATAGGCTTCTTCCAACTCAATTATTCTATCATCCTATGTGTGGCATGAAATTTCAAGTTTACCTAACATGCCACACTCCTCCAGGTTTTAAGCTTGATAGAGTTCCTGATGAGACTGCACTGTCTCTCTGCTACCCTTCCTCAACGAACAATGATCACACTAACTGTTAACAAAGTGGGGAAAAATGATTAAAATGGAAGAACTAGAACTCTAGAGAAGTCATTCAGAGATGAGTAACTTTCCCTTCAGGAGAAGAAAAGTGGGTGAACGGTTTGAGTGGAACAGCCATGGGGCCTGGAAAAATCCCCATCCAATCTGGGAAGGGGACCTCCTCATCTTGCATGGTCAGCAGAGCACGAGAAGAAACTGGAATTGTCCTTTTTCTGCCCCTACACGGCAGGGAGCTCTTCCCTTCAGCCCAACCCCAGCACAGAACGCAGCCTTTCCCATCCGAGATCTCATACAAACAGAAAGGGACTGTCCTCATTATTGATGCTCATCTGCTGCCTTGGGTCATTTCCCTCCACAACCCTCAACCAGAGAATTCAATGTATTTCATAGAGGATCTGGAGGAAACCATTACTCCCCTCCCTCCCTCCCTCCTCTAGTTCTGGCTGCAGCAACTGTGATGGCAAGTAGGAAGGAAGGCTAACATCCTGTACACTCTTCTGCCCCTCCAGCCATGTGCCCATCCCTCCTTCCTACAGCAGGGGCTCTGGAACATCATGATATTTTTGAGTTATCACTAGGAGCTTATACCTGCCCTCCAATTTTCTTTGGTCTCTCTCTCTCTCTCTCCTACCCTTCTTCCTTGCCCTTCCTCCTTGGTCATAGCAGGGTTTCAAGTGCCAGGGAAAAGAAAGACCTGCCGAACCACCTGAATCCCTGGTTTGGGAACAGGGCTGTGGTGCGCTTCTACCTTGCACCCAGATCGCCGTCCGAGCCAGAGGACAGTTGGGAGAGCTGTGGGCTGCTCTTCCCTCCCACTCACAACCACTTACCCAACTTTGGCTGTGCTGTACAAAAGGGAGTGCCAAGGCGCCAAGCTTTCTCATGGCTTGGCCCAGATCACAAAGACGATACATCGTAAAGTCCACCCCAAATATGAGAGAAGCTTTACGATCCCGCCAGAGTTCTTCCCTGGCTAGGATCCAATCCAAACCAGGGAAGATCTCAACTCTCCATCACCTCCCTTGAGTCTCCAACACTCTTCCTCCTTCCGCTACTCCTGAGAACAATTCACCCTTCCCATCTTCCTGACAGACCCCAAGCCCTTTCCCTTCCACTCACCAGCCCTCTGGCCCATCTTTTTCAGCTTGAAGATTTGGAGGCTCAAGGAAGGGCTGACGGAGGGATCTCACAGTTTTGTGCCCTTACTGGGGTCCAACACAATCCATTTGGAGGCCAATTTGCTTGAAAAAAGTCAAGTGATGGGCTTCAATTCAGCCCAAATGAGGATAAGTCGTGGGAGGGGGGGAGTCACTCATCACTAGATGGCAGAAAAGGAAGGAGGAACAATGGCTTCCCTCCCTCCCCCTCTCCCCTTCCTCTCTTTTCTCTTCTTTTCCTCCCCTGTCCCTCTGAGGCTGCCAAGGCTACCCTAAGAGCATTGGAAGAGCCACAGGGAAATGGTGGAGGACAAGAAAGAGAGGAAGAGAGAAGGGGATGAAAGAAAACCGAGGGGTGGAGGTGAAGGGGGAGAGAACCCTCCTCCCTTCTCTGCCATTGCATCTGGCACTCTCACTGGAGACCCACATGTGCTGGAGCCCGGCAGCTGCAGCCGTCAGGTAAGGGTGTCTGGGGGTCCATGGGTGGAGGGATGAGCTGGGGTTCATTGGGGAAAGGGGAGGGCTCAGGTCTTTCAGCCAATTGAGATAATCGCATCCTGGAGCATTTCCCCCTTCATTTTCAAAGGACTGGAGTCCTGGAAGTCACAGCAAGTCAGACTGGTGGGAAGGGACGGATCCAGAGAGGGAGGGATCTGCTGAAGGGGATCCTGAAACAGAAGGAGACCAAAGATTCCAATACTGAGGCAAAGAAGATCCCAAGCAAAATGATGGTCATAATTGTTCCCATGTTTCTCGCAGGTCTGGTTAGTGTCCAGGACAAGTCACCACCTTCTTCCAAGGAATGTTTCTATTCAGGAAAAGAGAGAAGGGATTTGTGAAAGATCTCTACACCCTCTCAGGAACCTCCTCTGAACATGGCAACCCCATTGTTGAGAGTTTGAAAATGGGGAGAATTCAGATTGTATGATGGCGCTGCAGTTGAAATTTTGAAGCAGAGAGGAAAGGGAGTGTCCTTGGCTCCTAATCAGATGGTGAGAGGTGGAGCCAGGCTGGGAGGGAGGGAGGAGCTGTGTTGATTACATGGGGGGGGGAGGGAGTTGGGACCTGAGGCCACATGTCATGCAACCGTATGCAGTCGGACAATCCTTCACTTCCAGAAGCTTAGCACTGCAAGTTTGTTGAGGAGCAAAATGACCCCAGGGTCCTTTTTAGGACCACAAATGGCTATGGTTTCTGTTAAGATAGAGTTACTAAGAGGCCCCACAACCAATATTTCAACAATTGGCTTTTGCTCACTCAAAGTCTTCCACAAACCAGCAGGACTGCACATTAAATGCTGAAAGTCAATTTTCTACCTAGTTCTTAGAGTGGGATTCTTCACCTCATTCATGGCTTGAGGAAATCCCTGCACAGCCTTTCAGGTTGTTGGATGTTCTGATGAAAGGTTGGTTTGGCAAGAGCTCAATTCCCAGCATCGGTGTTTGGCCAACACTTGTATAAAATAAAAAGACATTGGAAAGCAAATCAACTGTACAATTGTGGTGCATGAAACCAGTACTCGCAACTACCTGTGTACCCTGAGATGAAGAGGTCCCTTCCCAAAGAAAGCTGGGCTTGGATATTTACAGGCATGGTTTCAGGACGGGGTTCCTGGAGATTATTCGGTTGATCCCGCTCATGTAGTGAGGTGCTTTTTTTCTTGCCAGTTCAGAAGACATCCCTTTTCTCCACCAAACGGAGTCTTCTTTCTTCCTCCTAGATGTGGATAATAATATTTGTTAGTGTTTACACATGGAAAGATTCTCTGAAATCTTCCGCTTTCCTGCTTGTGTTAAATCAAGCTATCTGGTATGGAGGACAGTCCAAATTCTTTGGAATCCTGAGGTGGAAAATCCTACCCACACATACCTCTCTGGGAGCCAACAATAAACATAAAACATGGGGTAGTCCTTGCTGGAGACTTCAAATGGCTGCCTTACTCAGCCTAGTGGCGAAGCGGCCCCAGACCTGTGTAAGGAGAAGAAAAGAAGACAGGCATGAACTCCCCAGCGAAAGATGGAAGGAAACCACCAACCAAAAGTCACCTCCAGGACTGACCCCTGCTTCTTCAGGAGGGTCTTGCCCTCTTGTGAGGTCTGGCATTATTCCTGCCTTGGGAATTTTGTAACTGTGGCCCAAGAAGGGACCTTTTGCAAGCACTTGGCAAGAGAGGCAGAAAAGCAGTATGAAAACCTGCTCGACAAGTTCTTTTCAAACTTTTCCCTGTCCAGGAAGGGATCCTATCCCTGTCTTGGGCCCTAAAGTCATTTCTGCCTCCTTGCAATGGTTTCTGTGGCCTAGGAGGGACTTCGACCTCTTCCCCTGCTACCTGACCTCCGGAATCCCTGCCTGACGCTCTATCCACCGGGCCAGGAGAGCTCTCAAGGGCTAATATAGCCCACCTCCAACCCTTGTCTCGTCCTACTAGGAAGATCCATCCTGATCAGTTGAAGGCTCAGCCTGACTGTTAACTATCTACCAGTTTGAAGAGAAACAGAACCTCTCTAGGTTGTGACCTCATTCTGACCTCAGAGGATTCTGACCTATGGCTAAGCTGGCCAGGGGAATGGTGGGAACTGCAGTCAAAGAAAGCAATTTTATCGTGCTCTGCTTCATATTTTATTATCAAAAATCATGCACTGGAAAGAATGTGATGGTACATGATAAACAGGGAGGAAGCTGCCCAGGAAGCTGCTGGACCTCCTCAACCCTCTGGAGCTGCGCTTCCTGGGCAGCCCCACGGCGAACTCCAGCTGCTGAGCCGAGCCCAGCGTCAGGCTGAACCACTCGTAGATGGCTTCGCGGGCGCCTCAGGCCGAGCAGTCACAGAGGCAGCGCAGCACGGGAGATTGTGGCGGGCTGCCGCCGCCACGACCACCCCCAGAAGGGACTGCCGGTCCCGGCCCGGCCTCATTTCGCGTGGGTGGGTGGCTGCGCCACCGCCGCCGCCTTCCCTCAGGGCAACTCCTCCAGCCGCTCCCCCCGGCACCGGCCAGCCGCAGCAGCTCCTCGCAGCGCCGCCGCCGCCACCAGTGCTGCTGCTGCTGCTGCTTCGCCCCCTGCCACCGCCGCCGCTCCTCTCCCGCCAGTGGGCGGCAGCGATTTCCAGGACCCGGTCATGCGCTCGAAGTTCATAGTTTATTTGGCACTCCTGGGATCAGAGCACCGCGAAGCGCCGGGACGTTTGCACCGCCTCCTGCGGAGGGGCATGTCACGCTCACAGGTGAGCGTGTCGCACTTGAGGAGGGGCGTGTCACGCTTGCGTGCATGCGCTACACGCTCACCCGCAAGCGCGACACGCCCCCCGTGCATGCGGGAGGGGCGGATATCCGTGTCCACGGTCCAGTTTAAGGAAGCCCACGGACCGGCACCGGGCCATGAACCGGGGGTTGGGGACCACTGCTCTAGACTCACAAAGAGAGTATGGCTTAACAAGAAGCTGACGGCATATACCAAGGTCTATGGAGCCTGTGTCCTGAGCACACTCCTGTACTGCAGTGAGTCCTGGACCCTTTGTGCACAGCAGGAGAGGAAGCTGTTCCATATGCGTTGTCTCCGACGCATTTTTGGTATCACCTGGCAGGACAAAGTTCCAAATAGAGTAGTCCTAGAACGAGCTAGAATTTTTAGCATGTATACATTACTGAAACAGCAACGTCTACATTGGCCTGGGCATGTCGTGAGAATGGCTGATGGTCGGATTCCAAAAGATCTCCTGTATGGAGAATTAGTGCAGGGAAAGCGCCCCAGAGGGATACTACAGCTGCGATACAAGGACATCTGCAAGCAGGATCTGAAGGCCTTAGGAATGGACCTCAACAGATGGGAAACCTTGACATCTGAGCGTTCAGCCTGGAGGCAGGCGGTGTATCATGGCCTCTCCCAATTTGAAGAGACCCTTGTCCAGCAGGCTGAGGCAAAGAGGCAGTCCCGAAACCAGCAAAATCAGGGAGCTGGACAGGGGACAGATTGTACTTGTCTTCAGTGTGGAAGGGATTGTCACTCTCAAATTGACCTTCTCAGCCACACTAGACACTGTTCCAAGACCTCTATTCAGAGCACGCAACCATAGTCTCTCGAGACTGAAGGATGCCTACACATACACAGCAGTAATTTTGCGTTATGTTGTTGGCAACACCATGAGAGAAGAGCTGGTGAAACTGTTGTCTTTGCCTGGAAGAACACAAGGGAGAGATATCTACAATGCTGTGATGGAGGCTTTTTTGTCACAAGACATAAGAGCAGAAAATTAGTTTCAGTTACTAGTGACGGGGTACCTTGCATGGTGGGGGTTACATCTGATTTCATACAGTTCTTTGTTAAAGAAGTAAAACATCCGGTCATTCAGTTTCATTGGGATAATACCATCCAGAATCCCGCAGCCAGAATAGTCACTGGCTGTGTAGGGCTGGGGGATTTGTGCCACAGAAGTAACTTGGCTAATCTTTGCTTCTTAATAAATACGAATCAATCAATCTCCTATGCACATTTACTGCTGTTCAGGCCCTTTTAAGGAAGGGTGTGATCAGATGGACATTTAGCCTGCTGTTTGGATCACAGCAGGAACAGGTTGGTTAACGCCTTTTGACAGCGATCACAGTGAAATAACTGACTTACTTATGCTGAGAGAGATCTGTGATCTATCTCAGCCATTATTGTTGGTTCTGACTGGCAGCAGCCCTCCAGGCTTTCAGTCATGTTTCCTTCCTTGGAGTTGCTAGGGCTTGAACCTGGGATCTGCATGCTCAGTTCATGTTCTGTGACCAAGTCCGGTCCTTCTGCAGCATATCCGCTGGTATTTCCTGGTGATCTCCTACAAAAGTACTGAACAGATCCAACCCTGCTCATTTTCCAGCATCAGATAAGATTCGGCATGTTCAAGGTTACATAGGGTGATAAATTAAATCTAGAGATAGGAGCTTCATATTCCTCTCCCAGGGTGTCCAAGTACTGCTTGCAGCACAGTGCACATGGACATTGTCCTTCACGCCATGCCAATCGTGGAAGTAGCCCAACTGTGGCTTCCCCGCCTCCCTGCTCTGCTGACCAATCAGCAGCTGAGCAGGGAGGCTTGTCATCCTGCTCCCTTATCGGATTAGTCAGCAGTGCAAGGAAGTGGGGAAGCTCCAGCCGGGCTACTTCCATGATTGGCACAGCACGAAGGACAATGGCCACGCGCACCATGCCACAAGCTGTAAGTGGACACCCGGTTCGAGGGGGGACAGTCCAATTGGACTGGCCACCTGTGGTGGTGAGCTTCATATTCATCTCCCCCAGGAGTTGAATACAAAGCTCCTATCTCTAATTATATCTGAAAACCACCATGACACACAATTCTATACCATTTTAATGCTGAAAACAACCCCCTCCCTCCATTGTTAGTTCTCCTGGGAGAAAAGCTACAGTGAACTTGGAGTGAAGAATATGCTTTTGTCCCTTTCTGGGTGGGGCAATTTAGGCTGATGACATTGTCCCATCTAATGTTATAACTAGAACACAACTGGCCATATTGTATTTACTTAGGTTTCATCCAGTGTTATTTTAGTTAATGTCAATATAAACTAACTGTGTTCCATATGATTTAAACAGCATGTTAGCTCCTGTGCCTCATTTTGACTAGGATACAGCTGCTGTAAACAGCAGGGTCAATAATTTATAGCATCCGTTTGAAGCAGAAATTCACAAGGAAAGATTTGGACAGCACAAGCCAAGCTGGCTAACTGCAAGTCTAGGCTTCAATCCAGCTGTAGTTTGTTGTGAATGTTCCATTGAAAGTAAATGCCCCTAAATTAGGTAGAACAAATGTTCTGTGTGTTTCAGTGAGCTTTGGACATGATTTACTTTATCTGGATTGAGGCCATAGACTTTAAGATGAAATCTGATTAAAGGCATTTCCTTTTTCTAATCACATCAGTATCAAGGTCACCTCGCATCCAAGTTTTGGAAGGAAGATGGGATACAAATCAAAGAAAGAAAGAAACCCAAATTTCTTTTCTCTGTCCTTATTAAAAAAAATGACACAAACAAGCATGTACAGTAATTATGTCAAGGCATGGTGCCTGATTCTTCCCACCAGACTCCTCCTACCATGGGGAGTGGCGAAACCTCCATCTGTGGTTTATTTAATATTATGACTGAATCAGGATCCCTGGTTTTTTACTTTCTTAGAAAGCCAGAATCATAAGCCAAGAAGAAACCCAGGTGTTATGTTTTTGTCTAAAGAAAGATTCTGACCCTAAAACCCCATACAGGATCCCATGGATCATCAGAATATTTGATAAAGCTCCAGTCTTCCATGTCAAGCCTAGGCCACTGACACCAAAGCCAGCTTCTATCCTTGAGGGGGAAAGCAGCTTGATATGCATGTATTTCCTGCTGCGCACATGGTGCAAGGGAAGAGAGTTAAATCCTCAACTCCACCACCTGCCCTGCATCGTATTTACTGGCCAAGGTCTTGTCCCATAGATCATGCCTGTGTAATTGTGATAATGTTCTTCTTCTTTATCGAATGTTGCTAAAGTCCCTGTTATCATTATTATTGCTATTTTAATCTCTTTTGCAAGGCTGAATTCATTCCAGACTTTAGTGCTCCTGACCTTCTCCCTACAAATATTGGCTACTTGTTTGTAATCTTACCTGGTGATTCGCCCCTTCTTTCATTGTCTTATACATGTCCCATGTAAGTTCATCCAAAAGCTTCATATGCAGCCGCCCCTGTTTCTTGAAATGCCTCCCAATTTTCTTTCTCACTAGAATTATTTGTGATTTTCAGTATCCATCCCTCCATTGTGAACTCCCTCCTTTCTGAGTATTTCAGTCCATGGGAACTCAGTCAGTATGTTCTCAAGATTGCTATAATTATATTTCTTAAAAGTCCAACTATACTGAAGGCACAATCCTAAGGCAAGAGGAAATACAGTACAAGGAAACAATAGGTCTATTATACAGACGAGATGGGAAAATACCAATGAGCAACTTGGCAGATGGATTGTACCCAAAGAGTACACAACTCCTTGTTATCCCAGAAGGAGGTGACAACAACTGAGATGTCTTATGGCTCTGTCCTGGATCTGGTGTTCTTCAACAACTTTCTTCCTTGGATGATGGAGTAAATGGAATAATGGTCATCAGATCTACAGATGACACCACAGTGGAAAGAGTAAATACACTAGAATTCAGGATTCCACATGACCTGAGCAAAACTTGGTAAAAACAAACAAAATGAATTTGAACAGAGATAAGGGTGAAGCTCTGCATTTCAGCAAGAAAACTCAAATGCACATTTATAGGGCACATCATGTGACACTTAGCTTTACAGCAGTATGTTTGAAAAAGATCTAGGGGTTTTCATATATTACAAGCTAAGCATGGGCCAATGATATGATATAGTGGCAAAAAAAAGTTTCAGTTCTAGGGTGCGTCAACTGAAATATAATCAATGGAAGTAACAGTACCACCCTAATCGTTTTTTGTCAAACCTCACCTGGAGTATTCCTGGGCACCATAGTTTAAGGATATCAAGAAGCTGCAACATGTCTAGAAGAGGGTGACAGGTGTGGTGAAGGGTGTAGAAAGGAGGTTCTAAAAGGAATGGCCAAGTGAGTTCAGTCTGTTCAGTGTGAAGAAGATTGAGAGCTGATAGGATAGCCATCTTCAAACATCTGATGGAGTGTCGCATGAGAGATGGAACATGCTGTTTTCCACTGCTCCCAGTGAGTGGGGCCTAAACTGATTGTTTGCAATTACAAGAAAAGATATTCCAACTAAACATTAGTTTAACATTTAGTTTAAACGGCAAGAGCCATTTAAATGGCAAGAGACATTTAAGAGTGAACCGGACTATCTCAGGAGGAGAGGCTCTCTAAATAGAAGTTGGATTCTGTGATTCTCATTAAATCACAGGAATATAGAGAATAAGCCCATGTTAAGTGATGTTACTTTCTGACAAAGACTTTTCTGATTTCATAAAACACCTCCTTCTACAACTGTTATAGGGGAAGACAGAGGCACCACATATGTATGCATCAAAATAATTACATGATTTCCAGGGTATGAGGCAGCCACTTTTATTCACAAGCAACTGGCTTGAGGTAGGGAAGCACAAAATTATCTTTGTGGAACAAAACACAGGACACTGAACTCAGCCCAAGAACCCAAGGATAGCCAAAAAAGAAAGGGCTTTGCTGTGAGAATAGGCTATAGATAAACCTCTCCTTTCAAGCACTTGCATCTTTCTGAGGGCAAGAATGAAGGTGAAAGAGAGAGATTTCTGTGTAACTAAGGGAATGTTTGTTATTAAATCAATTTCCCTGGTGTTCACTACTGCTCATAATTGGGCATCCTTTGGGCAGAGTTTCTGGGTTTAGCAAGGACATACAAAAAAGAGAAGCTGGCCAAAATGCAGACCACCTACCTCTAGAGTTGGTCCTGGGAACACTGAAGAGGGAAGAAAAAGCTTCCTGGTTGTTGCCAAGTCCTGAGCAAAATACTGGGTGGTGGGCTGGGTGGCCAGAGGCAGTGCCAGCTGGGTCTTTTTTGCTGCCCAACCTCAAGTGTTCTGAGCAGCCAATTTGCTCCCATGTTAGAGAAAATGTGTCTTTTCCACCACCTTTTTCTTCCACCTTAATGTTCCAGTTAGGCACTCCACTCCCTGAGCAAGGTGTTTGATCCAGTAAAAAGGAACAAAAGAACAGAAAAGAGCTGATACACAGCTAAATCCCCTCATAAATCTCCTAATTTTCCAAGCTGGAGTGTTTATATATTAAAGTGGGAGTCAACCATCCAGGACCTGATCCTGGATGAACACACTCACCTGACCAGTATTACAGAGATCTGGTTGGATGAGAAGAGGGGAGTTCATCTTTCATCTATGCCCACCTGGGCTCTGCCCAAGTAGGTAGGAGTAGTTGCCTCCCTGCAATCAGGGTAGATTCTTTTCAGAAAAAGGCCTTCTTGAATCTCATGGGATAAACAATGAAGTAATGAGTCATGAAATTTTTGTATTATTAATAGAACAACATTTTATGAAACTGCAATACCTAAATTCATATACCATTCAGTATCTACATTCTGAAAAAAATTGTAGAGCTGACAACACAAGATAAATGCTGATCTATGAATAATTAAGTCTTGTAGCTGGAGTTAACTTTTCCACTTTATTAGATTCCTTTATACCCTCCCATCTCTGGGTCTTGGATAATTCCATTTTGTATTGGGAATTATTCCTGCTGTCATTTTTATCCTTCCTTACTGCAGTTGCCTTTTTCGGTTGTTTGAGGGAAAGACAAGTACAGTCAGCTCTATCCAAAAGTTTGAAAAGTGGGCCAAAATTGATACCCTTCCTTGACTTCCTGCTCTTTCCTCTTGGTAGAGTTACTTCCTTTCTACCACCCTTGTTGTCTCTACCCTTATTTTTGCCCAGCTTCCTTTTTGGCACATTCTTACCGGAGACCTTACTACCCATAATTTTAGGTGAACCCAATGACACTCCTTCAATATCCTCTATAGATCTATTTAAGTTATCCTTTACTACACAGGGAGGTTGGTTGTTGCCCTTTACTTCCTTCTTGGAGGGATTTGGAGAAATATTATTCTGTTGTGTAATATGCTTAGGATCCGCACAGAGTAAAAGCTCTTCCAAGGAAAGGCCAGCAATTCTATCTATTGTGTCTGGAATTAGATTATAATACTCAGTCTTATCAGTGATTAAAACTGGACTGTCTTCTTTGTTATCTCTTTGCTGTGATTCACTGTTGGATAGGAGCCCCTCCTTCTTCATCAAATATCCTAGCATAACTAGCATTAGGTCTTTTATATCAAAGGGTGGATGAAGTAGGATGTTTTGTTAAGAGTTATCGACATCGACTGTACCTTCATCACCTGTAATAATAAACAACTTCTATTTGGTTCTTTTTAAAATGACACATTGCCTGGACCTCTATCATTAATAATAAACAATGTTGATGTAATCAACTGGTGGCAGCAACAAGACACATGGCTTGTGCTCTTTGCTTGGTGAAACAACCATGGAACAGGCGGGTAACGTGACAAATTGGTGGCATAGTGGTTGGATACAAAACAATCCAGTGAAAAAATTGAATTGGCTTGAGTTTGAAGGTATTCCTAGCTAGGAGGGGTTAGGATCTGTGGTAAGAAGTGGTTACCTGTTAGAGTCTTGTGGAAGACATAGTTTCAGGGCTTCTGAACCCAGATCTGGAGAATCCTAAGATAGGGAAAATACCTACTCAAGAGAAACCATTTACCTCAGGATTTAAAAGACCAAGTGGCTAGCTCAAAATCCGGACCTCTGAGGGTAAAGAGCAGTAGCGGATGGACTAGAAGCCTAAGTCAGGATAGATCTGAGGTGATAATAAAAGCTAAAAGTAAAGAAAAGCTAAGCAGAAAGTTGTTCTTGTGTCTGGAGACAAGAATCGCCAAGACAGGGAAAACATTGTGGCAAGGGTTGCGAGCTTGGGAGTACCTGAGGCGAGCTGCTTGGAAAAGTGCAACCTAGTGAGAAGGAAAGCCACTGAAAGAAAGGTCCATTTGGCTCTTGTGAGGGAAAAGAACCAGTCTAGTTTAATAAGGAATTGTGTTGTTTATGCTGCCCAAACAAAGTAAAAAGTTGGTTATGGAGGCACAGATTGACCCCCAGGGTGCTGAGGGAAATGGGAACCCTCAAATTCAAAGTGAAGAAGAAACTGAGGGCTCAGTAATAATTGCCTCAGAGGGAGAAAATATCCAAAGCTCCCAAGATTTTGAAAAATGGAAGTTGGAACAAGAATACAAACTCAGGGAACTAGAAATTAAAGAAAGAGAAAGGGAAAGGGAATTTGAGCAAGAAACCAGGCAAAGAGAAATGCAATTCCAAATAAAGATGAAGAAATTGGAATTAGCTGCTCAAAATAATAATAATAATTCCAGTGTGGTAAATCCCTCAAAAATCGACCTAAAGAAATTTTCCCAATATCGGAATGGAGATTGTCCTGAATCTTTCCTAATTTCCTTTGAGAGAGCTTGTTGGGACTTCGGGGTTAAAGATGATGAGAGGATGATAATTTTAAGGTGACAGATAGGGGGAGTTTTATCTGAGATCTATTCACAGATGCCTTTGGAACAAGCTAGAGACTTAGAAGCTTACAGAAAGATGGTATATTCCTGATTTGGGATTAATTCAGAGCACTTTAGGAGAAAATTTAGAACAATTTCAAAGAAACCTGAGGAGTCTTTTGCTCAACTTGGGGCACGTTTGACTCAGTATCTTAATAAATGGCTAGAACAGGAACATGTCACCTCCTTAGACCAAATGAAAAATGTGTTTGGACTAGAACAATTTTATTCTATTTTACCAGGGGAGTTGTGTTATCTTGTCAAGGACAAGGATCCTAAAAATGGGCTACAAGTATCTGAATATGCTGATTCTATTAGTGGGATCAGAGATCCTCAATTTCCTGAGGTAAAAATTGATAGAAAAATGTGGGACAACAGTAAGAGATCCCAATCTAGTAAAAATTACCTCAATAATACGCAACCTAAAGAAAGCCAAATGTGAGGGTGGAGGACGATGTATGCCAACCAAAAGAAGGGCTGGAAAAAAGTAGAGGGGAAAAGTCAGGAGATTTAATTCCAACCCTAAAACCGAGGAGAATCTTACCTGTGCTAAGGGAAGATAATGGGAGAAAACCAGCAGAATTAATTAAAAATAGCCTGGAAGATTTACTGGAGATAGATCAAGTGCATAAAAATTTATTGGAGAAAGATCAACTGTATAAAATGTTTTCAGATGACACAAGGGACGGCAGAATCTTTAGGGAGATAGAAACAAATATTGGGAAAAGACAAATAACAGAAGGAAGAAAAACCTCAAAAACACGGCCAGACAGCCTGAAAAACCTACAACAACCAACAGAAGGAATTACTTAGACAGATGAAAAAGGGGAAAATATTAAGGTGGCCCTCAACATTGAAAGCATGTATATACTTAACTCCTGGAATTGTAAAGGGGCATATCCTATACATTAAAAAAGGGAATTAAACTGAAATAAGGGATCACAAATCAGGCTAAAGGCATAACATGGTGATTTTCAAGATCAATTGAAGCTAGATATAAGGATGGGGCAAAACAAATAGTACTTAATGAATATACACTAGATATATTGATATAGACAAGATAGAAAATGTGGAGATAGAAATGGCTAAACAATTATATAAAGAAAATCGGTATAAAATGCTTTAGATAACATCTATTATGTGTTAGGAACCTACTCAGTTATTATTGGTGTAAAATACAACGTTCGTCAGTTAAATCACCTCAAAGTTATATAGATTTGGAACTGGAATTACTTTTGTTGGGTATGTTTCTAGAGGAATTTGAGAGCATTGTGTGCTCTGACAGCAATATTATGATAGTAGCCAATATTGTATATTAAAATACACAAATGAATGGTTTAGATGTTTAAAAAATGTATAGATTTTGAAGAGATAACTAAGAAGACACAAAGATGCAGAAAACAAATAGTTATGAGCAACCCATGTAACACGATGTTTAGCAAGCACGAATGGAATGTAGATAGATTGAAAAATTATTTTTTTTTTAAAAAAAGCCATTTTAAAGCCAAGCCTTCATTCTCAGAGCCAAGTCTGCTGAGATTGAATAATCTTGAGGGGAAAACTAATAAATCCCTTCACTCTGAACATAGGGCAAATAAACAATGTTATGCTTGTGGTAAACAAGGACATTTTTTTTTGCCCAATGTGAAACTCAAAAGAATAGGGATTTTAGTCAGCCTAAAAAAGTATTTTTCCTTCAACCTTCGGCAGCTGACGCCACCAGTGGCAGCACTGTTGCTAAGGGAACAGACTTGGCAGAGAGCCCAGAGATTCCTGAGGCTAAAGTGATACAGTGTTATTTAATCAAGTGTGATCAAGATTTATTGGAAAGCTCTGAAAAAATGATTTTATTGACGACAGAAAGTATTTAGGTATTAGAGACACCTGTTCCCACGTAACTATCTGTCATCCAGACATCATTCCTAAAGAAAATATGTTGGAACATGAAGTCATCACCCTCAAAGGCATAAGTTCGGACTCTGTAGTTCTGCCAATGGGTAGAGTAGCATTGAATTACCATAGGTGGTTTGGTATATGGAAAGTAGCTATGTCAGATCAAATCCCAGCTCCTTGTCTGATTGGTTTAGATCTTTCTAAACATGTGCAGAGTGTTTTAATGGTAACCCACTCTCAGGGGAGGCAGATTGAAGCCACTGAGGAAAGCACTGAAACTCTCGTTGAAAGACCCATTTTAGGTGAACATCCTGAAATGAGGGAGACAGCTGATTTAGTGCTGATGAGAAATCCTAAGGGTTCCTTAAACTTAAAGCAAAGCCCTGCCAAGTCTCTCAGAGAGACGCACACAACAGCAACACAACCACTCAGGATTTGTTGTTGGGGAAAGGCACACAGTCACACACCAAATTCCCCCCACCCACTGTGCCTGAAGACACAAGCCTCCAAAAATAACTAAGTGTTTTAAACTTAAAGCCCTGCCAACTAAGTCTCAGAGACACACACACAACCAGGAGTTAAATGTTGTTGGGGAAAGGGATCCCCACCCACCCACTGTGCCTGAAGACACAAGCCTCCAAAAATAAAGTTTTAAACTTAAAGCCCTGCCAACTAAGTCTCAGAAGAGACACACACACAACCACTCAGGATAGGAATGAATTAAATTTTGGGGGAAGGGATTCCACACAGTCACATAGCAAATTCCCACCCACCCACCCACTGTGAACAGAAGCCTCCAAAAAAGAAGTAGCCTAAGCTAACTGAAATCTGCTAAAGAAATCCCTCCCCAAATTCCCAGTAAAGTTGTACTAATTAAATGAATGAAAAAGAAAAAGAACTGTTTGCTTTGCTGCCACAGAAGTGAAAGCACAGCCACAAGAATGGCACAAGCACCAGCCAGCAACTGTTCTCACCCTGGAGAGAATCAGAACAGAAATGGGAAATGGCTGCAGGGGAAAAGCTTATAAAGTCTCTGTAAAAGTTACACCCCCACAGCCCTTTCAGCAGCGCTATTGGCTGCCTGACATGCCAATCCAGGATCTCCTGATCGGCCAGAGCTTCTCATTGGCACCATCCAGCAAGCTCAGAGATGGCATAGAGAGGCCCCAAAAAGGGTAACGAATATAGATGAATCGATGGATCAACGAATAAAACTGGGAAAATATTTGACAAGCTGTATTCGTTGGGACTTAAAATTTGACGAATACGGATCAACGAATATATGATGAATTGGCTATATTCGTCGAAAATAGCCATCCAGTTTTATATTCGTCCCCATCTCTAAATATTACACTTCTTCCTGTTTGAAAGAAGAACCTCACCCTTAAGATAAAGGGTGAACACCAGTGGTTGGTGTTTGTTTCCTTGATTTAATACCAGAAGCAGGCTTTCAGGTCACACTAAATATTCATTTGGGCATGGTTGTGAAGGTTGACTGGAGAGCTCAGTGGTTTAGGTGTTGGCAGTTCAAATCTCCACTCTGCCTCCAGGAAGATGAGCCAGCCTGTGTAGCCATGGGCAAGCTGCATAGTCCCAGTATGCTCCTCAAAGAAGGGAGTGGTAAATCAATTCTGTGCATTCCCTACCTGAAAAACCCTGGAAAGGGTTGCCATAAGTTAGAATCAACTTGATGGCATACAGGTATTATTATGAAATGAAAGATCCAATTTGTTGAAGATAGTGACTAATGGTCCCCTATTTAGAGAGAATGATTGGTCACTGCTTGTCATGGATACAGGCCAGGTCAAACCAAAAGACAACTCTCTGATGTCAGAATGAGGCCACATTCAGGAGTGGTTCTGTTTCTCTGTAAACATATTGGCTATTTATCAGATATATAATTCCAGCTTGTTATGTGATTGTTATGATATTTTCTTATTCATAATGTTCTTCTTATGGTTCTTCAATGTTGATGGTTCTTCAATGGAATCCCACCATTATTTTTCTCTTTGACACTTGGGACCTCCTTTTCCCTTCTTCTTTATGGACGAATCTTATTCCTTTCAAAAAGGGCTGGAGGAAAGCTTGATGGATACCAGGGAGTGACTCAAGAAATGAAACAATGCCCATGACTCTGCAAGAGTTGAGCAGGACAGTGAATCATCAATGGGTTGAAGGTCGTAACAGTGGCTGTAAGTCAGAGACAAATTTAGGGTGACCTTATCGCTTCCTCCCTGTTTATCATGTACCATCACATTCTTTCCAGTGCATGATTTTTGATAATAAAATATGAAGCAGAGCATGATAAAATTGCTTTCTTTGACTGCAGTTCCCACCGTTCCCCTGGCCAGCTTAGCCATAGGTCAGAATCCTCTGAGGTCAGAATGAGGTCACAACCTAGAGAGGTTCTGTTTCTCTTCAAACTGGTAGACAGTTAACAGTCAGGCTGAGCCTTCAACTGATCAGGATGGATCTTCCTAGTAGGACGAGACAAGGGTTGGAGGTGGGCTATATTAGCCCTTGAGAGCTCTCCTGGCCCAGTGAATAGAGCGTCAGGCAGGGATTCCGGAGGTCAGGTAGCAGGGGAAGAGGTCGAAGTCCCTCCTAGGCCACAGAAACCATTGCAAGGAGGCAGAAATGACTTTAGGGCCCAGGACAGGGATAGGATCCCTTCCTGGACAGGGAAAAGTTTGAAAAGAAGTCATCCAGCAGGTTTTCATACTGCTTTTCTGCCTCTCTTGCCAAGTGCTTGCAAAAGGTCCCTTCTTGGGCCACAGCTCCAAAATTCCCAAGGCAGGAATAATGCCAGACCTCACAAGAGGGCAAGACCCTCCTGAAGAAGCAGGGGTCAGTCCCGGAGGTGACTTTTGGTTGGTGGTTTCCTTCCATCTTTCGCTGGGGAGCTCATGCCTGTCTTCTTTTCTTCTCCTTACACAGGTCTGGGGCCGCTTCGCCACTAGGCTGAGTAAGGCAGCCATTTGAAGTCTCCAGCAAGGACTACCCCATGTTTTATGTTTATTGTTGGCTCCCAGAGAGGTATGTGTGGGTAGGATTTTCCACCTCAGGATTCCAAAGAATTTGGACTGTCCTCCATACCAGATAGCTTGATTTAACACAAGCAGGAAAGCGGAAGATTTCAGAGACTCTTTCCATGTGTAAACACTAACAAATATTATTATCCACATCTAGGAGGAAGAAAGAAGACTCCATTTGGTGGAGAAAAAGGATGTCTTCTGAACTGGCAAGAAAAAAAGCACCTCACTACATGAGCGGGATCAATCGGATAATCTTCAGGAACCCCGTCCTCAAACCATGCCTGTAAATATCCAAGCCCAGCTTTCTTTGGGAAGGGACCTCTTCATCTCAGGGTACACAGGTAGTTGCGAGTACAGGTTTCATGCACCACAATTGTACAGTTGATTTGCTTTCCAATGTCTTTTTATTTTATACAAGTGTTGGCCAAACACCGATGCTGGGAATTGAGCTCTTACCAAACCAACCTTTCATCAGAACATCCAACAACCTGAAAGGCTGTGCAGGGATTTCATCAAGCCATGAATGAGGTGAAGAATCCCACTCTAAGAACTAGGTAGAAAATTGACTTTCAGCATTTAATGTGCAGTCCTGCTGGTTTGTGGAAGACTTTGAGTAAGCAAAAGCCAATTGTTGAAATATTGGTTGTGGGGCCTCTTAGTAACTCTATCTTAAAAGAAATCATAGCCATTTGTGGTCCTAAAAAGGACCCTGGGGTCATTTTGCTCCTCAGCAAACTTGCAGTGCTAAGCTTCTGGAAGTGAAGGATTGTCCGACTGCATACGGTTGCATGACATGTGGCCTCAGGTCCCAACTCCCTCCCCCCCCCCCCATGTAATCAACACAGCTCCTCCCTCCCTCCCAGCCTGGCTCCACCTCTCACCATCTGATTAGGAGCCAAGGACACTCCCTTTCCTCTCTGCTTCAAAATTTCAACTGCAGCGCCATCATACGATCTGAATTCTCCCCATTTTCAAACTCTCAATAATGGGGTTGCCATGTTCAGAGGAGGTTCCTGAGAGGGTGTAGACCTCTTTCACAAATCCCTTCTCTCTTTTCCTGAATAGAAACACACCTTGGAAGAAGGTGGTGACTCGTCCTGCGAGAAACATGGGAACAACTATGACCATCATTTTGCTTGGGATCTTCTTTGCCTCAGTATTGGAATCTTTGGTCTCCTTCTGTTTCAGGATCCCCTTCAGCAGATCCCTCCCTCTCTGGATCCGTCCCTTCCCACCAGTCTGACTTGCTGTGACTTCCAGGACTCCAGTCCTTTGAAAATGAAGGGGGAAATGCTCCAGGATGCGATTATCTCAATTGGCTGAAAGACCTGAGCCCTCCTCTTTCCCCAATGAACCCCAGCTCATCCCTCCACCCATGGACCCCCAGACACCCTTACCTGACGGCTGCAGCTGCCGGGCTCCAGCACATGTGGGTCTCCAGTGAGAGTGCCAGATGCAATGGCAGAGAAGGAAGGAGGGTTCTCTCCCCCTTCGACTCCATCCCTCGGTTTTCTTTGCTCCCCTTCTCTCTCCCTCTCTTTCTTGTCCTCCACCATTTCCCTCTGGCTCTTCCAATGCTCTTAGGGTAGCCTTGGCAGCCTCAGAGGGGCAGGGGAGGAAAAGAAGAGAAAAGAGAGGAAGGGGAGAGGGGGAGGGGGAGGGAGGGAAGCCATTGTTCCTCCTTCCTTTTCTGCCACCTAGTGATGAGTGACTCCCCCCCCCCGCGACTTATCCTCATTTGGGCTGAATTGAAGCCCATCACTTGACTTTTTTCAAGCAAATTGGCCGCCAAATGGATTGTGTTGGACCCTTTGAGATTGACGCGGAAACTTCAGATGGTACAAAATGCCGCGGCCAGACTTCTAACTGGGGTGAAGAGGCACCAACATATTTCCCCCACGCTGGCCGCCTTGCATTGGTTGCCCATCCGTTTCCGCGTTGATTTCAAAGTTCTTACGATTACTTATAAAGCCCTAAATGGTTTAGGACCTCAATATCTGGCAGAGCGCCTTCTCCCACCCAGTTCTGCCAGAGACACTCGCTCTAGCCAGGCCGGGCGACTGAGGGGCCTAACGCCAAGGGAGGCCCGGAAGGAAAGAACTTAAGATATGGCTATTTAGGCAGGCTTTCCCTCCTGCTGTATCTTAATATTTACATTTTAACATCTTGGATTTTTACATGTTTATTGGTTCTATTGTTTTTAAATTTTGTAATGCCGCCCAGAGTAGACCATAGGTCTAGATGGGCGGAGTATAAATCTAATAAAATAAATAAAATAAAATAAAATTCCTTGAGCTTCCAAATCTGAAAAAGATGGGCCAGAGGGCTGGTGAGTGGAAGGGAAGGGGCTTGGGGGTCTGTCAGGAAGATGGGAAGGGTGAATTGTTCTCAGGAGTAGCGGAAGGAGGAAGAGTGTTGGAGACTCAAGGGAGGTGATGGAGAGTTGAGATCTTCCCTGGTTTGGATTGGTATCCTAGCCAGGGAAGAACTCTGGGGAGATTGTAAAGCTTCTCTCATATTTGAGGTGGACTTTATGATGTATCGTCTTTGTGATCTGGGCCAAGCCATGAGAAAGCTTGGCGCCTTGGCACTCCCTTTTGTACAGCACAGCCAAAGTTGGGTAAGTGGTTGTGAGAGAGAGAGAGAGAGAGAGAGAGAGAGAGAGAGAAAGAGAGAGAGAGAGAGAGAGAGATCAAAGAAAATTGGAGGGCAGGTATAAGCTCCTAGTGATAACTCAAAAATATCATGATGTTCCAGATCCCCTGCTGTAGGAAGGAGGGAGGGGCACGTGGCTGGAGGGGCAGAAGAGAGTACAGGATGTTAGCCTACCTTCCTACTTGCCATCACAGTTGCTGCAGCCAGAACTAGAGGAGGGAGGGAGGGGAGTAATGGTTTCCTCCAGATCCTCTATGAAATACATTGGATTCTCTGGTTGAGGGTTGTGGAGGGAAATGACCCAAGGCAGCAGATGAGCATCAATAATGAGGACAGTCCCTTTCTGTTTGTATGAGATCTCGGATGGGAAAGGCTGCGTTCTGTGCTGGGGTTGGGCTGAAGGGAAGAGCTCCCTGCCGTGTAGGGGCAGAAAAAGGACAATTCCAGTTTCTTCTCGTGCTCCGCTGACCATGCAAGATGAGGAGACCCCCTTCCCAGATTGGATGGGGATTTTTCCAGGCCCCATGGCTGTTCCACTCAAACCGTTCACCCACTTTTCTTCTCCTGAAGGGAAAGTTACTCATCTCTGAATGACTTCGCTAGAGTTCTAGTTCTTCCATTTTTATCATTTTTCCCCACTTTGTTAACAGTTAGTGTGATCATTGTTCGCTGAGGAAGGGTAGCAGAGAGACAGTGCAGTCTCATCAGGAACTCTATTAAGCTTAGAACCTGGAGGAGTGTGGCATGTTAGGTAAACTTGAAATTTCATGCCACACATAGGATGATAGAATAATTGAGTTGGAAGAAGCCTATAAAGACACTGAGTCGAACCCACTGCTTAGTTCAGGAATCCGAATCAAAGCAGATCTGACAGATTGTTGCTCAATTTTCTCTCCAGTGCCTCTAGCGTTGGAATGTTCACCACCTCCTGGGGCAATAGGCTCCATTGTTGTTCTGCTCTAACAGTTAAGAAATTCTACCTGATATTCAGCTTAAATCTGGCTTCCTGTAACTTGAGCCCATTATTACGTGTCCTGAACTCTGGGAGAGTAAAAAACAGATCCTGCCCCTCCTTGGTATGACTACCTTTCAAGCATTTGAAAAGTGCAATCATATCAGTCTTCTTTTCTTAAGGCTAAACATGCCTGTCATTCAGTCTTTCCTTGTAGGTTTTGGTTTCCAGTCCTCTGATCATCTTTGTTGCCCTCCTCTGAATGTGCTCCAGTTTTTTGGCATCCTTCTTAAAGTGCGATGTCCAGAACTGCACACTCCTCTAGATGACTCCTAACCAGTGCCGAATAGAGGGGGACTAGTACCTCACAGGATTTGAAGTCTAGCCTTTTGTAAATGCATCCTAAAATCACATTTGCCTTTTTTGAAACTACATCGTACTGTTGGCTCATACGTATTCAACTTATTGTTGATCTACAACAATTCTAAGACCTATCACACTTGTAGTATTACTGAGCCAAGTATCCCCCATCTTGTAAATGTGTGTTTAGGTTTCCATTTTTCCCTAGATGTAGAACTTTGCACTTATCCCGGTTAAGTTTCATTCTGTTGTTTTCGGCCCAGTACTCAAGCCCATCGAGGCGTTTTTGAATTTTGTTCCTCCCTTCCAAGGAATTAGCTATTCCACCAATTTTGTGTCACCTGCAAATTTGATAAGAATTCCTCGCAGTCCCTCATCTAAGTTAGTAATAACTATGTTAAATAGTACTGGGCCCAGGGCTGAGCCTTGCCAGGTCCTAAAAGGATGCTCAAAACTCTTGAGCCCACCTTTCGTCCTTCTGATTTCTCCCTTTGCCTTCAGGGTGAGAGGATCTTGACTCTTCCCTCTCTTGCCAGGTTTCCCCGGCCAGTTTGCTTCAGGCTCATCTCTAACTCCAAGGCTGTGTCTTGAATGTAGTCCTGCTACAGGCAGCAGAATCCTGGTGGTGGCCTTCTCGTCCAGCTTCAGTTCGATCTGTTCGGTCCTTTTTGATTTCTGTCATCCCTCTCCACACTCTGGACTTTTTGTTCTCTGCTAAGCCTCCTGAAAGAGTTAGCTGTCATTTGTCTTTTTGAAGCAGCTGCAAAGCTGCTTTTTCCTTAAGACGTCCCTGTTCCTTGTGGCCAAGAGAATCTTCTGTTGGACTGTGTTCCTTCTGCTCCTGCCAGCGAGCAGTGAACTGAACAAGGGGGAGGCTGCCTCCCCACTTTTATGCTGAGCTGGGGGACGGGAGTGGAAACCCTCCTTCTCTGGTCTGCCTGTCGGCCTGTTCACAGTGTATCATTTGGATTCCCCTGCCAGCCAATGTGAGGGTGGCAAGGGATCTCCACCCCACACGGCTTGCCATGCTTGCCCCCCTGGTGATTGTCGTTTGCCAAGCGCCTCGCAGCTCACCTTGGCAGCAACAAGGTAGGTCCGGGCAACCCTTTTTCCTCCTGTGACCCTCTCTGTTGCCTGAGCAACCGTTTTCTTTCTTGGGTCGTGGGTCGTGCCTTCTGGACTCCCTCCGAGGCTCCTCTTGGTCTCCATTCTCTGCGACCACTTTTTCCAGGGGAAGCCTCTCCTTTGCATACAGTTGATGAGACCCTTGGAGCTCCTTGCCTTTCAAGAGAATTCCCTCTCCGGTCATCTCAATGGCAAGCATGCCATACACTGCTCGGCTGGCGAATACCATGACATTATGAAACAATGCCTTAATGATGAAAACCCACCCAAAAACCCCCACAAAGACAGCCACATTCTTAACTCTGCTACACTTTGCACTCCCTCCTGAATGCAGGAGTCATCTCTCTATTCTTCTTTCAATCTATTTCTTTTATTTTACCATTTGAAAGACACCCACACCCACAGACACAGCTGAGCACCAGAAGAGGAAGAGTCACCTGAGCATTGCCTGCCCAGGGGAGGGAGACCCTTCCTCCGCTTTTCCTGCTGTGATCCCAGTCTCCGTCCAGCACTACAAGTGAGGGAGAGTCACCTTGTGGTTGGGAGACTCTCCCTCCATTAACCATCCTTGGGAACAACACCTTCTTTCTGAACAGGGACATGGGGAGGCTCAGCACCATCAGAGGCCCTACGCTTCCCAGCCCCCCACCACCACCATGGGGTTCCAGGCTCCGGGGACCTTGGGAAATATAGGAGCCGTAGCAGTCTTCCATGTGCCTGAGGATGAGGGGCAGGGACATAGAGGGGGAGGCCTCCCTGCCCTCCCCTGCCGCAGCCAGAGCCGGAGGCAGTTCAGAGGGTGCGAGTGGGAGGGAGGGGCCGCCGTGGGGGAAGGGGGCCATTCGGAAGCTGGGTGCCCGTCCGAAAGGTATCTGGTGGATCTTCCGAACTGGGGGATTCCAGGGCTCAGGGGCATAAATTCTCCTGGGAAGCACCAATTATCCATGTCTCCAGGCCATCAGGCTTAGACTGGGGCCGGAGACGGAGGTCAAGCTGCATGTGGGGGTGGTGGAGGAAGAGGAGGATTCTGCCAGGAATATACATGGTCCTCACTCTGCTGTAGTGTGAGGACCTTGTATATGCAAGTAGATAAATAGGTACCACCTCGGTGGGAAGGTAACGGCGTTCCGTGTCTAGTCGCGCTGGCCACGTGACCACGGAAACTATCTTCGGACTAACGCTGGCTCTATGGCTTGGAAACGGGGATGAGCACCGCGCCCTAGAGTCGGACATGACTGGACAAGGGGAACCTTTACCTTTATCTATATGACACAGAATATTAATGCATTAAATATTATATTTTATTAGAAAAATCTCTGGGAGACTAGATGAATTAAAACAATTAGGAATTTATTTACTACAAGAATTATATAAGAATTATAACAATCAACATGAATATTACAATGTTAGAAGTGAGACACCAAAAATTACAGCATATAAACTGTGGGTAGTGTGATTACCTTAACTGCAATAATAACATTACATTTCTAGTTTGACTTAAGTCTGTAGAAAACCTCCAAGAAGACTCTTTTCTGGAGCTTTTGTGTATTTTATACACTGAACATGTTCTAAAAAATTTACTTTTTAAAAAAACATATAACACATATTGTGGAGTTCTAGAGAAATATGATTTACCAAAAGGTTATATTATGAAAGGAAACAAAGATTGTAAATCTGTATGTAATACTCCTGTCCTATCCTTTGTAGATCTACTCAAAACTGCGGGCCTATCCAGATAGGTATATAGATTGCTATGTGGATCGCTTTGGGTGTGGTTTGGTTTGAACCAAATTAAGGCATCCACATGTGCTTTGATTCATCGCACTCCACCCTGCCCCTTTTTAGAGCCATCCCATTCCTTTCTGGCACAATGGCAGGGCTTCTGCTTTTTATTTATTTATCTAGCATGTTTCAGCACACTCCCTCATTATCCTGTTGTATAGACTGTGCAGATGGTTAGTCCAAATGGAGCTGTGGGCAGCATTATCTGAGGTGACAACCCTGTGACGTATTAAGTGGGTTGTGACATTAAAAGGGAGGATGGAGAAACTCCGTCCTGTATTTTCATCTTATTTTTTAAAAAAGAGCTCCCTAACTTACTCAGCACAATTCTAATACATTCGAGGTGTCTTTCCTACTATATCATGCTAGGCTGAAGCATCGCTGTGTCACTATGCCACTTACTTTATTTAACAACAACAAAAGGAAAGTTCCCCGGGCCCACTGAATGACAGCCACAGGAAGAGGCAGAGAAGGCTCCACCCACACAAGGAAGCACAGCCCCAGCAGAAAGGGGAGCTACATCCTATCTCTATCCCCATCCTTCCACCCAATGTTCTCCTCTCACGCAGGTATTGCCAGTACTAGTGCTGCAAGCTTGCCGTGTTGCCTCTGTCCTCCACTACTGTTGCTGCTGCCTCCTTACTCTCAAGTAAACTGGGTAAATGTACTCATGCGTAAACTGGGTGAACCTTGATTAGGCATCCTTCAGTCTCGAGAGACTATGGTAACGTGCTCTGTATGGAGGACTTGGAACAGCGTCTAGTGTGGCTGAGAAGGTGAACCTTACACACAAGTAAACTGACAATCCAAAGACTTTGTGGACCCTTCTCATGGGAGAATAAATATCTCCGGTGTGAATGGGAAGATTGTTCAAGTGGAAGATAAGATGGAGCGCACTGAAGATAAGAATCTTTCAAGCCCAAACCAGGCCATTTCAGATTCCCTCATCTGGACAGGCCCTTTGTCCATCGGAGCTTACTCCCAGAGAAGTATGAGTAGGATTTTAGTCTTAACCACCCTTTGCCCTTGTTCTTCCATCACAAAATCCGGACTTTTGTACATCAGGTCATTTGTTTTGCAACTTGTAACCATTGTGTTACACCTTGTTTTTGAGCCATGCTGAGTACATGAGGAGCCACATACAAGGCACTTAGTCTGAGAAAGCAGCAGGTCTGCCAGTCCCAACAAGATTGGTTCCAGTTTTCTGAATAGTCTGCTCATTTCAGTCATAACTCCAGTTATATTCAGATCCTGTTCAGTTAGGAACTGATCATCTACAGTAAAACTTCATTCTTTTCTTTTCTTTTTTTTTCTTCTTTTTTTTTGCTGGAATCTTGATCCAGAATGTTTTTTTAACCTTTTCAAATGAGGAAAAGAGTAAAATCAGAAGGTCATTGTCTACAGTATCATGCACAATTAACAAAATCAGTGTCTACGGTAGAACTACCATATTACCATGAAATAGAGCAGTGGTTGCAAAGACCTAGTTATAGTACCCCATTTATATGCTGTGCAACTCAATTTTATACATTTCTACTAAGACACAACCTGCGCACATTAGTAGAATCAGTTTCCCAGTAAGCATGTGAAGGACTGCAGCTTCAAAACTTCAGCTTGGATAGGAGTTGTAGGCTGAAATCCCGTTGTATAATTTTTGCCTGTGGAAGGGTGATGACACATGTCCCCAGGCCATACAACCCACATCCCAAGGCATACCCTGATATCCCCATTTTCTATTTTAGAAGGCATACATCTGAGACGCAATTCATGCATTGATAGTTGCAGCCAGATACAATTCTGAAACGATTCCATCTAGAATAATGTTTAAAGATTTATAAGAAGCAACACTTTTGGCTCGCACTATTAAGGAAACAAGGTACTACCATCTTTTCCTACATGGTAGAGAGTAACACCCTCCGGATTCCACAATCTCTCCAGCAACAGGTGGTTTAACCAAAATACAGCCGCCTGTACGAAAACACTGTACGAAAAATGACCAACCAACAAGAAAACACACATACGATGCTTCTGATAATCTAAAAATGAACATGCGTTGCATATCGTGCCAAAAGTAACATTCTGGCGGAAGAGCTTCACTTCTACTGGCTGAGTAGGCGTCCGCACGGACGCTGGGGTACGTAACAACGCACGCGTGGAGAGAGGAGGCCTGACGTTTCTCTGCCAGAGGCGTAGAGATATAATAAATAAACTCATACCTGGTATCTAACTTCCGAAATCCATGCGTATAAGAAGTTCGGGGATGGGAGGCAAATACAGCTGTTTTGTGTCACCAGAGCTGCAAGACCCTTTGCAAGAAGTTCGAGATAGGCTATTGCAAAGGGTCTTGCGGCTCTTTAAATGTAAACCATATTTGTTTGGCATAAACCCGTAAACAAGGGTGGGGTAAAGCCTTATCGGACCCCTAAAATATTAAAAAGACTTGAGCGTTGGAAAGAGTTTTATTGGGTTATTCGGCCTAATCGACTGCGGGCTCTCCTGCACAAGTGAAGAAGAGGACTGGAGCCCATGCAAGATGATGCCTGATAGAACTCCTCAGCCTCTAAGGTGACACAAGACAGCTGTAGTTGCGCCGACTTTAGCTGAGAAAAAACAACGGATAAATTCTGGAGGATTCTGTTGTTGTCACTCTTTAATGTTTTATCTCTGTGTACCAAACTTTAAATCCAGAGGTTGCGCATGCGTACCATGATGGCAACATTTCCCGGGGAAGGCAAGAGCGGGTGGCTCTTGAAGCCTTTTTCCCGGATGGGGGCGGAGTTATTGGGCGAGCGCCCGGCGCTGCCTCGATGTCCGGGAAGAGGAAGCGAAAACCGAAAGTAACAGGTTTGGGTGCTGAAGCCCGGAGTTTGTTGGGTTGTGGGTGAGAGGAGCCGGGCGGAGGCTTGCCCCGTCCTCCTCCTCCTCCTCCGACCATGGACGTGGCGGCGCTGGAGCAGGACGCGGTGAAGTTCGCGCAGCTGGCGGTTCAGCGGGACCAAGGGGGTCGATACCAAGAGGCGGTCTTTTATTATAAGGTAGGGAGTGGGCTGCCACTGGTTGAACCGTCTGAACCCGGCCAGCGGGAGAGGGATTATCCTAGCTCCCTTTCCTGGGCAGGGGTCGGCCGACTCAAATCGGGACCCTCCTGTCTCCCTTTAGCTTGAGATGCGTCCTCGGTTGGAATAGGATAGATCCTTTGGTGGCTGCTCCTGGGTGTTGGAATCACTGGTCCTCCCCGGGGGCTCGCCAGAGTTCGAGCCTGTGCATTTCCGGAATGAATCTTAGTCATTAATGCAAGATTCGAACTGTATGTTACTGGGTCGGGGGACTGACAGACCTCAGGATCTGTTGCTACAAACCAAGGATGCATAAGCAAGCGGTGTGATAAACAGGTGGCGTTTGATCCTGGTTACTTTTTATTCTTTTTGGTAATACCTGTTTTACCTGTGTGCGGGTGGGTGTATGTGATCCAACATCTAGCTTATAAATATAACATACAATGCAATAGGAAAAATACCTTCTACTTTCAGCAG
Organism: Intellagama lesueurii; assembly: GCA_037013535.1. Classification (NCBI taxonomy): domain Eukaryota; kingdom Metazoa; phylum Chordata; class Lepidosauria; order Squamata; family Agamidae; genus Intellagama; species Intellagama lesueurii. Next base: position 77,640,010 of record JBAJHW010000006.1, read on the forward strand.
AAGAGGAAACCCCTTTAATGAAGTGTTCCTGCATAGCGACCTGGAAACCATTCTGAATTCACCACCAGTAGCAGACACATGTCTCTTCACAGGCCTGCAGTAGAGATGAATATACTGTACTGTACTTCAAGTTTTACAATTAATTTTTTTCTGTTACTTGTTCTGAAGCTTTCTTTTTTAAAAAAAATTTTTTTATTTTTAATTATTATATAACTATAACATAAACAAAAACATATAACATACAAACTAAAATACAATTTAACTGTGTTCCCCACCACCATATGCGGGACCTCTTGCCATAATCTTCCTCTTCCTTATTGTTCTTCTTCTTCCTCTTCTTCTATTGTCCTCTTCTCCAAAACTGCATTGATTCTTGATTTGGAGCTTTCCCTTTTCCTCTTATTAATACATATTCCAAAAATCTACCCCATATATCATAAAAGTTATTTTTTTTCAACTCTCCTTTCTTAACCTTTAAGTTACAAGTTAATTTATCATTTAATGCTATATTCCATATTTCTTTATACCATTCTTCAATTTGCAATTCGACTTTAGATTTCCATTGCCTAGCTATAATCAATCTAGCTGCTGTTAATAAATTGGTTATCAATTCTTTAGTCATTTTGTCATATTCCACATTCTCATATATTGATAACAAAGCAATCTCAGCATTAAATTCTATATCTTTTTCACATATGTAGCTTAATTCTTTAAAAATTTGTTTCCAAAATCTTTGCACTTTTTCACATTCCCACCACATATGAAAGTATGTACCAATTTCCTTCCCACATTTCCAACAGACATTCGGATGATTGGCATTAATTTTATTTAATTTTGACGGTGTTAAATACCATCTTAAACTAAGTTTAAATTTTTTTTCCCTTATTCTTACTGACATAAATCTTAACACCCTCATTTTCCATATCATCCTCCATTCTTCTTCATTTATTCTTTTCCCAATATCTTGCTCCCACACTATTTTTAATCCTTCTTTCTCACTTTCCTCTTCCTCTAAATTAAGAAGAAGTAAGTAAATTTTACTCACAGTACCTTTCACTGAGTCAGTCATCCGCTTGTTCTGAAGCTTTCTGAGGCAGTAGTAAATGGATTAGAAGTAACAAATCAGATACATTTGCATTCTGTGAACTTGCTATCATAAAGTATTTGGGACATTTGCTTGTATGTTACTTAGAAGAGGACAGAATGGTCACATCTCTCAACTGGGTAGTCAGAAAAGCCACCTGTAATCATCATTTGATTTGTTTTCAGATTAAGGATATCAGATGCCATTCATATTTTGGAAATTTAGCTCCATCTTGCACCAGCAAACACAGAGGGTGAGGGTGTGGTGATAACTAACCTTCAGTCCTGCATGACTAGTCCCTATGTATAATGTTCAGTCATTTCGTAATTATCTTCCTCTTTCCTCCTTTTGTATAGACCTTTCTGACTAATTTTTGACTGTATCTGCTTCCAGAAACTAAAAATGTTGAATAGCCAATCTCATTTGTATATTAAAACCCAGATCCCCTGGTTGTGCAGGGATGATTTTGTTAGAGAGTCAGTGTTTATTAGATCTATGAGGTAGTGATCTAGGTACTTATGTTGCTCTCTAAGATCTCATGCAGAGGAAGTACCCAGTCCTTCAAGATCCTTTAAGAGGTTTGAGCAGTTCTCTAGTCTTTCTTGGATACTCACTGCCCTCTGCCCCAGCCGTCATGGCCATGGACAGGAGTTGTACTTCAAAAGTATGTAGAAAGCTACAGAGTCACCATCCATGCTTGAACTGGACATGTTTAAGACTGAATTTGGGATTTTTTGAAGCAAAATGTGTGCCCTACCACTGAGTTGTGGGCACTCACCAAAAATGTCATAAACTCTGTACTGTTGGGTGATGCTAAACAAAACATTAGCATGATTAACTTAGATGGTAAAGCCACTGTGACTCCAAGGTGGCTCCTGTAAAAATTAAATATTTTAAAATCTGAACGCCTGTTCTATTTAGTGACTTCTGTTTTTGGAGAAGATATAGCAGGTCAGGAGTGGAGACCCTCCGGATGTTTTGGATTATCATGGACAATTGTAAGCAATTTTCATAGGTGTCACTGAAAACATATGGAGAGCCCAAGGTTCCATACCCCTGTGGCATTTTTAAAAAAGAATTATAGCAAGTCTGTGCACCTGTTTGAAAACTGTGACATTTACAGCAGTCATATTGCTCCTGTAAGATTGCATGCCATACTGAAAAGATTTGGCATATGTTGATACCCACAAATGGGTCTGAAGTTGTGAGTTCCAGTGATTTTATCACTTAGTAAATATGTCCAGGATCATATTGTGTCTTGAGAAATTCTTCATAGAATATCTTGGTTAGTAAGAAATAGCTTTGCATCCAACTTAAGTGTCATTGATACATTCCTATCTTTTTACTTAGTAGTGAAGAAATTGGCCAGACCAGTGTTGTTTAAGCAAAATCTCACTTTAAGTTCTGGGGACTTCTGAAAAAGATTTTAGGCATTGGACTTGACTTGCAGCAAAAAAATAAATAAATCCGTTTGACATACCCACTGTCCCAATCAATCAGCCATGCTTTCTTCCAGAATGCTGCATTTTATCCATTTCTTCCCACCTCATTTTCCTCTGAGCCTCTGAAGAGCCCATATTTTGTGGTAATTGAATGTGCTTTGTCTTTGTTGAACTGTTTTTTTTTTTTTTTTGGCTGAGGGAAACCCTTTATATTTTTTCATCCTTGCACTTCCCTCTTGAGTGTATGTGGTTTCATTTTCACCACTAAGTAACAACACTTACACCTGTAAACAGCTCAGAGGATTGTACTGTAAGTTACCGTATTTTTCGGTTTATAAGACAACCCAATGTATAAGACGACCCCTCCTTTTCTAACCCCAAAATTTGAAAATTTGCACAATCGCACCCCTTTGGTCCTGAAGCCATTTCATGGGTGCTTCAGGATCAAAGGGGTGCAAGCGTGCCGCCCTTTCACAGCTGCTTTACCCTGTGGCTTCGCAAAAGGCAGGGACAGCGGCTGCCTTCCGTGTATAAAGCGACCCTCAATTTTTTGTCTAATTATTTTAGTAAAAAGTGTCATTTTATTCACGGAAAAATACGTTAAGTTTTAAAAGGAACTCATTGTGTTACACATGCTTGCCAAACAGTTGTCATTACTCTGATCACATAAGTAATTCATTGCAAGGACAATAGCAACTCACCAGAAAGAGATAGTGACATACGTTCTGGTACCCTCTAGTGGCCAATTTTGCTATTGTAACTTACAAACATTTGTAAAAGGACAAAACTAGAGATGGGGGTATTTGTATATGAATACAAATACCCTGCACAACTGGACATAACGAGGGTCCAGCCCCTGGGGCCAGACTGTCTACTCATGCATCTGCCGGTAGCCCCGTTCATCCTTCCAGTTGCTCCCTGAGCCCCGCTCTCTTCCCACTCTGCTGGCCACTCAGCAGCTGTGCAGGGAGACTCCCCCTCCCTCCCCCTGCCTGGAGTGACTAGCCGAGCAGGAAGAGAGCGGCACTCTGGGAGTGATTGGAAGGATGACAGTCTGGCCCTTGTTAAATCCAGCTATGCAGTGATATTATATAAGAATATGAATACCCCCATCTTTAGACAAAACTAATATTTTCCTTGCTCTTTAGGAATGATTAAATAACTGCCCCCCCACAAAAAACCCTGACAAAGCCCTGTCAGTGTGCCTTAAAATGCCCTTTAGAGGTAATTTCTGAAAGTAACTAGTGTTGCTGTGTGTTGATGTAATAACTTGGATATTTAAAACTAGCATTGTAACTATTAGCCACATTGCACATTATGCAAATGTAAGTAATTGCAGGTACTTGTTCTCCCTGAACATTACAAATAGAGAGAAATGAACATTTCTTGAGCACAAGGGGAAATCTGCTTTGCACCTAGTGTGGTCTAGTCTAATCACATCTGACTGTCATCTCCAACCTTCAGTTTAAAGCTGTTGAAACTGCAGAAGTTAGCATCATTTCAAACTTTTAAAATCTTTTTCTCCCTCACTCTTAACATAAAATGCAGTGAAGAGTTGAGGATGCCCTGAACATGGTTAATTAATTTTTTGGCATTCTAATTCACTCTGATACTCTGATGCATTACTCTCTTGTCCTTAATCAAAGCTGCGTTCTTCATGACTCTAGTGACAATGTTGAATTTTTTTAAGGAGGTAGTATCAAATTTTAGGCATTAGTCTGTTGGTTTTTGTGTGTCCAGCAAGATAGCTGTTTACTTGCGAAACCGGGTCATATTTACATGTGCCAGTAAGATAAAAATTAAAGAACCAGAAACATTAAAATGTGTATTATGTTTTCTCTATGCAGGAAGCTGCACAAGCTTTGATTTATGCTGCAATGGCAGGGTCAACCTTGGAAAATATTCCAGGAAAAATAAGTGAATATTTGGAAAGAGTTCAAGCCTTGTACACAGCAGGTTAGTGGTGTTTTTTTTAAAAAAAACCCAACAACCCAGGTCTGTTTTCACTACATAATCAACTGGGCACCTTCTGTGATATTACCTAACAATCAAAAGCTCAATTTCATCATCAAAGAAACTAAAATTCTATGTAAAGAAGGCAGTGTGAAAAATCTATGCACTTATTTATCACATATTCACTAGAGTGACTTATCTGTTGATGTAGGAATTTTACAATGTGAGAAGAGGGCTTTAAAGTGGAGACGTTCATGACTGACATGTTGCTTTAGCAGACAAGAATGTATTTGTCAGTTTTAGGCTAGACAAATTACTTGTATTGTACAAGTTCCTTGTAGAGTATTTTCAAAGACTGAGGGACAAAAGCCCTCCCAGCTTTCCAGAGTCACTAACATCCTTCAGTGAACTGGGTGTGTACAGAGTAGAAAGCATTGTGCAACCTGACCCCCTTCGGGTGTGCTGCACTGTAATTCCCACCATTCCTGGCCATACTTGTTGGGGGATTTACGATCCTATGCACTTGAAATGCACCAGGCAGCAGAAGACTGAAGCTTCATATTGCAATAAATATATGACATTTCACTTTGGCTCTAAGATTGTGTTTACTGATGAACTGCTAACTGTTCTAATCAAAGACTGACTGTCTTGTGATTTTCTCCTTAATCCAGTTCAGTCACAGAAAGTGGACCCCTTGAAGTCAAAGCAGCAGTTGGACTTGGAGCGTGCCCATTTCCTGGTTACTCAGGCTTTCGATGAAGATGAAAAAGGCAACAAAGATGAAGCCATAGAGTTGTACACTGAAGCCGTGGAGCTCTGTTTGAAAACAGTATGTTAAACTTCAACATAACTTGGTGGAATTATGTTATGGTAAGAAATTCTTCCATTTATGGAGATGATTTACATGCAAGGTGTGCACCCACATCAGGCTTTAGAGATTTGAAGATGCCATACTTAGCTAGATGTAAGGAAGCCTGGGGAAAGGCATATAAAAATATCATATCTCTTGAGTAATACTTCCAGCCACCATGTCAAGTTATTCCACATTATCCTCCTCTAATTTTTTTGTGCCGTATGTGATATAGGTGCACACCTTTTGATACTGGCCTAAAAAGTGGGACCTGTTTGGTATGTGCACTTCATACATCGAATTCTGCTGAAATAAGAAGAGAAGCAGAAGACTTGGGAGTGCCATTTTGTACTGAAGTCTTCTTCATTGCAACATGAACTAACTGAAGTCATGACTAACTTGTCCCTTTGATTTCAGTGGGGAGCCAAGACCAGGTGCATTACAGCATAATCTTGTGGATCTCCACCAGAATTAATCTTCTTTTATTTCAATGAGCCTTATCCCCAGGAAAGTTTAGTCTGGCTCCAAACCTATCAATTGCAGGTACCACTTTTCATAAAGCCAGTAGTCAAAATGCATTTAAGGAAGAGCTTGCCATCATGATGTAACTCCACCAAGTATGATTATTACTTTTTCTTTTATTTTGTTGAAATAGAGCATTTGGGAAGGGCAAGATGAAAAGTACTTGAGAATTCAGTCATTAATTTATTACACATAACTTAAAGTATGTCTCTGAATTGGCTAGAACATTCATATCTACTTTAGTACTGAACCTATTCTTTGCGAGACTTCTTCATTCATTAGGTTCAAAAACTGTCTTAAGTCTCAATATTTGATTCTCCTGCATTTCTAGAACAGTATTGTGATATGTGAGGTGGTGGGAAGTGCTGTGTAATGTATACTAATTAATACTTTAGCTTTGATTGATGTAGATCACAAGTATGAATCTCATTATGTACCATTGGGTTCCAGTCCCATCAATCCTAGCCTACATGCTCAATGTCATAAATATAAGTTATAGTCCAATAACATCTGAAGGTACCTAGGGTCACCACATCTGATCCAAGTGCTTCACAGCTGTGGGAGAAGCTATCTACATGGTTGCCCATACCTGGATGAGGAATCATTCCTGTAAATTGGTTCTGTAGAGTACCTTCCTGATCCAGTAGTCACAGTTGGTATCCGTAACCCTAAAACAGATCTAAGGAACCTTTGACTCTCTAGATGGTTTGAGCTTTAACTTGCAGAAGCCCCAGTCAATATGGCCAGTGATAAAGCCACATTATACGCTAATGCTCCCCCACCCATCCTAAACAAAGCTGAAGTCCCACCAGTTGGCTGTTTAGGAGAGAAAGGAGTAAGCTCTTATTATCTGTCTTCCCTGCTACCACACTGGTGTGAGTGGGTTCGTCTTCCTTTACACAAGTATTCCGCAGTTCGAAACTCATGATCAAAGATGGGTCTGCTTTAAATTCAATGGTTTTATTTAATGTTTCTGGTAACTTTTCAACAATAACGTCAAATGGTTCAACTACCTCAGAACCTTGAGGTTGTATTAAAACATCTTCCTGAACTGTCCACAGTCTCTCCGGGGAGGTGGGGGGAGTATTCCCAGCCTTTACTTCCTTGTAGAGCTGATGATAGGGTTGTTACTGCCCCGAACATAGGCTGCCAGCTCCCTCCAGTTTCTCTCCCCCTCTTTCTCCCCATCCTGCCTACTTCTTCTCAAAGTGTTGAGTCTTTCCATTCTGTCTCCCAAGCGGATGGTCACTCTCTCATTGCTGACCTCCCAGAGGCTCAACCACCTCTTTCTTTCTATAACCTCCTATGCCCCCTTTCTCCCCATAAGGAGGGTTTACGGAGGGGCAGGGGGATTGGTGCCACCTCTGTCTTTCAGACTGCTCCTTAGGTACTTTCAACTGTACCAACTCCCCCATCCAGGGATCTTCTTTTGTAATCCATTCCCAGCCTTCTGGAAGTCTGGCAGGTGAACATGTTCTTCTCCTTTCACTAATACTCCCTCTTCTTTCAGTATCACATTGAGTTCTTCTTCCCTTGAGGATTAGTCTGTCTCCTCTTCACCAATCTTCCCTTCCTCCTCACCAGTCTTTTCTTTCACCTCCTCTCTTGCCTTTTTTTCCTTGGCTTTCCCTCTCTCTTTCTCTTTCCTCCTCCTCTTCTGGCCCTTATTCTTTTCCCAGGCTTTCTATCAGCGCTAGGCTGTCGGGTCTTGGGATGGATCATTTCCTGTTATTTCTGCGCCAGCCTCTATAGGGGACTAGAGGTCTCATACCCTTCCATTTCTAAGGAAAGAGGAGACAGCACTCTTATAGGGGGCTTCACCTCCCTGTCCTCTTTCTCATATTTGGGTTTCTTTAAACAAAGCACACATATGTATCTCAGTAGTAATTCCGGCTATAACCATGTAAGGTAGGTCCATATTATTACTACAAAGCAGTTAGAGTACCAAGACTGTGAGACAGTGGTGTGGCTAAGGCCAGGCTATGCAGCAGCCAATGACCTGAGCTGAGACTTTGAACTGCAGGCACCCAGGTCATGGATGCATTCACACAGTCACTACAGTTCAATAAGGTGGTTGTTTTTATGTGCATGAAGTCGCCTCCAGCTTGTGATGAACCTATGAATGGGTGACCTCCAAAGTGTCCTACCATTAACCATGGTCAGCTCAAAGCTGTGACTTCCTTTATTGAATGAATCCATCTCATATTTGGTCTTCCTCTTTTCCTACTGTCATTTCCAAGCATTACTGTCTTTTCCGGGAGTCTTGTCTTTTCATGGTGTGCCCAAAATGCGACAGCCTCGGTTTTATCGTTAATAAGGATATACAGGAGCTAGTCTTTTTCTTTATGAAAGTGGCTTCTTTGCAGCTGAAGCAGTCAAACCAGAAAGCTTCTAATTAGTATTTTTCCCCATTTATACTGATTTGGTGTGTTCTTATATCTTGACATGTTCTGAACCTGGTAACCAAAGTTTCCGTTACCATACAAATCAGAAAACTGGTTCACTTGAGACTTTCTTGTTCAATCATACATTATTGAAGGAGCTACCTACATGAACAAAATTCTTACTTATATCAGATTATTAAGCCAAGATATCACATTCTAAATTGGTTTCATGGCTTTTGCTCTTCTACGACACATGAATCAGTACCCGGTTTGTTGTGTTGAGGCAAATTCATTTAATCCAGTGTTTTGTTAAAGAGAGTACATAAATAGCATTATGAAAGAATGGTAGGTCTTTGCCTGCTGTATACAGTTGTTCACTGTTTGGAAAAGTTTTTGTTTTGGACTGCATTTTCCAGAATCACCAAGCCAACATGGCTGGTGGAAGCTTTCTAGGGGAAAAACACACATTTTTTCTGAACCCCACAATTGTTCAGGAAATGGAAATTATACAAATGGAAGGATCTGAACCTTACTGACAATTGGTGTCTTAATTATTGGCTGAAATCCTGTTGCGTAGTGTGGGAAGTTGCAGCTAGAGCAGGCCCATTTGAATCAGTGGAATTTATAAAGGAGTAGACTCGTGGACATGGTGGTGCTGCGGGTTAAACCACAAAAAAGCCTCTGGGCTGCAAGGTCGTAAGATCAGCAGTTTGAATCCACGTGACAGAGTGAGCTCCTGTCACTTGTCCCAGCTCCTGCCAACCTAGCAGTTCGAAAGCATGTAAAAAATATGAGTAGATAAATAGGTACCACCACGGTGGGAAGGTAACGGCGTTCTGTGTCTAGTCGCGCTGGCCACGTGACCGTGGAAACTGTCTACGGACAAACGCTGGCTCTGTGGCTTGGAAACGGGGATGAGCACCGCCCCCTAGAGTCGGACACGACTGGACTAAATGTCAAGGGGAACCTTTGCCTTTACTTAGACTCGTGGAATCCCCACTGATTCATTGGGCCTGCTTTAATTGCGACTTACTGTGCTGAGCAACAGGATTTCAGCCATTGCCTGAGTGTTTAGTACTAGACTGACATGTGTGCTAGATTGACAGTTGGGTTTTTAAAAATCTCTCCCTTTTTCCATTTAAATATTAAAGGCAAATGAAACTTCAGAAGCAGGTCTCCAGACAAAACTGAAGCAGTTGGCTCGACAAGCACTGGACAGGTAAGCTTCTCAGCAGTTGGTTCAGATATATTGTGTGATGGGTCCCATCAGCTCTGTAGAGTTAAGAAATGTTTTTCACTGCTTGTCTCTCATTTTGTAGAGGCATGGGAAGCCCTCCTGGTAATGTAAGGTTTTTGGAAGCCTTGCCAACTGACAGTATGCCATTCCCACAATGCAAACAGTGCTCAAAAGGTCCCTGGTCTGTAGGGAGAGGGTTTTGCACAAGGACCCTACTGGATCTACCTTGCTTGTTCATGCTTATGTTTAAATGTCGGTGGTAATGTGTTTTTTTAATTGGAAGTTTTGTAAATAAAACAACTGGACCAGTTTTTTTAAAATAGAGGCTCTTATGACCCATGAATTCGTGCAGCCAGTGGTGAAGATCATGGACATTAAAGTCCAGCAGCATGGGAAAATTAGATGTTTCCCCTCCATGTTGGGAGCAAACATACCTTGTGTAGGTAATAGTGAACGTAGCATTTACAGTTTGATGAAGGTCCAGAGGCATTGCACTAACAACAGAATAAGATGTGGTTTTTAATGGGGCGGGTGAGGAAGCCTGTATGAAACTTAAAAGCCTATTCTGATTATCTGTTTTTTGTGTTTAGGCACAGTCTTGGAATAACAGAGTTAAATTTCTGCTCCACCTGATTTCTGTTTGTGCATTTTCTTTAGCAAGAATTAAACAGAGTGGTTTCACTGACACTTTAAAAAAAATCTGATGAGCACAAAGTGACGTAACAAAGTAGGTGAATTGAAATTCTGATATCACTCTTGCTGAGTTTAAAATTGTTTAAATCTTCTTGTTTTAGAGCTGAGGCACTGAAAGACTTAAAGCCATATCAGAAAGACAAACCTGTGGTGAAACAAAATCAGCCTGTGAGGACCTTCTTCCCGCTGGGACCTGATTTTTCCTTGAACGATAAGCCACAGACAGTTAGGCCTGTGCATGCCAGTGAACCTCAAGGTCAACGATACACTGCAGAGGAGATTGAGGTGCTCAGGTAAAGGAAGGGAAGATGTTTTTAACTTCTGTTGTGGGAGGGAGAAGCTTTCTTGGCCTAGAGTTGAGTTACAGTTTGGGAAGCTCCTGAGAGGCTCCCCTTTAGCACTGGCTAGGGCTAAAGACAGGAGATAAGGCCAAAGCAAAGTAGGCAGGGCCAGATATAGCTCCTCACCAGCTGGGACATTTTGCCACCAGTTCTTTCAAAGCACAGCTCCATTGTAGTTATGTCTCTTCTGGAGTTAACCTCAGTGCTGCAGATTCCTGGGTTGCATACAGGAATGCTGTTTCATGCATTCCCAGGCTTTAAGCTGCTTCCTGTCTCCAGTCATTGACTGGAGATAATAGCAAGAGCAGCTTGGCAGCTGAATGGGGAACCTTTATTTTTTAAAGCCAGCACGTGTTATTGATGTTTACAGAAGAGTTTATCCAAATGACCACATGGCACGTGTCCTAATAACATTTTTCTCATAATGCAAATAAAATCAGTAAATAACATTGGCAGAATATACAGTTGGAGGGGGGGAATCCATATTTGGGGGCAAAGAATAAGCATTGCTGCTGGTATTCTCTCCCAACTTTTTGAAGAAAAGCCAAAGGTAAGACTTTGCATAGGACTTAAGGCTACAGTAGTAGTTGCATATCTTGTGAGCTGACAGGTTTAAAAGAGATGTAGCAGCACGGTAGTTTGTGGAAATGAATGTATTTTTTAAAAATCTGGTATTGCTAGATAGCTCCACATTTTGACCAGGGGCAGTGGTCATTTGGTACGTTTGGTATTTCTTAAAGAACAGAATACTGTGTATAGAGCTGCTGTTTTAGTGTCTGGCCGTTCAGTGCCTATGGTGTGAACATATTGCAGTGTAAGTGATGGGGCACTGCAAAGTCATAGCAACAGCACCTTTCCTTGAATGAAGAGGTCCAGATTTCCTTCAGCAAATTAGTTGTACTTCATCTTGACATACTGTTTGAATAGTTCCGAGGCAAATAATAAGCTGTGTTGTGTTAACTGTTAAATGTTCACAGTCAAATTTCTCCACAACCTTGAAAGCAAAAACATTTATACAAATCCCTGAATAAACTCATCGTGTAAACAGAACATTTGACACTAAATTGAAGGAAGAAAAGTACTTTATGCATGAGATCACCCACAGCATCCTAATCAGGTTGACATCCTTAAAATGCAGTGGGGGAGCCTAAGGTTTATTCCAGCTGAACAATAAGAGATTGATATGATAGGTAATAAGCTTATTTTGAATAATATTTTGCTCTTGACACCTTGCATCTTGTCTCAACAGGAAGACGTCAAAAATAAATGGCATTGAGTACGTCCCATTCATGAATGTTGACCTGAGAGAGCGTTTTGCTTTTCCAGTACCATTCTCGTATGTGAATATAAATTTATTTCTGTGCTATTTGAAGTGCTTTCTCATATATTATGATCTCTTATGTTCTTAGGAATTTTCAATGTCAGGTGAACAGCAGTCAAATAGTACCTTTAATCCTTAATGGCAGGGTGTGTGAAGAAGAAAAAACCATTGCTTTCTGCTCCTATTAAGGAACCCATTCAAATTTTAGAAGCAGAGGTATTGCTTAGCATCTGGAGCATCAATGCTAAACATTTTCCAGGCTGCCCATTCCAACTATGCTGTCTTGCTAATTTCTGGGTCAGTTAGAGCCATTCATGAGGATCCTAGTAGCAAAACTGAATTTGGGGTTGGAACATGGAATGTAATGCTGATAAATTGTTATTATATATTAATTGTTTTTATTTTGTCTGTTGTGAGCTGCCCAGAGTAGACAATGTCTAGATGGGCAGCATATAAGTGCAATAAATAAATAAATAAATAAATAAAATATAGGAGGTGGGAGGCTGGGAGCTAGAGGAAGCAAGAATATGGAGTGCTGGGCCCATCTGCTTCTAGGAACTTAAGAGGTAACGAGAAAATCTTCAGGAGAAGACTTCTTTAATTGCCCCCCCCCCAATAATATATGATGCAATAATTTACTAATCCATGGACTTTATACTTAACAAGTAGATGTTTGTTTTTTTAATTTCAGAGATAAATGTGGCAAGTTGCCTTTGTCTCCCAAGCAAAAGGCAATATTTTCTCGATGGGTGCGGCCAGATGAAATAACAAACAATCCCACAATGATCTATACTGTGTCAAGCTTCAGCATAAAACAGGTAAGGAGGGATTTTATTTTTTTAATACGTTTTGTGTGTTTTTTCTTGATCTGCCATTAGAACCAGATTAGAGCTTCTGAATTAATGTTCTTCACATCAAGCAAATGCTATTTTCTCTGTGTATTTCCCCCCATGATTTGTGCTATTTGTATACTGCATTCAAATGGATTTACTCAAATAAATAGTCAACCTTATTGTGTTGCTTTCTAGCAGCTGCATTTACAGTGTGTGGAGCAAAAAAAGGAATTTAACTTTGAATACTTACCCTGACTCAGTTACTTTTGTAAGAAAAAAAGAGGAAAACAGGCTGCATTACTGTCTGAAATGAGGACTGGCTATCTTCTTTCTTGCTCTTTTTTGAGCACCTCCTGCCTTTCTTTTTGAGCACCAAGAGGTCTCACAGGCTTAGCATCTCTCCTCTGCCTCCCCTCCTCCCCGGCATAATGGGTTAATTAGTCCTTGGGTCCTAGTTCAGAAAGCAGAATTGCTGTTTTCTTTGCAGTCATTGGTGTAAAGGAACCATTTATGTGTAATAACAAAGGAAATAGTGGAAACTTTTGCTTTACAAGTTTAGAGGAAAACAAAATATTAAACCCAATCTCAACCATTACAGTAGCCAGAGAATAATGTCCTTTCTGAGTTTGGTCCAACAGGATACCTAACGAATGTTGCACCTAGTTTCTGGAATCCTTACATTGCCAAGAACATCTTTTGCCGTATTGTAGGTTTTGTTTTGGATTTTTAAGAAAATTAGCATTGACAGTTTCTAGTGTATTTGCCTTGAGCAGGATCACAGGTTTTTGCTATTTGTTTATTATGAAAAAGGAAACTAAACTATTTGCTGTTTTCTGTACTCTGTATTCTCTTTTTTCTTCTCAGACCATTGTATCAGATTGTTCTTTTGTTGCTTCACTCGCGATCAGCGCAGCATATGAAAGACGATTCAACAAGAAGTTGATAACCAGGTCAGCTCTGTTTTGTCAACGTGCAGATTTATGTTTCTGTATTATTTTAATTGGAAGTAACACAGAGATGTCTTCTGTATGTATTTTCTGATCATCTCAGCTTGCATTAGAAGACTTCAGTGTGCTACCCTCAAGCACTCTCATCTGTTCATTCACTTCCTGTGTGGTTCAGAAGGTCTTGTTTTTTTCACTAGTTCTGTACAGTGTTTCTCTGCCTTGCCCCCCTTTTAAAAACAATATGGGTTGTTTCGTTCAGTTGTCCACTTGGTGTATCCTCAATCCCACTTTTGCTCCGATCTCTGCCATCTTCTAGTCATTGTTCTCTTGAGTTTCTGCATTTCCATAGGAAAGGTTGTAATTTTTCAATAATAGCTGTTGACCAGCGATGGTGCTCAAGGAGGTGACAGTGTATAGATATTTTTTTCATCTAGAAAAACTTGGATTTAAAAACAAGTTATCATTTGAAAGTGTTTGATTGTCAAGATTGCAGTCCTCTGTGTGGTCAATAAGAGAACACAGTGAGATTGGCTTCTGTGAAGATCAGAATTAGAAAAGAGAGAGTGTATATTGGGTTGGATATAGAGCTATACTGGGAGGGGAGGCGGGTGATGCTGCTGTCCTGTGAGCTGTTGCATAGAGGTTGTGGAAGGCATTGTGTTGCCATGTGTAAGGAGCTGTACAATACTTTGGGCTTGCACACAGCTTGAGACACTGTACAGAAGAGTGCACAATGCCTTTCATGAATAGATGCATTCTTCTAGAGTTCAGATTCCCCTTCTGTCTCGTGACATACTTGTGTTAAATCAATAAAATCCCTCTACTCAAGAAAATTAAGTTATTAGATCAAAGCCATTGCTTGGGACTAAACTTTTCATAGTTGAGTACCTACAGTTTTCTTTCTAAGGCTAATTGAGTCGTAAAGTGTACTGATATAAAAGCAAAGCACCCGATGAAGGCCTGTATTTCTTCATTCTTTCATAATTGCTGAGGCATAAGGTTTCCCTTGTAAGGCCTTGCATATGTATGGTGATACCTAAATCTAACCATATAAATGTCAGACCCTTAATTTTCATACCACAACAAGTCCTTTTGTCTGTAATTGGTGAGTTATATAATTCAGTACTGCCTTCATATGATAATGACACAAACAGAAACTAGTCCAGCAAAAGAATGAAAATGTGCCAATGAGGCATTGTGTAGCCTCAATAACCTCTATTCAGGCATTAGAACACCCCTAGCTCTGCCGCTCCATTGTCACTTTCTGCTTGCAGCGCAGGAGGAATCGGAAGAGATGTTCCTGTCTTCTGTATATAGGCTCTATAGACAAGCAAGAACCCATATCTTCCTGGATTCTTCCTTTTAGGCAGAGCGATGCAAGAACTCTTTCTCTTAAGACTCCTCCATCCTGTGAAGAATATAACGATGGATCAAGGCAGGGCGAGGTGCTTCCTTTTCAGCATGTACAGGACATTTAAATGCCTGAATGGGGCTTAATCTGTGTTTCTTGTGTTTCTTTGATTCCTTTAGAAAAATCCCTGTCCTCTTGTTTCTGTAGTGTTTTGTTTTCCTTGCAGAGTTTTACTTTCCCATGTGAACAGGCATGTCTCCATTCCAAAGCGAGCTAACATGGGATAGTCTTCAGCACCACTCTTACCTGAGCTCTGAATTGATAGTGTTGGGTGTGACATCATTCACAACATGCGTGCAAAATGTAAACTAATCTTTTCCCCCCCTCTCTGTACCTCGTTTCATCAAAATAGCATCATCTACCCACAGAATAAAAAAGGAGAGCCAGAATATAATCCTTGTGGAAAATACATGGTCAAGCTACATATCAATGGTGTCCCTAGGAAAGTAAGTAACTGATTATTTGTTTATTTGTTTGCCTTATTTATAGACCACCTTTCTCCTGATCGGGAGACTCAAGACGGCTAACGGTATTCAAAAGAATAGAATAGCTAAAGGATAAAAGGGAGAGGCCAACCCGGTCTCTCAAAGAGAGAGTATTCCATAACCTGGGAGCAATCACAGAAAAGACCTTCTCTTGTGTTCCCCCATTGCTCTGGTAATGGGACTGAGAGCAAGGCCTCCTCTGATGATCTTAAGTGCCAAGAAGGCTCATATGGGGAGATGCGGTCCTTCAGTTAGTTACTTGCTTAACTCATTGTACCAGGAGTTCTTCCATCACACTGAACAATTGAGTTAATGTCATAGTATTGTGTGGCTTGGCCACTTCACCTTTTTTTATTTTCTCCAGAAGGTCTTTATCCCAGGTATAGGCTTCTATTTGGGCTGTCCGTTTGATCTCTTTCTCCCTCCCTCTCCAGGTGATAATTGATGACCTGTTACCAATAGATCACAGTGGAGAACTTCTCTGCTCTTATTCCAACAACAAAAATGAACTCTGGGTATCATTGATAGAAAAGGCATACATGAAGGTCATGGGAGGCTATGATTTTCCAGGGTCAAATTCAGTGAGTACTCATTTCTTCATGTCATGAAGTGAACCGTTTATTTGGGCAAATGTTCTATGGGAGATCCCTCCTGTCATAGCATAGGCTAGAGAAGATAAAATAGATGGTTCAAGACCTGTGGGAAAAGGCATATTACCATTTGAGGGCAGAATCCTGTTCTGTTGTTCCACTTTGTTAGCAATCCATTGTGTAAGCAGTTGATTTTTGAGGATAAGGAAGTATCCAGTACCTCATTAATGCAAGCAGAAAATCTGTTGGTTTAAACAGGCGCTCTGTACAATCCCCCTTTTGCAGTGATGACCAAACAGAAATATGCTGGTAGAGTGGAATGCTCCACAGGCATTTCATCAGGATTTTGCCCAGTGTATTGAGGTGTGAATCGTTTTTCAGCAGGATAAATCATCTCTGTTGAGAATAAGTAATATTGTGAACCAGGTCCTTTAAAGGAATAGTGGCAGAAAACACGGCATGTCTTTACGGAGGCCTCATACTCTAAAGATGAAACTGTGGATACTAAAGATGTGCAGATTTATAAATTTTTTGGACTACAACTCCCAGACCTTCTCTGAGGAATTCTGTGAGCTGTAGTCCAAAACCACAGATCTGCGCACCACTAAATACACAATATTGAGCTGTACCCCATTTCCTTGATTTCTAGCCACTGCCCCTTGTCACTATCACATTTTCAGCTTAATCTTCTGCGGCTGTGAGGGAAGTGTTATACTTGACACCAAAGGTAATAAAAGGAAAGAAATTAAACCCTGTAGTTCTGTCTGTCCTGAACTCTAATCTGAAAGTTTCTGGTGGCTGTTCTAAAATTCAGTGTATCAGGTGAACAAGCAAGATGAGCATTCTGTATTTTTAGAGTGTAACTGCTTCTCTTCTATTTAGGCATAATACACCGGGAAGGGGGGGGGGGGATAAAATGTGCGATTTTCATAAATTTGTGTTCATTGAAAACAGGAGTGTTTTTCTTCATATCGATCCAGGTGAGCAAAATGCAGCCTTCTAAATGTGGTTGGATTGCAACTCCCAGCATTCCTTGGGAGTTACAGTCCAACAGCATTTGGAGGACTGCACTCTGAGCGCCTCACCATAGATGACACTGATACAGCTCAGCTCTGAATTGTTCTTCCTTTTTTGTTCTGCCTGTGTTTCAGAACATTGATCTCCATGCACTGACAGGGTGGATACCTGAACGGATTGCTATGCACTCAGACAATCAAACTTTTAACAAAGACAGTTCCTTCAGAATGCTTTACCAAAGGTAATCTATCCTCTAGGGCAGCGGTCCCCAACCTTTTTGGGACTGCGGACCGGCTGAGCCTCTGAGGAGGGCGGGGCACCCCCCGTGCTTGCGCTCTTGGGCGCATGCGTGCGGGGGCGCATGTGCACGCGTGCGGGGGCGCATGCGTGAAGGGGTGGGGGAGCACTCACGCCAGTGCTGGCATGCACGTGCAAAGCAGCTGTGGGGAGGGGAGTGTGTGGGGGGGGGCAGGAAGTCTGTCTCCGCAGCCCAGTCCGGCTCAGGCCACGGACCGGCACCGGGCCGCGGACTGGGGGTTGACGACCTCTGCTCTATGGTTACGGTTATATAAACAGAACAGTGTGATGGTGCTGTTTGTTGGAGCCCCCTGCTGACAGTAGTTTTAAAAATGAAAATAGATCAACATGTTTTTGACTGCATCTGTATCTGTGTCTTTGCTTCTCTTGAAAAAAGATAGATTTAGAAGATGGCATGTAGAACTTATCTGGGGAGTGTTGTGTTTCAATTCCTTGATCATTAACTAGTTTTAAAAAGAAGTGGGCAACATATGCACCTCTTTTGGATGGGATAGATATACATATGTTTTTCAGCACATCAAAAATAGTAGAGTGAGAAGCTGAGGCTGTGATATGTTTGCTGTTCAAACTTTGTATGCTTCAGATTCCACAGCTAGGTGTGGATGACTTCGGGAAATGCTTAGAATCTGACTTCATTGGAAGTATTAAGTTCTGAAGTTTCTATGGAAGTCATTGGTAGTGGCTGCAGTTCCTGAAAGTAGCTCTTCAGTATTTTCTACTCTCCTGTATTCCTGCCCCAGCCACCTCTGGGAAGCCCCAGTTTGCAGTCACTGGTTTTCAGCTTTCCCAAGTGCCCTCCACCAACTTTTATTCCTCTTTAGAGCAGTAGATGGGCAAGCATGGCATGAGAAACGTCAATCGGCACCAATTAACTCTTTTTGGGAGCATCCACTAAAGCAAATTTTCTTATTCTTGGTGGCCAGATTTCACAAAGGGGATGTGCTTATTACAACAGCTACTGGAATGATGACAGAAGAAGAAGGAGAAAGATGGGGTTTAGTGCCTACCCACGCCTATGCTGTTCTGGATATTAGGGAATATAAGGTATCTTTTACCATCTTTGATTTTACCACATCTGTTTCTATATGTGTCTATCTGTGGCACTGCTCAAAGTCTACTAGGGAGAGAAGCCTTGATTGATGTTGTTTTTAATCAGGTTTATCCAAATGTACTAAGAATATAATGAGTTCCTTTCCTGTACTCATAAGAAAATTGGTTAGTGGAATAATCCAGGTATTCTGTATTCCCTGCTTCTCTAGGGGCTTCGATTCCTCCAGTTGAAAAATCCCTGGAGCCACCTACGCTGGAAAGGAAGATACAGTGAAAATGATGTGAAGAACTGGACCCCTGACCTTCAGAAGTACCTAAATTTTGATCCCAAAACAGCCCAGAAAATAGACAATGGTAAAGAAGTAGTGTATAAGAAACATGATTACAGCTGGCTCCTTTGTCCCCAGGCCATTTAGTAGAATAGGAAAGGAGCACTGGAAATTTTGAAGAAATCCCACCTTGACAAATCCCTGTCATGATAAGAACTAAGCATTCTAGTCCTTCTGTCCATGATGGACAGTGGAAAACGTGAAGTGTCTAGCTGGCATTTCACTTGCAAGCTTCACTTCCTCCCTGTACGTAGGTGGGCCTTAGAGAATGCATATAGCTATTGACGAAACACAGTTGGTCAGTGACACAATCTTACACACTTACCTCAGAGTAAGCCCCACAGGAGACAGTAGGACTTCCTGCTGAGTAGGCGTTCTTAGGATTTGCACAATGAAGCTTAGTGCTTTGACTCAACTAAGAAGGTAGGGTTAATTATTTCAACTGATTCCTGCTGTGTGCCTTTAAACTTTCACTCAGCAACAGAAGAAGCAAAACCAACTTTGAAAAATTTGCTGTTGTTTGGTTTTTAAGCGATAGGATCAAAACTGCAAAAGCAAGTGTAATTAAAGTATTCAAATCCCTGTGTGGAATAAAAGTGCTTTCTTTACATAGTTATTTTCTGTTACTATATATAAAAATCACAACACAACAAGTAATTAAAACAAAACTCCTGATACAATTCAATACAGTGGTGCCTCGATTTAACGAACGTCCCGACATACGACCAATTCGAGTTACGACCAGCTCCGGCCACAAAATTTTGCTTTGACTTGTGGCTGGAGCTTCGAGTTACAACCAGAAAAAGGCAGGGAAAAAAGGCGGGGAATTCAAATTGCTAACTGTTGGTGGCGAAGAGGCTGCTTCTTTGTAGCTCTTTCGCCCCAGCGGTTAGAGAGTGTGCGATCGGAGGAGGCTTCGGAGTAAGGTAAGGTACTGCTTTCTAGTTTTTAAAAACTGTTCTGGGTGGGTTTTGCAGCGTGGTTTTGGGCTGGGTGGTGGGATTATGTTTCTATGCTGTGATGGGTCTTGCAGGGTTTGTTTGTTTTTTGGGTTTTTTCCCCATTTCCGATGAGTCTTGCGGGGTTTGTTTGCTTTTGGGGTTTCCCCCCCCCCCCAGTTCCGATGGGTTTTGCGGGGTTTGTTTGCTTTTTGGATTTTTTTTCCCCATTTCCGATGGGTCTTGCACAGTTTGTTTGGTTTCGGGTTTTGTGTGTGTGTGTGTGGTTTTTTTTTTGTATTTCCAAAGGGTCTTGCACGGTTTGTTTGCTTTTCTTTTCTTTTTTCCTTCGGCTGGAACGGATTAATCACATTTCCGATGGGTCTTGCTTTTGTGTGTGTGTGTGTGATTTTTTTCTTCGGCCGGAACGGATTAATTCCATTTCAATGCATTCCTATGGGAAATGGTGCTTCGACTTACGACCGTTTCGAGTTACGACCGGAGTTCCGGAACCAATTAAGTTCGTAAGTCGAGTCACCACTGTAGTAGCAATAACACTGTAGACAAAAAATTCAGTAGTCTCTCTATGTGCTAGGTATAACTCAGCTGCAATTCAGAGCACACTCTCCTGGGAGTTAAGTGCCAGTGAATTGAGTGTCCCTAATATACAAGGTCACATTGTCTTCATT
This sequence comes from Intellagama lesueurii, assembly GCA_037013535.1. NCBI lineage: Eukaryota > Metazoa > Chordata > Lepidosauria > Squamata > Agamidae > Intellagama > Intellagama lesueurii. Next base: position 77,660,444 of record JBAJHW010000006.1, read on the forward strand.
CTCTTCTCTCTAAGTAATCCATTGCATTTATGCCAAAGCACAGATGTACAAAGAGTTTCCTTTGCTATTTACTGATTCATCATCAGTGATGTTTAATTCCTTGTGCTGCTAAGATACCTCCTGGGACAGGGTGCACAGTCATTGTGCTTCTAAGGCCCACAACCAGTGTCCACTTTGGGGAACCAAGGCAGCATTTATGGGCAAGCCCATATGCACATATACGCCTCCCCCCATAGAATCCTCAGCATGCAGATATATGAGAGGCTTAACTATTTTTCCCTGTCTACTAAGATGAAAGCCCCTCCCATCCCTAACAGTCACTATTAAAATTGCCAGTTTTCTGTCACTTCTGGCAATAAGAAATGAGCCATCTCGGAAGCCAAGGTGCCAAAACTTTTTCTCTATAGTGCAGCTGATCATCTAGGTTCAAGGGAAAGTAATTGGCCTCTTGCCAGCTTTGGGAGCTCCAAGGGGGTCACCAAGAGCCATCTGGAGCTCTAGGGACTTCAGCCTCTTCTGTAGGAGATACGTTCAAGCGGTTTGTCTCTTCTGTAGGATTATAACATGTGCATATTAAATTTGCTTTTAAAGGGTATATTACATTTTAAACCCACGTGTTTTTCCCTCTTGTAGGGATTTTCTGGATTGCCTGGGAAGATCTGTGCAAGTATTATGATGTTATTTATTTGAGCTGGAATCCAGGTCTTTTTAAAGAATCAACATGTATTCACAGGTTTGTCCAATAGAAAGTGATGTGAAGTGCATTTATTCCCAGTATTCCTATAATTTTATTTTTCTGGGTACCCTAACATAACATAACATAACATAACACTGGATAAATCTAATATAGTATGTGGCTGTTATTGTTTCAAAACTCTTTACATGATGCACAGTGATTTTATAGGGTCTGAAATATTTCTTTGATTTTGGTTTATTTTCTGTTCTTTTCCCAACTATATAATTTCTTTGTTCAGGTATTCAATCTTACTTACTATTTTTACTGTTTCTTCTACTCCCTACTCCCACAAGCCACATGGAGCCTCCCATGGCCTCTGTTCATACATTGTCTGTGTAGTATAGAGCAGCGGTCCCCAACCTTTTTGGGACCGCGGACCGGCTGAGCCTCTGAGGAAGGTGGGGCACCCCCCCGCGCTCGCACGCGCTCTCGGGCGCATGCGTGAAGCGGTGGGGAGCATGCATGCATGTGCCAGCGCCGGCAGGAGCGCTTCCCCACCCCTTCACGCATGCGCAGGAGCGCCTGCACGCCCTCATGTGCTCGGGTGCATGCGTGAAGGGGTGGGGGAGCGCTCACGCCGGCACTGGCACACGTGCACAAAGCAGCTGTGGGGAGGGGAGTGCGTCCGGGGGGGGCAGGAGGTCTGTCTCCGCGGCCCGGTCCAGCTCAGGCCACAGACCGGCACCGGGCCGCGGACTGGGGGTTGACGACCTCTGGTATAGAGGACTTTTTCATATTCAGAGAACTAGTCCAGGGGTCATTGGCTTGAGCATTGTCTCGTAAACGTTTGGCAGTGCTCAGAGCACAGAACTGGATTACTGTGACATGTCATAATGCCATTATCTCAGCATTCATATGTCCTTGATATATATTTCTGTAGTCATTCCTTTGCTTTGGTCCTTGTAAGGTTCAGAATTTCTGCCTAACTTGGTGGTTTAAACACCTGGCTGAGGAACCAGAGCTTCACAGTTCAATTCCCCACTGTACCTCCTAGGAGAAGGGCAGCCTGTGTAGCCACGGGCAAGCTGTAGTCCCAGGTTGCCCCCAGAAGATGGGAATGGTAAACCATGTCTGAGTACTCTTTATCTAGAAAGCCTGAAAAGGATCACGATGAGTCCAATTTGACTTGACAGTACATTATTAATAATAATATTTTATACTTACTGTCAGAATCCCTGCCATTCAAAATTGATGTAAACTTTAGTGGAAAAATTAATAGGAGTAATTAAGTTTTGTATGCATGGATTTCATCTCCTTTACATTAACAAAACATTGTTTGCTTTCTCCTCTCTCTTTCTCTTTTTTTTAGTACCTGGGATGCAAAACAGGGTCCAGTGAAAGATGCTTACAGTTTAGCTAATAATCCACAGTACAAGCTGGAGGTTCAGTGTCCACAAGGTGGTGCTGCCGTGTGGGTTCTCCTCAGTAGACACATTACTGACAAGGTACTCGCTCCATGCAAGTGTTCTTCTTGTGTTTTTACACCTACCAGGAGCAAGAGAGTAAAAGGAATCGCACACTTCATGGAAGTGTTTCTGTTCTGCCAAATGAAGTGTTTCTAGGCCCTGATTTCTGCACCAGGCTGCTGGTTTTCTTCCTGTTGCGTTTGAGTGTAGTATGGATTCTCAAACAGTCTGCTGTGGCATACCACTAAGCCACTGGGAAATGCCTACCGTGCTGCAAAAACTGCAATGATAAGTTCCTGTGAGCACACAGTTTCCGCACACGCTCACAACAGCTGCTCACTGTATTGGTGCCTATGCCTTTACTCTGGCCTTGTTCCCTCTGACCAGTCAGCCTCCATCTTAAAGGCCTGCCCAGATCAGGAGCTCTGAAGGCAGGTAATTCTTACCATTGGGCACTCTAAAAATAAAACCTGTCATATGTACGAGCGAATTGTGCCTGTCAGAAATTTGGACTGTGAAATCACCTTCCAAGTTATGGCTTTCTGAGTGAGTAAAAAAAACCAAAAATTCAAGTCAAGCACTATGTGAATAGGAAAATAGAGAGTAAAAATAAAGTTTGTTTCAGGATGTGTATGGGGATAAACTAATATTTTGAACTATTTTTCTACAGGATGACTTTGCACGGAACCGAGAGTTCATCACAATGGTTGTATACAAAACAGATGGGAAAAAGGTTTATTACCCTGGTATGTGCACCAATGTTCCCACCTCACTTTTCATGAATGAGAAAACCTTTATAACAGTTGTCCCCTGTTCTTGAGAGATAGTTGGTTGGAATGGGATGCTCATCACGGGAGAATTGACTATAACAGTTTCCTGTTTCCTGTTTTCTCTTGTTTTTATCAGTATGTTTGCTAACAGTCAGTAAGAAAACTGAAAACGGGTCCGTTCAGGCATCGTGGTTAAATACCCCTTAGCAGGTGGCAAACAAACCTAGTTTCTCCTAGTCTCTCATGCTCTCCCTTCTCTTTCCTCCACATAGCCAGAAGGAGTTTTTCAGAAGTGTCTGCTTCTACAATTGTTGATTCATGTAGAATGTGCTCTGTTGCCTCTAACCCAAGAGTTGGTTTACAAACTCAGATTGTTTATTTGTTAATGGTTAATTTCGACAAGTCAGCTGTTTTAAACCACTGAAGTTGAAGTGTTTAGAATGGGTATACTTTAGATTAATCACAGATTCCTAGGTTTGTACATAATGGCATGCTGCACTTAATCAAAAGTAGAAAGAAAGCCTTCCAAACTGCCAGCTTGTCATGCAGAGGTATTGGAGGGGATTCAGCCGGAGTATGTGAATCTGCAGGAGGTGACTGCTTTTTCACCATAACATCTGAAAATCGCCTTTGACTGCTTTTTAATCATCATCATCTCAGAATTGCAGAGCTGGAAGGGACCTTATGGATCATTGAGTCCAGCTCCTGTCAAGGAGGCACAGTGGAGGATCAAACTCCCAACCTCTGGCTCTGCAGCCAGAGACCTTAAACCACCAGCCTATCCAGCAGTTCTACTCTAGCAGTTTTCTGCAAGGAGTCTGTTTTTTTTTAAATTAGCAGAATCTGCATTTGTTTTGCTTTATCACAAATGTCTTCTGTTCATGTTAAATTCACACATAAGATTTTCATCTATACCAGGATGGGCAGCACATTGTCTAAGGGTCACATTTGTCCCCCTTACCTATTTTACAGCCAGCTCTGCAGTCTAAACTGTGACATCTTCTTTCTCCCTTCCTGTTAGCTTCAGAAAAAATAGATTTTCTGCCTTACAGTCTCACATGATCCCATAGTGCAGGGAATCCTCTAGCACCCTCCTGCATCACAGAGAGAGCTGCTACTATAGTGACAGCAAATGTGCCAAACTTCATAGTCAATAGTTGCAGCAGAAGGTGACTGGATTGCATCCACTATGTTCTAGCAAATTGCATGTGGCTCACAAATGCTATGTGAAAGCATTTCCAAATATACATATTTTTTTCTTTTTCAGCTGATCCTCCACCATATATTGATGGGATTCGAATCAACAGTCCACACTACCTGACCAAGATAACATTGACTTCTCCAGGAACCCATACATTTACTCTGGTGGTTTCACAGTATGAGAAGCAGAACACAATTCACTATACTGTCAGGGTATGTGCTTATTGGGAGCCTTGTGAATAGGGGTGGGTGTGTATGAGGGGGATAAATGTGCACCATCACGAGCAGCAGCCATTTTAAGATGTGGTGGGCATTTGCTTCAAGGCAGTTTCTAGCAGCAAGTGACTAGGCAAGTAATTATTTTACAGCTCCATTTGTATAAGGATTATATTAGAGACACTTAATACATAGCTGTGGGAAGCATCATACAGATACTACGAACAGAACTTGTTCTACTGGGAAAGTCTTACATTGGGTTTGTCTATGTGGCTGAGCTGCAGTGGGTTAAATGGGGTTGCTAGGTCTGGTATGCCAATCCTCACATCCAAGGATTGTGTGCAATCCTCACATCCAAATGGCATATGGACATCAAGCAACCTTGTCTGGTGCACAGCAGCCTTCCATCAATTTGCTAATATATCAAAATGGCTTAAGAACAAAGTCATTTCACAATATTGGCAAATTAAGCACTTCTTTGGTTTTGTGGAGGGACTGAGGAAGTGAAAAAAAACCTTTAAATTTATTATTAGAGTGGTGAATATGCACTGTGTCACTTTAAAACAGTGTTAGGTATGCATATTTACAAGTTAGGTATGTGTATTAGGTATATCCTATACCTACCTAATACACATTCCCAAAGTTATTTTTAAAGTGATGCAGCGTATATTCACTGCTTTAATAGACACCTTTCAAAAGTTTTTTTCCGGAGACTTCCGGCTTGACGCTGCAACAAGACAGCAGCAGGAGGACGGAGCTCCATCCCCTGGGCTGAATTCCAACCTGTTTGGGACCCCCTAGGAGGTTAAAACCACCCCGAAGTGGTGGTGAAATGGGGGAGAAGCCTATTGATCATGGGGGGGACGGTGGTTACCCATGTTTGATCTAGGAAACTCCCCAATCAACCAGCGGGTGGAAACAAGCAGCTGAATTAGCTTGCTTGCAAGTCGTCGGCAGCCGGCAAATGAAGAAGCGATAAATCAGTCAATTTAACATCACCATTACCACTGGGTGAGATACAAAATCTTAACTATACTGCTCTATGATTATCCCTGGAACAGAAATAAGTTTCTCTTAGCCCCAACACTAAATAGAGCAGCGGTGGATCTGGAGAAGGTGAAAGAGACGCAAAGGGACACAAAGAAAATAAATTGGACATTAATTAAACACTTAATTATACTTCAAGGAAGGAAGTTTGGTATTACTTTGGCGTTAAACTTAAGAAATGTTCCTCTTAAAAGTATTTTAGCCAAACAACGCTGGGAGTAAAACTGTTTGTTATGGCTATCTTACAGTGTTGGCAAAAAGCCCAGAACATGACCTTGAATACTCAAACTTGGAACTGTGTTTTGACTTTCCTTTTTTTCTTCTGAGAACTGACTAAAACATAGACAATTAACTTTGGAAAGTCTAATACAAACATCAAGCGAACGGGGCTGTCAACTTATGTCAGAGACTGGATTCAAAATTAACCCTAAAGGTGATCAGTTTACTAAAGTAGACTTATTGAAGCAATTATTGATGAAACTGGACTGACTGCTCTAAGCTACTGGACATCTTTCACTTGAAATACAAGTACTTGGCATCTTGGGACATAATGCTACAACAAGGGAAATTTTGGGATGAAACAAAATCTACCCTTCAAGCAATCTTAGAAATAGTGAGATCCCATAACAAAGAGGTGAAATCATTCAAGGAGCAACTAAAGAAGGACTATATTCAACAGGAGACAGGGAATAATGAACAAGGAAATGTGAGGGTGGTGGATGATGTATGCCAACCAAAGGAAGGGCTGGAGGAAATCAGAGGAGAAAATTTAGGAGATTTAATTCTAACCCTAGAGCCGAGGAGAATTTTAGCTGTATTAAGGGAAGATAAGGGGAGAAAATCAGCAGAATTAATTAAAAATAGCCTGGAAGATCTATTGGAGATAGATCAAGTGCATAAAGATCTATTGGAGATAGATCAAGTGTATAAAATGTTTTCAGATGATACAAGGGACGGCAGAATGTTTAGAGAGATAGAAACAAGAATTGGGAAAAGACAAATAAGGAGATACTTAGAAAGATGAAAAAGGGAAAAATATTAAGGTGGCCCTCAACGTTGAAAGCATGTATATACCTAACTTCTGGAATTGTAAAGGGGCATATCTTATAAATAAAAAAAGGGAATTAAACTGAAATAAAGGATCATTTTTCTTATTTTTATCATAATTTTCTGTTTTCCCACCTTGAGCATTACTAATCATTATTGTTTTGAATTGTTTTTAACTGTTTTAGTTATAATGTTTGGTGGAACCCGCCCGGAGCAGACTTTGTCTAAAAGGGCGGGATAGAAATCGAATAAATAAAAATAAATAAATAAAATCACTAATCAGGGTAAAGGCATAACACGGTTTTTAAGGTAAATTGAAGCTTGATATAAGGATGGGGCAAAACAAATAGTACTAAATGAATATACATTAGATATGATATTGATATAGACATGATAGAAAATGTGGAGATAGAAATGGCTAAACAATTATATAAAGAAAATCTGTATAAAATGCTTTAGATAACATCTGTTATATGTTAGGAACCTACTCAGTTATTATTGGTATAAAATACAAAGTTCGTCGGTTAAATCACCTCAAAATTATATAGATTTGGAACTGGAATTACTTTTATTGGGTATGTTATTAGAGGCTTTTGAGAACATTGTATACTGTGAGAGCAATACTATGATAGTAGCCAATATTGTATACTAAAATACACACATGGAACGGTTTAAATGTTTAAAAAATGTATAGATTTTGAAGAGACAATTAAGAAGACACCAAGATGCAAAAAACAAATAATTATAAGCAGCCCATGTAACACGATGTTTAACAAGCACGAATTGAGTGTACCCTGTTTCCCCGAAAATAAGACTTAACCTGAAAATAAGCCCTAGTACAATTTTTCAGGATGCTCGTAATATAAGCCCTACCCCCAAAATAAGCCCTAGTTGTGAAATCCTACCATCCACCATTGTGCAGCAATCAGAAGAAGATAACATGACTGTATTTGAATAAATGTAGATTGTTGTACATGAAAAAAATAAAACATCCCCTGAAAATAAGCCCTAATGTGTTTTTTGGAGCAAAAATTAATATAAGACCCTGTCTTATTTTCTGGGAAACACGGTAGATAGATTGAAAAACTAATAAAATGTTTTTTTTATAAAAAGTTTTTTTTCCATTTCCTTGTCCCCTCCACAAAGCCAAAGAAGTGTTTAATTATCATAGAGTGGCTCTCTTCACAACATTGGCAAATTAAAAGAGGAAGACTCACTTTGGTTCATTTCCAGCAATCACATATGCTGGGAGCAAACCAAAACCAAACAATCCTACCCAGACCAAAGAAGTAGATGCCTCTGACAAGACTCAGAAAGGAGTCAGCAGGACTGCTCTGGGAGCAGGCCGGTTTGCTCCAGCAAAGACATCATCTGTTCACCATCTTTAGGAGCACACCAGCCTGTCTTTGCAGTAGACCAAACAGTGGGTTAAATGCCCATGTAGTCAACTTCATGGTCTCACTTCTCCATTTTTGTACATGTGTGTGAGAGTAGAGCAATCATTTTGTGTGGTTGTAATAATCAAACACAGTATCATGTCCAAATGCTGAGACACTGGTCAAATCCTGCAAATGGGTCTACTGTAACTGCAACTTACTTTAGCTTAGTAAGGCACAGTTAGAATAGGCCCATTTGAATCGCTGGAAATTACAGAGGAGTTGACTAGACAAATTTTCATTGATTCAGCGGGCGTACTCTAGTGCAATTTACTGTGTTAAGCTATAGGATTTGGGCCACAGACTATTAGTTTGCCTTAGGTCACAATGAAGTTAAAAAGTTAAAGTTCTAGAATTTCACTAGAAGCAAACTTCTAAGTGAATTTGGGGGTTCTCTCTCAGATGCTGTATCTGAAGAATTGTGAGAAAGTTTAAAACTGTTGGAGATACTGTTAATGGGAAGCTTTGCTTCCCTGGAGTAGATAGTTGCTACATTATGTGTTGCCTGAAGAAATCTCTGGCACACAGCAGCTTACAAACATTGGTATTATTTGTTCCTTAAAATTGCTTAATATCCCACTGTCAGTGTAGAGAGAGAGGAGAACTTACATTCAATCCCTCTGTTAACTCCCATCCTATCTAATCATTTTGGAGTTCTTGCTCACCTAGAACAGTTATTTCCTCTGTACAAAAGGCGGTGATTGTTAAATATTGGGAGGCATTAGAGATGTTGTAACTGCTTGAAGAATCAGAAGACCACTGGAGGCAAAGCTGTTGCTGTTCTAATCACTGTTGATCAAGCAATGTGTACTTTTCTCAGGAAGGCTCTAGTTTTCTTAGCGTTCAGGTTCAGTAGAAATTTTCCCTCCATAAAGGCCAGTTCTTCCCTCTTTCTCTTCTCTTTTCACTTTAAAACAAATCCCTGAAGCAATAGTGAACATTTCTTTCAGATCCTCACATGTTGTAGAAGACATGTAACTGTTTGCAAAGGTTGGTTTGTCTTGCAAAGATCTCCATGCACATGTGGTTTTTCAGTAAGAGAGAAACCAAAAAGTACAGTTTTTGCTTTGTTTCAGCACGGCATTTCCCTATTAGTCTTCCTTTCACTGATTTCGTACTATGAACCACTGTGTTTTGTTGTATTTCTCCCTTAACATAGGTGTATTCAGCGTGCAAGTTTACCTTCTGTAAGATCCCAGCACCGTACACTGTATCCAAACGGGTAAGGAATAATTAAGTTTGCTCTAATGATACTGGAAGATAGACACACATGTGGAAGGATACAAGTTCCTCATTATATTCTTTTGCTGGGTTTTCATTATGTGACACTAGGAATAAACATAGGCTTTGTTAAACACAACCTGTAATGAATGGATTTCAGATGCCATTCTTAACCTCTAGATGACGTGGATGATTCACTTGTCCTCGTGGCCAGCTTTGCTTAAGTTTATCCAGTGGTTCTGTTGATTTGGAGGCAGCCTCTTTGGAAGGGACCACTCCATTCCAACTGTCTGTTGAAAGGTTATGAGAATTAGAAGAGCTGAGATATCTCTAAAGCAGGGGTGAGGAATCTTTGGCCCTCTGAATGTTTTTGAACTGCAGTTCGCACTATTGCCGAGCTGGCATAAGCAAGAGAGAGATGATGCAGTCCCACAATGCATGGAAGGTGATAAGTTCCCCATCAGTGCTGTAAAGGTATATAGAGTCTCCTGCTTTAAAATCTCAAGTGGGTTTCTCACACTCTGCTACCAGAATCGAATACTCTTCAGTGTCTTCTCTCTTTAGAGACATAAGCAGTTCAGGGGTTTGCAGTTGCAGACCTGAAAAGGACTTGGACCATTTAGCATGAAACCTTCGCTAAAGCAAGAATACTGTATAGTGCTCATTCTTGCAGTAATTAGTTTCTATATCACTCAATGTCCTGTTTCCACAAAAGTACGTACTGCAGCTAGTTAAAGTGTTGATCTAAAAACATGTTCGTAGTGTTATCTTGAGTGACTTTGAAATCAGTGTTCTAGGGAAGTGTTGGAGGATGGAAGAAGATGAGGAAAAGGCTAAATGGAAACAGTGTATTAAAAAAAGAAAGATACCAATGTGCTAAGAAGCCTTTGGACTTGTTTTCTCAGGTGAATGGGCAGTGGAAAGGTCACAGTGCTGGTGGATGTGGGAATTTTAGAGAGACATCCAAGAACAATCCTATTTACCAGTTCCAGTTGGATAAGACTGGGCCACTCCTGATTGAACTCAGAGGACCAAGGTTAGTGCAGAATTAAACAGAACCATGCAGTAAATGTAGTATAATATGATACAAAAAATATAGACTTGTTGACAAACTCAAATCCTGCCTAGGGATTGTTGCATACTGCATTTATTTGGATTTACCTGTGAAGTTTGAGCCAGATCCTGCTCACTGATTTTAAGCATCATCAGTAGCAGAGGTGGGCAATGTGCAGTCAACGGGACCCAAAGGCAGCCCCTTAGAACCCATACACCCCCAGAAATCTTTTTCCAGGGGTGGCATAAGGGTCAATTTTGTCATGTATCGAGAGCTCTCTAGTGCCCCAGAATCCCCCCATAACTCAGATCAATTTAAATTTAATGTTCTGTTATGATGTGTGATGTGTCATATTATGTTATGACATAATATGAATAGGCCAGAAAGGGACTTTGAGTTTTAAAAAATACTGTAACAGGAAGAATGGGGTGAAATTTGTAGGAGCGATGTGGCCTCCCAAGATTCAAGGATAGTCATGTGCAGCCCCCCCCCCCCCCGACCTCCACAGGTCACCTATTTCTGATTTATAGCATTATGAGCAGCTACAAAGCTGTTTCTAAGAATTACTGTTGAAGAAAGTGAAAAGTTGTAGTCTTGATATCAATGCCTATAGTTACATGGAAGCACAAAATGTACACAACTCTGGGGAAAAAAAACTTCCTGTAATCTTGTAAGATAAGTTTCCATAATAGCCTTTCTATAAAACCTTGTGTTCAAAAGGAAAACTTCTGTTTGATTCACAGGCAGTACAGTGTTGGGCTTGAGTTGGTGACAGTTTCTACTGTGAGTGAACCCGGTCCTTTGGGTTTTCAGAAAAAGAATAGTGGTGATTACAGGTAACAACTTGTTTGGTTTGTACATATTTGGTTGTTTTGCTCCAGATCTTACATATACTAAGTCAAAATCTCTTTCTGTTCTTCCCCAAGGTGTGGATTTTGCTATCTGGAAGTTGAGACTGTACCTGCTGGTGTTTACAATGTTATTCCAAGCACTTTTCTTCCTCAGCAGGAAGGACCATTTTTCTTGGACTTTAATAGTGCTTCCCCTCTTAAGGTTTCACAGCTGCAATAAGATAGTGTGGCTGGTCCAGTGTCTTTTTTCCAGAATATGGAGAAACTGACAAGTTGGCTATCCTTCTGGAGGGCAATCAGAGAAAATCCTTAAAATGTTTACATGGAATGCACAAAGGATATGGACTCACAGAGAATCACTCTCCAAAGTTGAAACCACGAGCCCTTACACCCAGTGGTTTGTAGCATTCTCTGAAAGCACAGAAATCTGAGTGATGCCTTGCTTTGTCTGTAACTAATACTTCAATAGTGGCAGTATTGAGGACTAGCAAAGGAGAATGCTTCAGTTTCATTTTGGTCTGGTAAAATGTGCTTTATATTGCATGGCTCAGCTTTTGAGAATCTGGCACCTTATATTTTTATCAGGGTTTGGTTTTAAAATGTCTGCCTCTTCTTTTCTACCATCTGGCTTCCCAAAGTCTTTTTTTTTTAACCAGGTTCCTTCCTTCCTTCCTTCCTTCCTTCCTTCCTTCCTTCCTTCCTTCCTTCCTTCCTTCCTTCCTTCCTTCCTTCGTCTTTGTCTTCTTTTCAAATAATACGATCAAATACCTCTAGTTATCTCTGTCTTCATCTGGAATCCTGGACTTGTGAGAACACTTTGCTTGGCCTTCTGCTTGATAGGCACGAAAAACAGTTTTGGCTTGACAGGCACCAGTAGTCTGGTCTGCTTCTGATCAGGTGCAACAGAGTTCTTGGCTGGTGCTTGCTCTGTATTTTTTGCTGGTGAGGCTTAATGGAAAACTAGTCTAGGGCAAGGGGAAAAGATCTGTGCCAAACATCTGATCTAACACAGAGAATACTTGTATAAAGTGATACGAATCATATGCTTCAGACTTTCCTTACGGCACATTCATCAAAATGCCATTGGTGTACCTCCTTCAGTTCCACGCTGTTAGTCCAATCTCCAAGACGCATTTTATGAGCTCTACATTTGTGCTACACACACTGCTTTGTTACGTGTCTTATGAGGATAGTTTTTGGGTAGTGCAATTTCACACCATCAGGGATGAAGAGTCAGACATAGTCTCATGGCTATATATTACCAATGGCCTCTCTCCAGCTACTTGTAGCAAGTAACATCTCAAATGCATAAGTATGTCTGACAACAGCTCTTTTTGGACGCACTTTATCGCATATCAGCTAATTTAGTTTTGGTAGTTCGTGTAATTATGTCTTGCTCAGAAGGAAAGACAGATGCTTTCTATCCTTGTCACGCTACAGAGATGTGTGAGCATGTTGATGGGTCTAAAGAGTCTGCCTGCTGTGTATTATACTTTTGTTCTTAATCGTGTTGACAACGTAGGTGTGTGTGACAGGGTTCCATGTGCTTTGCAATTCCTTGCTTCTGTTGTACAATCACCCCTGTATTATAATGGAGTGTACATTCAGGTATTTCCAGAGTGGCTAAACTGAGATTCTATCTTAAACTTAGACCCATGAAATACCTTTACTTTGAATAATGTTTAGATACCATCAAAGTATCAGATTCAGTTGCCTTGTTTTAAAAGAATCTACCCCCTAAAATAGGCATCACTAATTTTTCCTTTTGTAAAATTTAAGAAACTGTAGGAAGCAAAACATTAAAAAAAAATTACAGCAAAAGTTATAGCCTGAATTTGAGCCATTTGAAGAGGGGGGAAATGGGACTATATATATTTACCACACATCATCTAGGTGAAAGAGCCAGTGTGATGTAGTAGATAGAGTATCTCGGTCTAGGATTCAGGAGACCTGGGTTCAAATCCTTGCACAGTTATGGAAACTCAGGAGCAGAGGGGGCTGGCAATGTAAAAAGACTCCTTAAACGTCTCACATACCTTGAAAACATTATTAGGATTGCCAGAGAGAGCCAGTGACAGACTAGGACTCTGGAGAACAGGGTTTGAATCCCCACTTGCCCATGGAAATTCATTGGGAGAGTGAAACTGGTGAAAACCATTCCTTAAATATCTCACTTACCTTGAAAGTCCTATTAGGGTCACTATAAATCAGTTCCGACTTGACAGCACAAAACATACAGAGAGAGAGAGGTATGCACATAACCATTACCTAGCTTAGTTATCACAGGTTAGAAAGCTGTGTCCCCATTAAAAAAAATTCTATCTCCTGTAACAAAGTAGGTTGTTCCTTTCATAAATGCATCTGGACCCTTTCACTGACCTGGGGTGACAAACAAATATTAAGCATGCAGTGAGCATTGTCTGTATTGTTGAAAATGTGTTTTGGATACAGAGTTCAATCCACAATTTGTTAGTTGAACTACAGGTGATGTGTTGCCATGGGAACTCAGATAACTGAAACTGATGGAACAGTTATTTGAATGGGATGCAGATTTACACCAAGGAACTACAGTGCTGGTTCATCTTACATTTCCAAAACCCTGAAACTTGTAAGCCTCTTAATTTAAGTCTTGCTGAAATGAGTAAGACTATAAATGAAGTGCTTAAAAGTCAGGGTGCTACTTTTCACATATGGAAGTCCCAAGGTTTTCCTGTCTTTATCATACGAGCAGGGGATAAGCCTTTGCATGTAGGCTGTTCCCAACAAAGTGGGAGGGCTGGAGAGGTAAGTAAGCCATGTTCTTATTTCACCAATTTGTTTTGGAAACCGTTGTCATTTGCTTGATAGCTCTGCCTTTTCCATATGCCTTTAAAAAAAAGCAAGTGTTGCTTTTGATCACATTCACATAGGTATACATGCTCTGTGTTGTTAACTGCAATATTATCGTGCAGCTCAACAAGGAGTGCTCTTTTGGGATAATCTCAAATGATAGCTGCCTTTGAAAGAAAATTAAAATCAGGTGCCTAGTAATTGGTGTTCTGTGATGGGCCATCTGGGCCTGGGGAAATTGATGCATGCTGTGTGTTTGACAGTAACTGGCAGTGTTATCGGCTTTTCAAGGTAATTAGCAAGATGAAAGTTGTAACTGAAGCACTGAGTGCCAAACAAGTCAGTCATAAAAGACAGAAGGCAACAGTTGATTTTAATTTATTCTTTAAGGGCCACTTCACACATTAATTTCCTGCATAGCCCAATGTAACAACGGTATACATTTCTGCATGTGCTCAGTGTACTAACCAACTATTCATTCTTGCCTCCTAAAAAGGCATGGCAAGAGAAGTTCTTTCAGATTATTGGCTGAAGCATTTATATACTAGCGGAAATCGAACAATAAGTTGTAACTAGAGTAGGTCCACTGAATCAGTGGAACTTACAGAGGAGCTGACTCACCAAATCTGCAAATAGTCAATGGGCTTAGTATAGTTATGGCTTACTGCTAGATTTCAGCCATTGAATGTATATTGGGACTATTATTCTGCCTGCTTTAAGTGCCAAAATGATTTAAAACGGCATTGGCATCACTTCCTATAAACAACTGAAGATTTTGTTGTCATCTTGTTCTAAAGTACCAAAGCAGGAAGTAATTGTGTTAGATGTGTACAATTCCCTAGCTTTAAGAACTGTTTAGCTAACTTCCCTTGCCCACATCTTCCATGAATGATCACTGGCTCTAGTTTTGAAGACTGAGGTGCATATCCTTTATATTAACAGGGTGAAAGTACATTAAAACCTCACCAAGACCTGCTGATTGCCTAGAACTAAGTCAGTGGTGTAGCCAGGCATTGGCCAGTCTGGTTATGATTTAAGACAGCTAAAGCAGTTGTTCCCAAACTTGGGTCCCCAGTTGTCGGACTTCAGCTTCCCAAAGGTTAAATTAGCAGGGATTCATAGCCCAAAATTTGGGGCATTCAGTGTTGGGAGGTCACTGTTGTTAAGCATGAGATTATTTATTTATTTTTGTAGGAAGGTCACCAGTCCTTTCAAAATGTCTTCTCTTCTTTCATGTTAATTTCCCCTACTGCCTATGAAGTGCATATACTGCATCTCCACTCTGAGTAGTTTCCCCAAGCCACGTATAGACAGATTATATGCGAGACCCAAAAGTAACTTGTGAGAAACGGCAGCAAATGTCATGTGTTGTATTAAGATATGTATTCTCTTTCAGGGGTAATGCTCTGGTATTGCATTTGATGCGGATCCCCTAGCACATTTTAGAGCCTGTGCATTGCATGGGATTCTGCAGTAGAGCATAGAGAAATGCAGTGGGACATTTTGGGTCTTTTTTTAGCGCACAGAATTTCCCATGAGCGATATGCAGCACAGTAGTACTAAGTCTTGTGGAAGTATGGGGGGAGGAATCCCTAAAGACACTCTTGCAGCATCATGCAGGCTTTCCTCATGCACCGTTCAAGAACCAGCCTGGTTCAGATTACCAGGTACCAACTCAGCTTTTTTAGGACAGTCAGCTCCACTCAAAGGCAAGTAACAAAAACACATGTAAAACTGACAAGAGGAGTTACAGCACACACTGAATACCACCATCAGCAACAGTGCTGGTTGCATGACATCTTGCCTGAGTTATCTGAATGGTAGGCACATTGCCTATCACCATTTCCTCCCAATAATCATTTAGGCATTTAAGCAAGGAGTTGCCTGAGGATACAATAATTTGCAGAATTTCATGATAAGGGGGAGGGGGGGAGCTATTGCTTCATTAGTGGCAGTGCTAGTCTAACTTGTGAAGAGACTGAGAACTTGGAGTTTATGAAGTATGAAGGAGGCAAAGAAACTCGGGTTTTCAAAATTATTATTAATAGGTTTATGTTGTGGGTTATTATTAGTATTGCTGTTAGCTGCCTAGAGTAGTGCTCTATTACTAGATGGGTGGCATACAAATATATAAAATAAATAAATTGGGCCCTGATTTCACATGAGCTTGAGCTAGTCATATCTGCAAATCAGTGTGGCAGCCAAGTTTTGATCCAATCCATTATTTGTATCCAACTCAAAGTTTGTATCCTCGAACTTTGAATTTTATCATGTATTACAATATCAACAAAAGACACCTCACAAGTACACTAAACTCTCTAGCATTCACTTTATTACCTTTCCATTTGGCACGTTTAACGTTTATTTCTTTAGCTGAATTCTAAGCCAACTGCACAAATAGAAGGCATGTGTATAGCTGAGAGAACAATTTTATAAAGGACTTTATAAAGCATTTTTAAAACACTTTCAATGTAATACTGCACATGAAGACAAAAGGGTAGAGAGATTTGTTGTAGTGGTGAAGGACTTTTTACATTTGCTTCTAGAATAGATATATAAGCTAAATAGTAGGGGCAAAATACAACCAAACTAAGCCTCAGGAAGGGGGGCATTGCTAAACACCCAGAAAATAAATATAGATGGCATGTGCCAATTTCAGAAATCCTAGCTACCAAAACAAAAATTATATGATGTTAACTATTGTTTATTATCATAACTAACCAATGTCTCTACTGTCTACAGCTGTTTGAGGCATGCTTCAATTCCCTTTCCAATCTTACTCAGCTTTTTGCTCAAGGGCCACTAAATTTATAAGTCCCTTTAATTACTCTAAAAAGAAAACCTATACATTGACAACCTACAAAGATATTAAGTACTCATTCACCCTTTCAACCTTTATTGGCAGATAATACTATGTATTCATGCATACCTCCCTTTTTACTTGGCAGGCCAAGGTGTAAACCTAGGATATCCATCCACACATAGTGATTGACTCCAAATGGGACAGTCACGGTACAAGAGTGCTGGAAAAAAATGTCCTAAATAAGAATTCCAATTGCATTTCACTTTGGTAACTGAATTCCTCATAATTTTGATTCCCACCCCCACCCCAAAAAACAGCATGTGCATTAATACTAATACATTTATGTTATCCTTGAGGTATAATTTATCACTCATCAGCTCTAAAAGAGGAGCAGTTTTTCTAGGCTCAATTACATGCAACAAGTTCCTTTTATAATCCCAAAATATAATACAGACATTTAAAGTACAAGTTCATTTAAAAGGATATGCCACTTGCACCTTGGAATTCTAGTACTTTTAAACAGTAGCTTAGCTCCCAAAATGGCCATCAGCTGCTCCTCTCAAACATTTGGCTTGGCCTTCAGTGCCCAAGCGGCACAGAACTCCATCAAGAGACAAAACAGTACTAGTTATTGCTTCTGCCAAACTGCTACAAAATGTCTTACAAAGGCTGTGAAGTAGAATCGCAGCTGATGTTTGTGACCAATTTCTGTTCTGACAAAGATGTCGCTCTTATTTTAAAAACTGACACACATACTCTTCAGCCCTCAACACTGATGTAACTCTTAGTGCAGTTTTTAAAGAGTAAACATGTAAAGATTTGGCATACA
The DNA here is from genome assembly GCA_037013535.1 of Intellagama lesueurii. Classification (NCBI taxonomy): domain Eukaryota; kingdom Metazoa; phylum Chordata; class Lepidosauria; order Squamata; family Agamidae; genus Intellagama; species Intellagama lesueurii. The sequence goes on from JBAJHW010000006.1 coordinate 77,677,889, forward strand.
TTAGTTATTGGCACAAGGTTCTTCTGACATTCAGAAGAAGTTTGTGTATAAATAAGTTAGATTCCTCATTAGCACTGGGAGGACCTAAAAAATCTCAGCCAAGTTGTACTATTTTTCTGTCCGCACAAATCCCGTCTTTGAGTTTCAGGCATTGTAGGGTGAGCTGCTTCATCCTATTGTCCAATGTTGGGCCATTAGAAGAAGGGTTGCTGCTGCTCCTGTTCTTATTCAGTTTGTCAAGTGTCTTGTTCTCTGCTCCTTCTGCCCTGTTTCCTGTGAAGATGAGATGGAAAGGTTGTATTCCTATTGACTGAGGAGCAAATGTAGGTCAACAACACACGCAAGGACTGCAGAAAATGAGAGTATTTAAATAGATTCCACAGACGGAAGAGGCATCTACCAGATGCTGTGAAGTGATGTTTGTTATTAAAATGCCTGGCACATTTCAGCCTGTTAATATTATAAGGCTGTGTTCGGGGGGTTAAAGAGAACCATCTGTCCACACAAATCCCATCTTTGACTTTCAGACATTATAGGCTGAGCTGCTTCATCCTATTGTTTCTTTGGAAACAGCCTCCAGTGAAGTCACTAGTGAGTTGTATTGGAGGAGACTTTTTCAACAAAAATTAGTGCAGATGGCCCTTTTTATTTCCTGACTATTAAAAGCCTTCTTCAAGACATTGAAATATTAACAGACCAACATGTGTCAGGCATATTAATAAACACCATTTCACACCATCTTGAGACATGTCTCTTCCATATGTAAGTTCAAAAGATTCCTACATGACACACACACATTATTAAATAGTAATAATTCACAGAATCATAGAATAGTGAAGTTGGAAGGGGTCTATGAAGCCATCAAGTCCAACCCCCGGCTCAATGCAGGAATACAAGTCAAAAGGATATCTGCCAGGTGGTTGGCTAAGTTCCTCTTGAATGCCTCCAGTGTTGGAGCACTCACCACCTCTCAAGGTAATTGGTTCCACTATCTTACTGATTATGTGCCATGAAGTTGCTTTCTATTTACGGCAACTCTTTTTCATAGTTTTCTAGATATATTCAGAAGTGGTTTTCCATTCCCTTCTTTTAGCGATGCCCTAGACAAGGTGCCTTGCCCAAGCTGTCTCTTCTCCTGGGAGCACAAGAGGTGTCAAACGCCCAGCCTCTGTTTAACTCACTGGGCAATACAGCCAGTACACAAATTAAGGACACTAAAAATGATTAGATCTTCGTCCAACCCATCTCTCCACTCAACCCAAACCGCCATGACTAATTACTCTAGTAATGAGCTGTGTAACAAATTATTGCATACCTTTAAAGAAATTATCTTGCTACACTGAAAACAGTGAAGTAAATTTAGTCATGACTAGAGATGGGGGTATTCGTATATGAATACCTCCACTCAGGTGGACTTAATGAGGGGCCGGCCCCTGTGGCCGGCCTGTCCACTCATGTGTCCGTCAGCAGCAGCCTCACTCATCCTTCCAATCACTCATTAGGCCTATCCAGAAAAAAACCGATTTGGCAGCTGATAATATTAACAACTATCATCCAGTCACCAATATCCCCTTTAGTGGCAAGCTGGTGGAGAGAGTGATGGCCGACCAGCTTCAGGTTTTCCTGGAGGAGACTGATGCCCTTGATCTGTTCCTGTCCAGGTTCAGGCCGCGTCATGGCACGGAGACAGCATTGGTCCCCCTGCAAGATGACCTCTTGAGGGAGGCCAACGGGCAAAATGTCCTTGCTGGTCCTCCTCGACCTCTCAGCAGCCTTTGATACCGTCGACCACGATATCCTCTTGGGAAGGCTCTCGGGGTTGGGGATGGGTGGTCAGGTTTTGGCCTGGCTCCAATCCTTCCTGAAGGACCATCCTCAGAGAGTTCAGCTTGGGGAGATGTTGTCCGCTCCATGGACTCTCAACTGTGGCGTCCCGCAGGGGTCAATCATCTCCCCAATGCTATTTAATATCTATATAAGGCCGCTGGGGGAGGTCATCAGGAGTTTTGGAGCTTCGTGTCACCAATATGCAAATGACACGCAGCTCTATTTCTCCATCCACCCTTCTGCAGTGGATGCTGTCTCGTCCCTTGAGCGCTGCCTGGATGTGGTGCTGGGATGGATGAAGAACAACAGACTGAGGCTGAACCTGGACAAGATGGAAATCCTGCGGGTGGGGCCCCCTAGTGTCTGTGATCTGGGTGCTTCCCTATCTTTTTTGGGGGGCACTCTTTTCATGAAGGATGAGGTTCGTAGCTTGGGTGTGCTTTTGGACCCATCGCTATCAATGACATCTCACATAGCATCTGTGGTCCGATCCGCTTATTTCCACCTAAAGCGGATCGCCCAGCTACATCCCTACCTTGACACCGGGTCCCTCACCACGCTGGTCCATGCACTGATAGTCTCGAGATTAGACTACTGCAATGCCCTCTACGTGGGGCTGCCCTTGGGACTGCTACGGAGACTGCAATGGGTCCAGACTTCTGAGTAGGGTTAGAAAATACCAACGTATCTCCCCCACCCTGGCCGCCTTACACTGGCTACCTGTTCACTTCCGTACCAGTTTTAAGGTGATGGTACTAACCTATAAGGCCCTAAACGGTTTAGGACCTCAGTATCTGGCCGTGCGCCTCCTTCCAGTTAGGTCTGCCCATCCTATAAGATCGTCGCAGGCAGGGCGGCTGAGAGTTCTGACTCCGAGAGAGGCCCGGAAAACAACCACTAGAAATTGGGCCTTCTCGGCGGTAGCGCCACAATTATGGAACTTTCTTCCACCCGAAGTCTGCCTGGCCCCTTCACTGGGCACATTCAAAAAGCTACTAAAAACTTGAGTATTTAGACAGGCCTTCCCTGAATAAACTACACTCTGATACAATAGTGTCCAATAATATAACTTCTATCATACTGCCATGCTCCATGTTTTTATTTTCTTTTATGCTTTTAATTGTATTTATTGTATTATAATTTTATCCTCACTTCACTTTATGATTTTTGATTTTCACCCCTATGTATTAATGTCGCTATTTGCTATTTTGTTACTCTGTTGTTTTTTGTTATTTGTTGTAAACCACCCAGAGTGGCCTTGGCTGCCAGGTGGGTGGTATATAAATCAAATAAATAAAATAAAATGAATAAATAAACACTCCCGGAGCTCTGCTCTCTTCCCGCTCGGCTGACCACTCAGCAGCTGTGCAGGGAGACTCGTACTCCCTCCCACTGCCTGGAGTGGCCAGGCGAGCAGGGAGAGAGCAGAGCTCCGGGAGCGATTGGAAGGATAAACAAGGCTGCTGCTGCCGGCGGACACATGAGTAGATGGGTTGGCCGTAGGGGCCAGCCCCTCATCAAGTCCAGCTGCGCGGGGATATTTGTATATGAATACCCCCATCTCTAGTCATGACTGATTTAAATCCCATTGATTTCAGTGGGACTGCTGTAAGTATGATGAGATCCAACTAGAGATGGGCATGAACTGCTAGTGTTCAAGTGGTTCCCAGCCCTGCCTCCTCCAGCAGATACCCACTCAGAGGCATAGCCCGGAGGAGGCAGGGCACGGAAACCGGGATGCTGCTTCTGAGCAGGCACCCATTAGAGGAGGCAGGGCTGGGAATCACTGAATATCTGTTCGTACAAACAACAAACTGGTGGTTCATGCCTATCTCTAGATCCAACCTTTGTGTTTAAAAACTAATTTTGGTACTTCCACTGTTTCTCACTCTGCTCTACTAGTCTATCAGGATGGGAAACATACCTGGAAATCAAATGGCTGGTGTTACTCAAACAACAGTATCTTGTGTCTAAAGGATTAGTCTGCAGACTCTCCATGCCAATCTTTAGTGACTCCTTTTTAGATGGAATTTCCAAAGCACTATCTTTTCTCTAGAGCAGTGGTTCCTAACCTTGGATAACCCAGGTGTTCTTGGACTGCAACTCCCAGAAACCCTGGGCAGCACAGCTGGTAGTGAAGGCTTCTGGGAACTGCTGTCCAAGAACATCTGGGTTTACCCAAAGTTAGAAACCACTGCTGTAATCTAGAGCACAGACTTCTCAGAAACCTCTTATTGTGCAAGACCCAGTCCCCTTTCACTGTGGGTACTAGAACTCAGCACTTCCCTTTTACCACACATTAAAATATTGCTTTAAAGCTCTATTCCTGCAATTGTTTCACGTTTCAGTCAGAGGGGGATGGTAAGGTACAGGTTCATTTGTTAAGTTAGCAGCATGACAATCAGAAGACCCAGGAGGAGAGCTTCATAATTTGAGACTTTTCAGGCCAGAGGAAGATGAAATAGCATTTCCCCCCAACTCTGTTTAAGACAGGTTGCAAAGTGGAGAAAAATGCTTACCTACATGAATGTCCCACATATTTATATGCTCTTACTACATGTGCTATCCCATATGCTAAGAGCCACTGTGGTATAGTTGTTAGGACACTAGAACTGGGACAGAGGAGATTTGGCTTCTGGTCTCCATTAAGCCAGGTGACTCTGGGTTGTTTGTTTTCAGCCTGATCCACATAATCGCATTGTAAGAATAAATTTGCTGCTTTTAGGAAGTATGTGAAGACACTACTTTTTAAACTGGCTTATAATTCTTTATGTATGACGACTTGAACTGCTTGATGATTTTAATGGTCTGTTTGTCTTATTTGTTTTTATAATTTTAAAGCTTTTATGTTTGGCATTTTACTTGTTTCTGTCATGAATTATGTGATGGTAAGCTACTCAGAGCATTGCTCAAAATAGAATGTAATAATAACAGAAACAATGTGGACAGGAGGAGAGCCATGCCTTGAGATCCCTGGAAGAAAGGCAGGCTATAGCTTAGTGAGCTAGCTACCTGGCTATGGAACCAATGGCCCCAGGAGATAAGCCAGCCTGTGTGGCCTTGGGCAAGCTGAAGTTTCAGACAACCCTCAGAAGAAGGGAATGGAGGAGCACTTCTGAGTACTTTATATCTAGAATACCCCAAGAGTGTTTACCATTAACTGGGATTGGCAGATATTCTACTGGTATGCTCACTGGAGCTGATGGTTGAGCCAAAGTCATCTGGAGGACACTGGCTTACTGCCCAGGAAGATGTTAAACGTATTTTAAAAATGAGAGAGGGCATATGGAACCCTTCTGTGGGTAAGCACTTGGTTGGCATCACGAACAAAATGTACTTGTAGTACAGCAGCATCAGGAAGATCACAGATTTTTCATTCCTAGTATAAAAGTCATTAAGATCTTGCAATGTTATTTCTGATTTCTCTTAATGATCCCTTGTGTGGACGTCATTGCAGGTTTTCCAATTCAACTTACCCCTTTCAGTTTCACATTCAGGAGAAGAAGCCCCACTGCATTCACTGCGAGGTCCTAGTAGAGGTAATATGCTAAATTCAGATAGTGAAACAGGGCTGGATAGATCAAGGCTTCTTGGCCGAGCGGCTGGAGGAAATTGAGCTGGCATATCAAAAGGACTTGTGGGACCAGAACTGAAGCTGGACACAGATTGGGTTTCAGAGTCTTCTTCAGACACAATGCTGCTGCAGGTGTCATCTTCAAATACTTCTGAAGCCACTACACAGATATATAGAGAGAAGTTTTATTAGCAAAACTACTGCCCCCAAGTTTCTCTTGAGCATGCTTATGATTTCTGTTAAAAATATACTGCATTTTCTGGTATTATTGAAGGTCAACTGCAAGGATACATGCAGTAAATTAGCATAGTACCACATGAGAATTAAGGATACTCTGTGTCAGGGATGAACGACGTCAGTAGGTCTAGGCTAATTTCTGCTTGCTGGAATCATATCTCCAAAGTTTTGATTTATTTATTTTTAATAAAGGTGACCAGGTGTTGATCTATGGCTTAAAAAAAAAACATGGAAAAACAGCAATCTGTTTGACAAAGGAAGTACACATGCCTTGCTTGAGTGGTGAATCACTTCTCCTCAAGGCGTCTGTGAGTCCCATTCTCTTTATTTTGTAGAGAAAAAAGTCCCCAGCGATGGGCAAGGGATGACGCTGCTGTGTTACAATGGATGTGTCACATGAATACTGCCAGGAACAGTTTCCAAATGGCAGGTTCTCCATGCAGTGACCTTAAAGATGAGCAACAAGAAAAAAAACAAAAAAACAGGAGCCAAACCATAAGCCAGGGCTGGAAAACGCGTGGCTCTCAAGATACTATTGGGCTGCTATACCATCAGCCAAATGCAGAGGTGAGGGATGATGAGAGTTGTAGCTCAATGATGTCTGGAGGATTATATATTTCATAGTTCTGCCAAAGATTTTAATTAACTTTTGTATAATGGAAACCACACAGCACGGCAGCTTCTAAGTATCTACTGTTTCCAAGGTCTACAGAATGTTGCAAACTGGGAATGTGCACACAGATTTGTGCCTGACCCACCCTGTGCCCATTTGGAGCCACTATGACCTGGTCGTTGTCCAGGTTCATGCCAACATTTGAATGTTTTCCCATGAATGGAGAAAACCAGATGGCTGTGTCTTGCAGGGGTGCAGGGTTACACAGTGCCATCAGATTAATTTTTGGCTCCTCTAGTCCAGAAAACACAAGCAGGGAAAAGTCATGATGAACTTTGGCAGTGACACCTTTACACCAACAAGAAAAGACAAAAAAAAGTGGTGGTGGGGAGGAGAATAGTCCCTTGGATCCTAAAATGAACCACTCAAAGTACAATAAAAATGCAAGCACGCTCACTCCCAAAAGTGCAGCTCCAGATTTTATTTTATTTTTTTTAAAGGGGAAACATTCAAGAATGCAAAGTAAGGCAAGATGCTACACTGGCAAAAGTCATTCACCTTGTATTTCTGCTTTTAAAAAGGTAGGAAGTGGCTGCCACAGCCAGGTGACCTCTCTCAGAGACCCTAAGGAACTAGAATGTGCAAGAGCAGTCGTGGGCTTCCTTTGGGGTGAAGCTGTCTGTCTCCTCCTCTGGTACTGCCTCAACATGTTCTTTATAAAGTGCTTATCTTTCAAATTCCCTTTTCCCCACTTTTAAGTGCACTGTGTCTTTTTCACTTGAACATTTTTAATCTCATGAATGCTGGCTATAATATGAAGGATCTAAAGAATGCCACTTTACCCCATTATCACCTTAGAAACATTTTGTTGTTGTTTAGTCGTTAAGTCGTGTCTGACTCTTCGTGACCCCATGGAACAGAGCACGCCAGGCCCTCCTGTCTTCCACTGCCTCCCGGAGTTGGGTCAAATTCATGTTGGTAGCTTCAATGACACTGTCCATCCATCTCGTCCTCTGTCGTCCCCTTCTCCTCTTGCCCTCACACTTTCCCAACATCAGGGTCTTTTCCAGGGAGTCTTCTCATGAGATGGCCAAAGTATTGGAGCCTCAGCTTCAGGATCTGTCCTTCCAGTGAGCACTCGGGGTTGATTTCCTTCAGAATGGATAGGTTTGATCTCCTTGCAGTCCAGGGGACTCTCAAGAGTCTCCTCCAGCACCACAATTCAAAAGCATCAATTCTTTGGCGGTCAGCCTTCTTTATGGTCCAGCTCTCACTTCCATACATTGCTACTGGAAAAACCATAGCTTTGACTATGCGGACCTTTGTCGGCAAGGTGATATCTCTGCTTTTTAAGATGCTGTCTAGGTTTGTCATTGCTTTCCTCCCAAGAAGCAGGTGTCTTTTAATTTCGTGGCTGCTGTCACCATCTGCAGTGATCATGGAGCCCAAGAAGGTGAAATCTGTCACTGCCTCCATATCTTCCCCTTCTATTTGCCAGGAGGTGACGGGACCAGTGGCCATGATCTTAGTTTTTTTGATGTTGAGCTTCAGACCATTTTTGGTGCTCTCCTCTTTCACCCTCATTAAGAGGTTCTTTAATTCCTCCTCACTTTCTGCCATCAGAGTGGGATCATCTGCATATCTGAGGTTGTTGATATTTCTTCCGGCAATCTTAATTCTGGCTTCAGATTCATCCAGTCCTGCCTTTCGCATGATGTATTCTGCATATAAGTTAAATAAGCAGGGAGACAATATACAGCCTTGTCGTACTCCTTTCCCAATTTTGAACCAATCCGTTGTTCCATATCGAGTTCTAACTATTGCTTCCTGTCCCACATATAGATTTCTCAGGAGATAGATAAGGTGGTCAGGCACTCCCATTTCTTTAAGAACTTGCCATAGTTTGTTGTGGTCCACACAGTCAAAGGCTTTTGCGTAGTCAATGAAGCAGAAGTAGATGTTTTTCTGGAACTCTCTGGTTTTCTCCATAATCCAGCGCATGTTAGCAATTTGGTCTCTAGTTCCTCTGCCCCTTCGAAATCCAGCTTGTACTTCTGGGAGTTCTCGGTCCACATACTGCTGAAGCCTATCTTGTAGGATTTTGAGCATAACCTTGCTAGCGTGTGAAATGAGTGCAATTGTACAGTAGTTGGAGCATTCTTTGGCACTGCCCTTTTTTGGGATTGGGATGTAGACTGATCTTTTCCAATCCTCTGGCCACTGCTGAGTTTTCCAAACTTGCTGGCATATTGAGTGTAGCACCTTAACAGCGTCATCTTTTAAGATTTTAAATAGTTCAACTGGAATGCCATCACCTCCACTGGCCTTGTTGTTAGCCATACTTTCTAAAGCCCCTTGACTTCGCTCTCCAGGATGTCTGGCTCAAGGTCAGCAACCACACTATCTGGGTTGTCCCGGACATCCAGATCTTTCTGGTATAATTTCTCTGTGTATTCTTGCCACCTCTTCTTGATGTCTTCTGCTTCTGTAAGGTCCCTACCATTTTTGTCCTTTATCATCTCCATCTTTGCACAAAATGTTCCTTTAATATCTCCAATTTTCTTGAACAGATCTCTGGTTTTTCCCTTTCTATTATTTTCCTCTATATTTTTGCAGGCCTCGTTGGACAGCCACTTTGCTTTCTTGCATTTCCTTTTCTTTGGGATGGCTTTTGTTGCTGCCTCCTGTACAATGTTACGAGCCTCCATCCATAGTTCTTCAGGCACTCTGTCCACCAAATCTAGTTCCTTAAATCTGTTCTTCACTTCCACTGTGTATTCATCAGGGATTTGGTTTAGATTATACCTGACTAGCCCAGTGGTTTTTCCTACTTTCTTCAGTTTAAGCTTGAGTTTTGCTATAAGAAGCTGATGATCAGAGCCACAATCAGCTCCAGGTCTTGCTTTTGCTGACTGTATAGAGCTTCTCCATCTTTGGCTGCAGAGAATATAATCAATCTGATTTCGCTGTTGCCCATCTGGTGAAGTCCATGTGTAGAGTCGCCTCTTGTGTTGTTGGAAAAGAGTGTTTGTGATGACCAGCTTGTTCTCTTGACAAAACTCTATTAGCCTTTGCCCTGCTTCGTTTTGAACTCCAAGGCCAAACTTCCCTGTTGTTCCTTTTATCTCTTGACTCCCTACTTTAGCATTCCAGTCCCCTATAATGAGAAGAACGTCTTTCTTTGGTGTCAGTTCTAGAAGGTGTTGTAAGTCTTCATAGAATTGGTCAATTTCAGCCTCTTCAGCATTGGTGGTTGGTGCATAAACTTGGATTACTGTGATGTTGAAAGGTCTGCCTTGGATTCGTATTGAAATCATTCTATCATTTTTGAGATTGTATCCCAGTACAGCTTTTCCCACTCTTTTGTTGACTATGAGGGCTATTTCTACTGGATTCTTGCCCACAATAGTAGATATGATAATAGTCTGAATTGAGTTCGCCCATTCCCGTCCATTTTAGTTCACTGACGCCCAGGATGTCAATGTTGATTCTTGCCATCTCCTATTTGACCACATCCAGCTTACCAAGGTTCATAGATCTTACATTCCAGGTTCCTATGCAGTATTTTTCTTTGCAGCATCGGACTTTCCTTTCACTTCCAGGCACGTCCGTAGCTGAGCGTCCTTTCGGCTTTGGCCCAACCATTTCATTAGCTCTGGAGCTACCTGTACATGTCCTCCGCTCTTCCTCAGTAGCATGTTGGACGCCTTCCGACCTGAGGGGCTCATCTTCCAGCGTCCTATCTTTTAGCCTTTTGTTTCTGTCCATGGAGTTTTCTTGGCAAAGATACTGAGTGGCTTGCCAGTTCCTGCTCCAAGTGGATCGCGTTTAGTCAGAACTCTCCACTATGACCTGTCTGTCTTGGGTGTCCCTGCACAGCATAGCCCATAGCTTCTCTGAATTACTCAAGCCCCTTCGCCACGACAAGGCAGCAATCCGTGAAGGAGCTTAGAAACATACAAATACAAATATCCAATTTTATGCATTTGTCTGAAAACCGTGTACAAACACTAACCAACAAAAGCTTAAAAATCAAGGTATGGAAATGTACCTAAACTTCTGTAGGATGGCCTGAATGTCACAGCGTGGGATAAGGCCTTCTGTAGTAAGTCAGTATACAGTATTGATTGTGTCTTTGTCTGAGAAAACCCTGGTCCTTCCCAGACAATCTAACCACTACACCACACAGGTTCTCACTGCATAACACCGTCTAATGAAGTGATCAGGGGCAGTTACTGAATGAATACTTTTTCTCTTGCTACGGTCAAATCTGTACATATTTTCTTTTTTTACTTACTAGAGATGTTATCTGGTTCCAGTTTGCAGATTGAAAGATCTTCTGCAGAAGCGGTGTTTCCTTCAGCACCCACACCACAACCTCTGGGCCCCATGGAGGAGGCTCTCCTCCTCTCATGGATCTCATCAGAGATCATCTCCAAGTTCTTCAGTGCCATTTTGTATTCACCCTTTGCTGAAGCCAGCTTGGCCTGCAGATCATCCACTGTCTTCTTTAATTGCTAATGAAGCAATCAGAAAGACTTTCTTACTCAGAGTTAGTCACTAGGATGTTAAAAAGTGACATTTATTTTTCATACTGGGGGAAAAAACACAGTACTTGAATTCACAAATTGGAAGTATGCATACTATATGCAAAACCAGGGATCTGTGAGGAACCCTGACTTGTCATGAATAAATAGTGTCCATTTGCAGCAGGAATAACTAAACAGCAGGTTTATAATGTTATCTGACATTGAGCAGTTTCCCTCCAAACAAAGAAGAAAAATAATCCAAGGGTTGTTCTTGGTCTCTGTCTCTAGTTTGCAAGGGAAGAACCAAACAGAAAAAGGAAACTGCCCCCTGCCACATGACATGATAAATGAATTTCCATGGTTTGTTTAGTCACTCCCAGTGACAGCAAATGTGACTAAGTGGCATGTTGAAGTCCAAAACACAGCCATGATGTGGTGGATTCCCAATATGTCATGCTGTATAACAGCAACCAAGTGATCCAACCAAAGTTAAACCTCATCGATTTCCTCAGGAGCATTAGGCACATGTGTAATACTCTGGGTCTTCTGAAATGTCTGTCTCCTACAAGTTGGTACACCACTCAGCCTATTCACTGAGTTCAGACTTCCCTCAATCCACACCCTCCAGAATTTGCTGTCACAAGTTCCTGAGTTAGAGAAGTAGGACTCTTCATATATATCTGGTACTGCAACTCAAAACCAGCATGTGGCATGAGATATGCTAACTTCAGAATGTCATAGAACACCTCCTTCAGTCTCTACAGCTAAGTTATCCCTCTGCTCCAGTATAAGGACACATGTTGAATTTTTTTCGTCATCCATTCCTGTATGAATGTCGCCTCAAATAAGTGTTACCTAACACCAGGCAGATGCACAGTGTTATAATAACTATGCACTTACCTATTGCTACAGCCCTATTCGTAGGTGAGGGAAAATATATTGTCTGTACTTCCCCTACTATAATGAGAGGAAGCCTCCCCCACCTTAGTGTTTTGGGCTTCAACTCCAATGGTAAGGAACAGTGGGATGTATAGAACACAGACGGAATTCTAGCTCCTCTCCTCTGAAGATGCCGGCCAGAGACTGGCGAAACGTTAGGAAGAAAAACCTCCAGAACATAGCCGAACAGCCCAAAAAACCCACAACCACCATCGGATCCCGGCCGTTAAAGCCTTCGAGAACACAGTGGGACATATAGTTGATAAATGTCTGGAGAGCTAAATGTTCCCCAGTTCTGCCCTTACAAGACCTTCTGCTACTGGGGAAAAACAGGAGACCAAGGCAAAGAGAAAAACAGGCTATGATCCTGTCCCCACCCTGTTCTTCTTCCACAGAGTCTAATACTCTGTTGGAAAGATCCTGTAGACTTTCTCTGCTCCAGTACGTACTGTTTTATGCAGATTTTCTTACCATATTTTGACTGGACTTGGATCTGTATCCTTAAAGGCAGGATAAAAATAATTGCAACAAAGGAAAAATAATACCATTACATTTAGAGGACATCCTCATATTCTTCCAGGGACAAAAGCTGTGCAATTCAACACAACATTTCCCCCAACTGTACAGAATATTTCCTTTCAAATGTCTAAATCAGGAGTGGACAAAGTTCAGCCTTCCAGATGCACCTGGACTTTAACTCCCAACAGCTGTAGCCAGCACAGCCAATGGAGAGGAAGGCTAGAAGTCACAGTCCAGCAAGATCTGGAAGGCTGTGCTTTGCCCACCCCAGATGGAGACTGTTATAACCAAACAAGATCATTCTCACAAGGGAACAATTAGTGTTCTTTTTTAAAAAAAACTTAATAACAGGATGTGTTTCTCCTTTAAAATCAAGTAATGATTGATAATGCATGCATCAGTCTTTCCTGAAAACTGTATTTGATACTGACCTCTAATTGTACATAATATTTTGCCTTGAGTTCAAAGTAAGGCCTGTGGAGAAAGAACAAAATAGGGGAAAGGGTTTATTGTTATTGATAGAACCATCTACAAATAAACATGAAAAAGCACTCACCGTCTGCAAGTGGCACAGACAGTTCATAGGCAGCCCCTCTGAACAGCTTCTTCTCTACTTCCTCTCCACCCACCTACAGTTTTGTTCCTGTAGTAGAACCAGCATACAGGGCATATGACTACAGAGGAAGGGGCACAGTAGAAGCCGTTAGCATTCTCTTCATCTCACTGTCTACTCAAAAGTACTGCCTTAGAGCACTGAAACACTATGAGCATTATTTCCGAAGGAATCTCATTCTATGCTTTTCAATCCATTTGTTAAGTGTAAAATGTAAGCGCTAATATTGAATGCTCTGGGGCTCATATTCCAAGCTAATACTTGATAATAGAATTCCAGTGCCAATTACTTTAATGTAGGAAAAGAATATTAATCCCTTCACAAGTAACTGTGCTTTTCCCAACAAACATTTATGCCTCTATTAACTTGTAACTAAAACCAAGCGGTAAATGTTCAGCCTCAGTTATTTCCATGGGCTTAGCCCTGCCAAATTCTGCACACTACTGCATCCCAACTCTATAGCTAAAAAGCTAAGAACATTAATCATGTCTTAAAATATAACACAGAAAACAGCTTGGGGGCAGGATTATCTGAAAGACCACCGGCTCCTGTATGAATCTGAGTTTAGGCAGGCAAACTACTGGGGAAAGAATATTCTACAACTGGAGCTTCACAGCACAAAGAAGGCCCTTTCATCTATCACTACTTACATCACCAAACAGTATGAAGCAGGGGAACAGGGGCTTTGCTTCTGGGCACCAAAATTTACAGGGAATCAAAATATAGTGGTGAATCCACTGGTGTACGTTACAAAAATAAACTCTTCCTAGCCCTAAATAAACACTTCACTTTTTTTTAAAAAAAGGCACCAAAATTACTAGCTACAGCTCTGATAAAGGGAGTCAAAGAAGCATATAAAACATGGTTCTTACAACACCAGAAGGTACACAAAAAGGAATATAGTCCTTCAGGTATCCAGAGATCCTAAGCCATTTCAGGATTGCAAAACTAGGAATTAGCACTTTGAACACGCCAATAGCTAATGTGATTATTTCAAGATTCGTGTGCTGCATCATGAATCTGTTACCCTGTTCTGTATTTTGCATGCTAAAATTCAGAAAGTAAATTACAGAACACTTTTTGTTTACCAGTAGCTCTATAATTCAGACACCCATACACAGATACTTGTTTGTGTAAATATTCTTAATATTAATGGCATCTTGCATTTCACATGTATGCAAAAGGAATTGTAGAGCAAAAGACTTGAAAAAAGCTTGTATCATACAATAACCATTCCTTCTCTCAAAAATTGTTCTTTCATGCTCACATACCCACACATTTCACTTATGCATATGGAAATTTGTTTTACTTTATCTCTTGGCATTGGCATTATAGCTGCAGAACAATTACACATACTTGGATTTATTTATAGCCCTTTTCAGTTTCTTCTCCAAGTGTTTCATTCTGCCCATGGCAGCATTGTATTTGGCTGCCGTCTCCTTGTGCACCAGCTCACTTCTGGTTTTTGTCTGTTCTGCCTCCATGACCTTTAAAGAAGAAGAAATAGAACTGGTTTTCAACTGAAGAAGCTGCAGGTCTGTTATACACTTAGCTTGGGTTTCTTTTTAGCACTGTTTAGCACTATGTCACAATCGTGAAGCCTGGTACCATAGCAATGAATGAACAAATGAATGAATGAAATGGAAAAAGGTAACAAGTCATTCACCAAAGTTGAAGTACTTCACTAAAAACTTGGGATTTTTTAGAAAAATGTAATGTTAGATATGTGCTTTTGCCAACCTGACTAAAATTCCTATTGTGACACAGAAATGCAAAGCAACGATCAGTGACTTCCGTGTAAATAAACTCAAGTCATAAAGAAACAATAACTGGAACAGTATGGAGCCTACAAAGAAAAGAGTCAGTTCCTGACTTAATCCTAAATGATGCCCAGGATCTAACTGAGGAAGTATTAAAGAAATCTTGAAAAACAGTGAGCTAGCTGGATAGCTCAGGGGTTTAGGTATCTGGCTCAGTAGCCAGAGGTTGGGAGTTCAATTCCCCACCGTCCCTCCTGCGAGTAAAGCCAGCCTCTTCGGCTTTGGGCAAGCTGTACAGTCCCAGGGTGCCCCCAAAAGAAGGGAATGGTAAACCACTTCTGAGCATTCCTGAACTGGAAAACCCTGAAAAAGGGTCACCATAAGTCATAATGTACTTGATGGCACGTTATTGTCGTCGTTGTTCAAAAACTCCAGGCACAGTCAAATTATAAAAACATTGACTGGTATTATATAACAGATACAAGTTTTAACAAAAAAACCTAAGTATCTGTTAAATATCGACACATTATGCATGCTGTTCCTAATACTGCTTATTATTGTTGTTGTTATTGAAAACAGTAACCATAACACTGCAACACTGTCAAATTTAATACAAAGTAAGGGGAAATTACCCTGAGTTTCAATGTAACCTCAAAGGTTAATATTTCTCCAAAACAAGACAGTTAAGGAAACCATGTTGCACTTATTGATAATAATAATAATAATAAATGTTTTATTACGGTCATTGACCAGCAAAATAAGGAACATTATTTAAATTAGGAGACATAAAATTAATCTAAAAACACTAAAAACATCTATATACATATATATAACTTATTGATCTATATAGCCTTGAAGAGCTTGAACCCAAAGTAAGAGTTCCTTAGCTCTATTTTAAGACTGCTCAGGTTAGCTCCTTTTCATGTGCCATCTTGAGACTGAAAGAGTGCTCAAACAGACTTTACGATTGTTTCACCATTACATAATACCTACAGCTGGGAATGGTTGAATATTAATTTGTTGCCTGTAATTCAGAGTAACATTTAAGAATGGTTTTAAAAGTCATTTTAACAAATTGTTTTATATCAATAATTTGAACTTTTAAAATAATGATTTATATTTCATGTTTAATTCATTTGTTTCAAGGGGAAAGTTTGGGCTGGTTGGCCATTATTTGCTTTTCATCTAAACAATATTTCAATAATATGTTACTAATAATTAATACAACAGTCATGTTTCCAAGCTCTGAGCAATCCTTTCTGATGGAGTATTGCCAAGGTCAGAGCCTGGACATCTTCCAGAAGTCATGTTTGTTGCTATTTGGCAGCTTGTTTCTGTGTTGATATTGCACATGTTACGTAGTCTGCATCTACACACTCCTGCCTCAGGGTATGGGGCTGGGTTTTATGGTCTTTCCTCCTTATCCACCATCCTGCAGCTCTGTTTTTACTTGTGAGTTTCAAAGGTCAATGGCATGTGTGAAAGAGTCATCTTGGATCAACACAAAATCTAAACGTTTCATATCACCAGGACTGAGGGGAAACCACACCAACCAGAAGCAATACTCATCTTCAGCTGGCAGTCATTCTGAATCATACTCATTTTGACAAGATTCAGATATGGCAATAGGTATTGGGAAAGCAACATTGAAAATAATTTGTGCAGCTTTTTTTTTTTTTGGCTACTCATACGAAGCAGCTGTTACTGAAATGCAACCCATAGCAGACAGTGTTCTTCAAGGTTCATCTCCTTGCCCAAAGCATCTAAGAATTTTCAGCTTTCTGCCTGAAGAAATGGACAGAAAAGTCAGCTTCTCTCTCTTATATGAGCCAACAACAGACCATACCCTTTGGGTGGCATGATTGAGCATCTCTTGCCAAGCAGAATCAAACTGACGCTTGTCATCTTCCAGCAGCCTCTGCTCTGCAAGGGAAATAGTCTCCTTAGCAGCCCGTAGTACCTCAGTGGCTCTCTGAAAATCTTGGGTTGCCTTTTGAGCTTCCAGCTGGGCCTAAAGTGAGAGAGACAGCAAATGGATTGTAATACAGTAATAGAAAAAGGGTCATATAAAATGGATCATTTCCAGTTTTAATGTTAGCCTAATGATTCTTTGTTTCACCTTAATTTTGGCTTATCTATCTCTAGACTGCATCCTTATAAATTACCAATTAACAATGTTAATTTGCCTAGATTTAATCATGACCACATGCAAATTACAAGTAGTAATTTTTTCCTATCAGCATTTGTCAGTGTCCAAAGTGATGTACACTTCTCTCATTCAGCCTGCTAAGTGGTCGAATAAGGAGAGGCATATTAATATTTGCAGCCATAATATAATCAGCCCTAAGAAGCACACAAGTAGTAGGAAAAGAGGACTACCAAACATGAGATGGATTGAGTTAATAAAAGAAGCCACAGACTGCAAGACCTAAGAAGGCTGTTAATGATCTGACCTTTGGGAGGTCATTATTTCACAGGGTCACCATAACTAGGAAGCGACTTGGCTGCACATAAGATGCCCATGGTTTCAAAAAGAGGAGAGTCACTTCTAAAAAATGAAAGACAAGCTTCTAAAAAATGAAAGACAAATCAATTCTACTTAGATTTGGCTACATGCTATAAAATGTTCTAGTGAATTCTTTCCCAAATCTGGTGGGCTCCAAATGTCAGGAGGACTACATCTCTCATCATCCCTGAGCCTTGGTCTGCAGTTTGGGAATGTTGGGAGTTATGGCCCAAATGTCCAGATGGTACCAAGTAGGAAAAGACTGTTCTAATGAAACTAATTATCCAGTCTGAAGTTTTGTACAATCCACTATTTATGTTGAAGTTGCTTTAAAAAAGTTAGGAACACAGAAATTTAACCTATGCAAATGTTCCATCTGGCCTTTCCCATGCAAATGCTTCTGTTGCCAAAGAATATATAAAACTCTAGAAATTATGTCTTTCCTTTTTCCACTGCCAAGACTATGTCAAACTAACACACAGGTTTTTTTCAGCAATGTTGTCCAAAGGTTTCATCAAATCTGTCAAGTTAACTTTCTGTTGCATTTGCATGACTTTTGCCTCTTTACACTCAGTTCATCAGAGCTGGCAAAAGCTTTCAGCATTAGAAACCATTTGGAAGAGTCACATATTAGCAGATAAAATGCCGCACCAGTCCCCAGTGCAAATTCATTGCTAAGGAGTTCTGACAAGAGCAAGCCAGCTTGCAAAGGCTTAATGCTGCAAGCATCACTGTTCATAAGCTTCTCTGCCAACTGCTTTCTTGTGATGAATAAATTTATGTTGTGATGAATAAATGCCTTTGGCTAGATATCATATTTAAATGGCCATCAGCCCAGCCTTGAATTATAATTATTGTATAATCCTTAAACAAGCATTGGTGATGATACTTACGAGCTTACATGTTTAGCATAGGGGCTGGGCTGAGGGTAGGGAAAATGCTCAAAAACAAACAGTCTAGCCATTGGATTTACTTCTAGGCCAGTTTCGAAGGGTGGGTGGGGAGGAAGAATACAATGGGCGAGACTGGTTCTCCCCCTGCCAGTGATACAGGATTTTAAGCTCTAGATTGCAAAACATGCTATTACATATCAGGTATTTATCCTGATCTAACTCAAGGAAGGCCAACATATGACCACCCAGGTGTTTTTGGACTGCAATGCCCCTTCAGCATGGCCAGTGATGAGGGATGATGGAAGCTGCATTCCAGCATCATCTGGAAGACCAACACACACTCACTACCATGTCCAGCTAAAGATATTGAAAAAAAAATTTCTTTCCCCAGGATGGAGCAGATTCAAACTAAGGATGGAAATCATGAAAGAGATTAAGGTTTGAAAAACAACAACAAAGTAATGATCTACTTCTTATCTATCTGAAGTATATGACGGTATATCAAAAAGTCTTTGCTCCTATTTTTTATTCTCCAAAATATGAACAGTATATTAAAATAGTGAAGAATATATCTTATAGTTGCCTAGTAACCCAAATAATAAAAAATAAAGGTAAAAATTGTTTAATATATACTTATATATCAAACAGGAGTGGAACAGAATGAACATCCAGATGTTGGACTCCAATTCCCATTAACCTTCACCCTTAGCTATCCTAGCTCAATTGAGAATTACACAAAAGCTACATCAAGAGCCATAGTGCCCCATGCTGCATTATATACGTATGCGCAGCTGAGCTGCATCATCAAGTCCTATAACAATATATAAAAGCAAAGAAACAATCTTACTGGTGTTCACACAACATTTTCCTAGCTTGCTGCAAAAAACTGCAGCTAATTAAAAAGGTGCCATGGTACATTCACAGTTCCATAATCATGCAAATAACCAGGCATGCAACTGAGATGCCTCTGGCACTCCATTAGTTAACTGCAATTAGCCAGGGCATGATACTCAAAAATTATGTGAACATCAATTGGATTCCAGTCAAAGACAGCCATTTATATGTGGAGTTTGGGTTTCCTTTATGTGTCTCTGTATTTGTATGCCTCAAAGCAATTCTACATCAGATATTCATTTTATTGAATGATATTTTCCTTCCATATTATTTTGAACATTAATTTGCACATTGTATTTAATCCATCTATATAATTCCTGCCTTTCTACCTGAATTACACAGCCTCCTCCTCTATACTGCATTAATTAGCAAATATACACCATATCAAGGTGTTGGCTAGTAAATTTACACTTACCCCAAATGAATTGTCCTCGGTATTACTGTAAAATCTGTAACCCATTCCAATCAGTCTTAAGAATCCTGTGTTGCATAACATCTATGCAATTAAACCAATTATAAACACTCCACTTTCTCTTTTCACTCCTGAATTAGAATTACACAGCAAGCTACCATAGTAACATTTGTGAAGAATTGTAATGATACACAAGCTTCCTTTGTTTTAAATTGCCATTAATAATATATTATCACAGTCTCTCAGGAAGCATCAGCTACAATGCTTTCTTGTAATTACCAGCTTTATTGAATGAAATACCATTCCTGCTCATATGTCAACACATCATTAAACTGATCATATGAATCTGTGTTTGTGTCCTGAGACACAAATGTTATGACCATCTTATTTGAAAAAGCAGAACTATCCTACAATTTAAGCAAATTCTACATGTCCAAATCAGTCTTCATGTACAGTGGTGCCTCGCTAGACGATTGCCTCGCAGGACGAGGAATTCACTAGACGATGGCTTTTTGCGATCGCTACTGCGCTTCGCAAAACGATGGTGTCCTATGGGCGATTTTCGCTAGACGACGAGTTTTCCCCATTGAAATGCATTGACTAGCGGTCAATAGCTGTCAGTGCATTCCAACGGGGACCCGCGCTCGCTAGACGCGGTTTCCCTATGGACGATCTTCGCAAGATGACGACTTTTCCGTTGGAACGCATTGAAGAGATTTCAATGCATTCCAATGGGGAAACGTGCTTCGCTAGACGATGTTTTCGCAAGACAGCGATTTTCGCGGAACAGATTAACATCGTCTAGCGAGGCACCACTGTAACTCTGTTTCAGCTTTAACTCCAGCACATGAGGAAGGTCAATGTGCTGGCCCCTAACACCCATTCTGTCACCCTCTATACCTAGAAACCCATACTCTAGAAAGAACCTCTGCCTTCCACATTATTTAGTACCTAGATTTTCCTAAGTTTGAAAACCAAGGGAGAGCCTCCATAGACAGCAGAGATTCTTCTCTTCAGACTATTGCCCTTCAACATGTAGAGGTGACAGGAGACCCTCCTTGCATGTTGGGTAAGCACTTGGAGGAAAAGGCTGAGGAGGGCTGGAGATGTAGATTAATGGAGGACAAGGCCAAGCAGACCTCATAGGACATGGCTGGGCTGCCCACTAATATTCACATTTTGGTTATGGTGACACAGATGTGAATGAAGGGATCTCTTCCCACAAGAGAAGAAATTGTGAGGCCAGCTTTAGTGCTTCAGGCTTAGAGCTTTAAATGGCTTCATTAATTAAAAACAACAGCAATCAGTATCTCTTGTTCATTTTAAGTGATTGTTTGACAAATTATGGGTATTAGCCAGAAAATAATTAACAGCCCCTGGCAAAAGTGACAGAGGAAAACACATGTAGGATTTATCAAGGCCATGTGCTTACTTAGGTTGTCAAGTCCTGTTGCTATGAAACCAAACAGAGTCTTTTCAAACAGAATGATAACAACTTATGTTAGAATAAGAATCTTTTCTTACCACTTAGTAGTGTACCTGATTTTCCTCCGTTTGTCATCTCCTCTGTTGAGTTGGAGCTGGTTTTGGTAATTTTGAGTATACCCAATTAAATCAATGGGACTATCATTAGTCATGACTACTTACAAGCCATTCATTTTAATTAGTCTGCTCTAAGCATGCTAAGTCCAGATCCAACCGTCTATGCATGGTAGAATGTATTTGTAGAAACATACTGTATAATTTATGCTGTTTGCCAAATAATGTTATAATTACACCAGTTTGCTGTTTACCTAATAATACTTAGTAACCATGAGGAACTTCCTTTCATTTCAACAACCATGACTAATCTGTTGCTTCACTTGTACATTTCTCTGAGTAATAGAGACATCAATCCTAAACACTCTGGAGGACCACACCCAGCAGTATTTTAGGGACTACCCGTAACTATTCACAAAATAGTCGATATTTCTGTAGTCAGCAGTATGGCATGTTAGACTCTGGACTTATCACTTCCTTTACTTCAAAATGATATATTTTGTTCCATCCTATACATTATACAGAATGGAACCCTGACTTCTACACAAAGTCCTGCTGAGATGACAGTGGCTACTCACACATCACAGAAAAGAACAGCATACAGGACCAAAAAAGAAGAGATAAGTACTGATTTGCATAAAACTGAATATGCCAATGTTTATGTATAGATACAAAACCAGAATTAAAAAAGCATTGCAACTCTGCACTTGAGAGAGGGGAAAGTGACCAAATAATTTGTGCTTACTTAGTCTACTATAAGGATAGTAGAGGATATACAGCTTCAAAGTTCCCGATCTCCCTCTTCATTATTCTTTAAATGAGATTTGAATGACAGAGCGTATTTAAATGGAGAAATATCTTCTGAAAGACCTCCAAATTAAGGACTGTCCTTCTTAGAAAAGCACAGGGGCCTGACAATATACCACTAGTTCTTAGCATTTAAAAAGTAATTTTCAGCATCCAAACCTGTATACTACTGTTCCACATCTTGTTGACCACAACCCCATCACCATCACAATCACCTTCTTCTACCAGCTACTCCACCACTAACCCTGACCAATCTCCTCAATTATCAATTGTTCTACCATTTACACACTGATTCTAAATATTAAGACTCCATTTTCAAAGTCTATTTGCAACTGATATAAAGACACCATTAAAAATATTGCTTAAATGACTCAAACAGTGAGATATATGCCCTTTCCGGGCTCTCAGAAAAGGGGTAGAACCAATGCACTGAAGAGAACTGGATCACATCCTCTCTCCCTACCCCACCCCAGCCTCCAAATACTATGGCAAGAGCACACACACTGACACATGAATGCATGAAAGCTGCATGCAAGCACTTGACTGCAGAGGCCAGATCTCCTGACGATGCAAGGGAGAACCTAGGAACATTCTTCCAGACACACAAAGCTAATTCATCCATCTCATACTCCCGCCACTATACACATTCATTAATAAGGCTATAGTGGGCTGAAAGAAACAATAAGATGGCATTTTCTGCTTTTAAAAAAGAGATGATACAGCCAAGAAATGGTAGCCTTTGCAAGTTCACCCAGTTGGCTAACGGGTCCAGTTCATAGCTCTCAACCCCTTTTCCTCTGTCTCACCATTGCAAACTCCCATTCTGCTACCAGTAGTTATAATCTATATTCTTGGAATACAAACCCAAATAAATGAATTAATAATATTTTTCTGTTATGGCAAATCTCCTATTGAAAAGAAGCCCAATTAGCCTATCTATAATATTAATCTGCTGCACTCTTAATTTGCAAACATAAGAGCCCGTGTCTGCCATGTGAGTATGTGATGTTCACCTCCTTGAGGCACCTACTTTTTGTGCCTTCACAAAGGTTCCAGTCGTGTTTTCCTCTCACTGCCACCAGTGGATTACCTCTATCCACGCTATAAATGACGTTTGATCAGACACTTGTTTGTTGAATGCAAACAAAACTTATTTATTGACGTGCAGCCAATTTAATAATCACAGAAGTTCTACAGATGTACATGCTATTCTCTTGCCATATAATTTCCACCTTCTCTATCTATTTATCTTAACCAGTCTCTAACTCTATCTCTATCTCTTCTGACACGCTCTCTCTCTCTCTCCCTGACTAACTAACCACTCTGACTGACTCTTTCCAACTCACTCTGACTGACCCTCCTCCTCTCAGGCTCCGCCTTTTAACCTCTCTCTCGGCTCTGCCTCTCCACCACATTTGCATAGACATGAATAATACATGACTTATACCTAACAAAGTGTGAACGCTACAGACCTCCCCCCTTAAATATGTTTGTTTGGGAGGGGAAACACGTTTTCCATCCCAAACATGCATCATTGCATGAAACTTTACTTACCCTCTGGCATCATTTTGCAAGCAATAACAATATTTATTATAACAATCACAATCTCTTTTAGTCTAAACACTCCAATACAATTCAATAATATACTTTACCTTATCAGTTATGCTTACTACATTTAACATTTTCAACCTTACAGAAATATACCACAATCAGGAAACTTTTATTACATAGATAATTAACCAGTAAATCAATAGTCCATTCCAGTTTATTTTAAAAGTCCTTTCATCATTCTCCACGTCTCAGTTCATCAATATTCAGTTTTTCCAAACTATACACAAACAGAACATTTCTTACAACATTATCAGCTGGGTTTATCCCCCCCCCCCCCCCGCATCAGTCATTTGGCTTTCGAGGCACGATATGAGTCTCTTTTACTACGTGGTTTGCAAAGTCCAAGTCTTTCACCTTCCCGTTGTAGTAAGGTGCGCCGTGGACTGGTCTGGTCGTTACTGCCTCCTTCAGCTGGACACACGACTGCTGGCACTCAGGGGTCCCTCTGATGATCTCTGGCTCCTTTTCCCGCGTTTTCTTCAGTCGGCTGGCAGTCATCGGGCCCTCTGATGTCCACTGGACGTCCTCTGCTTGCCGTTTCTTAGTGAAGCCTGCTTTCATTCTGGCTCGGGGCTTCACTTTCTCAGCTAGGGAAAGGGTAGGCAGTTCCCTCTCCTCCTCCAGAACATCTCTGGATGCATCCTTCTTTAAGAGGTCAGGGCTTACGCATTCCTCCTCACTCACAAATTCACCCACAGGTACTTTTTTTGCAAAGTTTTCCCTATGTGGGGGACCACTATCACGGGTCATCTCCAAACTCACAGGCAGGTTTCCTTTAAGTGCACTCTCCAACACTTGGTTTATTTTAGATGCACAGAGGTTCTCCTCTGGTTCTATTTCTTTTTTCATTGATAAGCTAGGTAGGGGTTTGCCTTGCAAGGTTTTAGGGTCTCTTTCAGCTGCAGAGCTACTAGACTCTCCCCTCCAGAGCTGGTGCAACACATTTATAGTTTCCGACTCTGCCAAAAGCAATTTACGCCTCTCTATAGATCTCAGTTCCACTACTTTGTCCTCAGGACAGAATGATCTTTCCTGGGCCTCATACAAGCTCTTTTTCTTTTCAGAAGTACTTCCCAAGCTTGGCTCTGCCACTTCTAAGGACTTCTCTTTATACAAAAGATCCTTATCCTGGCAAAGTCTCTCAGGGCATTCGGGATACAATAACGTGGGTGAACTGGTCGCCTCAAAGCAACTCACCAAACTAAAGTCCTCCTTCTGCTCCTGAGCAAAACTATTTTCATTGGGATTCTTCAGAATCATAATCTCAGCTTCTGGATGGCTATTAAACTGACTTTCTAAGGAGCTTTCTCCTGCCAGGCTTCCCTCTGCTACTGTATCCAATTCTGCTGCAGTGGGTGATTTCTGGGCCCCCTTTGAGCGTGTAAGTACAAAAGCACTCTTAACATGCTCTATTAAGTCCCATCCGATGAGAAAAGCAGCCGGTATTTCATCTGAAATGGCCACTTGCCACTTTCCAGACCAATTCCCATAAGTTATTTGAACCTCTGCCACTTTCAACACTACAGTTTCCTTCCCAATTCCTTTTAGGGTCATTGTTCTGCTTGGAATTATGTTGTCCTGAGCTATCAGATCTGAATGTGCGATGGAAATTTGAGAACCTGTGTCCCTTAGAGCAATGTACTTCTTTCCACCCACAACTATCTCTTCCCCAGCGTTTTTAAGAAGAGTATTTTCATTTTTGATGTAAAAACCATGGACTATAGGGGCTACAGGAATGTCCTCCAGCTCAGCTGCTGTGGTTGCCACGGAGACAGAACTATGGTTACTGCTCCCCTCAGAGGCTTCTATGGGTTTTAAACAGTATACTTTCTTGGTCTGATTATCATCTTTCACATATTTACTATTGTTTTTCATACAATTGAATTGTAAATGCCCAGGCTCGCCGCATTTGTAACATTTGTAAGACCTTCTCTCATTCTGAGAAGATCTGTTAAACTTTTCCTCAGGTTTCATTTGGGTCTGAGAACTAGGCCATGCTAATCTAGATGAGGCGCCATTCTGGCCTTCTTTTCCTGATGTTTTGCTGAGGAAATTTTTATTAAAGGGTTTCTTATGGTTGTCCCAGTTTTGCCTGTTAAAATTTACCTCAGAGAACCTGTGGTTTCGAATCTCCCCAATGTAATCCGCTGATTCACCTGCTTCTAATAGATTTTTAGGATTTTTGTCCTTAACTAAATAACGCAATTCCCCAGGCAAAATAGAATAGAATTGTTCCAACCCAATCACATTTTTCATCTGCTCTAGAGAAGTGACATTCTCACGTTCCATCCATTTGTCCAAATATTGAAGAAGTTTAGCCCCTATCTGGGAATAAGATTCCTCAGGCTTTTTGGTCAGGGAACGAAATTTCCTTCTAAGGTGTTCTGCATTGATGCCAAATCTAGCATATACCATCTTTCTATATGCTTCAAAATCTCTAGCCTGCTCCAGAGGCATCTGAGAATACAGTTCCACTAAATCTCCACTTATTTGTGATCTCATATCATCCTTTCATCATCCTTAATATTAAAGTCCCAGCATGCTCTTTCAAATGATATCAGGAAAGATTCAGGGCAATCACCTTTCCTATATTGGGGAAATTTCTTTAAGTCGATCTTAGACAGATTTCCCTCACTAGATCTGTTATTGTTACTATTATTGTTTTGAGCAGCCAATTCTAATCTTTTCATTTCTATTTGAAATTCCATTTGTTTTAACTCCATTTGTCTGTCCTCTTGCTCAGCTTTTTCTCTCATTTCTAATTGTCTTTTTTCCTGCTCAAATGCCATTTGTCTGGCCTCTTGCTCGAGCTGTAGTTTCTGAGCTTTCTCTTCAGTCCTAGCTTTTTCTCTAATTTCTAATTCCCTAGTTCTTTCTTTGATCTATAATTCTTTAAGCTTGAATTTCTGTAGTAACCTCCATTTTTCAAACTCTTGGGAGCTTAGAACACCTTCTCTCCCTGAGGCACCCTCATGAGTCTCCTCCTCCATTGGAGCTAAAGGGTCTCCATTTCCCTCCACTTCCTGAGGTAAACTTTGTGCCTCTTGAGGATCAATTACCTCCATTACTAGCTTTTTACTTCTTTTGGATGGCATAAGTATGAGTACTTCTTTGATAAGAGCTGGTTTTTATTGCAGAGTTAGTCAGGCCTCTTTTTAAAACACTATTTTACTGTTGTTTGCTTTTCCCAGTGTTTTTCTGAGGTACTATGTAGCTCTCACTCGGCAGCTAAAGATGGCTACACTTTTTCTGGCACCACGCCACTCACAATGTTTCTTGGTCTGAGACAACCTTCTTGCCTCCAGACACAAAACAAATTCTATTTTTTCAAGCCTCTGCTTTTTATGTTCCTATCACCTCAGACCTGTTCTGACCCTAGCTTCTGCTTTTTATCCACAAGCGCTCCCTTAACTCTCAGAGCCTTGAATTTTAAGCTAGCCCACTGGGTCTGTTCAAATCCTGAGGTAAACACAAAAGGAATTTTCCCTTCAGAGTCGTTCTCTATCTTTAGTCCCCCCTCAGATCTGGGATCAGAAGCTCCGCCACTAAGCTTTTCCACAAAAGCTCTAACAGGTAACCCACTTCTTTACCACAGACCTCTGACTAAAAGGTACCCTTGACTCAAAGAAAATTCACTTTTAACTCTGGCTTGACTGGATTCTTTTCGTATCCCACCACTGGACACCAATTGTGATGTTCACCTCCTTAAGGCACCTACTTTTTGTGCCTTCACAAAGGTTCCAGTCGTGTTTTCCTCTCACTGCCACCAGTGGATTACCTCTATCCACGCTATAAATGACGTTTGATCAGACACTTGTTTGTTGAATGCAAACAAAACTTATTTATTGATGAGCAGCCAATTTAATAATCACAGAAGTTCTACAGATGTACATACTATTCTCTTGCCATATAATTTCCACCTTCTCTATCTATTTATCTTAACCAGTCTCTAACTCTATCTCTATCTCTTCTGACGCTCTCTCTCTCTCTCTCCCTGACTAACTAACCACTCTGACTGACTCTCACTGACTCTTTCCAACTCACTCTGACTGACCCTCCTCCTCTCAGGCTCCGCCTTTTAACATCTCTCAGCTCCACCTCTCCACCACATTTGCATAGACATGAATAATATATGACTTATACCTAACAAAGGGTGAACGCTAGCCATGACTTATACCTAACAAAGGGTGAACGCTAACCCAATTAGCCTATCTATAATATTAATCTGCTGCACTGTTAATTTGCAAACATAAGAGCCCGTGTCTGCCATGTGAGTACTTAAAACATTTTCACTTTTTCTGTGAGTTACCCTTTAAAAAAATCTTATAAGACACAACCATTTAAAGTTGCCTTCCCTAAGTGCTTTGATATGTTAAGCCATTTGAGATTGTCTGGTTGAACTTCCAGTACGCTCAGAATGAACTATTTTTCACTGCAGCATAAATATTACACACCCATACATACAAAGTCCTGATGCCCTAGCTTATGATAGCATTTTTCTGTTGATGAAACACCTTAGGGGGATGTTATTTTTCCAAGAGTTTAGAATGCCACAGCACCCAACCTTCAACAATACCACCTGACCTTTATCAAACACAGAGTGGGGCACAGATGACAGGCACAGCATTAAGTTCAAGCTTCTGATAGAAATCTGTTAGATCAGTGGTTCTTAACCTTTGTTACTCAGGTGTTTTTGAACTGCAACTCCCAGAAACCCCAGCCAGCACAGCTGGTGGTGAAGGCTTCTGGGAGTTGCAGTCCAAAAACACCTGAGTAACCCAAGGTTAAGAACCAGTGTGTTAGATAACAAATGAAATATGTTTCAGTGCCATGTGCTTTGGTACAGAGTTATCTATGCCATTTTAAAAGTATTTACAGCCACAGTGTTCTGAAGATCTGGAAATCAATACTCCTTTTACTCTGCACAATTGGCATCTGAAAAACATTTTGCCCATTTTGAGGGATCTGATCAGGATGTGTCCTTCTCCAGTCACCATCTCCCTAAATAACAAATGTGACCTAAAACACTCTTCTTGAAAGAATTCACTTTCACAAAGAGAACTGCCATTATTCAACTACATGAAGATCATTGCCAACAACCCACAAAGACAATGCATTTAATAAGTCCCATTCTTAGAGTGGTAGTAGACTGTTAATTCACTGGATCTGAATGCAAATATAAATTAATATTACACTCCCACTAGGGAGCAACAGTGGTCAGACTTACTTGTGGGTTCTATTTTAGTTTTTCATTAATACTCAGAAAGACCACAAAGAGAAACCAGGCATAAAACAGTGGCTCTGAAAAGCAGCCCTAGAACTGAAGAAAAAGGTGCATCTGCTCACATACCCAGTTCAGGAACTTGTTTTCCTTATCAGAACTGGAGCTTGCACACAATTTCTTTCTCACACCGGATCTACTTTCATTTTCCCCATCCCTAAATGTCTGGGTTTTGGCAGCTTAATTTAAGAGGGGTCAAGAGTTTTTTTGTTCTTGCTATCATTAAACTCCTGGGAATTGGAAATGCCTGCCGAAATACTACTGGAAATCATACAGGTATCTGCTAGTATATCGCCATTTACCTTCTGCCAAACCTGTACTACACAACCAATACAGTATAGTAGCTAAAGTACTAGGCCAGGACTTGAAAGATCTAGGTGCAAGTTCCCACTGAAACAGAAACTCACTGATGACTCTGACCAGTTAACACAGCCTGCCCTGCCCCACAGTGTTGTTGTAAAGCTACAGTTAGGAGAAAAACCATATGCCGCACCCTAAACTGAATGGCAAAAAAAAAAGTATATAAAAGTAAAGAATAAATAATCAATTGATCAGAATCCTACTGCTCAGTTTATGCTAGCGTAAGTGCAATGGCATACATTGCACTGCCAATTATTGCTAATTAACAACTTGTCACTTATACCATTCATCATGCCCCAACTCATGCAACTGGTTCACAGTGAGAAACACATATATCAACTTGTTAACTACTAAAAAGTCAACGCTGCAATTTGCGCCACTGCATTCATGCTAGTGTAACTAACCAATAAGATGTTGGTTGCTAATAATAATACTAAACCTTTACAGAGAGTTCCTTTCATGCTATTATTTCCCTAATTCAAAGGCTAACGTAAGTATTTAGTAATTGCTGTTGAACTATCAGATCTCATATTCCCTACACACAAAATGATACTTTTTGCGGAAACTATGTACGGTCTTTAAACTTTCTGGATAGCTCAGTGAATTAAGTATGTGGCTGAGGTTGCCACTGAGTTGATTCTCCACTGTGCGTCTCAGGAGAAAAGCCAGCCTGTATAGCCTGGGGCAAATTATAGTCCCAGATTAACCCCAGAAGAAGGGAGTGGTAAACCCTTTCTGGGTACTCTAGAAAAGGTTGGAAAAGATTGCCATAAATAATAATAATAATAATTAAAATAATAATTATGATGATGATGATGATGATGATGATGATGCATGGTCTTTACAGTTTTCCACAAAGCTAAATCTAAACAACAATGAGAAGGAAGCATTCAGAGTAGTAAATCTGAATTCACAAATCCGTAACTCCATGCCTATGGTAGAAAATCTGCCATGAAAGATACATCAACATGGTGCAATAAGGCACCTTACATAGTAAACACCATCTGCTTGTCATGATCAGGAGTTATGTGGTTTAAAGCATGTAATGTGAATGGGATATGTAGGCAAGAGAAATGTAACATGGAGTCAGAATGGTTCTTTGTAAAGATGATTTGAAGGACTTTGGAATGTGTTTTTCTGAAGAAGCTGTGAGAATGTTTTCCTGCAATGAGTTACAGACTTGGACGAGATAAGGAGGCGGCCATGGAAGACTCAACATTCTGGGCTAATTGGAGAAGAAAACAACACCTGGACTGTCTCATGGGAAAATGGGGTGGAGAAAGGTGTTACAGCCCCTAAAATCTAATTGGTTGACATCTAGCTGGACCATGAAGAAGGGAGGAGTTTAGGAAAGTAGAAAATGGAGAATGTGTAATGTGAAATAGCTCTTTTTACCTTTTTCTTTTATGGAAAATGAGGGTTTAAGTCTGATGATGGATTTGGACTGCTATTGCTAAGAATGTAGTTATCAGAAGAAAGGAAAAGGGAGGCTTACCCTCCAAAGGGGGGGGGGGGGAAGAGGTTACGTACCTGTAACTCTGGTTCTTCGAGTGGTCATCTGTGAATTCACACTAATGGGTTAATCTGCGCCTGCGCAGAGCAGCCTCAGAACTTTCTAGCTCAAGCACATGGTGCCGGGACCTCCCACATGCTGGCTATAACTCCGCCCCCGGCACCGAGTGCCTCAGTTCCTAAGAACTGTCCACCACTGCACAGTATGCAATAGCACACGTGACGTACAGCGGGGAGGAAGGGCGGGGAGTGTGAATTCACAGATGACCACTCGAAGAACCAGAGTTACAGGTAAGTAACCTTTTTTCCTTCTTCGTGGTCTCTGTGAATGCACACTAATGGGTGACTGGCAAGCTGACTTACCCGGAGGAGGGACGTCACGAGAGAACAGATGCCAGGACGGCACGGCCTACTGTAGCCTCTGCCTTGGCCCAGATATCCAGTCGGTAATGGGAAGCGAAAGTCGACGGAGTGGACCAGGTAGTGGCCTTGCAGATATTCACAAGGTCAAAACCTCTAAGGAATGCTGTCAAAGAGGCTATGGCTCTAGTAGAGTGGGCTTTCACCGCCGAAGGCAGTGGAACCTGAGCCAGCTCATAAACAAGACAAATTGTGGAAACAATCCATTTGGAGATTGTCTGGGCGCTCACAGGTGAGCCTTTAGAACTCCCTTGGAATGCAACAAAGAGCCTTTTTGAGGCACGGAAGGGTGCAGTGCGGGATACATAATAGGACAGAGCCCGTTTGACGTCCAGGGAGTGCAAGCCCCTTTCCAGAGGGGAGGTAGGAGAAGGGAAAAAGGTGGGCAACACGATGGGTTGGTTAAGGGGAAAGGATGTTGAGACCTTGGGAAGAAATGATAGGTCTGGGAAGAGAGTAACTTTGTCCGGATGGAACTGTAGGAATGGGGGACCCATCCTCAGGGCTGCCAACTCCCCCGCCCGGCGAGCCAAAGTGACAGGAACAAGGAAGGTGGTCTTAAAGGTCAGAAGCTGTTCTGACACCAAAGCCAGAGGTTCGAAGGGCAGCTTCATCAGGCGATTGAGGACTAGCTGGAGGGACCACTGAGGGGTAGGAGACTTATAGGCCGGGCGCATGTTATGAAGGCCACACAAAAACTGTTTTAACTTTGGGTGGCGGAAAAGGGAGACCGCCTCCGAAGTTGGTGGCTGATGTGCTATTATGGCAGCCATGTAGACTTTCAATGTAGAGTGTGACAGGCCTCGATGAAAAAGGTGAAGCAAGAAGCGGAGAACTGTCTGTAAAGAAGTGGGGGAGGTAGGTAAATGAGAGGAAGTGGCAAATTTACAGAAAGCAGACCACTTTTAAGAATAAGTCTGAGAAGTGGAGGGCTTCCGGGCATGCTTGTGGACCTCAGCTATTGAGGGGGGATCCTCCACACTGTCAGGTGCAGGGACTGCAGGTCTGGATGAAAGACTTTGCCTTGTTGTTGAGATAACAGGTGGGGAATCAGAGGGAGACAGAAGAAGTCTGACGCTCTTTCTTGGAGGGCTGAGAACCATGGCTGGTGCAGCCACCAGGGAGCAACAAGGATCGTGTCCACATTGTCTTGGCGGATCTTTATTACTGTCTTTTGAATTAGAGGAATAGGAGGAAATATGTACAGGAGGTTTCTTGACCAAGTGGTCAGGAATGCATCTCCGTGCGAGCGGCGTCCGATTCCCGCTCGGGAGCAATACACGGTGCACTTGGCGTTGGTTTCCGAAGCAAAGATGTCCATGCATGGGGCACCCCACCAAAGGCACAGACAGCAGAAGACTGCCTCGTCCAGAGCCCACTCGTGGGATGAAGCTTGAAGTCTGCTCAGGAAATCGGCGAGGACGTTCCCCTCGGAAGCCACATGGACAGCTATAGGGAAGATGTGGCAGGTGTAGCACCATTCCCAAAGGTCGATGGTGAGGTAGAGCAGGGAGATCGAGTGAGTCCCTCCTTGTTTGTTGATATAAAACACTGCTGTAGTGTTGTCAGAGGCAACCTGAACAACTCGCCCCCTGAGAAGTTTCTCGAACGCCCGAAAGGCTTTGGTTATTGCTAGGAGCTCCAAGTGGTTGATGTGGAGAGACGACTCTGTCGTGGACCAGAGGCCATTGATGGTGAGTGAATCAAGGTGCGCACCCCAACCCACTGGACTGGCATCCGTGGTTACCTGGACGGTAGGAGAGAGGGGACCAAACAACCTGCTTACTAGAAGATTCTCTGGGCAACTCCACCAGAGAAGCTGAGCCGCCAGTTCCTTTGTCACCTGAAGGACAGTGGTCGGAGGATCGACCATCATGTCGAAAAGGGAGAGGAACCAGGCCTGGAGAGATCTCATTTTCAAATGAGAGTGCTGTACTACCGCTGTTGTGGAGGCCATCAAACCCAACAGGCGCTGGACATGAAGAACCGACACCAGAGCCCCGTGGCTGAAAGGGGTGAGCATATCGTGGATTTTTAGGATCCTGTCTTGAGGCAGGTAAGCCCGACCAATCCGAGCGTCCAGTACTCCTCCCATGTAGGAGACGCGTTGG
The DNA here is from genome assembly GCA_037013535.1 of Intellagama lesueurii. Classification (NCBI taxonomy): domain Eukaryota; kingdom Metazoa; phylum Chordata; class Lepidosauria; order Squamata; family Agamidae; genus Intellagama; species Intellagama lesueurii. The sequence goes on from JBAJHW010000006.1 coordinate 77,710,846, forward strand.
GTAGGAGTCAAAGTAGACTTTTTCCAATTGAGGCATAGGCAGAGAGCCTTCAGGAGAGACAGCGTCAAGGCGGTGTCGCGTTCAGTTTGAACCAAAGATGGCGCTACCAGCAGCCAATCATCTAGATAGGGAAAAACCGTGACGCCTTGGAGGCGAAGATGTGCGGCTACCAGGGCAAGGTATTTGGTGAACACCCGGGGAGCTGTAGACAACCCAAACGGGAGAGCCTTAAACTCGTAGGTCACTCCATTCACCGAGAACCTCAGGAACCGGCGTTGGTAAGAGCGGATGCTGATATGAGAATAGGCGTCTTTTAGGTCGATGACTGTAAACCAGTCGTCTTGCTGAAGCATCTGAATAGTTGAGTCCAATGAGACCATACAAAAACGCCGGGGGGTGATGTACGAGTTCAAGTGGCAAAGGTCCAAGATGGGGCGAAGGCCCCCATCCTTCTTTGGAATAGTGAAATAGTGGGAGTAAAACCCGCGTTATGACAGATAATCGCATCCTTCTCGAGCAAAGATTGAATCTCTTCTTCCAAAGGTGGAGAGGGGAGAGGGGATTTGAAGGACCTTGTGACAGGAAGGGAGTCGAACTCAATGGCATAGATGAGGGCTATAATGTAGAGGACCCATGAGTCCGAGGTGATGGTGCGCCAGATGTGTAGGAAAGGTGAAAGACAAACAGAAGGGTCTAGGGCTGCTGGTAGCTGGAGGCCGTCAAACATTCTGCCTGGATTTACGGTCCAGGCAGCGGGCCTGTTGACGGGGACGCTGTCTGTTGGGCTGCCGAAAAGAGGACGGCAATGGAGCAGGAACTGTGAATTCACACTAATGGGTTAATCTGCACCTCAACAGAGCAGCTTCGGAACCTTCTACAGCTTTAAGCACTTGGTGCTGGGACCTCCCACCTAGGCTATATCCCCGCCCCCGACACCAAGTGCCTCAGTTCCGTGGAACTGTCTGCCGCCGTGCAACATGCCAACTGGCATACGTGACAAACAGCGGGGAGGAGGGTGGGGAGTGTGAATTCACAGATGACCACTCGAAGAACCAGAGTTACAGGTAAGTAACTTCTTTTTCTCCTTCGTGGTCTCTGTGAATGCACACTAATGGGTGACTGGCAAGCTGACTTACCCGGTGGTGGGCGTCACGTCAGGACAGAAGCCAGAACTGCTCTTCCCACAGCAGCCTCCGCCTTGGCACGGACATTGAGGCGATAATGTGCCACAAAGGTGAACGGTGTGGACCATGTTGCAGCCTTGCACACATCAGTGAGTTCCACTACACGAAGGAAAGCAGTGGAGGAAGCAACCGCTCTGGTAGAATGGGCCCGAACAGTGGAGGGCAAAGGTCTATGAGCTAGATCATATGCTAACTTGATCGCTGTAACCACCCACCTGGAGAAGGTTTGGGGTGAAACAGGGGATTCTTTAGAGCATCCTTGGTATGACACAAAAAGTCTTTGAGAGGATCGAAAAGACGCTGTCCTGGAGATATAATAGGCCAGGGCCCTCTTGACATCTAAAGAGTGAAGTGACTTTTCCAAGTTAGTACAGTGATGCCTCACAAGACGAAAATAATTCGTTCCGCGAGTAGTTTCGTATTGCGAAAATTTCGTCTTGCGAAGTGCGTGGTTTCCCATAGGAATGCATTGAAATTTAAGGGGGGAAAATGCAAAAAAATTTGTCTTGCGAAGCACGGCCATAGAAAAATTCGTCTTGCGAGTCACCAAAAAAAATTGCAAAATGCTTTCGTCTTGCGAGTTTTTCGTTGCGCGAGGCATTCATCTTGCGAGGCATCACTGTAGTAGGATTAGGAAAAAAGGTAGGAAGGACCACCGGCTGGTTGAGGTGGAAAGACGTCGCCACCTTTGGGAGAAAGGAGACGTCTGGGAATAGAGTGACCTTATCTGGGTGAAACTGTAGAAACAGTGGGTCTACACGCAGGGCCGTGAGCTCACTAGCACGTCTCGACGAAGTGACAGCAAGGAGAAAAGCTGTCTTAAAGGTAAGTAGTCTCAAGGAAGTGGAAGCCAAAGGTTCGAATGGTGGAGACATCAATTTCCGCAAGACAAGTTGAAGAGACCACTGAGGTGTGGGTGGTTTGTAGGCCGGGCGCATATTGCGGAGGCCCTTAAGGAACTGTTTTAATGTTGGATGCTGAAACAACTTGGCCGCATCAGAAAAGGGAGGCTGATGGGCAACAATTGCAGAAATATAAACTCTAAATGTAGAGTGTGAGAGGTCACGCTGGAAGAGGAGGAGGATGAACTTCAAGAGGGCGTCCAACGAGGTAGGGCAAACAGGTAAGTTGTGTTTAGTAGCAAAGTCGGAGAATATCTTCCACTTCCGTGCATAGGTAGCAGTAGTAGAAGGCCTCCGAGCTCGACTGAGGACATCCGCTATTGAGGGACCAGCCTCCAGGCCGTGAGGTGTAGTGAGTCCAGATCCGGATGCAGCGTCCTGCCGTCGTGGGGAGAGAGCAGGTGAGGAAGGTCTGGAAGTCGAAAGTGATCGACGGAAATCTGATATAGAGAGGCGAACCAAGGTTGACGAGGCCACCAGGGAGCGATGAAGATGACGTTTGCTCGTTCCTGCCGGGCTTTGATGATTGTTTTCTGGATTAGTGAAATGGGGGGGAAACATGTACAGGAAGCCCTCTGTCCAAGGAACCATAAACGCATCCCCCAGCAAGTGTAGGCCTGCTCCCGCCCGGGAGCAGTATTGGGAGCACTTCTTGTTGATGGCAGATGCAAAAATGTCTATGCATGGAGTGCCCCATCTGAGGCAAAGGGAGTGAAAGACTGCATTGTCGAGAGACCTTTCATGAGTGCAGTCCTGCAACCGACTCAAATGGTCTGCAAGAAGATTGTCGGTCGAGGCCACATGCACTGCAATAAGAAAAATGTGGTGTTCGTAGCACCACTCCCAAATCTGGATAGTGAGATACAGGAGGCGTTGGGAGTGTGTGCCGCCCTGTTTGTTCAGATAAAACACCACCGTCGTGTTGTCGCTTGCGACCTGTACAACTTGTCCCAAAAGGAGGCGCTCGAACGCTCGGAGAGCCTCAAATACAGCCAAGAGTTCCAGGATGTTGATGTGAAGACAGGATTCCGTTGGAGTCCAATGTCCGTTTGTTGTTGTCCTGGACATGAGCTCCCCAACCCGTTGGGCTGGCATCTGTGGTAAGCTGAATCGTTGGCTGGAGGGGACCAAAGGGCCTGCCAACCAGAAGATTGGAGCGGAGGGACCACCAGACAAGTTGTGCCACAAGTTCTGTTGAGACTGTGAGCACTTTGGAAGGCGGAACTGTGAGAGGGTTGAATGTGGCAAGGTACCAGGCCTGAAGGGATCGCATCTTCAACCTGGTGTACTAAATGACTGCAGTAGTAGAGGCCATCAGGCCTAACAGACGCTGTACATGCAGCGCTTGAACTTTGGCCCCCGCGGTGAGAAGAGGAAGCAAAGCTTGAATCTTCAGGAATCTTCAGGTCTTCTGGAATGAAGGCCCATCCTAAGACAGCATTCAGGACTCCCCCTATATAAGTCACTTTCTGGGTAGGGGTCAACGTGGACTTCTCGTGATTTACCTGGAGGCCAAGTTCAGACAAAAGAGATAAAGTGAAAGTTATATGAAGCGACAGTATTTCGGAAGAGGACGCCACCAGCAACCAGTCATCAAGGTACGGAAAGACAGTGATACCCTGCAGGCGAAGATAAGCTGCCACCGGGGCTAAACACTTTGTAAACACCCTAGGAGAGGTGGACAAGCCAAATGGGACAGCCTTGAATTCACAGATTACACCATCGAGCGAAAAACTGAAAAATCGACGATATTCTGCCTGGATAGTAATATGAAAATAAGCATCCTTGAGATCAATAAGCGCAAACCAATCTCCCTGCCTGAGCATCTGGATCGTGCTGTCCAGAGAGACCATGCGAAAACGTCGAGGCGTAATGTAGAAATTCAAGGGTCAAAGGTCAAGGATGGGTCGAAGCCCTCCATCCTTTTTGGGTACAATGAAGTAGCGTGAGAAAAAGCTACGTGAAAGGTCAGGATTATCCACCAAGGTTTTAGAGAGTAGTTTATCAACCTCTTGACGAAGAATCGAAGAGGCAGCTATGTTCCTGAGTAAGCCCGTGCAAGGTGTAGAAGAAAACTCAATTGCATGGCCTGTAGCAATAATAGTGAGAACCCAGGAGTCGGAGGTGATAGTCCTCCAGACATCAAAAAATTGGGCTAGTCTAATCAAACGGTGCTGGTGGCTGGTGAACATTAAAGAGACTGTTTAGTTTTCTGGTCCTGTCAACGGGTCTGTTGACGTGGCCTCTGTCTACCAGACTGCTGTTGAGACTGACCTTGAAAGCCAGACTGTTGTGGTCTAGGACGGTCGAAATAAGGCCTTGAAGACTAGGGTCGGCGCCAAGACGCACGAGGCCGTGACTGTGAAGTATAGGATCTTACAGTCTTCCGATGTTTCAATAGGCTCTCTAGGATCTCATCTGTTTTGGGAGGGCAAAGGGAAGATCCTCGATTCTAGTCTTCACGTCCTCGGAAATACTCGCCGACCGCAGCCAAGCATGTTGGCGGATGGCGATTGATGTGGCTACCTGTTTAGAAGCCGCATCCACGACATGCCTAGCCGCAATTCTATCTTGGCGAGCCAAGGACATGGCCTCCTGATGGTGAGCCAGGCAAGAGCTTTGAAGGTCCTCAGGGGCAGCGTTCAGAGCTGGCAAGACTGCATTCCATAGGTGCCTGTGGTAGGCACCCATGGCTGCTAGGTAGTTAGCCACCCGAAGGATGAAGATGGCCAACATATATCCTCTCCTCCCAAAGGTGTCTATTTTTCGGCCTTCCCTGTCAGTAGGTGCAGATGTGGATCTACTGCGAGTCTGAGATTGTGTAGCATCCACCACCAGAGAGTTGGGCAAGGGATGCTTCGACAGGAATTCCGTTCCAGGGCCATGCATTTTGTAGAGATTCTCCACCCTACGAGGAATTTGTTGGGAGGTGGAGGGCTTGTCCCAAGACTCTTTTACTAAGCTTAGCAAAGATGGAATAAAGGCTAAGCGGAGGGGAGGCAACTGATCTTTAGTGATGTCCTCGAATACCTTATCCAGTTGTTCCAGCTGTGGCTGGACCACAGCAAGGTCGAGGACTTCAGCAATACGTTTAATCAGTTGCGCGTATGATGTATAATCCTCCAACGGGGAGGGGGGTGGCTCCCAACAACTGCCGAAGCTGGAGTGGGAAGATCCACCGGCGAGTCTTCCCTAATCTCACCCTCATCAGCGCTCGAGCCAGATTCGATGTCGAGATCCCGATCTAGGGAGCGAGCAGGCAATCGGGTTTGAGGGTACTCCAGTTCAGAGTCTGATCGAGCTAAAGCCTCAAGAAAATCTTCATCTCGAGCCCGAGACGAAGGAGCAGGTGAGGGAGGCGCACACGATGTCTGTTCAGCTCGGCGCCGAGAGTCGGGCATCGAGCCCGACGGAAGACCTGTCGGTGCGGAGGCCGATGGCTGTTCCCTCGTTTGTGGCTGGGCAGGCTGTTCCCGGGCAGGAAGCTGCAAGAGCAGGATCGTCCGGGCGACGGAAAAACCTTCGGCATAAGGTGGATACCGCGGTAGAAACTGCTTGAAATACGATGGCCATTGTCTAGGTCCATAATACGAGGCCGGGTCGAAAGGCATCGGATAACCAGGGCCTTCGAAACCGTAGCCTCTAGGTATATAGAAACCCCGTGGATCCTCCCAGGACGAATGATGATAGTCCGGGTAATGAACAGGCTCCGCTGTCGATGGGGTCGAGCCCGATCAGGCTCGGGCTCAATGTGGTGAGTTTTCCGTTTTTTCTTCTGCGGTGGTGTGGAAACGGGCTCCGGAGGAGGAGAAGGAGGAGCTGGAGTTTCCGACTGAAGCACCAACGAGTCGTGAGGTGATCCAGATGAGAGGCTTAAACGGGGGGAGGCAGGAAGTACCGTCCCTGAGGGTGGAATTCCTTCATCCTCCGACGATTCGACCTCAGCCGTCTGTTGCCTGGCATGGGGAATCAGTCTCAGTGAGGAAGTCGGAGCTTGAGGTAAAGCCGAGGCAGAAGCGGTCTTCTTCCGACTCAGAGTCGAGCTCGAGGGTGGCTTCAACGCCGCAGCGGAAGCCGTCGACCTCGAGCCCGAGGATGTCGACTTCCCGGACTTCCTCACAACGGGCGGAGAACGTCCCGCAACAGAAGAAGTCTCAGAAGGAGGGGCTCACAGAGGATCCATCTCCGAGTTGGGAGGGCAAAGCGATTTTTGCCACAAATGCGCGCGCAGCCTCTCAAGCCTATGCTTTAATGCGGGCTTGGTAAACGCCTTGCAAAAAGTGCACGAGGCAGGCTGGTGCTCCTCTCCAAGTCAAAAAAGGCACTTCGAATGTCCGTCTGATAGAGGCACTTTCGCGTTGCACACCGAGCAACATTTGAAAGGGCCCGACTTGGCCATAAACTTTTAAGTTCTTCAAAACCAGTTTTAAGCTACCAAAATACACTCACAATCCGAAGAGAAGTCAAACAAGTCGAGGTCAGTACTGGGAGATCCAAGAGAAAATTAGGAGAGAGGGAAAACGCTAAGCTCCGGTTCAGGTTGCACGAGCGGCGGCAGGAAACGGAACTGAGGCACTCGGTGCCGGGGGCGGGGATATAGCCTAGGTGGGAGGTCCCAGCACCAAGTGCTTAAAGCTATAGAAGGTTCCGAAGCTGCTCTGCTGAAGCGCAGATTAACCCATTAGTGTGCATTCACAGAGACCACGAAGGAGAACCTTTTTGAGCCCGAGTGCCCAAACTGCAACACAAAACTGACTTATTTATTTCAAAGTGCCAACACTGCAATTAAACCTGAATACTGAGTTTTTAGTTTAGAAAAAACAAATGCCCCTGCACTGCAACGTTTAAATGCTTGTTTTTTTCCCCAGGGGCGGTATTAACAGAGTAATACTTAGCAGTCCTCCAATCCCCCATCGGGTTAGACCGGTAATGGCTGCCGTTGCACCCCTCCACTGGACCACTGGACCAGCAGAGGGGAGTGCCAAAAATCCAGGATCGGAGGATGGGTAAGTATTTCTCAATGGCAACTTATGGCTTGCGTGCCCACAGAGAGGGCTCTGTGTGCCAGCTGTGGCCCATGTGCCATAGGTTCGCCATCACTGGGCTAGACATACAATTCATTCATCTGAATTGATCTAATGTATACCCAGAGCTTGGATGTAACTACATAACCCATTTTCATTCATTCATTCATTCATTCATTTATATCCCACATTTTTCCTTGAAAAGGACCCAAGGTGACTGACAACAATGAAAGACAAATTTTACAGTTGGAAACAATAAGTATACAATGGTGAATAACATCATTAAAAGACAATATTTAAAATTATGAACTATGAGGAGGCATATTACATCATTAATAGGCAACATTAAGGCAAAGTTCAATAAGTATGCAAAAATTTAAATAAAAAAATCACTCTGAGAAATGGAAAACACAAAAATGAAAAACACAAGTAGTAATAAAAATCCGGTCAAAGCAGTAATGCATAACAAGCTATCTAAAAATCACATACAGGTAGCTGGTTACTGAGGGGAGGCTTGCCTGAAGAGAAAGGTCTTTGCCTGCTTGTGGAAAGATAGCAAAGATAGGGCCAGTCTGGCCTCCTGTGGGAGGGAAAGGCCTCTCCAGATTATCTTAATACCTAAGCCGGCTCATAATGGCAGATACAGTCTTTGAGATAGCTTGGACTCAGGCCATTTAGGACTTTATAGGTTAAAACCAGCACTTTAAATTGTGCCCAGAAACTGATCAGCAGCCAGTGGAACTGCTGTAACAGGGGGGCTGTAGGATCCCTGTAAGCAGCCCCAGTCAGCAATCTGGCTGCTGCATTTTGGACCTGTTTGAAGTTTACTCATACTTTTCATCGGCAGCCCCACATAGAGTGCATTACAGTAATCCAGCTGGGAAATAACTAGGGCATGTATCACAGTGGCCAGATCAGATCTCTCCAGAAACAGACTTAGTTGGTGCACTAGTTTTAGTTGTGCAAATGCACTCCTGGCCACTGTCGAGACCTGAGCATCCAGGTTCAGGGATGAATCCAGGAGTACCCCCAAACTGTGCACCTGTTTTTTTCAATTGGAGTGTAATCCCATCCAGTACCAGCTGCATCCCTATTCCTTGATCTGCCTTTCGACTGACCAGGAGCACCTCTGTCTTGTCTGGATTAAGTTTCAATTTATTCATCCTCATCCAGTCCATTACTGATACCAAACACTGATCTAGAACCAGTCTAGATTTTTCTCAGATTGAGGTGGCAAGGAGAGGTAGAATTGGTGTCATTCACATACTGGTGACGCCAAACCCCAAAACTCCAGATGATCTCTCCCAGTGGTTTCATGTAGATGTTAAATAACACAGGAGACAAAACAGAACCCTGAGGGACTCCACAGGGTTAATTAACCTCGTTTTGCACTAACGGAGGTATAACATATTTACATTATGCCTCTAATGTCATTGGGATAACTTAACTTCTTTTCCAGTGCAACTGGAACACTGTTGTTTAGCAATTATAAAGTTACGGGGAGGGGGGGGAGTCTTCCCTATTTAGGTGTATTTTGTATCATAGGCCAACAGTTTCCCACATTCTAATGTTCTTTTGCTTAAGTAATTAAATGCAGTGTTTTAATTATTTTTGAATAATGGAAAAGAAAACTATTACTTTAAAATGTAACTTTAATAACAGCTACCTACTTTTGAGACCTTGAAATGTAACTAGCTATTTCCAAAAGTAGTTTCTAAGCTCTGAGTGTTCTGTGGGGGTATGTGAACAGATATACAGTATATGACTGCAACCAAGATACACTATGATTTAAGGAAACTCAGCACAAGATTTCTCAAAATTTTGATCAGTTCCATAATACATTAACGCTTTTTTTAAAAACACAACATGTTAAAAAATATCAGAACAGAATTCAAACCCTAATTTGTTCCATAGTGGCAACAAGTATCACATTCAGCATAGGTTTTTAAAAATCCCAAGGAGAGCTGAAATTGCCTAAGACAAACTTTCCCACAAACAGCAGTTCACAGGTTACGTATGGAAGACTTATCACAACTGACAGGAGGCAGAGGCTATCTGCTTAAGGATGCAAACAAAGAACAAATGTTTGTTTTAAGTTTCATTGGTGAATACAACACATATTTATTACTTGCATGGTACACTTTACCTTACCAATGTAATTCCCTCAGCTGGTAATAGGTTTTTAGACACTTCCACACTCAAAAGACATTAATATTGTGTAAAATGATCTTTACACACAGTGTAGAAAACAGGAGCACATGCATGTTAGTTGACTTAACAGACATTAATCCACTGAGACCGTTGTCAAAATATAAAAACATACCCTAGGTATCCTACGTACACATTCACATCTCAAGACCCCACCAAGAAAAAAGCAAACAGACTTCCAATACGCGTAAAAGCAGTTTGATCTCAAAAGCAGAACTCAGTCAGAGCTAGGATGGAAAAGTAATGTGTTGGGCTCATATTTCCCTAATATTAGATTCCTGCCACCTTCTGAGACTGGCAAGAAGACAGAATGCATCCTGCCTCAGAAACCCGTACACTTGCAATGTCTTTTGCTGATGAAAAAAAATGCACACAAAAGAATATCTACATATCTAAAAATCTATGCAAGCATGTCTTGTGCAAAAATGTGTACCAATCAGCATACACTAGCTAGACCATATCCAGGAAGTCTGTATATTTTGGGGAGAAATGCACACAAATATGCACACATTTGCCTTGCACCATAAAATTGGGAATGAGCACAGCAGCGTCAGTGGGATTCCTAGATATACAACCGAAAGTTGTGTCAATGTTTGTGTGTGTGTGTGTGCATGTTTTACTAACTTTTTATTTTTAAGGGAACCAACTACTGTTTTTATTGGGATCTATAATTTTACTTGGCCAAATGACTGCAGAATGAAAAGCCACATGAAAAGAATTAAGACCTACAGCTGCCATTCAAGCCAACCTGCTGTTTATTATTGAATGCCTATTTGCCAGATGCCCTCCACTTTCATCTACAAGTTTTTATTAATTTTTCATAGGAATAGGGGTTGAGGTACAGATGGGGGGGAGGGGTAACAAGGGGGGAAAGAGTAAAATGCCCTCCAATTTCAAGGAGACGCCCATTCTCTCTTAAGCAGTTCTGAAACATTTCTTACTTTTGGAATGTCCCAACATTCAATAAACACTCAGGTAACAAAATCAGTGATATATTCTAAATCAAATGTGACAAATTTGTGACTATTGAGCCCTACATTTTCCAAGTCCCTGTGAAAGTTCACAGAGCTAAACAGGAAAGTGGAAGTTGTCCCTCAGGGATACTGAAGAAAATAAGAAACACCACAGGTTTCTCAAGCTCCCTCTACTTCCTCTGTACCCCAGTGCAAATAACAAAAGATCATGAAACACAAAGGAATTTCAAAAGTAGTTACACTAGCATTTTCAGAGTTAACTCAAAGGTGATATTCAATATACTTGGGCAGGTGGTTGCATAAGCAGCTGCGTATCCAGATGTGCATCCAGATGCACAACTGATAGCTAAACCATGTGATCCAGACCAATTGCACTAAGAAGGATTTCACTCTAATAGTATTATGCTGGATTTAGGCCTGTGGACCTTACTTCTAGGTAGGGATGTAAACGAAATTTGTCAAGTCTGAATGCTCACAGGATGTCAGCAGATTTGGCACATATGCCAAACCTATATGGAAAATGGTAACACATTTGCATCCTGAAATACACACTTTTTGGAATGACAATGCGGTTTGAAATAGAAAAAAATGGGAACTACTATGTGTAAGGTACAGAAGGGTGGACACAAAATAATATTATATTAGAGAAGAACATTTGTAATAAGTATGCATGCTAGAAAAGCCTGTGACCAAAAGCATATAGTAACAGAAATTTGCACAAAAATGTGCTAAACTTTTTAATGAATTTTGCTGTATTCACAAACTCATGTGAACGTAGGCCAAAATGAACTTGCAGTAAGGAGAAAGAAATCCAGAGAAATTGGAATTTGTAGATTTGTTCAGGAACTATCTGGAAAAATCTACATCTACCACTTAGCACATGCAAAACTTTGGTCATATCTAAAAAGCCCTGTGAAAGCAACAGTCCTATTATTTTGATTAAGAGCAGCAAGCAGCTGACACAGCAAGACTCTAAATCTATTAAATCCTACATACTAGATTAAAGCAAAACAGAAAACATCACATTCAGTTCAGAGAACAGAATATAAATGGGTGTAATTACTTTACAAATAACTCAAATGCCTGGTGTGAATGATTTCCTTTCTCAAACCAAGCCAACATCCTGCTGTAGAAAATCAACACCATTCATCTGCTTAGAAAATTCCAGTTTTTAGGAACAGGAAGCCATTTCACTCCCTTCAGCAGTTTTTTTTTATCAGCTCACATTTCCATTCTTCCTGGAATTCAACGCTGAGCTTGAGCTGAGTTTACGCAAGCTATCCAAACATGCTCCCAAGAGAATTTGATTTCAAAATGAAGAGAAAGGTCTGACTTGCTACGCCTGTTGAAGCAAGCTACAAGACATCTTGAATGTCATACTTCCTCGGCATCCCCAAAAAGTGGAGAAACGGAAGCACCCAAGGTTTAATGATATTTCATGATTGAAATGAAGGAGAAAGGTCGATATGTAGTTCAGGCCAGAGGGAGTAATAAATCATTGAGGGGTCATGGGAGCATAAGGGCCAGGACAGAAGTACTTAAAGCTTTCAGTGTACTCTACATCACTGCCTACGCTAGAAGCAGCAGTGTCAATAAGACCAGCATTCTCCCAGCCTGGGAAGAATGGTAGAGACAGGCCCTTAGTGAAGAAGAAGAAGAAACAATGCAGCAGTGTGACAAGCTGTGAATATAAAAACGGAAATTTTGTCCCATATAGAAAACCTGAGTCAGATAAACAGCTGTCATTTTAGTACAATGGAGAGCTCTGCACTATCTAGGTGGTTGTTGTTGTTGTTTTTAAAAAAAGCATGCCTCCTTGTTCTCAAACCTCATACTTACATCATGCCCTGCTTTGGGCACTGTTGCTGCTAAAGGCAGAACTGGCTGCTGGTAGGAGTATGATATTTGTGGTAGTGGTTCAAGGAGCAAAGCTCTCTCTCAAAGAAGCTTGTGCCAGCTCAAGCTGGGCCATTTTAGATCAGAGAAGCATACCCGCATCGTCATAGGTGTTCCCACCCCATTCATTCTCATCCTCCTCCACTCCCAACTGCCCTGCTTCACTTCCAGGTCTCCATCCTGGCTGTCCACCCATATGCACCCATGAACAAAGCAGCATCTGGCATGGCTGGTGTATCTAACAAAACACAGATTCCATGCAAAAATGCACTAGCATCAAGACCTCTCTTCCTCTCACTGATGTTCCTGGCCTCCATGCTTGCTTACCATTTGTATAGTGCATTCATGTAGTAAAAGTACTTCACAACCACTGTCTAATTGTAATTCTTATAACACCATGAAATAATGTGTCACAGAGAGAAAGGGAGAGAGATGCTCCCAGACTACATTTCCCATCAAACTTAGAATAACCAATGGTGAAAAATTACACAATCTACAGTTCAAGGACTTCTGAGGTGGTTACAAGCTCCCTAGCTCTACCTTAACAACTACGTATTGTGCATGGGAAGTCAACACTGTTAAACCCAGTAGTGCAATGTGTAGGGGAGGAGGGGACTACAGCTGATAGAAAATAACTTGCTTTATGCCATGTTACAGCTTTAAAAGAGAATAAAAAATTTAAGTAGAGACTTCCCAATTCATCATTCAGATACTTAACCTATTATGCTACACTAGCTCCTAAAAGATTTTAATGGCTCCTATTCCCCACTATATATGGAAACATACAGTATTTTCTGTTCTCCAGATTGTCTATTTCAAAATTGTAAGGAAGGAGATAAATTGGATGACTGGGATAGATTAAACAGATTGTAAAAATACCCAAGAAGTTAATTCCTTGGGTTATAAACAGTTAAAAACACAACACTGGATCAAGAGAGGTCTGCCAGTTATTCGACTGAAACTGTGCCAGCTTTTTTGCTTTTTACCAACTCCTTGGCAGTCAGCCAGCCAAAAATGGAATACAACTCTGTCCCACTTTCACTGATAGGATTTTTGCTTACCAAGCTCATCTTCTTTCCAGCTCTTGCCAACGAGCATTTTGCAAGGCTGCACAAAATGATATGCCTAGTTGGACAGTAATTCCACAAAAGGTAAAGTTTAATGAAACTGAAGAGAGTTCTGATGTATCAACTGATCAATTAAGCTAGTCCAGGGTGAGTTCTAAAACATGAGAGTTTTTAATTGTTACATGAGTTTTAAAGTCAATGCTGTAGGGACCTCTTTATGCAATCAGCTCCATTTCCTCAAGGTTCCTGCCACAAAGGGAAAAAGTCCCATGTATATTCAGTTTTCAGTCCTTATTGGTGGCTGGATGGAGCTCAGCATGTGCAAACCTGCTCCCCACACTTCTCAGCAGAGTGGCAGAATATCCGAAAACAGCAATAAACTGACAAAAAAACAAGGAGACAGACTAAATGGGCCAGACTTTTTACCTTGGAAAAAATCAGAATTCCACTCTAATTAGGAGTTCAAAGATTCCTTTCTTTTCCTGTTTTTGTTTTTGTTTTTATTTTTTTGGTAACATGAAGAGTATGCAGAAACCTGATTCCCAAAATGCATTGCAAACATAAAGGTAGTAAAAGAATAACTGAAAAGTTATGTTTTGTTTGGTAGCAAGCCTAACGAATCTCTAGAGTCTGATGCTTTAAACTAGGACTAGAAAGAAACATCAGCAATGATTTATAGGTCACTAACAAGTTCATTTGAAGGGGACACATTGTCTGTGCCAATTTAGTTTTGTCAGTCCAACTGGAAAGTATATAGAATAATGCAGTAGCCTTACAAAAGTACACCAAAAGTCTGGTTTACCTTCCCACAACCAATAACTGAGGCTACAGCTGCTTTCAGACAAATAGATTTCATCATTGCTAATCAAAAGACATTGTGCAGCTACTTCATCTTTCACTCCCTTGAGGAATTTTCTCTGATAAAAGGATGGATGAAGTAGTCAGAAAACATGTGAAGGCTACAAATGAAAGATGACATAATCTATGAAATTTCACATTTAATGAAGAGCACAGAAAATGTCTAGTCTGGGACAACCCTAATTTCGGAGTGGAATAGTCAACACAGCCATTCAACTGCTTCTACCCAACTCTTAAGGAAAGGGATGACAAGTTGAAAAGAAGCCCCAAATGTGGCCATGAGAATTGAGCTCCAAATGAGATAAAACTAGAAGAGTCAAGGATGGAAATGTTTTTCCTGCTTTTTACAACAGGATAATTGGATGTAGTTACACCACTGAATGTTGTTTATTTAGATTCTACATGTTTATGCCACTAAACAGGTAAAGCTCTCTGGGCGTTTTACAAATTAAAGCTGAAAAACATAACATTAGAAATACAATAGAACAATGTAAAATTTATATTGAAAACACTTGCAAATTAAAACAAATGTAAAACCAACAGGAGGGAAGGAAATAAAAAGCACAAAATGAAATATTAGATTTCTAGCAGAATGAAAAGAAAACCTAGCACAGGACAGAGTAAAATTGCAGCCAGTCCTTCTATCAGGCAGAGCGAGACAACCATCTCAGGGACCAGATGCTGAGGGGCAAAAATAGCAGCAGTCCCTTGGCTGTTCTTCCTGAACCTCCCTGCTGTTTCTCTTTCTTGAAAGACAAAGCTGTGTGGTCCATCCTCTCCTAAACTACTTGTTGCCTTCAGGCATGGTGATGGATCCTATCCCATCACCAGTACTGAGTATAGATTCAACACATAATCTAATCAGCTTCTGTAGAGGAAATGGTTGGGGGAGGGTATTTCATAACCAGGAACCAACACTGAAAAGTTCCCCCTGCACCACTGAGACTAACCATATTGCTTGCAGCTCATGAAACTATGCTGGATCACCTGAACTTGATTAGGGTAAGAAAAGAAAGTCATTTTGACAGTATTATGAAGATGGTAAAACCGTAAAACAGTATTCCACAATTTAGTGAAATCTACCGTGTTTCCCTGAAAATAAGACAGGGTCTTATATTAATTTTTGCTCCAAAAAACGCATTAGGGCTTATTTTCAGGGGATGTTTTATTTTTTTCATGTACAACAATCTACATTTATTCAAAGACAGTCATGTCATCTTCTGGTTGCTGCACAATGGTGGAGGGCGGGGTTTCACTTAACTAGGGCTTATTTTTGGGGTAGGATTTATATTACGAGCATCCTGAAAAATCATACTAGGGCTTATTTTCAGGTTAGGTCTTATTTTCGGGGAAACAGGGTACTCATAATTAGGTCACATCCAACCTTTGAAGAGTCAGGTAAGCATTGCCACAAATTTTTCTTTTTCAGTTCGTAAAAATGTTTTGTTTTTACTGGTTTGATTTTTTGTTTTTAAAGATTGAGAGATAATAAGTGTTTCTGTATCTCAGTTTTCTATCAGTTGTCAATTCCTCAAGAGTAAGCAATGTCCACAGATCTTCATATTACAATAAACTGATTTTATCTATTTAAGAGCTTAGCTTCTAATATCCTGTTTCTAAAAATAAAAATATAAGTTTCAATGACAAAGAACTGGTTGTGATGCAGTTACAACTGCTGGGGAAGAGAACATGAGTAGGTTGTTGAAATCTTCTGAAGAATCATTATTAATAGAGACTGGAGAAGAAAAAAGAACAAGCCGTTTGCTAGCTTACATCTAACGTGGGTGGTACTTACAAGCAGTTCACATCGGGAAGGAATAAAAACTGCAGCATCAGTTCCATGAGAAACACATAACTGAAACATCAATCCCAGCATCGATCAAACATCTACATATCAGACACAATAAACACCAATTCTGTGCTTCAGTGTGCATTCTGTAGCCAGAGTTGCACCCATTCAAATTCATATTCAGAGAAGCTGTTACCTGTCTGGCAACCCTCCGTGCTTCCCAGTAAGGTTTTGAGTCTTCTACAGCTTTCCCAATCTTCTTTACTAGTTCATCAAGTTTTATTGTAGCTTCAACCAGGACAGATCGGAATCTCTGACGGGCATCCTATAAAGGAAAAACAACACTTATTAAGCCTATCCTTATTAATCATTAGTAATTAGCTAAACCTGAGCATGTTCAATACCACAGAAGAACCTTACAGAACAGTATTTCTTGAGTCAGTATGAGAAACGTGGCTCAGTCTTTCTGCATTTAATAAAGATTGTTCTACCCTGAACCCTGAAGTGAGAGAAATGACTTAAGAGCAAATAATACTTTCCAACAGTACTACTAGACTTCTAACATTTTTTCTGGCCATGCCAATCAAGTTTGAATTCAGAATTCAAGTTCAGAATTCAGTCAAATCCAATAAGCTTCACAAACATGCAAATGTGAAAAATATTCCTTGACTCACCAAAGTGGTATTTACTGAACTACCGTGAAAAGTTTTCTTATCTGCACAAAATTTTACAAACATACAGCAGTCAAAGCAGCTGGTCTTACATAAAAACAGCTAGATCTATACATTTATTTACCAGCCATAGCACAAGTGAAGACTGCCTGGTTCAAAGCAATGCTGCTTCCACTTGCATGAAGGAGCAATTAATGTTTTGCAGTGAACAAGCTGCAAAACACTCCAATAACTCATGCAAGAGAATAAGTGGAAACAACAAAGAGGATTCTGCTCCTGGCCTTTAATAATTTTACCAGTTAATAGGACTGCTAGTCTACCTGCAATTTCACTTGCTCAACACTAACTCACAGTCAGAAATAATAGAGCAGGAAGCCATGCCACCTCAGCATATTCTGAGGTTTGAATGGTATCATCCCTGCGGTCTTTCTGACACCATCTTCACCTCGGCCTTTTAAATAACCTCTGTAGTTTGGGGTGCAGTCAGTTTGGTTCCGACATATTTTAGGTTGTTGACTGCACAGTTTTAAGGCCAGTTTTGTTTACTGTAAATTGTCGAAATAACTTGGTTAGAACTAAACAGCCAATAGGTTAGTCCTACTTTAGGGATATGGTTTCTTCTTCCTAAGAAATAGCGTGATCAAAAAATTTTATTGACAGCTTCTGAAGAACCTTTTGATATTCTATGATCATGCATAAAGTTTTCACAAACCATATCTCCACACAGATATTTAACATTGTCAAGAGATTTTGTGAGTCCTGCTAGCCTCGTCTGGGTTCTCTTCTTCCATCTTGTGTTCCATGAACTCCGGACAGAAGGGTTGCAACAGAGTTTATTATAATGAAGGAGGGATTAACATACAAAAACTTCTGCTCAGCTCCCTTCAGTGGTGATGAATATACAGTCTTTGATCCCTTGGTTCTCTTCACCAAGGGATATGGAATGTCTCTCCCAACTTCAGGTCTATTCACTGAAGTCAGGGTAGGTATTGGAGCTGAGGACCCTGGACCGAATGGAACTGAGTATCATCCTGCCCTCAATAGTGAGGGGTGGTGTGTCTGCAGTGAGGACAGTGTGGCTGGCTGTCTCTTTGGGATAGTCCCGGGGTGATTGCTGCCTTCCTCTCTACCTTCTCCCCCTTCTAGCACTGGCATTCTTGTTGCCTCTTTCTAGACTGCAGCTCCTTTTGAGACTTCCTCTTCCATTCCCCTCAGCAGGGAGGTCTGTAGGGGAGCCAGGGGTTCTCATACTACTCCGCCTCTTCCTTACAGCCCCTCAAACTGGACAGAACCATGAGCCAGGGGTCTTTTTTATAAATGTAGTGCCACTCCTGGGTGGTTCAGGGTCTTCTTCGAGTGAGTCCTCTGAACAGTAAGACCCTGAGAAACTATTTAGGGCTTACTGGGCAAGGAAACACTCTCCTCAGGCCTCTTCCTCTAGGGCTTTTCCTTCTGCTCCTTGCAGGTTCTCTCTGCTGGTGGGTCTTTTTCCTACCTCATGGGAAGGCCCCTTTTATATTCCCCATCTGCCACGGATACACTCAGGGTTTCCTTTCCTCTAGAGGTCACCAACCCGTCCCCAGAGTTTCCAGGGCAACAAACAGGGACAGGAACTCATTATGAGCCCCAACATCCTTTGAGACTCCTTGCCCCCTGCCCCCACTGATGGTTCAGGCTCCAGAGTCACCAAGGTCTCTGCTGTATCTGATAGACAGGTCTTTGGGCCCTCGGTGGGAGGGCAAAAGTTCACTGACAGGGGCACCCACGCCACTGTCCACTCCACATATTTACTACATAATTGTAGACATTTTCTATGGTTGACAAATAACACAAATGCATTATATTCATTAGTCCTTCTCTATTCATTCCCAAGCTGAGGTTGATAGGTATTTGATTTAAACAACAGCTAAATTTACCCAACATTACCGTTTTCCTTTAACTCAATACTAATAAATTATATCTAACCTTATTACATTAAGGTCTTACTATTTGCACTTCCAGAAGGAAAAGTTCTTTTGCTTTGACATGCTCTTAACCCCGTATTCCTTTCTCTACAGCCTGCTCCTTCCAAATGACCAGTTGTTTACTTGTTTTTACAGAAAAATAACTGCTCTGGCATGCCGATAGGCCATGGTTAGGCAATTTCTAAAGCTCAAGGGACCATTTTGCCCTTCCCTGGACCTTCAATTGTGACCCTTTCTGTATTTGCTCCCCCCCCCCCCCACACACACACCCCCCAATACTTGGAGGCTTCCTTACCGACAGGCCTCTTTTTGCCCACCCCAGCAATAAGTCTTCAGTCTTTTCTTCTGAATGGTAGTTTTTATTTTTTAAAAATCTAAGCATTTTCCATCCCTTTCCCTCAAACTCCTCCCTCTTGCTTTTGCATGTTATTTCTGCTTCTTAAACAATTCTTACAATTGTGTACGAAAGGAATGTCTGTGACTGAAATGACTTTTGAGTTACATCACATCACATTGTCCAGCTGCTCAGTGCTTTATCTACTACAAAAGCACAAGTTGTATTTTCTAAATGAAAATTTCAATTAATCTCATACACAAAGAAACCAAAAGATCAACAGCCATCCAAAGAAACTAGCATGACTACCTCTCTGGAAATGTTCCAAGTGAATCACTCCTTCTCTGAAAGAATGAAGCATTTCTAACTGTAACATTAAGAACTAGGCACCCTTAAACAGGGTTGGTCTAAGACAATGGCACCACTCATGTTCCCATGCTTCCATATGGCCAAGTTATTTTGGCACTTAAAGCAGAAAATCCCACAAGTACCTCTCCCTTAGAGCCAAATTTTTGGTCTTTTCACAATACTCAGCACCAACTGCCTGAGGCAGACACCTTGATCAACCAAATTATGCCAGCCCTGTCCTCAGAGGAGTTCATCATTGTGTGAGGTATTAATCAGTCAGTGTTCTAAGCATATCTCACAGGAGACAATCTGAAGGGAAACAAACTGGCCATATCACAGATTTGACAATAACTGAATTGCATCAACTACATTTACAGTATATGCCACTTTTGTTCCATGACAGAACTCAAGGCAATATACATAGAGCTTTCTGGTGCTCTTTCTTCTAGGCACTGACCAGACAGACCTCTTCAGCTCCAGTAAGGTTGTTCCACCATGTGCTTTAAAACCAGCTGGAGGAACCGGTGGCCTGAAAGCTGCCTGGGGTCCTCAGCCTTACTTTATGTTCCCTCCTCACCCAGTTACAACAGAAGTCTAATTTCACTCTCTGCCCCACTCCTCTGAAGATCATTTCCTCTTCCTCCATATCTACCTGCAAGAAAGAGGCTAAGTATGGATGAGATGGCAGAGGCCAGAGCAGAAAATAAATGGCTTGGCAGAGACAGAAGTGGAAAAAAACCCTGCTGTACAACCCTGCAGTGCTGCAAACTCTGGCTCTGGTTCCACCTATCAGCAGATGCATCAATGGCAGCAGCTCTAATTGATTTTCCTAGAAACACCATTCCATACAAGAAGGTTTCCCCACTCTACTTTAGACCCTAGAAGAATAACCAAAACATACAAAGTTCACCAATACAGCAAGGTTAATGGGTTCCCAGTGACAGGCATCCAAAGTTCACCAATACAGCAAACTTAATTGGTTCCCAGTGAGCCCTACAGGCAACCCCTTTATGTAAGAAGATAATTTGAATAGAATAGACCAGGGGAATCTGGAACATGGTGTAGGTGTATACAGAATATTCCTAAATTAACCTTACCCAAACCAGTGCTAGCCAGGTGTGTTGGAATACAGCTCCCATCATCCCCAGCCAGCATAGCCAATAACAATAGGGGTTCTGTTCCAGATCATCTGGAGACCTGAGAAAGTTGGCAAAATTAAAGGTAAAGGAGAAAAAATAAGACAGAAAGACAAAATATTGTGGCACTTTAAAGCCACAATCACTCCCTCTCCTTTTTTTTTCTTTTTTCCTTTTGCCAAGATGATCATTCAAATAAAACTGTTGATTTGGAAATTGCTACAAAGGCTGAGAAAGATTGCCCCAGTATGGAGGAGTATGAAAGCGCACAACCTAGGAGTCCTGTTTAATAGAAAATCACGTACTTGTTTTAATGTCTTTCTCACAAAAACGTAATAGAATAAGCGACATAACAAGAATTATGCATTTGGCATAAAATGGGGCCAAAACCGTTGCTTGGTATAGTAAATCGCACTAGAGTAGGCTCATTACTTAATGAGGATTTAGTGAGTCAACTCCTCTATAAGTTCCACTGATTCAAATGGCCCTATTTAAACTACAACTTTCTATGATAAAGTAAGTCATAGTTAGCATAGGTCTATTTGAATCAACAGAACTGACCGAACAAATCCCCATTGATTCAATGGCCCTACCCTACTGCGATTTACCTCAATAAGCAACAAAATAATAATATAAGAAATAATAATACAACACACCCTCCCCATTAATTCTAAAGTGAGATCACTGTTTATTAAGTGGCAATAAAGCTGTGGTCTAGCTAATTTCAGTTCTGAGAAAAAGAACTATTCTTTCACTGCAAAGACTAAAACAACACAAGCATTCTCCTACATCCAAACAGCACCAAGAAAAAAGAGACAATTTGCAACAAAACAGTTTATTACTCAATTAATCAATGGAGGAAACATTTTAATTATAGCCAGCATTTCAAAAAGCCTAGCTATTCCTGGTTCACTAAGAATTGTGTGCATGGATGACATAATTTTTCATAAATTAACGCCTCATGAAAAAATAGGTCACCATGACAAGACAGACTGAAACTATAATATGCATTCTCTTAGAAGTTAGTGGGTGGGTACTGTGGCGGAATGCCCACGTCTCTCCTGTCTATCATAGCTGAAGCTTAAGTGCAGGAGCCTATGAGAAGACAGGAGGGGCAGAGTCAATGAGACAGTTAGACAGAGGGAGGCAGTTAGAGAGGAGAATTGGAGAGTGAAGGAAGGAGAATTGGAAAGTTGGAGAGTTAGAGAGAAGGAGAAGGAGATAAATGGAATAGGTAAAGGTAAAGGTTCCCCTTGACAATTTGTCCAGTCGTGTTTGACTCTAGGGGGCGGTGCTCATCCCCGTTTCCAAGCCATAGAGCCAGCGTTTGTCCGAAGACAATCTTCCGTGGTCACATGGCCAGTGCGACTTAGACACGGAACGCTGTTACCTTCCCACCGAGGTGGTCCCTATTTATCTACTTGCATTTGTATGCTTTCGAACCGCTAGGTTGGCGGGAGCTGGGACAAGCGACGGGCGCTCACTCCGTCGCGTGGATTCGATCTTACAGCTGCAGATCTATAGACCTTACAGCACAGAGGCTTCTGCGGTTTAACCTGCAGCGCCACCACGTCCCTTTATAAATGGAATAGTAAAGCTAGATAGTCAGAGAATATTAATGAGTTGGTTAATGTGAATAAGTAAATACAACACCTGAATAAGCAAACGTGTAATCAAATATAAGAAGTTTTAATGAGTGATCCTACACAATAATAAAAGAACATCTGTGATTTAAAAACCAAAAGATAAATAAACAAGTTATATTGGCAGCACGTGTCTGATGCATATATGGTGCAGTGTGGATGAGAGATCCACTGGTGGTAGCGGAAGAAAGAGTAAACGTATCCAGAGAGTGAACCTGTGTTTGGGGGAAACAAACAGGGAACACTGGGTGGAACGTCACAGGTACATTATTACTGTATGCTATGTGATTCTGTTATATAAGACTGAGCTTTCTGTTAAATTAAGGACATGGGTATAATGCAACTTTTTAAATAATTAAGTTTTGAAGCAAATTTAAATAGATAATAAATATTTTCTATATACCAGGGGTCTCCAAACTTTTGACCGTGAGGGGCACACCGGATATTTTCAACATTTCTGAGGGCCGAAGGAACAGGAATGTGCACGTACGCGTGGCTGCACCCCCGCATGCACGCCCCCCCGACCCGACCCCCCGCACAGACGCCAGCCCGCCCACCCCCACACACATGCACGCACACACACACATGCCTCGCACACGTACGGGCTGAAGGGAATGGGGCAGATAAAACGGCAAGGCGGGCCGGATGTGGCCTGCGGGCCATAGTTTGGAGACCTCTGCTATATAACAACAGAAAGGACAAATTAAATTTGCTCTTCAAAGAACTGCATTTCTGAACAGTCAAAGATAGTTTTTCAGAGTTTTATCCCCCAACATACATATCAATAAAAACATGGAAACATATTCCCTTCCTCCATAATGATTATGGTGGGCATGTGTCCTACTTTATAGTGAATAATCCTGTATTTGAATTGCAACCCAGTCCATGTGTAGTTCAAAGATAAAGAACCCTGAGAAGGGAGAACAGAAGCCTTGAAGCTGCCCATCAGTTGGACCTGAACAGCAGATTGGGCAGGCTAACAAGTCATCTTGAATGATGTTATGAACAATCTTGTTATGATTTTAAATTGTTAAATTGTTACATCATATGTTGTTACCCGCCCAGAGTAGTCTATATGACTAGATGGGCAGGCTATAAATGTAATAAATAAATAAAATAAATAAATCTTGTCACAGCTATGGAGAGTTGTTTGTGTCCCCCCCCCCCCCCATCCTAACTGTGGATTCTATGTGTCATTAAGTCATTTCACAATTTATGGCAACATCAATAGGATTTTCAAGGTACATTAAATATTCAAGGAGTGGCTTATCATTGCCGCACCACAACTAATTTCTATGGCTGAGCAGGGATTTGAACCTAGGTCTCCTGTGCACTAGTCTGATGTTCTAGACTAGACTGGCTCTCATACTAACTACAGTTAATTGTGTCCTCTTGTTCTTTTTTTGAATGATGATTTCCTCTTTGATAATGTGATTGTCCAGTAATGGATGGGTATTTTTCTCAGAAGCCATCCTAATTTCAAGACCCTTTTAAACAGGTAGCAAATTTCAATACAAAACCCATGATATACACCAGCTTGTAGACAGCAAGTGAACAGGAACATAACTAAGGTGGGGCAAGCAAGGTTTTGCCCCAGAATGCTAAATTTAAAGGGACAACCTTTTTTTTTGGCTAGCAGCATGATCTACCACCATAGAGAAAGATAGCTTTACAGCAGACCTCCAAGGCAGACCCAGTTTTCTGCCAGTTGTACTGCTGGTAGATCACAGTGCCACAAGAGGAGAGGAAAGGTGGTCAGAATACCAGAATACCATGCAGCTTGGTAGGCATGCCTCTGGATCAGACTGAGGAAGAGGAGGGAGAGGACATACGAGTAGTGTCCAGATGGATGGATAGTCTACCTGGATTGCAGGTAGACCACACCTCCCCATTGGAAGGCAGGTCTACCCAACAACAAGACTTCTGGTGTGGACAGTACAGAAAATCCACTTATTAATATATATTTTGATTTTTTCAAGGGAGTAATTCTGGCAGTGATGCTGATCCCTTGTGATGCTAGCAAGGTATTCACTGCTGTAATTACTTATTGTATTATCTTCACATCACAAATTATAAAGGTGGGGGGGGGGCATTTGTGCTGCTTGCCCCAGGTGCCAAAATTGCTAATTACAGCTCTGTAAGTTAATTTTGAATTCCAGTCCTGAAAGGAGATAGAACTGATTCTCCTGCCCTTCAGGGATGAAAGGTTTTTAGATATACTAGTTATAGACAGAGCATTAAATCCTCACTTCTCTCACTGGCAAACAGCAACACACTGCAAGCAAGACTGAGGGTGAAATTTATTCCCTTTCTGAGCTTCACACAGCAAAAAGGTTGTATTATCCTCTTGACAACCTACTATGCTGGAATTGGTATCTATTGACAGTCCATTACCCCGTGGAAGGGAATAAATTACTGACTAGAAGATATATATGGGCTTTGAAGCAGTGTACATTTTAAAATTTCAGTTGGCTTTATTAATCTAGCATTAAACATTTAAATGTTCAGAGTCAGCCTAATATTTCTACATTTTAAATTACCAGAGTTTTAAAGAAACATGATTTGCAGCATATGCAGACTGTATTCACAGGAAATGTTAAGCCAGAAATTTGGAGAACCATGTTCTACCATGAGCAAGCAGCATGCTAGTGTGCACAGACCCTTTATCCCTGTCTCCCTCCTCTCATGAGTGGCTAAACAAACCAGACAACCTTTTGTTTATCAACTGGAGCCTCTAAGAGCTGTAAGAATGGCTTTGGTGGGCCACATGCAACCCGCAGGCCATCCAATTCCATGCTTTGAGTAAAATGAGATATATAGTGTGTATGTTCAATTTCTATACCAGCCATCTGACCAAATGGTCATTCTGGGTGGTTTACAACAGCGGCAATAATCTAAAATACCCCTTCACGGACTGCTGCCTTGTCGTGGCGAAGGGGCTTGAGTAATTCAGAGAAGCTATGGGCTATGCCATGCAGGGACACCCAAGACGGACAGGTCATAGGGGAGAGTTCTGACTAAACGCGATCCACCTGGAGCAGGAACTGGCAAGCCACTCCAGTATCTTTGCCAAGAAAACTCCATGGACAGAAACAAAAGGCTAAAAGATAGGACGCTGGAAGATGAGCCCCTCAGGTCGGAAGGCGTCCAACATGCTACTGAGGAAGAGCGGAGGACAAGGACAAGTAGCTCCAGAGCTAATGAAGTGGTTGGGCTAAAGCCGAAAGGACGCTCAGCTGCGGACGTGCCTGGAAGTGAAAGGAAAGTCCGATGCTGCAAAGAAAAATACTTCATAGGAACCTGGAATGTAAGATCTATGAACCTTGGTAAGCTGGATGTGGTCAAACAGGAGATGGCAAGAATCAACATTGACATCCTGGGCGTCAGTGAACTAAAATGGACGGGAATGGGCAAATTCAATTCAGACGATTATCATATCTACTGTTGTGGGCAAGAATCCCATAGAAGAAATGGAGTAGCCCTCATAGTCAACAAAAGAGTGGGAAAAGCTGTACTGGGATACAATCTCAAAAATGATAGAATGATTTCAATACGAATCCAAGGCAGACCTTTCAACTTCACAGTAATCCAAGTTTATGCACCAACCACCAATGCTGAAGAGGCTGAAATTGACCAATTCTATGAAGACTTACAACACCTTCTAGAACTGACACCAAAGAAAGATGTTCTTCTCATTATAGGGGACTGGAATGCTAAAGTAGGGAGTCAAGAGATGAAAGGAACAACAGGGTAAGTTTGGCCTTGGAGTTCAAAACGAAGCAGGGCAAAGGCTAATAGAGTTTTGTCAAGAGAACAAGCTGGTCATCACAAACACTCTTTTCCAACAACACAAGAGGCGACTCTACACATGGACATCACCAGATGGGCAATACCAAAATCAAATTGGTTATGTTCTCTGCAGCCAAAGATGGAGAAGCTCTATACAGTCAGCAAAAACAAGACCTGGAGCTGATTGTGGCTCTGATCATCAGCTTCTTATAGCAAAACTCAAGCTTAAACTGAAAAAAGTAGGAAAAACCACAGGGCTAGTCAGGTATAAGGCAGGGGGAAAAGGTGGGAAATTTAAACCGTTGGTGGCAAAGAGGCTGCTCGCCGGGGCGGCCGCATCGGTCCTCGGCGCTCCTCACCGCCCTCCGCGGGCCGATGCTGCTGCTGTTGCTGGTGCCCGACGCCGCCTTCCGCTCCGGAACTGGCACCAGCGGCTGCTCACTAGGGACCCAGCAGCGGCAGCAGCCCGCGGAGGGCGGCGAGGGGCATCGAGGACCGACGCGGCCGCCCTGGCGAGCAGCCGCCGGTGCCGGAGCTGGAGGCGGCGTCGGGCACCAGCAGCAGCAGCGGCATCGGCCCGCGGAGGAGGCTTGGGACTGCCTGGTAAGTTAAGGTGCTGGTTTTTGGTTTTTAAAAACTGTTCTGGGTGGGTTTTGCAGGGCTGGGGGGCGTTATGTTTCTGTGGTCTGCTGTTGTTTGTTTTTTGGTGATTTTTTTTTTTGCAGTCCCAGCATGGGGCTTGCTCTGTTTATTTTTATTTTATTGGGGGGGGGGGGTTGGTCTGGAATGGATTAATCGCGTTCCCATGCATTCCTATGGGAATGCATGCTTCGACTTACGACCATTTCAACTTACGTTCCATCTTCTGGAACGGATTATGGTCGTAAGTCGAGGCACCACTGTATTGTACAATGGCAAATCTGAAGATATTAAAGAGCATTTGGAGATCAATTATCAGGGCTTGAAAAATGCACTTGTCCACTCGTCTGTAACGAGTGAAAAATGCTGCTGGACGAGCCTGTCTCTCTCTCTCTCTCTAATCCTGCAGTCCTCCCCTCCCCCCTCCCATTGCAAAAGGAAAACTGCTCTTCTCGCGAGAAGAGAGTATGAGCGGAACATAGAGATATAGCTCTGTAGGAGAATGTAGAGTAGTCCCATGCTGGAGAATATGGTGATTCCCTGCTCCCAATTTCAACTGAACGAGGACACATCCTGGGGTGGGAGGGAACCGTGGCTCCTTAAGAGGCCAGGCACTGGTGCTTTCAGTTTTATTTTAGCTGGAGACATTCAAAAGAAAGGCATTCAAAATACAAGCTTCATGACCCCACAGGCACACAGGTAATAAAGCAACCCAAGTCTGAGGGGATAAATCTGTGATTCCCGTGTACGTAATACAATTTATTTTGGGTTTGTATGCATTGTTACGTAGAAATAAAGGTGAACAAGTGCCTAGTTTAAATTTGTTAACATAAATTGCAAGGCTATAGTCCGGTCATGCTGACTGGTGAAATTTTTGACTGACTGGTGAGACATTCTAAAAATTTTCAAGCCCTGTCAATTATTCAATGCACAGCATGTCTTTCCCTTCCATATTCTCACCAATTCTGTATGCGTGAGCTGAAAATATTTTCTCTCCCCCTACATAGCTCCATGACTTAGCCCTTAGTTCTC
Source organism: Intellagama lesueurii (assembly GCA_037013535.1). Taxonomy (NCBI): domain Eukaryota; kingdom Metazoa; phylum Chordata; class Lepidosauria; order Squamata; family Agamidae; genus Intellagama; species Intellagama lesueurii. The sequence continues at coordinate 77,738,304 of JBAJHW010000006.1, forward strand.
AGAGGTCATCATTTACAAGCTCATGAACGTCATACTCTCACGGAAAGCAACAGAATATATAAATATGGGTCACAGCCCATGCTCAGTGAGTCATTATATTCTGGCCATGAATGTCAGCAAGAGTGCTATGGACTCTCACAACCTGTGCACTCACAAAGGCTCGCCACGATTCAGTGAAGATTTTTCAAGGCTGTTCAAATAACTCAGATATTCCCAAACATACAATTTTCATTTTCTCCCCAATCTCTTTTAATCCATTCTGCTGAAGCTGACCCAATATATTCCTGTGCCTGAGGTAAAGACGGCACTCTATCTTACCCATTCCATATGCAAAAACCAAACAGTCTGGCAGGTGGATATCACTTCAACAGTAGGACCAAACAGTATCCTCTATTCCACATGAAAGTAGCAAGCTAACTTAAGAGATACAAGGCTAGCACAAGTGGCACATACAGTTATGAACACTTTGCCAACACACCCTGTCTCCCCTCTGTCACTGCACCTGCCATTTCAGACAGCTGCCTCAGTCTATCTCAAGGGCAACCATTGCCCTCCAAATCATTTTGATCCACAATTTCTATATTTCCTCATCATTAGTGATGCTGATTAGGATCGATGTGAGTTGCAGACATAAAAACAACATGAACTGCAAACTAAAAATTGTGGAGGGGCACACTTGCTCACCCCTACTTTACATAAAAGGCCAAGTCTGACTTCTGTGCTAGACCTTCACTAGTCAAGGAAATCACCATTAATTTCTTTATTGCTATATTCTATACATCAGTGGTCCCCAACCTTTTTAGCCCCGCGGACCAGCTGGGGGAGGCAGGGCACCCCCTGCGCTCATGCGCACGCGCGAAGGAGCACGTGCTCTCTTGCGCACTCGTGCGCATGTGCAAAGGCGGTGCAGCGCTCGTGTGCGTATGCGCAAAGGGCGGCGCAGTGCTCACGCACAGGCGCAAACGGGCTGTGGGGGGAGTGCGTGCGGGGGGGAGGTCTCTCTCCGCGGCCCGGTCCGGCTCAGGCCACGGACCGGCACCAGGCTGCGGACCAGGGGTTGGGGACCTCTGCTATACACGCAAACACAGTCAAGCTTCAGATATCTCCAACATTTTAATATCAGAGTAAGCTGACTAGATAACTCAGTGGTTTAAGTATCTGGCTACATAGCCAGAGGCTGGGAGTTTGATTCTCCTTTGTGCCTCCTGTGAGTAGAGCCAGCCTGTGTGGCTTTAGGCAAGCTGCACAGTCCCAGGGCACCCGCAGAAGAAGAGAATGGAAAACCACTTCTGAGTATTCTCTACCTGGGAAACCCTGAAAAGGGTTACCATAGGTCAGAACTGACTTGACGGAACATGATGATGATGAAACAATATCAGATCTGAAGTCCAAATATACATCTTCATCCTGCAACCTACACATGTAGATTTGCAGAATAGTAACCAATGATTTTTTGTTAGTGCCACCACTACAGGAGCATGTCATGTGTCCTTTCCGACACTTATGCAAGAGGTCTCTATCAGTTCTGAAATGCTTTTCGATCTTTTAATTTCTCTGCTTGGAAGGGTATGCCCCCATTTACTCATATTATACAAGGCCATAGTTAGCAGTGGGTTAGGGAAGTGACTGCCCCCAACACAGTTATCTCAGCCATGTGCATGCACACTTTCTCAAGAGCCTAGTCAGAAGAGAGGGCAATCATTTCGGGGTGGAATGAGAAGGATGTAATTTCCTGAAAATGAAAGAAAGTAGATGGGGAAAATTGTACAGCTAAAGCCCAAGCAGAGTCAAAGCAGATGTGAAACAAAAAAATCCATTGTAAGATCTCAGGGAGAAGGACTCTGCTTTAGACTGGAGCATTTTCCTTCAAAGCGACTATTATTTAAAACAAAAAAGGTGTATGCATTTTTCGCTTTTTCTTGCTTTTGCAAAAAATTGTAGAGACACAGCATAAACCATTTCACCCCAAACATTACTTTCTAACAGTCTTAGGAGGAGACTCCATTAAAGATACTGCTTTTCATGCTTGTGCAGCATCATCTTTCTCTGTGGTCTACAGGTAAACACATTTGGGGGTGTTTATGCATGGCACAGGAAATCTATAACTAGGATGGGAAGAATTGTACTGGGATCATAGCAGGGAAACCTACAGTGATGGTATTGGGATGTCAAAATTGTAGCCCATGCAGGGCCACAAAATACCTCAAGATACAGCCTTGACTTCATATCTCTTGCCAAGCAAACAATATAGCAAGTATCTCCTTCCCTCTTCTATCAGACAGGAATGGATGGAGGAGTATCTCCAATAAATATAATGCATGTCCAATAAACATAGTTTTCAAAGAAGTAGCAGTATTAGTCTGTGCAAGATATCCAGACAATTTTTTTAAAAAGTAACAAAATATAAAACAAAAATATTGTGGTACCTGAAGACCCACTGCTATCTTTCAACATGAGTTTTTGTGGATATGTCCTTTTCAGACATGAATAAGTAGATACATCCACAAAAGCTCATATTGAAATATAACAGTCTTTTAAGTGCCACAACATTTTTTCTATTATTTTGTGGGATTTGGAGGGAGTTGTATGGCTAGCCAATAAAAAATTGCACCTAAGAAAAGAACAGAGTAAAAAAGCCTTCAAGCAATGTGAGGGACAAGCTCCTTACAAAGTTAATTGAATGTAAATAATTAATTTGCACTTTAAACATTTAAATAGCTGTGCAAGGAAGAATACAAGCAAGATTGGGAAATTGCCTCTTTTTACAAAAAATGTAAATTAACTCTTAGGGGGAAATAACACCACATTTCATTCAGGCTGCCCTTTAAACGAAACTACTGGGGTGTTCTTGGTGCAGCTTTTCCCACAACAGAACCAGAGTTAGGACTCAACTCAATTAATACAAGGCCAGCTAGCACAGAAACAGAAACATGGTGTGAGGGGTGGTGGTGTTTACAACAGGACTGAGGTATCATCACTTAGCTCTCTCACAATAAAGGCATCATTTACACTACTACCACCCTGCATAAGTAAAAGCAGAAATTCAGCTGAAGCAGGGCTTGCCCAAGCCATTTTGCTGCCTGAGGCAATACAGAATATGGTACCCTGTGATTATCCCATGGCCAAAAGCCAGCTAAATCTTACTTCAACACTGAAAATAGGACCCTGAGGTGGAAGGGAATCGCCAGGAGATTCAGGAGGAAAGGCTGAGGGACATTGCTGCCTCCCAGCTTTTTCCACCTGAAGCAGTTATTTCACTCTGCCTACTGGTAGAGCCAGCATAAAGCACAGCACTTCCTCATCTTCTTGAACAACATTAATAAAAGTTCCTTTCTACAAACGTTTCGGTCATGAACAGGAACATTAGACAAAGCATGGATTAAAAGCCCTCTGAGGACTTCCATAATCCTCTGCTGCAGCATTAGCGTTCCACTCTGCACTTTGTGCCAACAGAGTTATGGATTTTAACCAAGCCTAATCAAAGGCTCATTAAGAAGCAATAGATTAATTTATCCACAACCATCAACAGCCCTGTGCTTTTCAGAATCCATTTTACTCTCCTTTGCTGAGACCACCACAGCAACCCACAAAGCACTCCCAAATCATCAGTGAAGCAACAAATGCTTTGAGCCGCAACAGAGACATACAGAATGTCATTTATTGCCTTACAGAACAGAGAATGCCACAAGACTGACTTTACAGACTGCTAGTCACACTTAAACGCAAAAGACTGCAAGTCATGCCGAAAAACATATTCACCACTCGTTTGTATTTTGATGGTTACAGAATTTGTTTTTGCTGAATGAAAAACTTTCATGGTTTGTGTATAGAATATACAGCTTTCACTGCATACCCACCATCATGCACTGAATTCACATTCTAACATAGGATCTCAAATCATCCTAAATATGTCAGTTAGCTATTATAGAATCATAGAAAAGTGAGGTTGGAAGGGGCCTAACAAGGCCATCAAAAGCTGAATTCAGCACAGAGAAGGTAGATGCTCAGGGTCACTTACTATGAGTTGGAAGTTGACACATGGTAACCTTTTCTGACATAATATCCATAGGTATTAATGGTTCTAAGACTAAGTGAATACTGTCCATGGTGTATGACCAACTGAGAATGTCCATTAAACAGCAGGCCAGTCTTGTAAAATAACAGAAACTGAAAGAACCATAAAATCCAAACCCCTACCAAAAAGCTGGTAGAGGAGGGACAGAATTGAAGGTACAGAAACCAAACCATCTAGCATAGAAAAGGGCTAGAGAGATTCTTTTCTCATCTGCCAGCTCACTGACTCACCTACACAAAATTCATGTCCATCTATGGCTACCAAATGAGTTGTTAAATACAAGACAGAACAAGGTTTGCTACTATGGCTATTTACCTTCCTATGAATGTGTTGCTGACCATATTATTGGCATGGCTTTGTGAGAGGCAGAGTCAAGCTACAACATAACTCAAACTAAAACAACCACCTGATGTCCCTAAATTACAGAGGGGAATGTCCTCAAGTGCCCTTTGCTTGTGAAGACCAATGCCCAGAGGCCATATTAGTGATCTCTTATCTGAAATTGCTACAGTTCCCCAGAATAGCCACCTCTTCCTTTGCCAAGATTCAGAATGCTGACCTGACACCACTGGTTACTGTCAGCTGGAGATGGAGAGTGCAAGTTTAAATGTCAAGCAACAGGAAATATTACACTATAGTGTTTTAAGTAAATAATATACAGCCTCTTCTTTCCAAATGGGTTGGGAGGGGGCGGGGACACAAAAATACACAGTACACAACCAGGAGCAAATAGCACAGAATATGAAAACAGATGCAAATGAGAACAGAGAATGATCATTTATATTGTATGCTGGCCAAATTGGTCAACACAATTAGTGTTTTCCCACTGCAAAGTGTAACACTGTTGTGACCTTCATATGCTGGCACTGTAACACTACACAGTTCCAATTAGACTTTGTCAACACCTCCAAGATATAGATTTAGATATGGTAAGCAGTATACAAATTAAATGAATTTCGTACACTGTGTATGATATTGTCTAGCAGTAGCATGAAAGAAAAAACAACTCTGCTAATCTTTTAAAATTCATTTGAGATCACTAACTCCAGCAGATGTCCATACATGTTACGGAAGTTCAAGAAGACACTGCTGTTACAAGGCAAACTTGAATCTCACATTTTGAACAATAATAGTCTACTGTTAGTCAATTCTAACAGTCATGGTACATTGGACTAAATGCATAATAAGTTTCAGTTCTCTACATGTTGCCGAAATCTCTCCTCTTTCTTTCTGTCTTTCTTTTTAAAAAACACTGGCACCACTTAAGACTTGACTTAACCAATCTATTATACCATAATTTCTCATGCTTTTCTTTAAAGATGCCAGAAGATTCTGAGTACCAGTTGGAGCAGCAGAAGAAAACCAAATATTGATCTAGAAATTCATGTTAATAATCAGTAAAGAAACTGCAATCTCGGATTGCTGCCTTGTCGTGGCGAAGGGGCTTGAGTAATTCAGACCTGGAGCTGATTGTGGCTCTGATCATCAGCTTCTTATAACAAAATTCAAGCTTGAACTGAAGAAAGTAGGAAAAACCACTGGGCTAGTCAGGTATAATCTAAACCAAATCCCTTATGAATACACAGTGGAAGTGAAGAACAGATTTAAGGAACTAGATTTGGTGGACAGAGTGCCTGAAGAACTATGTCTGGAGGCTTGTAACATTGTACAGGAGGCAGCAACAAAAATCATCCCAAAGAAAAGGAAATGCAAGAAAGCAAAGTGGCTGTCCAACAAGGCCTTACAAATAGCAGAGAAGAGAAGGGAAACAAAATGCAAGGGAGATAGGGAAAGTTACAGAAAACTGAATGCAGACTTCCAAAGAATAGCAAGGAGAGACAAGAGGGCCTTCTTAAATGAACAGTGCAAAGAAATAGAGAAAAATAATAGAAAGGGAAAAACCAGAGATCTGTTCAAGAAAATTGGAGATGTTAAAGGAACATTTTGTGCAAAGATGGACATGATAAAGGACAAAAATGGTAGGGACCTAACAGAAGCAGAAGACATCAAGAAGAGGTGGCAAGAATACACAGAGAAATTATACCAGAAAGATCTGGATGTCCCGGACAACCCAGATAGTGTGGTTGCTGACCTTGAGCCAGACATCCTGGAGAGTGAAGGCAAGTGGGCCTTAGAAAGCATGGCTAACAACAAGGCCAGTGAAGGTGATGGCATTCCAGTTGAACTATTTAAAATCTTAAAAGATGACGCTGTTAAGGTGCTACACTCAATATGCCAGCAAGTTTGGAAAACTCAGCAGTGGCCAGAGGATTGGAAAAGATCAGTCTACATCCCAATCCCAAAGAAGGGCAGTGCCAAAGAATGCTCCAACTACCGTACAATTGCACTCATTTCACACGCTAGCAAGGTTATGCTCAAAATCCTACAAGGTAGGCTTCAACAGTATGTGGACCGAGAACTCCCAGAACTACAAGCTGGATTTCGAAGGGGCAGAGGAACTAAAGACCAAATTGCTAACATGCGCTGGATTATGGAGAAAGCCAGAGAGTTCCAGAAAAACATCTACTTCTGCTTCATTGACTACACAAAAGTCTTTGACTGTGTGGACCACAGCAAACTATGGCAAGTTCTTAAAGAAATGGGAGTGCCTGACCACCTTATCTATCTCCTGAGAAATCTCTATGTGGGACAGGAAGCAACAGTTAGAACTGGATATGGAACAACTGATTGGTTCAAAATTGGGAAAGGAGTACGACAAGGCTGTATATTGTCTCCCTGCTTATTTAACTTATATGCAGAATACATCATGTGAAAAGCTGGACTGGAGGAATCCCAAGCCGGAATTAAGATTGCCGGAAGAAATATCAACAACCTCAGATATGTAGATGATACCACTCTGATGGCAGAAAGTGAGGAGGAATTAAAGAACCTCTTAATGAGGGTGAAAGAGGAGAGCGCCAAAAATGGTCTGAAGCTCAACATCAAAAAAACTAAGATCATGGCCACTGGTCCCATCACCTCCTGGCAAATAGAAGGGGAAGATATGGAGGCAGTGATGGATTTTACTTTCTTGGGCTCCATGATCACTGCAGATGGGGACAGCAGCCACAAAATTAAAAGACGCCTGCTTCTTGGGAGGAAAGCGATGACAAACCTAGACAGCATCTTAAAAAGCAGAGACATCACCTTGCCGACAAAGGTCCGCGTAGTCAAAGCTATGGTTTTTCCAGTAGCGATGTATGGAAGTGAGAGCTGGACCATAAAGAAGGCTGACCGCCGAAGAATTGATGCTTTTGAACTGTGGTGCTGGAGGAGACTCTTGAGAGTCCCCTGGACTGCAAAGAGAACAAACCTATCCATTCTGAAGGAAATCAACCCTGAGTGCTCACTCGAAGGACAGATCCTGAAGCTGAGGCTCCAATACTTTGGCCATCTCATGAGAAGAGAAGACTTCCTGGAAAAGACCCTGATGTTGGGAAAGTGTGAAGGCAAGAGGAGAAGGGGACGACAGAGGACAAGATGGTTGGACAGTGTCATCGAAGCTACCAACATGAATTTGACCCAACTCCGGGAGGCAGTGGAAGACAGGAGGGCCTGGCGTGCTCTGGTCCATGGGGTCACAAAGAGTCGGACACGACTTAACGACTAAACAACAACAAAAGAAGCTGCAAGACATTCTTTCTTGCATTCCAAAGCTACATTTTGTCATCCTGCAAGCCTTAGTTAAGGCACTGCAGGAAATGCAAAAGCACTGTTTGCATACCTCTGGATTAATTACCATTTTGATTGCTTTTTATTATCCCTTGGTATAGGATATATGAAAGGATTAATGAAATTCTGAGCAGTGAGCACAGTAGTGTCATTTCATTTCACTGCCTATGTAGGACATATTTGACCTACTTTTGTTTCATTCACTGGCTTAAACCATGTTAAAAAAAGCAAAATGTGCTGCTTATATACCGCCCCATAGTGCTTCAAGCACTCTCTGGGCGTTTTACAAGTTAATTATGCAGGTTACACATTGCTCCCCCCCCCCCCCCCCAGTGAGCTAAGTACTCATTTTTCCGACCTCGGAAGGATAGAAGGCTGAGTCAACCTTGAGCCGGCTACTTGGGATTGAACCCCAGGTCGTGAGCACTGTTTTGGCTGCAGTACAGTAGTTTAACCACTGCGCCACGAGGCTCTTCTATACATGTTTTTAAAAGCATTTTATTTCACAGTTTCTTATGTGTGCTCTAATAGTCAGCATAAAAATCCAAACAAATTCAATTTCCTACTCCAAACTAAATGTTTATATAAAAGTGTACAGGAAAGTCTCCCACAAGAACGTAGTTTAGTACCTCAAGCTCAGTTTCTCTCCGATTAATTTCATCTGTGGACTGATTCAGCTTTTCTAGCTCCCCCTGGAAGAAAGCCATGAGAAAAAAAAGACAAGAACATGTTGAGAAATAAGACACTGAGTGAACTGGGAAGGAATCAGGTTATTAAGTGTCATCTGGCATTTCACACAGGGGCCCCAGCTGGAATGTTAAATGAAAACAGAAGGATGGAAGGCATTTAAAAGAAAGACTGAGGTTTGCTAAGACCTCTGTGGCCAGGATGGAGCGAGAGACAGACTTCGGATGCCTTTTAAGCTTACATTTGAAATATGATCTAGATTAATTTTTACATTTTTCGTGTTCATGACTGGTCATGCCATGTGTATGTTTAGGGTAGATCCTGATCCTCTGCAATCATGACTAATAATGGCCTAGTAAACCTTTTCTCCATTGCAGGGAGACCAGAGCTGAAAATTCACCAGATCCCCTTCCACAACATTCATTTAAAATTCTTATTTCTATTACATTTTCTCATCTGCTTTTTAAGAGCTCTTATATTAAACCAGTAAACGGTATTTTGTTACATTTTTATTCCAGTCCTTCTCCAAACTCAAGGCTCCCTTCCTCACTCAAACCACACCCTCATTTTTATCCTTACAACAACTCTATGAAGTAAGTTAGCCTGAAAAATGTTCACTGGCCCAAGATCATGCTGCAAATGTCATGTCTGAGCAAGGATTTGAACCTGTCTCTTCCAATTCTGTAACCACTATTATACAGTATTCATGTGGGAATTTTTAGGATTCTGCAGTAAGGAAATGGTAGGAAGAAGAAAATGCAGCTTTGGGACAGCTTTGGGACGTATTTTATACCGTATGTATGTTTCATATTCTTAATGCCAGTAACATACTGTCAGGATTCCTGTCTCCATTCTGCAGATGGCTGGTCTCAATTTAACCAAGTTCGTGGACAAGAAAATATTTGAGCTTGTCACTCTCCAAATCATAGATCAGCTTTAACACATGTCATTAAATACACTCCTGAATCTCTTGCTTGTTGCTTGTATGTACATGTGCAAAAGGCATAAAGCCCATTTTAAATGCTCTTCCATTCAGTTTTTAGATTATTTAATAGCCGTGCAGGGTGGCAGATGTACAACTGCATTTAAAATTGCATGTTTTTGTCTCACCTCTGATCTAATCACCACCTTCCCCAGACCACTGATCTGAACAAAATTAGAAACGGTCTTTTTTTTTCTTCCTGTATAGAAGTGCCCTTCCAGTCTGTATTAATAAGCGTCCTCAATTCTTTTTCCTTCCCCTGACCATGTTCATCTGCAGAACTATCACTTCTTAGCCACCTCCTCTCACAAGGTCAGAGAAATCCTTATCAATTTCATTGGCATATGTGTTTCTTTTAATTCAGGGCATGTATGTAACCAAAAGTGGCAAACACTAGGTTAAATCCAAATGTTAATCAGGACTAGACGAGACCTTTTGAATCAAGTGGACTAACATAAGCACTGACTCAATAAGTCCCATTTATTCAATGGGTCTCCTGTAGTTGGGATTAACAAATAGATTTAACTTTCTACTTTTAATTGTTGCCAGTCAATGGGCATCTCCTCCTCTTACCACCAAATGACCTCAAGCCTTTAAAAAAATTAACATGAAATTGGCAATTTAATTTTATTCATAATTTTTTATGTAAATTGTTTTTTCCATCCAAAGATCTGGCAGAATAAAACCAAATCATTAAAACTCAAAGGTATAAGAAAATACCACATGACACACAGAGCAACAAACATCCTGAACAAAACCCAACTCAGCAATCTACAAACTGGGTACTACTACTGAAAAGGCCCTGTCTTCACAATCACCATCTGCTACACTTCTGATGGCAAGAGAATCCAAACAAAGCTTAAGGTAGTGACCTCAGCAAACTCATGCAAAGGGAGATTAACACACCACAGCAGGCTGACACCAACGTCTATCTTTATCAGCGGTGGGAAACAGTGGTCCTCAAAATAGAGAGAGAGATAGAATTCCTCCCCGTTAATTATGCCGATTAAGGCTCCTGGGAGTTATAGGCCAAAAATAAAATAAAAAATTTGAAGGACCATCTCTTTTATATGATAGGACTGCTTCCTGGTCTCGTCATTGAGTATCTTTGGTCAACATTTGAGAGAAAACACAAGGAAAAGATAATTCTTCTCTTGTACTAGCAGTTGGGGTGTGGCAGCATTTACAGATAGACATCTGTGAAACAGCGGTGCACTAATGCCCACTAACTGATACTAAGCAGAATCCCACATTAAGCGGTCAGGCTGGTCTGAATGATCTCCAGGATTCCTTCTAACACCAATCATTTTATGATTTGAGGATTGCACAGAGATCATTGGACTACTTGACTGTGTACTCGGGGCCTTAACCACTGTTCCCATAGCAATTAGAGGTGTCCACACTGGGTCAGAGAACTAAGTCTGTCCCTGTCTGCTTCCTCTATCTATACCATCACTCCACCTTCAAATGTTCTTGCAGCTTATGTGTGTCAGTCATTCCTTCTCCAGTCTTTCTTCTAACTACCCTCACTCCCTGTGGCACCCAACAACGAAAACAGGTACATTCAGAATCCAAAGAACAACTAAAAACAGAGCGTGCTAAATCCATTTATTAATTCTGTCTAGAGGAGCCCCATTGAAGCAATAGGGCATTGAAACCCCATTCATTCCATGGATCTAGTCTCGTGAGAACTAACCACCGGTTTTAGCAGATGCAACGAGAAAAACGGGGAAAAAACTGGAGAAGGCCCTCCCCACCCATTCCGATATCGCCTTTCTGGAAAAGGGAAGGGGTTGGGAGAGCATCCTTTGGTTTACTGCAAGGTAGCTTGGGAAAAACGTTAGCAGAAATCTAATGCAAATCTAATATGAGAGGGGGGGAGGGAGGGAAAGACCGCGGCGGGAAACGCCCCCCTCCCCTACTAATAGGATCACACGCGGTTGCAAGGCAGCGGGGAGAGAAAGGAAAAGAAGCCCTGCAGGGCATTTACAAGGCGAGAGGGGCCTCCCTTCCACTGCACTTTCCAACGGAAGGCACCTAGCGCTGCAGTCTTCCTCACCTCAGCTTCCACCACCACTCCCGCAACCCCTTTGCAGGACACGCTGCAATCGCGCGCCCCAGCCTCCGTGCTCTGGAAGGCGGATACTGAGGGCGGGGTGGCTAAGGCGGATCCCTGAAGGCGGCCACGCACGGACCGATCAGCATTTCTGCCACATTCCTCCGCCCTTCCATTCCCCCTACCTGAATCCTAGGGTCTACTTCTTCCTCTTCTTCCTCTTGCTGTTGGGGCGCCGGCGGCTGGCTATCCCCCTCCTCCGCCTTATTCCTCCTTACGCCCGGATCCATGTTGGCTACGTGAGGGCTTGCGGACGGGGGGAGAGATCTCGCCCTGAATCTGTTCCCTTTAAGCTTAGCGCGACGCGGATCCGGCTCCTGGCTCACGGTGGGGTCTTCCGGATCTACGGCGGGGAAAAACACGTTTGCGCTGCTGCCCTAGGCGGCCGCCTCTGCCTTTCGGCTCCTCGCCGCGAGGTTGTGCCGAGGGACCAAACCCTTTCTCGGCGAGAGAAAAAGAGCTTGGAAGGAAGGACGCCTCGCCCCCTTGCTGCTGTTGTTTGTAGCGGCGGCGGCTGTCACTGCACAGTTGTCTCTTCTTCTTTCTGCCACCCAGGCGAGTCCCACCCTCTAACCGCCTCCTTTCCAGAGCGCCAAATCAGAGCAAAGCGACCCGGCCTTTCAAATACATATATATAACTATGCATTTAAAATACCCCCTACTCCTCTTCACCGACTCATTCATCCCCCCAGTTCCAGGGCCCTTTATGTCGGCGCGCTCTGCGCCTCAGGGAGCCTTGGGGCGCCTGTCGCCACAGAATGTCGGGGGAGGGGGAGGGGAGCAGTCCTGCGTGCGTGTTTTCATAATTACATGCCCGACCTGCCTTTCCCTCCAGTGAATTGAAGGCGGCTTACATGGCTGCCCTCCTCACTTCATCCCCATGAGAACCGTGAGGTCGTCGAGCAGACAGAGTTGCGCTGAGGCCCCCCGGGGTGTTTACTGTGCTATGAGAACAGCAGAAAGGCTGTGTGGGTGCCTTGAAAGGCATCCAATTTCCCCTGACCCGGCACCACTGTCAGGGATCAGGATGTTAAGAGTCGTGGCTCAGTATCTCTAGACAGCCACTGGGCTGAGGGAGGCCGAGTCCAATTTGAGGTATATGAATCAGAGTTGTAAGGCAATTTTGATGCCTGGGCTTTGCTGCCCTATTGGCTAAGCGTGGGTCACATGAGATTGGCATGAATTGGGGAGAGGGCAGAGGAACGCCTGGATCTGCATGTGCAATGGCCATATGAATTCCATCCTGAGCTCACTCGCCTTTCCTTCTGCCTGACGATGTATGTGTGTAGGCAGTACACATGCTCAGGTAAGGCAGGCTCATTCATGGCTGTTAAGCAACAAATAATAATGGTGGTTTGGTGCCCTGCACATATTGGTGCCCTGGGTTAAAGCACCAATCATCCTTCCATAATTGCATTTACAAAGCCAGTATATGCACATGTATCTGTGCAAAGTGATATGTAAAGTGTGTGTGTATCACCTGTCAACTGAGAATTTTGTTGTTGTTTCGCCCTTAAGTCATGTCCGACTCTTTGTGACCCCATGGACCAGAGCACGCCAGGCCCTCCTGTCTTCCACTGCTTCCCGAAGTTGGGTCAAATTCATGTTGGTAGCTTCGATGACACTGTCCATCCATCTCATCCTCTGTCGTCCCCTTCTCCTCTTACCCTCACTCTTTCCCAACATCAGGGTCTTTTCCAGGGAGATTTCTCTTCTCATGAGATGGCCAAAGTATTGGAGCCTCAGCTTCAGGATCTGTCCTTCCAGTGAACACTCAGGGTTGATTTCCTTCAGAATGGATAGGTTTGATTTCCTTGCAGTCCAGGGGACTCTCAAGAGTCTCCTCCAGCACCACAATTCAAAAGCATCAATTCTTCGGCAGTCAGCCTTCTTTATGGTCCAGCTCTCACTTCCATACATCGCTACTGAAAAAACCATAGCTTTGACTATGCGGATCTTTGTCGGCAAGGTGATGTCTCTGCTTTTTAAGATACTGTCTAGGTTTGTCATCGCTTTCCTCCCAAGAAGCAGGTGTCTTTTAATTTCGTGGCTGCTCTCACCATCTGCAGTGATCATGGAGCCCAAGAAAGTAAAATCTGTCACTGCCTCCATATCTTCCCCTCTATTTGCCAGGAGATGATGGGACCAGTGGCCATGATCTTAGTTTTTTTGATGTTGAGCTTCAGACCATTTTTGGTGCTCTCCTCTTTCACCCTCATTAAGAGGTTCTTTAATTTCTCCTCACTTTCTGCCATCAGAGTGGTATCATCTGCATATCTGAGGTTGTTGATATTTCTTCCACCTGAGAATAGGTTGTGGTATATCTAATGAAATGGACAAACCTTATGCAGGTTTAAAGGGTGGCTTTCGTCGTAGCCCAAGGCTCTTTATTATTTTGTTACAATAAACTAATAATGAATATAACTGTCTTCTCGGTAAACTGTATTCAAGATATTTATGGCCTACTAAGGAGTACAGCCTTAATCACTTTCAGAAGTGAACTACATTGAGTTTGAGGGAACTCACTCTCACATAAGCATGCACAGGATTGCTGCTTCTTGAGTCTTTCTGCAGGTCATCTCCTACATACAGTATCAAACTGAAAGTATGGGAGACAAGCATCTACATATCCTTTAATGTCAGGCTATTATTAGTGTGCTACCCAACCACAAATGTCACTTACTTAGATACTGAAATGATCCCCTACCTTTCAAATTATAGAGGACAAAGTCCAATCTGAGTTACCTTAGCTGACTAAATTATACAGGACGGAGAGCAGGAAATAACATTATGTTTTCATAGATCAGTGACAGCAGCTCACCAGATGCTTCTTGAAAAAATTGCCAGATACGATCACCAGATCTTGAACTGGCCCTCGTCATTGTCCCTTTAACATCAATTTAAGACTGCAGCAATTATCACGTTACATTAATGACCACTTCTGCTCCATGCCCTGTCTGAACTTTTCTTCTCCTGATTTCAACCTGAAAGGCCTCCTGAAAATTTCCCTTACTGACTGTGACCTATCACACCTCTACAGTGGTACCATGGGCCAGAGCTCACAGTGGTGGAGCTCTGGGACTTTTTAGCAAGGATGATAACATCATTTTTACACACATCTCCATAGGCTTCCCTGTTCTCTCCAAACTCAGCTGTAATCTGCACAGTAATACTACTGCCCAGGGTAGGGGTGGTGAACTAACTTTTCCAGCAATTTTTTAAATCTGTCCGTCCGTGTTATTAAGAAAAGTAGCCTGGGGCAACTGTACTCTTTCAGCCATTTTGTGACGACACCTCCCATAATCTCATACCATTGACTATGCTGTCTGAGAACAGTATGGAAGGGCTGCCGATGCCCACACTGAGGCAAAATATTTCAGGAGTGTCTTTGATTTGAATGAGTAACTACGACCCACTAACTTTAAAAAGACATGCTCCTCATGGACATGAAAGCTGCTGGTTTGTTGTTTGTATGGAAAAACACAGCTACCTATATATACGTGTGTACTATATATATATACACTACTCTTCTTGGTTGCAGGGATTGTCATGACGAGAATGAGCATATGCTCAAAACTGACCACAGAACTTAAATTAACAGAACAAGAACAGACCAAACCAGTCTTTTTCTCATATACATGCTGGCAATGTTATTACTAGTTTGTGGGTATATATTTGTTTCTCTCAATTTTGAGGTTAAAGATACTAACAGTTCTCCCTTTGAAAGCATCAGTTGTATGTGCAAGAATAACTAAAACCTTTCTACATTCTTCATTGTTTGAAGGAAACTACATCTAGCTGTATAGCACTGGGGTTGAAGAGAATTACAATTTGTTGGGAGTTGAAACTATAGATTCTAGATAATACAATCCAATTTAGCCTATAGATTTTTTTCTGCCTAATGCAACATCATACATGATCTCTAGACTTAAGATGAAATCTTCCTAGCTGATACCCGATCTTCACCTATCAAGGAGCCATATGCTTCAAACAGGATAAAACTGGGCCACTGTTCACTTTATTTTTTGCTGTAACAAAACTTAATTCTCAGAAAATTCTCAGTTCTTTGTTCTCAGTCAGAAGAGTGACTGTTTCCTGTTGCAGTTCAACACCAGCAGTGAGTCTCCTGAGATATATATTTGAATATATCTGCCATTCGTCCCTCCCTCCATCTCAACTGCGACTGAAGAGAGACAGAAAGATTGTAGGATCTAGGTTTTTGGGGGGTTTTTTGTTTTGGTTTTTTGCCTCAAACCATTCCTTATCCCCTCACCTTTTGTAACAACAGCAGGAAGATAAATGCCTTCACTGTGCTCTCTATTCACTGACATACTACATTGCCATGGGTTCTGGCTCCCTGTTTCCACAGCATGGCTAATGCCTTGGCCCAAGGGCCAGGCACAACCCACAGGGCCAGCTGAGAAGCAGCCATGCTGTGAAAATGGGGAGCTGGTACCAATGACAGAGGTTAAAAAGAGGCAAGTGGATAGATACCACAGTGGTGCAGAGTGGGAAGTAGTGTCAGTGCTTCAGTACCTGAGGTAAGTGCCTCACTCTGGCTAATAGCCAGGGGGGAAAAATAAAACATAAGGAGCTCTGACCCCAAAGGCTTCCGTCCCCCTCATCACAACATTCCACAGCCAGTAACCATTCATATGTTTGTTAAAGATAATAAAGTGGAAATAAAAATCTTTCCCTTATTTGCTTTACTTTAAAGGTTAATGGTGTGATTAGAAGCCCTAGATAACTGGGGGAAATTCTAATCTTACACAAACACAAGTCATAAACATATACTTTACCCCTTTATCCAGGAGTGAACAGCTTCCCAAGGTGCTAGAAGCACACCAGTCCCCATCTCACTAAGGGCCAGATCCTGTCATTGCCACTGTCATATTCCCTCTGATTTTAGTGGTGGGGATTGTTAACAGCAAAAAAGCCACAATATATTTTGTAAATGAGAAGCACAGAGAGGTTGTGCCTTGTTTCAGAAGCACAATCATGCTCCTGGGAAGGTCTCAGGCAAGAAAGTCTGCTTTAAAAGAAGGCATGTTTTCAAAGCCACATTTTGCTTCCCCCCCCCCCCCGCCCCTCGCTTTACTGCTGAAATTTGACAGCACTGTAGAAATTTGGCTACAGAAGCTAAAAAAAACAGATGGGGCATACATAAAACAAGGGCTGCGTATTGCCCACTTCTACCTTAACCATTCTAACAATAAATCCAAGTGCTTACAGCCATATGAAAAAAACACAAGGCTGCTGAGAAACAAGAGAAGTAACGGCATGCTTGGAGGAAAACTGAAAGTCACAGATGCACAAAAATATTCAGAGGGCAAAACCTAAAGGAGACAAATATATATATATTTCCTCCCCCCACCCTTCCGCATCATATCTTGCATTATGTATATTCACAGCTTGAGAGAATAAATTTTACTACCAGGAGCTTCTAGCCACAGGGTCAAACAGATGAGATGAGAAGGCTAAAGATGTGACATAAAACGTTTGGGATACGTATTGGCTCACTTCCCAGGACACTGTAGGTTCCATTAGGATTTTTCAGTCTGTTCCCCTTTCCCCACCCCCTCTCAGCTGTTTCCTCATTTACTGCCAATCTTGCTTGGGATTTTGATAGCAGCACAGGTGGCTCTGGTCCCTCTGTCAATTTGCATTACATCTTTTTTCTAGGCTCTGCAAATTCTTTATTTTGTTTCTGTAGTCTCTTGTTGCCTCATAATGGTGCTATACAACACTTTTGAATCTCCCCGTTCTCAGAGTCCTGCTGTGCATTTCTGACACTGAGGGGCAGCCCTAGCATTTGGTAGATTGAGCTCAAATGGGAAGTGCTGGGAGACAACTGCGGTAGCTCCTCAGCCTTTTTCCTGAACCCACTTTTAGAGATTACAAACTTAGCCAGAGTTCATCCTGGCCCTAAATGTGGGATAGATATTGTCCTCTTTTTAACATTCAAGAAAATAAGGTATTCTAGAGACCCACAAGACTCAGAAACAATCTGATACCTTTATATATAACTTAGGTCCTGTGGAGACATCATGGTTAATTCACTATTTAATTGTCAGGACTTATCTAACTTTTCTTTCAATGAGGTCACATGCCTCTCATTTCCCCTATTTTATCCTCTCAATAGCCCTTTTAAGTAGGTTAGGTTAGTATTGCTTGACAGGCTCAATGTCAACCAGTGAGTTTCAGGGCTCATTGGGAATTTAACACCCCCAAATTTCACTCCCAAATCCCATTCCCAACACTCTAACACACTGCTTCCCAATCTTGGGTCCCCAAATGTTCTTGGACTACAATTTCCAGAAATCCTGGCCAGCATAGCTAGTGGTGAAGACTTCTGGGAATTTTAGTCCATCTGGGACCAAAGGTTGAGAATCATTGCTCTAAAGCGACACTACAAGGCCACCACACTTGGATGGGAGGAATAAAATTATATCCAATATTCCTACTTCTCACCTTCCTGTTAATTGGGTCTAATACTACAGACTTTGTCTATACAGCCCATGCACATACTGCTTATACATGTTTATGATCTGTACAGGAGACTTGAGCATAATGTATCAGCTAGCAATGGGATCAGGCACACACCATGAGGGATACTTACAAGATATGCAATATGCCCCTCCTTGAGGGAAAGCGATGCCATATGTCCCCAACCCAGCACTCTCCAGGTATTTGGGCTACAACTCAAATCAGCTTATGGGAGTTGTAGTCCAGACAATGGCTGATATGAGTTGTAGTTCAAGCACTTGGAGAGCCCCAGATCTGGTCTAAACAATAGTTAACCAAATTAAGAGAAAGAAGTGGGGAGGCTTAGAAGAAAACTAAACAAAAATGTTCAAAGCTGATGGGTTTTCTCGTGACAAATCTGCAGAACAAAGCAGAGGAAAAAGGACAGAAAGTAACTCTTTTCATCCCTGTTCTAAAGCACAAGGTTACTTAGAAATTCTCCAGAAGTCAGCAAGAATTGTGACATAGAAAGGCCACCACTATATATACACAGATTTTCTGACATAGGACAAAACATGCACTCCCGCCTCAGTTGGCGGAGACTTAGAAGCAAAGAGAGAGGGAATATAAATCAATAATGTGTCCTCTTTTACCAGTCTTAGAGGAAGTGAATAGTGATTCTGAAAGACACCATCACATAAGGCCAAAGACAGGGCAGACTTGGTTGATAGCCATTTTAGGGACTTAGAATATTATTTTTAAAAAAAAAACACACACACACATACAACATTATTCAATGTTCACCCACACTGCCTTAATAATACGTTAGGCACTACTCAGTGTCTTTTCTCCAAAGCACCATATGGGACATCATACATCACTCAGTGTCTGAAGACTTTGCCAACATGTTCCTTCTTAGTTACAACATCAACATTATGTTCCCTTTCTCGTTACAGCACTGCTTGCAGAAATAGAAAAATAGAAAATAGCTCCAAACATCAATATTTCCTCCCAAATGACTCCAAACCAGTAAGAAGTAAATGTTAAATATTATATTATACAAAAACAATGATGTTACTGGGCCATTGTGTGGTTTCGCAAAGTAACCTTGTTGCTCGCTACTCTCCACAGTAGCATGTTACAAATTAAATCATTACTCATTATTTTCCAAGCACTGATGATTTTCAGTCCACACAACCTGAGGGGTATAAGCACAGAAGTATTACTTACACCTCTAACATTTGCAAGGGGAAATGCAAATACAGAAGGTAAACCCATGTTCAAAGTAACCATGTACTTCCCCTAAGCTAGCACTGTTCTTTTTCAGTTCCTGATTATTTATAAATTTGGTTTCACTTTTGGCCTAGTTTTCAAGGGCTACTTTCCCTATCACAGCTGAATGTCACAGAAACATAATCCCCCACTACTTTCCCAAGTTCTCATGTCATAATTACATGTCATTAGCAATAAAGAAAAGGCTTATCTGAAATGAAATTTCTCCCACCTAGCTCCAAACCATTAGATAACCCACCAATATCAGCAGGATGAGGTAGGAAGAATATGGGACCCTTAAGTCATGCCAAAAAACACTTTCTGATATAAAAGCGTGAAGAACACCAGCAGAGGTTCACTTCGGGGACAGACTTGTCCTGTGGGGAAGTGACTGAATCTATGGAGTCCCATCTACATGAAGTATAGACTAAGGATTCTCCGCAAACACACACAGACACAAACACACACACACACAGAGATACACACACACAGCCTTGTTGGGATAAAAAAATAATCCAAAAATTCAGTGCTGAGCAACACCTTTATTACAATAACCTATAACAAACTGAGTCAACATGCCTCATAGACTTCCTCTTTGAGAGAGACCTCATGACAACTGTTTGTTGTAATAAAGTAGCTATGCAACCACAACCCCACAGAAAGATGGGGAATACATGATCTGTGGGCTGTGTGTGGCCCTTGAGAGCCCCAAATACACCTTCATACCCCTAAAAATGGTTTGGGCCCTAAAAGCAGCCTGGGGAGCTTTAAACCTCAAAACCTCTTTTTTTAAACAGAAAGTAATTGACCAGTCCTCTCCTGTTTTGAAAAAAGCCCTTTTTAGCTTAAAACAGGGCCAGTGGGGCACAGAACAACTTTAAAATGACAAAATTATCTCCTACATCTTCTAGGGGCACAATGAGCCATCTAGTGGGGGGTGGGGGAGGAATAGAGAAAGTTGGGTTCAAGACGGGGGTACAGTCCTCCAAGGTCTAGAGGGCAGCAAAAATAATTGCCAGACGCTCAGAAGTTAATCTGAGAGTCAGAACTCTCAGAAGCTGTGGTTAATATTAGTCTTCTAGAACATATTAACATGGTTAATATTAGTCTTCTAGATGTACTTTTTGTTATAGAATTTATGCCAGTGGACCTAAAATTGTCTGCAGCATTGTACGAAAAAATGTCCCCCAATTTCATACACCTGCCATTCACCGTTGTTCTCCTATAAATTACAAAATATATATCCAGGACAAAATAAAATAGAAATAAAACTATCCATGGAAATCCGCTGAGTTTTGTAATATGTAGTACTTTATTTTTGGTTCCCGGTAATGTAATATTGGGACAGAAAGCATTGCATGCTTTAGGGGCAAAATATGATGTAAACAAGCTGAAGTGAAGTGGTCTGGTGCCATCTTTAAGGGCAGCCTCATATAGCAATAGTCTGTCCTTGAGATTACCAGCATATGAACCAGCGTTGTTTGGGACTTCCCACTGAGATGGGGCAAAAGGTATGCAATCTCCCTAAGATGGAAAAAGGCAGCCATGGCCATGGCTAAGATCTGATTCTCCATTGAGAGGGCTGGGTCCAGGAGCACACCCAGATTGCTAACCTGATCCTTCACAGGGAGTAAGGACCCCATCTAAACCAGGTAAACTGCCTCCTAATCGATCAGGGTTCCCTTCCAACAACAGAATTTCCATCTTGTCAGGATTCAGTTTCAGCCTGTCAGCTGTCGTCCAGCAGCGCTCTAGCGTCATGGCCAAGCAGTGCTCTAGTGTCTCGCATAACTTCCACTGCTGAGGATGAGGAGAGATAGAGCAGCATGTCATCATCCAAATCTCCAGATGACCTCCCCCAGAGGCCTCATACAGAAGTTAAACAGCAATGGGGAGATGATCAACCCCTGTGGGACACCACATTACAGTACCCACAGCGACAAAACAGCCTCCATCTGATGCCAGTCATCAAGGAAGGGTTGAAGCCAGCATCGTGCTTTACCTCTGATCCCCCGCCAACCCCAACAATTGGTCCAGGAGGATACCGTGCTCAATGGTATCAAAGGCTGCTAAGAAATTCAGAACCAACCACACTACACACAGCTTGGCTCTTCTCCCAGGAGCAATTTGGGGAATCAAGCCCAAGCCCTGCAGCCAGGGACTCCTTCTTAAGTGAGTTATCCAGCCAGATCTTGTGTCATTAGACTGGCTAAAATAATGGATTTTGGATTTTAGTCAGCAGGAACAAAAAACAAACAAACCCAAAAACAAAAACAAAAACCCTAAGTACGTATGTAAGAAAAGCATTTTCATATTTGATTACCATACTACAATCTTTCCAGACAGATTTGGTAATCCCACACCCCTTTTCTCTGGGAAAGAAATAAGATGGGAGGTTATTGTAAGAAGCTAATATGACAGACAATTTATAGGGCTCAGCCTCATAACAAAACTGCAATGCAGGATTCTGCAGTATGTGAAATGCAAACAGTATCTGAGCCTGCACAAAGGGCAGTTTTTTCACTTACCAGTAATAACACTGTGGATCTTAAGGATGGTCTATATCAACTTGCCCCTATTTAAAAATGAGCCCTGATAGTAAGTGGCACAAAAAGAAAACAAAAGAAAACCAAAAACAAACACAATTATTTTCAATGAAGAATCCTGTGGTAAAAGAGAATGTCCTGCCAGGTGGTTATTTTCAAGGAGAACTGTAATAATACGTAATCCTCTTTTAGAGGAAAAGACTATTTCCTCTGCCATGAGGGGTAAGAGAATGGTTGGAGTCACCAGTTCCCAAAGGGATGGCCCTAAAGCTTTACAATGTGTTGGCTAAGGGCCAAGAAACAAAGTGCAAGCATAGTGTAAGTGTTTGTTTCTAAAGGAGAAAATAGACTATAATAAGGATAACCCAATCCTTAGAGAAATAAATATCATCACTTTAATCCAGGCTTTTCTGACTGCTGAGATACAGCCATTATGGTCTTATGAAGAGATAATTTAACAGCAGGAATGGGAGTTGGCATGCAATTACCCTTCTTTCTGGGTTTTTCCCCTTTCTAACATCAATTGCCATGTTATTTTTCCAGTCACTCTGTAATTAAAATCACAGTTCAGAATAGGAATGTTGAGAGCCAAGCCTAGGGTTACATAGGATGGAAGAGCGGGCAATTGATAGCGTAGAAAAACAGCTAGATTAGCCAGCTGTATGGAGTCTAACAGTAGCATTCTCAGTAGAATCAGAAGATATACATTAAGTTTGGAGCTTGAACAAGTCCGGGGGGGGGGGGGGGCTACAACTCCTTATGCAATTCTAAGAGTTGAAGTCCTGAAAAGTAATTGTTTAAAGCTCTGATTATATTGCAGCTCACTTTCAGATCCCTCGCAGAGGCTGCTCGTGTGCCATCAAGTCAATTCTCAGGAGTTATCTAGATATAAATTACTCAGAGGTGGTTTACTATCACCTTCTTCTGCAGGCATTTTGGGACCGTTTACTTTGCCCAGGCTACACAAGCTGGCTCTCCTCCTGGGAGGCATGAGGGAATTGAACTCCTGATCCCTGGCTTCACAGCCAGGTACTACTTCTCACTAAGCTATCCAGCCAGCACTTGTACATAAACACCCACATACTGTGAATGTTCCTGTAAATATATCAGTTGCTCAATATTCTTGCATTGCTCATGGGAAAAGGTGACCTGATATTCACACCAACATTCTGCTGTGACACTCCATCCTTTCCTATTAACACCCTGCCTATCTCTGTCCTCCTTGTTGAGATGCCAGAACGCTGCAAATGAAGTTAAATATACTTGTGCTTATTAAAAGATTAGGTATAAAAACTCATTCCCCTTTTAAAAAGCCATGTTCTGTCTTCCAGCATATCTGCAACAGCAGATATGTTTGTTTTCCATTAAATATACTTCAGTGAATTCTCGAGGGCTTTCACGGCCGGGATCTGATGGTTGTTGTGGGTTTTTCGGGCTCTTTGGCCGTGTTCTGAAGGTTGTTCTTCCTAACATTTTGCCAGTCTCTGTGGCCGGCATCTTAAGAGGACAGGAGTCAGAACTCTGTCTGTGCTCTGATGCAGTTTGTTTGGATAGTTGAGTATTTATAGCTGTGGGATCAGCTTTTGTCCTTTTCAGGAGATGGGTGATTGTGGTGATCAACGTGTTTTTGTTGTGGGTGTATTGTTGTGATAAGAGGGAGAGATTATCTGTCACTGTGATTGATGGGTGTCGTTAGCTGGTCTTTTGTGTGCAGTGATCACCGGTCCTTGTAGCTGGGTAGAGTTCGTTGACCTTTTGCAGGCTGTATTTTTCAGTGCTGGGAGCCAGGCTTTGTTGAGTTTTAAACTTTCTCACCATTGCAGGAGTATACTGGATACCTTGCAGTTGTGGCCAGGTATATATTGGAACCACAAAATGCAGCATCCACACCAGAATCAAAGAACATGAGAGACACTGCAGACTAAAACAACCGGAAAAATCAGCAGTAGCTGAACATGCCCTAAAACAAGTTGCACATGAAATTCTATTTCAAAATACTGAAGTACTGGGCAACACCAGCAATCATTATGTTAGACTGAACAGGGAAGCCATTGAAATCCACAAACACCAGCAGAGCTTCAACAAAAAAGAAGAAAGTTTAAAACTCAACAAAGCCTGGCTCCCAGCACTGAAAAATACAGCCTGCAAAAGGTCAACTAACTCTACCCATCTACAAAGACCGGTGATCACTGCACACAAAAGACCAGCTAACGACACCCATCAATCACAGTGACAGATAATTTCTCCCTCTTATCACAACAATACACCCATAACAAAAAACACATTGATCACCACCATCACCCATCTCCTGAAAAGGACAAAATATGATCCCACAGCTATAAATACTCAACTATCCAAACAAACTGCACCAGAGCACAGACAGAGTTCTGACTCCTGTCCTTTGAAGATGCTGGCCACAGAGACTGGCAAAACGTTAGGAAGAACAACCTTCAGAACACGGCCAAAGAGCCCGAAAAACCCACAACAACCATACTTCAGTGAACTTGAAAACAAATGTGGTTGTGTTGATACACTGTCCTGAATCCCAAACCTGCCCTGCTTTGTATTCAACTTCCCATTCTTGCAAAGATCTTCCAAATTGAAGATCCATGTTTCTTTGTTGAACAGTGAAATCAGCATGTTCAATACTATGGGAGCATATGGAGCTGCCACTGTTTCCCAGACTGATTCATGCATATAGCACCTTAGATATTAGCATGAACAGCACTAGCAGGAGAATCTAAAACAGCAACTCTATCACAGCCTTCTTTAATCAGTGCTCTTCCTGTATTGCCCATTATACAAACAGAATGCCGAACAGACTTTTGTTCTGATCCAGCCCTGCTCTTCTTATGAGACATCTCATGACAGACTGCTTGTGATCAGAGCAGGGGGGTGCCCCCTAAAATGTTGACATGCAGCATCCCCACTCATACATGCCACTCATGCATTCCACACTTCCAATCTAGTGTTACAGCACAAATGCACCTATAGCAAAAGTCACCATCTGGACAATCTCACCTCAAACAGTAATATCTCTTTAACTTGTATAGATACTAACCTTTCAAAGACAAAACTTCAAGCTGAATTAAAAGTGACTAGCATTTCTTCCAATGCTTTCTTTGTCCTAAATACAGCTTGGGCAAGGGTGAACTAGACTGGGCTGCTTCCTTTTCTCTGATTTATTATATGTATATTTCTGTTCCTTCTTTTATCAGCCTCTGAAATTTTATTAGGGAAAATGAAATATGGGTTAAATATGGCATTCCTCTTCCAGAACATTGTGGTTCTGATCCAGACTGAGCTCCCCCACTTCTAGGAGCAGCTCTGAGGTCAGGATGGGGAATCTTTCCAGTGTCAAGCACTCCTTTGGGAAGGGGGCAAAGGTACCAGTGGGCAGAGAGAAAAGAGCAGATCATCTATGCAGAAATCTGATTGCTTGCAGTGAGATTCTAAAGCTACAATGAAGACTACATACGCACCTAGGGCCATACATTACCTGCTCCCATTCCAACAAATAAACTAACAAAAAACTTCCAGCAAACCTACTGAGAGCTATGGATCATGCTAATTGCTAAGAAGCATATAATTGTGTACATATAATTGTGATTCTTTTCCAAGCCCAGGGAGTTCTTTCATGGACCAGGAAGAATGAATGTGGAGGTGGCTCCTGCTAGAGGCTCAAAAGAGGGTTGGTGAGTTGCTCTTCCAAACTATGATAGATGCTTATATTTTTCAGTGCTTCTCCCCATGTCCTCCAATGTCTCTACATTCAACTAATCACTGCTCAACCTTTCCAGTATGAACTGGCCCAGGACTACAGAAAAAGCACAAGTCACAGTTCTTCTCGCTGGAGCTTGAACAAATACTTTTTTGGCTATAGCTCTGTAAACCCCTCTGCCAGGAGTGGCCAAACTAGATAAGGGATACTGGTATCTATAGTCCAAAGACATGAATTTTCTGAGCAATTTTTCTTGAAGGAACACAGGAAATAGAAGCACAAATGCATACTCCTTACCAATTAAAAAAAACACTTAGAAAAAAAGCGGAGCAGGCAAAGGTAAGATTTCTCACAGTCTTGTTTGATTTCAAGGTAGGTTTTGACCTGCAGAACCATTCACACAAGAATCAGACTATTTGGCAGAACTATATAGCAACTATTGCCAATAAGCTTCCATTACACCATCTATCTCCTGCCAACCTAGCAGTTCGAAAGCATGCAAATGCGAGTAGATAAATAGGTACCACCTTGGTGGGAAGGTAACGGCGTTCCGTGTCTAGTCGCGCTGGCCACGTGACCACGGAAACTGTCTTCGGACAAATGCTGGCTCTATGGCTTGGAAACGGGGATGAGCACCGCCCCCTAGAGTCGGACACGACTGGACTAAATGTCAAGGGGAACCTTTACCTTTACCTTTACACCATCTATATTAATCTCTCTCATTGGTTAACATTTTTTCTTCAAAACTGAAGGCACAGAGATATATTAATGGCTCAAACTAAGGCACATTTCCATAGATTCACATGCACTTCACTTTCTACGAATTAACTCCCAATGCTTAATCTTTCTTTGAATGATACAGTTCAAAGAAGAGACTATTTTAATTGTTCAGGAAGAATCACAAACATTTCATGGACTTTTCTCTATTCAACGAACAATACAAAATGCTGGTATATGGTGCCACCTAATGAATAAAATGTGAAGTGTAAGGTCGTTGTAAGAAAGAAATGTAGGCTTTAAATTCTGGAAGATAGGGGAGAGAATTTACATATAGCCCCCTCAACACCCAGAAAAGAGACCACGTGATTTAGATAGCATAATACCAAAACACAGCTGCTGACTCCATCAAACCAGTTACTTTTCGGGGGGAAATCACATTTCCCTTTGAGGCTTTTGAAATTTGCTTTGGAGAAAAACCCTTGGCACACACAGGCCTTCCTTCTTGTTCACAGTTTCCCGCAGCACATATTCATTCACCACTTGCTCATATCCCACAGATAGGAAAAGTTCTGCCAAGAAGTCTGAAGGGAAGACAAAAAAGCATTAAGTTCAGATAGATGTGGAAATATGAGATGACAGAGATCCTAAATAGATAGGCTGCTGTTCTCAGATGAAACCTGTAAAAGCCTTTGAATGTTAATACCAGAGATGGATGTTTCTGGAAAATGTAAACTGTTTTCCAGTTGGCAGCCTGTAAATAATTTTAAAAAAACAAACAAACCAGCAGGTCCTAAAGGACAGTTATTCATTGTAAAAATTCTTTCTGGTTTAAAGTATGAAAGTAATTAATGTGAGAACTCTCCTCCCATTCACTCAGGAATGCAAAGAAGCATGTGATCTAGTTTTTCTAACTGAACCCTCTCTTGGTAAGCTCTTTCCTCAGATCTGATCAGTGGCCAAGTCTACAGGAACAATAACAGTTGAGACACATAGAAAAACAGGACATAATTCATTCTACAGAAGGTATGATAATGGGCTATAGTTGATGAACTATAAATTAAGAAAAACTAGCGGGGGGGGGGGGAGAATGCAAAAATGACTGTGAGTATAACTGCCAGATGCTTGACAGGGGTCATCCTAAGTCATTCAACTATCTGAGGCAGAACAGAAAATGATGCCTCCCCCCTTATCTTAGACCAGCCAAGGTATTCTGACACCTGAAGAATTTCTTATGAAGAAAATGTCATGTCTCTCCCTCTCCCTGGCAGTAAAAATACAATCATAAGTAAAATAGTTAAGAATGTGCTGTCATTTCATGGCATCTAAAATCTGTTGCCTTAGATGACAACCTCACTCTGACTAATGGTACAGCCAACCATTAATACAGCAAAGCACCATGCATAGAACAAATGCTGAATGACCATTAAATCCTATGATTCACACTCAGTAGAAAACCACACAGCAAATCAGACAATAGTTCAAGAAACCAAAGCATTAGCAAAAAAAGAGCCAGTGGACTCACCCTCTGTGAAAAAGAACGATCTAGTTCCATCTTGCCTTACATAAAAGTTTTCTCCAAGCTTGTTAGCAGGCTTAAACCTCAGCATTGCATGATCGTAGAGACCATAATCTCTGAACAGCACACATTTGCCTGGTTTTAATATCTGCAGGCAAATATGCAATAAGTAATTTGGATTTGTATAACAGAAACATGCTACAATATAATAAAAATGAAACATTTTGTGTCACTGAGAGTTAGTTGTTTGAAGTATATTTCTTTTACAAAAATCAAACACAGCGATGTTTTATTTTTGGATTAAAGCTGCTCTTCTGTCTCTGAATACTGCTCTCAGAGTTCCATCTCAATGTCAACTTTTAATTTTTTAAAAAATCTTTCCTATTAACATATTTCTGTTGTTACTTAAGACATGCTTAACATACCTTATAAATGTTGCGCAAAACTAAGTGCATCTTCTCAGGATGAATGGCAGAAAGGACAAATATTAACATTACAACATCTACAGATTCTGGTGGCACATTTTCCAAAAGGTCATCTTTAGTAAGGTCACACTGGAATACTTTGCATCTCTGAGCATCATATAAAGGGTTTTGCTATAAAGAGAAAATGTTGTCCTTTGAAAAGAAAAATCTGCAACCAAATGTTTGATTTTATTTCTAGGATTACATACTTTGAACACGCTATCAAAAAAGCAAGAAACAGAGAACAGTCCAATGTGTTGCCCTAATCTGAAAATTAGGATGCATATTTAGTAGAAAACCTCACCTCATTGATTTTAAAATTATGTTTTCAGAAAGGTCTTTGTTACTTGATAAGGATGGGTATAGAGTTGAGTGGTGCTTAAATTCATGAACTCTACCCTCTTACTCCTCCCTTTGCCTCTACAAATCTGCTCCAGAGGGCAGGGATACCTCCGCAATAATGTGCGAGATGGACCTGAACAAATGTAGGAGGAGGATGGGACTGGTGAATATCTCTACTCTACCTCTTTTCTCCAGCAAGGAGTCTCTACTGAACCTCTGTTCCTTTGCTGGTTTCCCCATTTTTGTAGAGCATTTTTTTTCATTTTAGAAGATTAAAATGCCTCTCCTAAGGCCTAGTCACTGGCAATAAGAAAATTAAGTCAAAAATATATTGGCAATATTGGTCCTAGCTTTTGCCCCCATCACTGGCACATGCCCCTCAAACTTCCCTGAAACTTAATTCAGTTCTGAAAGAGGTTCCTCACCTTTGCACCATCTTAAGTATATGAAGAGCTACAAAACAGCAAGGAGAAGGGAATAAGGGCAGAACATCTGTGCTCACACATGCTCCAGACCCACTTAAGCTTATCTGTTTTCTGGGCAAATGCCTAAATATGGCTTAGTACACCAACCTTTACATATTCCACAGCTCGTGGAGAAAAATCACAGGCATAAGCAAAAATATTCTCATCGTCTTCTAAAAGTGGAAACAAACAGTTCCCGACACCACAACCTGCTTCCAAAATCGTCAGTTTCTGATCTGCAAACTGGATGGTGGAAAAACAACCACATTTGTTACATCCTTTCAAAGCAATATAAACTGTCAGTTATGAAACACAAAGAGAATTTTCAGACTCAAGGTCCAATCTTACATGTCAGTGTCCCCATCCCAGCAATCATTCATATAAACACAACAAAAAGAAACACACACCCAGTGTGATTTTATGCCACATGATGCACATAATTGCTGTAATCTTTGATGCAAAGATCTGCTTTCAAGGCAAATGAGGAAGAGGAAGAGTTGTCCGGTATGCCAAAAACTGTTTCTAGAGATTAAAACATCAGGCAAACAATTCAGGTTAGATTTACATGTCATATGGGAGGAAATTACAATTAAGGTATAGACATTACTTTCTTTTGATAAGACAGGCAAAACTACCTACAAGTCCAATGCTCTTTTATTCAAGAATGCTGACCCACAGCTATCAGTTAACGGATCTTCACTGTTCATAAATAATGATACAATGCAGAAGATTATAATCCAGCAAACTTCTTTGCGTAAACTGAATAGAGGATTTACACCACAGACCACTCTTTAATACACAGAGTTAGGAAAGGTTACTTTTTGGGTTACACTTTCCAGAATATCCCAGCCAACATGCCCACTGACAGTTGCAGTAAAAAAAAGGAACTTTTCCCATCTCTGTTCATCTATATGTAGATCAAGATGAGACTCACTCCTGGAAAAAACAGAACTGATCAGATTATGAAAAAGGGATTTTCAAGACAACTTTGCTAATTTGCCCCTAATTCCACCTGATCCACCATGATATTTTATTGATTATTCTCACTCTCTGTTCTTGTTTTAGAAACACAGGGTAGAGTGCATGAGGTTTCTTGCAATCCTCATATAAACACTTACCAAATCCCCCCCGCACCTGATTCAAAATCATGTACTCCCAAAACTATTCATTGCCTTAAACTTGAAGCTATCAAACATGATTGCTGTCCTGTTGATAGGAATATCATTGTAATACTCACTTATCCTCCAACTATCAAAGAACAATGTTTTTTATGCAGTCTTGAATCAAGTTTCTCTTAAACTGTTATATACTTTTGTTGCAGTAAAATACGCTAGTCTTTCCCAAGCTGCCACACAATACAATAATGGGAGTCCAAGCCCATTTGGGGATCCCACATTGAAGAAAAATGAAGCATTCACTATAACTGACCACATTGGTTCTTTCTCAGGTCCTGAATGAAGGATTCGTGCAAGGATTATAAAATACACCTTCCACAGTAAGTGAAAGCCCTTTATGAGAGAAGGGTATCCTCATGTCTTGCCACAGAAACTGCAAAAGCAGCATTATGGAACAAGTAAGGTCCATCTCCTTTGCCTGAAGCCTACTGAATTCATGCAAAAATGTTACCTAACTCAGCATAGAACAAAGACTGCCTATGCCCTGCCAGCTGGCCAAAACATTTCTATAGTCTATCCATCTAGATAAGTGCTTCTCAACCTTGGGTCCCCAGATGTTCTTGGACTACAATGCCCAGAAATCCTGGCCAGCACATCTAGTGATGAAGGTTTCTGGAAGTTTTAGTCCAAGAATATCTGGGGACCCAAGGTTGAGAACCACTGAGCTAGAGAGAATGTGTATGTAGATGGACGTCACCTAGTAATATCAAAGGGACTAAGCAGCAAATCTGTCTCTTCTGCCTTAACTGATTTTTAGTAAGTGAAAAACAAGATAGAAGATGTAATAGGAAGATGTAGGAACTTTACAAATGGAAGACAACAATGGGTGGATTTAGAGCTCAGTGTGCTACTTTTTAAAAGTAATTTGTTAGGTGCTGCTCATTGCTTTTGGAAAGTAACATATTACCAATGCTCATTATTAGAGGTGAGTTATTCAATTATTTCTTAGTAGTGACTTACTTTGAGTTATTTTAAATTATTTTTTTATAAATCTTTCCAAAAAATTGAAAAATGGCTGCTGTCACCCCAAATGACCCCCTAAAGTAACATTTTAGGAACAATGAGTAATGATACAAGTTACACCAATAAAATAATTTTGTTATCAGCCACTACATTAAGCAACCTGTAATGTTACACATCACTTCCAACTCTGGCATGAACGCATACTAAAAGCCTAAACCAGGAGCAACCTTACCCTTTCTTGATAGAACATATAAAACTCACCTTGCGGCAGTCTTTTAATTCTTCAAATTCTCTTGTTGTCCAGTGCCTGTCCTTGAAAAAGTTAGTACTGTTCCTTTTGTAAAACAGATCCCAATTTTTTTGTGCTTCTTTTTCAAGTTTCTGTTGCTTAAAGTCTGATACTAAGATCTGATCACTAGCTAGTTTTTCGGCTTCTTCAGGAGTAAGTATTCTGGTCTTTTGTCCTCTCTTTTGAAACACACCATCTTCACAACTTGGTATTATCATATCAAGCTGAGCCTCAGATGAACTTTGCAGGTGTCTGGATTCATCCATTTCATTACAAAGGACACTGAAGTTTCAGAGTTACTTTATACCTTAATGACCATAATTGCTTGCCACACATTATCAGATGAGCACTGGATTCAAGAGGACAATAAAAGAAAGGTCAGTATTCTGCAGCTTTCAGTAGGTATGCTACTAAATAATAAAGCAACCTTTGCAATGCATCCTTTTCTTCTTATGTCACCTTTAGTAAATATGCTGAAATAAATCTTCAGGCAGAAGTGGTGAGAGGGAAGCACACTGGCAAAGAGAACTGAAAAATGTCAACAGTGATGCATCCTTCCTAAGGCAGGTTTTTATTTAGCAGTAGAGATGGAGATGTTTGTATTCATTTACAAATACGAATTATCCTGGTCCCAGCTGCAACTAATGCGGGTCCAACCCCAGAACCAGCCCATCCACTCACGTGCCACCAGCATTCCACTCTTTCCACCAATCATGGAAGTAGGTCCTCCATCTCCCTGTTCTGCTGGCCACTCAGCAGTTGTGTGGGGAGACTTGTCATCCTTCTCTCTGCCTGGAGTGGCCAGCTGAGCAGGGAGATGGAGGAGCTACTTCTGTGATTGGCAGGAAGAGCAGGATGCTGGCGGCACAGTGGCACATGAGTGGACGGGCCAGTTCTGGGGGCCGGACTCACATTAGTTGCCATCTCTATTTAGGAGTCTTTCCTGATCCGATATCTTCCATACATTTTGGACTACAAGTCATATAAATCCCAGCCATTATGCAGTTGATGGGAGTTATAATCCAAATACACCTAGAAGGCACCACATGGGGGTACAATACTCTATACTGCTAAATGAAAATTAATACCAGAGCAAAAAGTGTGCTGCTTATATACCGCCCTATAGACCTTAAAGCACTCTCTGGGCAGTTTATAATTTAATTATGCAGGTTACACATTGCTGCCCCCCCCCCATAAACTGGGTACTCAATTTACTGACCTCAGAAGGTTGGAAGACTGAGTGAACCTTGAGCCAGCCACTTGGGATTGAACCCGGGTGATGAGCAGAGTTTTGGCTGCAATGCAGCAGTTTAACCACTGTGCCATGAGGCTCCAGAGACATACAGATTTTATGTAAACACTTTCTACTCACTTCCACTCTAAGCTGTCTTCTCTTTATAGATGTGACAAATCCTGGCCGCCCAAGCCAAATGCCAAACTGGATGGGTAGGAAGAAGTTCAAACAACCCAATATCAGACACATCTCAGTTTTTCTATCACTTGTGTGCAACATACACCCTAAGATATATGTATACAGGTAAAAGTGCACATATATGCTGGACATGCTTGCCCCCAACATTCTTGACCTTCATCAGCAGATAAATCTGCATGGGGCTTTATTTATATTCACTTTAATATAAGTAAAATATAAGAGACTCTGTATTGTGCAAAGCTTTGTACTTTAATTCAAATAAATGTGAGAAGCAGCCCTACACATACTTCCTAATTCAACATGAGATGGTCTGGGACTCTAGGACCAGTGCATGCAAGCAATCTGGAAGTAGGCCTGTTCCTTTTACCCACATGCCTATATTCTATTCAAGCCTGAACAGAATATAGGCATGCTGTTACTATGTCCCATCAACCTGCTTGTTAGGCAATCTTACTATGTTTTTTGAGATACTGTATGTGAGATGTTCGAGGAGTACTTCAACACTACCAACCCTGATTACTAGTTTTTCTTTCCCAACTAAAATAAACCCAATCCCACACCAAGTTTATTAACACAGGACACAGGAAACAGACTATTCTGTTCTGAGCAACCTTTTGTGTTCTCTTCCTCTCTCTCTCTCCAGGATCACCTCATAGTCTTCTTGGAAGGGGTTGCAGCTTTGTGGTGCAGCCCTTCCTTTCATATACAGAAGGCCCAAACCTTGTACCCTGGTTCAAAAAGACCCTTGTTGCAATCCCTAGAAAGCTGCTGTCAGTCAATATTATACAATAGCAAGTTAGACAGGTCTTGTTAAAAGACAGCAAGATCAGCCCAAAAAAGCTTGCTGTCTGAGACAAAAGACTAAACAGCACCCCTCCCCAGGCTGTGTACAGAAAGCTGACTAGACTAGCAGTTGACTTTTTCTGCATTACTATCAAGGGGGGGATATTCCACCACACCTGAGGCAGGGGACTAGTTCAGGGGCTCCAGCATAGGCTGTATAGCATACTGAGCTCTATTCACAAATGGGAAATAGCAAGAATATGTACTCAGAAGGAGCAATTGGGAAGTTGCTACTGCTGTCCCATAACATTTGCCACCTAATGCTGTGGCCTCACTCTAACAGATGGCCTAGGGTTCCTAATAGCAATAACTGTGTGCCATCAAGTCTCTTTCTTATGGTGACCCTTTTCAGGGTTTTCTAGGTAGAGAGTACTCAGAAGTGGTTTACCATTCCCATCTTTTGGTGCTGTCCTGGGACTGTGCAGCAAGGCTGACTCGCAGGAGGCAGGGAGGGGATTTGAACGCCCAACCTCTGGCTCTGCAGCCAGAGACCTAACTCACTGAAGTCTCCAGGCAGCAAGGTTCCTACCTTGTGAGAAAATAAAGTAGTGGTGGGTACCTGAGGAGACTGCCCTTTATTTGGCGCTGTAGCAGTGCACGTGTTTTGGATACAGAAGGTCTCATTCCGCTCAACCCGATGCTTCTCCCGTTCTAAGGCTGCGAGCCGGGAAAAACACCCTTCTCGGTCTACAGAAGCCCCTGGAGAACTGTCACGTGTCCGATCGAACACTCTACACTGGGTTAAATAGACCTCAGGTTAATATTGAGAGGTTCAGACGTGTGTGGTTCCACCACCTTGGAGGCACACGAGTCACCCACCTACTCCCAGGCCCCTGTAAGGCACTCTGGACATGTTCGGTGAGAGTCCGTTCCGCCGCCCTTCAGCGCTCCCATAAGATCAGTCCTCGCCGCTCGTCGCTCCTCTTTCCCCTCAGGGATGCTCTCCGGCTGGTTCCTGCCGACGAGGATTTCCGTTCCAGCTGGCCCTGCCGGCGAACTCTACAGGATTTCCTGGGTCCCGCACGGAGGGCTTTCCGTGTTACACCACCGCGCCGAGCCCGGAAGAGACCGCAAGCGAAGCAGAGGCAGCGGGGAGGTGGGCGGGGGTGAAAGTTGTGGCGGTTTCGGGCCCCGCGGGTGTGTTGGCGGTGCCGGTTCGCGGGCACCGCCGGAGTCATGAACGGGGCGGCGAACCCGGTGCTGGACAAGGAGGAGCATCCCTTGCAGCTGGGCGAGAGCTTCGAGCGGCACCCCAAAACCTCCTTCCACACCATCCGCTGTGAGTGACCGGCAGGGGCGACGCTTTAGGAGACGAGGGCCGGCTCAGAGGAGCCACTTGGCCCCGACCCGGGTCCGCACAGGCCGAGCCGGGCTTGTGTCTCCGTTGGAGCCGAACAGCGCGAGCCGATGGATGGATGTTTACTCAGAAAACAGTTCCACGGAGTTCAGTGGGACTTAATCCCAAGTGACTGGGAGTACGTGTGCGGTTAGGATTGCATGTGCACTTACGTGCGAGTTCGCCCCACTGAACTCAGTGGGGTTTACTGTTGAGTAAACATACGTAGGATTGCACCGGCAAGCACTCTGGAAAGGGCGAAAGTCACCCTTGCTTTTCCCTCTTTATTCAAGAATTCACCTTCTTTTTGTTGCTCTGGCTGGTGCTGTGCCCTTTAAACAGTAGTTTCACATCCAGAAACTGGGCAGGAGATAATTCATGGGGAAGCTTCCTTTCATAAATTTCTGGGTGGGTCAGACTTTTGTTATGAACACAGGAGCAGGACAGCTGAAAATTTGGTAACCCTATTGCAATTTATAAAGAGACTGGGACAGAGATAGTTTTCCTTTGCTTTTTCACTTCGGACTCCCAATGCTGAGATGCAGAAATCAGCAGTTTACAAAGGAGTAGTCCAACTAGTTTGCTGCAGAGGAATAAAAAAACAGTGTTAGCAGCTGTAATTTCTTTTGTTATAAAACTAAACATGCTTACTTGATCATTGCTGCAGATTAGTCAGCTGTAAAATATAAATATTTTAAATAAAATAAATAAAAGGGATAGCAGAGTCCAGTTAAAATTAGCTGGTGTCCCTTCCATCAAAACTTGTGTATTATCCTGGGACAGATTTCAGTTGGACAGATTTTCCTTTTTCAGCTCCAGATTAAAAATCTAACTGGAATCATATTCACACTTGACTTCCCTTTATTTAGGTCCAGTAGGGTGCCAGTCACTTCTTCCTGACAAAAGTCACGTGTTTCTAACAGCTGCTTGCAAGGCAGAATGAGCAGTTAATGTTGCCCATTCTTTGCCCTCATTCCTGTATTAACAGTAGGTTGTAGACATCAGGATGCTTATTCCACAAGGTAAACTAAAAACAAAAACCATTGCCTATTAATTTCTATGGATCAAGCTTCTGTAAAAGGAAGAAAAGGGTCTATCATGTAGGCTGGCAACTCTGTGTGGCAGAGTTAAATAGAATAGGTACAGCAATACTACTGTTCCATAGGTAGGCTCATGGTGGCATCTGTTTTTTCATGCTCCTCAAACAAGAGCAGGCAGCTTGTAGCCCCCAGACACTGTTGGACTGCAGCTCCCATCATCCCTCACCACTAGCTAGGCAG
Organism: Intellagama lesueurii; assembly: GCA_037013535.1. Taxonomy (NCBI): domain Eukaryota; kingdom Metazoa; phylum Chordata; class Lepidosauria; order Squamata; family Agamidae; genus Intellagama; species Intellagama lesueurii. The sequence continues at coordinate 77,774,664 of JBAJHW010000006.1, forward strand.
GCCAGACCTAATGGTGGTTGCAGTCCAGCAGCATGTGGAAGGCCATCCGATGCCCCCCTCAGCCCTAAAATAATACCAAGACAGGCAACTGGACATAAACATGGAACATGTTTGACTGCCCAAATTCAGGAGGTTGGGTTATCATCTTAAAAAAAAAAAAACTAGCCTTGTAACTTTAGCAGCATTTTTGGCATGCCAAAATTAAGTAATTGACACTTCCTGACACATCACACAGCTATTAAAAGTGCAAGAGACGGGACCAAGAAATATCAGTATTCCTGATGTTTCTAACACTTTGCTCACACACTATTACTTGGAAAGCTACATTGATATTGGAAGAGGCAGGGATGTAATGTGCGTTGTACCATGACAACCTGATTTTTTATGTCGATTAAAGGTCTTTTCCTCTGAGCTCCAGCCTTCAAATCATATTTTGACATCCACACTGATAAACTGAAAGCCATGATGAAGAGCAGTGTACAGATGTTTTAAACAAATTATAGTAAAAAAGAATGGCTGTGTCTCAGACTGATGAAACTGTAAAACACAAGATATATATTTAATGTCAGTTCTTGTCCTTTCTAGATGATTTTAAACCAGCATCTATAGACACATCTTGTGAGGGGGAGCTTCAAGTTGGTAAAGGAGATGAAGTCACTATTACATTGCCACATATCCCAGTAAGTTTACAGTTGTGTCAAAATGTAGATCTCCTTGAATTATGCTGCTTATAACTTTTGCTCTGAACGTTGAATACATTGTAAGGAAGAACACTGTATGCTTTATAAAAACTGAAAACAATTTGTAAATGCTAGGGAGATCAGTGAGAACTAAACAGCTTTCCATGTTTGGTATCTTGTTCTGAAGGGTCAACAATACACCGTGGGCAAAATCCTGTTGGCATACCTTGGCATGGCATAATCTGGACTGAGCACCAGAGGCATTTAATTTAAATTAATTAAAAGCTTCCTAGCCCCTCCTTTCAGGTTTTGAGGCTCCCTAAGATTCCTTTTTTGCTTTCAGAAAGCCTTTGGGAGCCTCAGGATGGGAGGATCCTTTTATAGTAAATAATCACCACTGGATTGCCACCAGTGGTCCTGATTAGAGATGGGGGTATTCTTATACGAATATCCCCCCACAGGTGGCGATAATGAGGATCTGGCCCTATGAGGCAGGACTGTCCACTCACGATTCCGCTGCTGATGCGAGCTCGACGGAGCCTTCCTGTCACTCCGTTGTCCGCAATGGATTAGCCACTCTGCGACCTGGCAGAGAGGCTCGTCATCCCGCCTTCTGCCAGGACTGGCTAATCCATTGCGGACAACATGCTACTCTGCATGATTATGGATGGAACTCAACATTAAGGGAAGTGTGTACTCCCTGGGAGTAAGCTGTCATAACATGCTTTCCTGAGAGATATCAGCCTGGGCAGTCAGATTAAGGTACTTCCGTAAATGGCGAAATATATTTTTCTACCAAAGCATAAGGGCTTTCCTGCACCTCTGTATCTTCTGATGATCAGTCACCAAACAAACCTAGAAGATACAGAGGTACAGGAAAGCCCTTATGCTCTGGTAGACAAACATATTTCACCATTTGTGGAAATACCACTTCTGATTACAAGCTGAGCATGTTGTCTGGTTTGACCTTTAAATCTATGTCACGTCATTAAAGGAAACCTATTAAAGCATAAAACAGTTAGCTTGGAAATGAAGGATTAGATATATTATTTTCATTAAATAAGCTTTTCTGGCATAAGCATATGCATTTATTTAGATTTAAATGTAATTTGTGCTTTTCTTGAATGTCAGGGTTCTACTCCTCCAATGACTGTGTTTAAAGGAAACAAAAGGCCATATCAGAAGGACTGTGTACTTATTATCAATCATGATACTGGGGAATATGTGCTTGAAAAACTAAGCAGCAGCATTCAAGTAAAGAAGACAAGGTAAAAATGGATGACTCAAACATGTGGGGCCACCTCATATATGGAAAAATGGCACATGGCACAATTGTCCCAAGATGGAAATTTTTCATATTGTAGATTGTCAGTGAAATCCAGTTGTCTCCACTGACAGAAGGCTGCCATGAGTAGAACAGAGAGAAATACAGCTTCCTTCCCCATCCATATGGTCCCCTCCGGCCTAACCTGGAATGACTAATTTTTTTCTCCTCAATCAGCATCATAGAAAGAAAAATAAGCTAAACCCCTTTTTTCTGACATAACTGCCTTTTTCCGTAAGTAATAAAACTTTTGAAACATGAGAAGCCATCCTAATACATTGTACTTCACATCCTGTCTTAAATGTTACAGTGGAGACAGGACTGTGTGATGTGCTGTTTCTACATATATGAATTATCCCACAGACTGGATTGGTTTTTGAAATTAACAATCGAGGCAGTGTTTTTATATTTTTAAAGACCTTTGATTTCCTTAGGAGACCTCAGCATTTTTTTTTATTCTCTTATTAAATCAGTGCTAAACTTGCATGGTTTGTGTATCAGTATTCTTTTTTTATATGTGCTTTTGATTTCAGCTAATTTGGATTTTACAGATTCTTTAGAAAGATTGGAAGGGGGCAAGGAAAAAAGAGAGGAGATGAAGGCATCATTTTCTTTTTCCAAATATTTTGTTTCAGAGCTGAAGGCAGCAGTAAGATCCAGGCCCGGATAGAGCAGCAGTCTGCCCGAGCCTCACAACCTTCTTCCACACAGTTCAGAGCACCTACAAAACCAGCAGTTGGTCCCAAAACCTCTCCACTGAAAGACAATCCTTCACCAGAGCCTCAGTTAGATGATATTAAGAGAGGTATGGAAACCATCATACCCTTACATGGATTGTTTTGTAACTGTATTTACTTATTGACAGTGTTTTTATTCAATTATTGACAGTCCCACCCATCAAGAAAGTATGCTGGGCAGTTAACAAAAGTTATGAAATAAAACAAGCATATAAAATAAACAATGCCAAGCATTTGTTAAAGCAATGCATTCAACCAACAAAAAGAATCAGAAACCAGGATAAAAGCACAAAACATAGTTGAGCTCAAATGCTTAATTGAAAATGTTCAATTTCATGGAGTTTAGTCTTTGCAACTTGCTTCAGAAAGAAGTATTAAGTTGTATTAATTTTTGCTATGAATACTGTGACAGCATTCACATTAGATCTGGTCTTAATCTGTTAACATTTGCCTCCTGCAGAAGATCCTTTAGATAACTTCAGGTGGTGCAGAATGCGGCGGCCAGACTCCTTAGTGGAGTGAGAAAATACCAGCATATCTCTCCTATTCTGGCCGCATTGCATTGGCTGCCCATTCGGTTCCGCATTGACTTCAAAGTTTTAATGCTTACTTATAAGGCCCTAAACGGTTTAGGACCTCGATATTTGGCGGAACGCCTACTCCCACCAAGGTCTACCCGGATCACCCGTGCGAGTCAGGAGGTGAGGCTGAGGAGCTTGACGCCGAGGGAGGCCCGTAGGGAAAGAACAAGAAATCGGGCCTTCTCGGCGGTGGCTCCTCGCCTCTGGAATAATCTTCCTCCGGAGATTCGTGCCGCCCCTACGCTGGGTATCTTTAAAAATCAATTAAAAACATGGATGTTTATACAGGCCTTCCCTCCAGTCAATACCTGATCTTTTTACCTTTTCTATTTATCTTTATTTTTTGTTTTATAATTGTTATGGAAATTGTTTTTGTAATAATTTTGTGATTTTATCTGTTGTTTTATGTTGTTTGGAAGCCGCCTAGAATGGTCGCAAGACCAGATAGGCGGGGTATAAATGAAATAAATAATAATAATAATAATAATAGATAAGTGGTTCCCAACCTTGGGTAACCCAGGTGTTCTTGGACTGTAATTCCCAGAAATCCTGGCCAGCACAGCTAGTGAAGAAGGCTTCTGGGATTTTCAGTCTAAGAACACCTGGGTTACCCCAAGGTTGGGAACTACTGTTTCAGATGTTAACCTGCATTTCATAGGTTGTAACTAGAGATGGGGGTATTCGTATACGAATATCCCCCCACAGGTGGAAATAACGAGGGTCTGGCCCCATGGGGCCGGACTGTCCACTCACCATTCCGCCGCTGACGCCAGCTCAATGGAGCCTTCCTATCATGCCATTGTCCACAATAGATTAGCCACTCCTGGCAGGAGGCGGGATAACAAGCCTCTCTGCCAGGAGTGGCTAATTCATTGCGGACAACAGCGCAATAGGAAAGCTCCGTCGAGCTCGGATCAGCGGCGGAATGGTGAGTGGACAGTCTGGCCCCATGGGGCCGGACCCTCGTTATTTCCACCTGTGGGGGGATATTCGTATATGAATACCCCCATCTCTAGTTGTAACCTTGAAGTCCCAATAATGGCAATGCAGGATGCTCTAGTAGTCCTTTTCCCTAGTTTTTCTTGAAATAATTTAATCACGTGATGATTCTAAACTGTCTGACTTCCTCTCAAACGCTTTTGAATGTGGCTAATGTTTCTGAATATATAGCACAATGATTGTGGATTACAATAAAAACAGTAGTAAACTCTCCCTTATTTAATAGCTTTGAATCTCATGGTTTGGAAGCATATTATATTAGAATATATTAGCAGCCATGTTTTTAAAAAACATTGTACTCCATTTTTTTGAATACAAGGGACTACGTCCAATTGTTAGTTCCAACTAGGGCAGACCCTTGAATGAATGGGATAGGTTAACACTTAAATAAATCATATTAATTCAAAAGGTCTACTCTAGGTGAGACCACCAACAAGATTTAGCCCAAGGTATCAGTGACAACAGTTTATTAAAAGCTGAAAGCCAGTACTCATTACCTAAGAAAAAGTCTCATTGGAGCTTACTTCTGGGTAGATATGTATAGGATTGCACTGATGTGTCCTTCAGCCTGACTGAACAGATGCATATATGCAGCTCGGCCATGGAGACAAAAAGCCACCAAAGAAAGAGTATCCCCCCCTGGCAGCTCATGAATTGTTCAAGACTCCAGTAAACATTGCTGATAATCAGTACATACAAACTTCTTTGTTTTCCTGTGTTACAGTGAGCTGTTACAGTCGGCATAAAATGTTAATAGCCTTTATGTTGTACTGCGTTTTAAGAAAAATAAAGTTTTGAAGGAGTTTTAAAGCTGTTGCCTGTTGATCACAGCTTAGCTTTTGTTAAGGTGTAACACACTACAATATGCAAAGGCAGAGTACAAGTATTGTCAATGAAGTACTTGTCATTATGTATATTCCATGAAACAGTAGCCTTTTAAAAGGGAATTTTGTAAGGAGAATATATTACCCATACTACCATCATCATAAATTGCTGTATATATTGCAGATATCACTATATACATTGCAGAAATTGACACTTTCTTATGCATGTTTTTAACTCAGATATCCAGTACTCAAGTCTCTGTTATTTGTTCCTTTATTTGTTGCAAAAAATACTGCATATACAGGTGTGATTACCTTGTCTTTGTCAAATCCAAGTCTCATAAACGTTTCTGTAGAATTGTTTTTTCTAAAAGTCAAGCCTTCCTTTTAAGCCATTGTAGTGGTCAGAGCAGAATAAAATCCACCTTGCTTTTGTTTAAACAGTAGAAAGTGAGGAGAGTGTGTAATCCTGTTTTAGACTTCATTGTGTAATGTTCAGATTTCCTGATATGATTAGTCAGTATATGGTAATTGCAGCTACTTACATTACTTGAGGCAGTAATAGAACTCGGTAAGCAGATATGTAGATAGCAGTACTGTTAGGGAATCCTTTTGGCACAGGCTCTTACCATTATGGGCTAAATATATCCCCTAGCCCAACTTTTTGTACTGAAGGATTTTTCTAACACTTGAGGCCAATCAATAAAAAACAGCCTTCAGTTAAATTATACAATGGTATCTGTATTTACCCAAATCTGCAAACAATCCTGGTATAATGAAGACATTCATGTCCTGCAAGTTCATGCATTCTCTGTTAACTGACTCCTTTTGTCCTAGAGCTAAGAGCTGAGGTCGAAATTATTGAACAGATGAGTAGCAGTAGTGGCAGCAGCTCCTCAGATTCAGAAAGCTCTTCAGGGAGTGATGATGAAAGCTCTAGCAGTGGGAAGGATGAAGCTGCACACCCTTCCCCTTCTCAGCAATACAACAATAGGAACTCAGTTGCTAATGGTACCAGCAGGCCACAGGGAAGCAATCAGCTCATGAACACACTCAGTAAGTACCTTCTATTCTACAAGTACCTGTCACAGGCCATACATTTTCTAAAAGTTGCATGCTACAGCCATGAAACAAAGGCCCAACATCCATTTTTAAAAGCAAAAACAGCCATAGATGAGGACAATTCAGAGCAGAGAAGCAGGGTGATAGTGATGTAATTCGGCCCTTTTTTATACCAATTGGGTTTCTTTCCAATTTTTCCTCTCCTAGAGCTGGTTTTCGGTTCAGTTACGTGCGTTTGTATTTAATGCATAGTTATAACCATGTGTCAATGATTCAGAAAGTTGTCTCGCCAAGTTTGCATCTGCATAGGTAGAGGATGGTTGTTGTTTTAATGAAAATATGACTTGGTGTTATGGGGTTCCATCCCAATTATGTTGAGAAACTTATTCTAAAAATACCCTACTAACTCGTTGGCTTTGTTATACTTTATGGTAGGATTTGGGAGGTAGAAATACCAATCCACCTGTCATCTGTTTTCCAGTATCTGCTACTTCTTTGCTTTAAAAGGAAATTATGTTTCATAACCACAGTTAACCCAGATATCATGGTCTCTTTTTGCACATGATAGTGAATCACATTGTGTTGCAGAGTTTTGAATTTTGACTAAAAATCTCTAGCTATTCAACTTACAGGGACTTACAGAGCAGAATTAGCTTCAAGTATCATCTGGCACTTACAGTCTCAGTAATTCACTCAGATGTTGGTAAGAGAAAGAATAAAAAAGGTTTAATTTACTCACAGTTCTGAACAGATCAAAAACAGCATACTGTACAAACATTACTGATTAGAGCAGTGGGCCTCAGCATACTACTCTCACTACTTCCAGCAAATTCCCCAGACTGCATCTAACAGCACTCTAACTGGATCAATGTATTAACTGCCAGGAGACCAAAAAGAGAGGGAGAAAGACTCTTTAAGTAGAGAGGCGTGACTCTCTTCAAAATCAGAGGCAAGGAAGGAACAACTGGTTACTGCTGGACTGATTGACAGTCACCTCAGGTCAGAAAGTTACCAAGTTCTATAATAACTACAAATATTATGAACAGTGTAAGCACTGGAAATAATTAAACAAGGAAGGATGGTATAAGTCATGGTGTCGAAGGCCCTCCTTGCCCAGAGCACTATTTTACCTCAAAGCCAGTGAAGTATCTATTTTCAGAGAGAAACTGATCACAGCTTCTAGTGAATCTTAATCCAGTGATTACTGAGCACAGAGCTGTAGGCCTAAATACAAATAGAAGCAAGATTATTAAAATAGAATAGTATGTTCTAAAATTGTTCCTTATTTTTTCTTTCCAATTTGCTTGAGGACAAATTCCGCAAATGTTCAGTGTGCAACACAGTCAGAAAATAACATAACTTTCTTTTTCTTTTAAAAAAACAGGAAATGACTTGCAGTTGAGTGAATCTGGAAGTGACAGTGATGACTAGAATGAGGTTTCTCCTCTGCTTTACCAAGTGGTAAAAATTAAAGCAAGTAGAACATGGTTTGAAACACAGCTATACAATTTGTGTGACTTTGGGAGGGGAAAAGAACAACTTTACTGAAACAAAGTTTGTATTGTGTTAACTTTTTGTATCATCTATGGATGCTGTGTATATTCTTTAAAAGCTTTTAAATATATGTGAATATGCTAACATAGTGGTCTGGGTTCTTAAGTTCTGATATTCCATCAAATGTAAATAATATTAATTGTGGTATATTCTAAGAAGACTCTTGCTTTTAGGAGAGGTTCAGTGCCCTGGCAGTTGTAAAGCAAAAAGTGTCTGTGAGTTGGTATATCCTGGGTTTACCTTTTAAAAACCAAATAGGAAATTGAGTATGAATGTAAACGGAGGACATGATGCTAAGATGTACAATTATATCTGCATTTGTTAAGGTAATGGTGACTTATGCATTTACCACTTGATTGCTTTTGAAAGGTAAAAATTGCCTTCAGACAACAAAGTGAGAGGATAGCTAACTTCCCTTTCAGGGAAGGCAGTATGCACCAAATGACTGACAAGCATATGTGAGTGGGCAGGATAGAATCTTTAATAGTCTAGTGAATTTTAGGGATTTACTTTTAAGACTAATGTTAAGGCATCACTGATGTCTTTTTATTGTTGCTAAATGATCATATGATGAACACTTTATAATTGTTCAAGGAAAAGCCCTAAAAGTACATTTTATTGTATCTGCAGAGGAAATTATATGTCTAAATGAGTGTTGTTGCATGCACATGTCTTTTGACTTACGTGCATAGTAGAAACCACACTGGTCAGTGCTTTGTATTTGTTTAAGCACATGGCAAAACTGACCTGTTCTCAAGTGGAGGACATACAGTTATTACTCTGTTGGAATCACATCTTCTTTTCCTAACATTTGGTAAAGATGGCATAGGAATTGGGACGTTGTGGCTCATAACATTTCAAAATTAGAAATTAATGTATCACCTTGTATGGAGTTCCAGAACAAAAGCAACCTGTAACATACCAGATTTTGCTTCTACACAGTGTTCAGCTTCATTTATCAAGCTATATGGGTCAGCAGAGAATGCAGTAGGACCGTGGAATCTGCAGGATCAGTACCCGTGGTTTCACTTATCTGCTGCCTGAAAATATTACATGGGGAAAAAAATCAGAAATATGCATTTCCAAAGTGTATTGCCAGAGCTGACCACTAAAGAGAACCAGAGACTACATTATATATAGTGTTTCTATATCCACACTTTTCAGCATCCATGGGATGGGGGGCTTGGAACCAATCACCTGCTGATACCACGTTCCTGCGGTTACAGCATTCCACATTACCAAACTGTACTTGCATGCAGTATGCACAACCACTACCTTGCAAATTGTATAGCAGTTGTAATAAAAAGCAAAAACTTAACAGACATTTCAAGTCAGTCAAAATATAGTTCAGCAAAAGGCAGAGATGCAAAAATCCTGGTATCCAATATTCAGCTGTTACGTACAATTTTAGACCTAGTGACGGATACATATGTTCTTGCAGAGGTCGAGAACCAGATCTTCTTATTAGCTTTGCAAAAATGTTTCCTCCCTTCGTCCAAATCTGCAAGAACCAAGAGCATTTTCAGGATTTTATAGAAAAGGGAGGAAGAATATTTCCCCTCTACAATACAGATTCAGTCTACATCCCAATCCCAAAGAAGGGCAGTGCCAAAGAATGCTCCAACTACTGTACAATTGCACTCATTTCACACGCTAGCAAGGTTATGCTCAAAATCCTACAAGGTAGGCTTCAGCAATATGTGGACTGAGAACTCCCAGAAGTACAAGCTGGATTTCGAAGGGGCAGAGGAACTAGAGACCAAATTGCTAACATGCGCTGGATTATGGAGAAAGCCAGAGAGTTCCAGAAAAACATCTACTTCTGCTTCATTGACTATGCAAAAGCCTTTGACTGTTTGGACCACAACAAACTATGGCAAGTTCTTAAAGAAATGGGAGTGCCTGACCACCTTATCTAACTCCTGAGAAATCTATACGTGGGACAGGAAGCAACAGATAGAACTGGATATGGAACAACTGATTGGTTCAAAATTGGGAAAGGAGTGCGACAAGGCTGTATATTGTCTCCCTGCTTATTTAACTTATATGCAGAATACATCATGCGAAAGGCAGGACTGGATGAATCCCAAACCGGAATTAAGATTGCCGGAAGAAATATCAACAACCTCAGATATGCAGATGATACCACTCTGATGGCAGAAAGTGAGGAGGAATTAAAGAACCTCTTAATGAGGGTGAAAGAGGAGAGCGCCAAAAATGGTCTGAAGCTCAACATCAAAAAAACTAAGATCATGGCCACAGGTCCCATCACCTCCTGGCAAATAGAAGGGGAAGATATGGAGGCAGTGACCGATTTTACTTTCTTGGGCTCCCTGATCACTGCAGATGGTGACAGCAGCCACGAAATTAAAAGACACCTGCTTCTTGGGAGGAAAGCAATGGCAAACCTAGACAGCATCTTAAAAAGCAGAGACATCACCTTGCCGACAAAGGTCCGCGTAGTCAAAGCTATGGTTTTTCCAGTAGCGATGTATGGAAGTGAGAGCTGGACCATAAAGAAGGCTGACCGCCGAAGAATTGATGCTTTTGAATTGTGGGTGCTGGAGGAGACTCTTGAGAGTCCCCTGGACTGCAAAGAGAACAAACCTATCCATTTTGAAGGAAATCAACCCTGAGTGCTCACTGGAAGGACAGATCCTGAAGCTGAGGCTCCAATACTTTGGCCATCTCATGAGAAGAGAAGACTCCCTGGAAAAGACCCTGATGTTGGGAAAGTGTGAAGGCAAGAGGAGAAGGGGACAACAGAGGACGAGATGGTTGGACAGTGTCATCCGAAGCTACCAACATGAATTTGACTAAACTCCGGGAGGCAGTGGAAGACAGGAGGGCCTGGCGTGCTCTGGTCCATGGGGTCACGAAGAGTCGGACATGACTTAACGACTAAACAACAACACAATACAGATATACAACAGGTATTTTAAAGGGCTGTTTGACTTATATATGGACTAGCTTTTTACATTTCACTGACAGATATATGTATATTCTATTTTCTGAAGAAGAAAGCTGATAGGGAACTGATAGGAACCTTGCGGATGGTCAAATCCAAATTATTTGTTTCCATTAAACTGATATATGTTGCTACATGTGTTTAACATATTCATTTGGAAAATAAGGCCAGAATCCTGTTGTTGCTCATATAAGGTTTGTATAAGTTGCTGCAGGTAATTGTGGCTGTTTCACAAGGTGCTGCAGTGCTTCTTGATTGTATGCCTGATCACGCAGCTGATTGAGCAGCCGAGATCCATCCTGGCAGCTCATCAGTTAGCCACAGCAAGTTATACAACCCTTATGAGAACAGCAACGGGATTCTGGCCAGTGCTTTGCAATATGTGTTATGCATTGAGAGAAAGAAAACTTGAAATCAAGTGTGGTATAAAGTGATTAATTTTGCAGCAATCTCATTCAGCCTTGACAGTACATTATCGAAACAGGTTTGGGGTTAATAGAACTTGTTTAAAGGTTTATCTTTAAAATACGTTTCTGTGTGAATTTAGTGTTTTCTTGGGCAGGCAATCAATTTAAGCAGGAAAAACAGAATAAAGGTGCCTTAACTACATATAAGTTTAAACAAAAATCCATGCTCACTTTTAAAGTTCTGTCATTTTGCAACCTAGTTGCAACAAAGCATTAGCTTTGGCTACATATAACTGTGCAAAAAGACAGGTAACCCCTTTGCTTTGATGCTGGGATGAGATGAATAGTTCCATTCAGTGCTTCACATGCACACATCAGCTTCATGTAGAAGCCCCAATGGTCCTTGTTAAAGCTAAAACCAGGGAAAATTTGGGTTACAAGTTGTTCACTTGAATGCCTTATCATTTTTAATTTTAGGATGCTTGGCTTTAAAATGTTTCACAGTTGTAAATTAAAATGATTTGTATGCTGAGGAGTAAGCATACTAAATACTGTTCATGTGCTTAGCGATCTAATACATTTGTTGTTATGTGCTGTCAAGTTGCTTCTGAGTTACGGTCACCCTATGAATGAGTGAGTGCATTTGAGAGAGCAAAGAATTATCAATATATTTTTTGGAATGTTAACTCCTAATTCTGAATTTATGTATATTCCATGACTGTGCACAGATTCAGTGCTGGATGTAGAATTCAGAATCTTGCTTTATTTGTAAGGCAATTGAAATTAGATAGACTTGAAAATGTTCAGCTATTGTCCAGTGAAATCTCTGAACCAAATGCAAAGTAGGTTTTCAGTGGTTAGAGGACAAAGTTTTTGTGTTTTGCTCAGCACTTCTCCCTCTTCATGACTACTGGTAGAAGGCAAATAGATTTAGCTAAATATATTCATATAATTAAGGCAGCAATCCTCTACATACTTCCTTGAAAGCACATGTAAGTTGAGCTAGTGGGGCTTACTTCTGGGGAACCTATATGAATTGCCAGCAAGTTATAAAATTTTTAATGGAATGTGCACAGTTACAAAGTGGAAGAGGTTTGCAAGAACTAGATAAAGGCTGAGGGTGTTTCTAAGGTCTGATTGGTGCATTGTACAAAGGAATTATTGCACTGGATATCTTCTTGAAATAGAGGTGGGGAATCTCAGTCCTTCCTGAGGTCCCCTATAATGCCATCATGGGGAAGTGCGTATGGCCATCTGGGGAAGGAAATTTTGAAATGCTTCTCCTAAACCTTAAGAGAGGGGGGGGGAGATGTATGCTGGGTTTTTATGGCCCCACCCACCACTTGAATATGGCTCTGAAATGTATCCCTCTATATTTAGCCTAAAAGCTGAAAGCTGGCCTTGCTAAAAGGAAAAGGTCCTGTTTTCACAAGCCACATATAAGACTAGCTGAATTGGGCATTGAGACAAATGAAAAGCATTTCAATTGTTAGAGGAATAAAAGTAGGAGTAAGGGAGAACGCAGATGTACGACATACTGTTTTGATGCAACTGTGCCTCAAATATATCTGCATCATTAGTCTTTACATATGTTTACCTTTATGTAAATTATCTCTCTCTCTCTCTTGTGAATTTGGAGGGTTGCTTTTAAACATTTTATTTAAATAAAAAAACAAGTATCAGCGGCATAAATTGTGTACTTTATTTCTGATAGAGGTTTTGTCATTTCTTTCTCCCTCTGATACTAAACCTGGGCTCATCCACTGACTGGTACAAAACTCAGCTCAGTCAAAAGGTATCACTGTTTTACAATATGCATTATAAACTTCCAGAGGTCACTGCCCTAAGAAGTATTACAGAACTGGCTTGGGTGCCTTTTAAATAAGGAAGGGGCAGAGACCAGTTGATAGCTAAGTGGCCTTGAGTGGCTAGTCCATCTGGACCTTTTGATCACTTCCTTCTTAGGTCATTCCCCCTTCAAGGAAATAGTTTGTCCTTTTTTCTCCTTTATCTGAAATACTGGCTATCTCTGAATGTCTATAGGCTGTTGGTAGACTTTCACACATAGAAGTTAACTCTGGGGTTTCTGTAGTCCAGTCTGGAATTTCTCCTGTTGGATTCTTAACTCCTTTCTTGAAAAAACAGAAATAAGTTTTTCCTCCTATTCTATTATGGACTTTCTGGCTAAAATCCAGTAGTCAGTGACAAATAGAGTACATAGCTATTGACTCACCCAATCCACATTGATTCATTGGTCCTACTCCAGTTGTGACTGGATTTAAGTCACCGAGTGATTATTTGTAGTTCACAGTCATAATTGCCTCTTACTACCCTGCTGAACTATGCCAATATAACTACCACAAATTCCTACACTCTGGGCAGATTTGGTGCTGCATGGAAGGGAATCTGAGTAATCATAGATCTCAGACAAATGGGAAATGGCTTTGGATCGATAAAAAGAAAACAAAGATCAACATTTAGTTGACTTCAGTATTACAAAACAATATTCAGTTGATTTGAGCATTACAGGAGCTTCATTTCTAACAGACAGCAGAGGAACAAAATTGGAGTGGTGTTTTGACCTGCTAATTTATCTCTGTTGAGGACACTTCAGGATTGAGCCATGTTTCATGCCAAGGTTCTAGACTGGCTGATTTTAAAATATCTTTAAGCATAAGTTGTCTAGACTGATAGCTTGGAAGACATCTGCATGTATCTGGAGGTCCCAGGCTTCGTGCGGTGCATGTAGAAAAGTATCTCTTTTGAGTTATCATACGTAGAAGTCACTGAGCTTTAGTAACAACAAAGATTGGAAGCCTAGGACACTTCTGCCCACATTTTTTTTCATTCTCGATGTCATGAACCTCAAGTTTCCTTTCCTACAACAAATTATTAGACAAAGTATCAGAATATCCTACCAGAACATGGTGTGCGCCAGATCATCTTTGGTCAGAACTCATGCTGTCTCAGTAAGGGGGTTATACAAATTTTTGGAGCATACATACATATGCTCACTGCAGTGACAGCATCCAAGACAATATGTCTCTGAATGGGAGATACTGAGGTGTAAAAGAGGGCAGCCTCGCACCTTGCTTGGGATCCTTTGGGAGGCTTCTAGCTGCCCATTGTTGATAATAGGATGTTGGAACTTGGTTTGCTCCTCCAAGGCATTTCTTACGAGTAATTAAAGAAAGGTTGGCTTTGAGTAGTTTTTTTCTTGAAATTATAGGAGAGCCATGCAGTCTGGGAATGGTGCCAATCAACTACATCTGGGTAATGGGATTACAACCTTTTTGTGGCTGAATGCCTTTTCAGTGGGAAAAAAAAAGAGTACAAAATGGTGGCAGGGACTGAGAGGATGAAGGATAAGTAAGACCATTATGCACATTCCCTGAACGTTTGTTATTATTAATATTATTTCCATTAATCCGATGGCTCTCTTTGATTTCCTCTGTTGTTCTCATCTCTTTCTTTGCACTGGTCGTTGTAATAGTTCCATTTGTCTCTATATGGTAGTCACTGAAAAGGTGCATTCAGGATTCTGACCCTATTTCTGTCACCTTTTGATAGAGTCACAAGCTTGGTAGGTGAGGACAATGCTGTGACTATAGTGTATCCTGATTTCAGCAAGGCTGTTACGAAGGTCCCCCAGGATATTCTTGTGGCCAAACTGGTAGCATGTGGGCTAGATGATGCGGCTGTTGGGAAGATTTGTAGCTGGCTGATGGGCCTTACCCAAACAGTGTTCACCAATAGTTCCTCCTCATCCTGGAGAGAAGGAATAAGTGGGATGCCCCTGGGTTCAGTTCTGGTCCCATTATTGTTCAATATCTTTATCAACAACTTAATTGAGGGTGTGGAGGATCACACCAAACTGGAAATGTAGCCAGTACTTCAGAAGACAAAATCAGGATTCAAGACAATCTGAGCAGCTAGAGAACTGGGCCAAAACCAACAAAATGAGTTTCAACAGGGAAAAAAATATACAGTTCTACACTTCAGCAGAAAAAAAAAATATGCAAATTCACAGCTGAAAGATGCGTGACAACTGGCTTAACAGTAGTATATGCAAAAGGGATCTAGGCCGCCTAGTAAACAACAAGCTAAACATGAGTCAACAGTTTGATGTGGTGGGGAGAATGGTAAATTTCATCAACAGAATTAAAGTGTCCTTATAACGGGAAGTAATAGTACCATTCTATTCTGCTTTGGTCAGATCTCACCTGGAATACTGTGCCCAGCTCTGGGCAACACAGATTTAAAAGGATATCAACAAGCCAGAATATGTCCAGAGCAGGGTCACCAGGAGGGAAAAACTCTGGAAATCAAACCTTATGAGGAATGGTTGAGGAAACTAGTTATGTTTAGCCTGGAGAAGAGAAGACTGAGAGGTGACATAATAGCCATCTTCAAATATTTGAAAGACTGTCATGTTGAAGATGGAGCAAGTTTGTTTTCTGTAACTTTGGAGGGCAGGACCAGAAGCAATGGATTAAAATTACAAGAAAGGATGTTTCACAAAACTTTTTGGTAGTGAGAGCTCTTCAACAGTAGAAACTAATACCTCAGAGGGTGGTGGATTCTCCTTTCTTGGAAGTTTTTAATCAGAGGTTGCGAGGTCGCCTGTCGGGGATGCTTTAGCTATGGATTACTTGCTTCAGAAGGGGGTTGGACTCGGTGACCCCAGGGGTCCCTCCCATCTCCATAATTCTCTGATTCTACTCTGATAGAAACAAGAAGAAACAGCTTTACACCAAGAGATCGATTTTGGCTAAGCAGGAGCCACAGATGCCAGTGTATCCTTTTTAATGAGTTTTAAAATGTCTTTGCATTATTCTGTTTTTTTAATTATAATTATATGTGTAATAATGTTTTATATTGTTCTTGATATGTTGTTTTGAATTCTTGTCTTTTTTTAAGATTTGTGAGTCACCTTGAGTCCCACTACTAGAACAAAGGCAGCATAAAAATGCAATAAATAAAATAAGGGCACTGTTGTGTTTTCCAGTTGTGTTACAGCAGATTACAGCACCATAGGTTTCAAAGGTTTGCAACATGTTTTCACCTGTCCATACAGACACATTAATGTTCATGCCTATGCACATTTTTCAGGTAGTACTGTAGTTAGTTTACCTTATGATCATCTCAAGGATGCAATGAGTGCTATGGTGACCATGTGTCCTCTTCTGCTACAGGACAGCCCCCTTTTAGAAGGTGTTGGTTGGTCTGTCTGAATGTGGGAAGAACTATAAGGAGACAGCCCATAGGCCTTGATGTAGTCCATCCACAGTTAGCAGAAACTAGAGAGCAAATTCAGTAGGCACTCAGGTCATCTACTCACAATCTTTCCCTCTGTGGTGTGATGTATTGTAATTTGGTTTAAATTATCAAACTAATTTTAAACATTGTGCTTGTACTTATAAAGTAGCATACGCAGTATTATACAAATTGGCATTCTCTTTGGTCCTCTTTTTTGGTGATGTGTAATCAGCCCCTCTGGTGAGTGCATTAGAGCTACCAAATATATGCTGGGATTACACAAATACTTTGTTGTTGTTACTATTATTTATTTATACAGTATCATCAGTGTACGTAGCCCTGTACACAAATTTAAAATAAGATTGTTTAAATAAATGGTTTGATTGCTCTAGTCTATGTCTTGTCTCAGATCTTCCAGACAGATTTGTGACAAATAAAAGTATTCCTCGTTAAATCCACAAAAGCCTCAGCTTGTTTTGGATGTTCCACCACTAAGCAGTCAGAATGCAACAGGAGCCCAATTCAAGTAACATCAAAGGTGGGAGGCAAGTGAGGGGAGCTGCCAGTGAGTCTGGTTCCTAGAACCTTCTAGGTCTTGAGTTAACCAATTGTATTGCAGATTTCTGTGGACATAGGCCACTAGAGGTCACTACACAGGTTTGCAGATTTGCAAATCTCAGCAACAGAATTCACAAAAAAAAAAAGGCTTAACAAATTGAACCAGTGCAGAGATTCTCAAAGGGGTCTATGAGTGCCACTCAAATGATCAAATGAAAGAAGAATGTCTGTACTTGACCCTGCATTTTTTAACAATGAAGATCAAGACCTTTCGAGTTGCTCAGGGCCAGATCATCAAACAGGCTAACAAAACCTATTTTGTTTTGTGATTTTTTTAGTGATCGTGATTTGTTTTAATAATACAACATTGTTTGACAATGGTGTCAGGGCTGAGTAAAACAAAAAGATTATTAGAATATGAATTATGTATGTGCTTTGATACGCAGAAGGAAAAATTTATCAAATGGTCCTCTGTGACCCTCAATAATTTTCAGGCAGCCATGAGAGGCAGGGAAAGTTTGGGACCTGTTAAAGTAGTAAAAATTCTCCTTTTGCTTGAAGCCGGCACATTGGCCAGTTTCCTTTTCTTGGAAATTCATGGCAATTTTAAAACAACTAATTAATTCCAAACCTGGATTGCTTTATCTGGGTCTCTTCCCCGCCATTTAGTTCCCAGTTGTAGCAGCCAGGAAATAGGGCAGGTCGATGCTCTTTGAACTAATGGTCATTAAAAGAACAGTTGCTTCCTTTGTGGTTCCTGAGCAGTGATGGGAGAGGTTGCTGAGTTTCTGGATCACAACTCCCAAAATCAAACAGCCAGCTTTGGAGGCAGGTCTGGGATTCTGAGAGCTGGTGTCACAAAAGCAACTCTTCTTGTATCTGCTCCTGGTGGACTAAATAAGCTAGATGGCTGCTATTTTGCATATCCATGTGTAAACTCTTAAGAACTGGGGTGAGCCAGCACACTGCGTTGCACATTTTACAAAGTTTGGAAAAGCTACCTTTTTGGCCCAGCCCTCTTAGAATCTGTCCAAGCCTCGGTATTGTAACAGATGACTTTGTTACCAGGGGCTTGTGTGCTCCCTTCCCCTCTCTTACACAAACAGCCATAAACATTCTTCTTGCTGAAAATAGATGTTCCCCATGCTCTTGAAAGGGAATTATCCCAACATGAGCGTGAAGGTTAACGCTGCCATCTGATGTGAACTTGTGGAGACTTTTCTCTTAAAAACCATATTATTTGTAATAAAAGCTGTTTGTCTTAAAGGGCCCAACCTCTGAGTCAATAACATGCACATGAAGAGGCCCTGTGTGCATTTTGCTTTTCTTTGAAGCAATATGGGAGTTACAAGAAAAAACAATAGTCTGGGATTCTGTAATGCAGTTGCAAAGCATATGAACATCTGTTTTGGAATGCATTAAGTCCAGGTCCCTATAGCCTTAGTGGAATTTGGGTGTGCAAGTCTAAAAATTGGTTGGATTTGGCAGGATCCAGAAAGTTAAATGAGGGCTTGTGTATTGCTGGGATGCACTAAGCCGTTCTGTAATTTTTTGGTGGAGTCCGAGAGGCCCAACTTGGCTTCTGTTTTCACAACACCATTTGATGAAGGTGGGGGGGGGGGGGGAGAGAGAGCAATACAAAAATTGGCAGAGCCTTGCGGAGTTTCGAGCTGACGACGGTTTCCTCCCCATCTTGTGCCAGGATATTTTGGAGGGGGGGGGGCATTTCGTTCCTGGGCAAGGAGAGGCGTGGAGGGGGCCGTTGCCGCAGGTGGGCAGGTGGCTGCGGCTGGCGGGCTTGCAGGGCGGGGCGGGGAGGGGAGAGGCTGTGGTTTGGGAAGGGAAGGGGGTGGATCTCTGAGAATCCAGCAGGATCCGGCAAAATCCAGCTTTTCCCCACACCCGCCGAATGACCCACACACCCGACAACGCAGCCGCGCTGAGCCAATGTCAGGCGCTTGGTGGTGAAGAGGGACCGGGAGCCGGAGGAAGAGGAGGGCGAAAGGCGCCAGCCGGGCCCCCCTCCCCAGCATGTAAACAAGCCCTGCAAGCGACCGAGGAATGCTAAGCGGGGGGAGGGCGACGGCCATCCAAGGGGCAAGAGGGGCGCCTGGAGCA
Source organism: Intellagama lesueurii (assembly GCA_037013535.1). Classification (NCBI taxonomy): domain Eukaryota; kingdom Metazoa; phylum Chordata; class Lepidosauria; order Squamata; family Agamidae; genus Intellagama; species Intellagama lesueurii. The sequence goes on from JBAJHW010000006.1 coordinate 77,793,735, forward strand.
CCCCCCCGGTAACCTCTCCCTCCCCTTCCCTCCCCTCCCCTCGCGAGGGCCCAGCGCCCGGTTTCCCAGAGGGGAGAGACAAGGGGCGCGGAATTGGAGCCAGTCGCACACCGAGGAGGAGGAGGAGGAGAGAGGAGGAGGAAGAGAAAGAAAGGCGGGCAGCAGGCGGCAGCCGCCGGGGCAGGAAAGGATGGATTTTCAGCAGCTGGCTGACGTTGCGGACAAATGGTGCTCCGGCAACCCCTTCGAGCTCATCGCCACCGAGGAGACGGAGAGGAGGATGGATTTCTACGCCGACCCCGGCGTTTCCTTTTACGTCCTGTGTCCTGACAACGGCTGCGGGGACAATTTTGTGAGTAGAGAGAGAGAGAGAGACGGAGGGAGGGACGGAAGGGGCGAGAACCCGCCGTTTGCAGCCCGGAGAGAGGCAAGGTGAGGGTCTCCATCTCCCGCTGCTGGTGGTTTCCCATATAAATCAATGGGGTGCCGACAGAAAGAGCTGCCCCCCCCCCGCGCGCGCACACACACACTTTGGAGGGAAATCCACCGACATGGAGAGGCACGGCCTCTCGTTTTCTCCCTTCAGCGCTTTTCCTCGGGGTTGTTTGCTGTTCATCAGACAACCCCTCCCTCTTCTATTTGGAAAAAAAAAAAACTTAGCTGCAATATCACCTGCCAATGAAGCAGGTGGAAGGTTAAATTGCGCGTTGCCTTCCTCCTGCCCTGGGGTGGCATCTTAACAATAACCAGTTGCCTGGGAGCGGTGGGTTTCCTCCCACCACCCCTGGTGCATTATCCACACTGGCATCCGGGAGGAGTGCCCTGTTGATTTGCTCAAAGAAGTCATAAAGCACACAGCCTTTATTCTGGTAAGCATTCTTCTTTTATCCAGGATGCACTGGAACACTGCGAAATACTGTAATTAAGTGGCAGAAGAGTGCCTCTGAGTTTGTGCAGAGTACCTGACGCTCATTTTCCCCCATGTTACCTCAGCTGTGGTTAGGAGAAGGAGATTTAGGAGTGAGAGACTTTCAGCAGGTGGCAAGTGGTGGTGCGTCCACCAAAGGTGGAGGACAGGCAGAGGCATTTGTCATTGCAGAACATCATCTGGAGGCACCAGCCTGCACATTGTGTTGTGTTACCAGCTGCTGGAAAACTGCTGTGTTTGCAGTCCTAGACAGGAGGCGTGTGGGATTTGGTGGATCAAAATTTGTTACAGGCCTGCTGTTGTGGAGTCTAATGGATGCCCAGGTTTTTCAAAGCCCTGGAGCTCCAGAGAACTGGGCTACAGGCATATTTTGAAAATGCTGAGCAACAGGCCATCCTCCACATCCACTCACCAGAAGGAAATGCCAGGGATTTGGGGAGGGGTATGGTTTCTAAGAGCCTGATAGATGTGTGTTGTTGTTAACCAGGAAGTGGGGGAGTGAAGGTTTGTTGTGGTCATGGATCTTGATGCAGGTCTGAGGTCCCAGATAGCTGCCACTTGCTACAATAAAGAAAGCAGAAGACACAAGCATGGGGGGGGGGGGGGGCACAGATTGTAGAAGGTGGGAAGGATGTTGGAGAGAGAATGCTCTGACTCAGTTGCTGGACTCAGTGTCTAAATAACCTCCTGGTCTCGCTGGTTGGCAATCTTGTTAAGATTTGTGACCAGGAGTCCACAGGTAGAAGAAATCTTTTCAAAGCACTTCCTTGAATTTGCTTATCTGTCTGCAATTGCAGGTATCAAATGGGGGCAGAGGGGCAAGGGGAGTGGGTATCACCTTGCACTTCCTCCAGCAATTAGATTAACTAAAGGCCTATTATTATGTACTCTTAAACCATTGTCTTATCTGCCTACATTCCTGAGGAGAAGGTGGATTTTCCAGATGTCTCAGGAAATGGAGAATGTATATTGGTAAAATGGAGTCAATGATAAATTCTCTCCATCTTCTCTCTATGTCCCATTTAGCTACCTTGGGAGCTGACTTGCAGTGAAAACTTTACATTTGTTACACAATGTAGTCTAGAAATGTGTTTGGGGTGGGGGATATCCCTTCCTCTTACCTCTTTGTATCTTGTTTGCATTGAAACCCAGACAGGTGGCAGCTTTGTATGATTTTGCTAACAGTAGCTTCAGCCACTGCTGGCTGTACATTTTGCTCTGCTGAGGTAGCAAGTCTGTCTTACCAGCACAGCTAATAATAACGGAAACAGAACATTGCCTTTTCCAGATTAGAGCACCAAAAAATTCTAAATGTAGGCTTAAAATGTTGGAGACCTATAGGTTGCTGCAAAAACCAACAGCCCTCTTAAATGCCCGTTGTGTGTCTTTTATAAAATCTGACCCTTGTTCCCACTTGTGACAATCTGAATGACAGCAAAGCACCATCAGTTGAACTACTGTTCTGAAATCTGTTTTGAAGGATTTATTGCCTTTGTGTTGATAGGTTCCCACTCTCAGGGGACTGAGGTGGGGAAGATCAATTTCACCGTGAAATTCTTGTTATCTAAGTGTATTTCCCTGGAGAGAATGGGCTTGGGAGTGAATAAGCATCAATATCCTTAATTCAGAAGTCACATAATTCTTGGATCCTCGGCCCAATACAAGGGCCCAATCTATGTGCCCTAAGGTGCAGTAATGATACAAAAATACATGTACCATGTACTTCTTTGTAATTTATGTAGTAGTTAATTAAATACAAATTTCTCTATGTATGATAGATTGGTATCCTCATCTTACTTTTTCTCTCAGGAGCTAAGTTAGTGTACAGGGTTCTGCTACCCATTTTTATCCGCAAAACAACCTGGGCAGATGGAGAGGCTGAGGGACAGTGACTCATACTGATCCAGTGTCACCAAGTGAGTTACATGGTGACATCCTAGTCTGACACTCTAAAGGTTAGAGAATTTAACAACAGCACCTTGCTGGCTTTCATTATACTGATTTCTTCAGTTTCTCATTGTCCACTAAAGAACTGATCTTGGAAAGGCACCTATACCAGCCTTTCTCCACTGTGTATCCTCCAGATGTTTTGGTCTACATGCTATCTCATTCCTGAGCGTTGGTCACGTGGTTGGGGCTAATGGGAGAAGGTCCACAATATCTAGCATGAGGCTGGTTGGAGTGAACAAAGTAAGGAACACACAGAGTTAAGATAAAGAAAAGCAGTGTGGTATACCACATTGTTGGGGAACCTAGGACCCACCAGATGTTGTTGAGCTACAACTCTCATCTACCACAATTGCTGGTTATGTTGGTTGGGGATGATGGGAGTTAGAGTGACATCATCCAGAAGGACATGGTATAACGGACAGGGATGTTGGCAAATCTTTGGGGCTGAGTCCCAAGACTAGGTCCAAATCTTTGGTACCAAGTCCTGAGTCCCAAGTCCCTATTAAAAACAAATCTTTTTCCCCCAAGAAAAAAAGGGAGGGGTGGCTAGGTCTGAGTTGTGAGTCAAGTCCAAGTCATTGAAAAAACAAACAAACCAAGTTGAGTCCCAAGTTGAGTCTCCGGTGCAACTTAAGTCCAACTTGATAGCGAGCCCCAGTCTCTGATAATGGATAAATCATTTGACTTGAGACTGGGGGGCTCTGGGTGTAATTCCATCTACTTATGAAGTTTACTGAATGGTTGTGAAAGAGCCAGTATTTACAAGCTCAGTGTTCCTCACTGGGTTATTGTGAGGTTCAAATGCAATAATCTCCAGTATGATGTTCTAAGAGAAATAATAAACTAAATGGGAAAGTGCTGCATAATCAAATAGTTTAGTATCTTTGAAAACAACATGCGGCAGAGTTTTTGTTGCTATGAAAGTTTTGCAGGGAGAAATAAAAATGGATGGAAGATTCCTCCCACATCTTGCCCTTTGCTTGCTAGTGTAATTTGAGATTTTGCCAATTAACCTAGCCTAGTTTTTAGACCTCTTCTGAATTCCCAAAGAGAAATTACTCATACATTGAATTAGGTAAAACAAAAAAAGTTTATTAGGGAAAAAAGTCTTAGGCAGCATTCTCAATGGACACCAGGGCTTTTTGCAAGGGAACAGTGGAGAGCAGATTAAAATGAGATTATAATGTAGTTGTAGTTCTTGGGTCGTGTTTTGTAAACTTCCGTAAACAGTTGTGTGCCTGTAGATCTGACTAATGGAAATCAAGTTTCTATTGACTTCAGTAGGAATCTTAAATTTATATACTTACTGACTGGAGGATTCTGGGAGTTGTAATCTTAAAAAAGTTATTTTTAAAAAAAGCTCTGGACACTAAAAATTTTGCTTTTATATGAACACTGTCCAAAACATTTCTTTCATGCTGCACATAAGAGCTGATTCACACTTGCAAAGGAATTCCGTACGGGATATCTTCTTACCAGCTGCCTTCAGACTTTGCCCATGGCTTCAAAAAGCATAATTTTACAAAATCCTGGACATGTGTTTCCACTTTCCTTTCCTCCTCCTGTTGCACACCAACTTTAACAAATGTAGCATCAGATGTTGGCTAATTCTCCTAATTTGTTAACTGATAGGAAGATCCTTACTTGTTTGGATATCATGGGGAATTATGGTTTAATGCCAGACAGGATTTCTGTATGAAACCAGAGCATGTGGAGAAGAAGAAGGAGCTTGTAACCATGGATTCAAAAACTTGTGGTTTATGAAGTTCTAGAATACTGGAAAGTGGACAATGACTCATTTGACAAAGCTTTTATATTAGATTTTCTCCCTCTAGTATTCATGTTTTTTGTTCACTCATTTATGCCTGAGAATTTAGATGTTAATCCCAACCCATCATATTCCTGTGTGATTTTTTTTTTTGTTTTGTTTTTGTTTCTGGGGGTTTTGCTTTGTCTCTGTCTCTCTCTCTTTTCTGAGTGCTGGTTGATTTTCTTTTCTTGATTATACATATTGAGACAATCTCAGTGGAATCCTTTCTGGTGGCCATGTTACTTATGTCTTTATTTCTATAATGCCGTCACTGTGTGCTAATTTACAGAAAGGTCCCTGCCTTGAGGAGCTTGTAATCTAAAATACCACAAATAATAAACAGGAGAGGAAGGGGACATACATGGAGGAAGGAATGAACAAAGAAGTAACTTATGGTTGTTTTAGTTATATGGACTTAACACAATATACATTTCAATCCCCAAGAAAGGCGATGCCAAGGAGTGCAGTAACTATAGGACCATTGCTCTAACACGCGACATCAAATTGCAAATATCTGATTTGTTTGAAATATGGTGCTGAAGGAGAATTTTGTGGATATCCTGAACTGCAAGAAAGATGAACAAGTGGGTCCTAGAGTAAATCAAGCCTGAACTCTCTCTGAGGAAGGTGAGACTTGCTAGGAAAAGAATTGTCCCTTCCAATTGTGTCTTATACAGAAAAATGTACGAAGCAGTACGAACCTTATGCCCTTTTTGAAGATACCTGCTCCAGACCTCTTGGAGTAGCAGTGGCCCCTTCCACTTCTATAAAGGTTGGATTTGTTCTTGACAAATCCATGTTGGCTTCTAGTTATTACTGCATTGTTTTCTAGGTAAAAAGTATCCTTTCCTTGCTATTTTATAACCCACAAATCATATAACATCCAGAGAGAAATGGACCTCAGAAGCTTAACAGATGTGACTTCTGGGCAGGATTGGGCTTCAACATTGCTACTTTCATTAGAAATCCTTCATTTGGATGCAGACATGTAACCATGTGAGTGCAGATGGACAGTCCTGGCAGAAGGGAACAATGCCTGTCACATCACAGAAACACCTGGCATAGGAGAAGGTGCTGTTTCCTGCTGTGTTCCTCAGCAGGTGTGCCTTCTCTGCATGGAGTCGGATGTTTTATTTTATTCATTCATGTATTCATGTACATTTCTGGCCTTCTCTTCGGTGAGTCCAGGATGGTATACATAGTTCTCCTCCTTCCCCTTTTATTCTCAAAACCACCCCATGTAATAGATCAGGCAGAGACCAAGTTCTCCCATGTAGAAGTGGGTATTTGAAGCAAGATTCTCCAGGTGTTGTGAAAGCTCTGCCTATCTCATGCTTGATGTGATAGCTGATTCAGGGAAGTAAAATATCCCTCAATGTTCCACTCACTGAGCAAGCTTGAACTTTTATTGGAATCACTGGTCCATAGAGAAATAGAGAGGCATTTTTGGCAATCGCTCTACAACACTGTGAATCTTTTCTGCCTCAGGTTTGTGAAAGGTTGGCTTAATAATCTTCTGTTGGTTCTTGTTTATTTGGGTAATTATGCAGAGATCAAGAAAAAGGATGATTAAACTGAGATATATTGCATCTTTACATAATAATGAAACTAATGATTTTGGTTATTTTTCATTTTATCAAATCATTTTCTGTGGATACAGTACATTCTTACGAAGGCTGGAATAGCCTTCCTCAACCAGGCATAGTCCAGATTTGTTGAACAACTCCCATCGTCTCCAGGAAACATGCTGGAGATGGAGCCCTATGCATCTGGGGGAGGGCCCCAACTTGGGGGAAGTTCATCTCCAACATCATTCACAGCTTTAGATGCACTGCAAATCCACTTACAGGAATGTGAGGTAGCCTTTCTTAATGTCAGGTTTTCCTGTGCCTTTCAGATCTGTGTCAATGTTACTTCTGAATGGTTAAATGAATGTGAGGTTCATGGGAGTTTTCACTCTCCAAGCTGCCTCCAGGAAAGCCAGAACAAATCTCTGGTGTAACACTACTTTGAAGTGATTTGTGACATGTCAGACTGACATTGGTATGACACATAAAAGTCTTTTGAAGATTTTTAAGGTCCCTGTCAATGGGAGGAAAAATAGCATCTTAAGTGGTCTAAGCTTGTTTACTGCTTGGGATTCCAGTCCTAAACTTGTCACCTGGAAGTGAGTCTCGCTGATTCTTGAATCTGGTGTTTTTAGCACTACAGCTAAAGTTGTGCAAGCTGACTTTAATATCAGATGTACTGATAACCTTAAGTCATCTGCTGGAGTGACAACTCTTATGCAGCCAGAATAAGTGTGAAGCATTGGGAGTCTTCAGAGAATCCCAAGGTTTGCAGTAGCAGGGGAAAAAATGAAGAGCCCTAAGGGGAGAATAGACCCAAAAATAGCTCAGTGAAAATGGAACATGTTTAGTGGGCACAGAAGGCTTCTGTTGTACCAGCTGGGCATTCTATTATGTGTTAAAATTGCTCAAGGACTGTAATTATAACTTTGCTGCTTTTCCTATACAGATCTGTTAGCAACAGATCAGGCTTGACTTTTTGTTGCCAGACTTGGTTGGTTCTTGTGGGACCTCGTTCCTCTGACCTGGCTCTTCACACCTGGCTTTTCCTTTTCCTTGCAGTTTGGAGGGCCTGGTCTGAGTGGCTGGAATTCTATTGTGTTTTTAATTGGGTCTTAATCAATATAAATCTTCGCAAATTACTTCAAGTTAAGAAGTCAGCATAGGCATTTGCTGTTGTGCCTTGAGTCATGTATCACAACATGTGACAGCAAGTGCCTATGCTAACTTCTTAACGTCCAGCAATTTGCCACTGAGATTTACTCCAACTGGGCTATGCTAGTAGGTGTAACAAATAGGATTCTGGCCATAGCTTTATATCTCATCCTATCCCAGTTTATCTTCAGGCCTTCATCCCCTTGTTGTTAAGTGTTTAACCAGCTTTAGGTCAGATTTCCCTCATTTTGGACAGCTATCCCACAGTAGATTCTCAGTGTGGTATAGTGGATAGAGTGATGGACTAGGAGAAGAGGGCCTGAATGGAAACTCACTGAGGGAATGGAAATGGTAAAGCCCTATTAGGGTTGCTATAAGTCGGTTCTGACTTGACGGCACAGAACACACAACTCACAGTAGGCAAAATCTTCTTATATAGTTATGCCTGTTGTGGCTACAGTAGTGCCGTGGTGCAGTACTAGCCACAAAACACATCTGCCAGCACTTCGTGTAAAGTTTGCAGCTAGAATCATGTGACTGATTGCACAATCGAATTGTGCAGTTCCCTGTTGCCAGCTATAAAACCTGCCACTTTTACATGGATGTACGTTTGTTACACCTGCATGAACAGGATTTTGCCCTTTGCACACATAATTTGCATAATCTTGATCAGACAGTATGGCAGGAAAAGCACATCATTTTCTTTTTAAAAAGAACATTTTACATTTTGCAGTCTATTGTTTCTCATGCTATGCTGACTCTGCTTCTCCCTCCCTTCTTTTTCCAGCAGTGCCGTTCAAAAAAGGACTTTCATTTCTCCTTGCCTTATCTATACCTGCGACCATGCCTCATGCTACAGTGCCTCTTTTCTCCCAGCCTAGCATGTGTTTTTCTTTTTCTTAAAAAAAACAACACAACTTCCCATTTCCCCTTCTTTTCTTTTTCTGAGCTTGTGGATGCACCTCACATACTGGGATGGCCCCAGTCCTCCCATTCTCCTGATCTCAGAGAAGAAGGGGGGGGGAAGTCCCAGTGTGAGAGGCACAGCCACAGCAACAAACTCGGCGAAAGCAAAGAAGGAGACACAAAAGAAAAGAAAAAAAGGGATCTGCAGGAAGATGATGAGGTGGGAAGAGATGAGTGGAAGATCAGACGACCAGGCAAGGTCACATGAATCTCCATTCTCTCTTGTTCTGATCTCTGAAATGTCATTCCCCTTTAAAGCATGCTGTCAAGTAGGAGTAGCAGCTTGATACTTCAAATTATGAAGTCCAAAAACAAGGTGCATTATACCTTTGTGTTGTTAGGTGCCATCCAGTCACTTCCAAATTATGGTGACCCTAATAGGATTTCCAAGGTCTGTAAGATGTTCAGAAAGTGGTTTACCATTACCACACACCCTCTCAGGAAGATTCCTTGAACCCAAGTCTCCTGAATCCTAGTCCTGAACTCATATTCAGCTCTTTCTCCTTTTTAACGAACCATGTGTCTGGAGGTGGGGCCATTTTGTAAGAAAAGAAATAAACAACACACACTGACAGATCTACTGATGCATAGCAGGAAGGATGTGGCGTGGCATGTCAGTTTTCTATGAACCTTGTATGTGAGGTCAGCCCCCAGGACTGGACATTCTGGAAGCAGGCTGGCTGCCACTGTGGATCTCCTGATGCTTAGTTGATCTGTCAAATGCTCTTGTTTGCTGTCCAGGCCTCTCATTCCTGCCTGTCATTGTTCTGTTCTGAGGATTATGTCTCCTGTTGATAACTGTAGCATGGCTACTACACTAGCTGTAGTAATTGCTTACTCTCTTCAGTCCTGAATCTAGTAAATCTACATATCCCTCTTAGTGAAACTTGCCATTCCTTCTTCCTTTCTGGTCTTTTTAGGTATGATCATATATCTAGGCTACTGTTCAGATCATTCATCTGAAATAACTGATTTGGCTGCTCAGATGTTTCAGCAAAAACAAACTGACCTCTGTTTATTTGCTCTCTTTATTATATGCTAATGGTTCTTGAGCTGCAGAAAATATAAGGAGCAGGGACATATCAGAGATTTACTAAGCTCTGTGGTTGGTTGGTTGGTTCGTTGGTTCGTTCGTTCGTTCGTTCGTTCGTTCGTTCGTTCGTTCCCTGCCTTTCTCCCGGTACTGAGTCCCAAGGCTTCCTGGGCTGGAGCAAGAGAGGGATCATCATGGAGGTCATTCAATGTCTTAGCCACCATGCCCCATTTCTCCCCCCCCCCCCCAATGAATAAGGTCAGCTGGCACATCTTTTGCCACTCTTAAGTCTTGCACCCAATGGTTTCTTTCTCAAGGAGGTGAAGGTTGGCATCTAACATCTCAGTTCTTAAATGTTCAGCCTGATCCTGAACATGTCTACAAATGTCTTCTGCTATGCCAGGCTAGCACTTGCACTCCTACAAGGCAGTTGCCATGATATTTTCAAGCCAATATTCTGTGGCGTGGGGTGACCTGGGTGCTCCTGTGTGACCTCTCTTTTCGGTGACCTGCCCCCATTCTACTTTGTTGTCTGATGCTGTCATGTCAGTCCTTTAATAAATATTGTGGCACCCAGAAGCTGAACTGCAAACTGGTAATATATGTTGAGTGGAATTTCAAGTCTTCCTCCAAACTCTTCATGTCTTTTCACTGAAGCCATATGCGTGAAAGTTATGCTACAACATCCTGTTGGAGAAGAGATGGACTGATACATAATGACAGATTCAAAGCTACCTAATGAGCTTCTTAGCTTTAATACCTATAGTACACTGTCACTCCTAGCTGTACTTCGTAATTTTTCAGGAAACCTGCAGTTTTCTTTCTGTTCCAGGGAGCTTGCCCTTGAGCATTTAGAATATATATCAACATAATATAATAGAGAATCAGATAATATAAGCTTAAGTGACAAGCAGGTGAAAGTTATTAGTCTGATATATATAAGATAATGTGGTCTTGTATAGTTATCATACAGTGATTACCTCAAATTTATGCAGCATGGTAATAAGGGTAATGCATGTGATGCATGAAATCACATATACATTATACAAGAAGGTGGCAGATACAAAAGCTGATTTGTGATCAGTATTTATAGTGTTAACAAAACACTGTTTATTTTCATAGCTTGTATCTTGATTAGGGATGTGTACTAGAACCAAAATTTGGAATTCAGAACTACAGCCTTTTGAATTCAGAATTTAGAATTTTAAAAATTCTGAATTTCTGGATATTCCTGAATTTCTGGAACTTTTAACAGTCAATATGAATACCATATAGTCATTAGTTTCCCATTTTAAAAAACAGAAACAGGCAAAACACTTTTAAAGGATTTCTCTGTGTCCTCTGACACCTTCCCAGTGATTATATCAAACAAAAAGAGTGCACACCAAAAGCCAGCAGCGCCTAGGTTTTAGAAAATGACTGTAGGCATAATGATGTAACCCTGAACGGTGGGAGTGCCAGCAGGAAGCACCAACAGCAGTGGAGAAGCAGAGGATAAATCACACTGGGGAGTAGGCAACTACTCTGGGCAGCACTGCAAGGCAGATTGGATCAGCAGATATAACCTGTGGTGGGTGGGAACTCTTCCGACAGCAAGGGGCACAACACAGTTGAGTGAGTGAGCACGCTCTTGGATAACTGTTGGAAGTATGAAAGAGCCATATGGAGCGGGCAGCAGACTGAAGCATGATACCTCTAGTACTGTGAGCAGGGTGTGCCATTCTCTTTTACTTAAAAGGGATTTCAGGGAAGCCCAGCAGTGGTAGGTTGACCTTAAACAAAACAGGTTTTTCTACAGATCCTAGGTTCTAGGCATGAGTGGTATAGACTGACAATGTCTCCTGCCTGAGAGAAAACACTGTCTTTCACTGAGTACACTAGTTGGTGGGCAAGAGAGCAGTCCCACCACCAACTTGGCAAGATCTCCCCAAACCAGACTCCTTCTCAGCCCAATAAGACAAGGGATTGATCTCTTTTGGCTTGCAGAGTTCCTGCATGTATGCCTCTGCCATGTCCTTCATCTGGAATTGTGTCTCTGGAGGACAGGTCCCTGCTACATTTGTCCAAACAGTATTCCAGAAAGCTTCCCCTGTTGTTGCTGGGGTGAGGGACTTGGACTCTAGAATACAACTGCTGGTACTGCTGTTTGGGGTGCTGTGAACATTGCTTGTTTCTTCCTGCTCTGCATGATCCCTTCTTCACTAGCTGCTGCTGCATGTGATGGAAAGTTTGCAAACATTGCCCTCCATTTTATTGCTGCTTAATATCCACTAGACATGGGGACGAATAAAAAAATGGATCGCGATATTCATGAGAAATCGCTGATTCGTTAAATATTCATCCCTTCATATTCGTCAGTTCCAGAGACCCTGACGAATATGAAGGGATGAATATTTCCCCATTTTTATTCGTCCCCCATAGGAAGAGAGGGAAGGCTAGCCTTCCCTCTCTTCCTATTGCTTTCCCATTCTGCCTACGGGCCCGTCAATCAGCTGATCGGTGGGCCGATAGGCAGCCAGCCACCCCCACAGGCCTTCCCCCACCCCCTTCCTCTCCCTACCGTAGCTGCAGCACTGCCATTGTGGTCTCCAGCTGGCTTCCGCAGCCACGGCCTGCGGTAAGGGACACTGGCTGCCCTTTGCAAAGATGGTGGCTGTGGCTTCATTTAGGGTAGGGAAGCTGCAGCCTCCATCTTTGCAAAGGGCAGCCTGGATTCCCTTAACCTACTGGAGACCGTGGCGGCGATTACAGTGGGGGGACGGTGGGGGGGTGTCAGATTTTTCCCCCTGTCTAACCCCCCCACGAATCGATGAAATAATTCGTACTTTGTCGGTTCGTGGGGGGGAGCTTCGTGCTTCGTCAGCTTTGATGGATCACGAAGCAGGACGACTCGCCAAAATGGTGAGTTGTCCCCATCTCTAATATCCACTGCTGACTTTTGGGGGGGTCGAGTCCAAGAGGGTTGTTAGAACATACTCTTTCACAAGGACCTATAGTGGAGCAGGTTCTTTAGCTTGCTGGCCACGGTCACCATATCAGCCTGGGAAAAAATGCTGTTCTTTGTAGTGGACTCTGTGAATGCACACAAATGGGTTTATCCTGCGCCTGCGCAGGACGTTCGGAACTTTCTAGAGCTTAGAAAAAAAGCCAGACAGTTAGTCTCCCCCCCCCCGAGGGTATATAGGCTCTGCCTCCTCCACCTTCCTTAGTTCCTCTTTTTCCGCCGTTAGGGTAGGACGTAGGAACACTAGAGCGTGCTAAGGAAAGTATTTCCTTCTATTTACCTTGCAGCCTTTCTTTTCTTCTTTTAAGACGCCAGAACTGCCTTCCCATTTAAGTTTTTCCTCGTTCTGCGTCTTCCCGTTCCCCTCCCCTCCCGGATTCCCCCCTTTTTATTTTTTATTTTTTTATGGCCTCTCGGGGCTTCAAACAGTGCTCCGTTTGCTTTCGGAAAATCCCGCTAACGGATCAGCACGATAAGTGCTTATTTTGTTTGGGGGAATCCCACCTTATCCAGGCGTGTGCCGCTTGTAAAAGCTTTTCCAAACAAGCTCTTAAACTGCGGTCTCAACGCCTCCGGGCCTTTCTCTACGAAAGAACCCTCAAGCCTGCTATGGAGGTTCCTCTTACCACTTCCCCGAACCCTCCACGTGTAGAGACACCTAAAGCAGGCACCACTGCCTTTGATTCTCCGCAGCCTACCTTGAGTTCTGCGTCTTCTAAGCAGAAGGACTCCTCTAGACCGCCTAAGCCAGCTTCCACCAAGGCTTCCAGGTCGGCTGTACCTTCAAAGAAGAAGAATGACAAAGCGAAATCTCAGAAATTGGCAAAGCCACCCAAATCGACAACTTTGCCTCTTCCTGCGCCTCCTATATTACTCGAGGAGTCTTCTAGAGACGACATTGGGCAATCGGATATGGAGGAGCGGATCATTCCTCCGGCCCAGGCTGCTCACGATATCATGAGCATGTCTCCGTCGTCAGGGCATTTTGCGGCTGAGGTTTTTCCCAGCGCGGCCATTGCCCCTACTAGCCCGAGATCTTCCGGGCGGGCTGATACTGACTCGCATTCAGAACAGGAGCTGCCGTCTCGCACTCCTAGAAAGCGAAAGGAGAAGCGTAAGCATACCTCTCCGTACCAACCTCAACATCCTGCGGACCAATACCGTCCACAAATGCCGGCACAGTATGGTCCTCCTTTTTTCGGTCCATACCAGCCCTACCCATATCAAGGATACGGCTATCCTCCTGACTTCAGGGGACAGGCTTACCCCTCCTCAGCTTGGTACCCTTCTTCGGTTCCAACTCCTGAGAATCTACAGCAGCAACAGGGGCATGTTCCTACACCCCAAATTGCTACTTCCCGTAAGAGGAAGACACCGATGGCACCTTCTGCGCCTCTAAAACGGTCTAAACGTCCCGCAGGACGATCCACGGTACAGACTGCGACGATGTACTCTGGCCCAGAGGGCCATGATACAGACCCTTTCTCTCCTTCGGTACACTCTGATGCCGAACCAATACCGAGAGACACGGTACCAATATCGCACCGTCCCTCCTCATTGGTGTCTGAATCGTCCCATGACAACTCTTCAGCTTCTTCGGAATCTGATGTACCTGATGGTGGTGCTCCGAGTACTTCTTCACAATACCCATTGGAAGACTACTCGTCCTATGCTCAACTTATATTGCGCATGGCTAAGATTTTACACCTAGATGCGCAAGTTCCTGAGCAACAAACAGACCTTGTCTTCCACGATATGGAGCAGGACAAGTCATCTCCTCCCAGTCTTAGCCTCATTCCAGCACTTCTTGACTTGGTAAAGGCTTCGTGGGATAAGTCGCCTGCGACTCTCCAAATCCCTAGAAAAATCGACCACCATTACAAGACTCACGGTTCCGACTCGGATTTCCTGACCAAGCATCCCATGCCTAATTCTATTGTGGTCGAGGCTACCCAGTATAGATCCCGCAGCAGGTCCTCTGTTACACCTGTCAATAAAGACGGCAGAAAAAATGACGCCCTGGGTAAAAAACTTTATTCCCTTGCGGCTCTACTGATTAAGATTTCGAACTACCAAGCCGCAATGGGTGCTTATCAAAAGCACCTATGGGATAAAATTGTCCCCGTCTTACAAAGCCTTCCTGAGCCATCCAAGACCGAACTCCTCAACGTCTACGAGGAGGCTAATACCCTTACAAGACAGCAACGAGTAGCAGCAAAGCATACAGCTGAAATTGCGTCCAAATCCATGCTTACAGCAGTAGCAGTCCGTCGCCATGCCTGGCTCGGAGCGGCGAACATACTGGACGATACAAAGACCAAAATCGAGGATCTTCCCTTTGATGCGGATGGCCTCTTTAATTCCAAGACTGATGATATTATGGAAAATATCCATAAAATGCGGAAGACCGCAAAGTCCTACATACCATACCAACCGTATCGGTATCAGAGACCTACTTATAAAAAAACCTGCTTACCAAGCATCTTCTCAGTACCAACCATTTCGGTATGGTAGACAGCAGCAACACGACAGGACCTTCCAGTCATCTCAGTCGAACCCTTCGACTTTCAAGCAGCAACAATACCAAGGACACAAGCAGTCCTTTCGTAAACCTCAGCGCCGGGGTAAGCAATACAACTAACTACTCCTCTTACCGGACTAGACTCTTTCCATTTCTCTCTGAATGGAAACATATTACGACTGACAAATGGGTCCTAACCATTATTGAGAAGGGTTATTCTATAGAATTCTTCCAACTTCCTCCATCAAATCTCCCTAAGACCACCCCCTTTTCGGTGGCTCTTCAGGAGGAAATTTCATCCCTCCTAAGCAAGGGGGCGATCGTCAAGACCCCACAGGCTGATCTACACGGGGGTTTCTTCTCTCGGTACTTCGCCGTCCCTAAAAAGGATGGAGGTATCAGGCCCATCATGGACCTCAGAGAACTCAATCAGTTTATCATTTACAGGAAGTTTCGAATGCTAACACTCGACTCCATTCTTCCTCTTCTCTCACAGGGAAGCTGGTTCGTCACCATCGACCTCAAAGACGCTTATTTTCACGTCTCCATTCACCCTTCTCATCAACGGTATCTCCGGTTCCGGTTCCACCGCACAACCTACCAGTTTGCTGCCCTTCCATTTGGGCTCTCCACGGCCCCTCGGACATTTACCAAGTGCATGGCCCCTGTAGTGGCTCACCTTCGCACCAAGGGAATAAAACTCTTCCCTTATATCGACGATTGGCTCCTGGTAGCATCATCCTACCACGAAGCCGTCGCTGCTACAACTACCACTCTCGCGACCTTAAACAAGCTAGGTCTAGTGATCAATCAGGAAAAATCCCTTTTGGTACCATCCCAGCTGGTCAATTACATAGGAGCAACGCAAGACGCGACCCGGGCGCGGGCATTCCTGCCCTATCAAAGAATCCAAAAGATTCGAGACGCAATACAACGGTTTCCACCCCTGGCTACTGTCACCGCATTCGACGTTCAGCATCTACTGGGCCTCATGTCATCCACGACGGCAGTCGTCCTTCATGCCAAGCTCGAATTGCGTCCGCTCCAGTCCTGGTTCCTGGGCGAGTTCGATCCTTTAACGGACTCCCCACGGAAAAAGTTGCAGGTCCCGTCACATGTAGCGAAGCATCTCATCTGGTGGACGATTCCGCGCAATTTGTCCGAAGGAAAACCCTTCCAACCTCCTTTCCTGTCCATACAGGTCACGACCGACGCAAGCCCTTCTGGCTGGGGCGCCCACTGCCAAGAGCTCAGGATTCACGGGTTATGGACACCGAGAGAAAGGTCTCTCCATATAAACCAGCTCGAATTGCTCGCCATCATGAAGGCCTTTCGAGCCTTTCTTCCGCGTATAAAGGGACAATCTGTGCAGCTTGTCACGGACAATACCACAGCTATGCACTATATCAACCGACAAGGTGGGACTCGATCCCTACCGCTTCTCCATCTCACCATGCGATTTTGGGACTGGTGCCGTACCCATCATATTTTTCCACAAGCGATTCATATCGCTTCAGAGGACAACTATCTAGCGGACCACCTCAGCCGGCTCCGTACCAGGACGCACGAATGGTCCCTCGACGAGACGGTTTTTCAAGACCTATGCCGGAGATGGGGTCAACCCACCATAGATCTCTTTGCATCTCACCGCAACGCCAAATGCCGCAAGTTCTGCTCACGAGCGGGCAGGGACACCGCGTCACTCGGAGACGCTTTCCTCATTCCGTGGTCCGGAGAACTCACTTACCTGTTTCCTCCCATACCAATGCTCCTCAGGACAATAGTCCGGATCATTCAATACCGGGCGAACGCGATTCTCATCGCTCCGTGGTGGCCACGACAACCCTGGTTTGCCCACCTTCAAGGAATAACGGAGGAAATATTCCACTTACCTCTAATACCGTCCTTGCTATCCCAGAACGACGGGGCCCTTCTCCATCCGGATGTACGGTCTCTTCACCTGACGGCGTGGAGGATAACCCCGAATTCCGTGCGATTCTAGACCGCTCTCGAAAGCCGTCGACTTTTCGCCTATACCGTAACAAATGGAAATCTTTTACGAAATTCGTTCAGTCCAAAGGACTCCAATCAGTCCCAGTTACACTCTCAACCTTGCTTACCTTTATACTGCATCTGTTCAATCTTGGACTCGCACACTCCACCATTAAAGTATATATCTCTGCGATCGTTGCTCACCAGCCATCTCACTCTAGCTCCGCCAGACTGTTCTCTCACCTCACGGTTAAAAGATTCCTTAAGGGCCTGCAGAACATCAGGCCGCCCTCTTCACCCATTGTACCTCAATGGTCGCTTCCACTTGTCCTGGATGCGCTTACCAAGCCTCCATTTGAACCCATGGCAACCTGTAACGAGAAATTGCTTTCTCTCAAGACTTCCTTTTTAGTGGCCATAACCTCCGCCAAAAGGGCTAGTGAACTGTCAGCTCTTAGGTCTGACCCGCCATACCTACAAATGCATCCCGATAAAGTTACTCTGTACTTGGATGTCTCATTTCTTCCCAAGGTTGTATCAGACTTCCATTTGAATCAACCACTGATACCTCCTACATTTTTTCCATCGCCGTCCACTCCAATCGAGCGCAAGCTCCATACTCTGGACGTCAGGCGGGCTATTGCCTTCTACTTGGACAGAACCAAGCACTTCAGACGCTCTTTCCGTCTCTTTGTGTGCTACCATGGACATAACAAGGGTGCTCCTGCATCCTCTCAGACAATATCGAGATGGATCGTGCAATCCATACAATTGGCTTACCAGCTTGCAAACAAACCGGTACCAGACCAGCTTAAGGCTCACTCCACCAGAGCTATATCTACGTCCACCGCTCTTCATCGTGGTGTTCATATTCAAAACATCTGTAAAGCGGCTACTTGGTCCAATCCTCTGACGTTCGCGAAGCACTACCGCCTCGATGTCAGAGCGAAAAATGATGCTGCCTTTGGAAGGGCGATACTGTCATCCCTGATACCGTGACGGCCCTCCATCCGGTGAGTCAGCTTGCTAATCACCCATTTGTGTGCATTCACAGAGTCCACTACAAAGAAAGTTAGGTTACCTACCTGTAACCATGGTTCTTGTAGTGGTTCTCTGTGAATTCACACATCCCTCCCTTCCTCCCCGCTGTCCGTCACGATAACAGGTCATTATACCTACTCTCTAGTAACGGCGGACATAGGGAACTAAGGAAGGTGGAGGAGGCGGAGCCTATATACCCTCGGGGGGGGGGAGACTAACTGTCTGGCTTTTTTTCTAAGCTCTAGAAAGTTCCGAACATCCTGCGCAGGCGCAGGATAAACCCATTTGTGTGAATTCACAGAGAACCACTACAAGAACCATGGTTACAGGTAGGTAACCTAACTTTCTTCCTCTATGGAACCCCTCCCCATGCACTGAAATTGTCCACTCATTATGCCCTCCACCATGGCAACCAAGCCCTGGAACATTGGGATAACCTGGCTAAAGATGGCTGTTGCCCCACTAAGGACTTGTGTTGCATTCTCAAAGCTTCAGAGGACATAGACCACTTGACCCATAACGTCTCATTCTTCTCTGCCTAGAGGAGCAGCCATACTGATGGAAATCTCAGTGCCAAATCATGGAGTGCCCTTTACTGCGCCAGCACTCTTTCAAGCAGGTGGAAAGTGGCATTCCATCTAGCTGCCACTTCCTGGATTTGGTGGTACAGCACCAATCTCAATTTTTATTTCATCTGCTGCAGCAGCTCACTTTTCACTGTGGCAATGGATTTCTTGTTCTGCCAGAAACCTACAGAAACCAGTGTTCTCCATCAGAGAGGAGGACTGGCCATCCAGGTCTATCATCTCTCCTAGGCAATGAGTAATCCTGGCATTTTTGCATTTGCAGAAGGCCTTTTCCTGCACCCCTCTAAGCTACTCCAGAATAGCCTGGAATTTATTTTTTGAGATGTGGGTGTAGCATTTGCTGCCTCCCACTTCTTGCTATTTGCCCATCTACCTCCCTGCCTCTGTGCGCTGGTGGCTCAACCTTTGCCTTCTAATGAATCTTACCATTCACAATAAGGAAGCCACTTGCTCCATAGTACCCACTTCCTTCGTCGGCAGCAGTGTCCTGTGGTGAATCTTCAAGTGACCAAGCATGTTGCTGTTAGAAAGGTGGCCCAAGCCCTGTCCATGCTTGAGCACCTTCTTGTAGTGCATGCACTCACCCATGCGAGCATCTGTTGTACACTGTTGAAAATGCCTCCAGATTATTGGCTTCTTGGGAGCTCCAGTTTTTGACTGCATGTTCTTAACACGGATTGTTAATTTGTTATCACTACTAGTTCTATTAGCTGGTGGGTTATGTGCAGCTGGAGGGGCAGGGGTCATTTCACTGTCACATGCTTCTGAAATAGTGCTCACCTGAGGCCACTCAGTCTCCTCCCCCATGTCAGAAGTGTATGTACTTGATGGGGAGTTCCTATCAATCACAATGCTGCTTTGCACAGGAGAGATTTGCTGGAAATGGGGGCTGGGAGTAAGTCCTTCCTTGAATATGATGGAGCTGTATGGTATGGATATGGAAGTCAATGTCTGGTGCTCTTCATAAGTCTCTTTCCCAACGACAAAAGCAGCAGCATAGCTGCTGACCAAGCTGACAGTGTCAGTCTGAGTGCTGGTGCCATCCATGTCCTCTGGCACGCTGGTCCTTTGGGAGAAAAGTGCCCTCTTCCCCATCTTTTTTGGCCCCTTGTCCTGGCTGACCTGAGTGGATTGCACAAAAATGTTACTGGAACATGCCTCACATTCACTCATATCTGTCCCGCCTTGAACCAGAGGCTTCTTCTATTGTGTGTACTGCTGCCTGCTGCTCATTCATAGTGTCAGTGCTGAACAAGGCAGCTGGGTGACAGATTTGGGGGGGGGGCTCTTAATAGCAGTTGTGGGCTGTTTTTTCTCTCCACCACTTCTTAATAGAGCTACTGCAGTGGATGCAACCAGCATTTGTGCAGCCTTTCCCAAGTGCCTACTTCTTTTACCACACCCATGTTTCATACTGCCTGCAGACTCTATTAAAAAAGGAACGGTATCTGATTCTGCTACAGTAGAACACAAACCCTTCCAATGAAAATGAGAGAGAGAGAGAGAGATGTCTATTAATATATCTGCCTATATATGACAAAATCTGATGCCCCTGCCCCAGAGGGGCCCAAAGGGGCCCAAACCTAATATATTTCCCAGATGATTTATAATGTATTAATCTATGAATCTACTAACCCTAAACCTTATTCTTAACTATAATAAGTAAAAATATACAATGAGATGAAGAGAATGTAAATGTAAGCCGAGAGTTCAGAAAATGACACAGAGAAAACTGCTGCCGTGCAGGCTTGCACCAGAGCATATCCTAACAGCAAATTTTCAGGGGATTTATAAGCATCTAGGCCCAGCTTTCGATTTGAAAGAACCAATGTGGGGGGGGGGGAAACACCTTCTGGTGTCTGTGTCTGCTTCTAGATTTCATTAGTGCAGACAGACATCATATACAAGTTTTGTTCTCACCCCAGCCCTCCTCCCTTGTGAAACCCATGGCACCCCCAATCAGGAGATACTGAGTTATCTGCCCCAATTACCTTTGGTGCCAGAGTGTCTTTAAGTTTCATATCTCAAGGGATCACTCTAGGATGCCTGAAAAATTGGTTTGACTTCTTCCTCTAGGAAGCAGAGACCTAGCCTTTTGCTTTCTAATCTATAAGAGAAAAGGGACTCCAAATATTAGGAATTATTATTACAGATATTCGGAACTATCAAATTTGAATTTGGATATATTCGGAAGTATCCAAATAGGGTATTATTTAGTGAATTCCAAATATTTCTGAATCCAAATGCACATCTCTAATCTTAATATACTTCTCCTGTCCTAAGCATTCTACTTTATAATGAATGTGCAAAGAGACACTTCCTTTTGAGTACCACATAAATAAATCAAGCTCATTTCAAATGCACAACTACTTTTATTTTTCTGTCAGGTAGTATTTTTGAATGGGCTAAGGAAGGTTGAATTGCAGAGTTCACAATAAAAAGCATGCATATTTTAATACAGTATTTTTACTGTACCTCCATGCAAAACCAACAGCATCAGCAATACGCATCACAAAGTAAGAATAGCTAGAGTGTCAGCTTCCAGGATGCATGTATTTAAAAGAAAGTTGTAATCATATACAAGTCGTCAGAAGCACTGAACTAGATGAGGAGAAGAAACTATTTTTCCGCCAAGGCTTTATATTTAGAAAATATTTTCTACCAAATAAAGGCATTTGGCATTTCTGACTTAAAATTCCCTTGTAGGTCAGCTGAAGTTAAACTGACTTATTCATTTATTTATGAATGTATGCATTATATTTATTTCTTGTCTTTGCTCAGAGGAGCCAAACATGGCACACACAGCTTTCCCACAGCCATCATTTTGCCCTGATAATGACCCTTTAAGGTGGGTCATGCTCATAGAGTGTGACTAGCTCCAAATAAGCCAGCAAGCCTCAAGTCTGAGCAGGGATTTGAAGCTGGCTGTTCCCGGTTCTAGTCCAGCACTCTTACCCGGCATCTCCCAACCCAGCATTCTCTGGATATGTTGAGTTATAACAGCCATAAGCCCAGGCCAGCATGCCTATGGAAGATGAGAGCTATAGTCAAATATACCCTGGCAGATATTGTAATCATGCAGAGTAAATGCATATATTCTCAATAAGGACAACATTTGTAATTGTTTTTTAATTTGTCTAATCATCATGTCATACTTTGCGCTCATTCATCTCTTTCCTGTTGCAATTTTGCTCAGTTTCAGTAGGTGGCTAAGCAGAATTGTTTCCTGTTAAATATGTATAATGTTACATTTTTCTCATACTACTTTGTGCAAAAGTGGGTCTTCTGTTTTGTTTTGTGAATTGGCTGTGAATGAATCTAAAATCTCTTGCATGTGTCTCCTGGAGTTAACTGAGCCACAGACCCTAGATTTAGCTATATAATCTACTCAGAGGATGGGAAAAGGCTTCAAGGTACAGCAAGGGCTGTCAGATTTAATATGGAGCGTTGTTCCTGCAACACTCATATTTGTACACAAGAGGAAAATGTGGCCGGTGCAACTACTCCTATCATTTGGGTGATCAATGCTTGTTTTCTGACAGAGCTCCTGCACATTAAACATCTGAAGTAGTAAGCATAATCCAGCAAATGAAGCTAAATCCACAAATAAACCTCCTTGTAGGGAAAAGGTTCAATTTGAATGGAAAAATAACAACTAGAGATGGGGGTATTTGTATACGAATATGAATATCTCCGCACAGCTGGACTTAACCGGGGTCTGGCCTCCGGGGCCAGACCATCCATTCACGCATCCTGCAGTCACTCAGCAGCCATGCAGAGAGACTCATTCTCCTGAGTGGCCATCCAAGCAGGAAGAGAGCATCGCTCTGGGAGCAATTGGAAGGATGAGCAGGATCGTCACTGCAGCAGGACACATGAGTGGACGGTCCAGCCCCAGGGGCCGGACCCTTGTTAAGTCTAGCTGCGTGGGGATATTCGTATATGAATACCCCCATCTCTAATAACAACAAAAGTCACTCCATTCAGATTTAGTCATACTTTGAGTCAACTCACTGAAAGGGGTAGAACTTAAGTCATAAATAGCTATGGCTCACTGCAGTTAATGAAACCTGCACTCTAAACACGACTTAAGATTGGACTTAACTCAATAATTTTTCATTGTGGTGCATCACAAGAACAGAAGCTACACAGGCAGCTACTGGGACATTTAACAAAGATGCAAGGTGTATATTTGTATTCTTTATCAAATCTATCTGTTTTAACAAGTGAGAGATAGCCTATCTAAGCTAGCCAGTTTTTCTGCTTTACCGAGAAAAGTCCACTGTTTGAATGTCTATCAGTAAAGAGTTTGTGTTTGAAGGTATGCTCTAAGAACTTTGAGATAAGGGGCCTTCAGTTTGCCCATCAGCAAGTAGCACCTGGACAGAAGATTGAGCAGCACACAGGAGGATATATTACTGACTCAAGCTGCACGAAGCATTTTGACAGAGCACAGTGTAAGCACTAAGAAAACATAGACCACAGTGCCATTCCATAAGTTGCATAGCATCTCATTAGTTTCTGTTTTGGGAAGCCAAGGAGTTATACATAGATGCAACATGGCTTCTTTGAACTGCATATGGTAATCAGTATTTCACTCCATCTATTCTGGACCAATTTTTTTCTCTCTGAATTACTATCTATGAATAACTTGGCTCTGCTCTCATACTCACAGGCTGAGTCATTTCTGGAAAGAAATCTTTTGTGCCAGGGCAGACTCTGTGGTTAACTATGGTAAAATATAAATGCCTTTTTGTCACCAAACCACAAGCCACTATCAGGTGGTCAAGTAGCAGCCTTTAAATATTTCTAGATATTTGTAAATATTCACAGGTTTAATTTCCACGTATGGCTGCAACTACACGGATAAATACTATGAGATCTGCTGTGGACGTAAAACAGATGCATTCACATTTTTTTAAAACTGGTTACGGGATGCAAAGGTGAACATGAACCAGCCTGGCCTTTTTTACTTCCAGAATGGAAGGTTTTTGCCCTGCCCCGGGGGCTTCTACTTTTAAAAAGCCAGAGCAATTTGAAAGGTGTTTTCCCTGTATGATCAGTGGTTTCACTCTCCAAAAGGAAGAGAGGCATGACTATGGATGGTATTCTGGTTAAATACTAAGCTGGGCATTATGTTTTGAACAGTGAGAACACCCACTCCATGATCTTTCTCCCTAGTTGCTCTGAAGTATTTAAGTTTTTCAAACCAACTACTGAGTTTAGCATTAGCTAGCATATTCAACAAATAGAGTAACTGGTGGGCTGTTAGACTCTTCTACCTCCATCCTTCTCCTGCACCCTTTATGTGCCTTATTCTTCCCTTACATTTCAGAGATAACCATGGCTCAGGATTATATCTGCATGGGTATTCTGGCTGGTTAGTATTATTAACTATTTGTCTACCTACTTTTAACCATAGTGTGAATTATGATTTGACCTAACAATAGCTAGTAAAATACCACTGCAGATATTTAATTATTCTTAGCTCCCAGTATTGGGGGGGAAGAGAATACTCAAGGAAGACGTGGGGAGGAAGGAATGTATGAGAGTCCATGTGTGGTCTGGATCAAGGCCACAATTCTGTTGCAGTGTGATGCAGCTTTACATTTCGTACCCACACTGCTCCATGCAACCTCTGGCTTGTCTTTACACAGGCTTGAAATCAAGCTTTTTTCTGGATTGTACCACGTCAGGCTAAATTGTGGGGAAATGCCTGACAAGACAAAAATGGAAGAAGTATTCAATTTCACCCCTGACAAATAATCCCCACCTTGCAGCCTGAGAAGGTGCAGTTCACTTCTTGATTGTTCTGAAGTAGCCCATAATGCTGACGTAGGCAATACAAAAGAGAGAATAGATGTGCTCTAAGAAAGATGTGACTATTTATACCTGTATGCTTTTGTGCTTCTGTCATTAGGAATCTGATTATAAATGTGCTTATATAACAAGCCTTTCAGAAATGACTTTGGAATTAATCACCTTCTAGATCTGCCTACCTTTGGAGAAAGGACACACCTCATTTTTGGAGCCTTTCAACCCTGCTGCATGCAGTACCCATATCATTCTGCCTCCTGAACTGTTTTAAGCAAACATTTTGCCTCCAAAAAAAGAACTAAGCTCAGTTTGAAGTTGTTTGTCCCATGGTAAATTTAAGAATTTCCGTATCCAGATAAACCTATTAGATAGCTCAGTGGTTTAGGCATCTGGTTGGGAATTCAATTCTCCCCCCCCCCCCAACATGCTTTCTTAATGGGCTGGACTCAATTATCAGTCCATAGGATCCCTTCCAACTGCCGTTCTAAGGTGGTGGTGGTGGTGGCTATTAATGTGTTGAAGCCATCACCTAGTCCCCCTTTTTTAGATGACAGGCCTTTTGTGCATGCTGTTGACTTGAGTTGACATTACAGGTCTTCTTCCTTAACTTTATCCTGGAAAACTGTAGTCTGTTTTTAGAGTCAAAAGGTGGTAAAGAGCTTTGGTGCCTATCAAAGTAATTTACACGCTACTAGTGATGACTTCAAAAGTGTGAGTTACTGTTGGCTTCATCATATACAGCTCCACTGGCTGCTGGTTCATTTCCAGACACAATTCAAAGTGCTGGTTTTAACCTGTAAAGCTCTGAACAACTTGAGCCTATGTTATTTCAAAGGCAGTTTCTCACTATATAAGACTGCCCAAGCTTCAAGGTCATGGGGCAGGCCTATCTCTCAATCCCACTGCCCTCGAAAGTGCATTTGGTGAGTGCATTCTCTTTCACTGCTCCCAAACTACGGAACTCCTTTCCACAGGAAGCCATTTTTGTCGTCCCTTCAGAAGTAGGCACAGACCTTTCTTTTCAGGTAGGCTTCCTCTCAGTGACTGTCAGACTTTTAAAAAAAATGGGACTGTTATGTTTTTGTTGTTTTAAATGTGTTTCAGAACTTTTTTTAATCTACTAGTTTTCATATTCTAATTGTTTTTAAATAGTGTAATCATTTATTGGTTTTTAAGCTTTTAACAATTTTATTTAATATTGTAAGCTGCTTTTGGTCCTCCTGAGGAAACATGCAGCGTGTAAATATTAAAAAAAAAATACAAACATTACTAGACATTCACTGGACAAAGACAAATTACAAAGAAAAACAGCTGAATGCAACTAAATCAACCTGTATCTCACTTGGCTTGAACAAAGATAAGGACTTTTAATCTCATTACGTATATCAATCAGCATATCCAGGCACATTTGTCTGTATTACTGCCCTGTTATCTATAGCAGAGATGATTTTCTAGCTAGACTATGAGACAAAAGAGATCGCTTCTGCCTTCAGTTAAAATAGGCAGTCACCTTGGATGGAAATTTACCTGGGTGACTGAACTTACTATTATCCCTTCAAAAGCTTATGGCCACTGTTAATAGTACAGTTGCTGGCTGGATAGCTCTGTTTAAGTATCTGGCTGCAAAGCCAAAGGCTGAGAGTTCAGTTCCCCGCTGTGCCACCTGTGAGTAGAGACAGCCTGTGTGGCCTTGGGCAAGCTGCACAGCCTCAGGATGTCCCTAGAAGAAGGGAATGGTAAACCATTTCAGAGTAGTCTTTAACTAGAAAACCCTGAAATAGATCACCGTAAGTCAGAATTGACTTAATGGCACATGATTATTATTAATAATAATACAGGCTTTCATGGTTTGGTAGTTATGTCTGGATTATATGCAGTGAATGATGTAGTGACCGTGTTGTCTATCTCAGCAGCTGGTGCTTTAGGTCAGCTGGCAGTGCTAATTCATGTTTTGGGCAGGCCTCCAAAGGGTCCTTAAAGCTAGAATGGAGTTATTTTCCTGGAAAGGAGAACCAATATTTTTTTCAGATCATTTCAACTTTAGGACTCATGATGAGTCTCTCAAATTGTTTGTTGTATTCTGTGTGTCTCTAATCTGAATTAAAAGAGTTACGTGTAAAATAAATACTCATATAATTTGGTAGTTTAAAAAAATAATAATATAGTTGCCATTTTCTATATCTTGTTTCATTCTGTTCCACCACCCCCATAAGCGGTATGCATATAAACTGTAGTTTGAATATTGTACTCCATGCATCTGAAGAAGCGGGATACGTCCATGAAAGTTCATTCCAAATAAAATGTGTTCCTCTTAAAGGTACCATGAGACTCTTAGTTGTTTTTTCTGCTAATAAGGCTGTCTCCTTGGATTAAAACCAACCAACCAACCAATGTTTTTCTTAATCGCTCATTTCCTCCTGCCCATCAGCTTGCTGTAAATGAAATATATAATTACAGAATGTCTATAAACATGGAAGTATCCTTCTTAGAAACTGTGGGCTTTCTGTTTCCATTATGGTAGGACTCAGCTTCTTGGTAGAGTGATTGTTGGGATGTACAGCTTTCATTGACTGCTAAGTCTGTCTGTTTTGCATGGGCTGAATTACACCACACCAGGCTGGTGTATTTGCCTGCAGAATAGCATAAGGCTGTAGTTCTTAGGATTTGTGATTGTGTGCCCAACTGGTTCCTGATAGATTTGAAAAGAAAAAAAAACTTTGCAGAGACCTTTTGCTTTGTGTTTTGGCAGTGAATCTTATAGGTCAATGTATGATCCAAAGCAGCACCTAGGTATTTGAGGACAAAACAAATATCTTGTTTGATGCTCTTCCAGGTAACCTGAAGTTTCCGAGATGCCTGCTTATTTCTGAGATTAAAGTCATGTATAGAGTCTTAGCAGGGTTGGGTTTCAGGTGGTTTCTGTCATAATATGCATCAAGTTCTAATGCATCTGTTAGGAGATGCTCCACTGTATGAAAACTGTCTAACAGAGCAGCAAGTGTTCTGACGACCACTGTTCTGAAGAACATGGTCAATGGATTGCAGCAGCATATGCATGTTGCTTACAAACACCAGAAAATTCTCATCTTTTTCAAACTGTTTCTTAATTGATTGTTTGAAAGTTTTTATTGCATTCAGAGGATGAGCTCTGTGATGAAAATGGTTTCCTAGCTTTATGTAATTTAATTCCTTTCCGATCTGTAGAGCAGATACCATTTCAAATATGTCCCCCAAGCCTTCAACAAGTTCCAGAACTTAGTGGAAGACATAATGCAAGTCCTCCAGCTGATAGATTGGATTGAAATCTAATAGGAACATGCAACTACAGTAAGCTCATTGAATCAGTAGGGATTTGGTGAGTCATGTAAGTTTTATCCTCCCAGTCTTCCAAGATCAAGATCCCTCCCCTTTTATATTCTTATGGGGTGGATTAGGCTGAAAAGAATGATCTACTACTTTTAACCCATGTCTACCCAGTCCTAGCCCAGATTTCTGCTCAATGCACTGCACTTGCCTTGTTTTGTCCTCTTAGATCTTGAAGTCTTATCAACAAAACAATTTGTAACCAAATTAAGTGTTTCATTTGTTCACATCCTGTCTCCTTTTTCTGAAAGACTGTGGACATCAGTGGATTAATATTGTAGCAATGTGTTGTTGCAGACACAGTGGATGTGAATCTGTCCAAAACAGAGATGTGTAGGGAGTAAAAGAGTGGGTGTGATGACTAGATAGTACATGATGGCCAGTTAGGTTAGTAGGAATGTCAAACACGTATAACCCAAAGTGGTGGAAATGTCATAATGCTGCTGGTGTATTTATTGCTATTATCATTCCTATCATTATTTATTGCTTAGTTAATAGAGATATATAAGTAGATAAACTTAGGGTGCAGTCACAAGTGTCAAAAAAACTTCAATTATATCAATTATGCCATTATTTAAATTGTTTCATAAATTTCCATTCACATGATGCACAGGTAACATCGATTCATTTGGCCAGGCAGTTGTTTCTTTCCACCTTGCCAGAATGGCCATTTAAAAATGATCCGATTCCTGTATCACTTCAGTCCTTATCATTTTGGTGCGTGTGAACATTTCTGTCGCAGTAAATCACTTACTTTTTCTTTTATATTTTTTTCTCCACAACAGTTGAATGATGTATTATTTAGCCAATGTCTTCCCTATTGTAAATGTCATCCCTGCTTTTGTGCGGCTTATGGATCAAATTCCAATACTGCCTTCTACAGTTTTACATAATTACACACAAATGTATATGCAGCTTTAGCCGTATTTATTTATTTATTTATTTATTTGATTTATATCCCGCCCATCTGGTATATTACTTACAATTTTTTAAAAAAGAATTTATGGCATTGGGGACACAGAAATGGGATGGAAAATGAATCAATTTATATGGGATGGCACATGTAGCGTACAGAACTACATAGCAAGAAATGTATCTATTGGACTGACAGCCATTTGAATGGGCCAGCGATATATATACCATGTGACTATACATACAACTATATCGATATAAAAAAAGGAGGAAAAAGAAATGATTCAATTGTCCGTGTGATTAAGCCCTTACTTGAGACAATGAATGGAGACCTTTGTATCTTCTGATGGGGTAGGGGACAAGGCAGTCTTTATTACTGCTACCTCTTTATGTATTGCTAGCTCCTCTGCCCTCTATCAGACAGAATAAGCTTGCATAATTATTTTTGAACTATGAACTCATGAATCCCACAGCTAGCATGGCCAGAGGCTGGCTGGGACTTCTGGGAGCTGTAATCCATAAACCACGTTTCCATGTTCTGTCCAGGTTTTGGGAATCATGCCCCCACCGAAGTGGGGCTCCAACTGCCCTTGCCTGCCCATTTTGTCTAGGCCCAGCTTGTATGTCAAGATAGAAGAAAAGCAGGGCGAAGCTGCTGCTTCTCACGCCTGCTCTCCTACTAGCAGAGGGCAGGTGGACCGAGTAAGGGGCCTATGAAAGCTCCCTGGTGTGGCAGAAGGCTTTGGCAGGGGCCCAATGCAAGTAAAAATGAGGACAAAAAATTCAGTGCTGGACAAAACTAGGAAATGTTTAATAATAGCTCATTAATTGTTCAACATCTTTCACAGCTAATGACTCCTTCAGGATCCAAAAGAGACTGAATATTTGCCCTCTTTTTCATTTGCTTTACAAAGTGCTGTGTTCCCCTTGGTGTTCCAAGTATCTGACAGTTCCAGCCCCAGGCACTGACCCTGGTTTCTCCTCGTCTACACCAACGCATGTGCTTCGTTTCTCTTCTGAATACCTCAACTGTTACACGAAGATGGGATGGGGACAAGACCAAGGCATGAAAAGGCAGGAGCTTGTACACTGTGTATGCGGTGGGGGGAGGATAATTTGCAAATTCTTTGTTTGAATTGCTTCGTATAAGCAGGGCAGAAGGACTTCTTGACATTTCCTGTAATTTAGGTAGCAGTCCTGAGTCTATGGCAAGGAGAGGACCTGGACACCACCACGACACAGCCACTGGACAGCAGAGGGCTCAATGGGGGCCTCCACTGATTTGGGATTTATGTGTTTTGATGTGTTGTGTCCTTCAGCTCTCCATAGGTCACTTCACAGTTCCTTATCCTCCACATTTCAGGGTTTTGCCTGATGCTTGGTTTGTTTTCTCCCCCACCCCACCCTTCTCTACTCTTTCAGCATGTCTGGAGTGAAAGCGAGGACTGCTTGCCTTTCCTGCAATTGGCTCAGGACTACATCTCTTCCTGTGGTAAAAAAACACTCCATGAAATACTGGAAAAAGTCCTCAAATCATTCAGACCTGTAAGTGCCTGTTTTTCTTCCGCTCAACTGTGGCAGTGGCTTGGCTCAGTCACAGCAAATAGCAGATACAATGCACTACTGTTGTGGTTTTTCATAACCTTTCCTAAGTGTGTGGAATTACATGTCTATTTTGGATAGTCTGGCTGTTTTTCTGCTCCCTTACTATTAGTTTCCACATGAAGATTTCAGGTTGGGACACAGAGCAAACAATGGGTTTCCCATCCATATGAGGAATGATCTGTTGTTTTATTTTTGCATGGTTTATCAGAAGACCTGTGGAATAGCTGGTGTTTGGGGACTTTGTGGTGGACTTTTTCCTGTGGAATTTCATAAGCCCTGTTTGTCTGTTCCCTTTCTGGGCCTAATAAACATGCATGTAGGGCAGCACAGTAAACCATCTCTCTGTGTTGCTGTTTCTGTCACATTCTACATCTGGAGGAGTGGGTTCAGAAGGAGAACATCTGTTATCCATAGAGGTAAGGAAGGATGGTCCTATACCAACAGGCCAGGAGCAGATTAAGATATGCTGAGGCTAGCTATGTCAAGTTTAAGTTTTGCTGTAGTATTACAAAAGAAAGTGCATTTATCTAACATTTCTTTTTATATTCCCATTAATTTATTTTATTTAGGGAGCCCTCATAAACTGAAGCTGTATACCACAGATTACTTGATTTGTGCATAAATCCAATAATGGGTATGGTTTAGACCTTGAAAGCCCTGATATTGTAGAGGTGGGATTAAAGGGTGCTCAGAAGGCCTTTCCCAATTTTGCAATCTAAAGGTGGGGCAAATTTGCCCTTTAGGCTGCATATAGCCCTCCCTGGGCCTATATTGCCAATCACCTCCCCAGTTTTTAGGGAGGAGACTCAAAAAGTCACTTTGTGTCTTTGAAAGACAAATTTCTTGCCAAATTTGGAAGATCCCCCAGCAACCTTGGCTTCCCAGATTTTTTTTTTTTTTTAAATCCACTAGGAGGCAGAAGGGACCTTTGCATTTAAAAAACCCCTCACCCAAAATATTATTGGGTAGGGGTCATGAGAACAGGTATAGCCATCACCTGTCCATGGATGGCCATCAGTCCTTTACACCCACCCACCCTGCAGTCAGAAGGTTACAACCTCCCGAGTCTCGAGCATCACCCACCTGCAAGGAAGTTTTGTGGAAAGCAGCAGTTAACAGAGCTATTCAAGCAAGACAAGGTGTCACCCCCTTTTCATCCGCCTTCTTGCCCCCAAGAAAACATTACTTATATACAGTCAGGCTAGTGGCCTAGTATGAAACTTGTATAATGTTGTGAACAATTCTCTGATTTTTTTCTCCAATCTGAAGTCTTCTCTGAGTGAAAATGTCCCCCAAATTTGACAGCACCCACTACTGAGCTAAAAAGAGGCATATAAATGTGGGCTCCTTTACACATTCTCTTTTTTCTCTATGGCTGTTCCCAGACTGTAGAACTTTTTTGTGGCAGAAGGCTAGGCTGCCATATTTCCACCTGCAAACAAAGACTTTCCTATTCCAGCAGTTTTTGGCAATTGATGGTTTTAGTATTTTTGCCACCATCAAGATGACACAAGACTTCATCCGATACAAGCAGTGCCTTTTCCCCTGCTCCTTGTGTTTTGTTGCTCTTCCTAAAAGGAAGCTTTAGCTTGTTCCAGAATTTTGTTCTGGAGAGCAGAGTTTAGCACTGCAGCACTTTCTGTGGAGAGCCCATTTTCATATCAAAGCTTCCAGATGGTTTTTTTTTAATTAGCCGACCCTTTAGGCATTTTATCAAAAGTAGCAAAGTTCCATTAAGAAAGGTCTCCAGAAGCAAAGTGGTTTCCAGAGATGTTCTTTGTTAACATTCAATGTGAATCAGAGACCATTGGTAATGGCACAGCTAAAAAATCTTGTAAATAAAAAATAAATAAATAAATAAACATGAACCCTAAGAAGTCCCACAATGGGGGAGTTGAATGTTTGCCTCTTGGGGATAAACTCTTAATCTGCAAGCCACCGAGGCTACACTTTCTGGTTTTAAATTTATTTCACTGGTGCTGCAAATATTGTGCAGAATTTGTTCTTGAACATTATCAATACTATTTGATTTTTACTATTTCACATGATGCTTACAGTGTATTTCTTTCTTGTTTACTACCAGCTATTGGGGCTTCCAGATGTAGATGATGATGCATTTGAAGAATATAATGCAGATGTGGAAGAAGAAGAAGCAGAAGCCGATCACCAGCAAATGGGTGTCAGTCAGCAGTAATATTCAGAGGAATTAAATTTATATTTTATCCTACCAGGAGTCTTATGCTTCTGCATTAGCATTTTTTTTTAAATGAGTGCATCACACTGGAAAATCTAACTCCCAAACCCAAAGCATTAAAAAAGAAAAGAAAACAACAATATTTTTAAAAATCTGTGATGAGCATTGCTAAGAAGTGGCCTGAATTTAAGTCCTGCTTCAGTGAGATTTCCATGGAATTTTCTCAGTAGCATTCTGCTATTGTTAACTTAGAACTAGGATGTTTTTTTTTTTAATCTTGCTGGCTTGTCTTTTCTGTTATTGTTATTATCATATTTTTGTTTGTTTGTATAGGAGAATTAACATTTCATTGAACTGAATGTGATTTGAATGTAGGAACTGTTTGGTTGGTGTGTTAAGTACTTGTGTGACCTTACTGAGGACCATCCATGCAGAGAATAAATGCAATCTGCACTTTCTGTTTTAGAGCTCTCTCTTTTTAAATGGAAAACAAAATAAAACCTAGATTACCAGTGAATGTTCTAAATGGTTAGTGTTCCAGCAAAGGGCATAATCCGGTCAAAATGAAACATTTCTAAATGCCCTTGGTTTCATCAGGATGAAAGATTTAAACATGTATTTTTTCACTGAAGTAAAGTGTAATGCTTGTAATTTTCTAAGGAGGTCAAGAGCTTGCTGCGTGTTCCAGGCACTACTTCCTCTCTCCTACAGAAATCCACCCCTTTCCATTGTTTCAGTTTGATAGTGATGTAGCATTATATCTGCCTCCCTGATCCCCTGTAGTTTGCATTTGGAATCCATGTTTAAATTAATTTGCAAATCCAGGCTAAAATTCACTCTGCATACCATAACCAGTTGGTACAGCCATAACACTACACTGTTGTTAAGACCAACACAGGAAAAAAGAAGCAGTAGTAATTTGAAATAATGTGGGATGTTATTTCAAACAAGTAACAATTTACTGTTAGCTGATGCTTTAAAAAAAAAGTAAGATGTTACTTTAAGGGAACCATGTTATTAACACTTTATAAATGTGTTACTCTTTGGGGATTTTTTTATTATTCTTTTTCACAGACAAAAAGATAGCCCAAATGACACCCCCCAAAAAATAATTTTAGTTCTGATGAGTAAGCATTACTTATGCTGAAATACCAAAAATATTTAACAACATACAGGTCTTTATCTTACTTGACAAAAATAGCATAATAATGGTGTTATTTGTAACACATTACTTCTAAGCTCGAAAGGGAATTTGCAAAATAAAGAAGGTGAGCAGTGCCTGCATCTCCTTCAAGTCTGAAGACTGAGAATGTTATATTTGCATTCACCTTGTTACTTAACACTGCATAGTTGGCTGGAATGTGTCCCCCGAAGTACACTGTGAATGGATGGGCAAAAATTTCATGCAAACATTTTAGGGCTGAACAAAAAATATTTTAATATAACAACAACTCTTAACCACTCAAATTGTTTATTTTATAGATTCTGGCTGGAAAAGAGCTTGACATTACATTTAGGCATCTTACATGACTGGGAAAGGAAAGAGCAAGCACTCCTGTAACAAAAAAATCAAATAGGTTAAAAATGCAGGTTGACTCCTCATCTCAGGGGTGGGTGACGTATACCCCATAGGTTTCATATTCCCCCCAGCCATTTTTTACAGTCCTCCACTGGTGACGATAAGGGGGGGGGGGGGCTTTGCTTGTTCATTTCCCTTCTGGAAGGGAAAGGGAGGAGATGTTCAGCCTGACAGGTTGCAAAGCTTTTTGGTGCAGGAGTTCCTTTGGCTCCCACAGCTAGATGCAGCCCCTGCTCCTGGGAAGCTGTCCTACCTTATCTGGACAGGTGGATTTGTGCCAGCGTTTATCAGATCTACTCCAAAAGCAAGCAAGAGTACATCAGGGGGGAAAAAATCCTCAACAGACCTATGCAAGCAACCACACAGGCCATTGGCCCATTGGCACAGTAAGAAAGTATACCACCGCCCCACTCATCCCCACAGAAGCAAACAAAATAGTCACCAAAAAGTTACCAAAAGAAACACATTTATCAGAATACATGCACAGTAAATTAAACAAATTACAAGCAAATCTATGAAAGAATAAAAGAAAATCAAACAGGAAAAGCATACACATACATATAACCAGAAGAAGAAAAAATAGCTTTAAAAAAAAAGCCCTCTCTCTCCCCCGCAAAAAAGCAAGCAAGAAAATAACCCACCACCACCAAAATGACTATTTATCTTCCCACCACCCCTTGTTGCCTTCCTTTCTATTCTTTGAGGCCAGCAGGCAGGTCCAGAAGGCAGCATAAAGTATTCCAAGAAAGAAACGGATGGGGTGGTATATTCAAAGAAATTGGAGGGGTTGTCAAAATATAATCTTAAAGAGGCACACTGACACAAGTGGGTGTCTTGTGGAAGGAGCAACATAATCCAAAGAAATTAAGGAAAGTCCTCCCCGAAAAAATCAAGAAAAAAGGCAAAAAGGGTAAGGATCCAAGATGTCAATACAGAGACAGGCAGGCAGGCAGCGGAATCCAAAGTGGAGGGCACCAGGAAATCACCCACCCACAAGAAATAACTGAAACAAAGGAAGAGTACTAGTTACTTGGTTCCAACCAACCTAGACCCTTTTAGATATTCAGAATTCTTGCTACACCCCTCTGGACATTCTGGTTGACCGCTGATAGCAGCTCTTGCAACACTATTGGAGGGGAAAAAAAGATTTTTGTTTTCCCCTCCCTTTTCTGTTCTTGTGTTCTTTTGTCGATCACTAAAATGAATATCTTAAAAACAAATGATTAATATTAATGAAGGAGGGGAAAACAAAAATCTTTTTTCCCCTCCTTCATTAATATTAATCATTTGTTTTTAAGATATTCATTTTAGTGATCGACAAAAGAACACAAGAACAGAAAAGGGAGCTTCTTTTGTGTGTGTTTTTTTCTTTTGCGTGAACATATAAGGCCCATCCCTAAGATCAAGTCATCTGTCAGAGAACTGTCCATGCATGGGAAATGGTAACTAGTCTTTCTCAGTCAGATCTCTGTAGTAAATATTAAATCAGTCAAGTGCCTCGTTCATTGTTGATTTAATATCCTGTTCCTTAAAAATCCTAGTTTCTGCTTCACTCCACTCAATCATCAATACCTTGCCATAACCAAGTGTAAATTTAAAGTCACAAGAGATAAAAACAGCATTTATACATAATGGAAGAGCTTCATTCCACTGTCCCATGTGCAAAATGACAAATTTCCTGTTCAGAACAGTAGCTTTACTTAGGTAAGTTTATATTATTTTCTTCATTTGGTAATTTCATTCATCACTTGGATGTTGGATAACATGCTAGCATCACATTTTAGTTAGGGTGGACAGTATCCAGAGGCTCAGGGCTGCATATACATACTGTCTACCTTGGAGGGCTGCCTACGTCCCCAGTTATTTGCTTTTAAAAGCTTCCCACTTCCCCAGAGGATGCAAGGGAGCTTTTCAGTGCAAGTATTGGGAGGCTGAGTGGTCTTGGGACTTTACTTGGCCCATGGTTCCCCCTTTGTTCATGTTAATCTATTGCACAGTCACCTGTCAAGGATTATTGGTTCTAGTCCCTATGAGCCAGGCTTTGCCACACTGGACCCCTCTCAAATGAGTTGGACTA
Organism: Intellagama lesueurii; assembly: GCA_037013535.1. Taxonomy (NCBI): domain Eukaryota; kingdom Metazoa; phylum Chordata; class Lepidosauria; order Squamata; family Agamidae; genus Intellagama; species Intellagama lesueurii. The sequence goes on from JBAJHW010000006.1 coordinate 77,829,837, forward strand.
CAACTGGCTGTGAGATTATGGGAAGTGTAGTCTGAAAAGCACTAACACGGCAAACACTGCTATCAACAGTTCCTTACCAAGGGGAGTCAAGTGATATGATGAAAAATATATCTTAAATGATATGTTCTGTGCTCCACGTCCTTTTCCAGGCAGGAGTTTGGAAACAGTCTGAGTACATCCTGATGCCCCTGGTAAAGCCTTTGTTGATGTTACAGGGCAGCAAGGCTTCATAATGATGTACACAAATGCTGTTGTAGCCCATGGAGGCTTTAACGTCCATACCACCGTCCACAATCCCTAATTCTCTAAGGTGTGTAAAGAAGAGGAAGAGGAGGAACATTTGGGTTAACTTGGCCCTTGTGCCTCCAACCAACTCCAGATGCAGCCCTTAAAGCTTCTGCTTGAAGAGGCAGTCTTCTGTCCTGAAGCCCCTCACTCTCTTATTTCATTTGGCTATAGCCTTATGTCTTGTCTGGAAGAAGGTGATGGGGCCATTTCTGCTGAAGATGTCTCTGCAAGTCCCTAGGGTTTGGTGTCAGTGTACAGAACACCCATAGTTTGTAGTACTAATCTTTCTGACCGTTTTCTCTTTTGAGGCCAAAATGCATGAGAGAGGCAGCTTCAGAAATAGGAGGGAATTGGTGGAGAGTTGTATTCTTCACTGCTGCACTGATCATCAGTGTGAAAACAAAGCCCACTGTTTACATCCCAATGGTCAATCCTCAAAGCAAGCTGTGGAAAACATTAGATGATAATCACATGCCATTTACTACTTAGGTATCTCTGCCTCATGTACTTTGGGGCTCTAAGCCCTGATGGTTGCTTTACATGGAAATGCCAACCAGAATATCAATCCCAAACCCAAAGCCCTCTAGCTGTTCTGCCTGGGATTCTGGAATTTGTTCCCAAACACATGTGGAAGGCACTTGTTTGGAACCGCTGTTACGGAGATGGAGTCCTAACATGTAGAACAGCTGAATAGCACATTTGGAATTTTTATCTATTCTAAAGTTTGGTGTGTGATTTGCTCTCCTAAGAGTTTCCTTTTTAAGTGACATTATGGGGGTGGGGGAAGTTACATTTTTATTAAATGCTGGTATCCAAGGACTGGCTAACTGTTCTTGCACCAGTTTGCCATGCCTGACTAAAATTACAACAATGAACTAATTTCTTCTCTGTCGAGGTAAGGACCCCCGTATTCACGGGGGATTGATTCCAAACCCCCCCATGCTGAAAAACATGGATGACAGCAAACATCTCCCTCCCCAAACCAGATGGCCCCCTTTCCTCGCCAACTATCCAGAAGGTATAGGAACAAAGCCCGCCCCCGCCTTCCCTCCAACCCACGCAAACCCGACAGTTACCTGAAGGGAGGGCAGAGTGTGGAGGCCACCACCACTGCTATGGGAGAGCCACTTAACTGCATGCTGAGTGGTGTGCTCTCAGGCCTCAATGCAAAGCAAGTCAGATGGAGATGCCCCCATCCTGCTTCTCACCTAGACTGCCAGGCACTGACACCTCAAAACTGAAAGCCCTTTAATAAACAATGTATTTGATAAAACAAAGGGAAAACTGGAAATTACCACTGCATAAAGCAAGACCATTTTCAATTAAAAGGTGTAGTTAACAGTATTTACGTTGGAATCTGTCTTTGCATATAATAATTTCCAGGAGCCAAAGACATTGCTTTCTTCATTCTGAATATACAGATTTGTGTGTACAGCTCTATAACATTTTGGGGGTCCAAAAATTAGAAATGTACCTTCATGAACTGTAAATTTGCAAGGATGTGTTCATATACAAGTTGCAACTGTTTCTGATGGATTAGTGGCATAAAAAGTGTGGTGGTTCATTGTAGTCTTGTTTACTCTACCAGGCTTTTTTACTTGCTAAAATAAAATGTAATACCATTTTTCCATTCCTCTTTTCAGCACCATGTTTGTTTATTGCCAAAAGCACATTAGCTATGTAAATCTGTGCATGTTTACTGCTCTTAACCCAGATGGTGCCACCCTGCTAGGATTAACAATTCAAGAAGTATTTCAGACCTTGGAGAAGTGAACTTTTACAACTATAATTCTTGGAGTAGTCCACTCCATACAGCTATTACTTGTGCAGGATGGAGGACTCTAGGAGGTGCAGTCCAAAGAGTAACTTTTGGACTATAAAATTTACTTTGTATACTAAAAGTCGCTGCTTGGCTTTGCTGCATCATGGAGACAGTAATTTCGTTCCTCATCTCTCCCCCACTCCCATAAGACTACTGGACATGGGTCTTTCCTCCCTGTTTGATAGGAATGCTCTTTTCCCACTTTAGGATTGATGTAATTCAGCTGAGAACTTACTTAGGAGTTGAATTTTCCACCTCTTTTTCCTTACTCCCTCTCTAGACCCTGGTCTAGAAAGGAACTGCCCTTTGCCCTCCTTCCAAGTAGGCTCATGTGCCCCAAGGCTATTTTTGTAGCCCTCAGATTGTCCCCTCAACACCCCACTGAAAGTTGCAAAAAAGCCTCTAAGAGTTGCCTTCTAAACAGTGTGCACTCCTCATGCCTTTTAGTTTTGTTTAAAACAAACACCAAAAAAACAAAAACCAGAATTTTTCACACACCAGAAATGAGTGTTCACGTCCAATTTGGTCCCTGGAGAATCCTAGGGCAGGCAGGCAGGCAGGCATGTAGATAATTATTTATTTAAAACCCTTTCTCCTTAAAAGTACCCAAGGCAGCTTACATCTCTATTTGTTTTATTATTTTTAAACAAAAATGACAAATAAAATCACAACTTAAATATACACCCACCATGTAACCCATGTAACCCACCACCATGAGGAATATAAATTTTTATCTATATATCTATATATATTTTCTCATCAATATATTTCATCTTAAATTATATCATGTGCCCCATCTCTTTCCAAAAATATAATCATTCTTGTGTTGGGGTATAACCTTTATGTTTTGTAAATACATATTCTATATAAGGATTCCAAATCCCATTAAAACGATTTTCCTTCAATAATCCTTTTCTTTCTTTCTTTCTTTCTTTTATTTTATTCAAAGAGCATCAAACATAGACAACATAAACCTACCACCACAATAAAATACAATTACATAATACACCAGTGCCACCTTCACCCTCAGGGCTAGTATTAATAATATTTTCAAATTTCATTCAATCCATTTTCTCTCCAAAAATTGTTTCTTCCCTCGGCGTATACCCCTTCCCTCTCCGAAATACATATTCCAGAAATACATTCCATGTTTTCTTAAAATCATTATTTTTTGATAAACCTCTTCTTATTTTCATATCACATGTCAGTTTATCATTAATTGCCATATCCCATAATTCTCTATACCATTCCTCTAAATTAATTTGGTTATCATTTTTCCAATTTCTCGCAAATATTAACCTTGCTGCCGTAACCATTATTACAATTAAATCCTTATTTTCTTTCAGCAATTGATCCTCCTTGACCATATTCAATAAGGCCGTTAACGGGGACATTTGAATATTTAATCCAGTTATTTCCCTTATTTCTTTAAAAATTTGCTTCCATTCTTGCTTTCTTACTTCACATAACCACCGCATATGTAAATACGTCCCCTTCTCTTTTACACCTCCAACATAATGATGATAAATTGTTATTTATTGTATTCAGTTTTACCAGCATTAAGTACCACCTCCATATTACCTTATAGCAATTTTCCTTTATCCTTACAGACATGTTCTTCATAATTCTTTGGTCCCACATTTTATCCCATTCTTCTCCTAATGCTTCTTTATCCAAATCATGTTGCCACTGTGCTTTTAATCCTTGTGTATCCTGTTCGGCCTGAATTAATAATTTATATATTTGATTTACAATTCTCTTTCTTTCTGTCTTTTCCTCTAGTTTCAGTCTTTTTTTCAGTAATCTCTTCAAATTTTGTCATTTGTCTATTATTCCCTTCCTTACTTTTCCATTCCCTTGTCCACATTTCTATCTGGAGCATGTTAAGCCAAGAAATCTTCTCTCCTCCCAAAATCTCTTTTATATTTCCTTTATCTTTCAACTTCTCCGTCCAATCTTTTATCCTATTTATACCTTTATCTTTTAATATGTTCTTTAAAATTTTTTTAAGATTTTCTGGAAAGTTATTTAAATCCACAACCTGAGATAAGGGAGAAATTGGTGGGCTCAATACACCCCTAAACTTTTCCCAGCTTTCTAACATGTTTTTAAGGAAAGGGTTAGTGATCTTTTTAATCTCTTCTCCAATCTTTTCTTAATATATTTTCAAAAAATTCTTACTGCCTCTCATTAGGTGCATAAACATTCACAAGTGTAAAGTCTCCTTTTAACTTACCTTGCAAAATCAAATATCTGCCTTGAGTATCCTTTTCCATTTTTTCCATTTTAAATTCACATTTTATTGATATTAATATTGCTACTCCCCAAGATTTTGAAGTCCCAAATGATTTTTCATAAATTTGAAACCATTTGCCTTTCAATTCATTAAAACCCTCCTTTTTTGATGAGTTTCTTGCAAGAATACAATATCCATGTTACTTTTATTCAAACATTTTGTATCCTAGCTCTCTTCATGTTTGAACCTAAGCCTTTCACATTCCATGTTAATACCTTTAAGTGTTTAACCATTCTCTAGTTGTTTTTTTAAAAAAATAAATAAATACTAGCCCTGATTTGTAAATACAAACTATCGTGCTCCCCAAATAAAAAAATGAAAAACACCCTTGAATTCCTACTGAATTAATCTATCACCCCCTTTACCACTACTAGTTTTCCTCCCCCCATCTTCTATCAGATTCTTCTGGTCTCTTCTACTGACCCGGGGGGGGGGGGGGGGATATGTCTATTCTTTCCGGTCGCCACTCTTTCCATGTCTCACTCTGACTATTATATTATATGAACCCTTTTTACCACAAACGTAACTAAAACTACTTTTATTCATGTATCTGATAAACAACAATATTATACAAACACTATTTATATCATGTATCTGATAAACAACACTATTATACAAAGTTGTTCTAAACATTAAAATATTCAAATGTAAATTTCTTCAAACCAACTATATAGGCATATATAATATATATTTCCTCCCAGAGTTCTCCCTTTTTTGTTTATTTCAATGATAAGCTTATTTACTCTTCTACTACCGGTCTCCCCCTTTTATAATCCTTTTATGTCATTTTCTTCCCGAATTTTCCCCATATTTTTATATTTATCCTACAAACTTATAATTAACCATTACTGGGTACCCCCTTGCAAATCTATACCATTTCTACCTTTTTCTGGATTCACCCCTTAATATTTTGTCCCATTGTATTTTACAATGCAGTTACCAGGACATCCCCTTTTAAAATTAAATGAAATTTTACAATAAAACTGTTATCTCTTACTCTCTTGCTTTTCCTCCTCCTTTGCCCTTCTTCTGTTGTTTTGGTTTCGCTCCTTGTTCTTCTTTGTCCTTGTCACCTTCAATCAAATCTTGCTCCATCCCTTCATCCTCATCCAACTCCTGAAGTGGCCCTACTCCATCCACATTCTTCATTTGCTCCTCCCACTCTTATTTTGTTATAATTCCAGAATCCTTTAAGAAATCCAAAGCCATTGGGACTGATGTAACTTTATGGAATTTTCCATTATGATGCACCTTTAGAAACATTGGGTAACCCCAACTATATTTGACACTTTTTTTTTGAAGGATAGAAGTAATAACACACATTTGTCTTCTAAATACCATTGTTTCATTGCAGTAGTCATTAAACACTTGAATCGGGTTTCCCTCAAATATCAAATTCCCTGGATTCTCTCTTAAATTTTTCATCAATTCCTCCTTTTTCCTGAGGCTTGAAAATCTAATCAAAACATGACGGGGCTGTCCTCTACGTCTTGATCCAACTCTATGTATTTTATCAAGATAATAAACAGTCCAATCTATTTTTGGTGCCGTTTTTTTCAGCCAAGCTAAGGCTAGTTCAGGTAGTTGCTTCTCTTTGGAGCCCAGATCCGAAATTCCTTTCATTCTAATGTTGTTATGCCGATTGTAATCCTGTGATAAGATCATCTGTTGCTGTAAATCGGTAATAGCAATTTCATTATCCAATAGTCTAACAGAATTTTGTTTAACTTGAGTTTGCAGTCCTTCAATATTGTCGTCCATCTTTTTAAAATGAGAGTCAATTTTTTCATTTAATTTTTTATAGTTCTCTTGATTAGTCTTAACGTCCTTTCCAGCATCTTGTAATCCTTTCCCCATTTCTTGTAAGTCTTGACCCATATTTCCCACTTTTTTACCCATCTTTTCCACTTTTTAATCGATATTTTCCACTTTTTGGCCCATATTTGACATTGTTTATTTCATTTCCATGATGTTTTCATTGACCTTTGAGATCGCTTCCAATATTAACTTCATATTAACAGTCTCAGATTTGTCACCTTTTTGGGCCATTTCTTCTTCTGCTTCTACTTCCACTTTTGTCAATCTTGCCAAGTGGGAGTCTGAGTGTTTAGACCTTGATTGCGCAGAATAATCTCTTTTCCATACAAATTTACTCTCTTTCTGTTCAGTCTTGCCTTGCCTCATAAATTTCAGATGTAATTTCCCTTAACTTTTTTCTTAACTGTTATTTTAACTATCACCAGCAGGTGGAGCCTACTAACTATTGTATATTCTCAAAGGTTAAGGAATGTTCAGTTTCTCTTTCTCCATGTTCTCTGTATCTCAATGTCCGACGAGGTTTCGATTTCAAATGAAACCTAGTGACGGTTTATTTTTCATTCCGTCAGTCTCTATTTCAAAATACAAAATACATAGAATGTTTCCCGGGTAGGTGGGGCTCATGAGCCATGGAAGGCAGCCCATCTAGAAGGAAAACTCTGATTTGAAACCTCCACTGCCTTGTGGCTATATCCACTGATGGAAAAGGCTTCAGGAGTTAACCTTGAGGCAAAATCCAGAGCCGGAGTCCCGGAGGCAGTTCGTGCCGTTCTGGCAACTCCTGCAATGTCGCTGGAACCAGTTGTATTGGCTCTTGCCTTTCCATTGGACTATTTCAGTGACGTGGAGAGAGGGGATTTGCTGCTTGGGTAACAGCCTATCCTCCATATTATTTTACCCAGGCTTCATGCTCTGGAGAGGACACTCCAGCTTCGCATACAGCATCGAAACAACATGGGAAGTAGCAGTTACCGGTTATAAGTCTTTGCTCGATTGGTGTAGAGCATGATGCCAGGGGCTACTTCTGACGGTGGGAGAGGGCATTGCACCTCACTAGGTAGCTACTGCCCACCTCAAGCTGGGCAGCCCCCAGCCAGTAAGGTGCTGCCTCACCACGGTCTGTTAACCTCACGGGGTGCGTGCTGTTTAGGGTGAAAGCTGACAAGCAGATCAATAACCCTGCACCATGCAACAATCATAAGAAAACTTTTGCCCTAAAGTTGGGCACCTGGAATGTTTGGACAATGACCCCTGGCTTTTCTGATGACCTGCAGGAAATAGACAATGTGCGCAAGACTGCTGTCATCGACATGGAACTGAGTAGGCTGCAGATGGACATTGTTGCCCTGCAAGAGACGAGATTGCCAGACATGGGATCTGTCAAAGTAAAAAATTTCTCATTCTTCTGGCAGGGAAAACCATTGAATGAGACCAGGGAATATGGTGTTGGCTTTGGAGTCAGAAATACTCTGCTGAGATCCATTGTTCCACCTACTGTGGGGAATGAAAGAATCCTGTCTCTCATCAGCGGGACTGGTCACTCTCATTAGTGCATATGCACCAACACTGTTGTCTACAACAGAAGTCAAAGACAAATTCTACGACAATCTGGCAGCTACAATCAAAAAAATCCTGGAGAGAGAGCCGCTGTTCATTCTCTGAGACTTTAATGCTAGAGTTGGTGCTGATCACAATTCTTGGCCCACTTGTCTAGGCCGTTTTGGCATTGGGAAGATGAACGAAAATGGCCAACCCTTGCGGGAGTTTTGCTGTTATTATGGTCTTTGTGTCAGCAACACATTCTTTAATATGAAGCTTCAACACAGAGTTTCCTGGAGACATCCAAGATCCAAGCATTGGCATCAGCTCGATTTTATTCTCACTAGACGCTCTTGCCTTCCCTAGTATTATGATCACACACAGTTATCAGGGTGCTCATTGTGATACTGATCACTCCCTGGTATGTAGTAAAGTAAAACTGCGAACAAAGAGATTGTATCACACGAAAAAGGAAGGAAGACCACGTATTGACATCAGCAAGACTCGCGATCAGAGAAAAGTGGAGGAATTTGCTCAAGCGCTTGACGAAACCCTTCCAGGGCTGGCTGATGCAAATGCACCTGAACGATGGGAACATTTCAAGAACGCTGTTTATAACACTGCCTTGTCCACATTTGGCAAGAAGACCAAAAAGACGGTAGACTGGTTCGAAGCCCATTCAGAGGAGTTGATGCCAGCCATCGAGGATAAGAGGAGAGCTCTAGCAGCATACAAAGCCTGTCCTAGTGAGTACAACTTGCAGGCTCTTCGAGTTGTTCATAGCAAAGTCCAACAGGCTGCCAGGAGATGTTCTAACGATTATTGGCTTCAGCTCTGCTATCAGATACAGATAGCAGCGGACACAGGTAACATCAAGGGAATGTATGATGGTATCAAGCAGGCTTTAGGTCCAATACAGAAGAAATCTGCTCCTTTGAAGTCTGCTACAGGCGTGATCATCCAGGACCGAGCACAGCAGATGGAACGCTGGGTGCAGCACTACTCTGAGCTATATTCCAGAGAGAATGTAGTAACCGAAGAGGCATTAAATAACATCGAGTGCCTGCCTGACTTGGAAGAGTTGGACAGTGAACCAACTTTAGCAGAAATAAAAGCAGTCTTGGATTCCCTCGCCACCGACGGATCCAGGTCTATAGAGACTGTGTCCTGAGTACACTCCTGTACTGCAGTGAGTCCTGGACCCTTTGTGCACGGCAGGAGAGGAAGCTGAACATGTTCCATATGCGTTGTCTCCGATGCATTTTTGGTATCACCTGGCAGGACAATGTTCCAAATAGAGTAGTGCTAGAACGAGCTGGAATTTTTAGCATGTATACATTACTGAAACAACGACGTCTACGTTGGCTCAGGCATGTCGTGAGAGTGGCTGACGGTCGGATTCCAAAAGATCTCCTGTATGGAGAATGAGTGCAGGGAAAGCACCCCAGAGGGAGACCACAGCTGCGATACAAGGAGATCTGCAAGCGGGATCTGAAGGCCTTAGGAATGGACCTCAACAGATGGGAAACCTTGACATCTGAGCATTCAGCCTGGAGGCAGGCGGTGCAGCATGGCCTCTCCCAATTTGAAGAGACACTTGTTCAGCAGGCCGAGGCAAAGAGGCAGTCCCGAAACCAGCAAAATCAGGGAGCTGGACAGGGGACAGATTGTATTTGTCTTCAGTGTGGAAGGGATTGTCACTCTCGAATTGGCCTTCTCAGCCACACTAGATGCTGTTCCAAGATCTCTATTCAGAGCACGTTACCATAGTCTCTCAAGACTGAAGGATGCCTAATCTAAGAATGTTTCATAGGTTGTTGGGCTCTTTATTTCTTTCTTATTTTCTTACTTCCAGGCAGCTTTCTTAAAACAATAACAATCTTCAGCTCACGGATAGATATTTTCCCTGGCAACTAAGAGATAAGAGATTTACGACTGCATATATTGCTGAACTATTTATAGCATCCGCTTATAAACACAGTCAGTCCATTAATGAGCAGTTTTACAAGTTTAGTTCTTGGCTAGTAGCGGTGAGATTTGTTCCCCTCCACAGGAATTCCCACTGGGTTGGTCCTTCCTCACACACCCAACTGCCGTTCGCTGTTTTTTTAAAGACAAGACTGCTCTTATAATCCACTCCTGTTGCCTCAAGGATGTTATAAATATTTTAAAGTCACTTACAAATCCATGAGCCCTTTTTTTGCTGCCTCATTTGGATTTCAGAGTGAGAGCTCTGGGATTTTCAAGCCGAGGCCATCAAGGTCCAAGACACGCCCCTCCTTTTCTAACTTTCAATTCACAAGTTAATTTATCATTAATAGTTAGATTCCACATCTCATTATACCATTTTCCCAACATCAATTGATTATTATTTTTCCAATTCCTTGCAAATATCAGTCTAGCTGCTGTTAACATAATAACAATTAGTTCCATTTTCCCTTATTAATTAATCCATTCCTTCTGTCTTTCTTCACATGCCCACCACATATGATTGTATGTTCCCCTTTCTTTTTTTTACATCTTCAGCAGCTTACATCTCTAAAAGACACAGTAAGTATACAAATGCTAAAAAGGATCAAACTAAAACCATACAAAAACATACGCAACACTAAAACACATTCAGTTAGGTATAACAATCCATTTAAGAACCCCACTCAGGCCTGGTCACTTAGGGGAAGCCTGCCTGAAGAGGAAGGTCTTCACCTACTTGTGGAAGGACAGCAAAGATGGGGCCAGCCTGGCCTCCTGTGGGAGGGAGTTCCAAAGTCTGGGAGCAACAGCAGAGAACACCCGCTCCTGTGTCACCATCATACGCACCGGTGAAGGTGGTGGGACTAAGAGAAAGGCCTGATAATCTTCTCCTGATAATTTTTACAGTAGAGAAGGTTCATAAAGAGAGATGCAGTACTTGAGATAGCTTGCACCCAAGCCATTTAGGGCTTTATAAGTTAGAACCAACACCTTGAATTCAGCCTGGAAACAGACTGGCAGCCAGTGAAGCTGCTGTAACAGGGGTTATGCCATCCCCGTAACCATCCCCAGTCAGCAATCTGGCTGCTGCACTTTGGACCTGCTGAAGTTTCCAGACACTTTCTATAGGCAGCTCCACATAGAGTGCATTACAGTAATCCAGTTGGGTTGTAACTGAGGTTTATGTCACTGTGGCCAGATCAGATCTCTCCAGGGCCTTCATCTGACCCTGAAGCTCCTGCCTGATTCACCCATTTTTCTGCTTCCATAGCCATCAGGATGCCAAAGTGACAGGGCAGGCAGGTCTCAGGTGGCCAAAAAAACTCAGGCAACCAGTATGGAGACCTCTCACCCTACAGGTGCCATGGATGGGTCTGAAGGCTCTTCAAGGTCTCTGTTGGTGGGGTCATCTGCTGAAAGGGTTATGCTTGCCCTGCTTGTCTCAGAAGATTCCAATTCTCAGGTTTGTGTTGTTGAACCACAGCAATAAGCTGATTGTACGGTAATCATTTCCTTTCTCTGAGTCAGTGGTTCCCAGCTTTGAGTCTCTAGATGATGTTACACTACAGATGCCAGAACCCCTGACTATTGTAGATGTTGGTTGGATTGGAACGTTTGGGAACTGAAATCCAGCACCATATCAGGAAACAAATTTAAAAATAATTGCTCTAGATCAGAGCTTGAAAGTACCATGTCCATTTAACATGTTAGTGCTAAAATTATTACTTTTAAAAGTTTGGTCTGGAGATGCATCAGTTGGCTTACCCTTCTGTTTACTGCAAAAGTAACTATTTTAACATTAACACGTTAAATCTGGATATTGCCACTGAAGCCCACTCTAGATTAGTCCACAATGGATGCCAAGAAATGAATGTGTGGACACACTCCGCAGGAAATCATTCACTTTGAGCTTTCTATCTCTGATGGCTCATCCATTATTGATGACAAATAACTTCACATATGACTTCGGTCCTAAGAGGTACATTCTGTAAACAGATCAGGGTTTTGTACAAGAAAAAATGATTTTCTCAACTCACCCTTGGTACACAACAGCTGAAAACCAACAGTAAGTGGCAGCTAGATTGGGCCCATTGAGATACTGAGGAATTAGTGAGTCAACACCTATGCAACTTCTGTTGATTCAATGGGCCTTCTCTGGTTGCAAATTACTACTGGATTTCAGCCACAGGTTATAATCTTTCATGGCTCACAGAGGAGAACCTTGGCCAGTTTTAAAAAAACAAGAATTGGTAAGATAATTTTGTTGGTGCTAATTATATATGACAGGTATCTGTTGCACATTATAGGAAAAGATATGTTTATAGGCTTTTGATGCAATATCTGACTGCTACTGTTATGAGTCAGTTGAACCACTTTGTCTCCATCAGCTGCTTTGTTAATTTTGAAAGATAACATATCTAATCTCATTGGCAAGTAAGCTCTAATATAGTGGCCAAGTTGCTATTAGCAACCAGAAATTTGATACAGATAATGAGCATGAAACATCCAGGCCTAGAGACCTCTTAATTAGATGCATTATACTCAGGTGGGCAAAATACGACCCTCCAGATGTTGTTAGGCTTCAACTCCCCACAACCTTGACCTGCTTAGGCAATAGTGAGGTATGCTGGGACTTGCAGTCCAACAACCCCTAGAAGCCCCTCCTTTGCTCACATTTGTATTAAATATTGTCCTACACTGGTAGTTTATAGAAATATATTGTGGCAAAGGGCCACAGTTCAATAGCAGACCAAATGTTTTGCATGCCAAAGTTTCCAGATTTAGGCAAAAAATGCAACAAACAAATCTTTAGCATTTCCATGTATGGCTTGCAAAGCCCATGACTGAAATGCTGAAATTCACTGCCAGTCAGTGTGGACAATGCTAAACTAGACAGACCAATGGCCTGACCCTGTGTATGTTACACATATAATATATAAATTATGGGAGCGGGGGAAGGAATTTAAATGAGACTAAAAAGCAAGTGGTGACAATATTTGTAACAGTCCTTCTTTCATGCCAAAAATGTCTCTTTCATGCCAAAAATGTTCTCTTTTAAGCCTTAAAGTATTGTAGAAGGAGCTGCTGTTAAAACTCAAGGTATTGTAGAAGGAGCTGATGTTTTTACCACAACAGAACAATACAGCAGTCCAGTAGAATGCAGTTTTAGTGAGTTGGGTCCCATTGCAGTCATCCTTTGACTAGATCCATTGAAATATGTATTCAGTCCCCAATAATGATATTTTTGTAGGTTTTGCAGCTAATTTCTTGTTGACCTCTAGAGGTCAGTATAATCTACAGTTTTAAAGGTTTTCTCAGCGATGCTCTTTGTAAGCAGCCCCATCTTTTTTGCTACATTTGCTATATTGGTGCCTGCCATTGCCAACTGCAATTCTCATCAAGCTTACTGGGATCTCACTGTACTTGTGCCTGGCCAGCATGGCCCGTGTTCAGGCACAGAGGGACCAATGCAAGGTCACATATGACTGGGCTCTCGCACTCCGTTGCACCTAGGAAACAATCATCTTGCATCCTGTAAACCAAGGATGCAGAATACCTTGCCCTCCAGATGCTGTTGGGTTACGATTCTCACGAGTCCTGGCTAATGTTGCCAATGGCAGAGGATGATGGGGGCTAAAGTCCAGAAACATTTGGAGGGCACATTTCATTACTCCTGACAGATGGCTTGGAGACTTAGAGAGCCATGCAATATAGAGTTAAACACATTCAAGCCCACTGAAATTAGTGAGATCTAGTGAACTTCACTCTGCTAGATTATGGCCCTAATTTGTCTGCTTGTTTGTTTTTGAAAAGCAAAGCTGAACATTCATGAAAGGAGTCTCTAACAACTACGTATGTGACAGGGTCAGTGGTGGGGAAAATTACTTTTTTGAGCTGCGGTCTCAGAGTCCCTCAGGTTCTACTGAAAGATTTGTTTTATTTTTATTTTAGCTGGCAGCTCCTACAGACTGGGATTGAAAAAGTTGTCCAAAAATATATATTTTCTCGAAACTCTAGTTACTGCACACATAGGAAGCATCTATCAGGGGTGACTCCTGTGACACTTTTCACAAATGATGCTGGACATATCTCTTTTTCCCTCCAACATCACCTCCATGTTGGGGGAGAGGAACATACTTGAAAGGGTCATAAGGCCATCTGATCCACCTGCTGAAGTCCATGGTGGTTCCTATCAACTGGGCAGATCATGATAAAGAGAAGGAAAGAAGGAACGGGGGGGGGGGGAGAGAGAAGACGGTCACAGGAGCATTCTCATTGCTTGAATTTAACTGAGCTAAATCCTAGGCATTGGTCTGGAAGCAGGTTTAGTTTTACTTAAGTCCCATTGAAATCAATGGGACAAATTAGTTGTGCTTTAAATCCTGCTGATTTCAGTGGGAACCAAATACATCTACCTTAGCCTGCATTCAATCCTCTGTTTCTGAACAGATCAGAGGTATAGGTAGTGGTAGTGTACTTGGATTTTGATTTTCTTTTGCATATATATACTCAGCCACAAATGCATATTACAAAGGAGCTTAGACATGCAGCAAGAAAAACAAGGCCAAACATTTTTCAAGAACAAACAAGGATATCACATCATGAAAACCACCAATTAAAACAAGCAAACAGGTCAGCGTCCAGCAGAGATTAATCACACAAAGTAATTTGGGGACAAAAATGTTCTCAGGGCAAGCTTAAAAACCCAAACAGAGGGGATTTGATTGATTTCCAGAGCAACAAAATTGCTCAGCCTAGATGCTGTTGCAGAGAAAGTCCTCTTTCTAGTACTCCATAAATAGGTTTGGTTTAAGGAAAGAGCCTAACGCTTCACAGGGTGTTGCTTTTCAGGGCAAGTATAATCACACCACAATGTGAAAAGCTCGCTAGAGAAGCACAAATACATTTCAGAACTGACTGTGCGCATATTAGTAAATGCATCCAGACCAACGGCAGCTGTGAAACGTTTGGTGCAAAAGCCTTTTCTTAACATTTGCTCTGGATGAAGTGTTAATTAGTTATGTCCCTAGCAGAGCAGGGAACGTAGTTGAGGATTTCATGTCAGCTTCCTGGAGAGCAGAAGCAAACATAAACCCAAAGGGCTTCTAATTAGTGACACAAAGCTTTCAGCTAAGCCTAGATCTGAGACACTGGTTCTCCTTCATGTGAAAGACACAATACATCACTTGACAGTTCAATGACAGGGTAGTCACATTGACATTCCCTAGAGCTGGGTTGCTGACAAGAAGGAAACCTCAGAGTGGGAGATCAGATCAAAATGGATGATGGAAGGCGAGTGAAGGGGTGAATTTTATCAGAGGGGCAAGTGTCACTTACTAGGCTGTTCCCTACCATAGCTGTCTCTTCCTGCTGTGTGTTCACCATAATGTCTGTCAATTATACTGCCCAGGGGTCCAGCAACCTTTGTTTCACAGCAGTTAAAGTTGATAGCCTTCTAGACGTATAGTGCTTCAGTACTATATATTTTTCTCACAGATGTGCTTGCCATTGCCAATGTTTGACGATGACACAAAAATATCTATAGCTATGCCTGTCTTCAGAGAGGTAGCCATGTTTCTCAGCTTCAGCAAACACAAAATCAAATGATAAACAAAAAATTTGTGACACCTGAAAGATTAGCAAATTCATTTAAGTGTGAACTTTCATAGATTGATGATCCACTTCTTCAGACACAATTAACAAAGTTTCTTGTAATCTGTGAAAGCTCACACTGAAATAAATTTGCTAGTCATAAAAGTGTCACAATACATTATTGTTTTTTAATCTGTGTGTCTATCTATGTATCCAATTTTAAGAGAGTGAAATCACAGTTAAGCGTGGATTTTTTTTTTTGTAATTTTGGGGATTACAAATCCCATAATTCTCAAGACCCACACCTGTTGTTGTTGTTTAGTCATTAAGTCGTGTCCGACTCTTCGTTACCCCATGGACCAGAGCACGCCAGGCCCCCCTGTCTTCCACTACCTCCCGGAATTTGGTCAAGTTCATGTTGGTAGCTTCGATGACACTGTCCAACCATCTCGTCCTTTGTCATCCCCTTCTCCTCTTGCCTTCACAGTTTCCCAACATCAGGGTCTTTTCCAGGGAGTCTTCTCTTCTCATGAGATGGCCAAAGTATTGGAGCCTCAGCTTCAGGATCTGTCCTTCCAGTGAGCACTCAGGGTTGATTTCCTTCAGAATGGATAGGTTTGATCTCCTTGCAGTCCAGGGGACTCTCAAGAGTCTCCTCCAGCTCCAGAAGTGGGGCAGCATCCCTTCTGAATGGGAAGCTAGGGCAGTGCTAGGCCTATGCTTGGCCACAAAACCTTCCCAGCTTGCCTTTTCTCCCGATGAGCCATACAGTATTCAAGTGTCTTTAGGTGTCGGTCTGTCAGATAGAACTCCCAGAATAGAGAATTATGGGATTTGTAATACAAAAATACAAAAATCCTATTCTAATCTCAATCACAGTCAAAGAAAGCCTTGACCATTAACATCTCATGCTCACATCCAAGATACAGCCTCATGATATAGCAACATACATCTCTCAACAGGAACGGTGGTTCCCAACAAAGCCCATCATAACCAGCCCTGCCACTGGGTTAGGTTGGGTATCTTCTTGAGATAGCAGAATGCTGGGGGCTGCAAATTTACTGCTCTGTGTACCTGCCTAGGACAAAGATGAAGAGAGGAAAGAGGGAGCAGAAAGTCATCACAAGCCAACCATGGTCTATAACTGCAGAAACAATGGTAGTATGACAAGCAACTCTCCTTTCAAAAGAAAGGAAAGGAAGTTATACTTTTTTCCCATCTGGCAAAGCCTGTAATTTGACTATTCAGACACAGGGAAGGAAATACACAGTGGATAATAAAATGGTTACCAGAGGTTGGACCTCTGCCAGAGGTTGCACATCTTTATAGCTATTTTACCTTTGATGCAGCAGCAAGCGCCTTCTATCCAGAGGTGGCAGTTGGCACAGCCTAAACTGATAAAAAGCTCTCCCAGCCCCACAACACTGGATCTAGTTACACCCCCAAACTGAGAATCTGGTCTCTTGTGGAGATTGCAAGCCTCTCCAGAACCCAAGGTGGGAAACATCTATTTTTCAGACTATCAGAATCCTTTAGCCAACATGCCCACAGCTGATGAACCCATGTGGATAAATCACATTAGCAGGATCTCTATCTTGTCTGCATTTATTAAGCCACACAACTAGTTCTTCACCAGATGATGAACTAGCACTGGCTCAGATCACCCACTGTCTCACACAGACTAAAGGAAAAGGATAGAGCTGGGTGACAACGGTACATTTGTGACACCTCAGTTAACTATGTCCAGGGATTTTCATGCAGCAGTTAAACAGCATGATGGATAAAACAGTACCATAGATGGAACCGTAGTGTAACTGCACGGACAAGAGCAACAATCCCTGAATACAGCCTTCTGGAATGGGCCATCCACATATAACTGCAATAAAATACCTCCTTGTCCGAATCTAGGCAGCTTATCCAGAATAATACCATGGAAACTCTCTGGGAGAGTGGAACTGGTGAAACCACTCCTTAAATATCTCACTTACCTTGAAAGCCCTACTAGAGTCACTATAAGTTGGTTCTGACTTGGCGACACACACACACACACGTTGCAAATACCAACTTATTTGTAATGAACTTTGTTTTTCAAATAACAAAGAAATAGCTAATTTACATTATAATAAAATAGAAACAAGAATTGGGAAAATACAAATAAGAGACGGAATCACTTAGAAAAGATGAAAAAGGGGAAAATATTAAGGTGGCCTCATTGTTGAATGCATGAATATACTTAACTTCTGGAATTGTAAAGGGGCATATCTTATATATTAAAAAAGGGAATTAAACTGAAATAAGGGATCATTAATCAGGGTAAAGGCATAACATGGTGGCGTTTAAGGTAAATTGAACTTAGATATAAAGATGGGGCAAAACAAATAGTACTTAATGAATATATATTAGTTACGATGTTGATACAGACATGATAGAAAATGTGGAGATAGAAATGGCTAAACAATAATATAAAGAAAATTTGTATAAAAGTAGTCAATATTGTATACTAAAACACACACATGAATGGTTTAAACGTTTAAAAAATGTATAGATTTTGAAGAGACAACTGAGAAGACACCAAGATGCAAAGAATAATTGATTGTAAGCAACCCATGTAACACGATGTTTAACATGCACAATTAAATGTAGATAGATTGAAAAATTAATAAAGTTTTTTTAAAAAAATTAATTAGAAAATATAATTATGAGAACTATATTATCTTGTTAAATTATAGACACAATGCAATGGTGGAGGAAAATAATTCTTCCTTTACCACTCTCGGCACCAGAGAAGGGCTCAAGGATTGTCTGCAACCTGTCATGAGCTGGACTCCACAGAGATTGACTGTGTTTTAGTCTACTCAATCTTGCAACATTGCTCAGGTGTATACTAAGCAACTGTACAGACTCTGCTTGGAGCAGATGGGCACTGGGCTGCCATCATGTCACCTGCCCAAGAAATCTCTGTATGTCACCCAAACCAACACTGGGTTTTGATGGGAGTACCAGCCATACTAGCAGAAAACTCCCCATCACAGCAGAGCTCTTTGGAATACCTTAGTCTATGGGTGTGAATAACTGTAGTAGTTCCTTGATCCTTGTACTGTGCCAGTGAGAGCCAGCATGGTGTAGTGGACAAAGTGAAAGACAAGGACTCAGGAGACCTGGGTTCAAATCCCTATTTGGCAATGGATATTCATGGTGAAGGGGTGGCAAGAGTAAAACCACTTCTTAAATATCTGACATACGTATTTTGGAAGAGGTAGCCATGTTAGTCTGTGCTAGCATATCTGTTTTGTTCTGTTTTGCTTTGCTTTGCTTCTTTGGATTTTGCCTGACATATTTTGGTTATCCTGTTAGGATTGCTGTAAGTTGGATATGATTTGATGGCACATAACTTAATAGAGGAAAAGCTTGTCTAAATGTCACCATGATGTGACCAAGGGAATAAATATTAAGCCTCCCACTTTGAGATCAACAGTCTCCTGCCCAGTTGAGGAAACCAAATCTAGAGTGTATCCTTCAAAGTCATGCCAGTGACCTGCTGGCCCAAAGGAGGTCAGTGAGACTCACTTGCTCAAATGCTCCCAAAGACTTAGAGCAAGTCGTATGGTGGAGTGGTTTGAGTGTGGGCCTGGGACTTAGGAGACAGACGTTCTAATCCCCAATGAGTCATTAAACCCACTGGGTGACCTTGAGTCACTCTCTGTCTTTTGGTCTGACCTACTTCACAGGACTGTTGAGGATCAAGTGGAGAGGAAAAGGTGTACCACGTTGAGCGCATTCAGGGAAAGATAATATATAAATATAAGAACAAACACAATAATAATAAAAAATAAAGCAGGGGTTTGGTACTGTAAGTCTGTCAGGTCCAGGATACGTAACTGTACTTCTGGTTCAGATACTATATTCAGCTGCTTGTTAAAGCAAGATGTCTTTCCACTGGCTGTTCTGTTTCCCTCTGCTGAGCAGCTATATGTGTCTAACTGAATATACCTCAAGTACCAAATCTCTTCTACTTTGATGTCTGGCCTCTCAATGGGCATAGAGCCTTTAATGCAATCTTATGATAATTGAGATTAAGAATAACAAGTGGAAGGGCTTTTTTGATTTAATGTACTCAATAGTTAACATCAAGGAAAAGACCCTAGGGCAATCTGGACATATGAAAAAGAGCTAATTAAAAAAAAAAATCAAATGCCAACAGTTGCTCTCAAAAAGCTCCTGAGGGGAAATAAAAGCTCATGGTGGTGTGTGTGAATAATGAGGGTTTAATGGAATTGGTGTTGTATTTAATACACAACATTGATTTTTTTTCATTTTATGAAGTTATTTAACAGCTTAAAAAATAGTTAAAAGGGACTCTGTCAGCTTGAAAGTGCTGTTTTTTAAAATGTTGAGTCTATTATTATTTCATCCAACAACTGAGCTTACAGAAAGGAGTATACATTCTGGAAAATATTTCTCTCCCTTTCAGTTCTGTGATTAGTCTGTAAATAACTAGGTCCTGTGTATTAATCTTAGGTTCCAGATACCATGCTAGCAGCTCATTGATCAGATGTAAATATACAGTGTGAAGAATTATTAAGATTCCTCAATTATCCACATGTAAGAGCATTTCTAAGCCACTTTTTTTCAGGTCCACTATGTTTAAGACAAAATCACATAACAAAATTATTAAACAATTTAAAACATTAAAATATTATGGATAAAGAATAAGCAAAAATTTAGAGCAAAAATTTATGAAGTGGAGAAATTCAAACACTAGTATCTTAGTTAAACATCAATGAATGTGAGATGAAATAAACATGTTTTTACTGCATTCATAGGCAATATCTAACAAGATAAACTGTGTACCAGGGTGTAATTTAATTTTCTTTCAAAAAGCACACAATTTACAACAATAATAGTGCCCCAATACTCTAGTCCCATCTGCAATCCCATCCTGCATATATTCCTTTCTTAATCATCACATGAACAGCAGTAGCCTCTAGCAACCCTACCTTCTTTGTCTCCAGGGTAACTGAAGACTAATAGGGAAGGAGCAAAAGAGGATGTGTGTGCAAAAGTAACACCTCTGTATTGTATGCAGCCCTACTGTGAGGCTCA
This sequence comes from Intellagama lesueurii, assembly GCA_037013535.1. Lineage (NCBI taxonomy): Eukaryota > Metazoa > Chordata > Lepidosauria > Squamata > Agamidae > Intellagama > Intellagama lesueurii. Next base: position 77,850,266 of record JBAJHW010000006.1, read on the forward strand.
CTGAGGAACTCACCTCAGTGTGAGTGAGTGCTGAGGTGGCAAATGTTCTGCATCCTACAACAGCCATGCTGATTTGGAGAGTTATTTTTCAGGATAGTGACAGTTCTCCTTCACATTTTATGAAAGCTGGAGATTAATTTTAGTTGGTGTATTAGGTTTTGTAAAAGGCAATGTAAACCTGTGAGCACAGCCAGACCCTCCTCCAGTAGTACTGGTGGAAGCTGAGTCTCCTGGTAATAATTCCATGTGCTCCAGGTTGTGAGAATAACAGAGAAGAGACTTTACTGAAACTGAGGAACCAACAGAAATAGCAACACTGTCCCTAACTTTTTCCAGGAGCTTCCTGGATAGTTGAGTTCCCTTCAGTAGCCCCCAAGGGAATGTCCTTTCAAGAGAGTCCCCTAAAAGTCACAAGGTGCCCTGACAGGCCCGGTCTCTGAAAGCAGGAGGGGAGGAGGAGACCCAGCACTGGTCAAAGCCTAGTAGAGCTGGGTGGGGGTTACTGGAACATCCTTTGCCTCTCACACTGACGGTTACATTTCCAGTGCCACAGCTGGGTTGGAGTGGGTGCCGCTGCCCTGTTGGATGATGTGGGCACCAAGGCTGTGTCAGAAGTGTGGTAGGTTCCTGGAACCCTTGTCTGCAGCCCCTTCCTCTGCCCAATGGGTCAGAGACTTCAGCCCGGGCTCCTCTTCCCAGCCGCTTTCCACCTCAGATGAGGCACAGAATTGGGGATCCCAAGTCTTGACAGCCTCTCCCCATGTCTCCTTCTCCTCCACCTCCAAAATCTCTGTCTCTCCCCCCCCCCCCCCCCGTTTCCTTGAAGGAAGACCCTGAGTTCTCCTGGTGTTCCTTCTTTATTCTTGGCCTTTGTCTCCTCCTCTCTTCCTCACAGGTGGCCCTCATCAGCCAGCTCCTTTGCTGGCACCTCTCACCCCCCCCCCGCTTGCCTACTAGGGGCCCAGGAGCTATCGCCTCAGATGGCTGGCCCAGGGTGTCACCAGCAACCCCCTCACAAATCCAAATTATATAGTGTTATTCAGTGGGGAAAAATGTCACACATCATATAAGAAACTGCACAACAGTGCCATGAAATACCTAACAATTATTTCCACAGTTGTACCAACCACAACTATAGTGGCCTCATGAGGCTTCTCAGTTCTGGATCTTTTGTAGTTGACCATCAATAAATTCACAGACTGAGCAGCTTAACCCAACAAAGAGGCCTATGACATGTATTCTGTAAACAATCAAGTTGACAGTTTTGTGATACTTGTGCGTTCATAAACATAGATCCCAGAATAAGGATTGAAGTGAAACACAGAGTTAATTCTCAGAATATTTAAGCAACTTGTGTAGCAGTCATGAGGCTTTCTCTCCCATAACAGTTCCCAGTGACTTATAATTTAATTATCATTACCATATTATCCTTGCATGAGTTTCCACATTAGAAACGTCTCTAAATTGTGAATCTTTCTAATGATGAACTGGCCTAATCTGAGCTTTCTCAAACTCTTAGAATTAGCAGATTTGCTAAAACAGCTAAATCTGCAATTGATGTTACTGTGTAAGTGACTGTCAGCAGAGATCTGTGCTGGGAAATAGAATCCTGTTATCATAAGAAGTGATGGCAACAAACTGACCCACATACGTGGAAATTAGAGCTGAAACTAATTTGCTAGAAAAAATGCCTTCAAGCTTTTCCTTTGCTAATTTTGCTGGAAGATATTTTCTGGATATACAAACAGACCCAATATATTTGCTGATTTCACCATAACTAAGATCTGATATAAAACTGGTGCCATTATTTAAAAGTATCAGACACTGAGCAGTCAACAGCTGACATATACCAACAGTTTGTTTGTTTGTTTAGTATGCAAGAGAGTTCCTACATAATTCAAAATAATAGTTTAATGCTACGGAGATGAGCCACAGTGACCCCTGGGTTCATGTGCTCTCCTCTGCCCCCTCCTCTCTTCTGGCCATGAGGAACAGAACAGAAGCTTTCAGTTCTGTTTTAAATTTATCACATTAAATATTACATTTGACGCTGTGGTTGAATCATCATCCAAATGGAGATTGCAGCTAAGATATCCGAAGAAGTCTGAAAGTTCTGAGACTGAGAAGGAACTAGAAAAGATGACTAGGAAGGAATTAGAAAAAGAACTGGATGTGTCAGTGAAGACCATCTATATTATGGTATTCATGATTACTATGTACAGAGGTGAAAACTGAGCAATGAAGAAAGTTCGCAAGAAAAAAAACTGATTTCTTTGAAACGTTGTGTTGGAGGACAGTTTTATGGATAGCACCAGAAAGACAAATAAGTGGGTTCTAGATCAAATCAAGCTGAAACTCTCCCTAAAAGCAAAAGGCTACCATACTTTGGGCACATCATGAGAATACAAGACTTATTGGCAAGGACAACACCACTGGAAAAAGTTGAAGGCAGCAAGAAAAGTGGAAGACCAAATATGAGGCGGATTGACTCATAAAGGGAGCCATGGCCTTGAGACTGCAAAAGTTGAGAGAGCCTGTTGATATTTGCAGTAGTAGTAGTATTTATTTTGCAGTCACAGACCCAATAGAACACATTTAAAATTTCAATAATGATTTAAAACAATTTAAAATTAAGTAGATTCAGCTGCAAAACATTAAATATTATAAAGCACAGGCGAGAATTTCCTTTCGTGTTCTCCGTGCAGAAAAAAAAAAAAAACTTGGCCACAAGTTCTGTAGTGGGCTTGTTTGTGTCCACTAGAAAATATCTTGTGTACTAGTCCAAGGACCTGCCCGGGAAGTCGCTCATTACAGGGCTAAGGAGTCTGGCACGGTCTTCCCTGTAACCAGCTACCTGTGTGTGATTTTTTAGATAGACTATTATGCATGACTGCTTTGACTGGATTTTTAGTACTACTTGTGTTTTCTATTTTTGTGTTTTCCATTTCTCAGAATTACATTTTTAAATGTATGTATACTTAAATATTGTCTCTTAATGATGTTAACCACCATTGTATATCCATTGTTTTCAATTTCAAATATTGTCTCTCATTGTTGTAAGCTGCCTTGGGTCCTTATCAAGGAGAAAGGCGGGGTAAAAATATTTTAAATAATAATACTAATAATATCCACAAGGGATCCTTGAATCATGGTAATAGTGCATCCTGACATAGATTGGGTTGAGAATATCACATTCTCACAGAGCAATTTCACATGGGGGTGGGCTTCACTGAGCACACAAGAAGTATATACACAATAACAATATAGTGGAATAGCAAAAATCACAGCAAGGCAGCATAGCTGGCAAACAAGTACAAATAATATGGGGAAATATCAACTGAAAGGAAGCAAAACTTGCCAAACTGAAAGGGCTGCTACCTGAAGAAGGGGGGGAAACACAGAGGTCCAAACACTGTGTGTGTTGGAGGGGAGATCTCTCCCTCGTCACAGACTCATACACAAGAGGAATAGATGAAGGGAGCACCTATGCATAGCGAAAGTCCTCCCAAAGATAGGTTCAAGAGTAACTGAAATGATCTCTCCTCAGTCTCTATAGGCCATCTTGTAGCTGGGAGGTATTGTTAACCAGATGGAGAAATGCAAGGGAAAGGAAATCTTAGGTAGAGATCCCAAGAAACGGCAGGCTGACAAAAGCCTATGGCAGCACCAAACATTTAGGAGAAATATAAATTAACAGGATTATCTGGCTAAACCCTGGATTCTGGGGCAGCGATTAAGAATGTGATTCAGGTAGGACTGATCTCTGGAAGACATCTCTGGAAGACATTCAGTGAAGTCAGCTCAAAGGAAAATTGATGGTGTTTCAGAAACCAGCCAGTAGACCTGTGCCAAAATGAAAAATATGGCAATTTCATGGCTGTTTATGGGATTCTGGGGTGATTTACTGCAGGGATTGTCCCTTTTGTGAGTCAAGTATCCACCTCCTATTTCTCAGCAAGATCATTATCTTGCACACCTGGATAATCGTTCCTGGCGGTCAAGGTGTCAGCAATAGGAGCTCAGGGGGTCCACTGGGTTACTGCTGGGGGATAACAGAGGATGCTTGGCTTCTAATTACTTTGGACTGATAAAGGCAGGATTTCTTGGAGGGATAACTTACCATAACCAACTCATTGCCCAGGAGGTATTCGTGTCTAATGTCTCATTGATTGCATTATTTACAGTCTGGCAGACTTCACTGAATAGGATTGCCAGTTTTATTTCTGTAACCTTCCTTGTCTTGGGAGGCTCATCTGATTCTTTACATTGCAAAGCCTTGTTTTCCATTTTTATCTACAGACAGACAAAATCTTTGTTGCACAATCAACAGAGCATTGTAATATTAAAATAAGATTAATACACCAGCTTAGTATGTCAATAATGTCACATGATAAGTATTTATCAATAAATATACTATGAGCTAGAATAATACTGATATTTATACATAAAATTAAACTATAAAATATGGTAATTGTTTGATTATTTAAACCTGTTTAACTGGGGACCTCAAAGAAGTACAATAACAAAACTTTAAAATCTTTAACATACGTATAACATTTGACTTAGGATCTCTGGTACTGTATTGTGTTTATACCTCTGAATCTTTATGACAATTTGCACCAATATTATCCAAATACTTAGCTCTACACATATTGGCTTTCACAGCAAATATTGCAACTCTATTACATGTAATTTAGATGTTTGTAATAAATAGCTCAATTTCTCTGAGTTGCTCCTATTTTTTTTCCCAAAAGAACTTTGAATATTTTCTCTTATATCCGTATATACTGTAAAGGGTGTTCAAGCTTCTAATGAGCTAGGTCGTCAAGAGCCGGGTTTCCACATGCACACAATCTGTCTTCTATTGTGATACCCTTAAACGTACCCCATTTCATCACAAAATCCATTTGTTCAAATTTTAAATCTGTATGCTTTTCTATATTACATTTTCATTGGGACTGATAAAGAGTTTTCATATTGGTGCAGTCATTTTGTATTGGCCAGACATTTTGTTGCTGCTGTAGATGCAACAGCCGTCATATCAGTCTGCACCCCTACGTCGAAAACCCTTTGTGTGACGTTATGGATTGTGTCTCTCAGCAATGGATTTAGCACATGGGCTGAAAAACCAAGTTTGGGGAAAAGCCTAAACAGATTTTGCAACCATAAATTTCCATACTTAGGTAGGGTTGCCAGATACATGGGTACCAAAACGAGGACATAGAAAGCCAAAAAGGAGGACAGAGGAGGACATATGGGGGGGGGGGCTCCGTGCGCATGGTGGGGTGGGGGGCATGTCGCTTTTGGAATTAGGTATTGGGGAGAATAGCTCTTTGATCATGGGGCAATACCATGACCATTCAACCTACTCAGTCTTGAAAGGTCAAGACTGGGAAAGTTACATTAAAAAACAAAATATAAGAGCTACTAAAACAAAGTACACTAAGAAATCACATTAATAAAAGCATAATAAAGTGAAATAAAAAGTTTAAAAAGTTGTGTGACAGATTTAAAACACTTTATAAAAACCATAAGAAAAAAAACAGAAGGCGTGGATTTCTCTCTGCTTGAGAAATGCAAAGGGTGGAGAAAATGGATTTGGAGAGAGAGAATTTTATACATACACACAATGCTTACTACACTACATATGACAAAGCCATATATGTATATATATAATGTGTGTGTCTATCTATATCTGTATCTATATATGGCTTTGGATACACACACACATATAAATCCTATATATACACACACACACACACACACACAAAGCCATTTTCTCCACCCTTTGCAATTTCTCAAGCTGAGACAAATCTGCTTGTGTGTGTGTGTGTGTGAATTTCCAGCTCCCACAAGCACGGGGGATAACTCTGCACATGCTACTGGACCTGGAAACACACTCTGCACATGCCCCAGAGTCAGGGGTGTGTGGGGTCAGGTCAGAAGGGAGGGGATAAAAGTGCCTCCTCTTCCCCGGCTTTAGGAGGAAGGAGGGACCAGACCGGCCCCTATTTCTCTGGCTCTGAACCGCCGCCCCCCCAGACCCCCAGACCAGCCTTCCCTCCTGCTTGCATCAGTTCCTTTTTTCATAGTTCTTTTTCATCAGTCTCTCTCTCTTTCTCATACACCCCCCTCCATCCCTCAATTTTCTACATATATTTAAAAAAGCTTGATGAAACCACCCGGTTCCTCTCTCGCACCTTTCTTCCTGCCTTAATTGGAGCCTTCTTTCCCTTGCAGTCACTCCTTTTTTCATGGTTTTATGAAAGTCAGTCTCTCTCTCACATACACACCCCCTCCCTCCCTCCCTAAATTTTCTACAATCTTACCTTTAAACAAGCTTGATGAAGCCACCCATCCCTCTCTCGCACCATTCTTCCTGCCTTAATTGGAGCTTTCCCTCCTCCTGCTTGTAGTCACCTCCTGCGGAAGTAGTCATGCCCGGGGCTGTCCTACAGCTGTAAACAATCAAGCCACCTTATCTCCGATCTCTAAAAGAATGGAGGATTTACAAGTGCCGCAACCAAGGTAGGAGGGAGAGGTGGCTTCCAGTTTCAGGTTCGGCTGCAGGGGGTGGGGATACAAAAGCCGGACATTTTAAAGTTTTTTTTGCTTTGCCTGCCGGACAGAGGACATTAGCCTGAAAAGGAGGACATGTCCTCCTTTTGCCCGATGTCTGGCAACCCTATACTTAGGTAACTTTTGCTCCTCCAAACAAATCTTGGGCAGTCTTTCTTCATTTAGACTACTTCTTCTGAACCAATATTTTACCATTCTTACATGTATCAAACTCCAAATCTTTTTTGCTCCAAGTCCTGCCCTAATTAAGTAAGCCGAGGTAGTGTTTACAACTCCTGAAATAATACAATAAAATTGAGTTTGTACATGTTCTATTTTTTTAAGGTCTGCAAAGCCCCATATTTCAGCACCATAAATTAACATTGGAATTATTTTAACTTTAATCATTTTTACAATTGGATTTAAAGTGCCTGGATAGCTATAGTTTAAGAGTTTATTTAAAGACTGTATATTGGCCCAAACTTTTAATTTGTTTTTCTTTATTTGCAGTGCCCAGGATTCTGATGCCAGAAAGTTAATATCCAGATAGCAATAATATTTAACCTGCTGTAATTCTTTAGAATTTATACACCATCTATGGGTTTTTCTCTTTTTGCCAGATACAACCACTTTAGATTTATTGTCATGGATAAATAGATTTTTGTTGAAATACAGTCGAGGTTTAGGAAGGGACGTTCTACCCTAGACAATTGCTATCTATTTCAACATCTTATAAACAAATATACCACTAAGGGTGGTCAGCTACTTGCAGACTTTATTGATTTAAATGTGGCGTTCGACTCTATAAATAGAGGCTGCCTTTGCGAAAAACTGGTGAATAGAGATATAGATCCTAGATTACTGTTATTATTAAAAGCAATGTATACAGAAACTGAACTGAAGGTTAGAACAGGTTTAAATTTTGCTCTTGCAGATCCTGTCCCAACATAAAAAGGTGTCCAACAAGGTTGCATTCTAGCTCCTTTCTTATTCAACTTTTACATTAACGATGTGGTGTCATTTGTATATAGTCAAAGTTATCATATGCCTGAGATACTAAATAGAGAAGTAAATATTTTATTATATGCTGCTGGCATGATATTGCTTTCAGCAACACAAGTGGGTACGAGAAGGCTCTTGAAACGGTTCAATATCTATTGTCAAGAAAACAATCCATTTTTATGATTTAAACGTCCTTGCTCTGGGACTGTGGCCTTCACCGTTTCTATTTCAAACAGGTTCCCAGTTTTCACCAGCATGTCTGGGCAATATATAGGCGTACCAAAGCACATATATAAAGGCAAGGGCAAAGGTAAGGCTTTACAAGGGTGTTGCTATTACCTTGTCATCTGATAACAACAGCTAACCTGTGACAATAACAGAGAGTTGATGTACAATTGCATGCAGAGCTCGGCAAAGTTACTTCTTTTGAAATACAACTCCCAGAATCCCTCAACCAGCAGTCAGTGATGCCATGTCATTTTGTGATTCTGGTAATCTAAAAAAAGTAGCATTTCCAGGCTTTGGTCAAGTGTCAACCTTTGACACTATTTGATCAATTACTTAAATTAAACTTGTTAACTTCTGGGAATGTGGAGTTTAAAGGTAGCTCTCCTAGTCCCATAGATTGAGGAATTAAGAGTTGCTTCATGTTGTAGGTTTGAGTTTGCCTCTGTGTGGGGTGTGTATGTGCATGTATGTGAAAATAGATAATTATTTTAAGCTATCCTGAGGATCATTATATCGAAAGGCAAGATAATTTCAAATGTACGTACAGTATATTGCAAATTTCTATTCAAAATCCATATGCTGAATTTGAAACTTGGATTTACAGTAGATGCAGAAAAAATATATATGCAGAGCCCAGTGGTAACTTCTAAACACATAACTTGCTTGAATGGTTTTATAGCCTATCCCATCCACTCTACATGGATGACTCTATAACGAACAGTTTGCTCAATATACTGTAGTCTCTAAATGCACTGGAATTTAACAGCAAAATAATTATACCTGTTGTGGCTATTGACCTATGAAACAGAATAGCATCACCCAAAAGAGAGCTGAGCCCTCAAACTGACATTGGTGCTTTTCCAGAGATGAGGAAGAATTCTAGTGAAATAAACTGGTGAGTGAAAGAAAAGGGAAACAGAACTCAACCCCAGAGATTCAGACTGTTCCCAATCAATCTTAAATAACGCCTAGGGTTATTCTGGCCTCTGACCAAGGTGATGCAAGGCCGAAAGTTCTTCCCCATTTCTGCCCCACACTGAAAGTATTCCCTTCTACTCTACTCTTCCCACAACATTGCTAGTGTTGAGGCCCATCTATGATTATTTCTTAAAGAAGCAGCATGCAGAAAAAATGTTTGACATGACTGACCTTTAGCCTGATTCAGTATGGCATCTGTGTAAAAAAACATTACTGCTTATCTATAAAAAGAACTAAATTGAAATATTAAACATTCTAAAATGTTAAACACATCATAATATTAAAAATGATTAAACTTATAAACAAAAACAGCAAATGAAAGGATATGCACCAATCAAAAGGAGTTTTAAAGAAGCAAAGAAAAGCACAGCATCCCTTCTTTATTTTTTTATCTGCAGCCTGATCAGTACCCAAAGCTAGTACCCAAAGCTCCACTGAAGATAAAAGGCTTTGTCTCCTGACATAAGAATGGAGGGAGGAGTCCAACCTCGCCTCCTGTGGAAAGGAGCAGTCCATGAACAGACTGTCTCTCGAGTCTTCATCAGATGTGCTTGCTAGGGCAGAGGAATCTAGAAAAAGGCCTTCTTTGAAATTCCTAATAATGTGAGAGGCTCATATAGAGAGATGCCATCCACCAAAACACTGGGCCCAAGCCCTATATGACTGTGAGCATCACTTTGATTTGGGCCCAGAAAAAAAATGGGAGTCAGAGGAACTGATGCAACAAATGAAATAGATGATCTGTGGCCCCAGTCACAGTATAGATTCAGTATGTTGGACTAGCTGACATTTCCAAACATGTACTCCAAGTGGGCTTCAGCTAAGACATGTATCACTGAGCCAAATCCATCATCCCAAGAAAAAAACATCAAAGCTGGAACATTAACCAACTGTGTGAACACTCTTCTGGCCACTGCTGAAACCTGGGCATCCAGGTTCAGGGATGAGTACAGAAGAAATATCCAAGTTGTGAATCTGAATTTCAATGGTAGTGTAAACCCATTCAGGACAGACAGATTCTCTATTCCTTGATCCACTTTTCAGCAGACAAGGAGCATCTCTGTCTCTTCTGGATCAAGATTCGGTTTGTTCATTATCACCTAATCTGTTATTGACATCAAATATCTTTTGATACTTCTCCCAAGAGTTAATGTAGTTGATGAATAGCATGGGAAATAAAACTGAACTCTGAACATGAAGCCAAAGGCCAAGGGTTCAAACAGAAATTGTCCAGCATTACCTTCTGAAATTGTCCCTCCATGAAGAATCAAGGCCACGGCAAAACAGTGCCTCCCAATTCCATTTCAGTTAGGTGATCTGGAAGGATACCATGCTTGATGGTATCAACAGCTGTTGAGAGGCCCCCCTCTCCAACTCCCAGCATAGATCATACACCAAGGATGCCAATGCCAGAAGGGCCGGTATGGACAGGACCCTTTGCCTCCCTGTGACTAGCAAGTAAACCTCATCCCCCGTAGCGTGCTGTTTTCTCAGTGTGTGTGTAGAATAGGCTAGATAGACTTTTCTTATTTTCAAAATATGAACTTGCTTTGGGAATTGTCCATTCTAATAAGAAATCAACTTTGAGTAACTGTGTGGGATTTTCACCTTTACTTTTTGTAACTGTTTTGTTGTTTTCCTTTTCTTTGAATAAAATGCACAAAGCCCTTTCCAGATGTTGGATTTTGGACTGCAGAGGAAGTCTGGGTACTGAAAAGACTGCCTTAGGCTCACTATGCTACCAATTGCCTGGTAAATACTAAATGGGATGGTGGCAGTGCTACTTTTTGAGTTAAATTCCTAGAGGTATGGACAGCCTAGGGAAAGCTGGGTGCTGGGAGTGAAAAAGTGGTCTCTGGATACACTTGATAGAATCTCACCCAGCTGCTCCCTTTGGTCCCCACATCTCATGACACAGAAGAGTAGATTGGCTGAGAGGCTATCAGGAGGGGTTTAACCTTGGTAACATATCACCGCTCTGTGTTTTGTTTATCTGTACTAAGTTAGCCCCAATCCACTGAAATTGAGCCTCTGTTCCAATGTTCCATTTAATGGTTTTCATGGAGAAATTATGTCCTGTTGTCATAGAAACAGCAATAAGATGATCTAAGAATGTGCTATGCATATTGCAGAAAGAAGGCAGGCACGCCAATATGTTCCCAGAGAAATTTCCTTCATCTTTCTTCTGCTTTATGAGGACCTCAGAGGTCCCTCCAATGCTGTTTGGCACCTTAAAGCTGGACTTTGCCCAATACAGAAGGCTCCTAGTTTTAAAACATCAATCAGCTTTAAAGGACTCTCAGCATCAGCATCACAAGACAGGCCACAGCATCTGAAACAATTGGCAGGCCTACAGTCCACCCTGCTTTCCAGCTGAACAGCACTTGATGGGGGACACAGCCAGAAGGACTGTAAGATACATGGCAAATTTAATTTCAAAATAAGGAAGTGCAAATTCAACAAACCATGATCTGTCCAGTATGTCAGATGATCCTCAGGAGTCAGACTTTCTGTCTGAAGCAGCACCAATTGGTATTCTTTGTCATAAGAGATGATTCAAGCATGTTTTATACGGGCACAGTTGCAAACAGTAGCCAAAGCTGGCTCACAGATAGTGTTTAATGTGTTTAATACTGAGGTTTAAGCTGGCAAAAGAAAGACATAAACCTGTATGCATGGATAATCACCTACACTCCAACTATCCTACAATTCAGAATGGGAGGAGAGCAGGACCAAATTTCTAACAGATGAGAAATATAAAGTACCAGTAACCCACTCAGAATCATTAGCAGAATAGCTTGAGTTTCATGCCTCAGCATTAACTAAATCATGAACACAGAGAACAGAACACAGCTTACAGAGCAGAAATGTATGGAGCTCCAAGCAAAGGCTCAGCAGAGCTTGTCTATGGCTTAAGTCCAAAAGAAACAGTACAGGATGGAGGACTGTTTCAGTCTCTATCCTGAAGATCTGGAGAAAGCCACATAATTTAATTTATAAATGGCATTGTTCAATACGCCAAGCATTTTAAAATGGCATGTCAACTTGCCAGGCCTCCATCAGTGTTCTCTTTCCGACGCATTCATTTTCTCCTCTAGCACACTAGCTCAGCATCTCAGCTCTCCACATGCCAGAGGTAGGTGGCCATATTTCCAGGTGAGACTTGAAATAAATGAATGGACAACCAGTGATTTCCTTGTTTATTACATGTGTATCTTGTCTTTCCTACAGTGAGCTCAAGGCCACATTGTTGTTGTTCAGTCGTTAAGTCGTGTCCGACTCTTCGTGACCCCATGAACCAGAGCACGCCAGGCCCTCCTGTCTTCCACTACCTCCCGGAGTTTGGTCAAATTCATGTTGGTAGCTTCGGTGACACTGTCCAACCATCTCGTCCTCTGTCGTCCCCTTCTCCTCTTGCCTTCACACTTTCCTAACATCAGGGTCTTTTCCAGGGAGTCTTCTCTTCTCATGAGATGGCCAAAGTATTGGAGCCTCAGCTTCAGGATCTGTCCTTCCAGTGAGCACTCAGGGTTGATTTCCTTCAAAATGGATAGGTTTGTTCTCTTTGCAGTCCAGGGGACTCTCAAGAGTCTCCTCCAGCACCACAATTCAAAAGCATAAATTCTTCGGCGGTCAGCCTTCTTTATGGTCCAGCTCTCACTTCCATACATTGCTACTGGAAAAACCATAGCTTTGACAATGCGGACCTTTGTCGGCAAGATGATGTCTCTGCTTTTTAAGATGCTGTCTAGGTTTGTCATCACTTTCCTCCCAAGAAGCAGGCGTCTTTTAATTTCGTGGCTGCTGTCCCCATCTGCAGTGATCATGGAGCCCAAGAAAGTAAAATCTGTCACTACCTCCATATCTTCCCCTTCTATTTGCCAGGAGGTGATGGGACCAGTGGCCATGATCTTAGTTTTTTTGATGTTGAGCTTCAGACCATTTTTGGCGCTCTCCTCTTTCACCCTCATTAAGAGGTTATTTAATTCCTCCTCACTTTCTGCCATCAGAGTGGTATCATCTGCATATCTGAGGTTGTTGATATTTCTTCCGGCAATCTTAATTCCGGCTTGGGATTCATCCAGTCCAGCCTTTCGCATGATGTATTCTGCATATAAGTTAAATAAGCAGGGGGACAATATACAGCCTTGTCGTACTCCAAGGCCACATACATGGCTCTTTTCCTCCATATTTTATACTCACATCTCTGTGACAAGATCAGACAGTGTGACTAGCCCAAGGTCACCCGGAGAACTTAATGGGCAAATGAGCTCCTGTGCCAAATTCAAGGTGTTAGTGTTAACTTATGAAACCCTAATTGGTTTGGAACCTCAGTATCTGTCAGACCATCTCTCCCAAATAATTACTACCCATGTCATCTGTTCCTCCTTCTTTGAGTGGCTACACCAAGAGGGGCCAGAAAAACATCAACTAGAAATAAGGTCTTCTCAGTGATGGCCCTGCTCCTTTATAATTCCCTCTCACCAGACACACACCAGGTCCCATCCCTACCTCCCTTTAGAAAATTGGTGAAAGCAAAACTCTATAAGTGTGTGTGTGTTCTGTGCTGTCAAGTCAGAACTGACTTATAGCGACCCTAATAGGTAAGGCAAGAATTCTATAAAGAAGACTTTAAAAACACCTTGAGTCTGAGTCAGCAGTTTATTATTTATTTCAGAGCTTAAATTTATGTCACCATTTGATTTGGTAGATTTAATAATTTTTAAAGCTGTTGTTTTCTATATTATTCGTTATTTTATTATGTCATTTTATGTTGATGTTTGAGAGGAGAAGATATTTGTTGTGGATTTAATTCTTTTATGTCCATCGCTTAGAGTAGTGAATGCTCACTAAGGCAGACAGTGTAAAAATTCAGTAAATCAGCCAATCAATCAGTGAGGATTTGAACCCAAACCCAGTACTTTAGCTACTATACCACACTGTCCCTCTTTGCAATGACACAATAAATGCTTCTAACCTTTTCATTATTTTTAAAAATTAAGATACGAAATGCAGTCCTCTTTTTAAAAAGGTACAGAAGAAATATCCAAGAACTAATGAACTATTATGGGGGAATGATAATCATACCAATTGTATGCCTGTAGTACATTGGGTCCACAAATATTCTTGGACTAGAACTCCCAGAAATCTTGGCCAGCACAGGTAGTGGTGAAGGCTTCTGGGTGTTTCAGGCCAAGAACACCTGGCGACCCAAGGTTGGGAACCACTGCTGTAGACAGATATGTTGGGGTGGTTGTGCACTCCTTGCTTCCTGTATATTTACGTGCAAGCTGTGTTGACTGCCTGTACCTGTCTACTGATGGGGTCCCTGTATTCTGTCTAGTTCTCACCTCCAGCTGTTGTATCCCCTTACAATGCATATCAGGTGCTATCTGTTTATACGGAAAAGACTTCAAGGGTTCATGAATTGCTCCAGGGGATATGTGCTCTATTTCCACACCAATCACTTTTTTCTTCTTTACCCTTAGAAGATTAATCACAGGAGACAAGCCCAAACCAAAGCATATAATCTTCTGGTATTGTGAAACAAAGGAGATGTCAAAACCCAGGTCAGCTTGCAGGAAGATATCATTTTTGGATATTTGGTGTAGTCACTGATTGGATGTGTACTAAAACTCAGATATATTTCTGGCAAGACACAGCAATTCTAAACAGTGATGCTGTGTCACTTCTGACACTGTCTCTCAAGTTCTTCAGGCAAGTTCTTCTTTCTGCTCTTCTTCCCCCATTTATTTTTAAATACTCAGCTGTAACAATCTGTACTTTTCATTTCTCATTATGTCACCAAAATAGTCTAGCTTTCTATCATGTCATGTGTTTTATGACTTCTTGGTCTTTATTCATTTGTTCTAGCTCTTCTTCACTATTTACTGTCTCAATCCCATTCATTCTTTGCACCCTACAAATCCACATTTCGAATGCTTCTTATTTTAATAGTTGTCTGTGTTAAAGTATGGTTCCATGAGATACAGTAGAACTGAGAATACACAGCATCATACAGTGTGAATCCTCAAGGCCAATTTTTCATTATGGTTGCATATTCATCTTGTGAAGAAATTGAGAAACTGAGGAATATGAAATATGGAATTCTGTTGTTGGACCCTTCAATTGTGAGTGCCTGGGAAGATGACTGAACAGGCAGAGCTCAGAGTGTAAAAGAATAGTTCACACCTTCAACTTACCTCCTGTTACTGAACGCTTACAAGAAAGGTCTGAGAAAGGAACTGAAGCTTCTGTACTTACCGTATTTTTCAGTGTATAAAATGACATTTTTTCCTAAAATAATTAGAGAAAAAATTGAGGGTTGTTTTATACAAGGAAGGCAGCAGCTGGAGGTGGAGACTGAGGCAAAGAAGCAGCTGGGCTCGGCCACCTCTCGCGGCTGCCCATTGACTGCTGCAGCCGCTGCCTGATTGCTCCCTTCATTTTGCTAAGCCCTGGGTTTAGGAAGTGGCGGGGAAAGCAGCTATCAAATTTGGGGTTAGAAAAGGGGAGGATCATCTTATACATTGGGTCATCTTATAAATGGAAAAATATGGTATCTTTTATCATATGGCATATCAAAGCAGCCCAAAAGTTGTCTGACAATTTAACTGTAACCCTTGTCTTGAAAGGAGGCAGTCTGCTTCCTTACTCAAGAGTTATGCAGATTTTGACTGTGGGAATAGGAACAGGTCAAGAAGATGCCCTTTGTCCTGACAGAACATGAAAGGGGACACATCTGTTGGCAACAGCTGTGTAATTGCCTAATTACTTGTATACAAGAGAATTAGGAAAACTAGTTAGTCATCGTAGGATACCACTGAGGAGAAAGAGCTTTGCTCACCTACTGTTCCACGATGCCTAGAAGGGGATTAGCTTGCCTCTAAGGAGAAAACTGGCTCTGTTTGTCTTCCTGCACTCTTTGCATGTTCCAAAGCTATGCGATCTCTCAGCTAAGGTATGAGTATTAGATACAGTAGATGAGATGTTATTGTTTTCTGGTGTGTTGCTCTTGAATGTTTTAAGTCTATCTCTGCAGTTGCTCCTGCATTTTGCAAAAACTGTTTGTAATCATCTGGAACCTTTGCTCTGTGTCCCTTCTAAGTGTCTTTAAAAATTCTTTATTTCTCTTTAATAAACTACAAAAATCCTTTGAAGCAGCTGTCTAGATTTTTAGCTAGAGGGTTTGTGGTACTAAAACCAATCCTTGCCATGATCAGCTATTCAAATTTATTAGTGTTTGTGTGGGAGTGGTGGCAGCTACTTTTCAAGGTTAGTGCACTAGCTCTAAGTGGGGATTATTTTCAGCTATAGACTCTCTGGAGCACAGCGAAGTCTAGTTAGACTGGGATGTTGGGAGTGATACAATTCCAGTCAACTTCTACAGCTGTCACTGCATCTGACTCATCCTGGGCTCTCCCACCCCAAGATGAGCAAGAGTAATGTGGCTCAGTGGCTATAGAAAGGGAGTCTTGACTGGGGAACTATGACACATCTGAAACAACCTGGTCCAGGCTTCCTCTATTTTGACTCAATCTGATCCAAGGTTCCTCTGTTTTGAGAACTGCTGGATAGCTCAATGTTTTCAGCATCTGGCTGTGGAGCCAGAGGCTGGGAGTTTGATTCCCTACTGTGCCTCCTTGACAGGGGCTGGATTCAGTGATCCATTGGGTCCCTTCCAGCTCCACAGTTCTAAAATGATTATGTTAACTAGAGATAGGAGCTTCGTATTTGTCTCATAGGTAGCCAGTCCGATTGGAACCCCCCCCCCCCCAAATCAGGTGTCCACTTACCACTTGTGGCGCAGCACATGCAGCCATTGTCCTTTGCACTGCGCCAATTGCAGAAGTAGCCCAGCTGGGGCTTCTCTGCCTCCCTGTTCTGCTGACCAATCAGATTGGTCAGCAGTACGGGGAGGCAGAGAAGCCCCAGCTGGGCTACTTCCGGGATTGGTCTGGTGTGAAGGACGATGCCCACACACATCACACTGCAAGCAGTAAGTGGATGCCCAGTTTGTGGGGAAGGGTTCAAAGCTTCATATTTGTCTTCCTTGGGAGACAAATACAAAGCTCCCATCTCTAATGATTTCTTATTGCATGACTTTGATCCTACTGTTTATTCAGACAATTATGAGGGTACCCACATTTGTCAACTGCTCCATACTTACATTTTGGACTTTTAATTGCATTTCTTGGGCTGCTTCCTGTCTACTAATTACCATTAACTCAGTTTGTTAACATTCATTTTTAGACTGTGTTCATTAGCTAATTCAAAAACCATTGAGTAACCTTTGTAGAACATGTAAACTGTCAGATCAAATTACTACAGCGTCTGCAAATCAGATGCTATTGGTAATGTCTCCCATTGACGATGATGCCATCAGTTGGTTTAACAAGTGCTTCTCTAAATATATTCTCAAAGTAGAAACTGAACAGCAGGGGCACTAGTATGCATCCTTTTTGTTTTCTTCTTCATATCTCTATGTCCTGTCTTATCCTATTTTGAAATTTTATTTTAGCTTTTTGTTGACAGGATGAATTCCCAGTTAAATGACCTCTCTACAATTATGTTTATAATAGTGGAGATTTAACATTATTTTGGTAGATGAAATATAGAATAGTAATATATTCATGATGTCACCCCATAGCCAACCCTGATGCTGTTGAAATCACTGTCTACAATAAGGTGGTCACATATTGTACTTCACAAAATATAGCCCTCATTTTGAAGGGCTGTCCAGTCCATGTCCAGAGTCTAAATCTGACAGCATGAATAGTTTCTATATTTTTAAGTCACTCTGGGATTCTTTTTGGCTAAAGGACAGAGTATAACTTCATTAAGTGAATAAATATGAAAAACAAGAACCAGAGGCCTGACATTTCTCAACAACAGCTAGTATGTAGACAGGAGAATGAAGAAGGCACTAAAACAACTTGTCCACAATTTTATCCACTGTAGTGAGATGTCTTGTACTTATATTTAATCCATATTAATAACTATTTACAATCACTTTTTGCATGTATGAGTGTGTGTTAGCATATGCAAATATTATACAAATCTCTGTGCTGCCTGCCCCTCTTTATATGAAGGTTTAAGTGGCCAGCTTATTCCAAATGATAGCTTATCCAAAATAGAAATATTTATTGACATGATACAGTATGACTGGTTTAGCAGCAGAAATTACACCCATGAATCTTTCTATAGCTGCAAGCTACCAAAGGACTCCTGTGATGCCTAGTCATATTTAAATTGTTGTTGATATTATGATGGCGAGTTTATTATTTGAAATGCATTGGTTTGATAAGGATGTGATGGGTTTGATAAGGATGTAATGGGAGGGGTGAGTGAAGAACACAGAATGTTGATAAGGATAGTTTTGGTTGGCTGTGAGAGAAATTAGGTAAGGAGGGGAAGTGTGTGTGTGTGAGAGAGAGAGAGAGAGCGCAGTGGGGGGAGGGTCTGAGAGAGAATGTGAGAGGGAGAGGTGAGAGACAATGAACAATTGTTTTGAATAAACTTAAAGGCTAGGAATAAACAATGTTGTTCTGACACTTTTATTTTAATAACACCTGATTAGTTCTATTCAAGCTGAGTCATTGCTTGTTCAGTAGCAGAGGGCTGGCTATGTGAACGGTGCGATAAAGGCCTGAATAAATGCTGGCTGAATATCTCCGTGGTTTAGGAGAGGTTGGCAATTCGATTTCCCACCGTGCCTCCTGCGAGTAGAACCACCCTGTGTGGCCTTGGGCAAGCTGCACAGTCCCAGGATGCCCCCAGAGGAAGCGAATGGGGAACCACTTCTGAGTATTCTCTACCTGGAAAACCCTGAAAAGGGTTGCCATAAGTCAGAATTGGCTCAACAGCACATGCTTATTATTAAAGGGTCAAATACACACATAAGGGCAGCTATGAGGAGGAGAGGATATAAGTAAAAATTATTAAAGAAAATAAATTTATTTTTGTGGTGATTTAAAGAGACCATTACCTAAATAGCAAAGTGACAAAACAAAGGGTGTTTTGACATTAATAACAGAAAGAAGGGTGTGTCAACCCTCTCAAATCTTGACAAGATGGGTGCAAAAATTGTCCTCTAGCTCTCTTGAAGATAATGTAGGAACATATATTGTTAGAATAATAATGTTTTGATGTTAATTTCACTATGCGATCTGTCAGATAACTCTTTCAAGCTGTTTTCCAGTGCTGAGTGTTTCAGATGCAGCTGCATCTACCTCTGAACACATCTCTCTGTTGACGTATAGTCAATACATAGACATCCTAATAATAGCATGGCTTTTGCATCCATGTTAACAATTAGATCTTCAAGAATTTGGCAGACATCCCAGATCTCAGAGATGAGTCAGGGAGGAGGGGGACCTCTACAAATCGTACTGAAAAGCTCTGCAAATTGACTTACCTTTTGGAAAATTGCCAGGCTGCACCTTCATGAACAGACAAAACCTTTCTCAGCTAATACAGATCCCTGATAAGTGGATGCTAACAAGGCTGTCATCCTTTAAAAACATGATTATTAATAACATTTTATAACACATTTTCTGTGCTTTTCAAGAATAGGCAATAGCAACTGTAAGCAAAACATACTCTCCAATGCCTGTTTCCCTTTCTCCAGATGTTCTGAACAGCACCTACATAGAATGAGAAGGAACAGTTACCATGACTCATGCCAATCATTTTAAAAAGCAGCTGATTACCCATTGCACTGAAGGATGTTCTGGTTACTTCCTTCAGTGCAATGGGTTCTTTATTGTAGACATATCTTTGGAGAAATGTGCAGAGATGGGCTGAATCAGGGGGTTCTAGGTGATTCTGGACAAGGAGCTGCTCTTCATCCTTGAGGCACAGTACTACTACTATAGATCTTTTGTATCTTATTTGACATTCATGGGATTTAGAAAAAAAGCTCAGCAATTCGAATTCAGAAAAGAAGACTATGAAAGAAATACACTAACAATAGACTGAGCTACTAGCAGGAAAGCAGAAAGTGAATGATATATTGTTGAACCCTCCAATAATGCTCAAGATCTCTTCTGGATACTCTGACCACTGAGGCACTAGGGAGGGCTCAGACTAAGATCACTGTGCAGTGTGTATATTCCCTTGCAGCCACTCTTCCAGCTATTTCACAGAGATGTACAGCAAAGAGAAAGACATGCATTACTATTTTGGTTGTCTTTTTACATTCCAGAATAGCCTTCTGTTTCTTTGTTTTTTCACTCAGATTAGTTTGATAAACTGCACTGAAATAGTATCACACTATTAGGGCTGGGCGTGTTTGGGCAATCATGAAACAATGATTGTTGCATGGGCTTTGAGTGGATAGGTCCTGGAATTATGGCACTGCAATACAAAACAAAACAAAAAACAGCACCCTGGTCATATTCATTTGCATTTTCCCCACCTACAGAACCACTTTCTTTCTTTTTTTCCCCTTAGCTAGATATATGGAAACACACAGGTGTTAATAATAATAATAATAATAATAATAATAATAATAATAATAATAATAATAATAATAATAATAATAATAATAATAATAATAAACAACTTAGAATTGTAGTGCTGCAAGGTACCCTATGGATCATCAACTCCAGTCCCTCTCAAGGAGGCATAGTGGAGAACTGAACCCCCAGTCTCCAGTTCCGCAAATGCCTAAACCATTGAGCTATCCAGAAGTTCTTGTCATGGACCCCTGGACAAAGCAAGTCAGGGTGTCTCCCCAAAAGTTACAAGCAGGTTAGCCTGGCCTGTATGCTCTTTGTTCAACACAGAACAAATTGGTGGGCTTCTTCACACCCTTACTTTGTAGATTCTTTCAGTGCGTGCCAAAGCAGTTTTAAGCTAGTTTTGGATACCAATTTTTAATGGCAAAATACTTACAGTTAGGCAGGTCAGAGACTGGAGCCAGTGGATGTTGACAAGTCAAGGAGGAGAAGCTACACTGAGAAGAGAGGATGTTTAGCATTCCCCCTTCCTATGATATTTTAAAGTTCATTTTCTTGTGATCTTGTCTTTCCTGCTTCTCTCAGCCCAAAAGAAATTGAACACAGGAGGAGCAAAAGATTCACCTTCACATGTACTGTGTTATCTCATGTATCCATACATATGTTTTAAATTCTATTCTTTTAATATTGTGAGCCACCTTGGGTCTCCTTACTGGGAGAAAGGTGGCCTATAAATAAAGCAAGCAAACAAACAAATATCTTACAAGGTTTGAGAGTGTTTCTTTTGTGCAAGTTCTCCATGAAGTACAGTCATGGCCAAAAATATTGGCACCCTTGCAATTCTGTCAGAAAATGCAACCTTTCTCTCAGAAAATTGTTGCAGTTGCAAATGTTTTGGTACTCACATGTTCATTTCTTTGGTTTGCGTTGGAACAGCACAAAAACACAGAGAAGAAAAGTCAAATCTGATACAATCCCACACAGAAACCCAAAAATGCACTGGCCAAAATTATTGGCACCCTGTCTAAATTGTAAGAAATAATTGCTTTTCAAGCATGTGATGCTCCTTTAATTTGTATTTAGACACACCTGTCGCAAGCAAGAGGTGTGGGCAATATAGTAATCACACTTGCAACCAGTTAAGATGGAGAAAGGTTGACTCAACCTTTGTGTTGTGTGTGACACTGAGCATGGAGAAAAGAATGAAGTGTAAAGAGTTGTCTGTGGATTTGAGAGAACAAATTGTGGAAAAACATTGACAATCTCAAGGCTACAAGTCCATCTCCAGAGATCTTAATGTTCCTGTGTCCACTGTGCGCAATATCATCAAGAGGTTTACAGCCAATGGCACTGTAGCTAACCTCCCTGGACGTGGATGGAAGAGCAAAATTACTGAAAAATTACAACAAAGGGTTGTTCGAATGGTGGATACAGAACCCAGATTAACTTCCCAACAAATTCAAGCTGATCTGCAGACACAGGGTACAACAGTGTCAGTTCGCACTACCCGTCGCCATCTGAATGAAAAGGGACGCTATGGTAGGAGACCCAGGAGGACACCACTGCTGACAGAAAGGCATAAAAAAGCAAGACTAGAGTATGCCAAAACTTATGTGACAAAACCACAATCCTTCTGGGAGAACGTACTGTGGACAGATGAGACAAAAGTAGACCTTTTTGGTCAAGGACATCATGGCATTGTTTACAGAAAAAGAAATGAGGCATTCAAAGAAAAGAACACAGTCCCTACAGTCAAACATGGTGGAGGTTCAAAGATGTTTTGGGGTTGCTTTGCTGCTTCTGGCACTGGATGCCTTGACTGTGTGAACAGTATCATGAAATTTGATGATTACCAAAGAATTTTGGGGCGCAACGTAGTGGCCAGTGTCAGAAAGTTGCGTCTCCACCAGAGGTCATGGGTCTTCCAGCAGGACAATGACCCGAAACGCACTTCAAAAAGCACTCAGAAATGGTTACAAACAAAGCTCTGGAGAGTTCTGAAATGGCCAGCAATGAGTCCAGATCTGAATCCCATAGAACACCTGTGGAAAGATCTCAAAACAGCAGTTGGGAGAAGGCATCCTTCAAATCTGAAGGCCCTGGAGCAGTTTGCAAAAGAAGAGTGGTCCAAAATTCCAGTAGAGAGGTGTAAGAAACTCATTCATGGTTACAGGAAGTGATTGATTTCAGTTATTTTTTCCAAAGGGGGTGCTACCAAATATTAACTTAAGGGTGCCAATAATTTTAGCCAGTGCATTTTTGGGTTTCTGTGTGGGATTGTATCAGATTTGACTTTTCTTCTCTGTTTTTCTGTGTTGTTCCAACGCAAACCAAAGAAATGAACATGTGAGTACCAAAACATTTGCAACTGCAACAATTTTCTGAGAGAAGGGTTGCATTTTCTGACAGTATTGCAAGGGTGCCAATATTTTTGGCCATGACTGTATATGTTTTGCTTCTAAATAATGTCAGTATTCTGTGGCTTAAATTGCTTCTTAGTCTTTTCAAGTGGGTAAAACTGGTATCTTAGAGAAGACACATCTGAAAGTGATTGATTGTCCAGGCTTTCATTCAGTTTGACTAGCACATCCTTCTGTTAGCCCACATGGTCAGATTTGTATCAGGCAAAAAATATTTATGCTCTCTTTGTTTGGAGCTGATGGAAACCCATAATATCTTACTAGACAAATGAGCCACGGTCATCTTCCCAATCCTGATGTCTCCTCCTCTTTCATGCCTTGAAGAAGTGATCAAAAGTACATGCTTATTTTAAACTCATCACAATATCTTATCTGAATCCAAAGAATTGTAGCTTGAAGGATGAAACTATGGTTTCAGGTCCCTTTCTCAAGCCATAGTTCCAACAAATCCCTTTACCTTGAGTTTGGATATCAATTTTGTTAAAAATAAAGAAGTACTCCTAACTGACATAAAAGGGAAGGAGAGAGAAAGGGAAATGCATAAACCTGAGGCTTGCCAAAGCTTAGTCTGCTAGTCTGTCCATGTTTTCCTGTTATATTTAGTCCAGAATTGAACTGCTGTAAACAGTAAAAATAGGAGGTATTATATTTGGTAATGATTGCCTTTTGGGTTATGTGAAATTCTGAGACAGTTCCTTTAGAAAGAAAGGGAATGCTTCTGTCCATTTTTATTTTTCTATTTGTTGCTGATAGTTTGAATTTTAGCCAGACAGAGGCCAAGAGTGGCTCAGTCTGCTTCCAATAAAGTTCTCACCTTATTATGCTGCGTACCTGTGGATTGGCTTTAGAATGCAGTTCACTGTATCCATTCCTTATTATGGGCAACAATCTTCATTTTCAAGGGTACTCTGTGTCATAAGAATATGGCATGGAAGTGATCTTAAAGCTGTTCAACAGCTTTGCCAAGTTAGCAGAAGATTTAGCTTTCATTTTCACTGAATAACTGAAAATCCATACAGCAATGTACGCTGCAACTTGAGCTACATGCTTGATAGCAAAGTCAGAGAACTGTTATGAATAGAGATGGGATATTTGTATTTGTCTCCCAGTGGAGACAAATACAAATATTGCCACCAGAAGTGGCTGGGCCAATTGGACCCTTGCCCCAGAACCGGGTCATCCACTTACTGCTTCTGGCATGATACGCGGGGCTGTCATAGTTCATGCCATGCCAATCGCGGGAATAGGGCTTCCCTGCCTCCCTGCACTGCTGACCACTCAGCAGCTGAACAGGAAGACTCGTCATCCTGCCTCCTCACTGGATAGGTCAGCAGTGCAGGGAGGCAGGGAAGCCCTGGCTGGGCTACTTCAGCAATTGGCACGGCATGAACAACAACAGCCATGCACATTGTGCCTCTGGGCCTGATTCGGGGGGAGGGTCCAATCAACCAGCAGCCACAATGTACATAAACCACATATATACTGTAATTTTTAGTTCCAGTGACCAATACACTAGGATACCGTGTTTCCCCGAAAATAAGACAGGGTCTTATATTAATATTTGCTCCAAAAAAAGCATTAGGGCTTATTTTCAGGGGATGTTTTATTTTTTTCCATGTACAACAATCTACATTTATTCAAATACAGTCATGTCATCTTCTGATTGCTGCACAATGGTGGAGGGCAGGGTTTCACTTAACTGGGGCTTATTTTTGGGGAAGGGCTTATATTACGAGCATCCTGAAAAATCATACTAGGGCTTATTTTCAGGTTACGTCTTATTTTCAGGGAAACAGGGTAGATGCTTTAAAAAGTGACAAACCATGAAACGAGCAAAGTGGATTGGACTATATGCTCGGAGCTCATTGAGTCCTTATCCTGTCAGGACTTAACTCATGGACATTACTGACCTTACATATTATGGAGTTTTTCACCTGGACCTCTTCAATGACAAAATACACATTTGAATTGTGATATTGTTATATTGATATGTTACTGTGTTACATATATATATATAGCAGACTGATGATATTGATTGACACTGTATAGTTTCCATATGTATGTGGTTTATATACATTGTGTACTGAGAGTTTAGAATATATAGCTTTGTTAGCTTTTGCACTTGCTTTTGGAATCTGACATATATATGTTACTGTAGGCTGTATTACTGATTGTATGGAGCTTCTTTTTGGTTCTATTAGTTCAATTCCATACCTATCTTTTTTTTTTTTTTTTTTTTTTGTTATATGGTTGATGATGAGCCTGAGCCCTGCAACTCTAACCCTCTTACTTCTGCTGTCACACCCTCCTCTGGCTGTCCCACATCAGGTGGTCTGATCCCCCATCTGTGGTGGTGCATCTCTGCTGGCTACGAACCCGGGAGACTCACTCTCTCCAAAGCTCCCCTGAGTTGGTGTGTATTTATTAAAGGCTACATATTAAAACCACCATGAACAATTTGCCTACACATTAGAGATGTGATCTGCAGCATGTGCTCTGTGAAGGTCATATGAGAAGAAACACTCTGGGAGGTATCTTTTTAAATTTGGAAATCTGAAGATGCATAGAAACCTGTGAAATGGCTAAAGATAAATTTCCCTAGGGGTAAGGCTCTCTCTCAATGTTGCAAGGAGGACAGGCAGAAGTCCTATTTGCTTTTCATTTGCACTCATTTTGTGTAGTTGTAAATAAAACAAATATTAGAAAGGTATCTTAGGTCTCCAGTGCTCTCATTCAAATGAAACTAAGTAGAAATTAGAAACGTTACTTTCTTGATTCCAGTGCCCCAAACTCCCACAGCTATGATGGCCAGGGGGGATTCTGGGAGTTGTAGTTGTGACGTTTACCCACGTGGCCCCTGCTTGTTTTTCCCTCACAAAGGCGCACGTCGCGTTCTCTTCTCGCTGCCACCAGTGGATTACTTCAATCCACAATATAAATGACGTTTGTCAGAACACTTGTCTTGTGAACTGAAACAGAACTTATTTATTGAAGTGAAGCAGAATGAGTAATAACAGAAGTTTTTCAGATATTCAGTATACATAAGCAATTCATCAACAGTTCTCTCAGTACATAGTTCTTTTCGCTTGCAATATCATTACCACCCTCTCTACCTATTTTCCTAACCAGCTTTATCTCTCTAACACTCTCTCTCTGACTAACCAGTCCTATCTGACTCCTCCTTCTCCTGCCAAGCCTCATGTAGCTGCTGACTCCGCCTCTCCAGCCCTCTCATAGGTTCTTGCAAATTAGCCTATGAATATGAATGACATCAGTGACGTGGGCGGTCGCCATAGTAGTCCAGGACAATAACCCTTCCCACATCTGAAATCAGCCTTGTTGGGCTACCCTTGGAACTTCCAGGCTCCAATAAAGGGACATAAAGATGCTCATAGTGTAAAATGAAAATCATGTTCTGTTTTGGCTGGATTTTAGCAGGTTTGCTTGTTCCCAAATGGCTTCTGCCATTCTTGATTAAGCTGCTGAAGACAAAACTGAAGGAATAAAGGGTCAAGAAACAGGTCCTTTTTCTAAGTACGACTGGGAAAATCAGTTAAAAGTCACTTCCAGAATTACTCCCTGCTGAACCCTCTCAGGTTTCCCATTGATCTCAGGTTAACTGTTAAAGCAGTATTGCTGGTTTATAGTGTATTTAGTTCTAGCTGGATTTACCAGTTACATCTTAGACTTCAGGGCAAACATAGGGCCTGCTGCTTATTGAGATAGCAAGAGGTTTTCCCCATGAAAGTGGTAAAAAGCATATTGGTCCTACCTCACTTAGCAAGCATAACATCGGAGTTCAGATAAAATGAGCCAGCTGAACTAGTTTCACTACATCACACATGAACACATACTGCTAGTCCTGTGTCATACTGGGAGAACAGATGAGTCACAGATGACTTTTAAAGAGTGTTACCTATCTAATCTTGCTTCATTATGCAACCAGCTAGCCAGGCTGACAGAAGTGACCTTACTAATGAATAGTGGTTCCAATTTCATTCAATATTCATAACGGCTCTGAGTTCTTTTATGATTGGGAAGGTAAGGGAGATAAGGTAGAATTCCTTTGTTATCCCCAAGTGTTGATCAGAGAAAACAGAAGAGCTTTGCCACGCTCCACTTGTGATCTTAAAGGAAACACAAGTTGCTTGAATGGGAATCTTCCCTGTTGCAGCATATGGACACCTGGGGAGGAAGTGGGGCCTTTGGACTATTTATGGACTAGTTTAGAACCACAACCCAGAGATTCACCTCCCCTGATTTACAGATAAAAGAATGCAACAATTAAATTAAATCACGAAACTACAGACATAACAACCTTGCCTCTTCCAGGCCTTTATAAAAAGGGGCAGGGGGAAGCACATATGAGCTTTACAAACCAGCCTTATGCAGAATCTACCTGTGGATGAGCAATGTGTCCTTAAGGCCTGGAATAATTCCTGTAAAGGTTACTTCTGTCAGAGAGGGAAGGTGAACCTGGAACATAGCAAATGGGAATTAAGTCTGTCAAATTGAGCAGAAGCTGGAAGTGAGGAAGGCCCTATTCAGGCCTTCAGAATAGCCACCTTGGGTCCCCTCCCCACTTGAAAGGTGGCCCAGGAATTAAATTAAATAAATACATAAAATTGGATCTGCTCCTTTCTGTTAGCAATTTATCCTGATTACAGACTAATTCTATGCTTATTGTTTACACTGTCATGATGACTACAGAGCAAAACATTATTTTAAATTTAAATTTTAAAATTAATTTTTTTCAAACTAAAAGTGTTTTTAAAAATAACAGGTTGGTGAATGCCACTTGCAGAAGAGTGACTGTATCACAAAGTTGTTTGCCTTTCCTTTTCAGTGAGGCTCAAGTATATCGATTTAATGCCGCCCTCTCCCCAATTTTCCCTTGACTCACTGAAACAAATCTTAAAGAGCATTTATAGCCATGAAGGGCAGGACAGCCCACCTTCTGTTCTGATCCTGACAGCTGTCACAGTGTCCAAAATCCTCCTGCATAGTTATTCTAGCATCACACAAACAGCATACCTGCTGGCAGTGAATTTTGTCAAGTTAAGAAATCATCATAGAGATTATCTGTTGTCTGCTGAATCGTACAGCTCAATACACAACAGTTAATGTCTACAGAATTTTTTTAACTTGAGGATATTCATCTCCAGAAGTTACAAAGTTAATGTTTCATCAGCCAAATTACACAAGAGGATACCTGGATGGCATACTCTGGAGGAGGAAAAAATACTTCCCCCTCTCCATTATCAGTCAATCATCACTGCAAACCAAATAGTCTCAAAATAAAATTGAAACCAGGTATGTTTTTTCCAACTTGAACTATAGAGAATCTTCTAATACCAATCAGCACAAAGGTTGAAGGATCAAAAACATTCCTGTGAATTTCTAAGAAGAACTCTCAAAACAAAACAGTTGGGAAATAAAGAATATTGAAAAAAAGTTTTTAAGGGATCGATATGTGAAGAATGTGGGACTTAACCTATTCTATCTTGGGTTTGAGGTCTAGCAGTTGTTGGTTTGTGGCAGAACTAACTGGTTAGTTAGTTACCAGAGTGCTGATTGCGATACTGATCACTCCCTGGTGTGTAGTAGAGTAAAACTGCGAACAAAGAGATTGTATCAAACGAAAAAGGAAGGAAGACCACGTATTGACATCAGCAAGACTCGTGATCAAAGAAAAGTGGAGGAATTTGCCCAAGTGCTTGAGGAAACCCTTCCAGGCCCGGCTGATGGAAATGCACCTGAACGATGGGAACATTTCAAGAACGCTGTTTATAACACCACCTTGTCCACATTTGGCAAGAAGACCAAAAAGACGGCCGACTGGTTCGAAGGCCATTCTGAGGAGTTGATGCCAGCCATCGAGGATAAGAGGAGAACTCTAGCAGCATACAAAGCATGCCCTAGTGAGAACAACTTGCAGGCTTTTCGAGCTGCTCGTAGCCAAGCCCAACAGGCTGCCAGGAGATGTTCCAACGATTATTGGCTTCAGCTCTGCTCTCAGATACAGATAGCAGCGGACACAGGTAACATCAAAGGAATGTATAACAGTATCAAGCAGGCTTTAGGTCCAATACAGAAGAAATCTGCTCCCTTGAAGTCTGCTACAGGCGTGATCATCCAGGACCGAGCACAGCAGATGGACCGCTGGGTGCAGCACTACTCTGAGCTATATTCCAGAGAGAATGTAGTAACCGAAGAAGCATTAAATAACATTGAGTGCTTGCCTGTCTTGAAAGAGTTGGACAGCGAACCAACTTTAGCAGAAATAAAAGCGGCCTTGGATTCCCTCGCCTCCAGCAAGGCACCTAGAAAGGATAACATCCCTGTTGAAGTGCTGAAGTGCTGTAAAGAGATCATCACCACCGAACTGTATGAAGTCTTTCGTCTTTGCTGGAGCGAAGGTGGAGTACCACAGGACATGAAGGACGCAAACATCGTCACATTGTATAAGAACAAAGGAGACAGGGGTGACTGCAATAACTACCGTGGCATCTCTCTTCTCAGCGTTGTAGGGAAGCTGCTTGCCCGTGTTGTACTGAAGAGACTCCAGGTGCTTGCAGACAGAGTCTATCCAGAATCACAGTGTGGATTCCGAGCTAATAGATCCACCACTGACATGGTATTCTCCCTCAGACAGTTGCAGGAGAAATGTAGGGAACAACAACAGCCACTCTTTGTGGCCTTCATAGATCTCACAAAGGCCTTTGATTTGGTTAGCAGCGATGGCCTTTTTAAAATACTTCCCAAGATTGGATGTCCACCTCGACTCCTTAACATCATCAGGTCCTTTCATGAGGGAATGAAGGGCACCGTAGTTTTTGATGGCTCAACATCAGATCCCTTTGACATCCGAAGCGGAGTGAAACAGGGCTGTGTCCTTGCGCCGACCCTGTTTGGGATCTTTTTTGCTGTCATGCTGAAGCATGCCTTTGGAACTGCAACAGAAGGTGTCTATCTCTGGACTAGATAAGATGGAAAGCTCTTTAATCTCTCTAGATTGAGAGCAAAGACCAAAGTCCAACTGAAATGCATGCGGGACTTCCTCTTCGCCGATGATGCAGCTGTTGTTGCCCATTCTGCTGAAGACCTCCAACAACTCATGAATCGTTTTAGCAAGGCCTGCCAAGACTTTGGACTAACAATCAGCCTGAAGAAAACACAAGTCATGGGCCAGGGTGTGGACTCACCTCCCTCTATTACCATCTCCACGCAAGAATTGGAGGTTGTTCATGAATTTGTGTACCTTGGCTCAACGATCTCTGACACTCTGACCCTAGATGTTGAGCTGGATAAACGCATTGGCAAAGCAGCTACCATGTTCTCTAGACTCACAAAGAGAGTATGGCTTAATAAGAAGCTGACGGCATATACCAAGATCCAGGTCTATAGAGCCTGTGTCCTGAGCACACTCCTGTACTGCAGTGAGTCCTGGACCCTTTGTGCACGGCAGGAGAGGAAGCTGAACACCTTTCATATGCGTTGTCTCCGACGCATTTTTGGTATCACCTGGCAGGACAAAGTTCCAAATAGAGTAGTCCTAGAACGAGCTGGAATTTTTAGCATGTATACATTACTGAAACAGTGACGTCTACGTTGGCTTGGGCATGTCGTGAGAATGGCTGATGGTCGGATTCCAAAAGATCTCCTGTATGGAGAATTAGTGCAGGGAAATCGCCCCAGAGGGAGACCACAGCTGCGATACAAGGAGATCTGCAAGCGGGATCTGAAGGCCTTAGGAATGGACCTCAACAGTTGGGAAACCCTGACATCGGAGCGTTCAGCCTGGAGGCAGGCGGTGCATCACGGCCTCTCCCAATTTGAAGAGACCCTTGTCCAGCAGGCCGAGGCAAAGAGGCAGTCCCGAAACCAGCAAAATCAGGGAGCTGGACAGGGGACAGATTGTATTTGTCTTCAGTGTGGAAGGGATTGTCACTCTCGAATTGGCCTTCTCAGCCACACTAGACGCTGTTCCAAGTCCTCCATACAGAGCACGTTACCATAGTCTCTCGAGACTGAATGATGCCTAACAACATGTGAAGAATGTGGGACTTAACCTATTCTATCTTGGGTTTGGGTTCTAGCAGTTGTTGGTTTGTGGCAGAACTAACTGGTTAGATGACATTCACACAAGAAGAACAACTGTGCTGTTCTGGGTCATTCTGAGAATCTAATTGCTAATTAGCTCCAGCTGCCTTTCCTTGGGAGCCATGCAACATTGCCAGTGTTCCTGAAGGCTCTGCTTGAATTGGGTTTGGACCGATTAATAGGTATCTTAATTGTTTGTAAAGACTAAATTATATAAGTAGGCAGGTGCAGAATTGGATTGAGTTTTGTGTTTCTGTATATTGGTTTGAGCTTCAGCTTCTGTAAGCTCAGGAACTCTGTCTATATGTCAAACCCCCCTCCTCCCAAAAATGTATGGTAGACAAAAGAGAAAGAAATACATGCTAATATTTGGTGCCTTGTTAATAACAGCTATCATAGCGCATAAGGGCACACCGAGGGATAGGTTAAGTACTTGTTATTGTCAGAAGAACAACCTTAGAAGTTCTCACTGTGTTTAGTTTGGCTTTCCAAGTGTGACTGCATAGGATTGATTTAGTGTCAAATTCTTCTGAAAAGGGTCAACAACAACAGCATTTTGTATCTCTTCCCCCCCCCCCCCGATTATTTTCCAACACATGTCTGAAGGGAAAGTCCTGAGTGGGCTTAACTAGAAATAGCCCTTGGTCCATTTTGTCTTATTTTGGGGGAGGGGAGGGGGTTCAAACTCCCATCTTAGTCTTGGGTGGCTTAACTCCTTTCCCCTTTGTTCTCGAGTACCTCTGTTCTGGAGTACCTCCCGCTGACTCTGCTCATTTGTTCAGAGTAGCTATTTTATTGAAAGCCTGAATGAGGGAGGGAGAGAGTGGGACAAAAGGAGGGCATATAAACATAGTCTAAATGTTATTATAAGGCTAAAGTAATTGTTTTATGGATTAAAATATTCTCCTGTGGATCACAACAATCCTAATGAATTCCGCCAAACCCTGTGGAATATAATGATCTTGGTTAATGTACAGTGGCTTACTACTACTGCTAATAATAATAATCACCCTTATTATCATCAGTTTAGAACTATAGAACTGGAAAGGATCCTATGGATCATTGAGTCCAGCCCCTGTCAAGAAGGCACACTGGGAAATTGAACTTCCAACCTTTGACTCCACAGCCAGATACCTAAACCACTTCTTGAACTTTAATAAATTTGTGAATGTTCTTCAATAGATATTTTACAGTTCAGAGTCCTCCTCCTCAAGTATTATTTAATGGTTGCATGCTCCCTTATTTCAGTACAGTGGTGCCTCGACTTACGAACTTACAGTAATTGGTTCCGGAACTCCGGTCGTAACTCGAAATGGTCGTAAGTCGAAGCACCATTTCCCATAGGAATGCATTGAAATGCAATTAATCCATTCCGGCCGAAGGAAAAAAAATCACCAACAAAACAAAACAAAAACAAAAACAACACTGCAAGACCCATCGGAAACGCGATTAATCCGTTCCTGCGGAAGGGAAGAAAAAAAAGAAAGCAAACAAACCGTGCAAGACCCTTCGGAAATGCAAAAAAAGCAAAGCAAAAAAGCAAACAAACCGTGCAAGACCCATCAGAAACGCGATTAATCCGTTCCGGCTGAAGGGAAAAAAGAAAAGCAAACAAACCGTGCAAGACCCTTCGGAAATGCAAAAAAAGCAAAGCAGAAAGCAAACAAACTGTGCAAGACCCTTCGGAAATGCAAAAAAAAGCAAAGCAGAAAGCAAACAAACTGTGCAAGACCCATCGGAAATGGGGGAAAAAAACCAAAAAACAAACAAACCCCGCAAGACCCATCACAGTATAGAAACATAATCCCACCACCCAGCCCAAAACCACACTGCAAAACCCACCCAGAACAGTTTTTAAAAAGTAGAAAGCAGCACCTTACCAGGCAGTCCGAAGCCTCCTCCGATCTCACACTCTCTAACTGCTGGGGCGAAAGAGCTACAAAGAAGCAGCCTCTTCACCACCAACGGTTAGCAATTTGAATTCCCCGCATTTTTCCCCTGCCCTTTTCGGGTTGTAACTCGAAGTTCCGGTTGGAAGTAGAAGCAAAATTTTGCGGCCGGAACTGGTCATAACTCGAAATGGTCGTATGTCAGGACATTTGTAAGTTGAGGCACCACTGTATATGGATTATGACTTGTTTTGCTTTATTTCTAAAATCTGTCTCTGCTTGTTTAAATTTTTCATTACATGGTTATCTCAAATAAGATATTATGTTGATAACTTAATTTAAATGAAAAACTGAACCTGTCTTGACTTGGCTGGAGTATTGAAAGCAGCATCTCAATCAGGTTACATTTGTATGAAGAAACCTTTGCAATTTTTTGGCTCATTTACTCAAAGGAAATTATATGGATAGCAGAATCTGTGCATCTAGGACTGAATCCCATTTTTTTCCCAGTTAAAGGAGACACACTGAATGAATGGGACTTGTTAAACCTATACATATGCAAGTCCCATTGACTGAATAGTTCCACATTAGCTGGGACCAACAATTGGATACAGGGCAACCATTTGTACACAAAGAGAGCCTGAGAGGTGGAGTTTGGAAAAAGTTCCTCTTTTACTTGGCTGAAGCTCCCCAAAATCTCCTGCAGTATGAGAGAGCAGAGGTAGCTAAAGCAGCATGCAGACATCTGCAGCAGTGCCTCCCAAACCTTATTACCCTTTCAGGCATGAATTGTACACATATTTAAGCAATTTAGTGGGGTTATATAGGACTGTATATAAAATAATGCAAAAATATATTTCTTTTGAGCTCTGCAAAGGAATATTACACGTTTCCTCTGCTAGATCAGATGCTGCCAAGTTATGTCGTTCTAAAATCTTGGATTATCTCAACCTGTAAAACAAAGGCTATACATAGAATCAGCCTTCTGTTCTGCGAACATGTTCTACAAACATGTTAAAGAGTTTTATTTAAAGGGCAAGGGATTTTTTCCCCAAAAGGGAACAGATGTCTACCAAAGTTTACTTCTATGACTGTAGTCTTGGGCATGCTGGTGGATGTAATCACTACTGGAATTCATGGAACTGAGCCCATTCATACAACCACTTGGGCGAGAAGTGACTGTTATGTTGTCCTCTCAGTTTGCCTGACAGCTGGTTGAAATGTAATGCTTGAGCAGTATGGGCACAAGTGTGGTGCTCATACGATTTCCCTCTCCTTTGTTCCTCTAGCATGGCTAAAATGAGACTGGATAGCCAGTTTCCTGTTTTATCCAAATCAGGACAAATTATTATTAGCTCGAACCAGAACAAAGTGTGACCCATGAGCCACATGTGGTGCCTGGCACCCCTGAGTGTCCTTTAAGCTGCAGGTAGTCCCCAGGCCCACAAATTTGGCCTCCCCAGTGTCCCTTTGCATTTCTGCAACTTAATTCTCTTCTTTTTATGGAAAAAGAGAGAGGTCGCTTTCAGCCTTTCAAGGGGAAATCGGGCAATTTCAACACACAGCCCACTCTGTTTTAGACATGGGGGGTTATATCAAGAAGAGTCACTTGGGTAAGAAGAGGAGGACTCCCTTTTCCACACAGAGACTTTATATTTCTAGGTTCTATCACTTTAAGCACCACTCTCTTAGTATTACTGACTTCCTTTGTAGGTGGAAGGACTTATCTGACAGATTCCTCCTCAGAGGAGGACATGCCTCCGCTGGAGAGTTCTGGATATGAACTATCTCATCTAAATGAAAAAGATATTTAAGAACCCACAAAGGTCAGACAAAATGAAAACCAGCCACCTTTTAATTAACTATAGCAGTACCAAAGAACACATTTCAACAGATGTAACTTAGCCATACAGGTACTATGATTTATTTTGCAATTTTCTGTGTGGTCACAAATACAATAATACACAACCATTCATTTTAAAAGGAGGAATATAAGTAACTCAATGGCTTATTATTTTGCATTTTCCCCTCTGTGTCAGCAAGCAAGCAAGAAACCCAGAGAATTAGCCCCAGTATTGATTTTTTCTATAACCAAGGCAGGGATGGGTCTGCACTATTTTTTACAGACCCAAATGCTGCTTTGTTTCAGCAAAGAGCCATCCATCCAAAATTTTTATCACTAGGTGTCAGTGTGGACTAGTTTATTTTACCCTTTTCTCAAAGGGGAAAACATACAGTATTTTCTATATTGGTTAGAAGGAAGACAGTGGTCCCACAAGTAAGATACCAGTGTACAGAAATAATCAATATCTTCTGAATTTTTGTAGTCTTCCAATCTACCTTCTCTAATTTAATTCATTTTGGATTATCCATACAATCATCCATTCAGAACACTTCCTCGCTGTCTTCTAAAGCAGACAAGCAACCATGGAAAGAATAATTTGCATGTATTAGTAATCTCCTCCAGCACAATTTTTTTATTATTATTATTACTATTTATTTATTTAATAACTTGGGATAGGGTATGGGATACAGAAGGTAAAGGGGAATGTAAGGGGGGAAAAAAGGGGGGGAGGAGAAACACAAAATATACTGACATGCAGTCTATTCATATTGCAATATCAAAATTCATACTTTCCGCTTTTCTACTATTCTCTGCCTTCCATATTTTAGTTCAAGTTTACATCCTAGTTTTGATCTATGTTATTCAAGCACTATCTGGTGACTCTAACCATTTATAAAATAAATCCCATCGTTCAGTTGCCTTTTGTATAGGACAGTCTTTCATCACTTCTGATAGAATGTCCATTTCTGCCGCTTCCCGTATCTTCTCCGTAAGTTCCTCTTGTTTCTGTATCACCGTACTTTTCCAATTTTTGGCATAAAGAATTCTGGCTGCTGTGACTATATATATAACTAAGCACTTCTTTGCCTTATGTATATTATCTGGTATCATACTCAATAGAAACAGTTCTGGAGTTAGTGGAACCTTACAAAGCAATATTTTTGTAACAAAGTATGCACTCCTCCAGCACAATTTTTGAACTTCCTTCACAATTTGTGTATAAAACTGAATATGAATTAAAACGGGCTAAAATAGCATAAATAAAATGTAGGCTGGATCTTTATTCTTTGAGTCATCTAAAGGGGAGACAATTTCCATGAACTACCCCAACATCCTTAGCCTTTGCACCACTTCCCACACCATTCCCGAAAGATCCCCTACTCCCCAGAAACAGAAGGGGGAGAGCAGTGCATCATCAATGAGAGGAAAGAAGCAGGAAAGCTCCACTCCTTTCCTTCAGCACTAACAAAAGGTGGTCCAGTAAAATGTATCATCTCACTATTTTGTACTTCTCAAATACCCTGTTGAAAGTAGTACTTGGACTCAGTATTTGCCTTAAAGGGTTGGGTGTGGAATTCCAAGTTCAAATTCCTGCTCAGTCAGAAAGCACACCAGATGGATTAAAGTTAAGCATTCATATAACCTACCTTGCATGGTTGATGTAAGAACAAATGAGATAAATATGCACAGAAACTCCCCCCACAACTTTGTTAACATAGGATAGAAAAACATCTCCCCCCCCCCTACACCCTTTCCCAGGTATTCTATCTTCCTCCTATTTGGTGGTTTGCCCTTTCTCTCTCCCCCGCCTCCACCCATCTCAACTCAAACTGTAAATTGGGGCAGGGGCTGATAGGTTGCTTCACCAGATGCCACATACACTGATAGAAGAGCATTTTAGCACACATTTGGCATGTTGAATAAATTATGCCACACATAATTTTAAACATATCTACCTGCAATAGTTATCCCATAATCCAAATCCCAGTCATATAGTCCTTGCTATGTGAGCCAGGAAGAAAACCAAGACTGCATAGTGAAACTGTGATGTATGCAGGAATATGGGTGATCTCCAAAAAGCTTTAATCTCCTCTGTTCACCAGAAAACTATCCAATGTCTCATCTGGCAAAATATATAGCACATTTTCTAAATATTCCTCTTTAGCAATGGAAATCAGAAACTTTACACAAGGAGAGTTCAGATTATCAGAAAGTTGGGTTCATGCTTTTAAAAAAAACAGAACTTGTCCATGACCTGTGCTGAATTCACAGCTTGGAAAAAGCTTGTTGGGGCTTCTGGGAATTGTAGACCAAAAAATATAACTCTCCCAAACCAATTTAATCAATCCTTAAAACATTTTCCTTTCTTTTTCTGTAACCAGCCCCATAAATAAAGTCTGTTTAAGGTCACACTAAGGTAAACACTCTCCAGTCTTTAAGCTTAGTTTGTTGTGATATGAGTTTCTATGGCTGAGTGGAGATTCAAACCCAGGTCTCCTGAATCCTAATCTGTCACTCTATCCAGTGTATCACATTGGGTATCCCTGTAGATTTAGTACCTATACATAAAATAATGAAAGCAAGGTGCCAACGAAACAGCAAACTAGTATGTGTATACTGCTCAAGTCTTATGCCATTATAATGTCTTATATTGTATCGACTAGAGGGAAGAAAATAGACAGAATTAGTGAAGAAACAGATTTATTGGCATGTGTGAGCTGGTGGATATGCACTGGATACACATTTATCCTTTTTTAAAATAGCGGTGTTGATTGGAAATTTCTGGATTGATCTGTTCATCTCTTTGATCTCCAACCCATTTTACTGAAGGTGAACATTTTGGCTCACACTGTCAAAGAGACCTACATACATTGCAATTAGGAGCTTCCTGCACCAATTTATGTGCATTTGACCGTTCCCAGCTGCATTCTCTGCACTGCATCAGAGTGCTGTTATCAACCACAACTAAAAGGAAAGACAGTTATAGTGCTCAGCCCTAGTAACTGTCATCTGAATTAGCTGAGGTATATGAGAGAAATTTGCAAGTGTGGCTTTGTCACTTTTCAGGACAGGGGAATTGGTACTAAATGCATTAAGAAGTTTTCTCTAAGTTTTGATCTATTACTATATTTCTAACTGTTACGATTATTACCTAATAATTGCATCTTAGAAAAAACTGGCATACCAGAAGTAAAATTGAACAAGCTGCTGTGATCAAAAGGCACATGAACAGTTATCTATAATTCCTAATAGTATGTTTACCAAATAACTTGCCAGCAACAGAGGAGTTGAACAAAATGGACAAACGTATGTTCAGTATGGGAATGCAGAATTTTCTTTTGGATTCCAAGACAGGAATGGAATTAACATTCAGCATTTTAATAATGCTTTAATAAATAATCTTATTGGTTTTGTTAATATACTTCTTTTTCAACACTTCCATTTAATTTCAGCTATTTTAATGGATTTCTGTACCCTAATCTAAAATGTATATATAATTTGAGGTAATAAAATTTTGAGTTAATTGAGTCATATCTATACCAGCAGACCACTCATATACTCATATTATGCTAGAACTGGAATTAGATCAACAAAACGACTGTTGTGTCTTATCCATGCTCAGTCTGAGAGAAGAAGAAGAAAACACACAAAGTAGAAAGTAAAATACTCAGTAGAAACAGTAAATATGCTCACAGCATCCTTAGAAACACATTACTATCATCTGATCAGGGAGAGTGCTAGCTATGATGTCCATATGTTGGCATGCATGGAGGAAATGCTAAAATTATAGTGAGATAATGGCCTAACATGTGCAACTGAATCATTAATAGGTGGAA
Source organism: Intellagama lesueurii (assembly GCA_037013535.1). Classification (NCBI taxonomy): domain Eukaryota; kingdom Metazoa; phylum Chordata; class Lepidosauria; order Squamata; family Agamidae; genus Intellagama; species Intellagama lesueurii. The sequence goes on from JBAJHW010000006.1 coordinate 77,888,588, forward strand.
ATACAATTAGCCGGATGAGACAGCACACCATTGGAAACAAGGGTGGACAAAATACATTCCCTGGGCATTTTTGCATTTCTAGCACTCCTGGGCTCACCTAGCCTCTCCCCATGCAAAAGACTTTTTTGCTCAAAAATCCCTCTAGCCTTTGGTGGGGGACAATTTTGCTATGTTGTGAGCCATCCTACAGCACCCCTAGGCCCTCCAAGGCTCCATTATTATTATTATTATTTTGTAAAAAAACTTTGGCCACTAGATTCTGTGGAGTGAATTTTTCCATTAATTGTCCCCTTTAAAATTTAAAACCATCCCGCCCCTCCAGTTTATAAAAAATAATTCTATCAACTTCTTCAGCCAGAACTGCAGTTGATCTTTAAGAAGGCAAAAATCATGACTACAGAAGAGCTACACAACTTTAATGTTGAAAAAGAATAAATTGAGATAGTGAAAGATTTTGTATACCTTGGTTTAATCATCAATCCAAATGGAGACTGCAACCAAGAAATAAGAAAGAGTTCTGGAAGAGCTGCAATTAAGGAATTAGACAATATCATCAAGTGTAAAGATATGTCATTGGAGACCTGTGCCAAGATTGTCCACACTCGCATTCTCAATCACCATGAATGGGTGTGAAAGTTGGAAAGTAAAGGAAGCTGATAGGAAGACATTTGATTAATGTAAAATATGGTGCTGGAGGAGAAGAGTTTTGTGGAGACCCTGGACAGCCAGAAAAATAAGCAAGTGACTCCTAGATCAAATGAAGCCTGAACTATCTCTGGAGGCAAAAATGATGAAACTGAGGCTGTCCTACTTTGGGCACATAATGAGAAGGTACGATTCTTGGGAAAAGTCAAGGGAAAGGTAGAAGGCAGCAGGAAAAGGGGAAGACCAAATATGAGATGGATTGACTCCAAAAAGGAATCCACAAACTTGAGTTTACAAGGGCTGATCAGGGTTTTTGAGGAGATGACATTTTGGAGATCTCTCTTTCATAGGATCCCTATAGACTGGAGGCAATTTGACAGCACACAACAACCATTTTTTAAAGTGTTCATTATACAAACATCTTGGCAGTCAGCAGCATGATTAACTCTTACTAGATAAAACATGTGACTATCTTTAAAGTACAAAGAACACTGTTTCACTAAGTGTCTGGCTCTTCCTGAATCAGTCTATAGTTGTGAGGCTAGAGCTTTGTCAAAGGAAATACCTTTTGTTTATATACAAAACTGTAAAGTAACTTGTGTGTGCATGAACTACTTTTTCTCTTTATATACAGTACACTAAAAGGCCTTGGACTTTATTTAAGCCACTGTCATTTATTGATGTATCTCTCAGATATCCCTCTGTAATTCCTTATTTCTGCAACAGCTGCTTTGAGATCAGTTATACAGTATAATGGGAGGTTGTAGTGTTCTGAAACAGAATTTTATGCACTTCTATTTCCGAAGTCAGATTTCCATCCACTATTCTTTTGTATATAGATTGCCCTATGTAGAATGCAGAGTGGCACTGTTGGCAACAGATGGCATAGATCACATTAGCAAATGAACAAGGAACATTAAGTCACATTAGCTTCATAAAAAAATATTGTAATGGGAACACATCAGTAGCCTACTCCTATCCTCTTTGGCCTGCTACTACTTGCACAAAGAATAGACTCTCCTGGAGGCAAGTGATTTCACTATGAACAGGTTTTCCACTTGTTGCAGATATTAGATGCAAATAATATTGCAGGGTTTTATTTTCTTCTTCATGAATTACAAGAGGTACAATTTGGGGCACTACCAAAGGCCACAAGAAAAATGCAACCATTTACCCTTTTCTGCTTCAGGACATACTTTGGGTGAAAACAGCTAGAACTGAAATATCCTTTGTCATAAAAACGTATCTATAAAGACTTATTCAATTACCATGTCTCAGAGGATTTGGGTAAAATTCTAATTCATCTAAATGCTGTGGAAGAGCATGAAAGACACCCACACAATTTCTTTCAAAAGCAGACTTGTGCAAAACAGCAATGCACCCACTTCATGAGTGCTGCTGTTTCCAATCCGGGGGATGTAATCTGGATTTTTCAATACAGTTAGCTAATATGAAAGAGCAGCCTTTAATTTTTAATTAACTTGTGCAACAGCTTCCGCCGTGACTCAAACACACATTATCAAGACGTAAAAAAATGAAATGTCATACTCACCCTGAGTACAACATTTCTTCAGAGACACTAACAGTGCAGTCCTGTCTATGTTTATTTCAGGAGTAAGTACCAATCAATTAAAAATAGCTTGTTTGCAGGTAAGCATACAGCACTGCAGGCCATGCAAATGCTATCTTCTGGCCAGCTGCCCAATCATGTGCATTGTTGACTATTCCCTCACGCCATCACTAGGACAGATGACAGCTCTGTGACTGAGCTTTAGTATGGTGGAAAGTCTTTTATTTCCTTTTGTTAATTTAGACAATTCTGTATCTTATATCCCACTAAGCAATCTATCAAAAGATGCGAGATCCATCATGACAGAAACAAAAGGTCAATTGTTTTTTTGAGATGGACATTTATATAGTTACAGGCATTCTGCTGTATTTATCGCTTATATTTCAGTATGTGGACATGGGAAACAGAACACGAGAAATATTTTTTTTCTTACTATTTAAAGATGCATGCAAGACTGAGGAGGCAAGCAAAACAATGCTTGTCCACAAAAGTTAATACAGCAGGAGACACTCAAAACTTTTCTTCTGCTAGGATTTACTGCAGGAATAGAAGTGAGATAGACCTAACTGATCTTAGGTACCTTTACTTGGAAAAGTTGCAATTTTCCTGGTTGTTAGAACAGATAAATCTGAAAGTTCTGCACTATGTTTTACATGTAGACAAGGACTCACTAGGGCACACTCTCACATAGAACCTGATTTGTGAGTTGTTCTCATCAAACATGTACAGATCGCATTTTCCTCTCTTCTGAATAAGCCTTTCTACACAGCAGGTACTGGTGTTTCTACCGTGCTTGACCCCAGACATGCTGCTGCCTGAGGCTATAAACCTCTTGCTCCATGTACAAAAGCCAACTAGACTGACAGGTTAATCTTTCTTTCAAGGCCAGTAATGGAAAAGCATACTCTACCACACCTGAAGGCAGCGAACTAGTTTAGGGGGTATGGACCAAGCCATAAAAACAAGACATCTCACCTCTGATACTTTCCACCCTCTTCTTACCAGCTGAAGTATCTACCCCACTCAGTCTAAAAACCATTGGTTCCCAAACAGCAGTGGGAAAGGGAAGTAATTTCAAGAGGATCACAAGATTTTGAGATATTAAGAAAGATGTCTTTATTAGCTTAAACACATTTCTGTGTTACTGTTACTAGAATTTAGGATTTCTGAAGCAAAATAATTTGTGCTTATTATATATTAAAAACGGTGAGCTTTTTGCTTGATTCTGAACTACAACTATATACATTAGAAAGGGATTAAACTATAGTAGAGGAGACGTGAGGAACCATGAGGGTTTCTAAAATAAGGCTGTGTTGTCAAAAATTTGGGAATTTTTGGTATAAACCAAAGCACACCTTGGTTTAAAGTGCCCAGAGTAGGAGTCCCAAGCAGGCTTGAACCCTGTCCCCTATTTTTTTCCCTTTTTTTTTTTTACATGTATCAGTATGTTTATACTACACATGGTTATCTCACTGTTCCCTTCAACTAGTTCTGGCTGAGCTATAGCGTTAAGCCGCCCAAGGTTATCCTGTGAGATTTATAGAGGACTTAAAGCCGACACAAATCCCGAAGTGGCTTAAAACAACATTCTGCCCCGGCCCTTTTCGGCGTCTGAAAAAAGCCGTGGTCACGAGGAATTTGAACTCGACCAGATTCAAGAGTTCGTTCACCGACTAGACCACCTTCTCTCACACACTTATAGCGCTTTACGTCTCAGCAGCACTTGCAAACCGGCAGCCCGCTTTGGAAAAGTCACCCCCTTTTCATTCCTTCCCTGCTTGGTCGAACTTGAGCTAGAAAAGCACGTCCTCAGGACAACTGTGTGTGTATATGTATACACGGCGCTCCGCCGGTTGAATGTCGGCCTGACAGGCAAACTCTTAAAGGTATGAGGGGAAGGGAGGGGAGAGAAGATAGCGCGAGCTCTGCCTCCGTCGCGTGGCCGAGGCCCTGCGCGGTCTAGTTTGTCCTATACAGAAAGGGGTGGCGACTGTTACCTACAGGAAGGCTCTCAGCGCGCGCGAGGGGGCGGAGCCGGCGGCGGCGGCAGCAACAGCAGCAGTTCCCACAGCCTGTCTCAACCTCCTCCTCCCTCCATGATGGCGACACGGAGGTAGAGAGAAAGGGAAAGAAAGAGGAGCGACTGCGCAGAGGTGCCGCCCCCCTCGCCTCACGCTTGAGTGAGCGCGGGGGAAGCGGGCCGGGGCGAAGCGGGCGGCCTCGACGACTTTCTCGGCTCGTTCAGGTCGCGGAGAAGGATGGCGGCGAGAGCCGCGCTGAGCCCTCGGGCAAAGGCAGGAGCTAGAGCCGCCCGACCGACCCCGTCCCCGCGAGCGGCGGTAGTTGCCGAAACCTGCCCCGTCGCTGCTTCAGGGCTCTCGCCACGGTGGAGGCACCGCCGCAGCCCCGGGGCCGCCAGCTGAAGCGCCGCTCCCTCCCCTCAACCCGCCCGGGGACGCGGACTGGAAGGGCGAGCAGGCGTTCCGCTCTCCCCGCCCCGCCGGCGACGGCTCCCACGGAGAGCAGCGGCAGAGCTTGAGAGGAACCCCACAGGAGGAGGAGGAGGAGGAAGAAGAGGCGGCGACGGAGGAGGAGGAGAAGGGCCATGGGTGCGAAACAGAGCGGCCCGGCCGCCGCCAATGGCCGAACCCGGGCATATTCCGGCGGGGACTTGCCTTCCAGCAGTGGCGGCGGCGCTAACGGGCGGCCGACAGGTGGAGCGGGAAGGTACACGCACCTGGCCCCAGGAGGGCCCCACGCGGCCCCCGGAGGCTCGGCTGGTGGGGCCGGAACGGCGGCGGCGGCGGGAGCAGGGGCTCCTCCTGTGGCGGCGCCTCGGAGCAGGTCTCTGGGTGGGCCGGCCGCGTCTGGGACTCGAGCCGCCCATTCTGCCTTCAGTATCCCCAACAGCAGCGGCCTCTATGGCTCCCAGGACTCGGTCAACAGCACCCCCGAGGAAGGGGGGCGGGAACGGGCCGCGGCCGGAGGCGGCGCAGGGCATGGCGGCGGCGGCCCCCGACTAGTCATCGGATCGCTGCCTGCTCACCTTTCGCCTCACCTGTTCGGAGGTAAAAGTACTTGCCACACGTGGACCCCAGGGGTGTGTGGGTGTGGAGAGTCTAGAGGGAGAGAGGAAACCTCGGTTATCTCTTACAAGATGAAGATCGGGAGAAGAAAACGGGGGACTGACCCTTTCAAGGCGTCGGTGTGTGTGTGCGTGTGCGTTGCGTGTGTATGTACGTATGTCGCTCTGGCTGTCCGGAACGGACTTAAATCTTTCTGTTGCGACTGTTAGCCTTCCTTGTAAAACACCCGTAACCGTCGCCTTCCATGGATATGTGAGTAGTCAGAGAAATGACAAATCCCCGTGGCAGAGAATAACAAGGTTTTTCTGTTGGGGGGAGTGAGGTTGCCCCACGCGGTTCAGTAGTGAGCCACACCGACTTCACTGAGCCTTACTTCCCGTTAAGTGTGACTGCAGTTACTGTTTAGCCAAAGAGCACAGCTCTCTCCATGTCTACCCAGAGGTTATTTCCTTTGCCTCTCACAGGACTTATTAGGATTTGTGTTTTAAGGTTGCAGTGCTGTGTTCTAAGTGCCATTGAACACAGTGGAAACGTCTTCCAAATAGACCGGCTTTGTGCTTCTAAAAATATACCTATTATACTTAAGTAAAAATATGTAATACCTTAAGTGTCATACGTTTGTTTTGCTAAAATCTGTTCTTAGATGTGGAATATAGTGGGCTATTGCAGAGTTCGGTAATAAGTGTTTTGCTTAGTAGTCTTATACATGTCAGGTCAAGGATTCTGATGCCTGAATATCTCCCCAGATGTTCTGCGGAACTTTATAGATCTCTAGGGAAAAATCAAAAGCCTGTGTTCATCACAGCTGGCATTTATCCCAATTAAGAGTTAATTCCAAAATGAAACCAGATAATCATTTCCAGTCATATCAAAATTCATCTGGATGTCAAGGCTTTTCACTGTTGTAGTAGTTCTAGGCAACATCAACTTGTCCTATTCTACAAGCTTAATTTCTACATTGCTTTTGTGTTCCAAAAGCACAAAAATGCTTCAAAAAGTAACATGTCAAAGTGTATTAAAACCATTCATACAGTTATAAGAAAAACTGTGGGCACAAATTCTTAAAAAATACATCCTTGAAACTTGTGAAAAGCTGCAGGTGTGATTACCATAAGCTTTTAGCTATAAAAGTTACAGACAAGAACTTAAAACATATTATAATTATGTCTCAAAATTGCAGTTGCTTACATTCTAAAAATACAAAAGCTTATAACCTAAAATGGCACCTTGAGAAACAGAGAATACAATTCTTAAGTTATCAAAGTTGCTAAAATTAAAAATCTATTAAAGTAAAATATATTAGTTACCCTTTGAAGACTTGGTTCTTCAGGTAGGCCTTCCCCCCTTCCATCACTTAGTTCCCTGTGTTTTCCCATCTTGGACTTATTTCTCTTTTTTGTTTGGATATTGTCTGTTTTAATTCTTGTTTTATATTGCTTGGACTGTAAGCCGCCCAGAGTAGATTCGTTTGAATCTAGATCGGCGGGGTAAAAGCCAAATAAATAAATAAATATAGACACACATGAAAATTATTCTTGGTGCTCATCCAGCAAAGCAGTTTCAATATATGGCTGGAAATTAATGTTGGTGTCCAGTGTGTGTGGTTGTGTTGTCTTACAATAATGAGTTGGATGTTGAATGTCTGCTTTCATTCTGGAATTAACCCTTAACTGGGATAAATGGCAGCTGTGCCAACTTCTGTTTTCCCCCCTGGAGTTTGTAGGGCTCTTGGGGAGATGTTCAGGTGTTAGAATCCCTGACTGACATTTATGGTGAGTCAACCAGGAGCTCAGATAATCAGGAGAACCAAAAGATTTATATACCTAGTTTCTGGGCCTGACATTTATATGTGGCAGTGATTAAAAATACTGGTGGAATCACCAAATGAATGTGCACAGCTGCCTGTAGTTTCTTTCTAGAGGAGTGGGTCTCCAGATGTTCTTGAACTGCAACTCCCGGAATCTTTCACCAGTAACTGTGGTGGCCAGAATTTCTGGAAGTTGTAGTCCAAGAACATCTGGAGACCCATGGTTGGAACTACTGGTCTAGAGCAATAGTAGATTTGCTTTTAAAACTAGGAATGCCAACTACTTCTTTGTTGCTAAGGTAAGCTATGGAATATTGAAACTTTTTACATTGCTCTTATTTATCGTAAGTTTCATGTTCAGTGCATTATTACTAGGGTGGTTGGACTGGATTGCACCTCTTTTTTCATGAATTCTTGCTTTTTATTATGACTTTTCTAGAAACAATGAGAAAAATAGCATTTTCCCACATTTGGAAACTATGGGTATGCTTCTCACATATTGCCTAGTATTGTCTTCTGTTTACTGGTTGTGTGTTAAAAATACACTTAGAACAGGAATTGAAAAAATGAAATGCAAGTGTCAGCTTTATAATCTTAAAACTTGTAGCTTCAGCAGTTGTTTAACCATCTTTCTGTAAATTTGTTTGCCTACTACTTACATAATTAGGACTTAATTGGATAATGTATTTGGGTAGCCATACAGTTTATTTAAAACTGTCCAAAGTCTCTATTTAGATCCTGGCTTAGAAAATAAAAGTAGCTTGTTCCTATTTTTAAGTTGCTGAATTGCTCACTCTGGGAATACTTTTTGAATTCTGTAGAAATTTACTGCAGCTGTTCATAATTTTGTTTCAGAGGCAAAAATATTCAGAAAGATCAAGGATAGTTATGCTAGCAAATATAAAATTTTAAAGCCCTGAACTATGAATTGCATGAAGGCTATGCCTTCAAAATGGTGTGAAACTGAAGACAGTCAAGGAGGAAAGCTAACATTTTACCAGTGTTTGTTTACAATTTTTTAGTGCAGTATTTATTTGATCCTTTTTAGTATTTGTATACTTACTGGTTTTAGCTTCTAATATTGTCTTTTAATGATGTAAACTGCCTTGTGTCCTTTTTAAGAGAAAGGTGGGATAAAACTATTTTAAATAAAAATTTAACCACATGTATATTTACTTGGAAGTATGTCCAGCTGAATTAAATATTTGCCTCATTAAGTGTAAGTTGAGATAAAATTTCATCCCTAATCAAACACAGTTTCTTAAAATGCAGTGAGCAATTTGTGAAATGAATCCAGTACTAAGGATGGTCCAAAAGGCTGTTCTTAGTTCTGATTTCTCAAAGGAATAGGTTTAATTTTGTGTCAGGCTTGTTTGACAGTATTTCATCTAGCCTGGAGATGGGCAACGTGACCATTAGAGCCATGTTTGGTTAACTTCTTTGCTGTTACTGGTGCTTGTTCATCCATGGTTGGCCTCTGAAATGAAAGCTGAGCATTCCTTTGAAAACTGTGGGAGCCTTGAGGTGAGTGGTGGCAAGTAGATCTGGTTAAATCAGCATTGTGATTATGCTTTAGAAAATACTCAGACTGTGATCCTATTTTCAAGAATCTATTCAGTAAGAGAGGACATGTAACCAGCAAGGCAGTTGATTTATTTCTTGATGAATCAGTAATATGCAGTATGTGTTAGTAATTTTGTTCTGTACAGTGTTTCTTTGCAGTGAAACCAGTTTAGTGTTGTTTATATCAGTAGCCACTGCCTAGTCCCTGTATGAGAAGACTGAGTGAAAAAAAAGTAAGATTCTTGCTCAGATGCTTTTTTATTGTTTAGCTAAACTTTTTACAGTTCTCAAGTGAACTAGACCACTTTGAAGAAGAATGGAAATTTGCTTTCCCTGATATTATTTCAATATAGATAGCTAGATGAACTTTATTATGGTTAATGGCCAATGTTTTAAATATAAATAAACCATAAATATATAAAATAAATTATTCCAAGAACTTACATTACTATCACCCTTTAATATAATTTTAAAAAAAAGTTTGATAAAAAAAAGGAACAGGGTTGTTCAAAAGGTAGGTCAGACAGAGGCTCCTCTCAGCATGTGTAGACAATGTACACGTGACATACTTCCCTAGAAGTAAACATCTTCTAGATTGCTATGTGGATTGTATCTGTGCCACAGGCATGTCTATAATGTTTGTGAAACTCTTTGTCTTTGTTACTTTGTATCCAGTGCACATTGCCATTGTACAGTTGCTCATATTTGAAGTATGTGCCTCCACTTACGTAAGTGCCTCCACTTACGACCATAATCCGTTCCAGAAGATGGACGTAATTCGAAATGGTCGTAAATCGAAGCACCATTTCCCATACGAATGCAATTAATCCGTTCTGGCCGAAGAAAAAAAATCACACACACAAAAAATCACTGCAAAACTCATTGGAAACGCGATTAATCCCTTAAGGCCGAAGGGGGGGGGGGGGGAAGAAAAGCAATCAAGCGTGCAAGACCCATTGGAAATGCACAAAAAACAAATGGAGCAGATCGGAAATGCACAGAGAACAAAGGGGGCAGGTTGGAAATGCAAAGAAAACAAAGGAAAAAGCAAGGGAAGCATGCAGGATCCATCAGAAATGGGGAACCCCCCAAAAAAGCAACCAAACCCCCCAAGACCCATCGGAAATGGGGGGGAAAAAGCCAAAAAAACAAACAAACCCCCCAAGACCCATCGGAAATGGGAAAAAACACTCCAAAAAGCAACAAAACCCCCCAAGACCCATAGGAAATGGGGGAAAAAAAACCCAAAAAACAAACAACCCCCCAAGACCCATCACAGCACAGAAACATAACCCCCCCAGCTCAAAACCATGCTGCAAAAACACCCAGAACAGTTTTTAAAAAGCAGAAAACAGCACCTTACCTTACAAGGCAGCCCGAAGCCTCCCTGCAAACACACACACACGCTCTCAGAAGCAGAAGGAGGCAGTCCCAAGCCTCCTCCAACAACGCACACTCTCTAACTGCTGGGGCGAAAGAGCTACAAAGAAGCAGCCTCGTTGCCACCTACAGTTAGCAATTTGAATTTCCCACCTTTTTCCCCTGCCTTTTTCTGTTCGTAAGTGGAAGCTCCGGTCGCAAGTAGAAGCAAAATTTTGCGGCCGGAGCTGGTCGTAACTCAAAATGGTCGTAAGTAGGGACGTTCGTAAGTCGAGGCACCACTGTAGAATTGGGTTTGAGAGATATGATGGCTGTGGCGTTCACCCTAAGTTATGCATTATTCATAAGTTGTATGTTGGTGTGTTTGGGAGGCGGGGCCGGAGGGAGTGCTGGAGGGCGGAGCCTGGAGGGTGGGAGGAGGAAGGAGGGATTAGAAACGGAAGGACTACATGATCATATGCTGGTGGCATCATTTTAAAATAAACTTGTTCATTTTGTTAACATTATACAACGCCTGGAAATCCAGTGGTTCCACTGGTTGGTGGCAGCAGAACCGAGAAGCAGCGGAGTGCTAGTCAACAGTCGGTGAAAAGGCCGGGGGCTAGCACTGAGACCATTACACTGGCAGTGTTCCTAATTCAAGATAAGACTGAACTTTGTATTTAGAGTCAATTTAAATAATACTGTTTTCACATGAATGCTGTGAGAAAAACACTTCCTTGTAGTGGTCAGAGGAATACTCTTTAATTTGTCTGTTAACAACCTGCATGGAATCTGTGTGTGTTGCTACCAGCTTTTAAATAGGCCTCTTCCAACTAAGTTATTCTGTGGTTCTATATTTGGATTCCTGCGCTGAGCAGGGGGATGGACTTGATGGCCTTATAGGCTTTTTCTAGCTCAGTGATTCTATGATTCTGTATAATAGCCTGGTGAAGGAAGAATTAAACACTACCACTGTGAGGGGTGGACAGTATGGCTGTCCAGATGTTGTTGGACTGCTACTTGCAGCATCCATAGCCAATATAGTCAGTGGCAAGGAGTGTTGTGATCTTCAGCCCAGAAGTATCTGGAGAGCTGCAGTCTGCCCACCCTGCTTTATGAAAAACGATGGAGACTGGCTATTCAGTAGTTGTGGTTATCAGTTTGGGGCCAGTCATATTGAATTGGGCTGTTAAGCCATCTGTGAAGAGAGTCAGAAATGTTGTGCATGTTGAGTAATGTCCATGTGAGTAAATCCTGACCGAGTAAGGCTTACAAGTCAGTTATAATTGAACTCTTTTCATTCCAAGAATTTATGAGATCCATTTAATTTTTTGATATTAAAATCAAGCAATACTTGTGATGTTGTATGATGGTACTATGAAAGAGTCCTAATGAAAACAAAATACCTGTAACACTTTATTTTAATGTAATTCTTTAGCTAGCCAGCTCTCAGGATAATTTTACAAAAGAAGAAAATAGAAAGTGTAAATAATAATCAGAAAAAATGAGCAAAACAGTGACAGTAAAACCAGCAGAAAGCAATAAAAGATCAGTCTTCCCACAAAGCTGCAGCACCAGGAGGGAAGAAAAGCAGGGCTTCTCAGATCAGTTCCTTAACTGTTTCCAGTCGGTCATTATGCATTACTTTTAACTACATATCTTTAAGAACGGGGGGGGGGGGGGTTGTCAGTTTACTTGTTTTCATCTTCCTTTTTCATTCATCTTATGTGCTGTGTAGCTTAGATTGTAAACCTGTGGATAGGGACTGTCTTGGTTTGTTTTTATATAAGCTGCTCTCGAGTAATTTTTGCATGAACAATAGATTAATGAACAAGTTGTTCATTCAGGGAAACCTTAGAATAGTGGTTTGTTTGTTTGTTTGTTTGTTTTTGTGTGTGTGTGTTAGGCAAGCTTTGCTGGGAGAGGCATATTTATGTGACACAGACACAGTAAAGACTGTTGCTTTCAGCCTCACTTTAGAAGGTAAGTGATAAAAAGGGCTGTATGTAAAGTGTAGTGCTCAAACTATTTCCACATCAGTTGCACTTGCCAGACAGTTCCAAGGTTGCTGAAGGATCTTCTTTACCAACCATTTGGTAAAGTGTTCGGTTTGGCATTGAGCATTGATTGAAAACAGGTTGTGGTCTGATGGATGATCTAGTGCCTACTGTTTGATGGGATTGGTGCAAAGAATGCTGAAACATGTTCAGATTCAGCAGAACACTTATTAAGTAGCAGTGGCTGAAAGCCAATGGTAAGTCACAAGCAGAGTAGGCCCATTGAATAATTTAAAAAGGAGTTGACTCACTAAATCCTCCCTGATTCAACTGGTCTACTTTATTTGCAGTTTACTAATGAATTTCACCTATCCATACTCAGGAGTGCTGAGCCTGCTACGTTTTTAAGAAATCAAGGGTTAAGTTACACTTATCATGCAGATATCTGTGAAGATTCTCAGTCATCCAGCTGAGGTTATCTGGAAGTTGAGTCATGGCAACTGGATTTTTTCCTTATTAAGTTGAAATGTTTCGCTTCTCATCCAAGTAGCTTCTTCAGTGTGAGGAGAGTTGGTAGGAGGCTCCTGATATATCCTCCTGTAATAGGCATGTCCATTGTCTATTTAATGAGCCTATTCAGACCAGTAGGAAGTGAAACCAACAGGAAGATATATCAGGAGTCTCCTACTAACTCTCCTCAGACTGAAGAAGCTACTTGGGTGAGTAGTGAAACATTTCAACTTTATAAGGAGAAGTCCAGTTGCCGTGACTCAGCTTCCAGATTGTCATGCAGATGTATCTTGAATAGGAAAAAATGATACACTTGTCTTTCTGTAAACAAATAGGTTTCAAAATTTACAGTTGTTCAGAGCTGCAAATAGGTTTAAAACATAAACAAAATGTAAAATGGGAAGTGCACATTTTTAGTAGTATCTATAGTAAAACTTCTACATGTATTATGCATCAGTGTGCCTGTGTGAGACAGGGGGCGAGAGTGCCATCCCTCCTCCGTACAGCAGAGAAGGAGGTACAAACCCTGCCTGCCTCATCCCCTAAGAGAACAGAGCAGCGAGGGATAGAAACGAAGGAAATACAGTGGTGCCTCGCTAGACGATTGCCTCGCAGGACGAGGAATTCGCTAGACGATGGCTTTTTGCGATCGCTAATGCGCTTCGCAAAACGATGGTGTCCTATGGGCGATTTTTGCTAGACGACGAGTTTTCCCCATTGGAATGCATTGACTAGCGGTCAATAGCTGTCAGTGCATTCCAATGGGGACCCGCGCTCGCTAGACGATGTTTCCCTATGGACGATCTTCGCAAGACGACGAGTTTTCCATTGGAACGCATTGAAGAGATTTCAGTGCATTCCAATGGGGAAACGTGCTTCGCTAGACGATGTTTTCGCAAGACAGCGATCTTCGCGGAACAGATTAACATCGTCTAGCGAGGCACCACTGTAGAAGGAAGAATACAAAAGCTAACCATTGAAGGGACTCAGGGAAAAACGGTGGGAATAGAACAGAAGAAGAGGGTGGAGATAGAGGCAGGGACAGCGGATATAAAGAGGGGAGAGGAACTGTTGCCGCCAGGCTGGAAATGGGTATGAATGGAGGATCCCTGGACTGGGGCATGGGAGAGATTAAGAGTGCCCAAGAAGGAGGCAGATTATAGAAGGAGAAGAGAGATCCCACCCAGACCCTCGTATTGGGGTGAAGCCGAGGCGAGAGAGTGGAGAAGGAGACTGAGAGAGGACAAGGAAAGAGTTGAGAGAGAAAGAAAGGAAAGGCTAGAATGGAGGATAAACGAAATGAGGAGGAAGGGTTACAGGGAGGACCCTGGAAGGATTCAGTGCTAGAGAGACAACACCTGTGGCATGACAACCGAGACGACGAAACCCTGCCCTTGTTGGAAGGTGAGACGGGACAGACTGTAGCAGATGACAACTTTACAGATGGGCCGGGTCCGTGGAACGCCAGCGGCAGAAACCCGTTCTTATTTGAAGATTGTAAACCCTTTCGAGACCCGTTGTCAGAAAGAGAGAAGCAATCAGATAATGTTATGGACACTTGTTATTTGTTGAATACCCCAATAAATATTACACCTAGTTCGAAACAACAAAAGTCTGTCGAGTTTATTGAAACAAAAATGGAGCCAAAGATCGAACCCTCACAGCCTGCCAGTTTTATATAGTGATTATCTTGATTCTTTCTCTTTGTTGCTGTATCCCCTCCCTCCATGGGAGGATGGGCTGTATATGTATTAAAACAAATTTCAAAAACTCCTATCAGTTTAGAATAAAAATAGCAAGCTGTATAAGTTTTGGCTTTTGTTTGTTAGTAATAGGAAGTATGTTGATAATAGGGGGTTTCTTTGCATTGCATTGCATAATAGAGTCCTTTCCAGAGTTGAGTTACATTGGACGTTGTTAAAGATTGCACACTCATACTTTTCATTACCTTTACAAAATAAATTGCATCCTGTAGTTCAAAATATAGAAGCTTCTAATTGTCATGTGAATGATTTGTATCATTCTTTACATACATTTGCACTTCAGTTCATACAAGCAGTGTTGTAGGTTTAATCACAACACTCTATTTTAGTGCTTCCTTATGTAAGATCATACAGTAATTCATTGATAGGTCTATAAAGTTTATATTGGTGGTAAGTGATTTGGAGGACTCTTTTTAATACAAACATATATAGGTGTGGCTTTGCGTAGTTGTGTTGTGTATTTTGACTCTGCTTCTAATTCATAATTCTAGAATCTTAAATGAAGGGTTGTTTTTTTGTTCAGTCTGAACATTATGAATCTTGGTTTTTAGTTTACAGTACATTAAATAAAGGCATTGCTTTGTGGACAGTTAAAGATGTCACTTATAGCAGTGGGTGCTGAATGAGTTATGCCTGCAGTTAGTGTTTAGTTTTACTGCATTGCTTCCATAGTTTTTATTTTGTAAGAAAATGATGGAAAAGTCAACATTTAACCCTGTATCTAACAAACTATAACATGAGGAACAATATCACTGCTGTGAGAGCTGATTTTCATTTAATTTCCCATGATATTTGAAAGACTTGTTGCTAGAAATCATATAACTCTTCTAAATGCACCTATTATTTCTGATCCATCTTATTTCAATATCTTAGGATTTCTTCAAATATTGTTTGCAGAAATGACTGTTTCACTTCTCTGAGTACGTGGAGGTTACTTTAGAAGTGGCTGATCTGTTAGTGGTTGCCTGTCATTGATGGGGGAGGGGGGATGCAACTCAAGGGAAACTTTTTGCCTCTTCTCAAACACTGGGCCAGATCTCTCTTGTCACAGTTCAGAACTGATTTCTTGGAGAAGTCTTTTGAAATAAGGTCAACAACTGCAGGTTGCCCACATGCTGATGTTGAGAATGGAAGGCCTGGAGGAATCAAAGCACAAGATGGTATTCAAACTCCACTAGTTATCTAAAACATTGTGGGCAGTGTTCCCACTGATACACGGGAGCTTTCAGGTTCCTTCTTCTAGTGGTAATTTAGTAGGCATCCTTCAGTCTCAAGAGACTATGGTAACGTGCTCTGAATATAGGTCTTGGAACAGCATCTAGTGTGGCTGAGGAGGCCAATTCGAGAGTGACAAGCCCTTCCACACTGAAGACAAATACAATCTGTCCCCTGTCCAGCTCCCTGATTTTGCTGGTTTCGGGACTGCCTCTTTGCCTCGGCCTGCTGGACAAGGGTCTCTTCAAATTGGGAGGGGCCATGCTGCACCGCCTGCCTCCAAGCTGAATGCTCAGATGTCAAAGGTTCCCATCTGTTGAGGTCCATTCTTAAGACCTTCAGATTCCGCTTGCAGATATCCTTGTATCACAGCTGTGGTCTCCCTCTGGGGCGCTTTCCCTGCACTAATTCTCCATACAGGAGATCTTTTGGAATCTGACCGTCAGCTATTCTCACAACATGCCCAAGCCAACGTAGCTGTCGCTGTTTCAGTAATGTATACATGCTAAAAATTCCAGCTCGTTCTAGGACTACTCTATTTGGAACTTGTCCTGTCAGGTGATACCAAAAATGTGTCGGAGACAACGCATATGGAACGTGTTCAACTTCCTCTCCTGTCATACACAAAGGGTCCAGGACTCACTGCAGTACAGGAATGTACTCAGGACACAGGCTCGGATCTTGGTATATGCTGTCAGCTTCTTATTAAGCCATACTCTTTTTGTGAGTCTAGAGAACATGGTAGCTGCTTTGCCATTGCGTTTATCCAGCTTGATATCTAGAGAGAGAGAGTGTCAGAGATCGTTGAGCCAAGGTCCACGAAATCATGAACAACCTCCAATTCTTGTGTAGAGATGGTAATAGAGGGAGGTGAGTCCACGCCCTGACCCATGACTTGTGTTTTCTTCAGGCTGATTGTTAGTCCAAAATCTGGGCAGGCCTTACTAAAACAATTCATAAGTTGTTGGAGCTCTTCAGCAGAATGGGCAACAACAGCTGCATCATCGTCGAAGAGGAAGTCCCGCATGCATTTCAGCTGGACTTTGGTCTTCGCTCTCAATCTAGAGAGATTAAAGAGCTTTCCATCTGATCTAGTCCGGAGATGGACACCTTCTGTTGCAGTTCCAAAAGCGTGCTTCAGCATGACAGCAAAAAAGATCCCAAACAAAGTCGGTGCGAGGACACAGCCCTCTTTCACTCCGCTTCGGATGTCAAAGGGATCTGATATTGAACCATCAAAAACTAGTGTCCTTCATTTCCTCATGAAAGGACCTGATGATGTTAAGGAGTCGAGGTGGACATCCAATCTTGGGAAGTATTTTAAAAAGGCCATCGCTGCTAACCAAATCAAAGGCCTTTGTAAGATCTATGAAGGCCACAAAGAGTGGCTGTTGTTGTTCCCTACATTTCTCCTGCAACTGTCTGAGGGAAAATACCATGTCAGTGGTGGATCTATTAGCTCGAAATCCACACTGTGATTCTGGATAGACTCTGTCTGCAAGCACCTGGAGCGTCTTCAGCACGACACAGGCAATGCTATCTGTATCTGAGAGCAGAGCTGAAGCCAATAATCGTTAGAACATCTCCTGGCAGTCTGTTGGACTTTGCTGCGAGCATCTCAAAGAACCTGCAAGTTGTACTCACCAGGACAGGCTTTGTATGCTGCTAGAGCTCTCCTCTTTTCCTCGATGGCTGGCATCAACTCCTCCGAATGGGATTCAAACCAGTCTGCCGTCTTTTTGGTCTTCTTGCCAAATGTGGACAAGGCGGAGTTATAAACAGCATTCTTGAAATGTTCCCATCGTTCAGGTGCATATGCACCAGCCGGGCCTGGAAGAGTTTCCTCAAGCGCTAGAGCAAATTCCTCCACTTTTCTCTGATTGCGAGTCTTGCTGATGTCAATACGTGGTCTTCCTTCCTTTTTCGTGTGATACAATCTCTTTATTCGCAGTTTGACTCTGCTACACACCAGGGAGTGATCAGTATCGCAATCAGCACCCTGATAGCTGCATGTGATCGTAATACTAGGAAGGCTAGAGCATCTAGTGAGGTTAACAGACCATGGCAAGGCAGTACCTTACTGGCTGGGGCCTGCCCAGCTTAAGGCGGGCAGTAGCTACCTAGTGAGGTGCAATGACCTCTCCCACTGTCGCAAGTAGCCCCTGGCGTCATGCTCTACGCCAATCGAGCAAAGACTTATAACCGGTAACTGCTACTTCCCATGTTGTTTCGACGTTGTATGCGAAGCTGGAGTGTCCTCTCCAGAGCACGAAGCCTGGGTAAAATAATATGGAGGATAGGCTGTTACCCAAGCAGCAAATCCCCCCTCTCCACGTCACTGAGGTAGTCCAATGGAAAGGCAAGAGCCAATACAACTGGTTCCAGTGACGTCGCAAGAGTTGCCAGAGCATGACTGTGCAGAGTCACGAACTGCCTCCGGGACTCCAGCTCTGGATTTTGCCTCGAGGTTAACTCCTGAAGCCTTTTCCATCAGTGGATATAGCCACAAGGCAGTGGAGGTTTGAAATCGGGAGTTTTCCTTCTCCTAGATGGGCTGTCTTCCAAGGCTAACGAGCCCCACCTACCTGTTGAATCCGGGTAGTGGTAATTAGCCTTTAGGGATTAGGGGCTGCTGGTCAAATTAAAATTATTAATAGTATTTTTTAAAAAAACTGTTGCTCTTCTGGGGAAAAGCAGATCTGGGAGAGGAAGTATGTGATGTCTTCAACCTATCCTCTTTTTTTTATAGAGGATGGCATGGTGTAGTGATGAGAGTGTCTAGACTATAAGACAGGTTCAATTCCCTGCTTGGCCAACAAGCTTACTGGGTAAAAATGTGCTTCCTAGCCCCAGAGGGCTGTTGTGAGAGAGGTCACGTATGCTGCCCAGAGCTCTTGGAAAAATAGGAAGATAAAAAGAAAACAAGTGAAAATAAATATTAGCATTCTGAGTTTGTTTTTTCTGTTTTGCATTAAAACTGAATTTTTTTTTCCCACGTTGGAAGTGCAACTGTAGAAACAGCTCCAGATGGCTTTCCTTGGGCTGACTATCCTGGCTCTCATTTTAAATGGCTTTGGTGTCCCATTAGTGTTAAAAGAGCTGTTGTCTAACAACATGGGTTGAATTGGCAAGGCAGAATAAGTTGTTTTCAAGAAACTTCCTATTCTACACAGATGGGGACATGGTGGCGGTAGACAACTAGAGATAAAAACCAAAATCTTTAATTTCAAAAATTAAAATCCCTAGAGGGGGGGAGGACAGTATCTGGGGAAGGCTTTTTCTTAACAATATAGAAATTTGGGAAGTTAAGTAAATTGCAGGTTGTTGAGGTATGTAGTGCTACAACAGTGTGTGAGAAGGAGCAAGCCTCCACCAGAAAGAAGGAGGGTGAGCCGTCCCCTCAGACACCTACCATGGAGGGTTATGAGACTGTCTGTACTGTGCTACCTGCGATGACCCAATTGGGAATACAGGATAAAAAGAGCGGGAGAGCAACAGTCGAGATGGAGGTCCCAATAGGAGAAGGATATCTGGTGACGGAGGTGGAGGATGGGATAAAAGGAGAAGTAGACTGGGAGGCAGAAGTAGAACAGGAGGATAGAAGAAAGAAGGGAGGTGAAAGAGAGGAAGAAATACCCTTAGGGTGGGAGTGGCTAGAAATGGAGGATCCGTGGACTTGAGAGAGAGTCAAGATGAAACTGCCCCTTGAAGAAATAGAAAGGAGGCAGCGATACCACACAGGCAATGAAACCAAGGTTAAGAAAGGGAGAGGGAGAGGGGCTACACAGAGAAAAGTGAAGGAAGGGATAGCTGTGCAATTAGAAGTAGAACTGATAGAATGGACGGTTTATGTGCATCCGAAAGGGGAGAACCTTTGGAAGAAGGGTGTCAAGCTGGTACCAACCCATCAACCAACGACACCTACAGAAGGAGAGTGGGCTTGACAATCTTGCTGTGGGACCATCTGCCCCAACCTGTGGAACCCAGCCTGGAAACCGACCAATTGTGAGTGCTTTGGAGTGAAGCCCCGTTGGTGAAGTCTTTCATTACGCTGGAGTTAGATTGTTGGTCTAGAAGGGACATGTTAGATGGACCAGTTGGTCCTACTGAAGTTGTTGTTCACGATTCTCCGTTGTCAGTTAATAAAAAGTTTATGCATCTTAAGGAGTCGTCACCACTTTTTGGGGCTGAAAAGGGAGGATGGAAAGACCCCAAGCTTGAACCCACTCACACAGTGTTCTTTTTTTTTTTATCAATGTGACCTGAATTTCTGTTGTCTACTCTGCTTTTTGTAATTTACGCAGTGTTCCTGAGTATATAAAGTTCTGTGAATTAGAATTAGAGTGTGCTGGAAGAATACAGTGAGCACAATTACTACTATTACATTATTTATAAGAAAACAGCTTCCCTCACAATATATTATAGATTAGTCTCTTGGTATCTTTTAAAAGTCATTTTGGAAGTGTGATAGAATTTGCCATATTTATTTATTTACTTTACTACATTTCAGTGCCACCCTATAATTGAATTTCTCTCAGCAGTTTACAAAAGAGTGGGAAAAGAACACCTACACAATAAAGCTAAAACAGAACTGTTGACAGGCATGTAAAGACCAGAACATCACTAACACATTATTAAGACTAAAAATAAAGTAATAGTAAAATTAAGGAATTATTATCCGTAACAGTTCAGTGAGTGACATCAATATGGTTTTCCTGTAGTCATCTTTTAAAGAGATATATTTGGATTTCTGCACTGAGCAGGGGGTTGGACTCAGTGGTCTTATAGACTCCTTCCAACTCAGTTATTTTATGATTCTGTGATTAGTATGTTTTCAGATTGTATAACAACACTTTTTTCTATATTGGAAGGAAGTGGGTTGCCATCCAGGAAGACTCACACTGAAATAAACCTAATTTCTAGTCAGTAACTTTAATCTAGGTCAGGGGTCTCCAAACTTTTCACCATAAGGGCCACACCAGATATTTTCAAGGTTTTTGAGGGCTGAAAAAACAGGAATGTGTGTGCACGCGTATGCATGGGTGCATGCATGCCCCCCTGCACAGACGCCCCCCGCACGCATGGATGCCTCCACACGCCTGCCCCCCGACTGCCCCCTCCCTGTGTGTGCACAGGCTGAAGCGAATAGGCCGGACAAAATGATAAGGCGGGCTGGATGTGGCCCACAGGCCTTAGTTTGGAGACCCCTTATCTAGGGCAGTAATGCCTGAACATTTTGATACCATGCCAAATTTAGAACTAAATTATTTGGACTATGAGACCAAATGGAATGTAGGCATTGTCCAGGTACAAATAAATCCCTGAAGAAGGGTGTATATGTGCCAGGGTACTGGTGGCAGAAATGGACAAAGGTAAGTGAATCTCTTTGTGCATATGAGAGCAAGACCAAAAAACACCTTTCAAAGCAGCCAGCAGAATTCAAATTATTTTGTTAGAATTTTAAAAATATTTTCCTCTGTTTTTTCCCTCATAAGCACCATTAGCAGTACAATGTAAACTATTGTGGGTGTCATTGGGGGGAAATACAGGTACCTATAGTCTTCTGTACTGGCGTTGATGTTTGCATAGGAGGAGCAGTTTAGAGTGGGGGAAGCATGGGGTTTAAACTCTACTTGAATGAAGCTACTGCAGTCAAAATTAAACATGATGGAAGCTTTGAAAAGTCTCTCTCTCTGTGTGTATTTGTGAATGAAAGGTTTTAGGCACTGAGCACCTATCTTTTGGTAGCTAGAGAAGAGAATTAAGGGAGTGGCCTCTCAGGTCAAAGTGCATGCTCCTTGGCTTCTCCAGTACCACCTATATCCTTTAAGCATCCCCAACAAAACCTTTACTTCATCCTTTTAAACTGTTCTGTGATTGTGCCTAATTGCTTTGCTGAAGTTTCTGTAATTTTCCATGAGTGGCTAGTTTTCTCCATTGTGTAAAACTGATCCCTAGCACCTCTGACATGTAAACCCTTTGAAATAATAAATAACCTGGAGCTGTTTCTATGTCTTTAGTTATGCACACTGTCTGTTGGGAGTTGTTAAATAACATGTGCTGATGCAAAAGATTTAGCTATCCTCTGAACATAGGACTAACTGTATACTTTTCTAGTTTATTTGCAGGGTCAACTCATCCTGAGTTGGCTTAGTTGATGTGCAAAGATACTGAGTTTAGAAACATAATTGCTTGTGTGTAAGAAAGAAGTGTGCCTTTCCTTGCAGGTGTTCAAACTAGTATAGAGATGGGCATGAACCTTGGTTCTGAGGTTCATGCTAGTTTTTATGCAGTGCCACACATTCCCTTTCCTCACCTCCCCAGCTGGATTCCCTCATTCACCAGCCAACATACACTCCTCTCCTCTTCAGCTCTTCGACCAGTCTCTGGCAGGAGCACGGGCTTCCCTGATCACCCACTCATACAGGGAGGCAAGACACACAATCCTGTGCTTCTGCCAGGAACTGGTCGAACAGCCAAAGAGGAGGAGGAGAGAAGTGTGCGCTGGCTGGTGAGTGGGTCATTGACCGGGGAGTCAGGGGATAGGAATGCGTGGCACCTGTGGTGCTGTGTGTACAAACCAGCACGAACCTCTGAATTGAGGTTTGTGCCCATCTCTAAACTAGTATAAAGATACTTGCCTTTTACTTTGCTTGTGTATCAGAGCGTAGCTCTTGAATATAGACCCTGGCTTGCTGTTCTCACTTTTCTTGTTCTGCCCAATTTTTTGAACACTGGCCTTTTTTCATTCCTCCATTCCAATATTCACTCAGCCCAGTACTCACTTGGACTCTTATGGAAATGGAACTCCCCTTTTTGAAGACTGAGGATATCAATTTCACAATTACAGCCTTCCAGTAATCATTGTTAAAAGAACAATATGTCCAGCATGTGTTGTTTGTTAGCTTATTTTATATTATTGTTTATCTAAGCCAGTTTGAAATTCTGATAACATGCTCATACATTGATACACGTTATAATATACATTTTTTTGTGGTAGTGAAAGAAAAAAATTGAGTGAACCCTGACAAAAAGTAGATGAGCTGATTTATTCATAGACAGAGAGGAAGGATTGTTGGGTTTGTATGACATGCTAAATTGACAAATCCAGCAAACATCTAATGATGAGCTACTTGTTGTTGTTGTTTAGTCATTTAGTCGTGTCCGACTCTTCGTGACCCCATGGACCAGAGCACGCCAGGCCCTCCTGTCTTCCACTGCCTCCCGGAGTTGGGTCAAATTCATGTTGGTAGCTTCGATGACACTGTCCAACCATCTTGTCCTCTGTCGTCCCCTTCTCCTCTTGCCTTCACACTTTCCCAACATCAGGGTCTTTTCCAGGGAGTCTTCTCTTCTCATGAGATGGCCAAAGTATTGGAGCCTCAGCTTCAGGATCTGTCCTTTCAGTGAGCACTCAGGGTTGATTTCCTTCAAAATGGATAGGTTTGTTCTCCTTGCAGTCCAGGGGACTCTCAAGAGTCTCCTCCAGCACCACAATTCAAAAGCATCAATTCTTCGGCGGTCAGCCTTCTTTATGGTCCAGCTCTCACTTCCATACATCACTACTGGAAAAACCATAGCTTTGACTATGCGTACCTTTGTCGGCAAGGTGATGTCTCTGCTTTTTAAGATGCTGTCTAGGTTTCTCATCGCTTTCCTCCCCAGAAGCAGGCGTCTTTTAATTTCGTGGCTGCTGTCACCATCTGCAGTGATCGTGGAGCCCAGGAAGGTAAACTCTGTCACTGCCTCCATATCTTCCCCTTCTATTTGCCAGGAGGTGATGGGGCCCGTGGCCATGATCTTAGTTTTTTTGATGTTGAGCTTCAGACCATTTTTGGCGCTCTCCTCTTTCACTCTCATTAAGAGGTTCTTTAATTCCTCCTCACTTTCTGCCATCAGAGTGGTATCATCTGCATATCTGAGGTTGTTGAGATTTCTTCCGGCAATCTTAATTCCGTCTTGGGATTCATCCAGTCCAGCCTTTCGCATGATGTATTCTGAATATAAGTTAAATAAGCAGGGGGACAATATACAGCCTTGTCGTACTCCTTTCCCAATTTTGAACCAATCAGTTGTTCCATATCCAGTTCTAACTGTTGCTTCTTGTCCCACATATAGATTTCTCAGGAGATGGATAAGGTGGTCAGGCACTCCCATTTCTTTAAGAACTTGCCATAGTTTGCTGTGGTCCACACAGTCAAAGGCTTTTGCGTAGTCAATGAAGCAGAAGTAGATGTTTTTCTGGAACTCTCTGGCTTTCTCCATAATCCAGCGCATGTTAGCAATTTGGTCTCTAGTTCCTCTGCCCCTTCGAAATCCAGCTTGTACTTCTGGGAGTTCTCGGTCCACATACTGCTGAAGCCTGCCTTGGAGGATTTTGAGCATAACCTTGCTAGCGTGTGAAATGAGTGCAATTGTACGGTAGTTGGAGCATTCTTTAGCACTTCCCTTCTTTGGGATTGGGATGTAGACTGATCTTTTCCAATCCTCTGGCCACTGCTGAGTTTTCCAAACTTGCTGGCATATTGAGTGTAGCACCTTAACAGCGTCATCTTTTAAGATTTTAAATAGTTCAACTGGAATGCCATCACTTCCACTGGCCTTGTTGTTAGCCATGCTTTCTAAGGCCCACTTGACTTCGCTCTCCAGGATGTCTGGCTCAAGGTCAGCAACCACACTATCTGGGTTGTCCGGGGCATCCAGATCTTTCTGGTATAATTCCTCTGTGTATTCTTGCCACCTCTTCTTGATGTCTTCTGCTTCTGTAAGGTCCCTACCATTTTTGTCCCTTATCATGTCCATCTTTGCACAAAATGTTCCTTTAATATCTCCAATTTTCTTGAACAGATCTCTGGTTTTTCCCTTTCTATTATTTTCCTCTATATCTTTTTACTGTTCATTTAGGAAGGCCCTTTTGTCTCTCCTTGCTATTCTTTGGAAGTCAGCATTCAATATTGTGTAACTTGCCCTATCTTCCTTGCATTTTGTTTCCCTTCTCTTCTCTGCTATTTGTAAGGCCTCGTTGGACAGCCACTTTGCTTTCTTGCATTTCCTTTTCTTTGGGATGGTTTTTGTTGCTGTTTCCTGTACAATGTTACGAGCCTCCATCCATAGTTCTTCAGGCACTCTGTCCACCAAATCTAGTTCCTTAAATCTGTTCTTCACTTCCACTGTGTACTCATAAGGGATTTGGTTTAGATTATACCTGGCTAGCCCAGTGGTTTTTCCTACTTTCTTCAGTTTAAGCTTGAATTTTGCTATAAGAAGCTGATGATCAGAGCCACAATCAGCTCCAGGTCTTGTTTTTGCTGACTGTATAGAGCTTCTCCATCTTTGGCTGCAGAGAATATAATCAATCTGATTTCGGTATTGCCCATTTGATGATGTCCATGTTTAGAGTCACCTCTTGTATTGTTGGAAAAGAGTTTTTGTGATGACCAGCTTGTTCTCTTGACAAAACTCTATTAGCCTTTGCCCTGCTTCGTTCTGAACTCCAAGGCCAAACTTACCTGTTGTTCCTTTTATCTCTTGACTCCCTACTTTAGCATTCCAGTCCCCTATAATGAGAAGAACATCTTTCTTTGGTGTCAGTTCTAGAAGGTGTTGTAGGTCTTCATAGAATTGGTCAATTTCAGCCTCTTCAGCATTGGTGGTTGGTGCATAAACTTGGATTACTGTGATGTTGAAAGGTCTGCCTTGGATTCATATTGAAATCATTCTATCATTTTTGAGATTATATCCCAGTACAGCTTTTCCCACTCTTTTGTTGACTATGAGGGCTACTCCATTTCTTCTACGGGATTCTTGCCCACAATAGTAGATATGGTAATCATCTGAATTGAATTCGCCCATTCCCGTCCATTTTAGTTCACTGACGCCCAGGATGTCAATGTTTATTCTTGCCATCTCCTGTTTGACCACGTCCAGCTTACCAAGGTTCATAGATCTTACATTCCAGGTTCCTATGCAGTATTTTTCTTTGCAGCATCGGACTTTCCTTTCACTTTCAGGCGCGTCCACAGCTGAGCATCCTTTCGGCTTTGGCCCAACCACTTCATTAGCTCTGGAGCTACTTGTACTTGTCCTCCGCTCTTCCTCAGTAGCATGTTGGATGCCTTCCGACCTGAGGGGCCCATCTTCCAGCGTTATATGTTTTAGCCTTTTGTTTCTGTTCATGGGGTTTTCTTGGCAAAGATACTGAGTGGCTTGCCAGTTCCTGCTCCAGGTGGATCGCGTTTAGTCAGAATTCTCCACTATGACCTGTCCGTCTTGGGTGTCCCTGCACGGCATAGCCCATAGCTTCTCTGAATTACTCAAGCCCCTTCGCCACGACAAGGCGGCAATCCATGAAGGGGGATGAGCTACTACTAAAAGTTAATTACCAGTGGCCCTTATTAGGGCATTGGGAACCTGATTTTGAGATAATACCAGTTAGGTTGCGAAACCAGTAGTACCCATGCACATTTTTGCTTCTATTTGCAGTAGTGATCTTCCAGATAAATGAACAAACTTTTGAAAATATAAGATTTATGTCATTAATCAAAATGCAGGCAAACATGTTGCTACTGAAACCAGTATTTCTGGAAAAGAAAAGTAATACATTGGAAAATTATGTAGGGTGGAGGAACTTTGTTCTTAGACTCTTCTTTGATAGAAACTATTGCAACATATTTGAATGAGTTATATCCTGTTATCTTTAAAATGGATGTGCTTGGGAGCCCCTATTCCCATCTTTGAAAAACCAAAATATATAATTGATTTTAAAAATATATGCTGCCAATAGAAGCATGATTAGCTGGCTGTATATCTCAGTGAGTTGAGTACTTGGCTGCAGAGTATTCTCTGTATAGTAGAAACGTATTGCAGATAGAGTTGTAACTTTTCTTTAGGAAATCTGATTGAGGATTTTTCTTGTAAGCTTTCTAAGGTATGATTGCTTCTGGTGAGGTTATACATGTCTCCCTTCAACAACTCTGGGGTTAGTGGCACTGGATCCTCGTGTAGTTCAAAATCTGTGTGTAAATCTTATGCCCCTCTCAAATGTATAAAAAGTTGATTGATACACACACATACACACACCTCCCGTGACCATCATTAACTTCCTGGTATGCCCTAGCACAGGGGTCCCCGACCTCCGGTCCACGGCCTGGTGCCAGTCCGTGGCCTTGGCAGGACCAGGCCACGGAGACAGATCTCCCGCCCCCCCCACGCACTCCCACACGCATACACGGCCTGCCCACCCGCAAGCACGAGTGCCCCGCCCACAAGTGTACCCCGCCCACTCACAAGTGCACCCCGCCCATGCGTGCAAATGTGCCCTGCGCATGCACGAGCATGCCCCCCATGAGCGCGCCCCACCCACCTGCGCACGGACCCCGTCCCCCAACTGGTCCACGGTTCAGAAAAGGTTGAGGACCACTGCCCTAGCACTCTCCCCGGTTGTCACATGGAGCTACCATGCAGGCGAGGGGGCCAGCCAGGCTTCCACCATCATACCAGGGGCTGCTGCATGGCCAATAACAGGGCCCTAGGTAAGCCCAAGACCTACCTTTCTCCATTTACTGGAGACAAATAACAGCATACGATGGATGGATGGATGGATTGGGGGGAAAACGTGTGTAACGAAAACCGTGCTGCTCAGATCCATTCAATTCATGGGAGAAGTGTACTTCAATTCCCCACTGTGTCTACTGTAAGAAGACCAACCCTTTGTAGTCTTGAGCAAGCTGCACATTCTAGATGAAGTGAATTACAAGCCACCTCTGAGTACTGTACACCTAGAAAATCCCAGAAAAGGTTGCTATAAGTTGGAAATGGCTTGACAGCACATAATAATAATTATTAGATGTATGACTAAAAATGACTTGCAGGCATACATTGGGTAAAATCCTGTTACGCAACCCTACAGTGCTGCTGATGTCACTGTCAGTGGCAAATCATCTCTGATTAAAGGCATTTTTGGGGGATGTTAGAATGTATATGATTCTATCACATTTGTTCGCATCACATGTACCTTGAAATTGTTTTTAATCACCAGTGATTTGCCACAGATGATGTCATTTCCATTGTGCATGTGGAGTTGCACAACAGGATTTAAATATTTTTGTTCTAATTATGCAGTATACTGTATTATTCAAAACATGGTGAATTTCTTTGTACAATATGTCTAAATATAGAGGTTGTAGAAGGTAGATCCCATTCTACAGTATAGAGTTTTACCTCTTGATACTGTATTAGCAACTATATGCTTTGTAAATGGGTCCTGTGTTTCAATTTAGCACTGTTTTTCTTTAAAATAATCATAGCACTGTATGCACAAGAGCAGAGGTGTTTAATGTTGTTTTTGGAATAGGATTGGCTAGGATTTACCGCATGTGGTTTGTGTCATTAAGTAGCTGGAAAACGTAATCAGACTTAAATAATTCAAGTCTACAATAATCTTCAGTTTGTGAATGTGGGATATTGTGCTTCTGTACCCTTGGTTCAAAAAGCCAGGAAAAGGCCTGATATTGTTGCACAATACCATGTCCGCGTTGTGGGAAAAAGGATGCCAAGCTTTACATAGCAAAGGGCAGCCTGAATGTTGACAACATCAATGGCAACAGTCGAAATGGTCTATAGCAGGGGTCCCCAACCCCCAGTCCACGGCCCGGTGCTGGTCTGTGACCTTGGCAGGATCGGGCCATGGACACAGATCTCCCGCACGCAATCCCCCACGCATGCCCTCCCGCACGCACTGGTGCCTTGCCCATCCGTGCGTGTGTGTGAGCGTGCCCCGCCCACCTGCACATGCGCGATCATGCGCCCCACCCACCCGCAAGCACGGGGGGTGCCCCCCCGCACACAGACCGCACCCCCCAACCAGTCCACGGTTCGGAAAAGGTTGGGGACCACTGGTCTATAGGATATTGTGGCGTTCGCCCAGGTAATGATTATCCATATGCTATTTGCATAGACCAATGGGAGTGCTGGAGGGGCGGAGTCACGAGGTTCGTATAAGAGACTCAGCAGGAGGAGCTAGACATAGATAGGGTTTTGAGATGGATAATTAGAGTGTTAGTTAGAGAGTTGAGAGAGTTTTTGAGTTTGGGTGGGAGAATGGTAGTTGAGGGTGGATAAAGAAGAATGTTTGTTTAAGAGTTAACAACATTGCTTGTTCTGTCAACACCTGTATCAGTGAACAATTTCTATTTGGTTCTTTTAAAGTGACATATGGTCTGGACATCTGTTATTAATAATAGGTATCGTTGATGAAATCAACTGGTGGCAGCTGAGAGGGCACGTATATTTATTTATTTATTTATTTATTAGATTTATATACCGCCCATCTAGAACGGGTCTACTCTGGGCGGTTTACATATAATATAAAAAATAAACTAAGATAAAATCCAGATTAATCTAAGATGGGAAAGGAAAAAGAAAAAGGGGGAAAAAGAAGAGGAAGAAGAAGAAGGAGAGAAAAGAAAAAGAAGAAAAGGGGAGATAGGCTAGGTAATGGCTATAGGGAAGGCCTGCCTGTATAGCCATGTCTTCAAGTTAGTCTTGAAGGCCCTCAGCGAGGGAGCCAGGCGGATCTCAGCAGGTAAGTTGTTCCAAAGCCGAGGGGCCACTGCTGAGAAGGCCCGATTTCTGGTTTTTTTCCACCGGGCCTCTCTTGGCGTTAGGCCCCTCAGCCGCCCAGCCTGACTGGAGTGGGTGATACGGGTAGAACTGGGCAGAAGAAGGCGCTCTGCCAGGTATTGAGGTCCTAAACCGTTAAGGGCTTTATATGTAATGGTTAACAGCTTGAAATCAATGCAGAAGTGAATAGGTAGCCAGTGTAAGGTGGCCAGAGTGGGGGAAATGTGGTGAAATCTTTTCACCCCTGTTAATAGCCTGGCCGCCGTGTTCTGAACCATCTGAAGCTTCCGCATCAGTCTCAAAGGAAGCCCCACGTAGAGAGCATTACAGTAGTCTATTCTTGAGACTACGAGCGCATGGACCAGCGTGGTGAGCGTCCCGTGTCTAGATAGGGACGCAGCTGGGCGATCCGCCGAAGATATAAGTGGGCAGACCGAACCACGGATGCTACCTGGGTCTCCATGGTAAGCGCCGGGTCAAGATGGACCCCCAGACTGCGAACTGAATTCTTTGTGGTAAGATTCACCCCCCCCAAAAGAGAGGGAGTTCCCCAAACCACTGACATCGGGGGGCCCCACCCGCAGAACCTCCGTCTTGTCTGGGTTAAACCTTAGTCCATTCGACTGCATCCATTGCAGAACGGCCTCCAGGCAGCACCCAAGGGATGGAACGGCATTCACTGCAGATGGAAAAAAGGAGATGTAGAGCTGGGTGTCATCAGCGTATTGGTGACACGAAGCTCCACATCCCCGGATGACCCCCCCAACGGCCTCATATAGATGTTAAACAGCATTGGGGAGATGATCGAACCCTGCAGAACCCCACAACTGAGGACCACGGGGCCGATACATTCTCCCCAAGCTGCACTCTCTGAGGACGGCCCTCCAAGAAGGACCGGAGCCAAGCGAGAGCAAGGCCACCAATCCCCAACTCGGAGAGCCTCCCCAGGAGGATACCGTGGTTGACGGTATCAAAGGCGGCTGAGATATCAAGGAGGATGAGCAAGGACATTTTGCCCCTGTCAGCCTCCCTAAGTAGGTCATCCAGCAGGGCGACCAATGCTGTTTCCATGCTGTGGCGCGGCCTGAAGCCCGACTGAAACGGATCCAGGGCATCGGTTTCATCCAAGAGAGCCTGAAGAGCCTGAAGCTGGTCGGCCACCACCCTCTCAACTACCTTGCTGAGAAAAGAAATATTGGCAATGGGCCTATAATTGCAAATGTTGTCCGCCGCCAAGCTCGGTTTCTTTCTAATGGGTCTAATGAGCATTTCCAGAGACCTATTATTTCAGTGGCCCATTCAGTTATCACCGGCCTGGCAGCTTTGATTAGCCAGGCCGGGCAAGGGTCAAGGGAGGAGGTGGTGGCTCAGCAGCGATCAAGGACCTTGTCCACCTCTGTGGATGTCACAGGTTGAAACTGAGTAATTCTCAACGGACAAGGTGCTGCATGTCTCAGCTCGATCCACTGTTTTCAAATAGGGTGCAAGATCCCGGCGGATGGCCTCCACTTTTGATTTTAAAAATGCTGCAAATTGGTCACAAGAAATGCTAGATGGAGGCCAATCATTGTGGCCAATTCCGGATAGGTTGCGTACTATACGGAAAAGTTCCGCCTGCTGATTGGATGCTTCGCTTATCTGGACAACGAAGTAGGCTTTCCTACCTTAGCAAGATAGAGGTTAGACGCGACCTTGGCAGCTTATAAGTTATTTTCCATCAGGTTCCGCCTCCAAACGCTCTCTAGCCTTCTCCTATTCTGCTTCATAGCCCTCAGCTGCTGGTTAAACCAAGGTGCTGGTCAGGCTCTGCGGCTGAGAGGGCGTTTAGAAGCGATCGTGTCTACAGCCCTGGCAGCAGCGGCATACCAGCCATCCACCAGGCCCTCGACAGGAGCGCCAGCCAGGTCAATCGGAATCCCAAGTATGGCATCCTGGAATCCAATAGGATCCAGTAGTCTGCGAGGGCGGACCATGAAAATAGGTCTCTGCTCCCCACGGGGAGGGAGGGCCATTGTGAGGTTGCACTTTATCAGGTGATGGTCCGACCATGACAAGGGGACCAACCGAAGGTCAGTCACCATCGGGCCACACTCTCTCTGCTCATTGGAGAAAACCAGGTTCAAAGTGTGGCCACCCACATGTGTGGTGCCGTTAATGTGTTGGGACATGTCCAAAGAAGCCATGGTTTCCAAGAACTCAAGAGCCGGACCGGTAACCTCCGCCTCTGCATGGATGTTGAAATCGCCCAAGACAATCAGTCTTGGGGATCCCAACAGAGCCGCGGAGACGAAGTCGGTTAGGGAGGTGGCTGGATCGCGGGGAGCACGGTATACCAGCAAGATCCCAATACCATCCCTGGCCCCAATCAACACGTGGAGGGCCTCTAGGCCTGGCATCGCCACGGCAGAGAGCCTGACAACCTCAAGGGTGTCCTTATAAACAATGGCAACTCCCCCACCCCGACCCTCCGGTCAACCCAGGTGCTGGACAGCATAACCAGGGGGACAGGCCAGAGACAGGGGTACACCTCCTTCACTACCCATCCACGTCTTGGTTATGCAAGCCAGATCTGCATCCTTTTCCAGAATAAGATCTTGTATTAGCTGGGCTTTATTGGATACAGACCTGGCATTCAACAGCACCAAAGTTAGAGTGGAGGGGCGACTGAGCTGGCTAGCTCGAGCCTGGTAGGTGGTAACAGCGCCAGAACAATGGACATCTTTCAGGCATCTGTTCACTGTTCTTCTGGAATGACTAAGAGCTGTACCAACGCCATATCTTCCCCTACCCGTAATCACCTGTATGTTCTTGAAGCCCTTGCTGGTAGGCAGGCCTTCCTCTCCATTCCTAGCACAAAACAGTCTAACAGTAGCGTGAGCTCCTAGTTTGGTGAAACGATCAGGGGCCACGTGGAATCGTGACAGATACCTTCTTGTGCTCACAGTCACTACTATTCACAAAGTGACACCACACAAGGGAAAATCTCAGAACTGACTCCTTTTTCATCAGTTAACTACTTTGCACCCAAACACAAAGCAGTTGTCAGGGCTGTTTTTCAACCAGTGTGAATGGTAGTGAGCAAGTTGTCTTGAAGCTGAAAAGAGAAAAAACCATCTTGGAATGCTGCTTTTGAAATATTTATGCTGTAGGGTAAATAGAGAGTGCCCTAATAGCTTCACTGTATTGCGTGTAAAGTGTGTTAATGTTGTGAATATAATTTTCCTCCACTTGAGTTGCACATTTTGAGTTTAGGGTGCTGCAACAAACCAAATGAGTTTCTATTCCTCAGAGATGTAGTGCAGCAGATAATTTAATCTTGCTGTATTATCAATAATGTGTTAGAATAATGGGTTTCCACAGATTTCTTAAATCAGCCTTTCAGATTAGCCCAATATTACACATCCACATCCACAAATGTGCATTGTGTGTCATTGAAAAGAAATCAGCTTCTTCGCCTGAAGGCAAATTCCTCACACAAAAAGAAAAGGTAGCTGTGCTGGTTATATGAAAATATCCATCCACATTGGACCCTGCTTATTTTAGGCCAACTGAATGTCTCAAAAGAATGTGCAAGCTATAGAGTTTTCCATCAGATGGTAAGTAAAACAAAAAAAGAAGGATGATGTTGAAGCCATGGTGCCTGTATTTAGTTACAGTCTAATGGTGGAATGTAGGCGGGTATTGTAGGCATTTGGATTAGGCTCAGATAAATACTGAGATATTTTCAGGTTACATATAGGGCAGCGATGGCGAACCTATGGCACGCGTGCCACAGGTGGCATGCAGAGCCCTTTCTGCAGGCACGTGAGCCATAAGTCGCTAGATCGCTACTCCCCCCGCGCAGCCAAACCTGGGAAGGCGGCTGCAGCTGCGGTGCTGGCGCTTCGACAGGCGGATCTGGAGCAGCTGGCACTGGCAGCGGATCTGGAGTGGGGTCTCAAGGCACCTCCATTCCCGGGATTCCCCCTTCCGCCGCCACTTCCAGTTCTACCACCGCCACTTCCGGTTCCGCTGCCGCGCCACGGCAGCACACCGCCCCCTGGGTTTTTTTCTTTTTTGTTTCAGTTTGGGCACGCGAGTCCAAAAAGGTTCACCGCCACTGATATAGGGTGTCTCTGAGACTGTTGGGATAAAGAAACAAAGGAATACCAAACAGACAGTTGTACCACCTTTTCTTAATTTTGACGGCATTCTCTGTGCAGTAGAATAGTGTTTCAGGTGGAGTCAGAACCTTTTCCTGAAAAATCTGATTGCTTGAGGGTTCTGCTATAGGAGCTTCTGATGAACTATACTGGGCTTCTGCTCTGTCTGTGTAAGAGGATATAGGATGGACTTTGTGACTTGGGTTAGTATTTTTCTGGTGCCTTTCATGCTTGGCTGGTGAGGTGTGAGTGATATGTAATTGGGGGTGGTGACAGTTAACTGGGATGCTATCTGCAGCCATTATTTGTTTTGATTATTGCATCCTAAATATTGTATGTATTTATTTATTCATTACGTTTATACCCTGCCTTTCCACTTAAAAAGTGTTCAAGGTGGCTTACTGGTAGTTTTCCTAATGCCCCCCTTGACTGAACCATAGGCTGAAGCTTTTTGTTTTCATTGTTTTGTAATAGTTAAGCAGTTCAAGCTACAGCTATTTATAACTATTTATATAGCAATGAAAGCTGCAGGTGTAAATATATGACAACAATACTGAAGGCCGGAGCTTTTTTCTTCTTAGTTATTCAGAACCACAGGGGTTGCCTAAATTATTAAAATTTTGCTTAAAATAAAGTTAAATGCATGGCCCATATTAAAGAAAACAGAGTTTTGTGTTGAACACTGGGCAGGAATACCAGTTCTGTGTTCCTGTGTGTGTATGGATTGATAGATGTATTCAGACACACATATTCTCTTGCCCTCTCTATAGTGCTTGGGAGCAAAGCCCTCACTTTTGCCTCTGATGTTGAACATCAGCATGATTAAGTGAAGAAGGCAGTCTGCCATTGCAAAAGCACTTTCTGTCGCCCTAGCAAGACGCAAGAGAAGTATATATATGCATTCCATGTTAACATTTGCCTAGGTGTTTCCTGTTGCAATTTTTCCTGTATAGTAAAGAAACAAGATGAGCCATGTTCCTTGTTAGATTCCAATTTACCTGGACCCATTCAAAGTTTTAAAATTTCTTTAGGAAATATGATGCCATTCTGGCCTTTGAAATGCTTAGTTTGGAAATGGCAGAGATAAATCTGCTTTTGCTCATCTCAAAGGGAACTTGGAAATCATTTATTTAAGTCCTTGGGGTTGAGCCATGCAACTCTAAACCTTTCTGCTGATGGGTTTATGTAAAACAGCACAGTACTCAGATAAATGTGAGATGTGGATTGTATCTACAAAGACAGTAAAACCAAAGAGCTTTTAAAAATCATTTGTAAAAGAATATCATATGGATAGTTTCACACAACTTGTTTATATGCTTATAAAAGAAGCTGTGTAAGAATAGTGATTTCCCCCCCATAGATGTAGCAATCTGGAGATTATCTCTACTTTCTATATTCTGAGGTCTGTGGGCAAAATCTTCCCTAATGAAATTATTACTTCCCAAGGCTAAGTTGCCACTGTCATAACTTGGAACAGTTAAGTTCCTCCTTATGTATACTTATTAATTTAGGGATCACTCCAGTCCTTAATGTCTTTTTTCAGTAGGAAAGAATGCAAAGTACATTTGAATGTTGTCTTCAGTGTTTCATTACTTTGCATAGGTGTCCTTTTGTTATGAGTTTTGGTGTTCTGAAAAACAAAATGGGAACATTAAATGTGTTACAGTTAAAATGTACAAGCAAAATGTTCTTATAATACTGGTTTCTGGACTGTAAACGTATGTTTTCAGTGAATATCTGTTACATCATAATTAGAAAAGTACAAGCACACACTCCCCCTTCTCTTTGCACTTCTCTCATTTAAAAATGGTCTAGAGACTGAGCACTCTGTAACTTTAAGGGGGAAGGCAGAGCAGCCATAAAAATAAGGAAATAGGTCATTTCTCCAGCAGAGCTCCCTATTGCACAAGGCCAAGGGTTAGTATCTGTACTCTAACTTTACTGCTTCCAGATACATTGCTTTGTAACATGAGGGAAGTACACATACACTTCTGTAATATTGTTACACCACATTTTGGGTTAGGAATCATTTAACCCCTGGATTTTTTTTTCTGTGTAGGTAGGAGGTCTGTCTCTTACTCTGCCCCCTCTCTACATCTGTCACTTTACATTACATGTAGACGGTAAACATTGGAGTAACAAATAGGTTTAATACATTTAAAGCAATGTTTGCATTAGGATTTACTTAAGCAAAAACCTTGCTGAGCAAATTATTTCTGTCAGAGATCATAACAGGGAAAGATAGAACCCTGACAAAATACAAAGCATAAGTGCTGCTTTTTCTTCTTTTTCCGCTGAAATTCAAAGTTGTCTTATGCTATTTTGTCATGCATAAGAAGATGGAAGACAATCACCATACTTAAGGCATTCAGGTTCCTTTTCCCCCAGTGTCTTCACATGGAGTGCTGTCAATTTTTATATTAAATGACTCATTCTAAACTCACATTGCCGTGTAGATTTTGTTTGTAAATAATTATCACTAGAAGTGAACAGTATGTCTTTTTTTGTCTTAAATATTTTGTCAGTTGAAGTATTGGCTAATTACTGTCCAGGAGGGCTCTTCTTTTTCTTTTTCTTTTTTCTTTTTTTCCTTTTCTTATATCAAGCTCAGGGACTGACCGGGTCTGTGCTTCAGAATTTCAGTTCATGGAATGCATGTTCCGGATGTTGAAGATGGTTTGGATGTGCTCTGAATCCTGCTTCTTTACTAACTTCTGCTGCACAGTGGGCTCTCTAGCTAAGCCTGCCAGGCTGATGGTATTGAGGATTGTGACGATCACCCCATGTCACTCATGCTATTCATAGTCATGAGCTAATTTGCATGAGCCTATGAGAAGATTGGAGAGGCGGAGTCAGCAGCTATATGAAGGTTTGGCAGGAGAAGGAGGAGTCAGATAGAGATAGAGATCCAGATAGAGATTGGGATGAGATCCAGAGAGAGATAAGGACTGGTTAGTCAGAGAGAGAGGAAACAAATACTGAGAGATAAAGCTGGTTAAGAAAATAGGTAGAGAAGGTGGTAATTATATTGCAAGAGAAAAGTATGTACTGAGAGAACTGTTAATGATTGGCTTGTGTACAATGTTTATCTGAAGAACTTCTGTAATTATTAAATCTGCTTCACTTCAATAAATAAGTTCTGTTTGTGTTCACAAGACAAGTGTACTGACAAACGTCATTTATATTGTGGATTGAGGTAATCCACTGGTGGCAGTGAGAGGATAACGCGATGGGAGCCTTTGTGAGGGCACAACACGCAGGTGCCACAATGCTCTGAATCCTGCTTCTTTACTAACTTTTGCTGCACAGTGGGCTCTCTAGCTAAGCCTGCCAGGCTGATGGTATTGAGGATGTCCAGCCTTAATGTGCTCAATTATTTTATGTGCAAATGCTGGCCTTTTGTGAGACATTTGGAGACTTTCTGACCAACCTAGTCACAATTTGAGGTCATAGAAAGCCAGATATGTAGAGAAAATGCAGAGCATACTTGATGCATTATGTTTGTTGGAAAGCAGATGATTTAGAAAAATATGTGGTTTGAAGTTTCACAGTTGAATTTTGTTGACTTGTGAGAACACAGAAACTTTTACAGTCAACCCTCGACTTACGAACTTAATCCGTTCCAGAAGGATGTTCTTAAGTCGAAAAGTTCGTAAGTCGAATCAGCATTTCCCATAGGAATGCATTGAAAACCAATTAATCCGTTCCGGCTGTTTTTGGTTCTTAGGTCGAGGGGCGGTTTGTAAGTCGAAGCATTAGTTCCCATAGGAACTAATGCAAAGCCGGTTAATCCGTTCCTACCACTAGGGGCAGAATTTTTTTCTTTTTTTCCTTTTAACCTAAGATGACTTAGGTTAAAAAAAAAAAAGGAAAGGAAAGAGGGAGGGAAGGAGGGAACAGACACCTTTTCAACAGAACACCTTGAAAGTTCAAATTTCGCGCTTTCCCCGCCTTCCGCGTGTTTTTTTCCCGGTTCGTAACTCGAAGCAAAGTTCGCAAGTCGAGGCTATATTTTTCTATCAGAGCGGTTCGTAAGTCGAAATGTTCGTAACTAGGGCCGTTCGTAAGTCGAGGGTTGACTGTACTTTGTATCCCTTTTTGGTAATTAGGTTCATTAGGGAAATCACTTGCATACTGAGAGTCATAGAAAGGATTGAGTTTTAGAAGACTTAATCAGCTGTTTATGACTGTTCTCCACTTTCTCTGTCAAAGGAGCAGCCAAGCTAGAGACATAATCAAAAGAATCAGGTAGTAAAATTAAGAAAGTAAAGAGTTACATGTAATGTTTCCTTCCCAAGGGAAAAACCACCCTGAGTGTAGAAGAACAGCTTATCTGGGGACTATTCTAAATAATTTTTGCAGATTTGAAGGTAATTGGGGTTGAGATCCTTCCAGTACTTCCATAGTGAAGTGTCATTTGTCTCTGTTATTTGGTTTGGGAATTTGGCTCCCTAGGAAATAGATCATTTGTATCATGCCTCCCTGTAATTCTGGTGAAAAAGATTTTTAAAATCTGTGTCTTAAGACTGCTTGTAAACAAACTATTTATCTTTTTTCCAGTTTTCTCTTTTTGTTGTTGTAAACTTCCAAATATCTCTGGCATAGAAGAGCATGTTTAATGAGTTGTGGCTTCCTCCCACTTTTGTATATGAAATGAATAATAAAATTATGCCATTTAAATTACCTCTGCATATAACAAAATGTTCTGATACTGTTCTGTAGATGTGCAAAACCTTTCACCTTGCTGTCAGAGTCTAACTGCTCTATCTTTCAAGATCTCTTCAGCATTTCCAGAGCTTTCTGTTGCCAGTCATCTCAGGCTGGACATGGTGCCTTTGTGTGCTCATAAGACTGCTCTGTGCTTCACCATTTCTCACTGTCATGTGCACTCCAGTTTTCCCTACAAGAGGTGTGTGTGTGTATTGCAGCATTTAAGAAGAAGGCACATGGTACCGAAGAGAGATAATACTTGTCCACATATACCCTAGGAGTTTTTTCTGAGTGAGCAGAGGAGGTAACTGGCAGTGACTGGGTAGAAAAGGCTGATAGAGCAGGCTCAGCAGCAAAGGCAATATCATTTCTTTTCTCTTATGATTATTTGTTGGTATCTTTATTTAGAACTAGATTTTGCTCATGTGTTTGCTGAAAAACATATATTTCAAAGATAAAACATGCCTGACCTATCCTGCAGAAGACAGACAAGGTCATGTGAGAAAGAGGAAACAGCAGTCAGGCACCTCTGACTCAGAAGTAGGAAGTAGATAGTTAGAAATAATGAGTTAATTCAATTGATTTCTTTTTGCAATAACTAAGGCATAATTAAGTTCCATAGCAATTGTATTATAATAGTTCGCTCCTTTTGCAATATAAATGCACTATCCTTGCTTACCTTTTAGTTACAGGGGTTATATGGCTTCAACACTGCTGTATGTTTTGTACCTCAAGCCAGGAAGTTATAGCATTCTGACATCTTTTCAGCAGATTCAATGCAGTGGTTTTAGGAAATCAGAAAGGGACAGCTAATGGCTCTTTGTAGGTTAATTGCATGGAAACATTTTGCACAAATAGCACATGGTGATTTTGGTTTACTGCTGTTTTTCTTCTGCTACCTATACTGATATAATTATCTTGATATTTGACTATGTTGTAAGCTGTCATGGATGTATGAAACTTTTTTTAAATGCTAGATTTATACATAATGTCCAGATCCTATTGTGAAATAATAGTGTAAAGGAAAATGTGCAAGAAGTGTAAAGGAAAATGTGCAAGAAGGTTTTCCAGTTTCTCTTGTCATCTTGTCTTGTGCTCTGGCACACAGCTGAAGATGTGATCTGGGCATCCCTGAGCATGTGACAGCCAGCCAGAACTACTACATACACCAGCAATCCACTTTGGGATTTATATTGCTCAAATCCAGTAAGATTCTAACTGTTACAGTATCTTTATATGGAGAAATGGAAAAATCACAAAAAGTGACCAAATTTCAAGTTCTAGAAAATTGATCAGACTTTTTAATGTGGTTGAAGAGAAGAATATGAATAAAAATAAAAACATCCACTCTGCAGTTGCAATATGAAGTAAGGTCAGTGATTTGCAATGGCAGATATGAATCTTATTTATGTGAATTTGCTGGTACTCACATTTCTCTCCTTCATTTATGACATGTGGGTTTTTTAAAGGCTGTTGCTAACAAAGATATGAGCTCACCCCGGTTCTGTCAACAGGACAAATTTTCTGTGTTCGTATAGAGAGCTAGGAACACTTCCTCAGTTGTACAGGTAGTAGCCATTTACTATTTCTGAGATTTATAATGTACCTATTCCTTGTGGCGGTTACTAAAACAGGCTGTATGCTTTTGTAGTCTCATTTTCTCTCCTTTTGTTTAATCAGCTTCCTGCTGGAGTTGGCAAAAGAGTGAGAGCAAGCAGCAGTGAGAGCAAGTTGTTTCTGTTAACTTTATTTTTTACCTTGGGCCAGCAGCTTATAGCATTCTGACAGCTCTTTAGCAGGCTCAGTGCAATTGTCTTGGGAAAGCGTAAAGAGACAGCTTATGGCTCTTTATAGGTTAATTGCATGGAGACATTTTGCACAAGCAGCACATGGCAATTTTTCTCTGGAGATTTTCCTAAACAAAATACAGTGGCAACCGATGAAATGTATCTTTAGACAAGTAGAAGTAGTTTTGTCTCTTACATAGTCTTACTTTGATTTGGGTTTATTCATTGAAGTGCAGTAACTAAGAGGCACAACCCCCACATTTTTTCCTGACATCTGGAATCTAGGAGGCCCCACTGATGGGATTGCACAAATCAAATTTTGGTCTTAGCAGCATCATGCCACCATACCCTCTTTAGTACATACACCTTGCTATCAGGTATTGCTTCCTGGACAGGACAGATGGCAGCTAGAATGGCAGGGCACAGTTAGGCCTGATTGAGTGTTGGATCTCTGGAATAAACATCCTTCTCCATTGTTGCATTCTGCACCACTTTGGGCCATAAAAGGGTGCAATGTAGTTCTCCAAAACCACGAAGAAGCATCTTCTGGGCCACTAGTAACATACACAGTTAATGTGCCTTTATTTTCTTCTTAGTCAGCAGTGTGTAAGCATAGACAGCAGTGGGAAATGGTCAAGTATTCATCTCTTTTTGCATTGACTGCTTATTTCTGGTGTATATGCCCATATTATTTTCTTTTTCTCCACAAGGCCCTTCCATTAAGAATGCTACAATGGCCTTGTTTTGATAATCAGCTTGTTTCTGGGAAGGGTGTGCAAATAAATTTGACCATCTGGCTTTGTTTGAGAAATTACCTACTCATCACCTAGAACAACTAGAGTTTTTGTGGCAGCTGCGCTGTCATATAACTTAGGTAGGTAAAAGAAGGATCATCATCCTTTTTTAAAAAATATATACTTCAGATGCTAATAGGTAGTTTTGGTTTGTTCTAGGTCATTGCTTTGATTCGCAAGTGAGTGCCGAAGAGCCCCCCCCCCCAAAGCACTGTCAAAAAAAAGCACTGTCATCTTTCATCGTGCATGTTTGGTCTTGCGTTTAACTAGTTTTTATTGCATGTTTGCAGTGTTCACAGTTTGGGTGTACTCTTGGACCCTGTTCTCTCTGTGGAGGCACAAATATCTGTTGTTGCCAAGAGTGCTTTTCATTGACTCTGATTGATTGCCCAGCTGTAGCCCTAACAGGAAAATGTTTAACAGTGGTTCATGCTTTGGTAATCTCCAGAATAGATTATTTTAATGCTCTCTATGTATGGCTGCTGTTGAAGTCAGTACAAAAGCATCAGAAGGTCCAAAATGCAGCAGCCAGACTGATCTCAAGTACCAACAGATATGACTGCATATCTCCAGTCTTGACACGTTTTCATTGGCTCCATATTAGTTCCCATGCTCAATTCAAGATGCTGGTCATCACCTATAAAGCCCTGATTGGTTTAGGACTTTGATACCAGTTGAAACATCTCTCCTACAAAACAGCAGCCTATCTCACCCACTCTTTGCAGTCCAGGATTGTTAAAAACAGTAGCACTAGGGGAGGCCAAAAGAGTGAGCACCAGAAACCAGGCATTTTCAGTTGTAGCACTGGACCTCTGGATTAAACTTCCAGCAGAGGTTCACCAGGCACCTTCTCTCACAGTCTTTAAGAAGTTAATAAAAACGACTATCTAAAACTGTCTTTTATTAGCTATCATATCTGTGATGTCCAATGTTATTCTAATTTGTTTATTTATCTAAACATAGGATAGCTAGTTACTGGTTTTATGGATGGATGGTCAATTTGTATATTGTTTTTTATTTATTTCTTTGTTTGTATGCCTTGCTGTAAACCTCCCAGGGAGTATGTTTCACTATGGGGCACTATATTAAGTCAAATAAATAAATAAATAAATATTGATTGGTTCTTCTTCGTGGCCTCTGTGAATGCACACAATTGGGTTTAGACAGCGCCTGCGCTGGTCTTCTCGGAATCTTCTAGAGCTTTTGTAAAAAGTAACAAGTTTAGAGTTGCCCCTATCGCGCATGCTCCACCCCCTCAGCCTTCAGTTCCATTTTACCGCCTTGGCGATTGGAACTTCTCGGTTAGAGCTACTATTAATATAATCAATTGGTTTGATATTTGGCTTCTGAACACGGACTTTGAAATCTCTCTGTTGCCCTCGACTTCGGACTGTTTGACTCTTCTTGGATTACGGACTGTTTTGTTGTTATCGGATTGCCGGTTTGATTTCCCGCGCTTTTCAAACCGCTTCGCTTGCCTACCGCTGCGGCAAGGCCATTCCGGATCGTTCTCCGTTCTGCTTATCTGAGACTGATCTTCATCGTGAGTTTTTCTTCCCCCTCTTCTTCCTACTTTATGTCCCCCTCAGGACCATTTAGTAGGTGCGTGTCGTGTTCCCGTAAATTGCCCTTTTCAGATGGTCACGACCGCTGCCTTTTTTGTTTAGGGGATAGTCACCAGCCTCAATCCTGCAGGCATTGCAAAAAGTTTACGAAGGCAGCCCTTAAGGCTCGTCAGCAACGTTTAAAAATTTATCTTTGGGACAAGACTCTGTCGGCATCAAAACCTTCAGAAATGGAGACGGCGTCTAACCCCTCCGCTATGCCTCGTTCTAAGACAAATGTCACTTCCCCGTCTTTGTCGACCTCAAGACCGGTCGAAAAATCGTCTAAAAAGTCGTCTACATCGACCACCAAGAAGACGCTTCCCTCGGCGTCAAAGACTTCATCGACTGGTCCGTCGAAAGAGAAGAAAAAGACGGCGCCGACAGACAAAAAGAAAAAGGCTAAGGAACACCGCATTCCTCATGTCTCGGCGTCGTTACCGTCTCCGATCCTCGAGGACTCATCTCGGGATCGTGAGTCCCTTTCGGAAGCTGCGACTTCCCTGCCTCCACGTCGCATAGAGGCTTCACCTGGGGGGCTCGACCGCTCACCCAGTCCTGGTTGGCTAGAAGGCGCCACCCTATCTAGCCAGACATCTGCCCATTATAGCCCTGTTTCCACCGGGCGGGCATCGATTGTACCTCTCTCGCCGTCGAATTCCTCGAGGCAAAATTCTCCACCTCGGAAAAGGACGGTCAAGAGAAAACATATCTCACCGGATCGACGTCG
This sequence comes from Intellagama lesueurii, assembly GCA_037013535.1. Classification (NCBI taxonomy): domain Eukaryota; kingdom Metazoa; phylum Chordata; class Lepidosauria; order Squamata; family Agamidae; genus Intellagama; species Intellagama lesueurii. The sequence continues at coordinate 77,931,493 of JBAJHW010000006.1, forward strand.
ATCCCCACGGAGAGAGGTGGTAGTCATACCCAGGTCGTCTCGACGCCATAAGAAGGGCAAACGCGACGACCCGATCTATGTCCAGCTCGATCGTAAAGGGGCTTCCCGTCGATGTCGACACGATGACTCCGATACTGACTCGTCGTCGACGTCGGAGGAATACCATAGACGTAAGAGAATTCGTTACGTCTACGCCTCGACATCGTCATCGTCGTCACTATCCCCTCCTCGACGTCGACATCGACACGACGTCGAAGTACATATTCGACCAAAAGAGGGCACTAAGATTAACTCCAAGCGAATCAATCCCTTGAAGTCGGGACATAAGCAAGTTAAACCATCCGTACACGTTAAACCTAAGAAATCCAACTTACCGTCACCTTCCGAACAGGAGGAAATCTTCTCTTCTGTTTCGTCTTGCCAGGAGGACGAAGCTTTCTCTCCTGCTCCTGGAGAAACACCTGTGGAAGGAGAGTCATTTGATTCGGATGCAGGCAACCCTCACCCGTCTTCGCCTTCGGAAGACTTTTCGTTATACGTTCAAATGATTTCTAGGATGGCTAAGACTCTTAAACTGCAAACAGAGCAACCTTCTCCGCCCACAGATGATCTAATTTTCGGTGACATTGATCAGGAAAGGTCACCGCCCTTGAGCCTAGCCTTCATCCCAGCCCTTTTGTCTCTTATCAAGGAGTCGTGGAACCAGCCCTCTACTTCTCAACCGGTTGCACGCAGAACAGAAAATCTATATCGCACACATGGCGATGATACCAGTTTCCTTCTCAAACATCCAGTCCCAAATTCCATCATTGTGCAATCTAATTCATCTAGATCTTCCGGGAAGGCACATGTCACGCCTACAAACAGAGAAGGGAGAAAACTAGATGTCCTAGGGAGAAAAATTTACTCCTTCACCACATTTTTGCTCCGAGTGGCTAACTACCAAACCGCCATGGGGGCTTACCAGAGACAACTGTGGTCCAGAGTCCTTCCAGCATTGGAAGCAGCCCCGGATGATACCCGTCAAGGCCTCCTGAACACCTACGCGGAGGCCCTCACGGTGGCTAAACACCAACGACTAGCCTCACGACATTCAGCAGACGTCGCCTCCAAAACTCTAACATCGGCCATTGCCTTAAGGCGCCATGCTTGGCTCCGATCCTCAGGCATCATAGAGGACGTCAAAACACGAATCGAGGACTTACCCTTTGATGCCAAGGGTCTTTTCAATGAAAAAACTGATGATTCTCTAGAAAACCTGCATAAAATAAAAAAGACGGCTAAATCTTATACTATTCACCAGCAACCTACCTTCCAAAGAAATCAATGGCGTAAGCGATATCCACAACAGCAATACCAGCAACAATCTTCACAGTCTTATCGACCCTTCAAACAGACCCAGGGTAGATATTCTCAAACTTCCTCGTCTGCGCCATCCTATAGGCCTCAAGCATCTTTCCAAAAACGACAGCCTTATCGTCCACCTGCCAAGAAAACAAAGCAGTACCTTTGACTTTCACGTCCCATCTTCCATGCCTCCACAAGAAATTCGTCTGGCTCCATTCTATCAAAATTGGTCCCTTATAACAAAAGATTCTTGGGTTCTAAGTATTATCCAATTCGGTTACCGTTTAGAACTCTTAGAACCTCCTCCTCTAGGACAAGTTCACTTCACTTCCTTCGATGCTGCCCTAGAAGAAGAGATTCTCACTCTTCTCCAAAAACAAGCTATTCAACGTGTACCACTTCGGGACGTGGCCAACGGTTTTTATTCACGTTATTTCGCCGTACCAAAAAAGGACGGCGGAATCAGGCCCATTCTGGACTTAAGAAACTTGAATACTTACCTGCATCCACGAAGATTTCGGATGGTCACTCTGGAGGCCATTGTCCACCTGCTGAAACACAACAACTGGTTTATAGTTATAGACCTAAAGGACGCATACTTTCACATATCAATCCATCAAAATCACAAAAAATATCTCAGGTTCATTTTTCAGAACATGATTTACCAATTCTGCGCCCTTCCCTTCGGGCTATCCACAGCTCCACGCACGTTCACGAAATGCATGGCCCCAGTAGCAGCTTTTCTCCGTCTCCACGGGGTACAAGTCTTTCCCTAAATAGACGACTGGCTGGTTGTTTCCCCATCCAGACAGAAGGCTGTGCAAGACACAAAATTTGTTCTAGACACTCTACAAAACCTAGGCTTGATGGTGAATATCGAAAAGTCAACCCTGGTGCCATCTCGAGTCATCGACTATATAGGAGCACGGTTAGACTCGGTCAAAGCTCGCATATTTCTCCCACCAGACCGGATCCTGAAGCTGCTGAAGGCTCTCCGGAAATTTCATCCCCGTTCAGATGTCTCAGCTCATCATGCGCAACATCTACTCGGCCTCATGGCCTCCACAACATCAGCGCTGCCACATGCACGCCTGAAGATGAGATCACTTCAGTCATGGTTTCTGGCTCTCTTCGACCCCCTTCAGGACAGTCCACGAAAACGTCTGCGGGTCACCCCGGAACTGGCGAAACAATTACGATGGTGGACTTTCATTCCACATTTGTTGATCGGCCGTCCCTTTCGACCACTGCAACTATCTGTTCAAGTGACAACAGATGCCAGCACCACGGGATGGGGGGCACACTGTGGACCGCACAAAATCCATGCCCTATGGTCTCATCAAGACAGGTGCCTTCATATCAATCATCTGGAAATGCTTGCTGTCATAAAAGCCTGCAGAGCATTCCTCCCGTTGATACAGGGTCGGGGTGTTCAAGTAATCACCGACAACACCACGACCATGTTCTACATCAACAAGCAGGGAGGAACGAGATCAATGTCTCTCCTGTATCTTTCCATACATCTATGGGAATGGTGCTACCTCCACCATGTGTTCCCGGTTGCTCTTCATATATCGACGAGCGACAACCAACTTGCAGACAACCTGAGCCGGCTGACGAGTCAGTCCCACGAATGGGAACTGGACGAGAACACCTTCCTAATGCTCTGCTACCGGTGGGGTCACCCATCAATAGACATGTTTGCGTCAAGCATCAACAAGAAATGCACGAAATATGCATCTCGTGCAGGCAGAGGTGTGGATTCGCTAGGCGACGCATTCATGATCCCTTGGGGGACGCATCTCCTATATCTCTTCCCACCAATCCCACTGATACAAAGGACTTTGGTCAGAGCCCGACAGCTAATGGTGGACGCCATCCTCATTGCACCATGGTGGCCTCGACAACCTTGGTTTTCCGCCCTCAAGGAGATGGCTGTGGACGTGTTCCGACTGCCGCAGATTCCACACCTTCTTACCCAGGACTCGGGCAAGATCCTTCATCCAGACCTGCAGTCACTGAGTTTGACGGCGTGGAGGATATGCCATCAATCCTAGAGGTTCTAGACAAGGCTAGAAAACCGTCTACGACCCTTCTTTATAAATACAAATGGAATAATTTTGTCAAATTTACTCAATCAAAGCATTTACAATCCTCCCCTGTCTCCCTCCAAACTCTACTCACCTACTTACGTTACTTGTTTGATTCAGGTTTGACCTTATCGACTCTTAAAGTTTACATCTCAGCAATAGTCTCCTTCCAACCTCGGAACTCGGAGTCAGCACGCCTTTTTTCTCATCCAACACTTAAATCATTTTTAAAAGGACTGTCTAACATCCGACCTCCTGTTAAACCTCCAGTACCCCAGTGGTCTCTCACACTTGTTTTACGCGCACTTATGCGTCACCCCTTTGAGCCCCTGGCTACTTGTGATATACGTTTACTATCGTTCAAAACTCTGTTTCTAGTTGCTATTACGTCTGCTAGAAGAGCTAGTGAGTTGGCAGCTCTTAGGTCTGATGATCCTTATTTGCAATTCTTTAAGGACAAGGTTATGTTGTATCCAGATGTGTCTTTTCTGCCGAAGGTTGTTTCGGATTTTCACCTTAACCAGCCGTTATCGTTACCAACTTTGTTTCCTCAACCTGCTTCGGATATCGAGCGCATGCTCCATTCTCTGGACGTTAAGAGAGCCTTGGTTTATTACACCTCAAGGACTAAAGACTTCCGTGCTGCACCAAGGCTTTTTCTCTGCTTCCAGGGATCACACAAGGGCTTACCTGCCTCATCTTCCACTCTATCTAGATGGCTTGTCTCCACAATTGCTCTGTCTTACGAACTTCTAGGCAAAACTGCCCCAGAAGGTTTGAAAGGACATTCCACCCGAGCGGTTGCGACGTCTACAGCGTTGCTGCGTGGTGTTGATGTCCCAGAAATATGTAGAGCTGCCACCTGGTCTACTGCGTCCACCTTTGTGACACACTACAGGTTGGACCTTCGAGCCAGAAAGGAGACAAGTTTTGGCAGGGCAGTTTTGACGTCTGTTCTGCAGTGACGGCCCTCCTTCCGGTAAGTGAGCTTGCTAGTCACCCAATTGTGTGCATTCACAGAGGCCACGAAGAAGAAAGAAAGGTTACTTACCTGTAACCATGGTTCTTCAAGTGGACCTCTGTGAATTCACACATCCCACCCAGCCTCCCCACTGTCCGTCACTGACTATGTCTCCGATAAGTTCGGGCTTTGTGGCGGATAAATGGAACTGAAGGCTGAGGGGGTGGAGCATGCGCGATAGGGGCAACTCTAAACTTGTTACTTTTTACAAAAGCTCTAGAAGATTCCGAGAAGACCAGCGCAGGCGCTGTCTAAACCCAATTGTGTGAATTCACAGAGGTCCACTTGAAGAACCATGGTTACAGGTAAGTAACCTTTCTATATAAATGATTGTGTCACTGTTGCTATAAAAAAAAAAAAAAAAAAGGAAGCTGCGTGTAGCAGTGTTGACCTGATCAGCAGATCTAATTTATATTGTAATAAAAATTGACTGCAGTGCTTAATTCAGTTTTTTTAAAAGTTTTATTCATTTTCAGTGAGGATAAGGGTTGTGGTGTGGATACAAAGGAATAAGGAAGGAATGAATAAGGATGGGGAAAGGGTAAAATTCTAGAGAGCGAAAGAGTATTCTTACATCCACTTACTTGGTTATGTTAAAAAGGGAAATCACATAAGTAAATGATCTAACAATTTTTCCAGACTATTTATAGTTACTACTCTCTCCATTCCTTTGGACCTTCTCATACTTCTTTTATCTATACTTTCCAGTCCATATTTCAGATCCAATTATAAAACCATTGCCATTTTTTGAGTTCTTTTTGAGATGATTCTTTTTGGGGAAAAAATTTCAGTGCTTAATTCAGTTTAATGGCTGCTCTTATAGTTACAGCTAAAGCAAACAGCTACCAAGTTGGCTTTATCTGGTTGATGTTTCAACATGTAAATGTAGTTTACTAAACCCAGTTTAGTCCAAACTAGGATAGCCCAAGTGGAAACAATACTTGAGACAGTGGTCATTAAAGGGTTCCATTCATTTCAGTAGGACTTCTTTAGCTGGTACTAAAATTAGATTTAGCCCATTGTTTTGAGTTCTTTGGGAGTGTAATATATGATGGTTTGCCTGTTTGGTGCTATGATATGATTTTTGCTTTTAAACTTTATTCTGTCAGATTCTTATTGATATAGTTTTGTAAAACAACAGGATGTTCAGGCGGAGGTGGCCGATATTTGAGGTAAAAGTCTCACAATAACAGGGAGAGTAAATTTAAGTGCAAACTGGTGAGGGTTTTTTTTTTAATTGCCTGCAATAGAAGTAGGAGTTGTACCAAATTTCTATGGAAGTAGACTTTGTCATGTTCAAAATGTAATGTAGACGTGTTGTAAAAACCTCTGTCTCTTGTGTATTTCAGTTTATAGCTGGCCCCTTGTTAGGAGTGTCAGTGAGTACCAAAGAGGTATAGTCTCAACTTATTCTGTGTTTTTGAGAGAGAGTGGAATTAGCTCCTCTCTTCTATGGTTCTTCACTGTCTGAGAATTGAGATACGTATAGGCACAAATGACACTGTATGCAATCTGAAACAACTCTTTCCTTTGTCGGGTGGGATGACCATCACACCACTGTTCTTTTTCACCTCTAAAGTAGAAATGCCTAACCTTTCTCTAGCTGGAGTATTTTGGGCTAAATCTACCAATTGGCTTCAGCTTGATCAGATCCATTGAATTCAAAGGAATTGCATTAGTGTTGACTTTAAGTGTCCCGTACATTCAGGGGATTTACTTTAGTTGGAACTAAAAATCGGGTCTGTCTCCTTATTTTGTGCACTTGAAACTCCGTTAAACACAAGCATTTTTATTACTATTGTATGTCAGCATGTTTTGTTTCATTTGGCCTAGTGGTGCCTACTAAAGAAATAAAGAGCAGCATGAGGGGAAAGTTGCATAATCCAGTAATAATCCAGAGTTTACAACTTTAGTGCTTTCCCATTCTGCCAGGAATTTATAGAAAGAGAGCCCGTTGAGGAGTCAGGTACACCAACAGCTAGAGGCTGTATGTGGAGATACCATTACTCAGTCTGAAAAGGGTATGTGCAGAACTTCCCTGACAAGCTCAAAACCTTACTACCCTTCTGAAAACAAACAGGCTTGTGGCAGTTCTATACCTTTGAGATTTTAAAATGCAGGAAGCTTTGAGACAAATAACAAAGATACTCTGAAACAACTTGTGTATATAATTGATTGTTATTGCCATGAGTGAACTCAGGAAGGAGTTTAATCAATAATGATTAGATTTCACATTTGGCTGACCAAGTCTCTTACCAGTTTAATGTTAGTTATAAACTTGCATCTGATGTAATTAAAAGGTAAGTATTTTGTGGATAATATCTGGACTTATTGGCTGAAATCTTGTATGTTCAGGCATAACAAAAAATTAAAACCAGTGGAAGCGTGTGGGGTTTTAACGCCCAGACAGACAGCACTGTGCAAATAGACTGCACAGTCCATTGTGCAATGCCTGTTTTCACGGCATACATGTGGAAGTGCTTTGTGAATTTGTGAATAGCACTTTTGCCCTGCCCTGCTTTTCCCGAAAGCTGCTGCAGTTTCATGTTGCACACACAGAGCTGTGCAACAGGATTTCAGCCAATGAAACAAAACCAAGACCCTTCATAAATACCAAAGACAGCAGTACTCTTCATATGTCCTACTGAACACAATGGAACATACTCTTGAGTAGGACTGAGTAGGGGTCAGGGGAGAGAAAATCCATTGCATTAAATTTTTTTTCTGTATGGAGGTTTCAGTTGACTCATAACTTCATATCCATCATAGATAGCTTTATTTTAATACAGTGGTGCCTCGCAAGACGAATTTAATTTGTTCCGCGGTTAATGTCATCTTGCGAAAAATTCATCTTGTGAAACGCAAGGAATCCCATAGGAATGCATTGAAATCTAATTAATGCGTTCCTATGGGCAAAAAAAGTCAGAACAAAGTCAAATTTGGTTTACAAAGGGTTTATTAAGTGCTCTTTAAAGCCATACATATTGTGCAGATGATTTCAAAAATTTCAATCAAAAAACTTTAACTTTTTAAACATCATAGAAAAACATTTAAAAATCAGCAAACATGAGGCAGGAACATCTGCCTTCACTGAAACTGAACAGAAGCAGTCACTAACAGTCCTTGGATTGTGCAAAACTCTTCAGAAAGTGCATTTTCAAGGCATGTAAACATACAGAAACCAACAGTACAGAAACTTTTTACATTTCACATTTTAAAGTGAACAAGTGAGGCTGAAGTCTAAACCACCAGGACCAGTGTTTTAAGTCAGGAAACTGGAGGCAGACAGAACTGTCTCCACATCACAGCAGCAGTCTTTTACGTTCCCAGAGCTGCAGAGGGTCTCTCTGGCGATGGCCCGAACGATGGTCAACTGGGAGAAGGCTTTAAGGCTTGACCTCAAGGCTTCTAGGAGGACGACGAGGAGGAAGAAGGCAACTGGGCACAGCTGGTAGAAGCAGCAGGTTCCTCTTCCTGTCTTGGCCTCTTCGTGAGGAACCTCTCCATGGTCAGCTGCTTCTGCCGCCTTTTCAGCATCCCTCTGAAAGGGGACATGATCCTTTCGTCATATGTTAAACCAACTGTTTAGGACCTCGATATCTGGCAGAACGCCTTCTCCCACCCAGTTCTGCCAGAGACACTCGTTCTAGCCAGGCCAGGCGACTGAGGGGCCTAACGCCGAGGGAGGCCCGGAAGGAAAGAACGAGGAACCGGGCCTTCTCAGCAGTGGCCCCTCGCCTCTGGAACAACTTGCCCGTTGAGATCCGCCTGGCTCCCTCTCTGGGTGTCAGCAATTATTACCTAGAGAGAAGGAAGGCAAGATACAATGTTTTTCTCCTAAGCCTTGTGCTTTTCTGGAAGACCCTTCATCTTTCAGTTGAAATCATAAGCCAGCACCTGCATACTGAATGGGAATCAGACATCTACTTCCTTGTGCTAGCTGCAGTACTATGGCAGGAGTTGTGTGACGTATTTGCATGATTAGTGCCCTATAATCACCCTACAATGTTTTTTCCCCTTTGCATGGTACATTGTGCTTGTAGTATTGAGCAAGCTTGTATAGGCATCCTTCAGTTTCAAGAGACTATGGTAACGTGCTCTGAATAGAGGTCTTGGAACAGCGTCTAGTGTGGCTGAGAAGGCCAATTCGAGAGTGACAATCCCTTCCACACTGAAGACAAATACAATCTGTCCCCTGTCCAGCTCCCTGATTTTGCTGGTTTCGGGACTGCCTCTTTGCCTGGGCCTGCTGAACAAGTGTCTCTTCAAATTGGGAGAGGCCATGCTGCACCGCCTGCCTCCAGGCTGAATGCTCAGATGTCAAAGGTTCCCATCTGTTGAGGTCCATTCCTAAGGCCTTCAGATCCCGCTTGCAGATCTCCTTGTATCGCAGCTGTGGTCTCCCTCTGGGGCGCTTTCCCTGCACTAATTCTCCATACAGGAGATCTTTTGGAATCTGACCGTCAGCTATTCTCACAACATGCCCAAGCCAACGTAGCTGTCGCTGTTTCAGTAATGTATACATGCTAAAAATTCCAGCTCATTCTAGGACTACTCTATTTGGAACTTTGTCCTGCCAGGTGATACCAAAAATGTGTCGGAGACAACGCATATGGAACGTGTTCAACTTCCTCTCCTGTCATACACAAAGGGTCCAGGACTCACTGCAGTACAGGAATGTACTCAGGACACAGGCTCGGATCTTGGTATATGCTGTCAGCTTCTTATTAAGCCATACTCTTTTTGTGAGTCTAGAGAACATGGTAGCTGCTTTGCCATTGCGTTTATCCAGCTTGATATCTAGAGAGAGAGAGTGTCAGAGATCGTTGAGCCAAGGTCCACGAAATCATGAACAACCTCCAATTCTTGTGTAGAGATGGTAATAGAGGGAGGTGAGTCCACGCCCTGACCCATGACTTGTGTTTTCTTCAGGCTGATTGTTAGTCCAAAATCTGGGCAGGCCTTACTAAAACAATTCATAAGTTGTTGGAGCTCTTCAGCAGAATGGGCAACAACAGCTGCATCATCGTCGAAGAGGAAGTCCCGCATGCATTTCAGCTGGACTTTGGTCTTCGCTCTCAATCTAGAGAGATTAAAGAGCTTTCCATCTGATCTAGTCCGGAGATGGACACCTTCTGTTGCAGTTCCAAAAGCGTGCTTCAGCATGACAGCAAAAAAGATCCCAAACAAAGTCGGTGCGAGGACACAGCCCTCTTTCACTCCGCTTCGGATGTCAAAGGGATCTGATATTGAACCATCAAAAACTAGTGTCCTTCATTTCCTCATGAAAGGACCTGATGATGTTAAGGAGTCGAGGTGGACATCCAATCTTGGGAAGTATTTTAAAAAGGCCATCGCTGCTAACCAAATCAAAGGCCTTTGTAAGATCTATGAAGGCCACAAAGAGTGGCTGTTGTTGTTCCCTACATTTCTCCTGCAACTGTCTGAGGGAAAATACCATGTCAGTGGTGGATCTATTAGCTCGAAATCCACACTGTGATTCTGGATAGACTCTGTCTGCAAGCACCTGGAGCGTCTTCAGCACGACACAGGCAATGCTATCTGTATCTGAGAGCAGAGCTGAAGCCAATAATCGTTAGAACATCTCCTGGCAGTCTGTTGGACTTTGCTGCGAGCATCTCAAAGAACCTGCAAGTTGTACTCACCAGGACAGGCTTTGTATACTGCTAGAGCTCTCCTCTTTTCCTCGATGGCTGGCATCAACTCCTCCGAATGGGATTCAAACCAGTCTGCCGTCTTTTTGGTCTTCTTGCCAAATGTGGACAAGGTGGAGTTATAAACAGCATTCTTGAAATGTTCCCATCGTTCAGGTGCATATGCACCAGCCGGGCCTGGAAGAGTTTCCTCAAGCGCTAGAGCAAATTCCTCCACTTTTCTCTGATTGCGAGTCTTGCTGATGTCAATACGTGGTCTTCCTTCCTTTTTCGTGTGATACAATCTCTTTATTCGCAGTTTGACTCTGCTACACACCAGGGAGTGATCAGTATCGCAATCAACACCCTGATAGCTGCATGTGATCGTAATACTAGGAAGGCTAGAGCGTCTAGTGAGGATCAAATCGAGCTGATGCCAGTGCTTCGATCTTGGATGTCTCCAAGAGACTCTGTGTTGAAGTGTGGTATTAAAGAACGTGTTGCTGACACAAAGATCATAATAACAGCAAAACTCCGGCAAGTGTTGGCCATTTTCGTTCATCTTCCCAATGCCATAACGGCCTAGACAAGTGGGCCAAGAATTGTGATCAGCACCAACTCTAGCGTTAAAGTCTCTGAGAATGAACAGCGGCTCTCTCTCCAGGATTTTTTTGATAGTAGCTGCCAGATCATCATAGAATTTGTCTTTGACTTCTGCTGTAGACGACAGTGTTGGTGCATATGCACTAATAAGGGTGACCAGTCCTGCTGATGAATGGAGCTGCAGAGACAGGATTCTGTCACTCCCCGCAGTAGGTGGAACAATGGATCTCAGCAGAGTATTTCTAACCGCAAAGCCAACACCATATTCCCTGGTCTCATTCAATGGTTTTCCCTGCCAGAAGAATGAGAATTTTTTTTCTTGGACAGATCCCGAGTCTGACAATCTCGTCTCTTGCTGGGCAACAATGTCCATCTGCAGCCTACTCAGTTCCATGTCGATGACAGCTGTCTTGCACGCGTCGTCTATTTCCTGCAGGTTGTCAGAAAAGCCAGGGGTCATTGTCCGAACATTCCAGGTGCCCAACTTTAGGGCAGAAGTTTTCTTACGATTGTTGCATGGTGCAGGGTTATCGATCTGCTTGTCGGCTTTCACCCTAAACCCCACGCACCCCGTGAGGTTAACAGACCATGGCAAGGCAGTACCTTACTGGCTGGGGCCTGCCCAGCTTAAGGCGGGCAGTAGCTACCTAGTGAGGTGCAATGACCTCTCCCACTGTCGCAAGTAGCCCCTGGCGTCATGCTCTACGCCAATCGAGCAAAGACTTATAACCGGTAACTGCTACTTTCCGTGTTGTTTCGACGCTGTATGCGAAGCTGGAATGTCCTCTCCAGAGCACGAAGCCTGGGTAAAATAATATGGAGGATAGGCTGTTACCCAAGCAGCAAATCCCCCCTCTCCACGTCACTGAAGTAGTCCAATGGAAAGGCAAGAGCCAATACAACTGGTTCCAGCGACGTCGCAGGAGTTGCCAGAGCCGTGACTGTACACAGTCACGAACGGCCTCCAGGACTCCGGCTCCGGATTTTGCCTGGAGGTTAACTCCTGAAGCTTTTTCCATCGGTGGATATAGCCACAAGGCAGTGGAGGTTTCAAATCAGAGTTTTCCTTCTCCTAGATAGGCTGCCTTCCAAGGCTAACGAGCCCCACCTACCCTTGTATATAGATTACTGTGCTTGCCAGGCATGTAAAGGAGTATAAAAGGGGTGGAAAAGGAAAGGGGGGTGGAAAGGAGTTTAGAAGGGGTGGAGATGGAAAGGGAGAGGAAAGGAGTTTGGAAGGGGTGGAGATGAAAAGGGAGAGGAGAGGAGTTTGGAAGGGGTGGAGATGGAAATGGAGAGGAAAGGAGTTTGGAAGGGGTGGAGATGGAAAGGGGGAGGAAAGGAGGAAAGCAAGCTTTATATGTTCTTCAATAGGACTGCATGGTTCTTTACATCTCTCATCTGAATGGGAGATAAACTCTTGTCTTTTTCTGTCTAGTACTGATTCTAATGTGTTAAAAATACTTGTTGTGTCTATATCTTACCCTTACATGGAATGTCTTCCATGCAAAAGGCTGAACATGTCAGTGCTCACTTAGTATCAGTAATATTGAAGCCTCAGATGCACCCAGGATCGTTCACTGGCCCTAGCAAGAGTTAATGTGTAAATTTTAAAGACAAGTGCTGCTTGTTGTCTGTCTTCTGCTCAGTGGCATAGTGTGTGTGTTGGGCTACGGGGCAGTTGCCCTGGGCATAAAATTCTTAGGGGTGCATGGGCTGCCCTGCCCAGTGTGCTCCCACAACAATTTCTCACGCTCCTCTTCCCCCTCCTGGCAGTCCAAGTCCAAGCTGCCAGTGGCGCCAGGCTGGCCACTGCTGCCATTGTGGACCTTAAACAGCTCTGTGGTGTTTCATGGCACCACCCCAGGGCCTCTCCCACCATGCCCTGCCCCACACATTGTGTCACAGAGCCAGCACTAACTGCTTCTGCTTATTTCTTTATACCGCTGGTATTATGGAAGATTCTCCCTCTACATTGTAGTGCTGCTAAGATGTTTTGTTTTTGAGGCAGATTGAACTTTTAAAGCAGTGGTCCCCAACCTTTTTAATGTCAGGGACCGGTTTTGTTGAAGACCATTCTTCCAAGGCCCGGGGGGAGGGAGGCTGCCGCCGCCAGCGTCCGTGAATGGGGGTGTCCATGCGTGGGGGTACTTGTTATGCAGTAGTATGTTATGCCATCATTTAAAGTGCCTCTGAGGAATCCCAAATAAAGATCAGCTATGCTAGTAGGTCTTTCCTGACATTTTCTTAGTCCCATCCTACAGCAGAAGCCATGGTCCGCAGAGAGCTTTCAAAGCATCAGAGGGATTGTTAAAAAAGTATCAGTCAGGAGAAGGGTACAAAAGAATTTCCAAGGCATTAGATATACCATGGAACACAGCGAAGACAGTCATCATCAAGTGGAGAAAATATGGCACAAGAGTGACATTACCAAGAACTGGACGTCCCTGCAAAATTAATGAAAAGACTAGAAGAAAATGGGTCAGGGAGGCTGCCAAGAGGCCCACAGCAACATTAAAGCAGCTGCAGGAATATCTGGCAAATACTGGCTGTGTGGTACATGTGACAACAATCTCCCATATTCTTCATAGGTCTGGGCTATGGGGTAGAGTGGCAAGACGGAAACCTTTTCTTACGAAGAAAAACATCCAAGCCCGGCTAAATTTTGCAGTAACACATCTGAAGTCTCCCAAAAGCATGTGGGAAAAAGTGTTATGCTCTGATGAAACCAAGGTTGAACTTTTCGGCCCTAATTCCAAAAGATATGTTTGGCGCAAAAACAACACTGCACATCACCAAAAGAACACCATAGCTACAGTGAAGCGTGGTGGTGGCAGCATCATGCTTTGGGGCTGTTTTTCTTCAGCTGGGACAGGGACCTTAGTCAAGGTAGAAGGAATTATGAACAGTTCAAAATACCAGTCAATACTGGCACAAAACCTTCAGGCTTCTGCTAGAAAGCTGAACATGAGGAGGAACTTCATCTTTCAGCATGATAGCATACATCCAAATCAACAAAGGAATGGCTTCACCAGAAGAAGATTAATGTTTTGGAATGGCCCAGCCAGAGCCCAGACCTGAATCCGATTGAATATCTGTGGGGTGATCTGAAGAGAGCTGCGCACAGGAGACGCCCTTGCAATCTGACAGATTTGGAGCGTTTTTGCAAAGAAGAGTGGGCAAATATTGCCAGGTCAAGATGTGCCATACTGATAGACTCATACCCAAAAAGGCTGAGTGCTGTAATAAAATCAAAAGGTGCTTCAACAAAGTATTAGTTTAAGGGTGTGCACACATATGCAACCATATTATTTCAGTTTTTTATTTTTACTTCCCTCCACCTAAAAGATTTCAGTTTGTTGTTCAACTGAGTTGTACAGTTCATAGGTCTCATTAAAGGTGGAAAAAGTTCTGAAATGATTTATCTTTGTCTCATTTTTTTACATCACAGACATTTGACATTTTAACAGGGGTGTGTAAACTTTCTATATCCACTGTATTTGTTTGACCTTTTTTAGTATTTATATGCTCATTTGGGTTAGCCTTAATTTTGTCTTTTAATGTTGTAAGCTGCCTTAGTTCCTTTCAAGGAGAAAGATGTGGTAAAAATATTTTAAGTAAATAAATAAGTCCACATTAAGACTCATTAAGAACAGAAGCAGGCAACCTGATGCCCCTCCAGACATTTCAGACTACAATCTCCATCATTCCCAAATACTAGCCATGCTGTCTGGGGTACAATCTGGACCTATTAGTTTTACAAAAGACTTGCCTTGGGAGAAGAATCATGAAAGATACATTAAAAAATCAACACCTTCACATGTTTTCAGAATGTGCACACCCAACTGCACCAGTGCCAAGTTCTACATGAATGGAAGAATGCTTCCAGATTAGTTTTTTATTGTGAATTCATTCTGCCTCAAACATTCAGTTTTACTAGGGAGAGGCCAGTGTTGAGGTGTCTCATTTGTAACCCTACCCTATTTTCTCACAATTTCTTCTGTCTCATAGCCTAGAAACACCATATTTAAGAGAGAAAAATTAATACCTTGTCTTGTTGCTGCTGAGCTGCTCTAAGAGGTGGCTGGATAGCTCAATGAGCTGGGTACCTCACTGAGGAACCAAAGGTTGGGAGTTCAATTCCCCACTGTGTCCCCCAAGAGAAGATCTACTCTGTGTAGTCCCAGACAAGTTACAATATCTAAGAAAGCCCCCAGAGGAAAGGAGTATAAACTACTTCTGACTAGTCATACCTAGAAAATCCTGGAAAGGTCACTGTAAGTTAGAATTGAGTTGATAGCATGTAGTTATTAATTATGCAGAGTAGAGAAATAGCAGTAAGGGAAATTTTTCCACTCACCCCATTGCTTAGGAACAAGCACTGTTTTGACCCTCAGATATTCTTCTTGTTCTTTTGTACAACCTCTCCTGCTGGATGCTAGGCCAGGCGATGGGGGGGGGGGGAACGGGAGTGTTTGTGTGTGTGTGTGTTTTGGAAGGGGAGACGGTGGCAATGGGGCTGCACCTCCAGGCAGGCAAGCAGGAAGGCACGGGAGGGCAGGGAAGGCCAGGCAATGGAGGGGGGAAACGCGAGTGTGTGTGTGTGTGTGTGTTTTGGAAGGGGAGACGGTGGCAATGGGGCTGCACCTCCAGGCAGGCAAGCAGGAAGGCACGGGAGGGCAGGGAAGGCCAGGCAATGGAGGGGGGAAACGCGAGTGTGTGTGTGTGTGTGTGTGTGTGTTTTGGAAGGGGAGACGGTGGCAATGGGGCTGCACCTCCAGGCAGGCAAGCAGGAAGGCACGGGAGGGCAGGGAAGGCCAGGCAATGGAGGGGGGAAACGCGAGTGTGTGTGTGTGTGTGTGTGTTTTGGAAGGGGAGACGGTGGCAATGGGGCTGCACCTCCAGGCAGGCAAGCAGGAAGGCACGGGAGGGCAGGGAAGGCCAGGCAATGGAGGGGGGAAACGCGAGTGTGTGTGTGTGTGTGTGTGTTTTGGAAGGGGAGACGGTGGCAATGGGGCTGCACCTCCAGGCAGGCAAGCAGGAAGGCACGGGAGGGCAGGGAAGGCCAGGCAATGGAGGGGGGGAAACGCGAGTGTGTGTGTGTGTGTGTGTGTGTGTGTGTTTTGGAAGGGGAGACGGTGGCAATGGGGCTGCGCCTCCAGGCAGGCAAGCAGGAAGGCACGGGAGGGCAGGGAAGGCCAGGCAATGGAGGGGGGAAACGCGAGTGTGTGTGTGTGCGCGCGCTTTGGAAGGGGAGAAGGCGGGGGGGCAGAGATCTGTGTCCACGGCCCAGTTAAAGGAAGTCCACGGACCGGCACCGGGCCGCGGACCGGGGGTTGGGGACCCCTGTTTTAAAGGAATTCTTGTGTCTGAGATTAATGCACAAGTTATGCAGAGCAGTTATATACAGTTGTCAGATTAGGGGAAAATCTGATTATTCTGAAGTGTAATACACTGCAGGAGATATGTCACAAATTTGAATGCTGAAAAATTTATGTGTGTAATTCATATATTCTTTAGGAGGAGTTTGTCTTCAATTTCCATAATTTGTTTTTTATGTACAGGATAATTTTTAGTCAGTTAACATTTTAGACGTTTCACATCGGACTCAATTAAACCAAGTACAGTAATAAGATGCTTATGCTCTTGCCACAATCAAACAAATCCAGAAGCATCAACGTAGGAATCCTTCTATCGGGATGCAGTATTTTGCAGTCTGACAAGATTCACATTACACCTTAGTCTGCAACAGAGAATTGATCTTGTGAGTTTAAGCTCTCTGGTGGGAATCCTCTTGTCACCCTATTGGCCTTAATTGTGGTTTGTAGTTGCCATCTGTGTTAATCATGTCATGCTTTATGCTCAATTGTTTGCTTCTTAAACCAGGTTTTGTAATCCCACTACAGACTGGTTTCATTCGCAGGATGAAAGGAAATCTATAGTTGACTATGAAAAAATCAAAACAGCTGTTTGGTCCTTGTATACAGTCAGAAGGGAAGGGTGGATGAGACCACTAAAACTTGCAAGCATAAGCTAGCTTCAAATCTGCATGGGTCTTCATCAGACTGGGCACCACAAATTTTTGAAATTTGATTTAAGCAGAGAAGCTTGGCCTGCACACTTGGTCATTATTTTCTGAATTTTGTTTTTCTTCTGCATCACCCTCAACCCATCCTGATAAAAATCATGCAGAGTCAAAAGCTAGCTTATGTCTGTGATTTTTAGTGGCCCAATAAATCTTTTATTAATAAAGGTATTAGCCACCCTTGCCTTCATATTATGCTTATAGCTAATAAATGCATAACTGTCAAACTCATAAATCAAAATCTGCAGTAGTTATTACTATATCTGTATCAAGTCTCTGAAATAATACTGTGTCAGTATCTGCCTCTGGTTTTGTTCTAATAAATAGATTTCTGTCAGATGTTTGTATTTAATACTGCATTCTGACTTTTTTGGTCATTGATAAGGTTTTCCTTTTTTCTTTCTTTCTTGCTGCTGTGTTCCTCCAGGAACCATTAGGTACTGGTAAGTATTTGAATTCAATCAGATTTTACAAAGTTTTGCCTGGTGAGAACGTTGTGCCCTCACTTATCTTGGTGAAAACTTTGTAGACTGTGGACATGTGTGTTATTTCAGTGCTTTCTTCAGTTACTGCTGCTACTTTGTTGGAGAAAGAGTAGAACTGAGGAACACTAAAGAATGTGTTTGGACACACTGGCTGAAATCCTGTTGCTTAGCATAGTAAGTCACACTAAAGTTGGCCTATTGAATCATTGGGGATTTGTTGAGTCACCTCCCATAATTTCCATTGATTCAAGTGGGCCTATTTACTTTTGCTTAGTAAGTTACTACTAGACTAGGCCCATTTGAATCAATGGAACTTATGGAGGAGTTGACTCACCAGATCCCCACTGATTCAGTGAGCTTGCTCTAATGTGGCTTACTGCACTATAACTGCAATAGGATTTTAGCCCAGGTTACATTATGGTTTAATGTGACAGGAATGAGCTGTTTGCTTACCATAAGGAGAGTAACTGCCATGTAGCACCACATCTGAACCCCAAACTGTGTGTAATCTCAACTGTAGTTTTTTGAAACAAGCCAGCTTTATAACTCATGGTTTGAAGCTGGCTTGTTTTGTACAAACTATAGTTGAGACTACAACATTTTTTAAAGGTTTGGATGGCATAAAAACTGTAGTTAACCAGAAAGAGGAAGAAAAGCTTTTTGATGGATAGTGAGTTTACATGGACTTGTCCCCATGATGATAAACCATAGTTTACTGTGATTTCTTTAAATAGCCTTTATCTTGGCATGCTTTCCAAGAACACCCGCTTATTTAGTCACAATGTGCTGATGTTTGGAGTTGGTCTGGAGTTGTTCTGCCTGTTCTGTTTTTTAAGTGTAGAATCTTCTGTGCTGCTGTGTTTGATAAAATGGCTAAAACAGTCTGCAGACAAGCCTTCTCTGCTATTGTCACAGGTGTTATTAACAACAACAAATCTTGTGGCAACTTAAAGACTAAAGTTTAATTTGGCATAAATTGTTGTGGACTGCAGCTCACCCATCTGATACATGGATAAATATTGTTGCTAAGCATGGCTAACACAATTATGCAAACATCACACTAATTCTGTAGCAGGGGCCCATTCTTATCGAGTTGTCTTGTTGTTATGTGCTGAATGACGTACGTGGCCAGCATCTCTGTTTCACTTTTCCCAAGAGTACACTTTCTACCGTAAATTTTGGTGGGGATGAGGATTTGGTTCTCCATTTTGTGCTGTGTTATTGGGAAGTCTGTGATCAGCATTTGCGTTCTTGATTCCTTTGAACTATGGGAAGAATGCCAGTCCTTTTCCATTTTCACTTTTGTTGAATGTCTGTGGGAGGCAGTACAAGCAATATTGTGGATAGGGATGTGCTCAGCGGAATTCTCATTTTTGTTTTGTTTCAAGTCCTTTCATTTTTTGTACCAGTCCTTTTGTTTAACACAGAACAAGCTGCCTCTTTCATTTTGTTTTTCCTCATTTATGTTTTCTGGTGTTAGTGCAATACCCCTCACAAAAAACCTGTAAAAATACTCCAAAAAAGGAGAGGCAAGGCAAAGAAGAATCAGTCTGATCCAAAAGCAGGTAAGAGTGCAAACAACAACAGTCACTACCAAACAAAACAGTGCCCCCAAACCCACAAAATACACCTTTAAGAGAATGAATACACAATAAATTAACCAAATAACAATTTTAAAAATCAGTCAAACTGGGAGGTCACCCCTTTACAAGCACAGGGAAAAATAGCAAAACAAAGCAACTCACACAAATCAATAAAGGTGGCAATAACAATAAATGCCACACAGTATTATAAGCAGTTGCAGATCTCAGAAATAACACCATCAGAGCAACAAAAAATGGAAATATTAGGAACAGCATACATACTGTGCTGATATTTAACATACTTAGGTTTTTGGTTAAAACTTGTATCTGTTATATCAGTGGTCCTCAACCTTTTTGACACCAGGGACCAGTTTCGTTGAAGACTATTTTCCCAAGGACCGGGAGTGGTTTCTTGTGGCGAGCAGGAGCAGGAGGTGAGCTGCAATTGAAGTTCCGCCTCCTGTTAGATCAGCAGTGACTTAGAACCTAATAGGAGCACAGGCTCCTATTAGATTCTAATGCCACAGGCACAGCTGATCTAGCAGCAGCAAGAAGGAAGCAGGGAGCAAAGCTTCGCCTCCCGTCAGATCAGCAGTGGCATTAGAACCTAATAGGAGCATGCTGACAGGAGGCATCTGTCCTGGCAACCCGGTCCTTCCATGGCCACAGACTGGTACTGGTCTGCGGACTGGGGGTTGGGGACCCCTGTGTTATATAATACCAGTCAATGGTTTTATAATTTTGATTCAATGTCCCTTCTATTTTTGAATAATAATAGTAATAATACAACCAAAGCTCCACTTATATTAAAACTGACTGGGATGTTTGTCTCTCTTCAATCACTTGATGCCTTCTACCCTTCTCTTATCTTCTTTGAATCCAGCATAGGAGCTGATAGGGAAAATAAAACAATCCAAGAAAGGAAAGGACTAAAAAGTTTAAAAAAATCCCCAAAGGAGGCAGAAAAGGATCCAGGATGTAGAGGCACAGGCAGTCAAACAGAACAAGATGGATGGTGCCAGGAGCTTGCACACCTACAAGGAACAAGTGAAGCAAACAGAATTAGCACCCACATGGTTCTAACCAATCCAGGCCCTTTTATAGTTTCAGAAGTCCTACTCCTCCCCCGGATATTCTGGTTGGTTGCTGTCAGGAGTCATAATCACTACTGGATGAAAAATTTCTTGGCAGATTGACAGACAAGAAGCAAAAGAAAGTTAGATCGAAAGAGGGAAACACAATTAACACGAGGCATTTGTGTTTAAGAGGCTTTTGGAAATCAATTGAAGAACATGAAAATAGAAAAGGGAGTATTTTTTGTTTGTTTGTGTGTTTGTTTTATTAAGACATGAAAGCTCCATCCTTAATTATGAACTTGACGCATCCTGTGATTGAAGCCCTGCAACATTCAGAAGTGATGGTACTATTCTGTTTTCTGTATTGCTTCTCAGTAGTGTTTAAATATCTTTTCTCAATATTCTTTTACTGAGATTTCTTGAACAGTGTAATATCTTGGTGCTGTAGAAGCTAGTGAGGTTTATCCAAACTGAGCTTTCTTTACTCTAAGTCCAAGAAGTAGTGAATGCCAATCTAGTCTATTGATAGAAAATTCTTGGCAAGCAAAGAGAGATAAAAATAGTAATTAATCCCTAGAGTCTTGAGCATCTTCCTCCCTCCCTCTCTTCCCCTGTTCTTCTTCAGCTCCTGAATGAAATTTGTAGATTCTGGTGTATTTTTAATCTCTGTGGCACTTGATGATGAACATGGAAGATATGTTATGCTAGGGAAAGCTGTGGCTGTTTGCATTTATAATTACAGAAATGGCCATAATTTTTTCCATTACATTCTGTAGGACAATATCAGATGCATAACCATGACTGTAAAACTTATTGCACTTCTCTTTGTCCATATTATGAGGTTCCCTGTGCAAAATTACAAGTGGAATAAAACAGAGCTCAGCAGAGCTGTGGAGAGCAGGACATTCTGAAGATCAGTCATTCATAATGTTGCCATAAGTTGGAGATGACTTGGTGGCACATAATAATGACAGCACAGATTTTATTTGCTTCAGATATCACCCTGTCTGAACTACAAATAAATTAGGGAGCAGTTGCAAGCAATTCCACTAAGGTTTCCTAAGTCTGAGACTATTGGTGTGCCAACAGGCAAATGGAGTGAGATGGGATCTGATTTTGCTAGGTTTTTTTAGATAATCAGTGAGAACAATTGATACCTAGTTTTCTGTCAAGAGATTACTGGCTGATAAAATTCCTAAGTGTACACTCTGGTTTTCCTTGTAGCATTGTATTCTTCCCAGTAGCGTCTCAGTCCATCTTTGTTAACTTAGTGCTAAGGCTGCAGGCCTGCATTTGCTAGTTCCTTATCAGCACGGCTACTGGGATGGACAGATTCCTGCAGCCTCCCATGGTAAGATTTGTCTTGTGTTGAAGGAATGAGCATTTTGTCATTTCTAGTGTAAGATGACTAGGCAGGAGCTGGAGTGGCAACAACATAATGCTGTGTCATTTTGTACTATAGACCTTTAGGGTTCTGTAAAATGCATACTTTTCTTTTCAAAATGAAGTGGATTCCTTCTCAGTTTATTGTTCAGTAGTATAATGCCTGAAACTGAATTCACTCCTGAGTGAGTGATATTACACTGTACATTTAATTTGAGAACTGAGTAAATTCACTTGAGGTGTGTAACTAACTTCTGTATATTGAATTCGGGCAACACTAAAAGCCATCAAAATAGTAAAAATTAGGATTGTGCATTTTTGGTTTAATAAGGTGATAAAAGAAAATAGCTTTTGTCAGATTTAACAACTGCCCTGTTAATCATTATGTTTTGAGACTTTGTCATCAATATAATTTATAGTGTAGCTGACTGGCAGTTTATTTTATGCTATCATATTTGCAAGATTCATAAAACAAATTCTTGTCAGCTGGACTCATTTCATGAACTGATAGGACAATGTATGCTTTGCTGATATTAGTTTCCTGGTAGCTGAGTAGAAGTGACTGATAAAATGAAGAGCAGGAACAAAGATAAATAGTTCTGCATTTGAAGTTCGTATTGTATGGTATACCCAAAAATGGAATTTGATCTGAGCCAGGATGTTTAGAAGGGCCATGCCCTGTTAAATGGCTGGTTTTAGAGACTAGTAAGATCTTGAGGAAATCAACCCTGAGTGCTCACTGGAAGGACAGATCCTGAAGCTGAGGCTCCAATACTTTGGCCGTCTCATGAGAAGAGAAGACTCCCTGGAAAAGACCCTGATGTTGGGAAAGTGTGAAGGCAAGAGGAGAAGGGGACGACAGAGGATGAGATGGATGGACAGTGTCATCGAAGCGACCAACATGAATTTGACCAAACTCCGGGAGGCAGTGGAAGACAGGCGGGCCTGGCGTGCTCTGGTCCATGGGGTCACGAAGAGTTGGACACGAGTTAACGACACAACAACAAGATCTTGAGGCACATTCCCAGAACATAGATTTTGGCTGGCATTTCAAAGCGAGCCCTCTTCCTATTGCCTAGATGTCTTACTGAGGAAATGGTGCAAGAATGAGAGAGAGAGTAGGTAGAGTGAGGCTGTGTAGCAGCTTTCCCGCAAAATGAAGCTCAAACATTATCCCAGGACTGCTGTTCTGTTTGTTGCTTTTCAACCCAGCAAAATGTGTTTGTGGACCTCTATTCCAAAAGAAAGAAAGAAAGACCAGACCAGACCAAGGAATTTAAATATTTTGCATTGGTAGAAGGATGGAAGTACTTTCTGTCTGAAGTACCCAAGTTCTAAACCACCACTGTACTAATGTGTTACAACACCAGTCTTCTTTAATAAAGCTCACTGGCTCACGTTGTATAGTTTCTTTAGTGTAGAGGTTGTTTGCTTTTTGACCACTTAGCATTTGGACTGTGAATGAATTTCTGGCATGAATGGTAAGATTCTATTAATACCTCATTGACCAAAATTCTCGTGCATAGCTACATTGGCATAATGCTAATAGTGTAACTTTTTAAAGCAAATTGCCTCATGTTAAGAAATCATCTTAGACATTATCTGTTGCGCACTGAATTGTGCAACTTAATATGTGACCAAAATTGTCTAAGATGATTTGTTAACTTGAAGCAATTTGCTTCCAAAGAGCCAGTGGTTGGGAGTTTGATTCCCTACTTCAGGGGTCCCCAACCACTGGTCCGCGGCCCGGTGCCGGTCCATGGGCTTCCCAGCACTGGGCCACGGAGACTGATCTCCGCCCCCCACGCACACCCACACGGTGGGCGTGTCACGCTCGCTCACGACACGCCCACCTGCGAGCGCGACACGCCCACCCGTGAGCGTGGGGTGCCCCCGCCGCCCCGCACATGGAGCCTGCTCCCACCAACCGGTCTGCAGTTCCAAAAAGGTTGGGGACTGCTGCCCTACTTGACAGGGGCTGAACTTGATGATCCACAGGGTCCCTTCCAGCTGTGCAGCTCTAAGATTATTATTATTATTTACTTGGATGTATCCACACAAGAGGATTTTGGCCATTGTTTGGAAAGAATGCAGAATATGACATGTTAGTCACAGTAGCACTTGACTTGGTATTAAATAAGATGTAACTTAGCAGCAGGGTGGATTTGATTTAAATCACTGGAAGGGACCCTATGGATCATCGAGTTCAGACCCTGACAAATTGATTTAAATCACAATTTAAATTTAAAAATTTGGACTTTGACAATTTAAATCAAAATCAATTTTTTAAATTTAAATCATGATTTAAATCAATTTGATTTTTTAAAATTGACTTTTATCCATCCTGCTTAGCAGTAATTCAAACATGAGAAGAGAGGGGTAGCATCATGGGGTCCTTGCAAATCACTATGAAATTTGGAACCACAATATTCGTTTCTCCCAAGCAGAATTTGTTAATTTGACCTGTATCCTTCATAGATTCTTAAAGCTTTAGCCTAAAAAAAAAAAAAAATCTGTGTTTTGGTATTTGTGTGTTTCTGTATGTGGATGCTATGAAATGTAAGTGTAAAGTCATAGTTAATCATGATTTATTAATGAGATGATTAATTGTATTAATTTGTATCATAGCGGTTCCTGGGATGCATACAGTGGCACTGTCAGAAAAGTATATGTCAATATTGCAAAGCTTATGTTTAAATTTATATTTTTATCTCTCTCAGCAGAAACATTTCCAACTATTCTGCTCGTTTGCATTAAGGAATATTGTACTTCCACTACTTTGGCCCATGTATAGAGCCATATCTATAGGATATACTTGTGAATGTAAGAATGTTTAGTGCTTTGTAAAATAGCTTATAGTTCCTAGATATATTGCATGTTTGGATTTGTGCCTTTAAATGTAAAAAAAGAAAAGAAATGTGTACAATGTTATGCTATTATTTCTGTAGCGTTGAGGGGTTGGTACTTGCTCATACTGGTTTTAAATTAAATATAAGATTCTCAGAAGTGAAGTGTTCAAGCAGATGCTGTACTGGAAACCCGATTTCACAATTTGTTATGTGCTATGGCCATGCAGGTGTCTGGTCTTGTTGACCTAGTTTTCAACAAAACTAATGGAATCTTTCTGAGTCCTGATTTTAGTATAGAGGGATTGCTGCATACATAAGGAAAGGTCACAATAATAATGTTCAAATATTACATATATCAGACTTAAACTGACAGTTTGGGTAACGTGAACCTATAGCTAAAACGACCACCGATCATGGAATATATGTACAGTATTTCAAAGTTTGGCAGAGCTATTTTGGTTGGCCTACAACTCCCAGAATCCTCCAGGTATCATTGCCTATGTATGACATTCTGCAGATTGTAGTCTAAAACATAGCTTTGTCAATATGGACATTTTAGCCAAAGTTAGGACCTAGTTAATTTGAGGATAGAGATATGGCTTGGGGAATAGAGACTATTTCCAAAGTAACATTTATACAAAACATTTATAGAAAGTTTAAACTATAAATATTAAAATGTTAATTATTTGCCCCTTAAATCCCTGCAGAGTATACACTGGAATACTGTGTCTGAAGAAAATACTCCACTCTTGTTCCATAGTACCACCCACTAACCTTGAAAGGTTGCATCATCAAAAGATGTGCCTCCCAGTATCTTAATAATTGGGAATGACTTTATGACCTTGGTAGTTAACATGGAAGAGCAGTATTAAAATTCAGAACACTGCGTTTTGTTATATCCTGTATAATAGATGATTAGCAGACAGAAAGAAGCATTCAGCAAATGTCTTAATAAGCAATTATTGTAGTGGCCACTGTGTGTCACGATATATAGTTTTTCATACATTTATTTTTTATTGTACAATCTGTCATCATGTTTCTGAGTGGAGGGAAGCCAGTGAAAATGAATTTGTTGTTTATGGTAGTCCTTGCTACTTGTTGGAGTGTCTTTCCCTAAGACCAGCAGCCCATGCCACCTGATCCTTACAGGCCATGCTCTTATGGATTGCCATACCAAGAGAGGCCAGGAAGAACTCTCCTAAAAACTGATCTTTCTCAATTGTGGCACCATCCCTATGGAATGGCCTCCTGGTAGAGCTGCACCTGGCCTACTCCCTCTGAGCCTTTAAGAGCATGTTCAAAACAAGGCTGTTCACAGAAGCCTTTAAGGGCATCCTCTTTTAATTGTTCCATTATAGCTATGCTGCCCATTATGCCATCACTTCGGTTTGCTTGGTTTTATGTTTAGATATATTAATTTTGATTATTTGTTTTTATCGTTAGGTTAGGTTAGGTTATTCTGCTTGTATTTCTTTGATGTAAACTGCCCAGATTGGTGTCCAACACTAATTGGGCAGTGTACAAGTTTATGAAAGAAATAAATGAATTTTTCTTACATTGCAAATGGATCTTGCTATCCATTGTTAAATTGCCTTTTATTGCTGTAGTTCACTCACAGAATTCACAAGTAAATTATGGATTTATTTCCCCTTTCCAACTTGCTTAATTCTCATATGTATTCCCATTTCTTTCTCTTTCTGCCTTTGGTGTCCTCTCTCCTTGCTGCCATCTGAACTGGAACTTGTTCTTGTTGGCTCTTAATATTAACACACAGTTCCTAGCACAATGTAATCTCCTTCAAACTTAAAATCTATTGCAGTACTGATCTTTACAGCATCCAGACAGATACAACTGTATGTCTATTAATTTTGAAAAATATATACATTAAAAAATTACATGTTTGATAAAATATGGCAAACTCAAAGCACAAAAAACTAATCCTCTAAAATACTTGTGCCCTTAAATATTTGTACCTGGTAGTATTGAGAAGAATTTAATTTATGCATTTGGCAAATATAGAGGTACATATAAATGTTGTCACACTCCTCAATGTTTTTCTTTGTGTTTTTTTAAACTTAGGATTCAAGTGCCCAGTTTGTTCCAAGTTTGTATCTTCAGATGAAATGGATTTACATCTTGTGATGTGTTTGACAAAACCAAGGATAACCTACAATGGTAAGAAAGTAAGCTAATTACTACTTGTAATACATTAATTGGATTGATATTGCATTAGCAAACCTTCCAATTGGATACTTTTTTTTTAACAGCAAGGGCAAAGCTCTTGCTAGTTATTCCTGCTTATAACTAATAAATATCTCACCATTTTTTCTGGCCTTTGTTTTTGCCTTTTCTCATGTGCTGCTTTCTTGATCATTCTCTCAGATGCTCTTCCTTTTTTCTATATAATTCAAGGTCCTTATTATTTCAGTTTAGAATGCATGATGGAAAAGTACCTGTGGAATTACTTGAATAGATAGTCTTCGGTATTTCAAAAGCCCAAGTGATTTGTCTTTTCTGGTTCTCTCACTTCTACGGCATAATCAAACAGGAGCTGGTGCTAATTTGGTTAGCAAGGATTCACTTTGTACATCATTCACAGACATAGTCTGTGACACACAAATGGTACACACAGTCAGTGGCTCTATGAGCTACCTGAGAGCGAAAGTTGGACCTCAGCTGGCTTTCAGAGAAGTACCAGCTGGTTGCACTTCACTCCCCCTCCCTTGAGCATGAGAGGAGTATGAGCGAAGCTGGATCATTGTCTGGCATTTCTGTGAGTGCCATGATGTCCTGTGATAGTGTCCAGGTGGTGGGAAATGTCGAGGGTGAAATCCCAAATTCATTTTCCTTGTCCTACCCTGGATCTCAAGTGAAACAATCAAAAGTGCAGATTGGTAGTTTCAGAAATCCTGGCAGCAAATGACTCTTCAACACCAGAACAAAGCATGGAGAACCTTGGTGATCTAGCAGAAGGCAGATCTGGGCAATAGAGTAGGAGTTAAGTTTATACTTTTCATATACCTACAGCAGCTTTTTCATAAAATACAGAGGTTTCATATGAAACAATTTTTTTATTTATTTGAAAGACTTCTATACTCCGTTTCAAAATGCAGTATCTCCGCCAAACTCTGGGACTATTTTTTTTCCCCAAGTCCGAAAAACGTTGGGCTGGAAACCAATAATAAATCCTAGTTTAAAGCTAGTTTATAATCCTAGCTTGTTTGGGTATGATAAACTGTAATTCTAGGATTGAACATCATGTGAAGCTCTCCCTGACTTGCTTGCCCACCTGTGTGAAAGAAGAGCAAAATGTGAAGTGAACAAGTTGTATGCAGGAGCACAGTGCTTCTTTATAATTTTGGTTTATTTAATAAGCCACATTGCATGATTTAAAATACCATATGAACATAACCAGTATCAGCAACTATTTAGTGGTGCACGTTTTGGGGTACTTTATCATATAAAATGGGTAATAGTTAAGAGATCCTTTTTGTTATATTTAGTTCTATAAAGTTCTCCAACATGTTTGACTACTGGTACAACTGCTTTTTCCCCTCATCCTTTGTTTCCAGTTTTTTCATTGGCATATATAGTACTTTGATCTAGATGGGCGGGATACAAAACCAATAAATAAATAAATAAAAATAAAATACTTCGCAGGTGTACAAGGCGAATGCATTTAAAGTTCCTTGCTGTCTTTACCCCATATTTATCTTCTAATAAATATTTGTCATGCTGTTACTGTGTTTTCTTATTTAATTCCTCCTCTCCCTGCCCCGCCCTTGCCCCCAATAATTGATAAAAAGATTTAAACTAGTGAAGGAATGGTCTTTTAGGACTTAATCTTTTTACTTAAAACAAACAAATTCTAGAATATTGTGAGCTGTTGTGTTGACCTATTAGATGGATAAGATGTTAATGTATGCAATTTTATAAGGTTAAAGTTATAACAAAAGTTTATAAAACCATTATATAACCAATCTAGTATTTAATATACCTAAACAAAGTACTGCAAGGCAGTCAGGTCAGTCATGTTGTAGAGCACCAGCCAAGTCTTTTGAGTCTTGTTGTTGTCCCTTGTGAACTGTAAATTCACCCTGAAACATAGTTAACATTCTCCAATGCTTGTTTCTTTTTCCGGGAAAGTCATCCACCATTACTGATCTTGTTACTGATCCCTAATAAACTGCAGGATTCTCAGAGTTCAAAAGCAACTGAACATTATTGGACTAAATTTTGTATCAGAGAATTACTTCTCTAGTTCATTGCATTTAATTTGGCAGTATCTTACCTCTTAAAATTGCTACAGTCGCCTTGTCAGTAAGCCAGTTATTAGTAAGCTGCGGGTGGTAGAGGAGGAGCAGAGTTGCATTCTTTTGCTGGGTGTGGAGGAAGGGAGCTTGCATTTTCCAGCAGTCGACTTGTTTTTTATGTTGACTGTGAAAAAAACATAAAGGATATTCCATTCCTCTCTAAAGCAGTCCACTAACAAACTCACTTGCATGCTATCCCCTGCACATTCCTGAATGCAATTCCTGGTTCCCTGTGATAATCAAATTAGAATTTAGACAGAAGACTGTGCAACAACAGGTCATTTTATATGTGATATGGTTATGAAACTCCTACAAAGAACAACATTTATCCAAGCTGTTCAAAAAAGGAGATAATAAGATGTTTTCATTAACAACTCCATATTTGGGTATTTTCAGTGTGTGAACAGACTTGGGAACAATGGCCAGAATCTTATTGCTGATTTACAGTTGTGTAGGGGAAATCATGTTAGGTCTTGCGGACATTACCTCACTGAGTCGCAATGTGCTGCCAAGACCTATGGGATTTTCCTTATGCAAGTGTAATTGGCAATAAGATTTTGGTCAGTGTCCTTAAAAGTTTTAGCTTGCATAAGTTATTGAAGTAACACTTGTATGTTTTAATTCCAGTAAGATGCTGAACAGTAAGTAGGAAGGTTTGGTCTGTACATGTGGCTTATTTGAAAGCAATAGTATTGCAGTAATAAGCTCAAATTTCCATTCTTGGACCAAATATAAAAAGAATTTGAACAATCTAGTTGTTTCTTTGAAAATATTTAGGAATATAAAGGCTGATTGATGTTTAGGGTTGGGAAATTGCCTCTCCTTCGAATTTGTATTGCTTGAGAGACTAGTAGTCACAGTTATGAAAGGCCTATTGACTCTGTTTTCTCCCAGATAGATTCCTTAATAAAATGAAATTGGAACATTATCTTCTAGCCAATGGCACCCACATAAAGTGTCTGTTTTGTTCTATTCCCTATCAGACCAATGTCATATCCTCTTACAGGTGCATATAGCTTTTATGTTATTACTTATTGTTTTACTACAGTGGCTGTGCCATGTGAATACTTATGGCCATTTAGTAAAAAAAATTTGCACACACGCAGGGACTCATGAATTGACCTTCCATCTCCCCAGTGTCCAGTTCTTCATGCAAAAAAGATGCATGAAGATCATCCCTTCTCAAAAGTTTGATTTTTGCTGAAGCTTGAAATTGCAAGAGACGGTCATGCTGGCTATTGCTGTTTTCATACTTCAGTGCAAATGAGAGGAATCCATGTTTCTGGCAAGCCCTTTATATTTGATACAGGCGAGGCAGTTTATAATGATCCAAACCCTAGTGGCATATAAGATCATAATAACTGATGGTCATGTGATGAATGAGTAACCCCTTTCTTCATTGCTAATCCTTTAAGAAAGACCTACTGACAACATCCAGTCTTTATTTTTCAGCCGCTGTCCAACAGTCATATTTAGCCTATGCCAGGAATTAGTCCATGAGCACTTATCTCAGTGTTAAGATGTGCTAATGTAGAAGGGGGACTGCTATCTCAACTTCAATTTCCATTTGGTGAAGTCATGCTTATTCTTCTCCTTTTACTTTCCAGTTAAAGTCGAGTAATGTGCTTCAGATGGTCTAGGTTGATAAGAAGAGAAATTTTCTTTGGTTTATTAGAAAATTATATTCAAGCCTTGATCCAATTAAAAAAAATAAGTTTTATTAAAATAATATAAGAGTGTCAGCTAAGGTTAGGCAGCCCAATGTCACCCTGTAAGTCACTTATCCCATATGGTGAAGATCTATAGGAGCTGGGGAGTTATGCTATATTCCCATTGTCCAGCCAGGCTGAAATAGAAGGACAAACTTAAGACTGCAACTGCTTCCATCACTGTCAGTTCAAAGACCTGAGCAGAGTATGAGGAGACAGTTGGACCCACATCAGAAATAACCTTGGGATGAGTGCTACTTGAGTGTCTGTGGACCAGCTTAGATCAAGGAAGGCCTAAGCTGGAAGAAGTCTGGGAGAAGCAAGAGATGGAAATGACTGTAAAGGGAGTCAATCAACTAGATGATAAGTCTGGGCAGGCATGAGACATTCAGAGGACTTTGGGGGATCCTTGCATCAGCTGGCTCAGTGGTGTAGTTGTGCATGGCCAGAAAAATAAGGGATGGTCCCTGGTGGGAATGACTGGAGAGCCAAAGGACAATGAGTTACCTGTATTGGTAATGACCTGTCACTCACCTGTCCAGTATATCAGTTTTGTAGCAATGCATAGCGGTCATCTGTTGAACACATCTCAGACCCTTTAAGGATCCTCAGTACCTGGAACGTGGATCAGGAATCAGAAAGAGACAAAGAAGGAAAACAGATAGGTGCTTTAAAATAAAAGCTGATCTTAAAAAGCTTGCTAACTTACATTACTCTCTTTAAGGTTAAATAAAACAGTGGGGTCATCTGAGGAGTTGCAGCACACAGAGTGTCTTTGGATGGCGGACCACATGGCAAAATGACCAGAGTGACTACATGATCCTGGAATCTTAGTTAATTGTGTGTGTGTGGTTAGACTGACAAGTGTTGACTGGATACAGTGGATATAAAAAGTTTACACATCCCTGTTAAAATGTCAGATGTCTGTGATGTAAAAAAAATGAGACAAAGATAAATCATTTCAGAACTTTTTCCACCTTTAATGAGACCTATGAACTGTACAACTCAGTTGAACAACAAACTGAAATCTTTTAGGTGGAGGGAAGTAAAAATAAAAAACTGAAATAATATGGTTGCATCTGTGTGCACACCCTCTTATAACTGGGGATGTAGCTGTGTTCAGCAGTAAACAATCACATTCAAACTCATGTTAAGTCAGTACACCCCTGCCATCATTTAAAGTGCCTCTGAGGAATCCCAAATAAAGATCAGCTGTGCTAGTAGGTCTCTCCTGACATTTTCTTAGTCACATCCTACAGCAGAAGCCATGGTCCGCAGAGAGCTTCCAAAGCATCAGAGGGATCTCATTGTTAAAAGGTATCAGTCAGGAGAAGGGTACAAAAGAATTTCCAAGGCATTAGATATCCATGGAACACAGTGAAGACAGTCATCATCAAGTGGAGAAAATATGGCACAACAGTGACATTACAGAGAACTGGACGTCCCTGCAAAATTGATGAAAAGACTAGAAGAAAATTAGTCAGGGAGGCTGCCAAGAGGCCTACAGCAACATTAAAGGAGCTGCAGGAATATCTGGCAAGTACTGGCTGTGTGGTACATGTGACAACAATCTCCTGTATTCTTCATATGTCTGGGCTATGGGGTAGAGTGGCAAGATGGAAGCCTTTATTACGATGAAAAACATCCAAGCCTGGCTAAAGTTTGCAAAAACACATCTGAAGTCTCCCAAAAGCATGTGGGAAAAAGTGTTATGGTCTGATGAAACCAAGGTTGAACTTTTCGGTCCTAATCCCAAAAGATATGTTTGGCGCAAAAACAACACTGCACATCACCAAAAGAACACCATACCCACAGTGAAGCATGGTGGTGGCAGCATCATGCTTTGGGGCTGTTTTTCTTCAGCTGGGACAGGGACCTTAGTCAAGGTAGAGGGAATTATGAACAGCTCCAAATACCAGTCAATATTGGCTCAGAACCTTCAGGCTTCTGCTAGAAAGCTGAACATGAGGAGGAACTTCATCTTTCAGCATGACAACGACCCAAAGCATACATCCAAATCAACAAAGGAATGGGTTCACCAGAAGAAGATTAACGTTTTGGAGTGGCCCAGCCAGAGTCCAGACCTGAATCTGATTGAATATCTGTAGGGTGATCTGAAGAGGGCTGTGCACAGGAGACGCCCTTGCAATCTGACAGATTTGGAGCGTTTTTGCAAAGAAGAGTGAGCAAATATTGCCAAGTCAAGATGTGCCATACTGATAGACTCATACCCAAAAAGGCTGAGTGCTGTAATAAAATCAAAAGGTGCTTCGACAAAGTATTAGGTGTGTGCGCACAGATGCAACCATATTATTTCAGTTTTTTATTTTTACTTCCCTCCACCTAAAAGATTTCAGTTTGTTGTTCAACTGAGTTGTACAGTTCATAGGTCTCATTAAAGGTGGAAAAAGTTCTGAAACAATTTATCTTTGTCTC
This sequence comes from Intellagama lesueurii, assembly GCA_037013535.1. NCBI lineage: Eukaryota > Metazoa > Chordata > Lepidosauria > Squamata > Agamidae > Intellagama > Intellagama lesueurii. The sequence continues at coordinate 77,964,127 of JBAJHW010000006.1, forward strand.
ATTTTTTAACATCACAGACACTTGACATTTTAACAGGGGTGTGTAAACTTTTTATATCCACTGTAGCTCAATGAGTCAGAGCACCATCCAGGAGTTCAGTTCCCCACTCTGCCTGTAGGAGAAGAGCCAGTCTGTGTGGTTTTACACAAGCTAAATAATCCCAAAGCACTGCCAGAAGAAAGTATTGGTAAACCACGTGTGAGTACTTTTTATCTAGAAAACCCTGGAAAGGGTTGCTGTTAGTTAGAATTAACTTTATGGCACATAATAATAATTTTTACTAGATTGACAGTGGCTAAGCATAAACATTCTTGAGTAAGCATGCTTAACCAAACTGACTAGCATACCAAACACATGTCTTATCTTTCCACACAGTCTAGGAAATGAACTGAAAACAACTCCCTTATCTTTGGCCAAAATATTGGGACAAGAAAAAATATTAATTGAACAGATCTGGCTTTACTGTCTCTGTGAGATTTAATGGTGAAAGGGCTTCTTTTTAGAACCACAGGAAAGATGTATGGTATTCCAGTTTGGCTGGATGCCAGCCAACTGTGCAGCTCAAGTTGCTTGTAGCTTTAAACAAGTAAGACACTGAAGGGAAGCAGAATGTTACAGGTCTCTTCTAGCCCACTCTTACAACTGATAAAAAAATCTAAGAAACAGAGGGAAAGCTGAAATGCTTTTCACTGAGTAGGATGATAAAAACAAGTGGTTTACCAGGTGGTTCCATGCTGGTTGTACTTCGATGTAGCCACCATATTCTTCAGTTTTCAGATGTTGAAGTGAGAAGCTTGTTGTTGTATGTACTGTGATCGAGGACTTTAGTAAACGTGCCCTCTGCACATAAACAGCATGGAAGACAAATGTGTTACAGACATTCAGTGACATGGAAAGGCTGTAGCACAAGTGTGTCTGGCCTGTGCTGAGGATTAAACAGTAAGAACAGAGTTTGTATTTGCTGTAACTGCCACCTATGACTAGCCAGCTGGTCACTTAATCTTGAACTGGTAACAGATGTAAAGTAATGGTGCTTGGGACCTTACAGTAATGGTGCTTGTGACCTTAACAATATTCCCCATTTAGCTGGAGGCCCCCCCTTCCCATCATGTTATTTTTTAATTTTGCAACTTATGAGAATGCACTGGTATGCCCATATGGCATGCTCAGTTGTTGGGAGATAGTTGTTGGTTGTATATTCCCCTTCTAATATTCTTATTTGGACTGTGTACAGCTCCTAAAGGATCTTTTAACTGCTTGCCAGTATTGAGGAAGTTCAATATTAGTGGTTTGCCAGATCAAGTAGACAAGATAAACAATATTTTGTTTGTGTTTGACGTGAAACACTGGTGTGCCAAATACATATGAACTGTTGCTCTGATTTTCTTGAAGGAAGACCTATACTTCAAGAACTGTAATTCTTCACTATGAAAAGCTGAACTCTTTGACCTGTTTAAATTATACAAATAGAAAGTCCCGTCCCTAATGGCTGCATAAGGAGAGTTGCATAAATTTTGGTGGCAAATTGTTGTTCTTCAGCAAAGAGCTGGGCATGTGCCCAGAAATGCAACTAGCACCTCATTAAAGAGTGGCATTTTGCTGCCACTCCCTTTTGCAAGTATAAAGTAACAATAGGATTCTGACCATTTATTGTGTAATAACTGGCTTGTAAATTCCAACAACTGTAACTTAATAAGAAGTACTCCTTAATTTTCAGAAGCCATGCTTATTTTTTCTTTTCTGTGAATAACTGATACTGTAGTCAGGACTAAAATAAGATTGTTGCTCCCACATCACATCCTGTTGAAAGGTTCACAGCGCATAGACGTAGGATTGGGGTCCCCAGTATAGTACTTTTAGGCACCACTGTACCTGCAAACCCAGACTGAGGTATCCAACAGGCTGTCCCCCACTTCAAGTGAATGTACTGATTTTTCCGTTTATGTGCATGGTGGCAGGGAGCCTGCCCTGCCAGAGAAATGACTCCTGGCAAGGAAAGTCTGTCTTCCACCAAAGAACCTTGGGTCAGCAGGGTCCTTGGTAGGGGTAGGCTTCTGCATACCCTCCATCCCTTTATCAACAAGCTACCAACAAATTGAGAATTCACTCCATTTACTTGTTAAGAGTGAAGAATAGAAGTCAGAGAAAGAAAAGGATACACATGCACACAAACACATACCACTGCAACTATGAGGCAGATTGGTGCGCAAGACATTTTTGTTACCCCTTGTGCCCCAGTGGAGAATTTGGTGTAGGCAGGGCATTTTTTCAAAATTTCAAAAATGCCCACATACCCACCAAAGCTGGGGACCCTAGTCTAGGATTAAGCATTGGGCTTATCCTTTGCACTTGCTTCTTCTCCAGTTGAGTTTTTATGAATTACTTTAGCCTCCCATTGTTAGAAGGAAGAGAGGATTCTGACTACTTTGGAATTCTGTTTTTGGCAGCAGGTTGGTGCCTTTGAGCAGTAAATACTTTGAGACAGATGTACGATAGTATGTGACAGAGAACAGCATAGAATTCAAATGTGCTCTAGGGCAGCTCGCGGTCTTATTTTGCACAACATGCAGGTTCGTGTACAGGCAAGGACTTAAGGTTATAAAAAGCTGAACACTGTGCTTTCTAATCCTTTTTACAAATGGAATTCAGTATTCATGTGCCACATGTTGGCAGCAGGAATGGCACAGAATGTTCTGTTTTTTTCACTTTAACTCGTAGAGATTCTGAGGATATCTTAATGGACTGTCTGTGAACAGCAGGACAGCCATGAGCTACTCACAGTAGGAATAAAATAAAATAAAGTTGTAATTCTGCATTCTCAGGGCAGAGAAAATGTTTCACATGCTTAGGCAGCAGCACACTATGAGCTAATATTGTATTTATTCTGGCTTGTATCTAAAGGTATTTTACACTTCTTGACAGCAACATACCAGTGCTGGGAGTCAGGATAGTTGGGCATCTGAAATTTCCCCCATGACCAACATCTGGTGGCTTGTTGGTGACACGGTGGTGCCTGTAGAAGGGTTTTAACACAACTTATATATAATCTTTGAACTGCAGAGCTGGAAGGGACCCTATGGACACATCAAGTCAAGGAGGTACAGTGGGGATTCAGACTCCCAACCTCTAGCTCCTCAGCCAGATACTTAAACCACTGAAGTATCCAGCTGTGTTTTAATGTGAATTAAACTTTTGTTTTTATTTTGTGTGTTTCGTGTTTAGTACTTGCTGAATTTATAGTCAGATTTAGCATGGCTGAGAGAATTTATGTGCAATTACTGGTAGACATTACACTGAGAGGCAGACATACATTTAAAAAAATTTTAAATTTTTTTTATTATTATTTAAGTTACAATCCTCTGATCACATAACAAAAAAGAAAAAAGTAGTAAAGGGTGTAAAATGTAAAAAATGTGTAAAATGTATACTCAGAGAGAAATAAATAAAAATATTGGACACGTAACAATTCTTGATACATCAGTAGTTCTGTCCTTAAAAAAACAAAAGGAAGAAAGAAATCCTTCACATGATTAAGGGCAAGTGATTTCATAGATCAGTGTCCAACATATGTGATGGAGTCTTGTATTATGGTATTTGACTTATCCTTTGCACTTGCTTATTCTTCAGTTGAGTTGTTATGAATAGCTTTAGCCTGCCATATGTCTGTGTAGTGTTACTCTTCCTCAATGAACTGAATGCTTTCCTAGACCTCTAAATAGCTTTTAGTCCACTGGCTTATTTGTGTCAATATCTAATCTTGACACTAAGGCCAACTACAGCCATCATGTAAGCCAAAATATTTAAATAGGTGATTCTGATATTTCAAAAAGTGGTGGGTTATCCCTCAGAAGAGTTGCACCTTTCCAGTGACACCTGCCACTGCTGTTATTTTCTCATCTGGTTGATATTTTCATATTTTCCAAAGCACTTCTTAAATTTGGGTGCTCCATTTGCTTAAGCTTTATGATACATGTTATGGTATGGGAAATACAGCAGCTGAAATTGGATAAATTGCTGATATCTCTGCTAAAGTGCATGCGGGTGATTGACAGTAGGAGAGAAAGAGGTTGATGCTCAGGCTTGATAGACAGGCTAGGGGCAGTTAGAGGCTTAGCAAAATCAGTGGTATTGGTATGAGCTAGTCTTAGTATCTTTGTACTAGAGATGTAAACCTAGAATTTTGACAGCATGACAAAAATGAGTGTTTTTCTCTATTTAAAAAATATTTTCAGAGAAAATTGACATTTTGGGAAAAAATAGAAGTCATGTGTAGTATTTGTTTTCATATCAAACCTAAACTTGCTTTATTGTTTCAGCAACATAAAATGGTTTTATTCATAACGTAGATAATATATACATTTGTGCTACTTGACATATTTAGGAAATTTAAAAATATAAAAGCCTTAAGGTTTGTACAAACAAAATTATGAATATGTGAAGAGATGGCTGCAGACTGTACATTCTGTGCTACCTTTGTACATGTATCATCATGTTCACCTTCTAAGTAAGAAAAAATGAAAACAGAAACCTCATATTTTGTAGTAATTAAAATAGAGTATATTTTGTTTGGAAAGAAGCAGTCTTGCTTTCACTCTGACTGTAGCAAACTATAATAGAAGTCATTAGAAGACAGAAGACAGCAATCCATAAGCTGTGAGAGCCCTGCTCTGTGGCCTCATGACAGTAGACATACTCAAGAGGTGCAGAAATTGCATCTTGGATTTGCGCTCTGTATGTGCCTATAAGCTGTGCACAAGAATAAGTGTTCTCTCATTCTCAAGACCAGGGGGCTCCAAACCTTTCACATGGAGGGCCACATAATTTATTTGTGATATTTTTGAGGGCCGAAGAAATGTGCGCATACACACATATGTGCAAGGACGCACGCACACCCGCACTCAAGCACGCACACATTTCCCTCCCACACTCCCACCCACACACATGTACTCCCACCCGCCCCCACACACACCCGCCTGTGCGCATGGATGGGCCAGATAAAAAGGCCAGGTGGGTCGGATGTGGCCCACGGTCCGTACTTTGGAGACGCCTGCTCTAGACTGTCTAAAATACAAATCTTCATACTATGCATTTCTTGGATTTTCAGGTGTGTGAACGTTTGTCTTAAAAACCATTTCATTCATTACAAAGAGAAAGTATTTAGTTGGGGGTTGTCTCCTTTGTTTCCTAATGTTTCCATTTTTTCTCATCCCACCCCCAAGCCTGGTCTGTAAAAGTTATAATTAGACAGTAGATATGCATGATTCTGAAGCATGTATCATGGCAGAAAGCAGTAAGCAAAAGGTATAAATGGAAGGAGGGGAAGGGAAAATGAAAGGGAAAGTTGGAGTTTTTTCATTGCCTGTGGGTATGAGTATTTGCTGGCAACACTAATGCATTTGGTGGCCTCAATAAATAAAAAAGTGGAGAATTTATTTTTGTTCTTTGTTTATCTAGCCAAACACTCTTAGTTTTGGGGGAGGGGATAACTTTGAAGAGAAGGAGAGGTGGATTGTTTCTTGCTGCCTACAATTTTCAGTTTCATCAAAACTGAAGGGCTATGTGAATATGTCAAAAGAAAATGAACAGTATGAACTAAAGCCCATTTGGACACTTGACAAAATTCACTGGAAACTTGTTCCAGATCTTCTAAAACAATGTGTCAGAGTATTTGGCAGGAGAGGGGATGTGTAGAAAGTGAAGCAGTGGCTTCAGATGGGCCATGGGACTAAATTTGTTCACTTAACTCTAAAGGACTGTGGATCATCAACAACAGAAACTAAAGTATGAAGCTCCATCTGTAAAACACTTTCAGATACTTAACAGCCAAGAAGGATCAAGTGACTAGACTATAGGTCTTCTCTTGGCTACTCATCTGTAATTTTGGAAGTAGTAACAAGCTCCTCCAACAATTGTGAGATCAAGAAACCTACACATCATATGCTGCTCATGCAGAATCTTAACATAATTTTTGTCAGTTCTCTAAACTTCATCTATTAGCAATGCCAGTTCTTGCTTTATTTTATTGTAGTGTTTGCCTACGGATGTATGCTACATCATATCAATATGTATTTATATATATACAAGGAATTCAATAGCCTAAGCCACATTAATATATATTCCTATGTTTGTACATTGCATGCAGCCTCCAGCCCCTAGGGTTGCCTGCTCCCCACCTCAATTTATTTGGGGGGGGGGAATGGCTCCAAGTCCTTGTGTGTCCTGTAGGGCAGTGTTCCCCAACCTTTTCCGGTCCGCGGACCGGCTGGGGAAGGCGGGGCACCCCCCGCGCTCGCGCGCATGCGCGAACAAGCATGTGCGTGCTCTTGCACGGGCACGAGTGCGCACCGCCATTTTGCGCAGGCATGCGCAGGCCCGCACGAGCGCGTGCCATTTTGTGCAGGCGCGCGCAGGCCCGCATGAGCGCGCGCCGCCATTTTGCGCATGCGCACAACCACTCGTGCACTTGCGCAAACGGCAGCGCGCACTTGTGCGGGCCCGCGCGCAGGCGCAAACGGGCGGCACGGGGGTGAGTGCGCGTGGGGAGGTCTCTCGCCGGCCCAGTCTGGCCCAGGCCGGGGACCGGCACCGGGCCGGGGACCGGGGGTTGGGGATCGCTGCTGTAGGGAGCATTGGAAATAGTTTTGCCATGGTGAGGCCATTGCCTTCAATTTGTATTTTTTGTTTAAAAGTATTGGTTTCTACAGGCTGTGAGAAGGCTTTTCCAGTTTATGAAAAACATTTTTAAAAGAAGAATATTTGGGGTGTGGGCAGGGAGAGAGGTAGACCTCCATTATCCAAAGGTGGGAATGTGTAACCATCAGACCTTTGCTATACAGTATTGTTGTTTTTTTAAAACTTTGTGAAAACATATAAAATAAATTGGACTTGAGCAAGGTCCTGAAGTCCTCCTGGCACTGAGTTACATCTAGAATCAGCCTTCCATGAATGGAGGGATTCTGCTCATAATAGCTGCCTTTGTTTTTCCAAGGATCCACTCCTCACAGACCCTGTTCAGCAGGATTCTCTGACCCTCTGTGGTATTTTAGGGGTTTGGGAGCGCTGATTTAAGGAGGAGGAATAGTGAAAGTCTGTATCTGCCAGTCCAGTTGCATATGTATGAATCTGGGCCCACTAGTCCCACAGAATCTAACAAGATACTGTTGCAGAGCTCACAAAGATGACTGGAAATGTTTTAAATGCTGTAGTCCTTTTGTGTGTGTAGATAATCTTCCTGTTCTTTATATGTTGGGAAGAAAATGTGAAGTGTTTGTGTATTTTCTATCAGAATACGTATAATCAGGATTGTGTCATGTGATTCTCTGGATAGGAATATGGAAAATGTCCTTTCTTAAACCTACGAGGTTATTCAGAGGATGTCCTGAATCATGTCTTCAACTGTTGCAGTCTTCTAACTGTTGGGAACTCCACTTCAGGGCAGATCATGAATTTTATTTTTCACTGTATTCATATTGTGGTTTACATTTGATAGTCCCTAGGTGTCTTGTAAGAGAAAGTAATTATTTTGTACATTAGCCCATGATCCAATAAATTGCTTTTCCTCCAGAGTGCTCTTTGCCTTAAGGCAGTGTGCTCAAGATTTTACATACTATATTTTTTATAATGTAAAGACCAAGTTAAACTTTTTAAAAATATCAAGGCCTGTGATCTGTAGTTGATCTTTTATAAATGAGATTTTATTTGGAAAGTGATGTGACACAGGTTAGTAGCTAAATCAGGCACACACACAACACACACCTTAAGCATTTTGTCTGCTATCGTCAACATAAGAAAAAATTGGCAGTTGGACCTGCCTCAAGATTTTCCTAAGGGATGCAATTCCATTATCCAGATGTGGGAATGTGTAACCATCAGACCCTTATTACAGTGGAATGACAATGTTTTTGGACCCAAACGAAAATATATTAGTTGCCAATATTAATCTCAAAACTAAATAATTTGTTAAGTGCCGTGTTACCACTATTTCTTTACATCTGAGTGAACTGTTGTGAGAAATGTACTTTGATCATATAAATTCAAACTGTCTGCCGTGAGATAAATGTAAATAAAACTTAATCCTAACAACATTTTCGGACAGGGATTTGGTTTGTGTTTCCAATAACACCCTTGCAGCAAGAAAATCAAAATACAAACAAAACATGGAAACAGGATGTAATAAATCTTCATTTTGGCTAGATAAAAAATTAGGAACCATGCACTTCTTCAGGCTGCAGCCTATTCATTATTTACAGAGTAGCATAAGATCTAAGGCAGTAGAGTTATCTGAAAATACAAACACAGTGCACTTAAGACACCATATAATTATGTATGCAAGGATTGGTATTTTTTAAAAAAATAATCATATTTTTACTATTTTTTTTAAGTTCCTAAATAAATTTTGTCTCACCAACATTCTACCCTTTCAATGAATAGTTGCAATCTATTTTTTCCCCAGATCAAGGGAATCTTGCACTATATATAGAATGTACAGCTGTCCAGTCAAACCAGGATTACTGTAAACAGTTTTCAGAGTCATCTCTCCCCCCCCCCCCCCAATTAAATGTAAGGGATGTGTAGAACTCCTTTTTCCTCTGGACCAAGACATGTGGCATCAGCATCTTGTTTCTAGAGAAGAATTTTGTTCCTGAAAGGCTTTAAGAAACATAGTTATCTTCCAAAACAAAGTATGCACTCTTATGGTCCTTTGTTTAATTCTGAACTTTCTGAAACTCAAAAATTACTGCTTCACTGCCAGATTTCCTTTCCTATGAACAGTCCAGTCATCATGGTAACTAACCTACAGAAGTAGTTCACAGTCATAGGTTCAGCACACTGATTGTAAACTGTAGCTTAATTACCATGATGTCTGGACCCTTGACAACTCAGAAAGGTGTGTCAATTTGCAAAGAATCATTCATTAATTTAGCTTCTGTGTGCATGACTCTAAGGACTTGCCCTTGTTCTAAATATATGTGCGTGTTCCTTCTGCCTATGTAGCTCTCAACCGTAGTCTGTGCTTATAGGTTGCAGTATTACTCTTCACTGAAAACAATTTATTTTTTGTAGACTAATTTGCCTTGATTTGGAGCTTCTGCATGGTCTTAGTTTAAGAATAGCATAGAAGACAGTTTCTGCAGTGGGAAAGAGTTACTAAATCTTAGGTAGTTGTGGATGTATTTGTAAAGTTTATAATGGGCCAGCGCAGATTATGAACAGCAGGTAGTCGTGTTTAACCAGCTTGTTTCTAATGAAGTAACCAAATAATCATGTTCAGTATTATCTGGAATTTCCTGAAGAAGCACATTTCATAAGTTGACTGGCAGCCTACAAGAGCTTGTGCTACAATAGTGTTTTATCTAGAAGGCCCCAGTGGATCCTCTTTCTGATTTTAAAGACGTCTTGTTCATTCTAAGGCAGAACAGGAAAGTTTTGCAGATTAACATTTCATACACACACAAAAAAAAGGGAAACGGTCTGCTAGTCTACTTGGCAGATGTCACAAAGAGCTGCATGATGTTCATTCACTTCAGCATTTTTTTAATATCTTGGCAGTATCTGTTCTATCTGAATATCTTCAGCCATTGGTGCATGTATAATTTATGTAACAGGATTTTGTCCAGTATCTTTTATATTGGTATTGTGACCTTCATTGTGACATAAGCTACATATGCATTCCAAGAAATGAATAAATACAGAGCTGTGAGATTAAACCTAGTCACCACTCCTGATTCATGCTGATTCTGCCTTTGGCTTGTTTGCCATAAGTGTCTACATTTTGTGTTTGCGCAAGCACATACGTTCTCAAACAGTATTATACAACCCAACCTAGGGTCATTCAGCTGAAAGGCAGAGTCTAAATATTCCCAATAAATAATCTCTACCTACAAATTGCCAACTACAAAATTTGGGTTAATGATGATTCCTTCTGTCTACCATGGTCACTGTAATCAATTTGCCAAAAAGAACACACTGCCTAAATCAGCATTTTTTGCACATATGAAGGCAGAGGTTTGAAGATGTTTTATAGCAGCAAGCCATCCAGAACTCTTACCCTTTATTTGATCCGGGTTTATAATTCTCATTTGTAAATAAAATACAACATAGTTACATATATTTGGATTTGAGACTTCACAATCAGGCTATCGTCAAATTATATTATTTAATATAATGATTCTACTTGACATACAAGATCTTCCTTATAGAGTGGGTGTAGTACATAATTATATAAACAAGATTTCTCACTTATTTACAGACTGTATATCAGAATTGTTTGTTGAGAACGTAATCACTTGAGGTCATTGTTGTTTGCCCTGCATGTAAAGTAAGCACAAAGGACATGATGTTGATGTTAACAACCAAGACTCTTGTGGCACCTTAAGGTTTTATTTGGCATAAGCTTTCATAGATTGCAGCTCACTTCTTCAGATGCAGACTAAATATTATTGGTGTTCATCACATAGATACTACAGTTTTGCAAATTTAGTCCAGCTAAATTTTTAGCATAAGGCATTTTGTCCCCCTTTTGCCATCAAATGACATGGGATGCAGTCCATAAAAACCTATGCCAGATAAAATATGTTAGTCTGTAAGGTGCCACAGACCCTTTGTTGTTCTTCCTGCAGCAAGGGGAAGTTGGCATTGAAAACAAGAAACTAGCAGGCATTAAAACAAAGAAAACTCTGTAGTTGCGGAAATTGAAGCATAATCTATTTTAGTCAGAGCAGTGTTGCTGGCCACGTGTAGCATTTTATGTTCAGATGCTTCTGTATTGCTGAAATAAATCAATGATTACTCTTGATTTTCTAGGCGAGTGCACTTTGTGTGCTGCTTTTATGGTGGTCTTCTGTCATTGAGGGTTCAAGAACAAAAAAAGTTTTCAGGTAACATGCCTGATCTTTAATCTGTCAAATTGTAGTGCTTGTCTCTCTTTCCTTTCCCCTTCCTGTCTGCCTCTCTTTCCCCTGAAAACAGATTTATTCTAGATGTTTTATCTGAATGGCAAATATTTCTGTTATGAAGCAAAGCATGGAGTCTTGTTGGATGCTTTCATAAAACTAATATTTGTTGAAGATACAGATTTTGTGTTCCTGTCTGCTTTATTCATGCTGCCATGGCTTGCATTAAATGTGTAGGAATTTACTTAGAAAGGCTGGTTTTATTTGGCATTTGGGTGCATGACAGCAGATACTGTAATTCTAGTTTGGATTTATGTATCTATAGAAACACCTGATGTACTGAGTTATTCAGAATGGTTTGTTGAAGTGGCAGACCATATTTGATTGGCCATTATGTTGCTGTCTCTTCCAGTATTAAAGTCTTGTTATGCATCAGAATATAAACTCCAGTATCCTTTTGGGAATTTCTGTGCAAGCAACTAATGTTAATCAAGCTGTTGAACTATTCACTGATCAGCCACAACATTAAAACCACTGACAGGTGAAGTGAATAGTATTGATTACATCATTACAATGGTACCTGTCAAGGGCTAAGATATATTAGGCATCAAGTTCTTGAATGTCATGTGTTGGAAGCAGGAAATTATGGGCAAGCGAAAAGATCTGAGTGACTTTGACAAGGGCCAAATAGTGATGGCTAGACAACTGGGTCATAGCATCTCCAAAATGGCAAATCTTGTGGGGTATTCCTAGTATGCAGTGGTTAGTACCTACCAAACTGGTGGAAGGAAGGACAACTGGTGAACCGGTGTCAGGGTTGTGAGCGCCCGAGGCTAATTGATGCACGGGGAGAGTGAAGACTAGCGTGGCTGGTTTGATCACACAGAAGAGCTACTGTAGCCCAGAGTGATGAAAAACCTTAATGCTGGCCACGATAAAAAGAACACAGTGCATTGTAGTTTGCTGTGTATGGGGCTGCATAGCCGCAGACCAGTCAGGGTTCCCATGGTGATCCCTTTCCACCAACGAAATCACCTGCAATGGGGATGTGAGTGTCAGAACTGTACCATGGAGCAATGGAAGAAGGGTGCCTGGCAACATTCCCTCTCATTTTCAGCCCTCTACCCCTCACGCGTGCAACTTTGCCCCAGTGTGCACATGAGACTCTGCCCCCTGTGCAGGTTTCTATCGCAACCAGAACTGAAATGGGTGAAAACAATCGCTGTGGGTGTGCAGAGGGCGAGGAGCCTTGCTCAGAGGGGGGCAGAGTTGCACACAGGCAAGCACCTTAGAGGGAACCTTGGTGCCTGGTCTAATGAATCACGTTTTTTTAAGATCAGGCAGATAGCTGGGTACATGTTTGTTGGAAGAGATGTCGGCAGGATGTACTATGGGAAGAAGGCCAGCTGGTGGAGACAGTATTTTGCTCTGGGCAATGTTCTGCTGAGAAACCTTGGGTCCTGGCATTCATGTGGATGTTACTTTGACACATACCACCTACCTAGAGATTGTTGCTGACCATGTACACCTCTTCATGGCAATGGTGTTTTCTAATGGCAGTGGCCTATTTCAGCAGGATAGTGCACCCTGCCATACTGCAGAAATTGTTCAGGAATGGTTTGAGGAACATGACAAAGAGTTCAATGTGTTGCCTTGGCCTCCAAATTCCCCAGATCTCACTCAATCCAATTGAGCATCTGTGGGATGCTGGAACACCAAATCTGATCCATGTAGGTTCCATCTTGCAACTTGCAAGACTTAAAGGATCTAGCTAATGTCTTGGTCCCAGATACCATAGGACATGTTCAGCTGTCTTGAGTCCATGCCTCAATGCATCAGAGCTGTTTTGGCAGCATGAGGGGCACCCACACAATATTAGGCAAGTGGTTTTAGTGTTGTGGATGATCAGTGTGTGGTGAGATGGTTGTTGGACAGTCATTTGCACAGTCAGTCACATAACAGATGCCTTGCCAAATAATGGAACCACTTGCACAACACTGCACACACAGAAGTTCCCAGCACAATATTTGCTTCAGTAACATATCTTAACTTGTATCCTGGCATTTAAAATTGAGTTTGGCAAGACTAGTTTAAATGCAGGTGAGGAGAGCTGAGATCTCCTCTTGTAACAAATGTCATGTAGCTGGGCCTGTTACAAGTGCCACCTATTTATGTGACAGAGTCAATGCAGTGACAGAAGCCTCCACAGCACTACATGTCATTTTGCTCTAAAGTTCCTGTGTGTGTTCCTGTTCATTCTTTTGTCCTCTTCTCCTTGTCCTTATCACATCAGTTCAGTGACTAGTATTTGTGTTTAAGAAGTGATCACGAACATCAGTCTCTAGCTTTTTTGCCCCTGGGTTATTGCTAGCTGTTCCTCTTCTTCAACAGCCAGAAAACAATAAGCCTGAGAAATATTAATGGCTGTTATGTTATAAAAGAGCATCAGTGATAATCAACAAGGGAGGGGAGGTGTATTTGTAACAGAATTCTCAGAGACAAATTAACTGATTGGCATGTGTGTTTATTTCTCTGCCCATAGGAATATTTGGCAATACATCCTCTGTCATGGTTCGAAGGAATATTGAAGAGGTTTCCATGGGTTTTCCAGTAGTCTATCACTCAAATCCAGTTGAAAATCACATTTGCATAAGTTCCATTGGTGTACATTTCAGAAGCAAATTGCCACAGGCTAAGAGGTCAGCATGGGCATTTGCTGTTGCATACCAAGTCATGTGACACCAAATGCCAACATCAGCTTCTCAACTAGTAGCAGTTCACTGCTGAGATTTGTGCCAATTAGACTTAACAAAAGTGTGCATTAGTAGTAGAGTTCTGGTGTCTTTTTTTAAAGAGAAAGGTGGTTAGGTTACCCATATGTAAGTGCTGTGTTTGCTGAGAAGGGATACAAAAACATGCAACTTGCTGCTATGCTTGTAACTTTTCGGTGTATTAGAGTTCTGTATGATGGCAGTAGTTGCTATGTATAAGAGAAGATTAAAAGAAATGTGCGAGTCTCTTATCTAGTATTATCTAGGAATTTAAATAACTACAGTGTAGAACAGGACTTGAATTTCTGACTCCTAAAAAGGGTATTTGCCTTCTGCACAAGTAAAATGCATATCCACAAGCCTGCCAGGTTGTGGTTTGTAGGTTATTGGGGATTTGAATCTGTATATGTCACTTTGGATCAACTACTCTAGCCTTTCAGCATGTTGTCCACAGTCTTACTACCTTGCTTCATTCCTCCCAAACTTGATTTAGTGTCTATTACCTTTCAGTTTATTGAAAATACTAATGTATTAAATATGTTGTTTCTAGGTATTGAAAAGAAAGATGTGTAATTAAGACGAAGTACATAGCTTACTGCTAAATCATGTTCTTGTTATCCAATCTTTCAGATATCTAATTTGCACAAATGTTGTATTGTCTGTAAGGCATATCTTAATTGCTGGTTGAATTGTGGAAGAAACTAAAAATGCAACTGAGTGTAACTGTGTTTCTCTGAGTTGTAAATAGATTCAACAAAAATATTATATAACTTGAGTTATCCTACTCATGAGTGAGGCTACTGGACTGGAAATCCAGTCTGTTCCAAACATGGTGCATTAAACTACAAAGGGAATCAGTAGGTTAAGAAATACTGCTTTTTCCACATTGCAGATGAAAATATGGAAGTATTCTTGTTCAAGGCAATCATGGTCTCTTAGTTCTTAACAGCTGCACAAAGACTTGGAGATCAAAGCTTGCCAACATTTTAATGATTGTCAGGAAACTGAAGATTTGTAAAAACAAACAAATGTGAATTGAAAAAATCATCTAGGTTTTTGCAAATAAATGATACTTTAAGTCACCCACTGGCTGCAAATTTTTCTTATAGACCAAATAATAAATTATTTTATTATGTAGATTTTATGGCAGGTGTAATACGTCAGAATTCATTTGTTTTAGTGACAAGTCTGTGGAGAAAATTAATAGTCCTGATCTGTCATTTATTTGTACTATGTATCTCTGAGAGGTCAACTTACAGCAAATTTTGGAAAGAATCCAAAGGACTCATCACAGAAGCTATAATCACAATTTAACAAATTCAGCTGCATCCTCTTTTGAAATACCCTTTATTGGATGTTTATGCTTAAAATAAATAGTAAAAAATTGAGATTACAAAAGTTCACTTCAGGAGGTCAGAAACTCCAGTTATGTCTATATTCTGATTTTTTATTTTTATTTTTTAGTAGAGTCATGAAAAACTATCAGGAAATAAAATCCTTTAAGCCTTACAGTTTAAAGTGCAGATGTGCTGTGATGTGCTTTGAAATTCATATGTGATATGTTGAAGCTTGCTTCCTCTGCTTTTAAGTATTCTGAATCTGTATATTCCTCAGACAGTGATGCTGACAAGTCCTTCCTGTTATGAATTGGAACTGATTTTGAGCTTCCAAGAGGATGAAAGGATTGTAAATTGTGGGCAGGGAATGGAAACACACTGGTTCTGGAAGGTCATGTTCCCTGCCAGAGCTGACAAGTGTTGGCTGGATGCTGCTTATTTTCCATGCTGGCATTCCAAGGCAGCAGTCAGGTTTTCTCTGCCCTTTGTTTACATGCATCTTGTGAGTGCATGTATACTTTGAGAATGTCTTACAGGCACTCAGTACAATCTGGTAAGAAGCTGTGACACTAGGAAGGAACTGGGTTTTTTCCATATTCATCAGGTGTCTTCATGCTTGGCAGTGGTGGTTGTGGCTGGCTGGGTACAACACAGGGAAAATGGCTGACTCCAATAAAGTCCACTCTCCTTGTTGACTCCCTGCACAAGAGGTGTCCAGAACCTTTGTAGAAATGTAAGACATGGATTTAAGTAGGTGGATTTATTTTGCAGAACTTCTTGCTCAGGTTCTTGGTCAGCTTTATGTAATCTAGAAACATGTGGCTAGCGTGTCAACATTTTCTATTAATTTTAAAAGAAGCTTATGGTAGCAGCATCAACCCATGTTCTCTCTTATGCCCATTATCTTAGGCTTCTTCGTAGTGGCCTCTGTGAATGCACACAAATGGGTTTCTTCTGCGCCTGCGGAGGATGTTTCGGAAGTTTCTAGAGCTTAAAAAAGAGTAGCAATTAGATACCCTCCAGGGCGCAAGCTCCGCCTCCTCAACCTTCCTCTCAGTTCCTTTTTTCCCGCCGTTTGGTTAGGACGTGAGGAACAGTAGAGCTTCTATAAGGAAAGTAAATTGAACTTCTTTGTCTAATTAGTATTTTTCTTCTAGTTATTTTTGCTAGGATCATTATTAGTTACTTCCCCTAGTGATTAGAACCCTTTTTTCCCGTCATACGACGTCGTTTTTCGTTTCCCGCCTTCCCCCCCTTTTTTTTTTCCCCTGAGATTTTTTCTCTTATTCCCCTAATGTTTTATGGCCCCTCGGGGATTCAAGAGGTGCTCCGTTTGCCTTCGCAAAATCCCTTTGACCGACGGACACGACGAATGCCTGTTTTGCCTGGGAGAATCCCACCAAACTCAGTCGTGTACCGCGTGTAAAAGCCTCTCCAAACCAGCTATTAAACTGAGGCTTCAGCGCCTAAGATCCTTTTTGTACAAAAAGACTCTAAATCCAACTATGGAAGTGGGGACTCCCCCTTCGTCCAACCCACCACGGCCAGAAACAGCCAAAACTACAGCTAGTCTGGCTACCCAATCTATGGCTAGCACGACATTGATAACCCACCAAGTCCAAAGAATCACAGAAATCCTCTAAATCGACTGCTAAGACCCAGTCACGGTCGGATGACCCTGTAAAGAAGAAAAAAGACAAGGATAAGACCAAGAAGCAAAAGAAGACTGCTAAATCGACCATCGTAGTTCCTCCACCAGCTCCGCTGCCTATGGAGGAGTCCTCCAGAGAAGCGCCTACGTTTTCGGACAGAGAGGAGCGTGCGATCTCCTCAGCTCAGGCATCGCCATTCTTAGCATGTCACCGAGCTCAGGCCAATCTGAGGCTGATGTACCTTCCAGCCCGGCCGTGGCCCCTTACAGCCTTCGAACATCAGGGCGGGCAAATGTCGGTGTGGAGTCTGAGTCAGAGTCTCCGGAACGCTCCCCGAGAAAAAGAACGGAGAAGCGTAGACATACCTCTCCATACCAGTCTCATCGACATGGAGACCACTGCTGCCATGCCGAACGTCCCCCGTATTACGGTCACCACTACTTCGACCAGTACCATCCATATCGATACCATGACTATGGATACCACGATGACTACAGGGGATCCAGATACCCCCCGTCGACATGGTACTCCCCCATGAGATCTCCTCCGCCAAGTCATCCTCAACACCGAGAAGATCTCCCTCTCTCCCAAGAAATACCACCATGAAAGAGAATGGCAGCACCAGAGGTCGGTGTGCCGGTGAAACGACCCAAACGGACTAGGGGCCAACCCACGGTAGATACAACAACCGTCTATTCCGGACCTCATAGACACGATGTCGAACCAGATGACGACTTCATACGGAGAACCCATATGGAGGGTCCAAACCGTTCACCTTCAATGTCATCTACATCTTCCCAGAATGACGGTTCATCATCATGAGGTGTCTCTACCATTCAACATCCTGTCCCTCACTCAGATACACTTGATAATCATCCCCCATCACCTTCGGAGGATTACACATTGTATGCTCAACTCATATTGCGCATGGCTAAGATCTTGCAGCTTGATGCACAACTCCCGTCTCAACAAGAGAAGGATCTTGTGTTCCACGACGTGGAACAAGACAAGACGCCTCCACCTAGCTTGAGCCTCATACCGGCATTGTCAAAGAATCATGGGACAAGCCACCCTCAATGCTGCAAACTCCACGCAGAGTAGAACACCATTATAAGACGCATGGTACAGATGCCACTTTTCTGCTCAAGCACCCGACACCTAACTCAATAGTCGTTGAGTCCACTCAATACAAGTCCCATAACAGGTCATCAATGACCCCGATGAACAGGGAGGATCACAAAATTGACTCCTTAGGGAGGAAACTCTACTCCCTTGCAGCACTACTGATTAGAATTTCCAACTACCAGGCAGCTATGGGCGCCTATCAAAGACATCTATGGGACAAAATACTCCCTACGCTGCAAGCAGCACCTGAAACAACAAAGCCGGAACTGCTTAACATATATACAGAGGCTACGACTCTAGCCAAACAACAAAGAGTGGCCGCGAGACACACTGCGGACACGGCATCAAAGACCATGGCTACCTCGATAGCCATTAGGAGACACGCCTGGCTTAGATCAGCTAACATAGTTGACAATACCAAGGCTAGAATAGAAGACCTCCCGTTCGATGCCGTGGGTCTATTCAACGCCAAAACGGATGACATGATGGAAAACATCCATAAGATGAGAAAGACAGCGAAGTCTTATGTTCCACAACAACCCTATCGATATCAAAAACCTTCTTACAGAAAGCCATATTACCAACAACAACAGTACCAGTACCAACCCTTTCGCTCGCTTAAGCAGCAGCCTCAAGAATTACCTTACCAACCAACGCATACTACTACTACACAGTTCAGACAGCAACAACCTCAAAACATCAGACAGCCCTTTCGTAAGCAGCAGCGAAAGGGTAAGCACTACTCTTAATCATTACAACTCTACTAGCCCTACGAGACTTTCCCCATTCCTATTCGAATGGCAGCGGATAACAACTGACAAATGGGTCCTGTCTATCATTGAGAAAGGCTACCTTATTGAATTCTTTAGAATTCCACCACCAAATTCTATCAAGAGCACCTTGTTCTCACTAGCACTACAAGAGGAAATATCATCACTCCTCCAAAAGTGTGCTATAGTCAGAGTCCCACCATCTGACATAAATGAGGGGTTCTACTCCCGTTATTTCACAGTCCCTAAAAAGGATGGAGGTCTTCGACCCATTCTGGACCTGAGACGACTTAACAAATTTATACATCCTAGAAAATTTCGTATGCTAACCCTCGATACTATTATCCCTCTTCTATCCCAGGGAAATTGGTTCGTGGCCATCGATTTGAAGGACGCCTACTTCCACATAACGATACATCCTACTCATCAAAAATTTCTCAGGTTTCGATTCGAGAACGCGACCTACCAATTCTGTGCCCTACCATTCGGACTGTCAACGGCCCCCAGAACGTTTACGAAATGCATGGCTCCCATTGTGGCGTACCTCCGACTCAGAGGGATTACAGTCTTCCCCTACATAGACGACTGGCTTATAGTAGCTCGCTCCTATCGCAACGCCATCGAAGCCACAGGAATCACTATGGACACTCTGCAAAGGCTGGGCTTGAGAATAAACCTCGACAAATCCCAACTAGAACCTTCACAGACTATCAACTACATCGGAGCAGACCTGAACTCAGTAAAAGCAAGAGCATTCCTACCTCTACAAAGAATCATGAAAATACAAAATGCTGTTCCAACCGTACACAACTGTATCGGCCCACAAGGCACAACATCTACTAGGTCTCATGGCAGCCACAACCGCGGTTGTCATCCACGCAAGACTCAAAATGAGATCACTCCAGGCATGGTTTCTGTCCCTGTTCGACCCGCTACTAGACCATCAATCGAAACGTCTACTGGTGACCCCAGAATTGGCTGACCAACTTACCTGGTGGACATCCATCCAGAACCTGACAGTGGGCAGGCCTTTCCAGCTGCTGCACTTCTCGATACAGGTGACCACAGATGCGAGTCCCTCGGGATGGGGAGCGCATTGTCAGGAACTTTGAATACACGGCCTGTGGACAAAAAGAGAAAGGAAACTTCATATAAATCAATTAGAGATGTTGGCCATAATAAAGGCATTTCAAGCCTTTCTACCCCGCATCGAAGGAAAAGCGGTCTAGCTGGTGACAGACAACACAACGGCAATGCATTACGTAAACAAACAGGGAGGCACACACTCCATACCCCTCCTGCACCTCACGATGGACTTCTGGGAATGGTGCCGTCTCCACCACATTTTCCCACAGGCTATCCACATTTCGACAGAAGACAACTACTTAGCAGACCACCTGAGCAGGCTGCCCACCCGCATGCACAAATGGACACTGGACGAGTCCATTTTTCAAGACATCTACCGCCAGTGGGGTTACCCGACACTAGACCTTTTCACGACTCGATACAATACCAAGTGCCCCAGATACTGCTCGAGAGCAGGCATCAGCGTCGAGTCACTGGGAGATGCCTTTATGATAGATTGGACAGGAGAACTTCTCTACATCTTCCCACCGATACCAATGATCCAAAGGACAATTGTCAGGGCCATTCAACATCGGGCAGACGCTATAATGATCGCACTGTGGTGGCCCTGCCAACCATGGTTTACTCACCTCAAAATGATGGCAATAGAAACTCTTCACTTACCGTCAATACCGAACCTTCTATCCCAGAACAGCGGCTCCGTTCTTCACCCGGATGTTCACTCGCTGAATCTGACAGCGTGGAGGATAACCCCGAATTCCACAGAATTCTAGAAAGGGCCAGGAAACCGTCTACTAGGAGACTATATGAGAACAAATGGAAATCCTTCTTAAAATTTACGGAATCCAAGAGTTTGACTCCAATTCCAGTCTCGCTCAAGACAATACTTACCTTCATCCTCCATCTGTTTGACCTTGGACTGTCCCATTCTACCATTAAGGTATACATCTCAGCTATAGTGGCTCATCAACCACCTCATTCCCGGTCCGCCCGACTTTTCTCTCACTCTACCCTTAAAAGATTTATGAAGGGTCTTCAGAATATCAGACCCCCGACACAACACATCATTCCCCAATGGTCCTTACAACTAGTTCTGGAAGCGCTAACCAAGCCCCCATTTGAACCAATGGTCACCTGCAATGAAAAATTACTGTCCTTAAAGACTATCTTCTTGGTCGCGATCACGTCAGCAAAGAGAGCTGCTGAATTGGCGGCTTTAAGGTCTGACCTCCCATACCTACAACTTCATCCAGACAAGGTGACCCTATACTTTGATATCTCATTTCTACCCAAGGTAGTATCTGAATTTCATATGAATCAACCGATAGTGCTACCGACATTGTTCCCTTCTCCGTCCACCCCACTCGAGCGCAAGCTCCACACACTAGATGTCAAACGAGCTTTGGCTTTCTATATCGATAGAACGAAACAGTTTAGGCAATCACCTAGGTTATTCGTCTGTTACCATGGACCCAACAGAGGTGCTCCAGCGTCAACGCAAACTATATCCAGATGGATAGTTCAAGCTATACAGCTAGCCTACGAACTCTCTGGCAAGTCGATACCAGACCATCTGAAAGCACACTCTACCCGGGCAGTCTCGGCATCGACCACACTGCACCGTGGAATTGAAGTGCAAAACATTTGCAGAGCAGCCACTTGGTCCAACCCATTGACATTTACGAAGCACTATCGCCTCGACGTCAGAGCCAAAAATGATGCTGCATTCGGCAGGGCGATACTGACATCTCTGCTTCCGTGATGGCCCTCCCTCCATCCGGTAAGTGAGCTTGTCAGTCACCCATTTGTGTGCATTCACAGAGGCCACTACGAAGAAAGAAAGGTTACCTACCTGTAACCATGGTTCTTCTAGTGGACCTCTGTGAATTCACACATCCCTCCCTTCCTCCCCTCTATCCGTCACGTTGATTATTATTAGATCTGTTCTACTTGACAACGGCGGACTTTAGAGGAACTGAGAGGAAGGTTGAGGAGGTGGAGCTTGCGCCCTAGGGGGGTATCTTAATTGCTACTCTTTTTTAAGCTCTAGAAACTTCCGAAACGTCCTCCGCAGGCGCAGAAGAAACCATTTGTGTGAATTCACAGAGGTCCACTAGAAGAACCATGGTTACAAGTAGGTAACCTTTCTTTCTTTGCCACATTCAGGCTATAGTTGATAAATGTCTCTCTTCCATTTGGGGTATACAATATAAACATTGATTGCAGAACTATGGGAAAGTATGGGAGACTACCTGCTTTTTTTTCCCAATTGATGTCCTGAAATCTTAATTACCCCATTGTATGTAACATAGGGAGGGTGTGCAAGATCTGCAGAATTGAAAAGAAAAGCATTCTTAAGGGCAGAGATACTAAAAGGAACTCAAACAGACTAGTGAAGCCTGAACATGCTCAGTGGGCATAGAATGTAAATTATTGGCACCTGAGAGGTTACCAATATATTGTGCTCACAGCAGGATTCAGCATTCCGTAAGTCAATGTAAAAATAGGGGTGCCCCAAACAAAAACATATAACTATGAAACTGGACATTGGTTCAGCACCAGATTTGGCACAGATGTAGTAGAAAGTCTGCTCTTGCGCTGTGCCAAATATGGGGATGTTTGTGCAAAAGGTGTTTGAGTTATGATTTTTCAAAAGGTAATACTGTTTTACCCCATGCAGAACCAAGCAACCTTGAGCTCCGGTGGATTTAAAACAGATGAAATACATTAATAAGATGAAATTTGCATATCTGGAAAAAAAATGGTCAGTCCTGACAATGACTATGAAAGAAAACATTTTAACTCCTTCCTGGCCAAACTTTTAACTCCTTCCTATAAAAATATTTTAAAAGACATTTAAAAAAAATAGAAAATAATAATCAGACACTCACTCATTTAAGCTGTGAAAATACTGTTTTTTTTCTTTGTGGCTGGAAATGTCCTCAAAGTAAGTTTTAACTGGTTTACTCATGAGGAAGGAGACAGCAGTAACATAGTATGGATGATTTTTTTACCTTGGTTTCCAGTGACATTCTTTGCCAGCTCCAACTTATTTCCCCCTCTTTTTAAAAAAAAAATTTCAAAAAGCGAAGGGAAATCTTTTGGAAAACATGCACACAACATATCCATAGAGCTTTTGGTCCAATACAACTTTTCTTCCTCAGCTTGCATAACTCAAAGTTTGGAAATTGTCACATAGCTTCTTCTTTGTAGTCTCTGTGAATGCACATGAATGGGGTCATACTGCGCCTGTGCAGAGGTTCTTGGAAACATCTACTGTACCGTGTTTCCCCGAAAATAAGACAGGGTCTTATATTAATTTTTGCTCCAAAAAATGCATTAGGGCTTATTTTCAGGGGATGTTTTATTTTACAGTCATGTCATCTTCTTCTGGTTGCTGCACAATGCGGCACAATGGTGGAGGGTGGGGTTTCACTTAACTAGGGCTTATTTTGGGGGTAGGGCTTATATTACGAGCATCCTGAAAAATCATACTAGGGCTTATTTTCAGGGTAGGTCTTATTTTCAGGGAAACAGGATAGAGCTTCTGCACGTGTTTGCTAGGACCTCCCTGCCGTGGTGCCTCTAGGCCTGTGGCATAGAGCAGGGGTCTGCAACCCCTGGGCCGCGGACTGGGCTGTCGAGACAGATTTTTGAGGGCCGAAGGAACGTGCACGTGCACTCCCACCCACGCATGCACGCCTCCCACATGCACGGATGCACGCCTCCCACATGCACAGACACAAACCTCCCACCCACCCCCTGTGCGCATAGACGCCCACACGCACGCCCCCAGACACACGCACACCTCCCACATGCACACACACACAGGCACACCTCCCGCATGCACGCACACCATGCATGCACGGACGGATGGACAGACGTCCGCCACCTCACCCCAGTCCTTGGGAGAATGGTCTTCAACTAAACCGGTCCCTGGTGTCAAAAAGGTTGGGACCTACTGGCATACAGTGTCTCAGTTCCTTTTTTGCCACCGCTGCAGCTGCATCTCAGCAATGGAGCTCTGTTTGCTTTCTAAAGGAAATAAGATAGTTGAAGTTTTTTCATCACCAGACCTTTCCTCCTCTTCAAGTAGTAGTAGAAAAGGAAGAAAGGGAGCAAAAGGAGAGGAAAATAGAGACTTTCCCCTTCCCCTTTCCCCCTTCCCTTCTTCAGCCATTCTTTTATGGCCTCTTTGGGCCCTTTCAAATTGTATGTGTGTTTTAGCATATGCTGGGCAGGGGTGGACTGCTCTTCGGAACTGAGGCACTTTATGCCACAGACGGAGCACACAAGACGGGAGGGAAGGCTTAGCAAACACGTGCAAAAGCTCTAGAAGTTTCCGAGAACCTCTGCACAGGCACAGTATAACCCCATTTGTGTGAATTCACAGATGACCATTCGACGAACTGGAGTTACAGGTAAGTAACCTTTTCCAGTCTGCATTTGGTGGAGTGGGAATGGCAACATTAGTTTAACCGAGAGATTAAAGGGGTGTGTATGTTTCTTCAAAACAGCCCTTCAAAATATTTTGGCGCAGAGGGACTACAGCCACATCCAAGTTGTTCTGTCTTCTCCTAGTAACCATAGTATAGATCATATGCTCATCTTCTGGTCTTGTGGAATCCTCTACCATTGGGTAACCCTATATGAGGGAAATTTCTAATTGAATTTGTGTGTGGCATATGTATATTTAAACTCCCATTTTAAAAAGCCAGGAAATTCAGTTCTTTCCAAAACCTCTGGTTTATGAATGTGGAATATTCGTGTGTGTGTGTGTGTGTGTGTGTGTGTGTGTGTGTGTGTGTGTGTGTGTGTGTGTGTGTGTGTGTGTGTGTGTGTGTGTGTGTGTGTGTGTGTGTATCTGTATGTATGTGTATGTATGTATATGTATATATATAATTTTTCTCCAAAGAAACCTAGAACGGCACACAACATAAAACAATACATATAACAATAAAATATTCCATATAAATGATTAAATACAATAAAACCAAGCAACAACATAAACATTAACATATAAAAACACATGTCACATAGCTGTAGAATAGCAGCTCCTAGCCTCTAAATGCCTGCTGAAATAACTACACCTTACACACATACCCCTCCTCCTCAATCATACTTTGTAGGGACTCTGGAAGAGCCCTATATCACAACAGCTTGTTTTGCAACTGTCTTCCATTTAACTAACGTGAATCATTGTACAATTTGATTTTGTGATGGATACTAAGCATGATGGACTTGTATTTCTTTTATTTATTTTTCAGCAGAAGTCAGTACTAGGAATATGACAATTTTTGTCCATATTTTTTTGCCTTTTTCTGTAGAGGATGTGCTGAGTAAAGATGCTGGGGAGTGTGCAATATGCCTGGAAGAGCTGCAGCAAGGGGATACGATAGCACGGTTGCCTTGTCTGTGCATATATCATAAAGGGTAAGTATATACAATTCAGTAACTGAACCTGTAACATGCTGTTATTGGGCTACGTACCAAATCACATGACTAGATTTTCCTTGATGCAGCAAGATGTTCCCTTCCTTGCAACTTGTGTGTCCCCACAGATCTGCTTCAGAGGGTCATCCAGTCCTCCGGGACAGATTTGAGAGTCACATAGTAAGGTTCAAATACAGGGAGGAATGTAATCCTTGAGAGGTGTCCAGACTTTTGGTTGACAGCTACTATTGGATACAAGTCATTGTGAATTACACATATTTATTGCAAAGATGTTCTGTAAATCTAACAAGAAGTGTTAATTATCAGTCTGCCTTTTTAAGGGGGAAAAAAGCCCTGTCAAAATAATCATGTTTTTTGAAGTCTATTTCTTTTCTTTTCAGGCCTTATCTTGGGAGTAAAAAAACTTTCACTACATTCATTTAATTCTCTTTTGAGGTCTCTCTGGATTCACACATCATGGGATCTGTGCCTAGCATTCTGGGAACATAGCTGGCCTTAGGCGTGGGTGACCTAGTTGATTGCCTAGTGTGCCAGGCTGATGGGCGGGGGGAACCAAGCTTAGCTGTCTGGCTATGTGTGTTTTTTTTAAATCTAATCTCTGCACCGAGGTACCAAAAAGTAAGAACTGCAACAAAATAAAAAATATTTTAACAAAAGAAAAGAAAACAAAGTCTGACAGACACAAAGTCTGTTGCCATGCTACTACCCAGAATATAGCTTTTTGAACTTTGGCTTGTGCAAACTACAGCAAACTGGCTTAGAACTTGATGTTCTGGGCTACATGTTTCATAGGATAGAAATTATAGAAATAGAGTAGGAGTGCACAGTAAACAGAACAGAAAATAAGAAGCAGTTCGTTTTGGGCCTTTGTCCTTTTCATAGCCATTGGTAAGGAAATCCTGAGATTAGCTTGCCTGCCACAGTTTGTAGTTGTCTTCCAGCCATATAGGTTGGTATTACTGCAGGGCTGTCTGAAAAATATGGTCTGACATCCCTTATAATATGAGGGTCTACCTGCTTTTGTTCCTGTGTATATCATTTGTCCCAATCATGTAACATTGCGCACCAGAATTCTTAGTGTCTTGTTTTAACATTTTCGTAAAAAGAGGAAATGGTATATAGTAGAGTATAAGATGATACTGAATCTCAGCATCTGATTGTGACACAATCAGACCTCTTATCAGCTGTGATGAATTAAATATTTTATATAGTTGTGAGTGAAAAAGAATAGATCCAAATGTGGGACCTACGTGGTTGTTTAAAGCATTTTGTGCGCCTTTAGTCTGCTAAATAAATGAAATGTTTTTGCTCTTTGGTCTAACTTAGGCAGAGGGCCCTGCTTGTTAGTCAGGTCTGCAGCCCAGCTGTAAGCGACTGTAAACCTGTCGTGGTCAGATTTTTTTTTAAAAAAGTTTTTCTAATGTGTGGCCAACCATAGAGAGAAGATTCGTTATGGAGGCTTATACTTGACTCAGGCCAAGTAGCTCTTGTTGCAGAGTGTGCAGAGTTTGTTGTAATGAGAGGGCAAGGAAGGCTTTAAGAAAGGATTCCATGGCAGAATAGATGGCCTCTTCTTATCACAGAAAGAGCTCCAGGCTGGCCAGTGAAAAAAATGAGTGAGTGAATGCCATCTAAAATTCCTGTGGAAGGTGTCACTGAAGAGTTAACTGTTCTGTGACTGTGAGATGTGAGGCCAAATCTAAAGAGAAGAACCCTTCCTGAGTGCATAGTGGAGGATAGCAGCCAGCCATGACTGGATAAGCTGTGAGACTGAGACGTAGGAGGCAGAAGCTCTGCCAGAAAAATGTTAGAATTTAGAGAACATGCTCAGGAGAAGTCCAACCCTATCCTTATGCCTTTTTTATATAAGCAAAATGAAGTACTTCTGTCATTATGCTTGATTATAGGACAGAGAAAAGCTCTAGGTCAGAATTCTCACCTGTAGTACCTGTACACAGTAATTTTTGCTTGTGACCCCCACCTTTGTATGCACATGTATGAGGGGGCAATTACAGAGTTCTCAACATCACAGTTGTACCAGGCACCACAAGTTTGGACACAGGATGGGGAAGGTGTTAGAGGCAGTCCTAACCCAGGGTGTTATTCTTCTTAGGACTACCCCTATCTTGGGCACATTTTAGAACTCTAGCCAGGAAGTTATTGTCCATTTTCTCTCCTTTCAAAAGCAGATGTTTAATCCTTTTGAGGTGTTTTGAGCTGTGGAACCTTCCCATTCAGTCATTTTCTGAGCATCCTGTTAGCATCACCTGTTAGCTCTGGAAATATATAAATTCAGTTCACTAACCCAGTCATTCCCAATGGGGGTCATATGGCCCCCTGGGGGATCTTGGCACATTTGAAGTGACTGGAAGCAATTCTTCACATACCAGCTTATAAGGTTCCTGGCCAATCAAAAAAAAAAAAAAAAAGAAAGAAAGAAAAAAGAAAGAAAGACTTGAGTTTCTTCTTTCTGATATAGACTCCAAGATCACTTACCAAGTAGCCAGATTTTGTATGGCGATATTCAGGTCTCGGAAATTCTATGGTAACTAGATACTAGATTTTAAGTGGTCTTTTAAATGCCAAATGTTTTTTATGAAGTACCTGAAATTTTGAAATTTTATGGTAACTAGATACTGTACTAGATTTTAAATTGTCTTTTAATGTCAAATGTTTTTACAAAGTATCTGGAATTTTGGAAACTGTAATGGTCTATCTTTTTCCCCCTCTGTGATTTGTCTAAGGACCATAACAATAAACTGTAGTGTAGTGTACTGTACTGTTCTGTTCATTATGCAACGTATACAGTCCTGATTTGGCTTATATTTCTTTCATATTGTTTTTAACGCCCTGGCCAAAAAAAGGTTGTGAGTTGCTGCAACCCATTCTTGTTGTTGTTGTTTAGTCGTTAAGTCATGACTCCATGGACCAGAGCATGCCAGGCCCCCCTGTCTTCCACTACCTCCCGGAGTTGGGTCAAATTCATGTTGGTAGCTTCGATGACACTGTCCAACCATCTCGTCCTCTGTCGTCCCCTTCTCCTCTTGCCTTCACACTTTCCCAACACCAGGAGCTTTTCCAGGGAGTCTTCTCTTCTCATGAGATGGCCAAAGTATTGGAGCCTCAGCTTCAGGATCTGTCCTTCCAGTGAGCACTCAGGGTTGATTTCCTTCAGAATGGATAGGTTTGTTCTCCTTGCAGTCCAGGGGACTCTCAAGAGTCTCCTCCAGCACCACAATTCAAAAGCATCAATTCTTCGGCGGTCAGCCTTCTTTATGGTCCAGCTCTCACTTCCATACATCACTACAGGAAAAACCATAGCTTTGACTATGTGGACCTTTGTTGGCAAGGTGATGTCTCTGCTTTTTAAGATGCTGTCTAGGTTTGTCATCGCTTTCCTCCCAAGAAGCAGGCGTCTTTTAATTTCATGACTGCTGTCACCATCTGCAGTGATCATGGAGCCCAAGAAAGTAAAATCTGTCACTGCCTCCACATCTTCCCCTTCTATTTGCCAGGAGGTGATGGGACCAGTGGCCATGACCTTAGTTTTTTTGATGTTGAGCTTCAGAGCATTTTTGGCGCGCTCCTCTTTCACCCTCATTAAGAGGTTCTTTAATTCCTCCTCACTTTCTGCCATCAGAGTGGTATCATCTGCATATCTGAGGTTGTTGAGATTTCTTCCAGCAATCTTAATTCCAGTTTGGGATTCATCCAGTCCAGCCTTTCGCATGATGTATTCTGCATATAAGTTAAATAAGCAGAGAGACAATATACAGTTTTGTCGTACTCCTTTCCCAATTTTGAACCAATCAGTTGTTCCATCTCCAGTTCTAACTGTTGCTTCCTGTCCCACATATAGATTTCTCAGGAGATAGATAAGGTGGTCAGGCACTCCCAGTTCTTTAAGAACTTGACATAGTTTGCTGAGGTTCACACAGTCAAGGGCTTTTGCGTAGTTAATGAAGCAGAATTGGATGTTTTTCTGGAACTCTCTGGCTTTCTCCATAATCCAGCGCATGTTAGCAATTTGGTCTCTAGTGCCTCTGCACCTTCGAAATCCAGCTTGTACTTCTGGGAGTTCTCGGTCTACATACTGCTGAAGCCTACCTTGTAGGATTTTGAGCATAACCTTGCTAGCGTGTGAAATGAGGGCAATTGTACGGTAGTTGGAGCATTCTTTGGCGCTGCCCTTCTTTGGGATTGGGATGTAGACTGATCTTTTCCAATCCTCTGGCCACTGCTGAGTTTTCCAAACTTGCTGGCATATTGAGTGTAGCACCTTAACAGCGTCACCTTTTAAGATTTTAAATAGTTCAACTGGAATGCCATCACCTCCACTGGCCTTGTTGTTAGCCATGCTTTCTAAGGCCCACTTGACTTCACTCTCCAGGATGTCTGGCTCAAGGTCAGCAACCACACTATCTGAGTTGTCCGGGACATCCAGATCTTTCTGGTATAATTCCTCTGTGTATTCTTGCCACCTCTTCTTGATGTGTTCTGCTTCTGTTAGGTCAGAGCCACAATCAGCTCCAGGTCTTGTTTTTGTTGACTGTATAGAGCTTCTACATCTTTGGCTGCAGAGACTATAATCAATCTGATTTCAGTATTGCCCATCTGGTGATGTCCATGTGTAGAGTCGACTCTTGTGTTGTTGGAAAAGAGTGTTTGTGATGACCAGATTGTTCTCTTGACAAAACTCTATTAGCCTTTGCCCTGCTTCGTTTTGAACTCCAAGGCCAAACTTACTTGTTGTTCCTTTTATCTCTTGACTCCCTACTTTAGCATTCCAATCCCCTATAATGAGAAGAACATCTTTCTTTGGTGTCAGTTCTAGAAGGTGTTGTAAGTCTTCATAGAATTGGTCAATTTCAGCCTCTTCAGCATCGGTGGTTGGTGCATAAACGTGGATTACTGTGATGTCGAAAGGTCTGCCTTGGATTCGTATTGAAATCATTCTATCATTTTTGAGATTGTATCCCAGTACAGCTTTTCCCACTCTTTTGTTGACTATGAGGGCTACTCCATTTCTTCTATGGGATTCTTGCCCACAATAGTAGATATGATAATCGTCTGAACTGAATTCGCCCATTCCCGTCCATTTTAGTTCACTGACGCCCAGGATGTCAATGTTTATTCTTGCCATCTCCTGTTTGACCACATCTAGCTTACCAAGGTTCATAGATCTTACATTCCAGGTTCCTATGCAGTATTTTTCTTTGCAGCATCGGACTTTCCTTTCACTTCCAGGCACGTCCACAACTGAGCGTCCTTTCGGCTTTGGCCCAACCACTTCATTAGCTCTGGAGCTACTTGTCCTTGTCCTCCGCTCTTCCTCAGTAGCATGTTGGACGCCTTCCGACCTGAGGGGCTCATCTTCCAGCGTCATATCTTTTAGCCTTTTGTTTCTGTCCATGGAGTTTTCTTGGCAAAGATACTGAGTGGCTTGCCAGTTCCTGCTCCAGGTGGATCGCGTTTAGTCAGAACTCTCCACTATGACCTGTCCGTCTTGGGTGTCCCTGCACGGCATAGCCCATAGCTTCTCTGAATTACTCAAGCCCCTTTGCCATGACAAGGCAGCAATCCGTGAAGGGGGCAACTCATTAAAAACCAAATAATTCATGGAAAAATTATTTGATATTGACAGGCCTACTTATTATTACTTACTGTGAATGACTTATTGCATTCTGATAACAAAAGCATTACATGGTTTTAGTGGTGTTATCTGATGAGTAATTTCTTATTTCAGCCTTGCTAATACTTTTTCTCTTTTCTCTCAGATGCATAGATGAATGGTTCGAAGTAAATAGATCTTGCCCTGAACATCCCTCTGATTAGTGGCAGATAATTCTGTTTTTGAAGGTAACTGTTGATTTTTGCTGATAGACATTAATAGATTAACATTCATATTACTTGCCTCATCTGTAAAATAGAATGATTTCTATGATGGGTTGCAGTAGTAAATGAAATTCACAGCTGTACACAGTTTTACTCCTGTCACTACAGTCAGCAACCGCCACCACACCAAGCTGTTTCCTGGGTTGGGTATACTTGCTTCATGTATTTGATCTTTTCTGCCTGCACAGATCAAAACCTTCAAACAGCTGGTGCCATGAATGGTAAAGGGGATGAATGTGGGGCTGTTGTAGCCCATGCAACCTGTACACCTGGCATTCTGCTATTCATAGTTTTCTGAATGAAAAAATGTTCCATCCTGAAGGAGTAGTTTATCACATGTGCTACTTAAGAATCAAGCCATCCAGCCAAGATAATAGCCATTCTGAGCAACAGTTGCTGACTGAAACTGTCAGCATGATCTCCTCCCATATTAGGGCCAGCACGTGAAAAGTCCTGCTGCATCACTTCATCATGTGTATTCATGTGTATAACACTTATCTGGCTGACTCTGAGCAAATGTTTAGCAATAGCTATGTTGATAATGCTTCCCATCCTTTCCTCAGTGTGGAATAGGATGATCTGGTATGCACTTTTTAGAAGATCAACAATTCTGTGCTACTGGAGGCACTCTTTGAGAACTGTCACTCAGTAAGTTCTGTTAAGACTTGTTAGAACTGCATAGCTATTAATCTCTCTCTCTAGTTGTTTCCAAGATTTGCCCCTTACTCCTTGTGTGGATTGTATGTTTTAAACATTTTAAAAGACTTTTTTAAAAGTAGAGAAACTTTGACACTGCAGAAGGGTAAACAGTACTTCTGGAACAGAAACTTCCTGTTCTTCATCGTGGCCTCTGTGAATGCACACATATGGGTATTGTCTGCGCCTGCGCTGACAGTTTCGGAAGATTCTAGAGCTAAAGTAACAATTTTATGGTATGATCTCCCATGATGCACATGCTCCGCCCACCCAACGGTCCCCTCAGTTCCTTTTTTCCGCCGTGCGATAAGGTTCTACGGAAGAGAGAGAGCGATTTTTGGACTTTGTGCTGTTTAAAACTTATATTCTTCTCAATCAAAAAAACCTTTCCATTGATCTCCCGTGAGTTTTTTCCTCTGATCAACCCTTTTACTTCTTCGATTCCCCCTGCTCCCCTTCCCCTGGGACTTTCAACCGCCGTTTCCCTTTTTTCCCGCCATTTATGGCCTCTTCAGCTCTTTTTAAGCGCTGCGTCGGCTGCAATAGTAAGATCCCGTCTACGGACGGACACGAAAAGTGTTTATTCTGCTTGGGTGAAGAACATCAAACCCAATCCTGTGCAGCCTGCAAAAGTTTTACCAAACCCGCGCTAAAACACAGGTTGCAGAGATTGCGATCTCACCTTTGGGAAGCAGCGATGAATCCGGCCACGCTGGCTCCTGCAGACGCTCCACAGGCAGAGGGGACTCCCGCTCGACAAGCCCCATCCACCACCCCGGGGCATTCGACTCCTTCTCCCCGCTCCAAAACAGGTTCCGACACGTCCAGGGCTTCAAAACCTAAAGCCCCGAAGGCACATTCGCTGCCTAAGAAACAAAAAGAAAAACCTATCACCAAAAAGCCTAAGAAAGTCAAATCTGTCCGATTGGACCCACCAGGAGAGCGACCGCCCTCTCCAGTGTTAGAGGTGCCACAGGCACCAGCCCAGGCTGGCAGCCTTTCTCCTTCCACCGGCCATGTTGGGACTGAGTATCCATCCAGTCCGGCCACTGCCCATTCGAGCCCAACCTCTGGGCGGGCTTTCGACACTGAGCCATCTGAACCCGAGACTCCTCCTCAGTCTCCAAAAAAGCGAAAGGAGAAGAGAAAACATCTTGAGCCTGCTGCTCCAATGCCTCCATTTAACCAATGCTACCAACTACCATTCTTCCCGGCTTATCAACAGCTTGCCTTTCAGCAGCTTGGCATGGAACATTTGTTCCCCTTCACTAATCAGTTTCAGATGGATGCATATCAGGGGTTCTCTCAAACGGCCCCGACGAAGCGATCCCGACACGAATCTCCATCACGTCGGATTCGGGCTCCACCTTCGATTTCGACGTCGAAACCGACCGGACAACGTCCGACCTCGACTTCGGTTTCGACATCAAAGAAGCGCCATTCTCACACCACTGGCGCTCTACCTCCGAAACAACCTAGACACTCCTCGAAGGACAGCCACGTGAAGCCAACCTCTGTAGCTCACCCTACTGCCTCTGACATCCACGTGTCCCAGACAACTGAGGATGATTCCTCAACCACTCCAGTGACATCAGATCAGGACACTGATGCAGAATCATCTCCTGAATCTCCTGCAAACATTCCTACCCCTGACTCTGACCCTATCGATGGCCGCCCATCGTCTCCATCGAAGGACTTTACATCATATTCTAACCTCGTTGGCCGCATGGCTGCTGCACTCAAGCTACAGGTTGAAGAACCTCCTTCCCCTGAAGCGGATACCATCTTCGACGACCTCCACAGTGAGAAGTCGCAGCCATTGAGCCTGGCCTTTATTCCTGCCATGACACAATTAATACGAGATGCCTGGGATACGCCTCCCACAAACTTACGGATGTCTAGACGTACTGACAACATGTACAGAACCCATGGCCCTGACATGGACTTTCTGGAAAAACATCCTGCCCCAAATTCAATCATCGTCGAGTCTAACCTGCCGAAATCAAGAGGCAAATCGGCCATCTCCCCCACCAACAAAGAAGGGAGAAAACTTGACGTCATTGCCAGAAGAATTTATTCCTTGCAATCCTTTCTACTTCGGACCGCAAACTATCAGGCTGCTATGGGCGCCTACCAGCGACATCTTTTGGCTAAAATCCTGCCCCTCCTTGAGTCTGCCCCGGAATTCATAAAGACAAACCTCATGAATGCCCACATAGAAGCGACCTCTCTAGCGAAGCAACAGAAGATAGCTGCAAGGCATGCTGCTGAAGCCGCCTCCAAAGCCTTGGCATCTTCTATAGCCATCCGTCACCACGCTTGGCTCCGATCTACCTCCCTGAATGATGATGCCAAACATAGAATAGAGGAGCTTCCCTTCGATGGTATTGGACTTTTTAACCAAAAAACTGATGATACTATGGAGAATCTCCATAAAATCCGTAAAACGGCTAAAACTTATATGACTCAACCGTCCTTTCGTCCCTACAAGCCACCATATAGACAGCCCCAATACTATCAACAATCTTTTCAACCTTTCCAAAGATACCAACCCTACCGACCTTTCCGACAGCAGCAATCGGATAGACCTCTGTCGACACCAGGACAATCGACACCAAGCGCCCGCCCTCGGAACCAGCCACAACACCGCCAACCTTTCTCAAAAAATCAAGGGAAGGGTAAGGGCTATCGACGTTACTGATACCCCTCTATTTGATCCTCTGAATTTGCATGATTTGACCTTCCCTAGATTGCGTTCTTTTCTCCCGTTTTGGGACTATATTACCAACGATAAGTGGGTTCTTAATATTATTTCATCGGGCTACCGTATCGAATTCCATTCTGTTCCCCCCTTGGGCAACTTTAAGTTTACTCCTTACTCTGTCACCCTTCAAGAGGAAATCGCCACTTTAATTGACAAAAGGGCCATTCTTTTGGTTCCAGTACATGACCTCCCTAATGGCTTTTACTCCAAATATTTCATGGTTCCGAAGAAGGACAGAGGCCTCCGTCCAATCCTCGACCTCAGGGATCTTAACACGTACATTCGGCCTCGAAAGTTTCGCATGCTCACCCTTGACACCGTTATTCCCCTTCTTTCGCAGGGAGACTGGTTCGTTCTGATCGATCTCAAGGACGCCTATTTTCATATATCTATCCATCAGGAACACCACAAGTACCTTCGATTTTTTTTCAACAATTTGGCTTACCAATTTTGCTCCC
Organism: Intellagama lesueurii; assembly: GCA_037013535.1. Classification (NCBI taxonomy): domain Eukaryota; kingdom Metazoa; phylum Chordata; class Lepidosauria; order Squamata; family Agamidae; genus Intellagama; species Intellagama lesueurii. The sequence goes on from JBAJHW010000006.1 coordinate 77,999,027, forward strand.
TCCTGTTCGGACTCTCAACAGCTCCGAGAACGTTTACAAAGTGTATGGCACCGGTTGCAGCTTTTCTCCGCCTTCGAGGCATCCACATTTATCCTTATATCGACGATTGGCTCATTGTATCACACACCCGTCTCGACGCCATAAGAGCTACCCGCGTTACCCTACACACTCTGCAAAACCTCGGTCTCCAGGTCAATCATTCCAAGTCTCGCCTCGAACCCTCTCAAGTAACCATCTTCATCGGAGCTCAACTGGACTCCGTACGCGCCAGAGCCTTCATTCCACCAGACCGAATCGACAGGATAAACCGTGCCATAACTCCCTTTCGACCTCGAGCCTTAGTATCAGCGCGACACGCTCAACATCTCCTCGGACTGATGTCCTCGACAACGTCGGTAATCCAACATGCGAGGCTCAAGCTCAGATCCCTTCAAACATGGTTCCTGGCACACTTCAATCCGCAAACGGACGACCAATCAAAAAAGCTAAGGGTCACACGAGAACTTTCTCGTCAACTCACCTGGTGGACTACACCGTCCAATCTTCTTCTCGGCCGCCCCTTCCGACCTCTTCAACCGACCATCCAAATCACTACGGATGCCAGTCCATACGGATGGGGCGCTCTTTGCCTGCAATACAAAATTCATGGACTCTGGACAAGGTCGGAATCGAGACTACACATAAACCACCTAGAACTCATGGCGATCATAAAAGCCTTCCATGCTTTCCTACCACTCATTCGCGGCCGCGTTGTCCAACTGGCAACGGACAACACTACTGCCCTCTTCTATGTCAACAAACAGGGTGGCACCCACTCCTCCTCCCTCCTCTACCTGACTATTGAACTCTGGGAATGGTGTTGCCAACACCATATTTTTCCAATTGCAGTCCACATCTCCACAGACGAAAACTGTCTGGCAGACCATCTCAGCCGCCTCACGTCGAGGCCACACGAATGGTCCCTCAAAACTTCGGTCTTCCACCTCCTCTGTCGCAGATGGAACGTACCAGACATAGATGTCTTTGCATCGAGATTGAACGCAAAATGCAAGATATACTGCACTCGAGCTGGAACCGATGTCGGTTCCATCGGGGACGCTTTCATGATCAGTTGGACGCGAGGGCTCTATCTTTTCCCCCCGATTCCACTGATACAGCGCACTGTCATTCGGATTCGACACTTCCATTCCAACGCAATTCTCATAGCCCCATGGTGGCCGAGACAGCCTTGGTTTCCTTACCTCCGATTGATCTCGACGGACGCGCTCCGACTCCCCCTGAGCCCCGATCTCCTGACGATGGACAACGGGATGGTTTACCACCCAGACATCTCGTCCCTCCACTTGACAGCTTGGCGGATACTCCCGCCCTTCGATCGATCATAGATCGAGCTCGCAAACCGTCCACCAGACTCCTCTATGAAAATAAGTGGAAATCCTTCCTTAAATATACGACGGAAAACAACCTACCTGCCTTACCTGTTTCCATCACAACTTTACTTACTTACCTTCTTCATCTCTTCAATCTGGGATTATCTCTCCCAACTCTGCGAGTTTATATTGCAGCGATCATCGCACACCAACCCGACGATTCCTCATCTGCACGACTTTTCTCTCATCCAGCTGTAAAAAAATTTCTTAAAGGACTTAACAACATCCGCCCTCCCACCCAACGCATTACACCACAATGGTCCCTGCAAATTGTTCTTAATGCGCTGATGCGGCCCCCCTTCGAACCCATGGCCTCCTTGGACCTCAAATTTCTGACCCTGAAGACAGCATTTTTGGTGGCTGTGACTTCGGCTAAGAGGGCATCTGAGCTCGCTGCTCTCCGATCGGACCCTCCGTTCATCCAATTCCACCCTGACAAGGTTACTCTCTACTTTGATGTCTCCTTCCTTCCAAAGGTTGTTACTAGCTTCCACAGAAATCAACCAATCGTCTTGCCAGCCTTTTTCAAGTCTCCATCGTCTCCTCTAGAACACATGCTCCACAAAATTGATGTTCGCCGTTCCTTGGCTTTCTACCTGAATAGAACTAAGGATCTCCGAACCACCAACAGACTGTTCATCTGCTTCTCCGGCTCTTCCAAGGGAAGTCATGCTTCCTCCCAATCCATATCCAGATGGATAGTGCAGACTATATCCCTTGCCTATCAGTTGTCAGGGAAAACACTACCTGACCATGTCAAGGCTCACTCTACTAGAGCACTCTCCACGTCGATTGCATTCCAACGTGGAACTGACATTCCTGATATCTGCCGTGCTGCGACCTGGTCCACACCGTCGACCTTTGTTAAGCACTACCGGCTTGATGTCAGAGCACACACCGATGCTGGTTTTGGCAGAGCAGTTTTGGCTTCCTTCCTACCGTGACGTCCCACCTGCCGGTAAGTGAAGCTTGCTAGTCACCCATATGTGTGCATTCACAGAGGCCACAATGAAGAAAAGAAGGTTACCTACCTGTAACCATAGTTCTTCGAGTGGTCCTCTGTGAATTCACACTACCCACCCATCCTCCCCTCTGTCCGTCACGGTGCCTTAATACTTCTATAACTTTGCCCGGCGGACATATCTTAGGAACTGAGGGGACCGTTGGGTGGGCGGAGCATGTGCATCATGGGAGATCATACCATAAAATTGTTACTTTAGCTCTAGAATCTTCCGAAACTGTCAGCGCAGGCGCAGACAATACCCATATGTGTGAATTCACAGAGGACCACTCGAAGAACTATGGTTACAGGTAGGTAACCTTCTTTTTTTAAAACTGCCTGCTGGCTTTATCTTATAGGAGTTGTGCAAGGTTTTTTTTTTCAGTTTGAGCAAAATATAAATAACTCTATTTTTATACTTGCAGATACCCATGAAGCCCTTTATTTCTTTGAACAGCAGTTCCTATATACTGTAACACAAACAGCTTTTAAAATTTGCAGTATTTTTAAATGGCTTACACTGAATATCTCTTTAATGGGGAGGGGGAGTAGAGAAACATATATCTGAGCCCATGCATTACTTATTTGCATCTCTAAATTATGAAGATTTAGTGTGTATCGGATGAGTCCTTTTCTTTAGTCTAGTAGGTGAACTTGTCTCTTGTTTCATCTATTGTTTCAGAATTCTTACAGTCATTTTAGCAGCTGCACTGCATGAGGAAATGGGATGGTATTAGAGAACTCTATGATTTGTGCTACCACTAGAATGAATGTATAAGCCTCATGAAATACAGGTTTGGGCCATGTTGATGCAATATTTTATTATTGGCCCACTCTAACTGAAGATGCTGGCAGCAGTATGGAAATCCTGTGCGAATCCAGCATCTTCTCCAGCATCTAATCCTGCATCTTTCTCAGACAGCCAGATACTAAGGGAAAGTCTACCTGAAGAGAAAGGTCTGCCTGCAGAAGGACAGCAAAGATGAGGCCAACCTGACTTTCTGTGGAAGGGAGTTCCAGGATCTGGGAGCAGTGATAGAGAAGGCCCTCTCCCATGTCCCCACCAAGTGCGCCTGTGAAGGTGGTGGGACCAAGAGAAAGGCATCCCCTGATTATCTCAGTGCTCCAGCGGGATCATAGAAGCAGATGTCTTTTAGATAGATTGGACCGAAGCCATTTAGGGCTTTATAGGTAAAAACCAGCACAGAGCTCCTGTGCTACTGCTTCCTTCTTGTTTATCATTCCTTCTACAGTCATTGCAAACATGAGTATCTGTGAAAGTAAGTGGGCAGAAGATATATTGAGGAAAAGGCAAACCCCAATAAGCCTCTGTTTGAGAGTATAAAAGTGATTTGGACTGTGTACATATCTTGACAATTATTTTTAAATCTTAGAATGGTAAATGCTGTCCAGAGAGAAGGGCAACCCACTCCCGAAATTCAGGCTGCTGTGGTTTACAGAATGTACTCCACTCCTAAGAAATACATTTTTCTTTTCTGTATATTTGTTTGTAGGCTATCAACGCTGATCATCAAATGTAGAAGATTTGGAGTTCCTTCTTCAGAAGCTGATACAACAGTGAACTTGTTGGTTTGTGTTGATTTTTGATTGGGCGGAACAAGAAATGGAACTGGGCAGAGAATGAATGTTGCAGAGATGGATGCTCAGTGTACCAAACACTCACCTAAAAGAGACAGGGATTCTGGAAATGCTGCACATCCTGGAAAAATCCTCTCTCCACAGACTTTATGGACGCTATTTTATATCAACAGGCCAAAGTTACTAACTTTCAGTTTCATTTTTAAAAACTGTCTGCAGAAGCAGGATGTTCTCATGTCCTTTTTTTTTCTTTTTTTTTGAATGGAAGCTGTGAGCTCTAGATCACTCTGAGGCACAATGCAAGGAAGATGCTGTTCTTGGAATCCCCCACCCTTACCCTCCTGAGGTGGGGGAAGGGAGAAGGCAAACTGTTAAACATTGTGAACATACTCACTGATTTCCCCACCCAATGTGCTGTTCAATTTTTCTGTGAAAGAATGCAACATTCCTCAATGTAGGAAGTTTCTGTAAGTAAAGTTTTGTCAGAGTGCAGCCCAAAGAGCAAAACATAATCAAAGCTGATTGTTAATTGGCCTTGTCAATCAGGCTAGAACGTTCTGGAGATCTGCATACTGTGTTCCTTTCTGTATATACTAAAAATCACTTTTACTATTTGGGTATTAGTGTGCAACAGCAGAAATTTAAAAAGCATAATTTAGCAGCTATGCAATATTTTTTTAAAACAATGATAGGGAAATGAGAATTACCATCTCTCAAAGCTGCCAGCTAAGATAATTTAACGGGTATTTTTTTAATGTTTCAGGTAGTTCTTTCTTATACTATTTGAATCTTCAGCTGCCCCTCTCAAGTAGTCACAAAGCCAGGCAACATGGAATATTTCTGGGGGATAGGACCTAGGTTGATCTTTTGTGTGTGTGTCTTTTTGTTTTTTACTGAAGGTTGTCTCAGTGGCTGGTCATAGCAGATCAAAGTAATTTGTGTTCTGTGCCATTGGTCAGATTTTCAGTAGTGGCTATAATTCTATACCTAGTCGTTTGTGCTTCATCTCAATGATATGAATGGACTTAAGGATACTTTACTGAGGGCACAGGATTGAAGAAACAATCTATATCCTTAATGAGTAACAATTTACTGCACAACTGTGGTTTACCATAATTTGTAAAAGAGGTGTGCGGGTTGGGTAGAGAAGAAGCTCACTGAGTAACTGGGAGTTATTGGTTTCCACAAAATAAAACAGGGATCTGTTTTGGAGCTATTAAAGTATCTTATGAAATTCTTAATGAAGTTGAAAAGTGCTAAAATTAAAATGATAGAAACATTTAACATGTTTAAATAGCAGAAATATGTGTATCATATATCATAAACCCACCTTAAGGATTTAATTCTGATTTCTTTGAGAACCTTTTTAAAAAATCTGTCAGCTGTTATTATCTGTGTTAAATTGTGAAGAAGCAAGACCAGAAGCTGCTGCTGCTGCTGTCTTGTGCATCAATGCATATATGTGTGCATATGCAGGCATACTTGGTACCTTGTTATTCATCTACATTTCTCAAAAGCCACAAAGTATACTATCTACTGATAAAATCTTGTGTACCATAGTTATTTACTCAGCACTCTGTAGCCAGCACTTACCATTTTATTCTGATCATATTCCAAATGCCATAGTAGTCAGCACTAGATGTTTGGCAGTCACAGAATTCCCAGTCTACCGTGTAGAATGGTCAAGAGTGGGGAAATTCCAGTGGGCAGACAAGGGGAGTGTTGGAACCTTCTCCCATCTATTTCTTTTCTTATATGTGTTACCTAGGCTGGAAATTTGGGGGGGGGGGGGAATCTGCATCCCGATTTCCCCTGAGGCTTCCTCCCCACCTCCACCCCAATTTTTTTCCAGTAAAAAAAATAGAAATTTGGGAAACAGAAGGGGGAGTCTTATGAAATATTTGCTCTTTCAAAATGCTCAAGACGAGATTCCACTCCAAATATGTAATTTTTTTTAAGTGTAGGACAGCGTACAGTAGTTGAAAGTTTATTATTCCCATGTATCCTAAAAATGCAAAACAGCACTTCAAGCTGTAAGACTGTGTATAGAGTGTTTTGCTTTCTTCAATAGAAGAGCATATGGAGCCTTCATTTTATGGGTTTGTGGATTTGGAGATACTGAAAACAAATATTCTGCATTACTTTTGCTAGACTGCCATAATATACGGTCTTACTTCTGAATGGGATTATCTGTGGTAGTGATTCCAAACCTTGGGTAACCCAGATGGTCTTGAACTTGAACTCCTAAAAACTCCAACCAGCACAGCTGGTGGTGAAGGCTTCTGGGAATTGCAGTCCAAGAATAGCTGGGTTACCCAAGGTTGGGAACCACTGATCTATGGGATTGAACTGTAAGACATTTATACTTCTGAAGATTGCAGCCTGTACAGCTTAGCAATGTGTAAGTGCTGTTAAGTAGAGTTGGTCTGAGTAAATGTGCATTGAATTGTCACGTAAATTTCTTAAATATGCCAAATAGCACAATTTTAAAGGTTAAGTTATAAATAATGCATTTTATATTGTCAATAGATAAATAAATAATAAATTGAGGTTTAGTAAGAAAGTAAACATTGAGTATGTTTATTTTTTTCCCTGAAACATTTTATACATGGCTCTGGAAAGTTTTACAGCCTTGCTCTATAAGCTGGTTTTGCCTCTTTTGTTGGGAAATCTAATCATAAAGCCAAGCTCAAGGGAAAGTAGCCAAGAAAAGGTTCAAAAAGAAAATAAGCAGGTGAGGAAGGGCAAAATGCTGCAATTCTGTTCTGCAGATGTCTTCTTTGCCCCCTTTTGCACATGGGAAGCAGCCTGTGTGTGCTGCCAGAAACCTGCTTCTGTTATTTTGAGAGGAAGTGATAACAGTGGTTTCTAGTTTGCTTTTATTTCAAAGAAGGAAGACAGTTAGACATAGTGTAGATTCTTTTAATCTGTAGTAGGCAACTGCCAAGAGCGTATTGCTCTTTCTTTGCCTTTCAGATTTCCTTCATCTTCTGACAGTAAAGCCTTGCATTACCACTGGCTCTAGATTTTGTAGCTGTAGCCTGTAACAGCACAGCTATTCAGGGGCATTTGCTCCCTTGAATTTAAATTAGGTCCTCTGCTATAGTAACTGGGATTCCGTGTTCTTTTTAAAAGAGCCAGTAGTGCTGGAAGCAGATGCTGAGACTGGTCCAATCTAAGCAAACCATTGCCTTAAAAGTAAATGTATCTGGAATGTACACAAACTCAGAACTTACAGACTTCACCTTTTCCAAAGTCTAATCATTCATTTTTAACAAAAATGTTTAAAAATGTAAAGTGACACATGTGGATCACAGTGGAACTCCTTATGAGAAAGATTGTATTCATATATCTGATAATATATCGGAGTCATGATTTCCCTTACATTTCTTTTGAGTGTACGAACAGCAGCATTCCTGGGGTTTCATATGTAATAAAAGACACTGAAATATGTGTATTTACACTCTAGGGACTTTTTAGAAAAGCCTTTTTTTTAAACTAGGATGCATTAATTTATTCTTGTCCAAGGAAATGCCACCATGTTCATCTGAGATCTCAAAAGCTTTTATTCCATTCAGTGCAAACTCCATGCAACATAATTTTTCGCTATTAGCTAGTTGCTCTAGTATACTTTGTAAAATCCACAAACCAGCTCCTGTTGTTCCAACCTTTTTTCTACCTGTAGCTTGTTTCTTTTGCTGTTTCTGAGCCAGAGTGGGATTTTCCTGACATGATGCTGCATTGTGCTCTATAATGCAGACATGCTGGTATGGAAAGTTCCCATTGCCAATAAGTTAATCTCAGTGCTGATCTTCTTGATAGCATAACTTGCTATTTATACTTCTTTGTCTCAGACTTTAAGCTTCAAATCTCTCCTTATTTCCTCCTCCTAAGCCAGCACATTGGACAGTATGACCCTTATTCTACTCTGTCTTTTAGTTTAACTTTTCTTTTATTGAACTCAATTAGCAGTTCATTACACCAACCTCGCCAAAGCATAACTGTTTTCTGTCATTTTTATGGATATATTGAAAATATAGAAGTGCAGTGTTCTAAATTAGCTTAGTGCTTCTAATCAGAAATCAAACAATATAATTTATTACTCTTAGAAAATATTATGGTTCCTGGAGTGCAGGGGAAGGAAATTTTGGACTCAGTTGAACCTTATGGAATCTACCAAGGCCACGCTGCTTTGCGATCACCATAATTTGATGGTTGCTGCTGAGTTTCCATTGCTGCCATAATTTCTACTAACATCCAATGGTAATTGCTCTAGCTCTCTGTGGTGCAAGGATGTGCCAGAGCACTGTCTCAAACTACCTCTGATCGTCTTGCAACTACATATTGTCTGCTCAAAAGAAAGGCAAAGCTGCTAGGTTTTGGAAGGGCTGTATGTTTTTGTTAGCAGTGACAGTGCTGGCAGTCTTGGTGTTGCTGTTATCATAGCAGCAGAGGCAAATTGGGCAGCAAGGCCCAGGAAAAAAGAGACTTAAGCTTCTGTCTGTGGCCCACTGGGCATGTATTGCCTATCCCTGCTCTAGAGTGCCTTGATATGTTTAGCAAGGGGTGGGTGGGCAAGTGTTTTGAAGTCAAAAGCTTCATTCCCCACACAGATATAGTTGGAGGCCACATGTACGTGGTGAGTAGAGATAAATCCAGAAGTAAGTGAGATTGCTCATTCCTTCTTTTATTGTCTCTCTCTGCCCTTCCTTCCTTACACTAACCATCTGGTCACATAGTCATTTAACTCTGCTCATCCATCATCTACTCATTCATTCTCCCATTGATCCTATTTTGTATATAATATACCACCTGTTATTTTGCTGTCATACATGCATCCATCTCAGCAGTGATCTCATAAATGGCTCCAGGGCCCTCCTGAAAGCCTTTGGGAATAACACCAATGAAGCTGTCGTTCTGCTTGCTGGTCATGCAAGTTCTTATTTTCTGATAATACTTTGTGAGAAGGCAACATGAACATCTGGAGAATGTCACAGGAAGAACACTCCCACAGTATCATTAAATCTCCTAGAGTAGAGTTCTGAATGGGGCTATTTCACACTTGCTGCCATGCTGTGTGGCTGGGTTGCACATTTCCTAGGAAGGTCCAAAAGGTGTTTCCCAGGAAAGAGCCAAACTAACATAGGAAGACTGAGGGCCACATGTAATGCCATAGTTGGTCTACCTGTGGATTAAGACTCAATGGCTAAAATCCTGTCACTTAGCGTAGTAAGTTGCAATTAGGGTAGGCCCATTTGAATGGATGGAACTTACAGAAGACTTGACTCCCGAAATCCCCATTGACTCAATGGGCCTACTGTATTGCCTTATTAAACCAAGCAACAAGATATCAGCCAATGATTTTTTAAAAAAGTAGCATAAAACACAACTCAATACTCAAGAGGTGCCAGTGTGACCCACTTCTGTTTGGAAAATGGTCTTGATGTTAGAATCTCTTTGCTGTGTTGAGGTTCAATTGCCAATAGACAGTAGCTTCATATCTGTTTAAAAGAACCACTGATATGCTTGTAACAACCATCAGATCAAATTGTTCTTGGCTTTTTCATATGCAACTGTTCTTATATATGTAGGATGTTGCTTCAGCACAATTTTGCTTTCAGTTCTAGATTAATCAGATAAAGTATTGGTTGATGGCAAGGGCCAATTTTAATCTGTTGGAGCACAAGTGGTGCTGACACTTAGTCACATTTGCTTATTCTTTAGGCTGTTTTTGTTCTGGAATGTCCTTGTAATAGATTTTAAAAGATGGTCTTTCCTTCTGTTAAGTGGTGGTTTTCTTCATTAAAGTTACTTTGTATGTCCTGTAATATCATGATATGGAGACTTCAGTATGGTGGCAGTGAATTTGGATTCTATAGCTTGATGGGGTGAGGGGGAAACAAATCAATCATCCAGCTGTGAACAGCGCTAAATCCACTGAATAAATCCTTCCTGGAATTCTTAAACTAGTTTCACAGGTCAAAAACACTTTCTCTACCTTTTAGTTATTGACAATGTCTAGGTTATGTTCATGCTTTTTGCCAGTCTGATCTGAGGTTTTCATACTGAAAATCTTGACCATGTTTGTCATGTCAAGGTGCCATTGTGTATTATAGAAGATTTTAAGAAAGGTTATGTTAGTTCATGCAGACCACTGCTATTTGGCCTCCCCATGACTTTGCACAGGCTCCCCATGACACATCCAGATGTTTACTGCAGCTGTGTATAACAGATTGGGATTTATGAAGGTGGGCAAGCTGCCACGGTTGTACACTTGTCTGCTGTTACTGATCTTCTTAGCTGTTGAAAGGCTTCCCATGATTTTCTGAAACATAGTTTGGAAACCAGAGGTCCTAATCTATGTATTTATTGAAATTGGGCTGAAATGTTTAACAAGTAAGATTCTGTCCAGTCACTCTCACATGTACACATGCCCAGAATAATAATTAAGCAAACAAGGAGTAGAGAGCTAAGATGTTAGAGGGCACATTTGAATCAAGTGAGCTTGCCATCCAAACCAGTTGAAAGAAACAGTCAGGTAGTTTAAAAGTGCCCACTGTGAATCTCCTGTTCACACTTACCATTCCCATCAGATGGAACTCTGAGCATGAGACACCTTAGCAAGAAATGTTGTAACATTTGCAGAGTTGGAGAAAGCTAACTTTGTTTTAAACTACAACTCCCAGAAACCTCTGACTAACATAGTTATACTGTTGAGAGATTCTGGTTGTTATAGAAAAGTAACTTTTTCGAGCTCTGAACATTTGACAACAGCAATGGGCAAGAAGTCTTCCCTCATTACCCTGCTGATAAACAAGAATGTAATTAGCAATGTCTAAAGTAATTTTTTCATTGAACTGTATGACTGGGGAAATGACTTGACTTTTTTTAAAAAGGTACATCTTGTACTTGGTCTGCCAGTATACAATTGTATTTTTCTTTTTCTTTTTTTCCTTTTATAAAAAACTGATCTAGGTTGTATGTTTTAACATTCTGTATGTGTAAAATATGTTCAACAACATGTTAATAAATCTTTTGAAGCACATCTTCTAGTTGCCTGGGTATCTTGTGGGTTTTTTAAAAAACAAACAGGAAATTGAATTATGGCTTAGAACAGTGTCGAGATAATGACCTCTTTTCTCTTGTCTCATCCATTTAACTGTGTTAGAACATATTTTAATAGAAGAAGCATGTGGTGTATCTTCAAGTGATGCACTTCTTCAAGCTAGTCCCTGCTCATGAGCTTCTGTGGTGTGGTAGCTTCATTACAAATCTTGTCTCCCTCATGCAAAGGATAGCAGAAGCTAGTCTGTTCAAGTGAGGAGAATCCAAATCCCTCAGAGGAGAGCACATGTTGAGCAATGCAGTCCTAAACATGTTAACTCAGCAGTAAGCCCCACTGCTTAGTGGGGTTTTCACCCTAGTAATCATGTCTCAGATTTTCAGATTGCAGCCTAGCAGGGATTAAGGTTCCCAATTCAGCCCACAGCATCTCTGACTGAAAACATATCTTAAGAAATACAACTGGGAGCTTTGAGCACTGCAGGTATCAGAACAGACAAGATGGACCAATGGTCAGCTCAGCGTCAGGGCAGCTTCCTGTTTTGCTGTGTGTTTTAATAAAGCATCTCTCCTATTTCCATGAAAGATAATGCTCGAGGAGGCTTAACTATCAAAATACAGATGAAATCCAAAAAAATTAAAACATAAAAACACAAATTGTAGCATAACTAATGATGTCTTAATGGATAAGCATCACATAAAATAACCACACACACACACACACACACACAACACAGCAGCATCAGATTAAATTCTATTCCAAATCCTCCTTGTGGCTGACTGTAACTTGCCTACCTGGGCTTTGCTGTCAAGCAGCTGGATCAATGTGATCACCCAAGATCATATTGGGGTTTGGTGGAGATAAGATCTAGATGGGGATTAGTGACTGTTATATGAACTCCAGTGAAATCACATTAGTGTTGTCTCTGGGTTTTTTTTTTCACCTTATCAGCCTGTACTAAATTATCAAAAGCAGAGTTAGTTTCTTGGTTTCAATATGAAGATGTACTCCTTTTATTTGTGATAAACTGAATATGTTGGATTAGGACTAGAGAGATATGAGTTCAGATCCTTACCTGGATATGTGAAGCTTTTGATGAGCCAGAGAAATCTACCACAAAGGTTATTTGGAGGATACAGATGGAGAAGAGGGGAACCAAGTACATAACTTTGATCTTCTTGCAAGAAAGGCAGAATATAAATGTGACAAGTAAAATGTGAAGTCTTCAAATGTTCTGGTTCACAGCCACTGGAGTAAAAGGAACATGACATTGAGCTGAAACAGATCTTTTTCACAGATGTACAGGTTATTTTTCTAAATGTTATTTTGAAGTTTCAATGTTCTGTTTTTCACAGCCCCTCCCTCTGATTGGGGGCAAGAATATCATTGGGTTCCAGCTCTCATCAGCCCCTAGTCTGCTGGAGGGCCATGCTTTGCTCACCCCGCTCTGTATGAACCAGAGCATGTGGCAGAAAAAGCTATTGAAACTCATGATCTCGCACATTGAATGATCTCTAAAGTTGTGTTGCATTTGCAACCAGATTTATGGAAAGTCAAGGTTTTACAAAGATTGAAACATATTTTGAAACCATTTGTTTCTAGTGGCCACCAAGATGGGAGGTCTTCTCTTTTGCAGTGCCAGAAATGCCTCCCAGTTATCCATGGATGCAATGAAATCAAACCTTTCTGTGAACACCTTGGTTTATTCAAATAACTCCATTTTGACCGTGCAGTAGGAAGTCAGATGGAAATCATTCCAGTCTAGTAGGTGCAGAAGTTCATGTGTGGAATGTAAATGAGCACCTGTTGGTTTGTTCTCAGTTTGACTTCATCTCCCTGTATGCCTTCAATTACCAGAGTTTTGCTTCATTGGCTTTGAATTAATGTAGTGTACGTGCCTGCACTGGACTTGTCTAGGATATTACATTCCTAATTCCAGCTGTGGAATGTGGACTATTAGCTGGATGCAGTCCACATGGAATGGGAAGCCTGCCTTGTCTGGGCTTCAAACCAGGACCAGATTAATAATTATGCTAAGTATGCTCCAGAACAGGGGCTTCCTGCCTTACCTTTCTAGCATTGGAAGAGGAAGCCCAAGAAGCTGGCCTTCTAGGCCTGATACTGTCATGGGAGAATTTTGGGTTAGCATCAACTGTAGATTGGGGAAAAGCACAATGCAGGCCATCAGCACATACATACATGTTCTATAAACTTCATCCTGCTGCACTGAATAATTTCTTTCAGCTAGTTCAGGAAAGTTGAATATACTCTAGTACACACCATGGAACACGGAGATCTATGCTGTAGACATAGTATATCTTGACTTCAGCAAAGCTTTTGACAAAGTGCCCCATGATATTCTGATTAGCAAGTTAATTAGGTGTGGGCTGGATATAGCAATTGTCAGGTGAGTATACGGCTAATGAATTGTACTCAGAGGGTGATGATTAATGACTCCTTTTCCAACTGGGAGGAGGTAACAAGTGGGGTACCCCAGTGCTCTGTCCTGGACCCAGTGCTCTTTACATTTTTATTATGACATAGATCAGGTGATACAGGGAATGCTCATCGAATCTGCAGATAACACAAAATTGGGAGGAATAGCCAATGCCCTGGAAGACAGAAACAAAATTCAAAATGATTTAGATAAGCTTCAGCACTGGGCTGAAAACAACAGAATGAAATTCAACAGGGAAAAGTGCAAAGTACTGCACCTTGCAAAAAAGATACCAAATGCAGAGTTACAAGATGGGGGATACCTGGCTTAGCAATACTAAGAGCAAGAAGGATCTTGGAGTCCTTGTAGATCACAAGCTGAATATGAGCCAACAGTGTCATGTGGCTACACAAAAGGCAAATGCTATTTTAAGTTGTGCTAACAGAATAGTCTTGAAATCCGGTGAGGTACTAGTTCCCCTCTATTCAGCACTGGTTAGGTATCATCTTGAGTACTGTGTCCAGTTCTGGACACCGCACTTTCAGAAAGACGCAGAAAAATTGGAACAGGTTCAGAGGAGGGCAACAAGGATGTTCAGGGGCCTGGAAACCAAGCCTTATGAGAAAAGACTAAAAGAACTGGCCATGTTTAGCCTTGAGAAAAGAAGACTGAGGGGAGATAGGATAGCACTTTTGAAATACTTGAAAGGCTGTCATACAGAGGAGGGGCAGGATCTGTTCTCGATCATCCCAGAGTGCAGGACAATGGGCTCAAGTTACAGGAAGCCAGATTTAGCCAGATATCAGGAAAAACTTCCTAACTGTTAGAGCAGTGCAGCAATGGAACCAATTAACTCAAGAGGTGGTGAGTGCTCCAACACTGGACGCATTCAAGAGAAATTTAGAAAACCACATGGTAGATATCCTTTGCTATCCCCCTTCCAACTTCATAATTCTATGATTTCCAGCCTTTGCTTTGGCCCCTGGGTTGAGACTGAGATTCCCAGAATCCCACAGCCAGTGTGGGCAATGTTGTCATATGACTCCACAGAGTAGTTTTATGAAGAAAAACATTTCAAAACTGCCACATTAATGTGGAGCCACATCAATGTAGATTGGTCATACTGGCTGAAGGATCTGGGCGTTGTAGTAAAAAAAAATATTACTGTTCTGAACTCAGAATTCCCACTTAATCTTTAAGCATACATCCAAAGACTGGACAAAAACCATCTTTCCAGGGCTCCTTAATTGTCTGGCTAGTTACAATTGCTGGGTGGTTCAAATGCAATGAGTACTTAAATCCTATAAAGTCACTGTGGATGTATCCTAATCCTTTTGCTTGTTAACTGATCAGTCTGAAGCATCCATCTTTACAGCTGTGTGGTCTCCACTATTGTAATGTTTTCAGTGCCTACCTAGAAGTAAACACAGGAATCTGACAACCAAGAACTACCAACTTTGAAGAGATATCTCAGAGAAATATTGATGGCATCCAACTTCTGTTCCATTTCATTCTTTCCAGAGCCTGGGAAACATGTTGATGTATAGTTCCCAGAAACCTCCTACCAACATGATTGGCTGGAGGATGCTGCACATTGTGGTTCAAAACTTATTTTCCCAAGTTCTGGTTCACTTTGGAGCAAACCACTATGTCTTCCTATCTGAGACAGAGTGTTGGTTGCTTCTCTTTTCTTCCCTGCGAGTTGAGCACAACTGAATTCTATTTTGCACAGCTGTCCAAGAGCAAATGGTCTCTTTTGATCTGGAATGGATGGTTGTGGAGTCTTCTCTGGCAGCTCTCCACCATAAGATTTGTGTTGCTTCACTCTCCTGTCAGCCCTGGAGCAACACATTGCCATTTTAGACTATGTAAACTAGATTTCTGGTAACATGATATTTCAAAATGACTCCTCCTGCCACCTGGGTTAAACACAAATGTATCATGCCTGATGTCACTGCTCCTTTCCCAGCAATGCACAACAAAGCAACTTAGTGGGAGGGAACTAAGAACAGTAACATGGGTCTTGACATTTCCTGCAACACAAAACTTCAGAAGCCACATCATTCTGCCTGTATGAGGCAGAACTCCTGAGAACTCCTGCCCATAAGAACATGGAGAATTTGTAGCATTCAGTGCTGTTGTTGCTGCTTTTGCTGGGACTGTGAGATTTGCATTGGGAATACTGCGGGGCGAAAAAAACCATGACAATCTAATTTTTATTACATTTTTCAGACCTAAGCCACTGAGCTATCCAGCAGTTCAATTCAAACCCAAATAATTTTTTTCATCCCATATTTGTGTGGGACTCTTCACTCATTTGCAAGTAGAATATGGGCTCTGCTAATTTAAATAGCTCCATGCTAATGTGATAGTTTGGGGAAAGCTTTTCCCACAAAACCACTCTGTGGAGTCGTGGGACATACTAGATGGGGATAAAAGCAAACAGTGAAGGACATGGAAAAAAGGAATGGTGTGTTTTCAGAAGACATTCATTTTATATCCTGCCTTCCAAAACAGACTAAATGACCCAGCTCACAATAACCTTAGAACATAAGATAGCTCGAATATAAGGAACTAGCTCAAAGGCACCCAGTGATCATTGTGTCTGAATGAGGGTGTGTGTTTTATAGTTATAACACACTATTTGCTGAGACTACCTGTACTACATATTATATATATTAAATAATAAGCATGGGCTGTCAAGTTAATTCTGACTTATAGTGACCCTTTTCAGGGTTTTCTAGGTAGAAAATACTCAGAAGTGAATGGCAGATGATTGTACCAGATCTGCTTCTTAAGGTGAGTTCAAATGCAGGTTGCAAATGTCAGTGGGAGTGACAAAAGCATAGTTTTGCAGTTGATGTAAACCTCTGAGTCAAGTTTATCCTGTGGCAATGCATCATAGTAGCAGGCGTGGCTAGGAATTCCAGGAGCTGAGACTTCACTCCGATGGGACAGCCTCAGTGGGACCAAGTCTGACCTGCAGTGTCACTTTGTTTGAAGGCTTACGTAGAGGTATCAAACTTAAGGCTGTTCCAATTGGTGCAAAATCAGTTACTGGTTTTCATAACAAAATACAAGGATGTGATAATGTGCTTGATGTCGTTTGAGAATTGCTTGGCTGCATTGATTTGGTTCTCTCTTAAGCAAAACCTGCACATAACCTGTCCTGTCTGTTCTTAACTGACTGTGTTGGAGTTCAAATCAATTTGCAACCCATTTTTCTTGGATTGGGGCCGATCCTACAATGTCTGGGCTTTTTGTCTATTTTCTTGTGAGAAAGCTAAGCCATCACCTATGGTGGTTTCTTCTTCTGGACTGGGTGTATTAAGAATTCAGGTATGATAGCACACTATATGAATCTGATGGAGAGTTGTCTTCCTGATGCAAGGGAAGGTGGCCTTAGGAGGAGAGAATGTCCAAAGCATTCAGTGAAGTTTGAATTTGTGAGGCCTGAAGCTGTAGGTTAGCATAAATCCATCTCTGACTGCCAACCCATTTCTCTTTTTTCCCCATGTGACTATTTTGGAATTGTTTGGACTTGAATGGGCAATTAAGACCCATTAATTTTCTAAGATCCTCTTCCTGGTGGACATGATAACTGCTACAAGTAGCTTGTTGACAGCTACCTGTCATAGGTGCTTATGTATTGGGGGGAAAGGATACTCCCCTCCTGCTTTATCTAAAAATTTGGGGGAGGCCCTCTTCCCTCCTGCTTACAAGCAGCTTGCATTTTTTGACTCTTTCTGGGGAGCTGTCACGCTGAATGACTGTGCATCAAAATGTACCACTAAGCACTGGTGCCAAGCTTATCCACAAGATCCCAAACTTGTCACCTAACCTGTAGCTTCAGTTACTTGCTTTGAGGCAGGAAGAAGCTAAAGTGATATATCTTGTCAAGACAAAGTGCAGAAACGTTTCAGGGCAGGCAGCTGTCCTGACAGCGTGTAGATTGGGTGCTTTAGCAAAGTGGTACTTAATCATTGCTTTTCAGTGAGTCTGGAGAGAACACGGGACTTTTTTTTTCTCCCAAGGAAAGACAGAAAGAATGTCCAGATAAATTCCTGGGACACTGGAGGGATCGGGCATGCACCAGAATGTTGAGTTCAATCAATAGACCTTGGATATGCTAGGCAATAGGGCTCTGACATCAGTACATTTTCCTGATGAAGAAATAGATCACACAATGATCTTCTCTTGTCCAACCTGGTGAGGGACAAATCACAGTCTGGCGCTCTGACAGGAAAGAGGTGGGGAGAGGTAGCTGTCTTCTAATTTCCAAAATCTTCCATGCCTGAAGGCAATTCTGTTTGCTATAGGCCACTAAAGTGAAGAGTTATTTATTTATAAGCCTGAAATATTTATAGCATGTTAATTGTGTTCTGGTACAAAACTTTCTTTAGCTATTAGGGTGTAGGAAATAAATAATGTCTAGCCTTAAAGTAGGGATGGACAATTTTGGGTTGTGGTGGTATTCACACTGAAGCTTCCCACAACCTCTTAGGGTCTACACTACACTGCCCTCTTAGGGTTCTGCATCTGATGCCACTGCTCCAAATTAATTACTGCTTGCTTGCTATCTAATTATGTTATGTGCCATTCCGTTCCGTTCCGTTATGTTATATGCGGGTTTGTCCCAGGACTGGAACTCAAGGCCACATACAATGTAGCTGAAAAAACAGAGGTCCAAATCTTTATCAGTTTTTCAGTATACACAATTGCTTTCCATTGGCCACGCTAGGGTTTCTAAATCAACAACATTGCATTCCTTGGGATTTCAGGACCAAAGCCTGAGACCTAGGGGTAAGCTCCTACGATGTCACGGAGGGTGGCCTTCGGCAATAAATACAAAATGGTATGTATGAGAGAGACAGACAGACAATATGGAGACTCAATCATTAATCTGAAGACCACTGTGTGAATTCCAGCAGTGGCAGCAACTCTCAAGAATGAGCAATAATGAGAAAGGGTGCATCTGAGCTTTCTTTATCGTATCTCCTGGATCTGTCAGAATGTGTCCCAAAATTTAGAGTTGTCAGGTTGGCAGCATCTAATTTTCTGAGATTTCAGTTCTGAAGCCAGGGACCTGGAGAATGGACCCCAAAACCTGGCAACTCTAATTTTTCTTAAGTTAACTAAATGGCATGCAGCGGTGTCATATTGGGCTGAGTTTTATTTGGTGGGCTTGTTTAAAGAGGACTTGTACCAAACAGAGTCTCTCATTTTTCTGACCGCTTCTGTAATTTTGCTCCTGCAGTAGATGGTTCAAATCAGTATCAAAACCGAGCAAGACACCTTCAGCTAATGCCTGGCTTGAATGACAGGACCATCCTGTCCCAGCCCTCAGATGGGTTTACTGTTAGGAAGGAACTACTGCTCCCAGAAATCCTCAGCCAGTGGTGGTTGGAAGAATCTGGGAGTGGCAGTCCCACCAAGTAACTTTTCCAGGTATTGCCTCTTCCTTGTAAGGTCCTGAAGGAGAGGCCCCTGCAGTTGTTACTCACAGGTCCAGGGCCTTTTCTTTGTTTTTCCTTTCAGTGATGTAAAGAGAGCGACTAATTCACTACTAAGCTTTAGGTCATCTTACATTTCTCTTAACCTCCTCTGCCTTTATGCACTGGGCTATTTTTTAACCTCTGACTCAGTCATTGGGTGATACTGGCTAGTGAGCCAATTAACTTCATCAAAATAGCCCTCAGGAGCATTCTGTTCACATACAGGAAAAGCTGATTTGTGGCTGAGCAAAACTCATGAGTGTGAAGGGCCCCATGAATAGGCTATTGTATGTCTAAAAGACACACTGTATAAGAAGCTACTGAGGCTTGTAATGAAGCTCCTTCTCACTTGTAAATGCTCTCTGGCAAGGCCACCCTGACCATTAGGAAGAGTGAGACATCTGCCTCAGGATGGGAGATATAAAGCCCTCAAAATGGCAGACTCTCAGTTGTTCCTCCTGAACCCTATGGCCATTCCCTTCTTTTGGAGGACAGAGGTGTGTATGTGTGTCAGTGTCACAACCTGAACTGCATACATCACCTCCAACAGTCCTCCTGCTGCCCTCAGGTGTGGAGGAAGACCTTATCTCACTGCCAGTGTTGACAAAAGTTCAACTGTCAGTCTAGTTGACTTCTGGATATGGAATAAAGCAGGGGACCAAAATAAATTGGTGGGAAAGTTCTAAGAAATAAACCTTCTTCTGCCCCAATACAAATCGATCCCTCCTAAAGATGCTTAGCAAGGGAGAAGAGGCTATCATAGATTTCATAACATAACAGTGCAGTGCCATGCGTTGTTTGCAGTTCCAGTAACCATATTCTGTGGTCTTCAGTCACCACTGCTTTCTTCAAGCATACAGTACCATGCTCCTCCAGAAGACTGGTCTTCCCAAGGAAGTATCAGAGTTTTACTGCATGGCTCTAAAGTGGCACAGCTTGTGGGGGAGTCTTTGGAGAGCCTTTTCTTTCATGTCCCTTTGCTGGCACTTCATCTCACAGCTGTCACATCCTGGATCTGAAGCACAGCAACACCACAAGCCAAAAAGTTGCTTGAATAATACTGGCTAATTTGGGTCCAATCCGATTCATTCCCTGGCATGGCTACAAATCAAAGGAAATCTATTGGCTTCATAAAATTGTCAAAGGTGAATTTATGAACAGAGGAATGGACATAGCTCCAACAAAAGCCATTTGCCTGTGTGGAAAGTGTTTTTTAGCAAGTGACTAGGCTCTGCAATGCACTGGTCTATTTTAATTTGGAACATAACTCTATTTTTATTTCCAGGGACCTGAATGCTGGTGAACAAGGCCACATTGTAAGCTGCCAAGCTGAGTTCATTGGAAAAAGACTATTTCCTAGTGATGTTATGCCAAGATGCCCAGCAACTCAAACAATTCAAGAGATCCAGCCATATTTTCCAAGAAGCCTAGTGCTGAAGTGACCACAGGATTTTTAAATGGGCAACCCGAGAGCTTTTGCCACCAAAATAACACCCAGGCTTAATGACTCAAACAGCAATGTGTTGTCTTAACACTTGATGACTTTCATTCAACACAGGATTGTGACATTGTGAGTTCAGCTGAAATCATCAGCAAACACCATCATGTGCGGCATTATCTCAGAATGTGGAATGTGTTCTGATGATGGCTAAAATTTAAAATGAAAAGCAATGCTTTCTTTTATGACCAGGAGACAAAGAGTATGAGTCTTGCATGCACATGACCGGGGGTGAGGAGAGATGATAAGGTCTCCTACTCTTGCAAACATAATGCTAAATGTCTGGCTAGATGCTAGATAAGAAAGTAGACACCGCTATTTTCTAGAGCTTTGTTCCTTCTATCCCCTGTGAATTAGCTCTGTTTGGTTCCAAGGTAAACTACTGACACTGTGCAGAAGGTTCCTTCTATTAGCAAACAAGGCTAGGGGCTTTTACCTTGTTATGGAACAGGCTCCTGGATGTACTTGTTAAGATAGCTGCCTTATACCGAGTCACACCACTGGTCCATCTAGCCTAATATAGGAAGTTGTTCTCCAGGATTATGGTCACAATTATTTTTTAGCCCTGCCTAGACATGTTATTCCCTGGTGGTCTCCCACCCAAATACTAATGAGGGCCAAACCTGCTTAGCTTCCAAAACCAGGCAAGACCGGGGTATTTGAAATAGTGTGAAAAAACGAGACACCAACCCTAAAAATGCTGGCTCTCACATTATTCTGGAAACTAAGAAGAGCTGGGCCTCAGAACACTAAAGGAAGAAAAATAACCAGTAACCAATCAATTGAAAGTGAACAAAGAATTCAAAGCATCCATTTATTCCGAGGAGTACAAGCTGAATTCAACAGGATGCATATTTCCATAAATGAATATGGATATTAAAAGCACCTGTTAACCCTCTGATTTTGTACGTGTCTCCAAGGCAGACTGAAGTGTTTTAAATCCGGTGGAGGGCCAAGTTGCACATGCACAGTAGAGGCATTTCATTTTCTGTTAACTCTGTGGACTATCCCTGATAAAGGAGTGGATGGAGAAGGATACTATGTGAGCCATTCATGAAGCTCAGTGCCACATACAGCTTGTTGTTGTTTAGTCGTTTAGTCGTGTCCGACTCTTCGTGACCCCATGGACCAGAGCACGGCAGGCCCTCCTGTCTTCCACTGCCTCCCAGAGTTGGGTCAAATTCATGTTGGTCGCTTCGATGACCCTGTCCAACCATCTCGTCCTCTGTCGTCCCCTTCTCCTCTTACCTTCACACTTTCCCAACATCAGGGTCTTTTCCAGGGAGTCTTCTCTACAGCTACCTTTAAAAATTGCTTTGGAAAAATACACATATGGCCATTGAGGGCCAAGTCTACCATTAGGGAGAACAATATTTTTTTTTGGTCAACTACTAGGTAATATAATCCAGTTTCATTTGAATCAAATTCACCACTTGAATTTTATCTCCAGCTTTGCTTATATAAAGACTGCCCAATTTCTCTGTTTCTGCTTGCTGCCAGTTAAGAACTCACTGAATTTCATCCAAGGCAAGAGGCAAGCCTTGATGTTGCAGCCAGCCTTCGTACCTTCAGAAACTGAGATCAGCCACAGGTTCTTTGTCCCAGTACACACTGCCTCATGTAATCAGGTGCCTGCACCCTTATTAATGATTCACTCAATCTCAAACCTTCATCTTGGACTTAACTCTGTAAATCTCATGGCTCTGGCATCTGGGCCAAAGTTTTGGACTTTTCTTCTTCTTATACTAATGGAGCCCTGTGAAGAACTCAAAATTGTAGACACTTTGTAGCATTTTTATTTGTCCTAAGAAAGGTATTGCTTATCTATATAAAGCAAATATGTGTACTGTCTTGAGACAATTGTGTGAAAATTAATCCAGTTAGTGGTAGTTATGTGATTACGGGGTGATCAAAGCGAAACAAGTAGCTGCTCATTTTCCACAGGTGGATCCTATTGGATCCTTTTTTGCTCAATCCAGCATTTGTGGGATTGCTACTTATGTAAAAAGATATGGCATTCCAAAGGGGAAAGTGTTCAGGGAGATTCTGCTGAATCCTGCAATAAAGCCCAATACCTCATTTGAGTACTCCAACTACTGAGGAGCTATGAGGGCTGAAACTTGGGTCACTAGGTGCTTTCTCCACTTCCGTATCCAATTTAGTTTACTAAACTTTATGCTATTAGAACTGAGTGTGTGTGACTGCATGTAGATACCTGCATTCTTCTTTTATAGTCTCTGAGTAGTCATGTCAGAATTAGTGCACTATTACCTGCCATTCTACCTGCCACCATGACCACAGTCATCTTGTTATTTGTTGGTGCAGTATTACAAACACCACTGCCTGCTGGCCTCTGCCCCACTGCCACATGAGTGCCTAAGGACAGAAGAAAAATCCTCCTGTATCTCTGTGTACCTGTCTATCACATCCCCAAAATTAATGGTGCTTACCACCAGCATCTGAAGTGGTAGTCCTTTTTTTTCTCCCATTCACAGGAATGGGTTTTCCTCCCGCAAAGATTCAGAAACTAACAAATACCAGCACAGAGCTGATCAAGAGTCAAGTCAGAGTGTTACAAAATAGGCATAGGTGGTCTGGGCATCAATTTGTGCATGCTTATTCAGGCACTGACCAGGTCAGGGTGCCAGTACACATGTCTAGTATAAAGCAACACCATACATGGCACATGTTTTAGTCTCTTAGAAATAATGAATGAGTTCCTGCTGGGATGGGGAAGGTGGTCCATGAACAGACTTTCAAGACAGATATTTTTGTTGCTCTGCATGTCCTTTGGCAGATTCGCCCAACAGCTATAGCTGTAATAATATTGTGTAGCTAACTGGGAAGTGTCCATGAGCCAATTGGCTAGGGGAGATTAATTACAGTGGATGAGATCTACACTAAATTAGTCATACCTGGGTTCCATAGGCTGAGATCCTGTTGCTTAGTGTAGTAAGTCACAACTAGAGTAAGGCCACTAAATCAGTGGAATGTACAGAGTTGACTCACCAACTCTCCACTGATTTAATGGACCTACTCTAGTTGCAACTTACAACGTTAAGCAACAGGATTCTAGGCAATGACATCAATAGTATTTACATTAGTCATGAATATTTTTGACACTGACTTCAATGAAACATTATTGTGGGCTTAGCCTGGATCCAATACATTGTAGTGAGCAAATCCATGTTTTCCCTTTGCTGAATCTCCCGAGTGACGCTGGCTCCTCGAAAAGGTATCCTTACAGCATAGGGAAGACATGTGGCAGAAGCAGAACTATCTCCTTTTCTCTGAGGTTCCCAGCTGTGGAGGGAGATGACTTTTGCTGTTGTGGGCTTACTCTGCCATCCTGTATAAAGGCCTCTGCTTGTTTACTCTCATGCCAGTGCTCCAGTTTTTGCACTCTCCTCTGCTTCTGTGCAAACTGGGGGTAGGGGTCACATTTGTCTGGCTGTACTACCATGTCTGGGTGCTCTGAGTTGGCAGTTACACCATAAGCATGAGCTCTAAAGTTAGGCTGGCAAATATGGCAACAGTCACTGCTCCCAGACATATCTGTAAGTATAATTCTACGAGTATAATTCTCGTACTTTTACAGAAAGGTCTTGTTGCTTGTTTTCTCTCTGCTGTCACAGTGACAAACTGTGTGGGGAAGCACAACCCTGGAGAAAAGTTGGGCAACATCAATGTGGTCCTCTGGTTCCTTGAAGTTGGTGTATCCTATTTTATATACAATCTCTTTCAACTTAGTGCTCTTCAGTTTGAAGGAAGTACTGTTGAGAGGGTCCAATGCAAAAATTTCACCCTCAGCTGTCCATACATCAAGTTGAGGTGGCCTTCCTTTTGTTAGGGAACCCTTGAAGACCTCATGGTATGAAACCAAGAAACACTTGAGGTTTAGATACATCTTAAATTACTTTAGAGGCCTCTGTGCTTTTAGTTGCACTTGTTCACCATCAGATAATAAGAATGAAATAACAGATAAAGTTGGAAACTTTTAATTTGAATAGGTTTTGGAGAATACATAGTAAAATGAGGTAGAGATACTTTGTGAGCTTAGGTGCATGGCCAGTCTAAACCTTTTGAAGTGCACCAGACTGGGTGGGGAAAGCTGGTATTTTGCCAGTGACTCTCCAGGTTTTCTGGCAGGTGGATGTCTTTCACACCCTGGCAACTCAAACCTTCTTACTTAGGCAATGATCCTGCAAACATGTGCTCAACTAAGAAGCCTTCCCTACTCCACAGCAGCATAACAGGGAATTTAATAAATGGATATGGCCCTATAGCTATTGCTGGAGTAAAACTTTCATCAGCTCTGACAGCAATGATTAAGGATGGCTGGAGTTGTCCTCCAACAATATGTCAAAGCACACCAGTTCCCCACTCCTGTATTTATAACAGGGCTGAGAAAAGTTGGGTTCTCCAGACATTTTTTGGGACTACAATTCCCACAACCCCTCACCACAGGTTGTGCTGGCTGAGACTTTTGGGAATTGAAGTCCTAAAGATATAGAGAATGGTAGTCTCTTCTGCCTTCAATCATCTCTGTTCTTAAACCTCAGAGCACAGGAAGAAATTCCACATGAGTTGCTCTTCTTGTCAGAATGTTGCAATGCCCACATCTAGCCTGTGGGAATCAGAACAGGTATAACAGGTCGGATGGGCACACATGCCATATTGCTCTTAACCAAACAGGTAGCTCACTTGGGCAAAGAGCCAGAGATCCAAAACACAGAAGCAACAAGATTATTGTTAAAGTCCACTCTAATGACTTGGTTCTCTCAAAAGGATACATATGGCCTTTCTCTCTTATGCATTTCAGTTTTATTTCTCATTTGTCACATACCATTTAGAGCTAGGCATTTAGCACATAAATACTTTTGCCTCCTAGAACTGTAGACAGCTCCTGTTCCATCTCTATCTCCATGAACTTGTTCTTAATAAAAATTAGGTATTCAGAGGTGAAAGTAAGGGAAACCTTGAGACAGAAGGGCAAAATAGCCAGGTTTAGTTTTTGCTAGGTGCTTAGAAACTAAAAGAGGCATCTAAGCATACAGATAAAATGGAACACATTTTCTGTGGGTAAAAGGAACTAACTAAGAATGGGTCAGTGTACGTGGACAGGGGGAGAGAATAAAGGATATTAAGTTGATGACCTCCGAAAAAGCAACAGTTTGAGATATTTGTCCATCAAAACCATTTCCACAATGGCAACATAATACAGGTGAAAGGGTCCCCACCTCTAGAAATAAAAATGACTGAATCCTCACTTCCTGTTTCCAACTGAATGCAACCGTTAGGGTGATAATTAATGCCAGGCACAAAGAACTTGCTTCACAGAGACAACAGAATGTTTGTGTTGGTTACGCTCTCTTCCTCCAGTCGTTCAAACCAGTTTTCAAACAGCAATTGCCCTAGCTGTTTCTGCAGTCTCAAATTCCCACATCCCATGGTTCGGACTTTGTCTCTTTTTCATGCAAACATTGGCAATGCCGTACAAAGGAGCCAATGTTGATACAACCCTTTTGTATATGTTGAGAAAAGGTTATCACTGTGGATGGAAGTGCAATGAGAAATAGAAAACAGATGGTGTCAATCTGGGTGACACGGAGTTACTTAATTACCAGGCAGAGTTGCTATTAGCTTGCGAATGTTCTTCATGCACCTGTAAAATGTAATCTGGCTTGTCCATAAATAAATGTAAAAGGTATTTATGTCTATGCAAATAATAAAAAAGAATCAGAGAAATGGGATTATTGATTCAGCATCACAGCCAGTGTCAGTCTGCCTTGCAAGCAGGTTCTCTCCTGGATTCATCTCTAGATAGGGCTAGTGAGAGGAGGAATGACTCTCCACTGAAAATCTGGAGAGCTGCTGTAAATAACAATAACAGACAATACTGATCTAAATGGAACAATGATCTGAGTTTATAAAAGACAGTTTTGGTGATCTGGGCAGAATGAAGTTCATGATCTACTGGGACATCTCTGAGCAAATTTTGATAATCTATGACTAATTCTTGCAGTAGATTTTTTATTCCCAGTTGCAGATACAAAAAGTAGCTGTGCAATCCTTTCCTTTACAGGAAATCCATACCTTTACAGGATCACAAAAAGGTTACAAAAGAAGGCAAGCTTTTGAGTTCTCCAGAACACTCCATCAGGCACATATGGTATAAAAATTGAGATCCAAGCAAAAAGTCCAAAACTTAAGTCAGAGGTGATGCTTATGGCTCATGCAGACTGACTGCTTGAACTCCAAATTTTACATTACCTTTGCCTGCTGAAGAGTTCTCAAGCACACAACAGAGTCAGGAATTGGGAGTTGTTCTGGCTTCTGCCCCTGCTAAAATAGTCTTGGCATTCTGGCAACCGTCCACCTGAAAAAGACGTTTCTCAAAAGCGAAGTCTCTCTTCATTTTCAAAAGCTTTAATCTCCTCTTGGGTTATTGGGTTTCCGTTTAAGCTGTTGGAGGTGGGAAGACAGAAAAGAAATTGAAATGAAGCAGCTGTTTCTGCAGGGTGGCATTTTAATTTAGTTTGTTTCTTCTTTTGGAGTGATTTGCATTGCCTGTTTGGTCTGCAAAGGAGAGGACAAAACAACCCCCAATCTCTGGAAGGATGTGAAAACTGCACCTGTAGAGTTCTAAGAGCTCCTCATATATTTGTAGTCCAGCTAAAAGGTGAGTGATGATTTTGTACAACTAACCTGATTCACTGATTTTCAAAGAATTCTGTTAAAGACGAATGTTGAAATGGAATCTATATAGTTGAACGCTGATAAAAAAAGTTTGGAAATCTGAGATTATCTGGTTTTCACTGAGATTTAACTAACAAGTGGGGCCCATTGGGTACCTGTGCCTCCCAGTCTGTTCCCCTCCAAATTCTACCCTTCCATAAACAGGCTGTGATCACAAGGTGTGCAGCTGGTCCTTCCTCAAGAGGTGTGACTCCAAAGTAGAACCACCAAGGTACCCTGATGCTCACAAGCTGACTAGGCGAAGGCTGGCAGGGGCATAGCAACATGCACTGCATTGCTGCTTATTGTTGGCCCTCTTTTGTTGGGAAACACAGAGGCCTCTGCACTTCCAGAATGACTTTTAATTTTCTGAAGGGAGCAGCTGCTGGGTTAAAGGAAGCACATGCTATCCCAGGGCTCAGAAACATTGTACTTTTTGTACTACAATTCCCAGAATCCCCTAGCCTTTATCCATGCTCGGAGATAATAGGAGCTATGATACAAAAATGAACTTTTCCACACTGTCTTAGTCTCTAATTTTGCTTTTGACCATCTTAGCACCCCATCTAGCCTAAACACTGGAGTGCAAATGTATGCAGGCATGATAGGGTCATTACCCATCTCAGGTTGAGTTGCAACATCATAACCACAAGTGGACAAGAATCTGGCTCCTGAGAAATCGGACCAAGGAGAATGTCCCCACTTACCACCACAGCTAGACCTCCCAGTTGGCAACCATTCCTGTTATAGCATACTGACACCCTGACCTGAGTCTTCTTCATCCAAATGGAATGGTCCCTCAGTTAAGTGGGACTTAACTCCCCATAAGTGTTTTACAGGTCTACAGCCCTCACAGCCAGATACTTAGGAACATTTCAGCCATTCATAAAAAACAAAAAAATCTGACACAGTGGGCTGCCTTTCACAAAAAACTTATTCCCCATCCAATTAATTACATTTTTAAACATATCGCAAAACTCTTTACTGTTTTTTTTTTTAATGCAATAGACTAACGCAGTTACTCTCCTGGATTTTTTTTAAGGATTCTGAGACATGGGCAACTGTGATCTTCTAGATGTTTTTGGAATACAAATTGCATCGCTTCTCACTAGTGGCTACACCACAAAAGAACCTAGGAGGCTGCAGGCCAGGGACTCCCATCCCTGCTTTACAACTTTGAGCAGAAATATTCCAAGTGGCAAGACCTTCCTTGCAGGAAAGGGGCAGAAGGATTCACAGGTGTCTGGAATGTGAATGTCATATGTTAAGAGAGTTACAGAGCCTTTGTTACCATATTTCTTTAAGAGTGGTATTGTCCTGGAGAGCATCAGCTAGGCACTTGGCTCCTCTGACAGTAATCTGATTCTGGATAAGCCTTTATAAAAAAAGACAAAGAGAGAGTGAAAAGCACTTAGGAAATTCTGGACAAACTCTTATGTTTACACTTGCTTTGTAGCATCCTGTCTGTCACGCACTTGGCTTGAGCCTGGTGCGTCTGAGGCAGAAAATCACCGCTCTGCTCACTAAGCAAGGCTGGCAGTTGACCAGGATCTGGTGGTTTCTGATTTCCATCTGCACAGCGGGCCCGTTTGGCATCAGACAATTCCCCAATAGAAGTGTGGCCAAGAGGCTCTGAGCCTCTTCAGTCTAAAGTACATGGGTATTTTTCAGGGTTACTCAGCTGAATGGCACAATTGACCACACAGCTGGTCTCTGATCAAAGGAGAGCAGCTGTCTGGGAGATTATTCCACCCAGATCCAAGATACCATTGTAGAAGACAATCCCCTCGTCACCTTCAAATAGGCACAGCTCCCTTTGAGAGAAGACCTGGAAGGGGGGGGGGGGACTTATCCAGTAATGCCTACCACTGCAAATAGTAAATTACCTCAGAGTTCAATAAGCCAAACTGTTTCTTTCGCCTGAACCAAAACGTGTGGGATTTATTTATTTATTTATCCACTCAATTTCTCTCAACAAAGGGCCCACATAGACAACATCTTGCCAGACACACGTTACCATCCACTAAACCATGTTTCTGGAATGGTAATTCTCTCCAGACAACTCTGAATTTGCATTATTTGAGCAAGAGGAACACACTGCCCTGAGCAAGTTCTCTCACTCTGGAATAGCTTCCTCAATCACAACCACAATAGCTTATATGGGGTCTGTCACATTGTGTGTTAACTGTATGCCATCCTGTGCTGAGCAAATAGCAGCTATGAAAAGGAGGTTAAAACAGAAATGATGTGGGAGGAGTGAATTAAACATACCCCTCCATCCCAATTTCCCCACAGAGTAGAGCTGTGAAATAAGCAGAATAAAAAACACAGGAGATCCTGACAGTGGTTCTCCCTCACGTCACCTCTATTTTGAGATACTTAAGAAGGAGTAACGTTTGGGGGAATCACACAGTACTGACTATTCCCCCGTTTGCATGGCAGTACTGTGTGTCATGAGGAAAAAGCAGAACAAACAGTTCTCATCAGACCAGCAAAAGCAAAGAAGCCCTGAGTGGAAATAACCTAAAGTAAGCAAATGCACCCTGAAGTCCTGAATATTATCACTGTTGACATAATGACTGCAACTAGGCCCGTTTGGTTGGTTGAGAAAGTGCACTGTGTCCCTTATTGCTTGCACAGTAGCCCTCCAGCTAATTACGATATGTTAAAGTTTGGCATGTAATCTGGCCTATCTGAAGGATGAGGCACAGTATCTACCATACAGCTTTATACAGTAACCTTGCTGACTAAGACACAAACTTCAGAATAACAATTTTTAAAATATACAATACACATAAAACAAATAATGATTGCCTTCAAGCATTGTTAGTGAGTGTCTCCCTTCAGAGAAATGTAATCTGACATGTAAAATGGCACACTTTAGGTAAGCAGGAAATACATGTGCTTGTTAGGATGTCCATATTGTATTTTCCTGTCAGAAACCCAAGCCCACTGCATCTTTAAAAAGTTATGCTATTTCTTTACAAGCAGTTGCTTTAAAAGAAACAGAAACAACAACAACAACAACAACAACATTGGGTTCCAGCCAACCTTACTGGCTTGGCTGGAACCCAATGCCACTTGGCTCCTTCCTCTTCAGAGTATTCTGGAGTGCCGTTACATCCTCTCACATTTGAAAGAACATATGAGGAGACTGTGCTGTACAGCTCCACTCCACCCTCAACTGCATATGCTAGCCAAGCGCTGCTGGCCTCATTCGTACTGATAAATAGGCATACACACATAGAACATGGGTTAAAAGACTGGTTGGAAATGTAAAAACAAGGGATGTAAGGACAGGTACAGATATGAAGCAGAAATATCTGGCAAACAGCTGAAATAAGAATTTCTTATTTATACCAGGGGTCTCCAAACTACAGCCCGTGGGCCACATCTGGCCCGCCTCGCCTTTTATCTGTTCCGGTCCAGACTCTGGAACCTTTCCCACCCTGCCCCCACCTCCCCTAACAGCACCTGGCAACAGGATTGGTCTCCCGCTCGTCCCCTGCCCTAACACACACTCTCTCTCAGCCTATCCACCGCGGGGAAACAACGAAGCTCCCGCCCTTCCCCAGGCTTCTCTCTTGTGGCCCTCATACTGAAAAGATCCCTGATTTATACCATCCAAGGTTGCTTACTCCATGGCACAGTTGTCACCACTGAAACAGGTGAGGCTGGGGCCTACCTTTTTGCCCAGAATCTGTCACAAGCTACACCAAGCCTGAAAATGGGCAAAAGGAGGCACTGGAACCTCAGATATGCTTAGAGAGAAAAAATCCAGACCCTAGTGACTTCCAGAAGGAAACAAATAACAGAACTTTCTTTAAACATTCCACACATCAGGCTAAAGAAATGATCCTGGAGGGTTTTTTTCGGGGGGGGGGGGGTTAGCATATGCAGCCTGTAAACCACATATTGTATATGAAAACAGTAACAGTTGGAACTCTTGTCTGCAAAGTCAGGGGATAAGAGTCTGAAATCCCACTGGACCTCCTGGAAGAGGGCCAGAAGAGATTACCCAGAATGTATGCAGTTGATGAGGTTATACACCCTGTTACCTGTGCTGCCTTGGGCAACCTGCTTATTTCAGAGCGCCACTAGAAGGAAGAACCTGTAAACCACTTCTGTGTACTTTATACCTGGAAGGATAAGTCAGAACTGACCTGAGAGACTTGAGAGTTATTATTTAACAATTATGAAATCACCTGTATTGGAATCCTTCATAATGCAATAAAACTTCTGAGTCTCTGGCTTTCACCTTTGCCCTGTGTCACGCCCAATGACTCTTAACGGTCATGCTGTTCTGAACAGGTTCAGTTAGTGGTGAATCCATAGTTCCTTCCAGAATTGCTGTTAAAAAGAATGAGGCACTGAACTACTGTGTCAGCCTGAATTTCTGATGCCTCAGTGCAAGTGGATGGGTTTCATATGACCTCTTGTCAATATGAGCCCAATACCCAGTGCTGGGTCTTTGTGCAAAATGTTTACAATGCCTGAAATAGGATTTGTAGCCCAAGGCAATGAGTAAGTGCTCAAACTTCAGCAGCCTGCATAACTCACCACAGATGGCCCAATCTCTTGTTGACCTTCATCATTTCAGCAAAGTACTCGGCTGCTTCATCATCTAACTCATTCTTTGTTAGCCTGGTTGGGGAAAAAAAAAGGTGGTTCAGTCTCTGGGTGACAGTTCTTTGGTTCAAAAATGAGCAATGTACTCTCTTGGATAGCTTACTTTCTTATTTGCCAACAGGTATTGATTTATTAATCGGGACGTGGTGGCGCTGCGGGTTAAACCGCAGAAGCCTCTATGCTGCAAGGTCGGAAGACCAGCAGTCGTAAGATCAAAATCCACGTGATGGAGTGAGCTCCTGTCGCTTGTCCCAGCTCCTGCCAACCTAGCAGTTTGAAGGCATGCAAATGCGAATAGATAAATAGGTTCCACCGCAGTGGGAAGGTAACGGCGTTCCGTGTCTAGTCGTGCTGGCCACGTGACCATGGAAACTGTCTTTGGACAAACACTGGCTCTACGGCTTGGAAACGGGGATGAGCACTGCGCCCTACAGTCAGACATGACTGGACAAATTGTCAAGGGGAACCTTTACCTTTACCTATTGATTTATTAAAAATCCTAGCTACTCAAGAATGAAATCTTCAGAATTTTCCAACTAGATTCACACATCTATTGGATTTATCAATTGTCTACATAAATCTGAGCTGGCTGGACAGCTCAGTGGTTTAGGTATCTGGTTGGGAGTTCAAATCCCCATTGTGCCTCTTGTGAGCAGAGTCAGCCTGTGTGGCTTTGGGCAAGCTGCACAGTCTCAGAGCGCCCCTAGAAGAAGGGAATGGTAAACCACTTCTGGAAAATCCTGAAAAGGGTTGCCGTAAGTTACAATTGAATGGACAACACATATTATTATTACATAGTCCTGAGTGTTACCTGAAGTCTTATAAATGGTCATGTCCAGAATTGCTGTTGTTGTTATCCATCGTATTAAGCAAAAGCTTGATTTCCAGAGGTCTCAGCGTTCTCTAATTGAGTTGCCTATATACTCAAAGCACTTCCGCTCTCTTTCTTTAAAACTGCTACACTGTGTATTTGCTAACTATGTAGTGCATGTTTGTGCATCAAGGCTATCACAGTCTGGAACATACACATTCTTGGCACTGTTTGTTCAGTTCAGTATTGTTTCAAACTAGGGACAGCATTGCCACCACTGTTTCTAAGTGTCCTCCATCAGGTCCTGGACAGAACACACTTCATATTCTATTTTTATCTGCATTCTAAAAGCACAATGTTATCTTGCATCTAAAAGTTTGGTCAGGACCCACTGGGCACTGTTAATACCATAATGGGGTGGTGGTGGAAATGACTGAAGAAACTCTGGCTTTCTAGTACATCAAATGGAGCAATTTAATGCTCCCATTTCAAAACCGGTTAACAGGCAGAAGAATGTCTATGGCAAAAATAAGTAAAAGCAAATTTTTATAACATTTACCCTGGAGAGGATGGACATTTGGTCCTTCAGATTCTTTGGACTACAATTTACAGAATCTGTGATCATGGGCTATGCTGAGTGAGGCACCTGGGAGGTATAGATCAGAACATCTGGAGGGCTAAAGCCACCTTGGGTTCTTTTTAAGAAGAAAGGTGGGATATAAATAAATAAATAAATAAATAAATAAATAAATAAATAAATAAATAAATAAATAAAGGTTCCACGTCCCTGATTTAAAAGTTACCTTATAGCAGCTCCAAGAATACTGGGTGAACACAATTGGGTTCTTCTGGAAAAACACCAGCAAATGTTCAGATTTTTGGTTTACACATTAACTGAGAGAGGTAAATAGTGATCTGTCTAGATCTAGGCTGCTCAGTTTAGGGACTGGGAGTGATTTGATAGCTCCGTAGAATGGAGGAGGCAAGTACAAACCTGGAGGGGCTCTACCACCAGGCAGAAAAGGAGGCTTCCTCAGACTACAGATTTGGGATGTCATGAAAGGGCAGCAGTTGTCTTTTTACTGGTAGGGAAGGGGCAGAAGTGGTTGCTGGATTTTCTACCTCATGTATCAAAGCATGGCTATCTTTAGGTTCCATGTGCCTGCATGGATTGAAGAGGAACCATTTGCTGCTCTGTTTTTGACAAAAAAAACCACCACAAAACCTGTCTTGAGATGCCCATGGAACACACTGTCTAATGCAACTGCATGAGTAAATAGTATAGGATTTGCTACAGAAGTAAAGCAGTTGCATTCACATTTTTTAACTGACCACATGATGCAAAATCCAATTTGAATCACCCTGGTCCTTTTTGCTTCCAAAGTGGAGGTTTTTCCACTACCGCTGAGGGCTTCTACAGTACTTTTTTTTCAAGTTGGAATGATTTGAATGGTGTTTTCTCTGTGTGGTCAGTTGTTTCATTCTCCAAAAGGATGGGTGTGTGTGACTGTAGGTGGTATTCTGGCAACATACTAAGCTGGGCGTGAAGTTTTGGACAGCCAGAACACCCACCCCTGCAATCTTTCTCCCTGACATATTTTTTAATTTTTAAAAAACTACTGAGTTTAGCCCTAGACCATCTCTACACAGAGAAAAGAAAGAGATAAAAATCAATATGAAACAGAAACAACTCCAATGAACTACAGCACACTATTATGTTTCTGCAGTATCTGTGCATGTGTTTGTACATTATGAAGAACTTTGACAAACTGTCCCTTTCCCTTAATGCCATGCAACAATTTAAACAACCCACTGGCTTTACAATGAATAACAAAACAGGAGCTGGAGATTGCCAGAGGATGGGATCAAAGGAAGGGGTATGTGGCACAGATCAAACCACGTCGGATTGAGGATCAGATTGTGGACACTGGCACTGAAACAATATGCAGTCTCCGTGTGATTACCTAATCCAAACTGAAGCATAAAATAGGCTACGAATCAAGCCATAGCAAAGCTGAATAGCTCAGATGCAGCTTGCCAGTGTAGTTGCTGCCAAAATATATCCAAGATATTTTAAAACAACCACACAGGTTTCTACGTGTCTATGTGAGGAGAGATTTGCCTTTGTCTACCTGCGGCAAAAAATAAAAAAATAAAAAATGATGTGCCATCAAAAATACTCTGACCGCTATGTCCTTTTTCAAGCCTTTAAGCTATTTCCCATTTTTGCCTATGTTCTTGTCTTGGCTGGATGAATCAGTTCCTTTCCCTAACTGCCAGCCTCTTCTAAGCTAGGGCAGGGCCCTCATCTGTTTAAAGTGAAGGCACAGTTTCTGTCCTTGATTTTAGGTTCATACAGAGAAAGGAGAAAAGGGAGAGAGATTTTTTTTTTTTAGAAGAAGGGAATACTGGCACAGATGTGCTAGGGCTTCCTGGTTGGCTAACGAGCACTGACTGGCTCAGCTGACTAGCAATGCTGCTCACGTAAGGGAGCATTCCTGAGGAAAAAAGCATGCACCTCTCAAATAGGTTCCTTTTCATGGGCTTGCCTGTGAGTCACCATGCCAGACCAGGAATATGGGAAGCCCTCTGTGAATGGAGAATGAATTCCTTCAGAGTCAGTCACACTCTTGGCTTCCCTAAGAGACAGGAGCTCCACTTGGTCTTTCTCCCCCTGAACAATTTTCATCCCAGCTGGTTATTGTAAGTATAAGCCCCACATATCTGTTGTTGTCTTCCTCACCAAGTGACTATGGAAGAGTCTGCTCTATTCATTTTGGCTCTCCACACAAAAATATCTGGGTTCTGGTTTAGCTGGACCACCAGCCGTTCTCAATGGGGGCCCTATGGCACCCTGGGTGGCCCTGGCCCATTTGAAGGGGGCCACAGACTGGAAACAATTCTTCACACACCACCTTATAATGTTCGCTATGCAACTTATACAATTCTGATTCAGCCTATATTTCTTTCATATTGTGTTTATGGCCACAGCCAAAAACAAATGTTGAAAATATCTGGTTTACATCAGTGGTTCCCAACCTTGCATAAGTTAAGTGTTCTTGAACTGCAACTCCGAGAAACCCCAGACAGCACAGATTGTGGTGAAGGCTTCTGGGAACTGCAGTCCAAGAACATCTGGGTTACCCAAGATTGGGAACCACTGGTCTACATGGATAGAACAGGCTCTCCCTTCTTCAGACAGTTGCTTTCCTCTGAGGAAAACAATAGAACGGGAAAGGTGACAGTTCACTCCCCTCATCATGAGAGGAATACAAATAGTTTAATGATTATTGACTACAGCTCTACCATATTCCTATTCAGCAGTGCCTCACTCATGTAACTCCACTGCATGAAGGATATGAAGTGATAGGTAAGGTCTGCAGTAGAGAACATGTTCTTCATACACCGATTTCCACGTGATTTTGAATCCCTATCATGTAAGACTCCAAATCAGGTGGACATTTATACCTTACCTACCACTTCATACATTTTGCCCCAATGCACGCATGCCCTCCTGTTCCCTTTACTTGTTAAGTTATGGGTATACAAAAAGGGCTTCTGTAACTTTTGAGAACTGGTGCCAAAATCAGCTTGTTATTGTCTCTCTTCACCCTTTTCGTCTTTTATGAATTGCTCTGGGAGTCTCTTCTGCTCCCTAAGGGGCAGGGGGAGACATTTTGAATAAATAAATATGCAGTACACTGAGAGTCTGACCATTGGTCCACCTTGCCCAATACTGTCAACTGTGACTGGCAGTTGTTTTCTACCCCACTCTGCCCAGGTCTTTGGTAATTTCCCATCCAAGTACTAATCAGGCCCAGCCCTGCTTAACCTCTGAAATCAGACAAGATTGGATGTGTTCAGGGTGGTATGACGGTATAAGAGTTTGATTAATGCATATATTTTCCTGCCACAGCTTGGAAAGAAGACAACAAAGGGTCAGTTTCATTTCTTTTCCCTAATATTTTCTCCTTTCTCTGTTTCTTTACAAAGAGCAAGAACAAATTATAGACCTTCCCACAGGTTATGTATTGAGGATACTCTAAATGCAAAGTTTGGCAAAGTTACTTTTGTGGACTACAACTCTGACACCACCTGAGCCAACATGACTGCTATGAGATTCTAGCAACTGTTGTTCAAGAATGGTAATATTTCCCAGCTTTGCTCAAAGGGGAGTTGCCCCCACTCACTCTCTTCTATTTCTTACTCAACTCATAGGATAGCAGGCTAGGAATTCACTGGGCCTCCCGTTTCCTTCATGGGCAGCAGAGAACACACAAAGCCACCTTTCCAGCCTTGGGTCACACATGTTGCAGCTTTTCCAGAAGCTTTTCTTCCAGAATTTCGGGATTTGCCTTGACAGACATTCATTAGCCACCAACTTACCTCCTAGCCACTCACTCTTGGCTCACCACAGGCCCCCAAAGCAACCGACTGCCCTCCCACTACTATGAGAACAGGAAACCCTGGACCCAGGAAGACTGTTTCTCTGCACCAGGATGTGGTCAAAATCAGCTCCTTACCAAAATATGTTCACAGAGCTGTTCTGTTTCATAGCTTCTGCAAGGCTTTTGCCACCTTCTGTGGTGATGCCATTAAATGCAAGACTGTGAAGTGAACAAGAGATGGGAAATGCTTGAGTTTCTTTTTTAAAAAAATCAACAACACACTACTAACAACAATTAATACTTTTCAATTGCAACCAGTGATGGTCTTTTTAATTTGGACAATGTACAGTCAGTTAACTTAGAAAAGTTATTTTTGGACTACAACTCCCAGAATCCCCACTCCTAGAATCCCATTGCAAGCATGACTAGGATGATTCTAGGAACTATGGTGACCAAAGTAACTTTCCCAGGCTTTGCACCCCAGTCTGCAATTTCTGCTTTCACATACCATTAACTGGTATGAAAACAAAAACCAAACTGTAAGGTGGAGATGAGAATGTGGTAGTAGAGGAGCATGGGGGGGGGTATCACACAATAGACTTCTAGGGGCCACATAGAGCCCATAAGGCACAGATTGTACACCCCTTCTGTATTCAAAAAGCAACTGGTAGAGCAGACAAGACATGAGGACTAAAATTGTCTCACATGACTGCATTTTCTGATATATTTTTTAAAAAAATTTATTTCCAGAGCACAGCAATTGCTGAAGCATATAACGACATGCCAAGAACTGGTAGTCAAGTGAAAAAGTGCAGGAGATAATGGGAAATACTTCTTCTGGGTCCAGAACTTGCCAACACTCACTGCCCAGAATAATACCTCTGGGCACCTTCAGTTTTCGCCTGCTTTGAGTAGATCTCAACATGAAAAGGTGCTTTTGCTTCCTTCGGAAGCTACAATGACCATTATTTGCCCTGCCTTCTAAAACCCGATGACTTCATCCTTTTCAGCAAGAGCCATAACCTTACTAGCAGAGGCTTATCTAAATAACCTCTAAATTCAGCTGGTCTAAAATGATAAAAACCTTGCTTGCAGTGGCAGGCCGTGCACTACAGTCACAAGATGTAGGGTTGCCCTAGTGGTGACATGTCAAGTCTTCCTCTCAGCCAGGTGCAGGACACCAGCAACACTTGCTCTGATTTCAAAAGACTGCCGCCATGTTGGCTAGAGTGGTTCTCAAACTTGGGTCCTCAGATGTTTTTGGACTGCAACTCCCAGAAATCCTGGCCAGCACAGCAAGTACAGAAGGCTTCTGGGAATTGCAGTCCAAGAAGATCTGGGGACCCCAGTTTGAGAAGCACGGAGTCTGGGAGCTGAAGGGAATTTTCCAAACTCTCTTTTTAACCAACAAGCCCAGTCTAAACAAAACCAAAAGCAAAAATACAAACAAACAAGCAAAAGCGCCCCAATATATATCCTAGAAGTTGAATGAAGTCAATATTATTTTAGCAACACTTACTCCAGACTAAAGCCCTGCACGTGAACAGGGCACCCCTAAGACACACAACATTCTCCAAAACAAGGAGCTGTTCATCTAGCCATCACAAACAGTGGCAAAATGTCATCTTCCCATGTGGTGAAGATCTATAGCAAAGAGGTATGCTGATCACCCTCAACTGCCACCAATAACAGCTACTCTAATGAAATTCATTAACAGGCTTATCGTATAATACATTTCGTGACCTGTATAATTCATTTCATGGCTACAGTATCACAAATTTTTAAAAAGCTATTAAAAGGGAACTTGCAGAGAACTCCAGTTTCCTTGTAACAGCTTTTAAAAATTCATGATAAGAATGAAGTAGGAAGCTACCAATGAGGTAACTGCAAGAAGAAAGGGAAAAATCTGAAATATACATGCACTGCCTAGACCAGTGTTTCCCGACTTGGGGGTTGTGCCCCCCAAGGGATTGCAAAGTATCTTTGGGGTGTGTGTGTCATGGGTTGCCTTATATGTGTTGCAGCCCTTGTTAAATAATTCTTCTTTGACCTTTTGAAGTGCGATATTAAAGTTAGCATGTATGTGTATGTATAAGAAACAGGCCCTTTGGGGGAGAAAGAAGCCTTTACTTTCTGAGAAGGGATGACTTTACCCCCACTAAAAATGCCTTTTTATGCAAACATGGTGGTGGGGTTACAAGTATCTTGGCTATTATAAAAGGGGCTCACAACTTGAAAAAACGTTGAGAAACACTAGTCTAGTAATATAGTCCAAAGACTACTCTTTTTTCCTTCCAAGCAGGGAAAAGAAAGGCTATTAACTATTCAGGAAATCTTTGAGCAAAAGTACTACTGTCTAAATTTTTAGAAATAGACATCTGGGGCAGGTTTCATACAGTCTAATGATAAAAGCTACCCACTTACAAAGCTAAAGGACAGGGGAGGCAAAGGAGAAAATGCTGTTGCATCTTAAAGACTAAGATACTTGTTTCAGTGTAAACTTTTGTGGATCAAAATCCAAACTGCCACACAAACTCACACTGAGATGAATCTATTAGTATGTAAGGTGCCAAAATATTTTTTCTTTGGCTCTTTTTCTCTCTCACTTTGTCCCCCATTTTTCCTTTAATTTTGACAACATGCTGGAATGGATTAACACAGCCACCTCTTTGGAAACTTTTACAGGGAAATCAGAGTTGTGTGGGAAAAAAGACAATTTCTTTTTTAAAAATCTGAAATTTAAAGAGAAAAAAATTCCAAGAGAGAATTTTAATCCATTAAAAGAAAGAGAAAAAGTAATGAATACTTATTATTGTGATCAGAGTGTCCTGATCACAATAATTACCCAATCTCCTGAAAAGAACAAAAGCTGATCCCACAGCTATGAATACTCAACTATCCCATACACTACACCAGAACACAGACAGAGTTCTAACTCCTGTCCTCTGAAGATGCTGGCCATAGAGACTGGTGAAACATTAGGAAGAAAAACCTCCAGGACACAGTCAAACAGCCCGAAAAAACTACAACCATCGGATCCCAGCTGTGAAAGCCTTCGAGATTACATTGAACATGGTTTTGTCCTCATTACAACCTAAAGGTGTTACACATAATGTCATTACATGTAACAAGTTACTTCCAAGATCTGAAAATGTCACTCTTTCTTTACTCTTACAGTCCAAACTGGACTTTGATCCTTTTTTTCCTGCTTGAAGAAATCCAGTAGAGCCTGCCATCTTGTGGGAGAACTGGATAAATTAGTATTTGTTCTCCTTAAACAGGATACTGGCCCTAGTGGTTTGTCTGTGCGATGAAACAAGTGATTGACAATTATTTAAAAATTCCCAAAGAAAAATTTGTCTCTCAAAAAGCTTCACACTCAATTTTTATTTTCTTAGCATCTTTTGTGGCCAAATGTGGACTGACAGTGTAATTTACTTGCTAGATTACCATATTTCAAAACATCAATCATGTTTCATTTTTGAAAGGTCTCTGCTCTAAAATTAGGCTCTCAGCTTCTCTGCCAATAATGTATCAGTATTACTAGATGCCAATAGAACTTTGAAAGAGAATAACCACAGTTCCTGTCCAAGGCAATTTATACACTCTGTAGGATAACTGCCTCCACTCTATTCACCTGTACCAAAGGCCACAGGCTGGCTCCATGTTTGAGAGGGCTTTGACAAAGTGACCTCAGGCACGACCCTTCTACTGTCAATCAGTTTCATCAGGCTTCTCTGGTTGCAACGGCAGTGCTGCAGACACCACTGGGCAACTGGGTTTAGCCATTCTCTTACCCTTCCACAATGCCTGTGGCAAAATCTAGCCAGAGGAATTGTGGGAATTAAAGGAGCAGCTAGATCCATCTGCATGATACAGCATTTGGGAGTGCAAGGCCAAGAAAAAGAAGATAAAGGAAGTCCAAGGTAGATGCTAATAGTATGACATGAGATGCCCAGGCCAGCTGCCCAGGAATGTCAAGGAGTGACTCTGTCCCTGGAAGTCTTAGTTTACAGTTCTCAGGTGCTCTGAAATGTTGGGTGCCTGCTCTCCTGTATGCTGTTGAAGTCTCTGACAAACCTTCAAAATGTGGGCCATCTGTAAAGCCAAACTATGTTTTCCTGCCTAAGCAAGCTCTTACCTAATGTTCCTTAGTGTTGGGTGATTCCTCAGGGCTTCTGCAAAAGCCCTGGCTCCTTCATCTCCAATCCGATTACCCCACATTCTGCCAAACAGAGAAAGACAAGACACCCAAATAAACATCAACATTACCATTCCCCCCCCCCCCCCACATGACTCCATGCTAGGGATGGGGAATCAGTTTGGGGTGGCAGGCTGCCACTATAGCCCACCTGATGTAACTTCATTCCTCCTTGCTTTGCTCACATGTAAAAATGTAGGGAAAGTGAAACACTGCAGAGTAAATGTCTGTAGCCAGGAATCTACTCTACTCAAGCTCACTAAGCAACTTATAAATCTGATGATCTAGGATTTTAAATCACATGGACATTCCACACAGGAAGAGCAGACTCCTCAATGCAGAGATGCATTTCCAAGGTATAGAACAAAAACAAAGAACTTATTTCAGCTTGAGGTTTCAATTGTAGAGACATTTGCAAGGACCTTCAAGTCATGGATAGAGCCAAAGGCAAAAGGGTGGGTCCAAAGACACTAGAATATTTTGGTGTAGAGCTTTGCTAGGTTAGGGACTTTTGGATTTTTCAGATTCCCACTCCCAGAATTTGCCCGGAACCCTCAGGCAGAATTCTGGGAGATGGAGCCCCAAAACAAATGCATCAGAGGAGTTCCCATACTTCCATGGGTGCACTCCTACCTGTATGTTTTCCTATGAAAAACAGGAAACTGCCTTGATGCACCTTGGAAGGCACCCTCTATAGAGCCTAACTGGCATCAAGACAACCCACTGGGGACGCTGGGCAAATTCTGGAACTGGGAGGTCTAAAAGGTCTGAGAGTCCCATCCCTAGCTTTTGCTGCCAGTAACTAAGCCTTAAGAAAGATATTTCAACCTTTCAAAATTGGAGGCAGGGTCTACAAAAGCTTGGAAACCACCAAGCAATGGTATCATGGGGTGACAGGTATCTGGGGAAACCTAGAGGGCCAGACTGGAGCTTCTGGAGATACAGATCCTATCCTATGGCATGGGATTCCCTACTTCCAACATGGAGAATGACAGGGCCAGCAATAGGGAAGCAACAAAGGGACAGAGTTAGCTTCTTCAATCTTGTTCTTCATCTGACTCAGAATCAGATCATGCATTACAAGAAATGCATGCTTTTTTGCCTTTGTATTTTCTCTCCATAATACAATTCCTTCAAAGTTCAGCCCTTGATTCAAATTTCCAAATTAATTTCATGTTTACCTCATCATGGTTAATCACAAAATGAACATGACATGTAGAATTATAAACAAATATCTTTTATCTTTTAAGGGAACTCTGCTTCTGGCAACACACTGCCTATATTTGTCTAATCTAGGCCTCAAATGGCTCCACATGGACATGGGGGTGGGTCAATAACCAGTCTTCTGCTAGTAGGTGGGAATGTGCAGAAGTTCTCTCCACTTGGATTTGGGTGACTGTCTTTCCTAAAACGAACCTCTCTCAGCTCACCTAAATCAGCAAGCTTCCCTGAGTGGGTGTAGCATTTACACAGGGCTAAAGGAACTGCTTTGGGGAAAGAGAATCAGGGACGTCCTTTTCCACCAACCTAGCTGCAAATGTCTAGATAGGAATACAGAAGTTATGGAAAAAACTGCATCAGAACTAACTAACACCTGACTATCTGGAGACAAATCTATGAACTGAATTAGATTTTTAAAAATAGATACATTTTCAATTTTAGGAACTGTTGTCAAGAATGTTCACTTGAGCTAAGAAACACTGTAAAACATACACACAAACACTGAATCACTGCGGAAAATATGGGCTGTAACACAAGTGGTAAAGTAAAGCTCTTGAAAAACAGTAACTATAGGATTAAAAGTAACAACTATGAAAGTAAAATTTCAAGGGTAATATGAGAAATCACTTACCCAATATCATAGAAAGCTTTATTCTTCTGTATGGCATTAGCAAGGCATTTCCCTCCTTCAGTTGTTATTTTGTTTGATCCTATTCTACAGAGAAATGAATTTTGCACAAAATCAAGTCAAACATTTTAATGATGTATTTTACTTTAGTACAATTTTCAACAATGAATGCTCTTCTGGAATATATCACTTCAGAAAAGAGCCTGGAACATTATTTTATAAAAAGCAATTCCAAAAAAGAATGAGACTGTAGGAATTAAACAATGTCCAAAATCCAAATCCACAGATGGGGAGTATCTTTATCAGAATAAAGTGTAAATGTAGAAAGATATCCAGAGAAGCCAGGCTTGTTTCTACATTATTATAATAATTAGGATTATAAATTTGAATAGAGTTCTTCAGCATTCTTAGAAAGCATATTTTCAATAGTGGAGAGGAAGAAACATTCAAGATATCCTTTCTGTCTACTTTTGCCTATTAGTCTGTAACTTATTCTTTGAAATATTTGGAAGAGGCAGCTGTATGGAAGTTTATGAAATATACATATTCATATAAATTTAATGAATGATTTAAATGAAGATGATGAGATAACTAAATATTATTTAATTTGTTAACATTCTCATTTAGTGTGTAACTTCAGAGAACAATCTGTGACTACCTCTTTGTGGGATTTACCCTATTAAATAAGGAAACTGTTGACATTGATGTACTAAATGATTCACTAATAAGTATTCTAGAATTATTTCCTAACCCCTGAACAGAAACCATCTGGTTTTCAGTTATAAAATACTGAATATTCCTATCTATTTTCATAGGCAATAGAGACAATTTAATGAGCAAGTATAATCAGAAAGTATTTATACTATAACTTATTCATAGATTTAGCTTTGTTTACTGTTATTATTAAGAAATAGTTAGGATCCTGACTTTT
Source organism: Intellagama lesueurii (assembly GCA_037013535.1). Classification (NCBI taxonomy): domain Eukaryota; kingdom Metazoa; phylum Chordata; class Lepidosauria; order Squamata; family Agamidae; genus Intellagama; species Intellagama lesueurii. The sequence goes on from JBAJHW010000006.1 coordinate 78,043,096, forward strand.
ATTAGACATAAAAAAGGCCTGTTCAAGAGGCAAATGTTCAGAATTTTTCCAGACCCATTTGAGACAGAAATCAAATTTGCAACACAATCTGAGGAATTTCTACTCAGAAGTAAAGCCTTCTGAATCCAGTGGGACTTAACCCTGGATATGAGTATAGATGATCAGTGATGGTATTGTTCCTAGTTGTGTAGTTTGAGATGCATGACTGTCATTCACTGGCCCCAAAAGTCAGCAGGCTGTCCTTGCACAGCTATCTAGTACATGACCAGGGCTGCTTCTCAGCTCTATGCTGAAGATTAAGAAAGAAAATCAGAGAGAGCAAGTGAAGGAGCATCTTTTAATTTAATTTTCAGAAAATGGATCAAGATAGTACAGTTATAGTAGCATGACTCCACTTCTAGCTGCCATGATTCAATTATAAGAAATTCTGTGATTTATAGTTTAACAAAGTACTTAGAATTCTCTTTTTGTCGTCCAAGAGAATTCCTACAAATATCTGATACACAATTCTAAGCCTTTTGCTGAAGAACATTTCACAGGATTCCATAGACTGGAGCCATGGCAGTTAAAGTGGAATTAAACTGTTATAACCATATTGTGCAGATGCACCTCAGCCAATAAACTCTAAATTGTGAAGTGCACACATATTACCCAGTTTTAGCAGTCAGATCCCACTTTTAACTACCATGTCTTTGTCTTGCACTATCATGGGATCCATCATTTGCTGAGGGACTTAGAAATCTCCGCTGCAGTCTGGAGGAGTGCACTAGAGCTCCCTAGCAGGGAATTCCAGGTCCCTTACCAGACAACAAATCTCAGGATTCCTTAGGATGGAGCCATAGCAATTGAAGACCTATTCAGCTGTGTAGTGTAGATACAGCCCTGGCCTAGTATTATAAAAGTGAGTCCAGCCTCACCATAGCATTGGATGCTTCCCTTTCATCCTCTGGAGTGGCCACAAGAAAAGGATTGGAAACTTCTGTTTTAGATTAATTACATTTTAGAGCAAGGATGATGAAAGCCCGGCCCACATGAAAAATCTTGCCCTTCCACCTTCCAAAGTCCTTCTCCATATTTTTCAAGCAACTGTTACACCAAAAAAACTTGATAAGGAACTAGAGAGAAGGGAGAGATACATACTTAATATATATGAGGCTTGGACATTCTTCAATGAGTCTTGCAACATATTTGGCTCCAATGTCAGTAATCTGGTTGTTATACAACCTTTGGGAAGGCAAAGAAAGATGAGTCAATGCAGGTTTATGAATGTGCTCTTTTTGAAGAAACTGAACTTTTATATCAAATATATACAATCTATTTTTTACACAAAAGTACAGCTGGACCAGAGCAAGGGTGCGGTGGAAAAATATCACGAAATAACTGTTTCTCTTCAAGGCTAAAATCTGGGTGTAAGTCCCGTCAAAACAAGTGAGACTTACTTCTGAATGGACCTGGATAGAGTTTTGTTTTAAAATGGGATTGTCATGAAGGGAGTTCTAGTCTATCACTGGCCGGGAATTTTAGTCCAAGACATCTGGATGACACCAGGATCAATAAGGATGCATTATAGTGCATCCTTATTGAAATGTGGTGCTGGAGGATAGCTTTGCAGATACTCTGGACTGCCAGAAAGATGAACAAGTGGGTCCTAGATCAAATCAAGCCTGAACTGTCTCTGGAGGCAAAAATATTGAAATTGAGGCTGTCCTACTTTGGGCTCATCATGAGCAGGCAAGATTCTCTGGAAAAGACAATAATCAATAATGCTGGGAAAGGTGGAAGGCAGCAGGAAAACAGGAAGACCAAATACGAGATGAATTGACACACACACCCCCCCCCCCAAAGGAAGCCACAGGCCTGGGTTTACAGGAGCTGAGCAGGGCTGTTGAGGACAGGACATTATGGAGATTGCTTATTCATAGGGTTGCCATATGTTGGAAGCAACTTGATGGCACATAACAATAACAATAGTAGTGGAAACAACTTGGAGGACAAGAAGCCATCTTCCACTGCAGAGGCTATTTTTCATGATAGCTCATTGCTGCCTACATTGACTGGTAGCTGCCCTCTCCAATACTCAGGCCAAGTCTCTTTACCTGATCCTTGATCTTTCTGATTTAAATTCAATTTCTAATTCAATCTACAGCTGACCCACTGAATTAACGGGATTTACACAAGGGCTGAGTGACCATTCAGTAATTGATTTGGTAAGTGTATTCCAGATGTGACTAGTGACTGGACAACATGGACATGTAATTGCTTCAAAATGCGCCCAGCTCAACTTATGCACATTCAGTAACTTTGCGGTGATACACTGAATGTGGGTCGAATGGCAAGAAGTGCTTGCTGAAGCTATTTGGCAACTAATGTGGTGCAATACCAATGTCAGCACCCATTCACAACACTTCCTTTGGTCCAGAGAATGGGCACTTCATCAAACAGCTCTGAGCTTGTAGTTTATACCTACCCCAAATGAGTCACAATTTTATATTTGGAGAGTTCTTCATACAGCACCCTTATGCCTTGATCTGTGACCTGGTTCGCACTTACTCTATATAAAACAGAGACACAGGGGAACAAATCACTCTTTGGTATACACATTAGAAAAAGATAGTCCTCATTTTAATAGGCAGCCATGTGTTTTTTAGAGTTCTCTGCAGAAGCATGGCCTGGACTTTGTAACAAGATGGCCTCATAGCATTCCCATCCTTTCTTAAATACAGCACTCAAGAAGATAAAATCTGGACACTGTATAAAATGAAATCTAGGACAATTCACTCCACGAACAATCCCACAAGCAGGCTGCTTTTCTAATGATTATTCTGAATATATCTTCCTGAGCCCTACAAAAGAAATTCTATGTAGGCATATCCTTATAATGTTCCTTAATAAGCAGGGCTACATATGATGTGAGAATCTACCTCACCTGCTACATGACTGAAAAAAAAATTGTTCAGAATTCAGCATCAACCTGAGAACCACAGCTTTGATTTAATACGAGAAAGAGAATGGTTTTCAGCCGTCAAGCTGGTGTGCAAATGGCCAGTGAAATCTCAGTGAAAGACAAAGATGAGTGTGGCTAGACTTTCCTTTGCAGAGGATGGGACGTCTGTGCTGTACCGAGGTCCTTATTCCTCCCCACAATAATCAGAAGAATATATTCTATTTTTTTAAAAAAGGTGGGAGGGGAAACGTGCTTGCAGAATCCAGCATTTCTGGGTGCAGTTCTAGTTCAGTATAGACCTATTGTGCAGATGTCTAAAAGCTAAACCACATTCTAGCTCTCTTGCCACCTCTCAGGTACAAGGTGACCTGCTCAGCCTGCCTTCCACTCTCTCTCGGATGTTGCTAAATGCCAGATCTGCTCAGAATAAAGCCCAACTTATTCAAGACCAAATCCTGGACGAGGGGGCAGATCTGGCTTGTATCACTGAAACCTGGGTGGGTGCTGAAGGGGGCATGGCCCTGTCCTTCATATGCCCACCTGGTTATTCCATCCAACAACACAGGAAACTGGAGGGACGGGGTGGGGGAGTAGCCATGGTTTATAAAAACACCTTGGGGGCTGTCAGGCTCTCTGCTCTGGCGATTCCAGGCCTGGAGGTCCTCCACGTATCTTCGGGGGCAAGGGATGGACTTGGGATTGTGCTGGTTTATCATGCTCCCCGCAAACCAGCACTCTCCTTTCCAGAGCTAGCAAACTTTGCCTTGGTGGTGCTGTTAAGGTTCCCCAGGCTCTTGGTTCTGGATGACTTCAACATCCATGCTGAGACTGAAGTTTCGGGGCCAGCTCTTGAGTTCTTGGAAGCCATGGCTTCCTTGGACATGTCCCAATTTGTCAACAGCCCCACCCACATGGATGGCCACATGGCCAACAGGGCAGGGAGAGGGTGGTCTGAGGGTAACTGATCTGGTATCTGTCCCCTTGTCATGGTCGGACCACCATCTGATAAAATTCAGCCTCTCAGTGGCTCTCCCCTGCCCCGCGGGGAGATGGGACCCATTAGAATGGTCTGCCCTCACGGGCTACTGGATCCAGTTGGTTTCCAGGACACAAGAGGAGGAATACCGGCTGATCTGGTTGGTGCTCCTGTCAAAGCTCAGGTCGCTGGATGATATGCTACAATGACCCAGGCAGCTGACATGATTGCACCCAAGTGCCCTCTCTGCCCCATGGTGCTCTCAAGAACTACGGGCGATGAAGCAAAATAGGAGAAGGCTAGAGAGTATCTGATGGAACTTAAATTAAGAGTCGCAAAAATTGTGACCAATGCCTACTCAGCAGCAGTGAAAGCTGCTTGAATAATTTATGCTATCTGGATAAGCGAGGTGCAAAACCATCAGGTGGAATTATTCCACTTTGTTTGTGATTTATCCAGGGCTGGTTAAGGTGATGGGCCTCCCAGTAGTCTCACCTGTGACCATTTTGCGGCATTAAAAAACAACAACAAAGTAGAGGCCATCTGCCGGGACCTAGACTGCCATACTTTGGCAGTAGCTCAAGTTGAGATGTCCACTGCACCAGCATGTCCGGTTATATTACATCAGTTTCAACCTATTTCATCATCTGAGGTTGAGAAGGCACTAGATCGCTGCAGGGCCACTGCAACCTCCCTAGATCCTTGTCCGACCTGGATTTTAGAAGATGCCAGGCTGATAACAACAGAATGGGCCACTTCTATCATTAATGCATCTCTCATTGAGGGTTGGGTCCCCCAAACCGCAAGGAGACACTTATCAGGCCCATCCAGGAAAAAAACAGACTTGGCAGCTGATGAATGTAACAACTATCGTCCAGTCGCCAATGTTCCTTTTTTAAGCAGGCTAGTGGAGAGGGTGGTGGCCGACCAGGTTCAGGCACTCTTGGATGAAACCAATGCCCTGGATCCATTCCAGTCCGGGTTTAGGCCACGTCATGGCACAGAGACGGCATTGGTCGCCCTGCATTATGATGTCCTCGACCTTTCAACGGCATTCGATACCGCTGACCATGGTATCCTCCTGGGGAGGCTCTCTGGACTGGAGATAAGTGGCCTGACTTTGTCCTTGCTCTGGTCCTTCCTAGAGGACTGCCCCCAGAAAGTGCAACTTCGGGAGATGGCCTCCACCCCTTGGACTCTCGACTGCGGAGTCCCTCAAGGGTCGGTCATCTCCTCGTTGCTGTTTAATATCTATATGAGGCTGCTAGGGGAAGTAATCCGGAGATTTGGAGTGGCGTGTCGCCAATATGCTGATGACACACAGCTCTATCTCTCCTTCTATCTTTCTGCAGTGGATGCTGTCCCGTCCCTTGAGCGCTGCCTGGCTGCGGTACTGGAGTGGATGGGGGCCAACAGATTGAGGCTGAACCTGGACAAGACGGAGGTCCTTCGGGTGGGTACCCTGCCTGTCTGCAGATTGGGTGCCTCCCTCTCTTGGGAGGGGTACTCTCTCCGCTAAAGATGAGGTTCACAGCTTGGGTACACTTCTGGACCCAGCACTGTCAATGGAGTCCCAGAGAGTGTCTTGGTCTGCTCTGCCTATTTCTATCTGAGGTGGATTGCCCGGTTGTGTCCCTACCTTGACACCACCATGTTGGTCCACGCACTGGTAGTTTCAAGATTAGACTAGTGCAATACTCTCTATGTGGGGCTACCTGAGGCTGTCATGGAAACTTCAACAGGTCCAGAACACAGCAGCCAAACTACTGAGTGGAGTGAATAAATATCAACATATCACTCCAATTCTGGCTGCTTTACACTGGTTACCTGTTCGTTTCCATGCCAGCTTGAAGGTGATGGTTTTGACTTAAACGGTTTGGGACCTCACTTCCTGGTAGAATGCCTACTTCCAACAAGATCTGCCCATCCTACAAGAACATCCCAAGCAGGCCGGCCGAGGATGCTAATCCCGAGAGAGGCCTGGAGGGAGAAGACGAGAAACCAGGCCTTCTTGGCAGTGGCTCCTTGGCTGTGGAATGAACTCCCCACTGCAATTCCCTTGGCCCCTTCACTGGATATATTTAAAAAGTCACTAAAAACCTGGCTATTTAGGCAGGCATTCGGAAACATCAAATCCACAAGCATATCCGAGTCTAATTAGCCTATCTGTCCAATATCCGCCATCGTAAAAGTTTTAAATGTTTTAACTGCTTTGAATGTTTTTAAATGTTTTATTTTGATGTATTTTTATGCTTTGAGTTCATTGCTTATTATATTTTATTATTTCTAGTTTTGTGATGTTAAATGCTATGTGGTGATATTTATATGCTGTAAACCACCCAGAGTGGCCTTGGCCAGATGGATGGTATAAAAATTAATTCATTAATTAAATGAATAAATAAATATTTTTCACAGCCCTGATTTCAAGCATAAATATAGACATGTCTGATCCAATAAAAATTTAACTCTGCCACCCCAAAAACTATGCTTTCTTGGGGCAAAAGCAAGAAATACACTTCAACATTCTCTCCTGGCTTGAGAAGAGACCTCCTGACTTGTTACATCACAGCTTTCCATGATGTCCCAATTGTGGTTTGCAAACTAGGGTCACAGATAGTGATTAAATCACAGTTTCCTGGTTTGATGCTGTAGGAAACTGTCATTTAGCAAACCAGGAAGTTTCCTCTCAAGCCATGTGCGTTAAAGGACAAGACAAAGAAAAGAGGACTGAAGACTAACCACAATAGGCCAACAGCCTTAAATGTGAAGAGTCAACACCTATCACTGAGACAGAAATGAAGTCCAAGAGCTTACCTCAGTACTGCTAGCTTGCTAAAACAAGGCAGCAGCTGCTTTATTCCATAATCATTGATGTTGTTGTTGTCCAGCTCAATGGCCAGGCGCTTCTGGAAATGGTGCATGATGAAGGAGATGGCCCCACAGTCTGCAGAGCAGACATTGCAATAGGTCAGCTTGATGTAGGTGGCCCGCATGCCCTTGGCAACCCCCTTGCCAATTTTTTCACTCTGGGTCTCATGGATGCACCTCAGCATCCAAACAAAATTAGGCATCACTTGAATCTGCTTGTATTCCTTTTGCTTTGCCCGAGTGAGGCCCTTGAGGTGGGACTTCATGATTTCAAAGAAATAGGTGAAGAGCACCTTCCTTTTCCTCTTAAGGGAGGCTGATGAAACCAGTTGCTTCATGAGCTTGTGCTTTTCCTTGGAGAGCAAGCCACAGAGGAAGAGGTTGGTAAAGTGGAAGTGCTCATTGTTCTGGAAAGGGTCTTGTCCTCTTGGGCGCTGCTTTTTCAACCAGGCAATTGGCAAGCAAGATGACAGTGGTGTGTCAAGAGTGGAGCATTCCTCAAAGAAGTGAAGCAACTCCTTTGCACCTACTTTCTCCTCAGTGATCAGGAACAAAGCAGTGAAAAAGGACTGTAAAGTCACATGCAGGAATTCATAGGAAGATTGATATTCACAGCCTTCATAGTCAGGAACTGCCCTAAGGAAACCCAACTGTAAATCCTGCTCAGAGAGGTCAGTGAGAACTTCATCTTGCTCAAACACAAACAGAGACTTCTGCATCCCCCTCTGTGCTAGTTTACTCAGTGCAGACAAAGTATCCTTGTTGGTCCTATATGTCTCCAGTTGACTCCTAGTATTCTTCCGCAGCAAGTTTGTCTTCTGAGCCCGGTTCAAGTGAACTTCAGTCATGAGTAAGAAGATGTCTGTTAAAGTGACTGTGACATCTGGGAGCTCCTGGCTGTCAAATGCAGAGTGGAAATGATCAAAGCATTTGAAAACAATCCAGCAAAATAAAGGCACTGAGCATAAGCTGCACAGATTTGGGTTGGCTTCCAGTTGGTTGAGAACCAAAGTCCGGCACCCTTCATCTTTGAAGAATATTTTGGTATATTCTTTCAGATTATTGCTGGAAAACCCTAAGAGATGCACCTTTTTCCTGACAATATTTTTGTCAACTTCTGACCCTGTCCTTGCTGTCAGGACTTTCCGAGATCCCTTCAGAAGTTTTCCATTGAGGAGGCCAACCAGGAGAGCTAGTGGGTGGACAAATTCATTGGGGGAGCAGATCTCCGGGATGCTGTTGAGATCAAAGTCAGAGTGGATCTCATCAAAGCCATCAAACGTGAATAGAACTGTATGAGGGAATTTCACAATAAAGTCAAAGACCTCTTCTGGGTCGTGGTCAGGAAAACAGTTGTACTTGAACAGGAGATCTTTCAAACAGATAGCTTCATCTTGCTTAAAACAGCTGAACATCCTGCATCGGAAACGGAAAAAAAATTTGATCCCAATGTCGAACCCACCTTTGGACCACAGGTTTTGCATCTTTTGCAATAGAATAGATTTCCCAATTCCTGCATCACCAAATATGTATACTGTCTCCCCAGCTTCATTGATTAGACCAATATCATCACTCAGTAGCTCTTCCAGGTCATTCACATTACCAAGCTTCTCATTGTTGTGCTTGATAAACTCCATAATGTTAGCAGAATAAACGTCTTCAAGCAACATGTCCTCCTTCTGGGCATATGACATAACAAATTTTGTTTCTCGGCCCAGTTCATCTTTAAGTTTCTGATGATACCTGCTGACTAAAGATAAGATCTGATATTAGTGGAAAACATTCTAATACGAAATTAGAATGACAACATCATGTGGTTTGGTGTTCAGAGCCCAGAAGTGAGCCACAGAACTCCCCGAGGGAGTTGTGCCTATAGCTGTTGGCCTCTCTTACATCACAGGATTGTTGTGAGATACGTTGAGGGGGGCGGAGGCAGAGCTTACTGAAGGAAAGATGGGATATAAGTATAGCTAATTAATAACAACTGTACTGCAGCCAGCACCAAAACTATCAATAGCCACTTCACACACCACAAAACTATTACAAAAATAACAGCTGACTTCTAAAAGAAGGTTTAGGTTTCCCAGACAGCAGCTCTCCCTTCCCACCATGCTATACAACTTTTGTCCCTGAGAGAACAGTCAAAACAGTGTATGCTACTGCATCAGTTGTTTGAAGAAACACAAAAGTAAAAACAAAATAGCAAATCTTCTGTAAAATATAAAGCAGAGCTTGGGAAACGTAGCTTTAGAACTATAATTCTCCAACTTCCTCACTCACTCACTCACCTATCTATCTGCATTTTTATTCTGCCCAATTGGCACCGAAGCTACTACTCTGGGCGGCAAGCACAACCAAACATAACAACAATAGAAAGCAATAAAAACCATCAGTAGAAAAAACACAAACTCATAGGATTCTGGGAGTTGTAGTAAAAAAGTAACTTTTCCAGGCTCTAGGCTAAAGTAGATTATTATGTGAAGATTTCATTTGATAATAAATTAATTTCAAAGAAATCTGATGTATTTGAACAGACTTGAGCAAAGTGTTTAACTGTTCCCAATTCAGACCCCTCCCTATTTGCTTGTTATTTTAATACAATAATCTGTTTAAAATGCTATAACCTTTGTTTTAGTTGTAGCTGTGTTTTAATTATGCTGTGAATCATCTGGGGTCGCATGATTTGAAGAAAAGTAGAACATAAATAAAACAAGACAAAATAGGGCTAGTACAATAATTTAGTTCAATACAAGCTACAGATAATCTGTTAAAATCCTTAATCACGTTTGCTTTGTAATAAAGGTGTGCAGATTTGTGTTCTGATTTACAACTCCTAGCTTTCTATGCTAAACTGCCTCAGGAATTCTGGGACCTGTAGTCCAAAAACACAAAGCCACAGTATGTAAAATTCTTTTAGGGGAACCTTCTCCAATGCGATGCCCTCCAGATGTTCTACAATGCAATTTTCATCAACATCAGCCGACTTGGCCAATGCTTAAGAATGACAGGAGTTGTGATTCAAAGTATCTGGAAAGCATCAAGTTAGGAAATTTTATTTTAGTGCTTACTTAGGATCTCAGAACAAATAAAAGATGGTTCTCCAGTTGGAACAAGAAGAAAATAAAGCTTTTAGAGAACTGAGTTTAAAAAACAAACCCAATTCCTTAAATGTGAGCGATATGTCACAAATCTACTGTATACAGCTGTCAACCATACAAAATTCTGGACATGCATAAAAAGAATCACATATGGTCAAATATCGTACATTTCTGATGTTAAAAAATAACGTTTTTGGGTATCATAAGCAACATTGTATGCAGCTCATTTTTTTCCTCCTGCTGTCCAAATCACCTGACACTCACTTGTAGAAAAAAGAAAAAGCCCAGCAATCTCCTCAAGCTCTGGGTATATACCATGGAGAAGTCACATTATTAATCCTTATTGTTGGTTTGTCCTAGAAAATGGTTTGTCTCTAACACAAAACCAAGGGCAAGGATCTTACAAAAACAGACATTCAAAACTGGATGTCCTACCTGGGTCAGTATTTTCCACAGGTTTATTACTAATGACCTCCGAAGGGCAAAACTGGATATCTTCAAGCCATGGACGTAGCTCATAGTAAGCATCGGAAACCTGCTGCAGGACATAGATACAATACTCTGCAACTTCCTCCCCTTTGCTCTGGGCTAGATCCAAAATTTTGCGGACCTGGGAAAAGATCACATGAAATTTCACACATAGATTGAAGCTGTGGACAGGGGTAATTCTTCAGAAAAGCTTCAACTTCTATGGACTCAAAGAATGCCGCGGAATATTTATTTATTTATTTTATTTTATTTTATTAGATTTACACCCCGCCCATCTAGACCAAAGGTCTACTCTGGGCGGCACCAGCTCACCAGCTCTTTCTCCTTAGTAGTAACGCTGCACCCAAGCAAATCTGAAATCCCAAGAAACTATTGCAAAAAACAAACAAACAAACAAACAAACAAACAAAAAACCACTGTATTCTGTACAAGTACAACATTTAGGACATAAAATGGATAAAATGCAACTCATTTGCTAATGATGTTGCTGAAAAGAAAGAGCTGACCTTTTCACTCTTGTGTAGGAGGGGAAAATATAAGAGCATTTGACTCTTTTTGTTTACATGGTGTTTCAAAGTGTCAAGACATGCTTTTTCATCAAGGATGAGAAAATCTGAGAATATTTATCATTTCCTTATCTTGGATCAGTTACCCAGTGTGGTGTAGTGGATAGAGTGGCAGACTAGGTCTCTGGAGACCTGGGTTTGAATCCCCACTTGGCTATGGAGACTCACTGGGAGGGGGTGGAACTGGTAAAACCACTCCTCAAATATGTCACTTAACCTGAAAGCCCTATTAGGATCACTGTAAGTTGACTGAGACTTGATGGCACATAATTAATTACCTTGGATCAATCATGCTCTCTCAAACTGACCTACCTTAAGAGCTGCTTTTAGGATAGTAAGACACGTGTGCTACATTGTGCTTGCTTGTGGAATATCAATAAATATGGTTGAATTGATACATTACCAAAAAAAAACTAAGCAAAACAATTATTTTAAAGAAGCCATCGTTATTTCATTCAATATACCACCATTATTTTTTCAAAGCTATTGATTGGATCAGCAGTTAAAGGTGTAAATATATTTCCACCAGCACAATCTGTGCCCTGGACTATTTCTCTATATCCTGACTGACAACTGTGGAGGACAGGCATGCCAAATGCTGCTTAACCAGTTTCCCAAGCAAACCAGTCAGAGGCTGCTTGGAACTAATAATTATTAACTGGAGAAACAGCTCCAGAAGAGCCCATTCCTGCTTGTGAAAAAATTAACCCCCAAGGTTGGGAGAAAGAACTTGATGGACAGCTGTATACAGAGGAACAATCTCCTTGCTAACTGTTTGAGCCCCAGACTATTTCACATTGTGAGACAGTCCCAAATTGTTCAGGAAGAGGCGTAAAAATATTTTAATATACAGAATCGCATGTAATTTTTTTTTAAATTATACAATACATGACAGTCATGCACTCTTGGCTGAGGTGAGGCCCAAGCCAAATCGGCCTGCTGGCCTCTCCTCTCATAGGGCCTATGTATCTTACATCTAAAAATGTATCTACCTTTTGAGCTTGCTTCTGTGTACCTTGACAGAAAACTATTATTCACATATTCAATGGTATAATGTGACCACTCGCCCTATCTTTGCCTAAAAGGCAGATGAATATGAAGTGAGCGACAAGAATGAGGGAAAAAAATAAATGATAAAAAAAACACTTTGACCACTTGAATGATGGCAAACTGTATTAAACAAGGCATGTGAATAAGCCCACAAATGTTACTTATCTGCATTGTTGTAAAGCCTGACCTGCTAATTAGTGAATAGCTGGAATTTCCATTCTGCCTAGAGCTTTCAAATTTATTTTTCAGGCTTCATCTCCCAGAATTCTCCAGCCATGGTGGCTACAGTTATTCATGGTCACTGGCATGCTGGCTGGGGGTTTCAGGCGAAGGGGTTGACCTAAATGTTCTAAAACTCTGACCCTGCTTGCAGAGGAGTGGAGTACATCCATCCATGCCCTGCAACCAGTCCATGTGAGAATGTGGTGGACTACGTCCTGTTACGAGGCTAGGAAAAAATAAAAGCTTTTACTAACTAAGCCATCTGGCCAAGGAGAAATGGGAGTTGGGGAGCAACCTTCACAGCCATCATGAAAAGGAAGCAAATCTGTCCCTCCTTTGCCAGGCAGCACAGCACTTATTCAACTGCACGGAATTTCTCATCACACATGGCTACAAAGTGAGCATTAAATATAGGCCTGCACTAAATGCTTCTGTTGTCAGGCAAAGACCTTCCTCTTCAGGCAGGCCTTTAAAGCAGTAAGTTATCTCAGGAATGCTGGTTTTTAACCTACAGGTCTTAAATGTTTTTCAATTGTTTTTATACTTGATTGTTTCAATCTTAATATATGTTTAATTGTTTTTTAAATGTGATATTTATATAGTGTTTTTAAATTTCTTATTTTACCCCTTGCAAGCTGCCTTGGGTCCCCTATGGGGAGAAAGGCAACATATAATAATGCAAATAAATAAGTACTGTCAGAAAGATACATGTAGGCACGTTCTACCTCTGTATTAATCTTACATGAATAACAGTTCACATTTTGGACCGGGGCTGAGGAGACCCAGATTCAAATCCACACTCAGGTGTGAAGTTTGCCAGATGACCCTGAATCCATTGCTTTTTCTCTCCTCCTAACCTCCCTCCCTCCCCGTTGCTAGCAGTATAAAATAGAGGTGGGAAAGGACAATGAATGCTACCCCTGAATTCCTTGGAAAAAAGAAAGGGAATAAATGAAATAAATACATAGTATTTTAGAACTAGGAGGGCTTTGTCTCATCCCCTTACCAACCCCAGCTTAATGTAAGATCTACAGCGTGGCTTGCTACTATGGCATCCCTGACAAATGGTACCCAACCTCTATCTAAACCTTCTAGTAAAGGAAAGCTCATTTATTTATTTATTTATTATTAGATTTCTATCCCGCCCTTTTAGACAGAGTCTACTCAGGGCGGGTTCCATTAAACATTATAAAACTAAAACAGTTAAAACAGTTCAATACAATAATATTAGTAGTGCTCAAGATGGAGAAACAGGAAATTATAATAAAAATAAAGTCAAGTATTGACAGGAGGGAAGGCCTGCCTGAAGAGCCAAGTTTTTAATTGGCTCTTAAAAACACATCACCTCCTGAAGTGTAACCTGTTTTACACCAACCCTGTAAGGGAGGTATTTATTTTCATACTAGGAAGGCAGAAAGAACACTGGTTCACTCAGGCAGGAACAGAAACTCTAGAGGGTTTAGGGACCACACCTGTCCCATTCCTCAACTCCCCCCCCCCAAACCTTTGCAAGACATGCCTGATTCTTCTTTCTAAAACAGAAGTAAACAGAAGGCAACTTCCATTTCTTTTAAAATGCTCCAACCAATTCTGTGTTTGTGGGTGGGTCTTTTCAGTGATTAGGGTCTCTGGAGGCTCCAGAGGAGTTTTGCAGGCCACAGAAAAGGCCTTCGTGTGGGCTACATAAAAGCCCACAGGGTGCACAATCTCACTCCTGTTTTAAGTCACCTAATGGATTCATCGCTGAAGCAAGATTTGAACACATCAATTAAGGGTTTTAAGGCATGGCACTAGTCCTTAGTAATTTACCAATTATACTTTGCATGCATTACAGCTGAGGGTAAAACCAGAGGGAAAGCCAATACCTTGTCGGCTTGGGTCGGATACTGCGCCGCAATCTCTGCATCTTCAGTTGAGAAATACTCATTCTTCAGCAAGTTGTCAATCAAACACTGGGTATTACGGACTCTGCCGACTAGCAGTTCTCTATGGATTTTCAGGAGGCTAATGAAGGACGGTGGACTGTCTGTTCTAGGCATCTGCTGTATAATCTCCACATTATTAGCCATTGTGATGACAGTAAGAGGCTGGACTTTCCAAAATCATCTTTAGGACACTTAAAGAAGGGCAGCAGTTTCAAGCAAGGCACATCAATATACTTTTTGCAAGGATCTATGAAGATAATAATAAAAGGGAAAAATTAACAAAAGCTTGCTAGTTATTAAAAGAGGCATTCAAGGAGAATAAAAATGGTGCCTCTAAACACTGATGAAACCAGTCTTTAGAGACAAATGCATGTCCCATGATTATCCTCTCTCTCTCTCTCTCTTGAATGAGCAAGATGATGTTACTGGTTGTTTTACTGGGGGGAGTGGGGACAGTTTAACTGAAGGCAGACATTCTCCCTTGAGCTGAAGGTAGTATGGAAAAGGAGTGGTACATGGAATGTGTCTGCCTGTTACACTTTTGCCCCAAAGAGTTTTGCAGGGTTTTACATTATTTTAAAGGTACTAAAAACCTGACTGACCACAGACAGGAGTGGACAGGATGTATGTGGACACTACAGGAAGTGAACCCTTTGTCAGACCACATTCAAAACAGTTGCCCTTCTTAAACAATTTGCTTGCAACTCTCTGTTTAACAGGTACAAAATAAAACAGTGGTCATGAACCTGTAGCTATCCAGCTGTTGGACTACAACTCCCATCACCTCTGACTACCGTCCATGTAGGTTGGGGTTAATTATGGTCAGAGGCCGGCCAATATCTGGAGGGCCACGGGCTCTCCATTTCTGCTCGCACTGCAAAGCAGGGATGAGTACATACATGACCCTCCAGTTGTTGCACTCTGGTTCCCAACAACCCAATAACAAGGGATGATGGGAGCTGCAGAGCAGATGGCCAGAGGTTGCCAATCCCTGCTATCAAGAAAGGATCTATGGTTCAAACACCCTCATTTGGGAGTTATTGCCCCAAAATACTATTAGATATTTACAAAAAACAAATTGTATAAAAGGAATAGCATACTATATGTTGCTGCTACTAAACGACAGGGAGCCAGTCATGTGTCAGCCACATATCAGATCACATATGTACCCGACACATTCCTGCAGCCTTGACAATTAGCTGCAGCAACTTCAGCAGTTCCCCTTGCGTGTATGTAGGTATCCAACATGAATTTGGCTCCTGTTTTCTTCATCTAACTATATCTTCTCTGTGTGTATTTAGCCGAAGTGCATATGAAGAAAATGATCCTTTTGTTTAAAACAATGCACACAGACACTGAGGGACTGAATGAGTGTGCTAAAGTGGTCTGACACTAAGAGACTGTCTAGTGGTATATTCAGAGAGCTGGGCTTTGACCAGGGAGATCTGGGTTCAAATCCCAGCTTGACTGCAAAATGTACTAGGTGATCTTGAGCCAGCTGTTTTTTCTTGCAGGGTGGCTACATCAGAAGATGAGGGAGGAAATGGGACTGTGAAGACCCCCTAAGTCAAAGGATGGTTCACCTTCCTCGCACTGAATCCTGGCACTGAGCCCTGTCCTGTCCATCCTTCCATACCTCTTTGAACAAGAACATTCTATTGTTGCCACCACCGCACACATTAAAGGCGGTTCAGTTTGCTCTTCCTGGCAGTTTCAATGACCCAGTGATTTCCTTCTTGTAATTATAGTACAGCTAGTCTTTATGGTGTCAACTTTTTTTTATTTTGTTTTTGCATGTTATTTCATTACATATTTTTGGTATTACAAAACTGTTTCGAATGGGATTCTGTGGGTATTCTGTGGACAGCAGTCACCCTCTTTTTGTTAACAGCTCAGAGTACAATACATGGAGGGGACACATATACAAAAAACATAATCTGTTACTTAAAAGGCGTGAACACAGGGGTATGTGCAATAATATCGCTCTCCTCTTATAACTCCTCTGCACTGCCTGCTTTGTCCTTCTGGCACTTCTGCAGCTGCCTCTCCCAAGCAGTACATACAATGTTCCAGGGGAATGGAGGTAGGGCAGGGAGGTTGGAAAACCACAGGAATACAGTTTAAGAGAGTTGTGAGATGGGAAAGCAAGATCCTCAACTTGTCAACACACAGGCAAGGCAGGTACTTGCAACATCATTTGGAAGTCACCAAACAGACTGATAACTATTGCACAGACACTGTGCTAGAACCATGTAATATGGAAAAGAATGGGATGACTCAGCCCTGGCAAACACAGTAAAACATTCTCTGCAGCTAAAGACTGAATGGTTAGCTCTAAACACAAGCTGACGTCCTTAACTGACAAATACACAGACAACAGCGTCACAATATCTCCAAACAGCAGTCTTGACCGAAATGAAGCTTATTTAATTAGTATATAAGTCTAGTGCAAGACCTATAATTTAATCATCTGAGAATTAAACTTCTAAAGAAAGAGAGCAGACCTCTTACATATACACTGTGGATTTGCAATTTGCTTCTAAATTATGTTTTCCTTACCACTGCTGAGAATTCCAGCTTGTTGCTGCTTTAAAAAAATTTAAATAATCAGAGACCCCAAAGTTGAAAACATTATGCAGCAGCTTGGCATTAAGGCTTCTATTCATACAGCTTAAATTGTTGAGATAATTATTACTAAAAAAGAAATGCTCCAACTTTATGTAAGGATAGTTAAAAATGTCAGGGATATGAAAATTATGTGCAGAGAGAACAAACGCTGAGTTACAACTATGGCTGATATGGACACCTTTTAAATGCAAAGATCTATGCAGCAGGTGGTCCAGAAAAATAATATATATTTCTTTTCTTTTTTTAAAATATTAAAGCAAACCAAAAAAGTCACAGACTAACCAAAACAAAATAACAAAAAACAAACAAAAAAACCACACACACACACACACACACACACACACACACACACACACACACACACACACACAACATCTGGAAAATAATATCTAAGGTATAAACTAGTCATAACTTGGACAAGCATGATTTGGTGTCATGTTGCTTCGGTTGACTATTCCAGTTGGTCAGCAATTACCTCTTCCACCTCATTCCACTCCTTTCTGACACCACACAGCATCTCCTCCTGCCCTCCAACAACCATCTGGCATTCTGTGGCCACTAAGAATGCCCAGCCTTTATTTAACTGTTTTGTTCCCACTTCCCTTGGGATTTTCCCTAAAAACATTTCCAAACTTCTGCAAACTTTTGGATTATCCCAGTTCAGCTGATACTTCCCTCTTGGGTACAGATAGCACCACTGTGGCTATATAAGGAATGGCACTCACACCTGAGCACTGGAAATTAGAGCTGTAAAGAATATTTGATAGTTCCTCGTTGTCATAAATTTAGGGTGCAACAGCTATTCAGTTTTGCTGTGGTTTGATTCGCAGCCTGTATTACATTTGAAATTGCAGTCAGTGCTCACACAAGGGCTAAGGATTGATTTGGGAGTTAACCATTCATACAAGATGCAATGTGATTCACAGTCCAGTTCAAACCCGCCCTTCTTTCCTTCCTTCCCCTGGTCCCACCTCTGCCGATTCTTTTATGGGGTGTAAATACATAAAATACATAAAATAACAATAACAAGGACCCAGCAATAAGGACATAGAGTGATCTAGCACTAATCTCATGTATGTACGATTTTTTAAAAAAAATTAAAGGAATTTGGAGGGCGATAAAGGGAGAAAAAAGAATGTGGGATATGTTACCCAGTCCTGAAACATCACACCCCAACTGCCAATGTCAACAAAACACCATCTACAGACATACCTCCTGTCTTTGCAAGAATGTATCACAACAAACCACATGGGGGGGGGGGGAAACGTTTGAACTGCTCCAGCTTGAAAAAGCAGAAGCCCCCCAGTGGCAGAGGAGAAAAACCGCTTTGAGAGCAAATCAGCCTTTGTATCATGTGGGCAGTAAAGATTACCTTGAATTCACTTGTTTTATAAGCAGAGCAAATTCCATGGTATTTGACCATGAGTCACAGCCCTCGGCTGTTTTGACAGAATGAGACACTTCAATTAGGAGTTTTCAAGCCTTATGAGATTTCTCCTCCAGCATGATAGTAATATCTATCTATCTATCTATCTATCTATCTATCTATCTATCTATCTATCTATCTATCTATCTATCTATCTATCTATCTATCTATCTATCTATCTATCTATCTATCTATCTATCTCTTTTTACCCCGCCTTTCTTCTTAAAAGGGCCCAAGGCGGCTTTCATCAATAAAAAGGTGATCTTTAGAAGCTCCTTTTTTTACTATCAAGGTCTCAACAACTTGTTCAAAATGTTTCTTCACAAAACTATTCTTCAGTCCTGTTTGGGAGGCGAAGCACATATACACAGAGCTACTCACAAAGACTGAGTGGTTATTCAAAAAGGTGCAAACTATCTATCTAATGCTTAAAACTCCAATAGGCTGAGCAGCAACTATCGTAAGTTAAGAAACAAACTTGGTGCACACAAGAATGAAACAGACAAGAATTTACATGCCTATGGAAAGAGAGTGAATGATTCCATACCTGTGGGCTGGGACACCTTAAAGGGAAAGAAGAAACCAATTTAAAGGTTCCTTTGAGGTTCAGCATTCATCCGCAGAGGGTGCTGTCTCTGCATCAGATCTGCCTGGATCATTCCAGATGCAAGGATCCAATAAATGTATCTGTCTACAGAAGACATTAATTGTTGCATGACCAGATACACGAGTCTCTTTCCACTCAAGATGAGATCAGTGTCTCATGCAAAAAGAGAGCATGTGAGCTCATCTAAGGATAAACGATTATTCTTTTACATATGTGAAGTAAAACCTAAATGTTGAAGGAATATAAAGCATGCATCTGTGTATCAATTCTAAACAAAACTTATTCTTCAGCTATCAGACATTTGGGGAAATACTGACAGAAATTAAATGCAGATGACGTGACCTCAGGCACCAGGTTCCATTTACTGTCATGAACTCAGCAGGAGTCCTCCAGTGATGATGAGCCTGAAGAACTGGGGACTCCAAAGACTGATGGGGCAGAAGACCTGCTTGACCCTAAAGATCCTGGATCCTCAGGGAACCAGGAGCCTGGGCCCACAAATCTTGGATTCTTGCTGCCTCAGGAGCCTGAACCTACGAACCTGAAGGACCGTATCTCCCTATATGCGCCTTCTCAGCTATTAAGATCAGCAGAGGAGGCCTTCCTCTCGGTCCCATTGCCAGCACAAGCACAGCTGATGGGGACAAGAGAGAGGGTCTTCTCTGTGGCAGCTCCCAGGCTATGGAACGCTGTTTTTATGTTTTAACCTTTAATTGTATTTTAAATTGTATATTGTTTAATTCATCTTTTAATATTCAACTTATTGTGTTTTTAATTGTGTGAATTTTAATGCTGTGAGCGACCTTGGGTCCCTTGTTGGGAAAAATGTGGCATACAAATAAAATTAATAAAACTACTACTACTACTACTACTGATGATGATGATGATGATGATGATGATGATGATGATGATGATGATGATGATGATAATAATAATAATAATAAAAATGGGTGATGGGGTCTCAGGAACTGAGTCTGAGGAGAAGTGGGGCAATCTCTCAGCCTTTGGGAGTAAACAATGCTGGAGGCAGGAGTCTGGCTTGAAGCCCCAGGGTGGAGTGCTCAGCTGCAGGGAAGGTCTCCACATGAATGGGCTCTTCCAGAGAGACTCAGGGGCCAAACCTTGCAACTGGGTTCTTGTCTTTCCTTTTGAATATCTGCAGCTGTATTCTAAGTGGGGCTCCAGCAGTTCACATACAAAACAGCCTTCAGCAGGTTCTACAAAAACCTTGTTGAACAGCCGCTGCCTTGTTCCTGAACCTTATTCCCTTTGGACCCCTTGGATTGCTGTGCTAGGGTCTGGTTTGGTGAGCTCAAAATCTCCTGCTGCTACAGCTTCACTATTTCCCTGATTTGGGACTTTACTAACCAGCCGCTTCACTTGCCTCGCCCAGCGGGGAACAGGATATCTACCCAGGCTAGCTGCTATATCTCTCTGGGCAGAACAAGCATAAAAAACCTTCCTGTTCCAACTGAACCTTGCCGGAGCAGGAAAGTCTTCCAGAACTCTGCTCTAATATATTCCTATATCTTTGGATGTCCTTTGGTCTTGACTTCTGGCCTCCTTCTTGGCCCTTTGGTTTTGACTTAGTCTTCAGTCTTGACCACTGGCTTCTCGTCTCTGGTTCACTTCAAACTGCTGCCCAAAGCCCAGCCTTGACACAATAGTGGGAAAATCCAAACCAAACTCTTTATCTCACTGTAGTCTGTTGAGACAGCATCTTAAAAAGCAGAGACATCACCTTGCCGATAAAGGTCCGCGTAGTCAAAGCTATGGTTTTTCCAGTAGCGATGTATGGAAGTGAGAGCTGGACCATAAAGAAGGCTGACCGCCAAAGAATTGATGCTTTTGAATTGTGGTGCTGGAGGAGACTCTTGAGAGTCCCCTGGACTGCAAGGAGATCAAACCTATCCATTCTGAAGGAAATCAACCCTGAGTGCTCATTGGAAGGACAGATCCTGAAGCTGAGGCTCCAATACTTTGGCCATCTCATGAGAAGAGAAGACTCCCTGGAAAAGACCCTGATGTTGGGAAAGTGTGAAGGCAAGAGGAGAAGGGGACGACAGAGGATGAGATGGTTGGACAGTGTCATCGAAGCTACCAACATGAATTTGACCCAACTCCGGGAGGCAGTGGAAGACAGGAGGGCCTGGCGTGCTCTGGTTCATGTTGTCACGAAGAGTCGGACACGACTTAACGACTAAACAACAACAAAGTCTGTTGAACTTCATCATAGGTTTTTCTACATTCCCTTCTTCATCTTCTCATGTTTTGCTTCTGACCTGATTGGCACTTCCTTATTGTTTTCCTTTTAACTGCAGCCAACACTACAAATACAAATGTAGATGGGACATCTAGTCACTGCATAATGACACATTGAAAACTCCCCTGATTGGTCACAAAAGAAGACACTGTCGCTGCTGTCTTGCAACATTCCAAAAGTAAGACCTACACTTAAAAAAAAAAAAGACAAGAAACAGTCCACATTCCTTTTTAACTATGAATCCTGTTGGGTTTTTTGTTGCATGAAAAACCATCAGTTCCTCACAGACGTTTATGGTTATGTCAGGATGAGGTGTGCATTTTTAAGATGATGAAACATCTAGTAGTACAACATACATTCCATCTCTACACGGCAGACAGGAGTATGATCAAACCCACACCTGGTTTCCCTAGTGATACCCAGGAGAGATGAGTTTCTAGTTTCAAAACCATGTGGGATGTGGGAGTGGTATGAAGAATATTTCTGCTCTTTGGCTTCCCTCTACACCATTCTCAACTTTCTGTCTGTGACAGCACAGATTGGTCAGACAAAGCTTTCCTTTCCTAAACAGTGAAGTTCCCTGAAGTAGGAATACCTGTTTATCTGACAAGGAATGGCTATGTGTCTTCTCCATACTTTCCCCCATTTTCTCTGACACCTGCACACATGTAAACTTATTTTTCTCTCTTTGATGCATTTTTTGCCCAGTCCGCAGTTTTTAGTTTTATACGAAGTCAGAAATTGTTGAGTTCCTCCTAACCTACAAACACAACTTTCTTGCATATGGCTCATTTGTTTTGGCTGCATAAAGATCTATGCATGCCTGGGAACTTTGGAAACAGAGGGAATAGTGCTGCTGCAGAATCTTTCAGTCCCTAAATCTAATTAAACCAAATTATATGACTAATAGTTTCAAGATTATGACTGGTGATAATCAAAATTACTCATCTTCATTATGTTTGTCCAGATTTACTCACATGGCTTGGGTACCTAGTTGTAGCTGACTCACCCACAGGAGGAAACTCACTATGCAAAATTACAAATACTATTCAAAATATTGCTTCTAAATAAGAAATCTTATTTAAAAGCAATAAGCCCCCTCTTAAACAAATATTGCAAACTAAAGTTGGAATAAATGTGACTGCACCTCCTGAAGTGAAATATGCTTTTAGTTGTTCTCTGAACGTCTCACTTAAAATGATACCATTAGGGAGCAGATGTTCATCTATCAGGAAATATTTGCCTCAAATACAGGCTTATAAAGGGGGGGAAAAACCAAGCATGGATACAAAGTATTAAAGGTATTAATGCCCCCTCCACCTGTTTTACAACCCTGTCACTGCCCCTCCTTCCAAATCTGTCAGCGCATTGCTGAATTTAGCCTGAACAATGACACACTTTCACTTTAAAACAATGTGCTGCTTCCTCCAAAACTGGCAGCTCCTGATGGATTTGGGGATGCCAGTGCAGACATTGCCCTTATCTGGTGTGAACACTCTTTGTATGATTTATACAATTGACTGGATTCAGATTTAGCTACAAGAAGAGCAAACACATGTGGTTAAATATGAATCTAGGAGAGTGTAGATTTAGCCACGTGTAGAGCAAACATGAGCTGGCTGGATAGCTCAGGTGTTTAGGCGTCTGGCTGCAGAGCCAGAGGCTGGGCGTTTGATTCTCCATTGTGTCTCCTGCAAGTAGAGCCAGCCTGTATGGCCTTGGGCATGTTGCAGAGTCCCAGGGCACCCCTGCTACCAGGAGAAGGCAACGGCAAACCACTTCTGGGTATTCTCTACATGGAAAATGGTTACCATAAGTCAATGAAGTTAGTTGTAACACAAATTCTATTGATTTCAATGGATCTACTCTAAGTAGGACTATTTAATATACATTCCACTCTTTCTGCAGAAAGCTTGGTTTCTTTTTTTCCTAATTTATGTACTATTATATTTATATGTCATCTGTGTGTGTGTGTGTGTGTGTGAGTGTGTATGCCTATATGGATATGTATGGGATATATAAGGCATATTCTGGAACCTTGAAAACACAGCAAACTGTTAGTTATTAATAGGATGAGGATTTCTTTGACATATTTTCTGCAACCTTTATTTCAAGTAAGTAAGTTTAAAGCATGTTTATGAGTAATCTGGTGAGAACCACACAGGTTTTTTTTGCCTGGAAAGTCATATTTTGACCTTTTAAAAGAGTTACATCTTATATCTGCTTAATTTTGTAATAAATTTTATATTTTGGTTATATTTTGGTTTTGGCAACCATCCTGACGATTTCAACAGGCCTAAAAAGTAGATGTTTGGTGAATGCAAAATTATGGTGTTTTATTCAAGAGTTCGAGGAGTGGATTTTAGTAGTGATGGTGATATTTTGTTATGCAAATTGTGTGAAATTAAGGTGTTGGCCCAAAAGCATTTTAATATTCAACAATATTGGGATACCATGAAACCAAGAGTTGTTTAGCAAGATTTACCTTCACTGAGAACAGGCAACGTCTCCTTTTGAGAAAGCTTCTTCTTCAGCTGTAGGTTCATCAAATACCCAATCAGAATTTTGTAAGGATCTCTGTACAATGATGGTTATTTCAAATATTCCCTTAAAGAAATTAGGTAATGGTAGCCTCAGATAGAAGGAAATCAACCCTGAGTGCTTACTGGAGGGACAGATCCTGACGCTGAGGCTCCAATACTTTGGCCATCTCATGAGAAGAGAAGACTCTCTGGAAAAGACCCTGATGTTGGGAAAGTGTGAAGGTAAGAGGAGAAGGGGATGACAGAGAACGAGACGGTTGGACAGTGTCATCGAAGCTACGAACATGAATTTGACCCAACTCCGGGAGACAGTGGAAGACAGGAGGGCCTGGCGTGCTCTGGTCCATGGGTTCACGAAGAGTCAGACATGACTTAACGACTAAACAACAACAACAACAAGCCTCAGATATTTCTTAGAGAAGTACACCGGTCACCAGATTCCAAATGAATCAACTCTAAAGAAAAATTATATCTCTGCCTACTATGAAGATGTGTTAGGAAAGAAGATTTGCTGTTGGAAACAACAAGATATGGGGTTCAATAGATGAAACAAATGATGTAAACAGAAGATAGCTACCTAATGTTATTATTGGCACTCTGAAATGTGACAAGCTTGGTGAAGTATTTCTTCTAACATGTGAAAGTCTACAAAAAGTAAACAATTCCACTATTGCAATGCTCTTCAATGATTCTATGAAACTACTCCAGTTAATGGTGTAAAAAGGGGAAACATCTTCCTCTTTGTAACAGATGCCACTCCATACATGACAAAGGCAGCCAAGAGACTTAAACTTCTTTATCCAAAAATGATCCAAATTCTTGAGATTTGAAGCAACTATCCTGATGTAGAGAATTTCAAATGGGAAAAAAATATTCATTAAAGGTCCACTTCAAGTACAAAAGTTCAAAGAAACTGCTCCTACTTTGGCTCTCCCTCCCCAACATTGGAGGGGGTTGACTGGATGCACATATGTATTATTCCACAAATTACAATTCCTTGCAGCAGATAGTTAAATAATTTGACTGTTGTGAATTTTCCTCCATCAAGATAATGTCAGGTTCCTTTTTCAAAATCTTGGTTGGAAATTTGGTACATATAAAATCTAACTTTAGTGGATTATCAAGAACAATCACCTGCCTTGAAACAGTCGGAATGGAACTTAGTGATACACTGAAAATTGTGAAACAAACTGAGGGTGATTTAAAGTGAGCAAAGGGGAAAGTGGCTGAAAAAAATAGTGATAAACTGCAAAGAGTGCTGCAATCTAATCTGGGTTAGTCAGCATTTTGCAAAATAAGTAACATTCTAAATGGACTCGAAGCAAAATTTGATGACTTTGAACCAGAACTTTCTCCATATAAATGGTCTTTTTTCAAATTTGTTCCTATACTCTCTTGTGATGTTGAACAGAGTTTCTCCAGATACAAGAATATACTGACAGACAACAGAAGGAGTTTTGACTTTAATAGCCTCAATATGCACACGGTAATCCAATGCAATTCTGCTGTTGACGAAAACTAATCCAGGTATGACCATTGGATTGTTCATTTGATTCCTTAAATACTACCAATACTAGTTGACTTGGAAATGTTACCTTTTTTGACTTGGGGGAATTCTAGAAACTATAATTCCAAAAAGGAGTATTTTAATGCTCTGCTATAATCTTTGCTGGAGTATTGGCTCTATTGTGTTTTTGGAAATTTCTAGTGATCCAGGATCTTGCATTATTTCTGAATTTTTATTCCTAAAGCATGGAAGGTTTCAGTGTTTTGAAAAATAGCAAGTTTAGCATTTTGCCAGTACGTACATTATTTTCAGGTCCTGTAGATCAGCCCACTAGGAATCTAGTATGTTGTGTGATTAGTGGATTAAAGCTCAGAGGGTGCATGAAATAGGCAGGATTGGCCCAAAATATTTTGCTATCTAAGGTGGCACAGCACAGGGTATGTCTGCTCTTTAGAGTCATGGCACATGTTTTCCAAGCTGTTCTAATACCCGAGACACTCAAAAACACACCTCACAATAATCTCTATACCCTTCCTTGCCAGTCAAATTATGACAACAATAAATTAATAACTAATGTGAGGATTTCTATAACCTAAAAGTTTCAGAAATATGCAACCATTTATGACCTTAAAATCATTTAAATACGACCAATTAAACCCAAAATACGACTACAAATTTTCTGAAATTAGCACCCAATTTTTAAAAATCTGTGCTCATACACACACATAAAAATTAAAAGGTGCATTCTTCACTTCAAAAGGCTTGGAAATAGCAAAAATAAATAAATAAATAAAATGGTGGGAGAGGCTAAAGGCAAGAGCAATCCCACCAGCTCAATGAAAGCAGAGTGTAGGTTAAGGCTGGGAAACCAAGGCAGGAAGGATGAAATGGAGCACCTTGAATACTGGACAACAGCACTTCACACTGCAACATTTAGTTGCAGGCACTGCTTGTTTCTATGATTGCAGAATTCACTGATGAAATCCTTCTCAGTTAGTCTTTGCCTATCAGACTTCTAGTTGAAAACATGGCTGACACATGCTTATTCCAAGAATTGCTTAACACAGATATGTCACAAATTCCTGAACCAAGGGAGTGCCTCCTCTCAAAGGAACTTGAAACTCTGACACTGCAATGTAGGAACAGAGTCTCAATCTAAACTACAAACTACAAAGACAATATATTTAAAAAGCAAGGGGGGAACCACACCCAGAGCCACCCCACTCTGGGTTCTGTTATTTCAAAATCAGAACCTACTGTGGCTAGAGATTTTTTTTTATTTTTTTCACATATAACAAAACTCACCAACATCAGAGGTAAGTGCACAATTTAAAAATAAAGCAGAACTGTTGGGGTTGAGACGCATAAGGCACTAAAAGTATTACTGGTAGAGCCTCAACATCTAAATATTTTCTTCTGCTGCATAGAGAACATAGGACTTTTAATTCCCCCAAATTCCAAATATCGCCCATGTCCCAGTGAAAGCTTTCTCTTTCAGTTTTGTACATAGTTAGGAACAAATGAGTTTCACCAGATCAAAGGCTTATGTGGTCCAGATGCCAGACAAGCTTGGTGTGTGGGCACCCACATCATCCCATGGCCATCACTGGCTCTATGCCCCTCCCCCGTGCAAGCTGCCATGATGCTAATGGAAGTCCTGATGCATATCAGTGGCATGGGATGCTTTAGCCCCCTCCTCCCTCAGAGTAAAATTACTCTGAAGCAAGGTATGCATGCATGTGGGTAGGCTGCAGCCAAGCTGGCCCTTGAGACCAAAAAGACCATGTACTTCTGCTTCACACGCTTGCTAACAGCAGATAGTTTTAGAGCCAATTCTGATCCCTAGGGGTTGCCAACTGGCTAAATCTTCAAGCCAACCACAGGAAAATGAATAGTGATAGAACCCTGTTTATCTATGACAACAGAGTCTGTCGGTGGGTCATTCTGAAGAAAGGAGAGGGCCAGGCCTTGGGACCAGTATCTCACAGTTGCTTCTCAAAATGGCCCCAGAAAATGTCATGGTAGGCATTTCAGGATACGTCGGAAGTCAGGATACATTGGAAGTCTCCTACACTGGACATATACCAAGAATATATACATCACTGCACAGAAGATTGGGTCATGAACTAGAGTGCTGACATGTGAGGAACCAGCAAGAGAATCAAACTGGGAAAAAACATGCAGCTGCCATGGAAGTTGACAGCCACCTACAGATCTCCCTTCTGCCTCCAAATTATCAAGCAGAATTGATCTTGTGTCCATCTGTCATTGCAATGTGTATTACCTTGCCCTTCCTCAAACTGTGACTGTTGTTGACAAGAAGCAAAAATATACTCTGCCAAAGAAGCAAGGGGGTAGTAAATACCACAGCTTGGGATTTGTTTTTACTACAACTCCCAGAAACCTCAGCCAGCATTGCCACTGCTATGCTGACTGATGGATTCTGGGAATCATAGTCCAGGAACTGCTTTCCAAACTCTGAAAAATAATCTGACTCAGCACAAGGATCTTACTGTGTTCAATGGGCAAACACACCTCCAATAATTTCCCCCCCCCCACAGGTTCCAGCTTTCACATTCATGCTTCTAGTCTTAAATTCCTAGTCTTACCTCCTTCTCACCTGCAGCATCAGAGTGAGAGATGACAAAGTCCAGAAAACATCTTGACTAACTTGTGGAATTAAGCATAGGTCTCCCAGATTTGAGAGGAAGGGACATAACTTAGTGGCAGCCAAAACACTTTGCATGCAGAAGGTCCCAGCTACAGTCTTGCATATCTTCAGGTAGCCTGTACTAGGCAAGATGAGCCAAGGGTCTCATTTGGGAAAAGCCAGTTTGCCATGCTCTTAAGATGTCCATCAAACGTTTCATATCCAATACACCCCTCATTTCCAACTTCTGACCCACCAAATGTTTTTGATTCCCTTTGGCCCCACGCTGCATGGGACACTCCACACTGGAGGGACAAACATCAACATCCCACAACACTCCTCAACTCTTACAAAACACCTTTCTCGGAGAAGGCAGGGAGAAGACAAAGCCTTTGGTGTAACCAGTTTCAGTCTTACTGCAAGCAGTTAAACGCCTTAAGCAATTAATAAAATAATAACAATATATATTTTAATTATACATTCACATCTCTGGGCTTCAACTAACAGATCTCTTCCACAAAGAAGGCACTATTGTCCCTTCTGGAGTTAGCCTTCTAAAGCAATTCCTTCCTTGCAATTTTGGGAGGGGGTCGTCATCCCCACTTTTATCTGCTACCAATCTGAGGTAGTCTCTCCCCCTCCCTTTTTTTTAATCAACAGCTCCTGCATCAGAGGCTTTCCAAGAAAGGCCCCACCCGAATCTCTGCCTTCATCTCCCATCTTCCAAGCAGGGTTCCCAAATTAACTCTGCCCCCAAAACAACACACCCTTCCTTCATCTAGCCAACGCCCACAAAAGGTTGCTTATCTTCCCATCTCCCTGAATTAAGGATATTCCTTAAAATGTCCCTCCACAGTTCAACGCACCACCTGGGCACAGAATATGGGCCTGTGATATTCGCGATTTCTCTCTTTGGAGGGGGTCTCGATCCCACTCACCCCCTCCTCTCTTATTCCAGTTTTGAGTAAATCCCCGAGGCCTTGACGTTGCCGCTCAAGAGCACAAAAAGCACCGGGGATCCAAAACGGATCTGAGTGGATCGCGCGTTGTGGGAAGCCTTTTCCCTCTCCCCTTTGCCATGCCTCCTCTGGAGGCAGCTCGCCTGCGGGATACTTCTCCCTGTCCACTCTTGCTCGCTAGGAGGGCGAAGAGGGCCCGCCGCCTGCGGACAGGAACTTTGGAAGACTGGGAAACAACTTTTCCTACCATTACTTTAACACTCGTTTCCCCAACTCCCTTCCGTCCCGGGAAATACTCTCGAGTCGGATTTACGTTTGCGCGCTCTCCCCTCAACCTACCTTTCCTTTTCTCCCAACTCCCCCCCCCCCCAACCCCACATATTTCGGCGGGCGCAAATCACACTCACCGCACCTGGACCGCCGGATACGCGGGAAAGGAAAAGCGAAAGGGGCCCGAGCGATGGCCGCCCACTGGCCTCTGCTGCGCCGCAAGAGGGAAAGTTCTCGGCTTCTTCTCCTTTTACTTCAAACCCCGCTTCTCCATCTTTTGAAGCCTCGCCCCCGAGATCGGGAGCACCGCACGTTTGCCTTGAACCTGCCCTTTTCCCCCATGGGGCCGGGGGAGTGTCCCAGCGCCCTCTGCGGAAGCCGCGAAGAGCCTGGATCCCGTCGCCTGGGCTGAGGAGGAGCTTGTCGATCCGTTGAAGAAATCGGAGCCGATACATTTCAGTGCCGAGTGAACTCTCCGAAGGCAACGGGGCGTGAGGCTTTATTAGGCCGCTGAGAAATCGCGAACATAAGCTAGCTTTCGACCCTGCAGGGTCAGGGTGTTCTTGTTGTTAAAAAAAGTACTGTCCACAGCTCTGTGGTGCCCAGCTCGATGAAGACCCGTGCCGCGACAAAAGTTAGCTTATGTCTGGGATCTTTTAGTGGGCTAAGAAAGCCATCCTTGCCTTCATATTGTTTACAAAGACCACAAGACTTTTTCTGTCATAAATGTGCATACTTATAAAAGCAGAAACACCACAGCAAAAAAAAAAAGCACCCCTTTTTTAAAGATGATGCATATTCATGATAGCAGGGGCGGTATCTGCCCTCAGGCTGTGCAATCTCTGCAGCTGTTTATAGACAATAATTTTAAAAAACATCTCTCCACTTAATGAGAGCACACTTGTGGTTTTTCAAAAGCTTTAATCAATTAATCATATGGATTGATCAAACAATACATTCCCAAATAAATGGCAATGTTCTTGTATAAGTTGTTAGAAGGCCTTTCCTAAAATTGCAAACACCCTGAATTTGTAGTGTCATATGTGCTTTTCTGTCTCATGTGAAGTGAGAGGAGCTTACAAAGATCCCCATGAAATCATGAAGTAAATGGAAGTATTAAAAGGGCCGAAGCAACTTCCATACACACACAAATGGCCCATTAAATATGTGTGGTGAAAAGAGTGGATTTTTGCATACCAGCTTTAAAGAAAAAGAAGACACGGGTGGAAGAAGAAACTCAAGAACTGACCATGATAAACAGATCTGAGGTCCAATGCCCATCATAAGTAAATTCATACCAGGATCCATAAGTAAGGTAGCACAAGCTCAGAGTGTTGTTTTCAATGAACAAATTGAGATGGTGTAGCATCTGATAAACTCTAGCAACATGTGTGAACCAATATCACTCTGATATTGTTATTTAAACTACAGAAACCAAACTTGGAATTTAAAAAAAAATGCAGAAAAATATCAGCCATACAGTTGTATACAAGTGTAGTTTTGTCTTCACGTTAAAGCATATCTAAATTGCTACAGTACAAGAAAGATACTCTTACAAAACGATGATAGAAGGAAATTAAAAAGAAGCTATCCTAAAAAGTTTGTTTATTATTATTATTATTGCACTGTCTTGGACACCCTGAGAGCAGTTTCAATTTCTTCAAACACTGGCACAGGTCCTTCATAGTTGTTTGTTTCTATAGAATCTAACTTCTTCTGATAATCTGCTGGCAAACCATTCTGTTTTGCACCCATACAGATGACCTACAAAAAAAAAAAGAGTATGGATGTAAATGCCGACATTAGAGCCCCGTGACTTATAGGTGTAATTGAGAAAGAGTTTAAGCTAAAACATTAGCAGAAGACAGAAAAACAACAGAGTTTCTCTCATACTACATCACTGGAAAATAACAGTGTGAATTAATTCAATGGAGAACACAATTTAAGAGAACCAGTGTGATGTCATAGTTAGAGAGTGCTGGACAAGAATGCTAGCACCCTGACTTCAAATTCCCACTTGGTCATGAAGTTTACTGGGTGATCTTGGGCCAATCATAATCTATCAGCCTGATTGACTTCACAGGGTTGTTGCGAGTACGGAGTGGGAAAGAGAAGAGTCATATTTGTCATTTGCTGCTCACTGGGGGAACAAGATGGCATAGAAATGGAATGAATGAATGAATAAACGAACGAATGAGTAAATAAATAAATGTCTCTGTGTTGCAAGTTATATGATATCCCATTCTTACATACATGCCACCACCTGCCACGGCATGCTCATCAAGAGATGAGTATATCATATAAAAACTAGCATTTAGGCATCATTGATGGCTTCTCACCATAGTCATATGAGTGAACTAACAAGAAAAAGTTAGGGTGTGGTAAGCTCTTCAACCCCTTCACGGATTGCTGCCTTGTCGTGGCAAAGAGGCTTGAGTAATTCAGAGAAGCTATGGGATTTGCTGTGCAGGGACACCCAAGATGGACAGGTCGTAGTGGAGAGTTCTGACTAAACGCGATCCACCTGGAGCAGGAACTGGCAAGCCACTCCAGTATCTTTGCCAAGAAAACTCCACGGACAGAAACAAAAGGCTAAAAGATATGATGCTGGAAGATGAGCCCCTCAGGTCAGAAGGCGTCCAACATGCTACTGAGGAAGAGTGGAGGACAAGTACAAGTAGCTCCAAAGCTAATGAAGTGGTTGGGCCAAAGCCGAAAGGACGCTCAGCTGCGGACGTGCCTGGAAGTGAAAGGAAAGTCCGATGCTGCAAAGAAAAATACTGCATAGGAACCTGGAATGTAAGATCTATGAACCTTGGTAAGCTGGATGTGGTCAAACAGGAGATGGCAAGAATAAACATTGACATCCTGGGCGTCAGTGAACTAAAATGGACGGGAATCGGCGAATTCAATTCAGACGATTACCATATCTACTATTGTGGGCAAGAATCCAATAGAAGAAATGGAGTAGCCCTCATAGTCAACAAAAGAGTGGGAAAAGCTGTACTGGAATACAATCTCAAAAATGATAGAATGATTTCAATACGAATCCAAGGCAGACCTTTCAACATCACAGTAATTCAAGTTTATGCACCAACCACCAATGCTGAAGAGGCTGAAATTGACCAATTCTATGAAGACTTACAACACCTTCTAGAACTGACACCAAAGAAAGATGTTCTTCTCATTATAGGGGACTGGAATGCTAAAGTAGGGAGTCAAGAGATAAAAGGAACAACAGGTAAGTTTGGCAGTGCCAAAAAATGCTCCAACTACCGTACAATTGCACTCATTTCACACGCTAGCAAGGTTATGCTCAAAATCCTACAAGGTAGGCTTCAGCAGTATGTGCACCGAGAACTCCCAGAAGTACAAGCTGGATTTCGAAGGGGCAGAGGAACTAGAGACCAAATTGCTAACATGCGCTGGATTATGGAGAAAGCCAGAGAGTTCCAGAAAATCATCTACTTCTGCTTCATTGACTACGCAAAAGCCTTTGACTGTGTGGACCACAGCAAACTATGGCAAGTTCTTAAAGAAATGGGAGTGCCTGACCACCTTATCTATCTCCTCAGAAATCTATACGTGGGACAGGAAGCAACAGTTAGAAATGGATATGGAACAACTGATTGGTTCAAAATTGGGAAAGGAGTACGACAAGTCTGTATATTGTCTCCCTGCTTATTTAATTTATCCAAGGCCAAACTTATATACATCATGCGAAAGGCTGGACTGGAGGAATCCCAAGTCGGAATTAAGATTGCCAGAAGAAATATCAACAACCCCAGATATGCAGATGATACCACTCTGATGGCAGAAAGTGAGGAGGAATGAAAGAACCTCTTAATGAGGGTGAAAGAGGAGAGCGCCAAAAATGGTCTGAAGCTCAACATCAAAAAAACTAAGATCATGGCCACTGGTCCCATCACCTCCTGGCAAATAGAAGGGGAAGATATGGAGGCAGTGACAGATTTTTCTTTCTTGGGCTCCATGATCACTGCAGATGGTGAGAGCAGCCACAAAATTAAAAGACGCCTGCTTCTTGGGAAGAAAGCGATGACAAACCTAGACAGCATCTTAAAAAGCAGAGACATCACCTTGCCGACAAAGATCCGCATAGTCAAAGCTATGGTTTTTCCAGTAGCGATGTATGGAAGTGAGAGCTGGACCATAAAGAAGGCTGACCGCCGAAGAATTGATGCTTTTGAATTGTGGTGCTGGAGGAGACTCTTGAGAGTCCCCTGGACTGCAAGGAGATCAAACCTATCCATTTTGAAGGAAATCAACCCTGAGTGCTCACTGGAAGGACAGATCCTGAAGCTGAGGCTCCAATACTTTGGCCATCTCATGAGCAGAGAAGACTCCCTGGAAAAGACCCTGATGTTGGGAAAGTGTGAAAGCAAGAGGAGAAGGGGACGACAGAGGACGAGATGGTTGGACAGGGTCATCGAAGTGACCAACATGAATTTGACCCAACTCCGGGAGGCAGTGGAAGACAGGAGGGCCTGGCGTGCTCTGGTCCATGGGGTCACGAAGAGTCGGACATGACTGAAAGACTAAACAACAACAAGCTTTTCAAAGCTGCTTTTGCCTTCCTTTAAGAAAACAAAAGTGTGCTGCTTATATACTGCCCCATAGCACTTAAAGCACTTTCTCTGGGTGGTTTACAATTCTAATTATGCAGGGTACACATTGCTGCCATGCCCGCCCCAGCAAGCTGGGTACTCAATTTACCAACCTTGGAAGGCTGCAAGGCTAAGTGAACCTTGAGCAAGCTAGCTGGGATTGAACTGAGGTCATGAGCAGAGTTTTGGCTGTAGCACAGCAGTTAAACCACTGCACCATGAGGCTCTTTAAAAAAACAACTCAATTCTGTCTTGCATCACATCCTAGACCTTTCCTGAAAGTCCCTCAACTGAGCCTTGATGAGCTCTGGGAGGGAAGAAGGGGCAGGAAATCTCTGTTGTATTTGGGATTATTAATATAATTTTGAATAAAAACTTCTTCAAAATTTGATATATCGTATCAAAACTGCAAGTAATCCCCAGCGTGGTATAGTGGATAGAGTGATAGACTAGGCCTGAGCCAGCCTCGGTTCAAATCTCCACTCAGCCATGGAAGTTCACTGGGGATGTGGAACTGATAAAACCCACTCCTTAAATATCCCACTCACTTGGCTTGACAGCATAAAACACAACAATCAGAACTATAAGATGCAGTTCCAAGAACTGCAAGCTTTGGAAATCAAGCATGGCAGTAGAATTCTGGTCCCTAGGTTAGATAACAGCATGATTTATCATCATCATCTTAGAAATGCAGAGCTGGAAGGTACCCTACGGATCATCAAGTCCAGCCCGTCAAGGAAGCACAATGGGGAATCAAACTCCCAACCTAAAGCACTGAGCTATCTTGATTTACTAAAACTTAGCAACACCAGAAGTTACTAGTGCAATGCAAAAGTGACCAGCCTCTATTCTATACTATACCTTACAAGTGGTGGAGGTACAGACAGACTGAATGCCATTATTTTTATAGGGATAACCACATCTCATGATACAAGTGCAAAAAAGATAATATGCCTGTGAAGCACAACTGAAGAAAAGCACTCAAAACATAATCGTACCTCATACCTACTTTTCAGGATATTGGAATAATTTCTGTTCCCTTAACTTTTCAGATATGAAGAATTTAAATCAAAGAACCAGGAAATATAACAGGTTTTATTCAGATAACAGTCTTGGTGTGACATGCAAATTACTACTGTATTACAGACTACATGCACAATTAGGTATCTGCAAATTCATTACAGACAAGTTGCAACTTTATCAAAGTTTGGAACATTTACAGATCCTGCTGGTTATACAGGTTCAGCTTGTTCTATGTTTCCAATATACATATACAATGTGTTAATAGTGTGCTTGAAGCACTATGGGCCGGTATATAAGCAGCACGCTTTGCTTTTGCTTTAATATCACTGATGGATAGTCTCCAGATGTGCTGGGATCCTTTTTCCTCACCCCTACTTCCCTGCATATAACATCAGGAGATAAAAGAAAGGAAAAGAGAAAGTCCTTCATCTCAGTCTGGGCCTTTATCAAGACTGGAATCTGGGAAGATACACTATTTCATGCACTGACCATCATGATAGTTCCTGTTAGCAGGAAGGACCTACAGAAGCCCCAACCATTCTACACTCTTCCCCCATCCCTGCGGGCAAGAAAGCAAGCCCTCCATCAAACTGCCCATTACATTATCACCTAGGCCTAAAGGTTAGACAAAAAGAAGAATTTAGGACAGGTCCTGCATAGGGACTTTCAATGCTGAATCTGCTTTCCAGTCAATAGGGTTCATATACCTTTAATGGGAGCAGTATAGCACTAGGGGATGACAAGTTTATTCTGAAGTATACTGAAACAGGAAGTGCACGTCTTCAGAACAGCTGCTTCTTCTAACTTGAGACACTCTGGCTCTATCAAAGGGGAAGAGGCAACTGGCAGGCCACCAGCCTGGCATGTTGTAAGGTTCTTGTTTGACTCAGCAGGCCTGGCTTAAGCTCCTGATCTAAAACAGTGACAATGATCTGGCCACAACATCCGGTGACGCAACAACCCCCTCATTTAATCAGGCATGTATGCTCACACACACCCTACATTGAGGTAAAGGTGCCTTACTTTACGCCAACTGAATAACAGTATCATCAGTAACTGTCATGACAGGCTTTAAGAAGTTGTTCAAGTACATGCCCACCCTAGACTACCTTGCGTAAGCAGATATAACTTGTAGGAAACAGGGCATGGTAAGAATGTTTGTGTGGGATCACGTTGTGTGTGTGTGCATGCGTGCACACACATACTCATTTTCCTGTTGTTCTTTTCAATGAATTTATCCTGTAAACATAGCTATAACT
Organism: Intellagama lesueurii; assembly: GCA_037013535.1. Classification (NCBI taxonomy): domain Eukaryota; kingdom Metazoa; phylum Chordata; class Lepidosauria; order Squamata; family Agamidae; genus Intellagama; species Intellagama lesueurii. Next base: position 78,078,994 of record JBAJHW010000006.1, read on the forward strand.
TTATTAAACTCAGGGTACACAAATTCCACCTCCATGCCTGTTTTTGTACCCCAGGCCCCATCAGGTTCCCCAGACTTCTACAAAAAGTTTTTCTGCAGCAAAATGAGACAGACTGCTATCCCTGAAAGCCTCCGGGAGCCACAGTTATCTTATTAAATAGGTTTCAGGGCTCCCTTTCTGCATTTTTAGAGACAAGAAAATCCATTTTTTTATACTGGAAAAAGATGTCCAATGCAGGCATTGCAGCCTGAAACTCTGTAAGACTTAAGATTATGGTGGAGAGGCACACATAAGTCACATGACCAAAGCTACCCCATCCAGATCTGTAACCCAGATCTTCCCATGTTTGGCATGAAGGTCCGAAGAGGTGCCTGCAAGCACATTCCCCTGAACCTGTTTACAGTGTTCACATGATTAGGGGAGCTCTAGGGATGCCTGTCATGTGAATGAAGCATATTCAGGTGAACTCTGTTACAAGTAGCTTTTCAGATGTTGGTGCTCAAAGCATAAAGGTGTGAACGATTTTGTGGTGAGGAGGGAGAACTGGAAGCAGGACTTTCTTGCATCCCTCCATCTTTACACACTTAAAAGCCTGCTTTATTTCATGCTATAACATCTGGATAGGGTTGGATTACCCTCTTTTGGTTTTTCATCCCCCCCTCCCCCAATATTTTTGGTTTTCCGTGTCTGCCTTGGAAGATCTGAGACGGGGAAGAAAATTAGGCCCTGAACCTACCAAAACTGCCCACTTCCTCAGACCTTCAGGCATCTCTTCAGACCCTGTTGAAGTTTAAGAACTCAAGAGTCCTCCTCAGTTCATAACCGAAGCACACAGAAGCTGTACCTTTTTATACTGTGGAGAAGGAAACCCATAGACATAGTTATCCATTTGGTAACTTCGACACGTGAGTACTTTCCCTTCTTGAGTATGAGCACCGACTTCTATTGGTACATAAATGCCGGCTTCAACTCCCTCTTGACTGAAATAGAATGCAAAATACTTTTCAGATCAAGCAAATGTAATAATTTATTTCTTTCTTAAAAGGGCTATTTATTTAGGAAGACACTATGCAATATTAGACAATTACAAAAAATAAATAAAAAATAAATGGAAGATTCTCCTTTTCAGTAGTTGATGAAACTGAGAACACGGGCCACGTTTAATCTTGTGCAGCTACAGTTGTTTCTGGAAAGCAGCTTTCTGAGTGTCGGATTGCAAAATCTCCTACTAATATGAAAATAAGGGCACAAAACAGAGGCATAGTGTGATGTGACATTTTACAGAGCATTCCTAGAGAATTGCTCATTAGGACAGTGCCACATAATGGCCCTGCTAATTCCCTAACCTCTTGTATGAATGGCACTGTGATCAGAACCAAGTCTGTACAGCTAATGTGGGTCTAAAAGTACAGTGTATCTATATACACTGCACAATCTCAGGTAAAGAGAGAGGGAAAATCCACATAATGGATGTGATTAATATCCAGATATTTTTAGAAATAAATCACAAGACAGTGGGCATTACCAGCACCACCAAAAAGGAGGAACTGTCATCTCTGAAGACCTTTCACTTCCTTTCATGTTGTTTCTGGACCTGCCAAGCACAAGCCCTTGTTATCTACTGGTATACACCCAGTATGTCTTCAAGATCTGTAATGTGTGTATCCACGCTGTGCGATATTAGGACACACAGGAAGCATTAGGATCATGTCTACAACTTCAACACAGACTCATTTGCAAAACTATTTAGTTTTAATACTAAAGTATACTTAATACTAAGTATTATTTAATACTTAAGTATATTTCCAACTGCACAAATGCCCTGTCAGACCATCTATAGCAGGGTTTGGTGATCTCCAGAGGTCTGTGGGCTGCAGACGTCACACTGCTATGCCTTGGAGGGCCATGCCTGCTCCTATGCCCCGAAATCTTTCTTACAAAAAATGGGGTTTCTTTTACTGAAAAAAGTTTTTATGCCCCCCTAATATTTTTTAAAATATTTAAAAATTGTATGAGGTATGGCGGGACTCTACGGGGTGCTCAGGAGCTCCTCAAAACATGGCAGAATTGGCTTTAGGCCTCCTAGAAGGCAGGAAGGGCTCTTCTGAAGGATAACAATTATGCATATGTCCTACTGTTATATAATTTGTTGTCTGAGATTTTAGCTCCATTTGTTGCAGTCCTTCACCTGTCTCTTTCTCTCTCACACACACACATTAGTTCAACTAGATAGATATGTAAGCCTACACGTGAAGACATTAATAATATGTTATTTAATATAGGTTGTCTCCATCTGTGCTTTCTTCACACAGGTTCAATAAGGCCAGGTCCTGCATCAGCCAATGTGTTAAGAATATAGACTTTCAAAATTCACTCATACTGGCAATTCAGAATGCTTTCCCTTTTGTCACTCATCCAGCTTGTGTTGGTTTTCAGGTTAAATATCTACAAAATGTATATGTCCCAAAATATAGGAGGGCAAATCTTTACTCTTAATTTACTTTTGCATGTTTATCTTCAGGTCTCATAGATGGAAAATATAACGAGGTATTCCAACCTAATAGTTTATGACCTTGTCATTCAGGAGGAATTGAAACTTTAAGTCATGTTTTTCTCACCAGTAACCTGCATACACAATGAGCTTATTAACCTCTTGATCACTCTATACCTAGGAAGATCTCCAGAATATTATGTCTTTTTAATTTTGTCAGACTCAAAAGAGCCTAATGCAGGAACTGGAGCTAAATTTTCACTAAAAAGGCAGGAGCTAAAATTTTATCTAACTACATTTTTGACAAAAATCTAAGTCTGGAATTACAATTCTGATAATCTGGAGTTTTTACTGTGGGTTAGCTGCAAATTGGTGAGAGATCATTTGTAACACATGTCTAAGTTTTAATCCAGTGTGGGTGGATTGTACATCGCTGCTGTGGGCATATCAGGAGCTGTGCGTGATGTCACATGATAGGAATGTCATGTCTTGTTCCTGCCCCCTTGCCCCCTTTTTATGTTTTAAAAACAGTTTTCATGTGCATCTTTGGATGTACAATTACAGGTTTTTAAAAAAGGAATCACACATATGCATATGCAAACTGAGGTGTAAAGGAGAAAACAACCTGGAAAATACAATAGCAGTTGAAAGAGAACAAGGGGGCAGTGAACAGCAGAGGTGAGAAACGGGTGGGCAGAAGTGAATCCATAGCCTTGAAGCCTAACCTCTGTAGAGGCTCTGCTGGATGCCTCCTGAACAGCATGGGACTCATTCTGTTCTAGCTTAAGTAATTACCCTTATTAAGTGAAAAATAGGTCTGAAAACAGACATGAGCAAGGGGGTGGCGAACAAGGGAGGTGAGGAAGGGGTGGACAGACATCTGGTGGGAAAAAAGTCGCAGTCCTGTGCCACCTGAAACCTGCTGTGTACAGTACAGTATTTGTAAAATCTGGAGCACAAAATCTGGACTGGGTAACATTTTGAACCACAGTAGGCCCTGTAATACAAGGAGTCACTGCAGATTTGATCTGATTTTTCCCAACAGTGTAGTTCTGGCCTAAAATGCCTTTGGTTTTATAGTACTGAGATTTGTTTTATTTCTAACAATTTTATTGTCATATTTAATGTCTTGTGCTGTACTTGATTTGTACAAATTTTAATTGTGAGGTCTGCTGACTGGGTCAATTAACAGAAGATGGAAGTTGTGGAATTAATATAATCTCTGTTACATGCCTTTGCTAACATTGTCTGTTGTTTAATTTCTTCATAAGCACATATGTATAACTTGTCTATTCTGCCCCTCCCCCATTTTCCCAAGTACCATGTATCAGGTTTCTCAAATTGTACAATTTATATCCAGCTGCATACTGGTGAAATCCCTGCTCACCAGTTAGTGGCTGAAATCCCGTTGCACAGCTGTGTGTGTGCAATGGGAATGATGTCACCATCACCAGCAGATTAGGTAAAGGTAAAGGTTCCCCTTGACATTTAGTCCAGTCGTGTCTGACTCTAGGGGGCGGTGCTCATCCCCGTCTCCAAGCCGTAGAGCCAGCGTTTGTCCGTAGACAGTTTCCGTGGTCACGTGGCCAGCGCGACTAGACACGGAACGCCGTTACCTTCCCACCGAGGTGGTACCTATTTATCTACTCGCATTTACATGCTTTCGAACTGCTGGGTTGGCAGGAGCTGGGACAAGCGACAGGAGCTCACTCCGTCGCGTGGATTCGATCTTATGACTGCTGGTCTTCTGACCTTGCAGCACAGAGGTTTCTGCGGTTTAACCCACAGCGCCACCACGTCCCACCAACAGCAGATTAGTGGTGATTAAAGACTTTCTTTGGCAATTTTTGGGTGCAGACATATTATATATGAGTCATATGCACCCCAAAATTGCCACAAGAAGCCTTTAATCAGCAGGAACGTACCACTGCTGATGACATCATTCCTATTCTGCAAATGGAGTTGCACAACAGGAATTTGGCCACTACAGTATAAAATAACAGTTGGAGTGTTTGCATTTCCTGCTCCCTGATTCCCAGTAGGGACAATATTACTTATTATCTACAAGCAGTATTGGCACAAAAACACTGCCACTGGGCCAAAGAGGAACAGTAGGTTTAAACAGTCACAACACAAAGTTTCAATGTTGGAATCTTTACGACTGAAATGTTCCATTTAGCATGAGTTTGCATGGATAATAGCCAATTTCTTCAGAGACCTGGAACACAATATTCAAGTTACATGTTTGAAAAGGCATTCCCTTTGTCCTTTCTGATTCCTAAGTGAGAACTACAGATTACTCACCCATCCAGAGAACACAGATCAGTAGTGTTCATTTTCCATACCACCCCCCACACTTCATCACCAGGGGCTTGAACAATTGTAGCTGTACTTCCATGCCATGTTGAACTTGGTTTGCCTTGGTAAGAGCCAAAAGCGAGTTTATAATCCTGTGAATTAAAACAGGAGGAAAGTGAATCTTCATTTACATGTTTCTAGCTTTAACATCATACAATTAACTGAAACAATTATTATTTTTCAAAAAAGCAGCAAAATAGGAAAAACAGAAAGTACTTCTTTAATTGTGCACCTAATTTAAACCCTCATTTAGAAAATGACTTCAAAAAGAAATACAGTAATGAGTTAAGCCAATCTTGATTTAGTTCAGATAAACTTCAGTTGAGATGAACCTTGCATCAAGGTCAGAAAACCCATCTCCAAGAAGACTTGGCTTTCAGATACAAAATATTACCTTGCTGATTACTTTCACTGTTAAAAATAACTCAGGGAAGGAAACTCAACGGAAGCAAAAAAGTGACTATGCAACATATCTTCCAAGTACAGTTGTTGCATCTGAAGTAGGTAACAAGTTTCTTTCACACCTTTTATTTTAAAGAATCAAGTGTGGTACTAACCAGAACGTGTGCCAGAGTGAGAAACACAACAGATGGGTTCCTTAGCATTATTCTCTCCCTCAACAAGTTACTTCCATATGCAAAATACAGGAAACTATCATTTTGACCATTTTCGACATCCAAATTTCCATCTAGTCTGGTATGAGTACAGCTCTGTATAGTTTCCATTTATTCGGAAGGAGTCCTGTTCAAAGAAAAGAACCATGAAATATTTGTTCACCAGAAAGGGATCTACAGAGATATCCTACCAAACCAGGACAGCTGATAGTCAGTGGAGTTGACACTGGGCCATCTGAATCCATGCTGAATTCAAACCTTTCCCAGCCTCGAGATATTACGAATGGCTTACTACTGCCCTCACACTTGCCTAATGTTGTACTGGCACAGTGGCTGTGTCCCTGGAAAAGATTGGATCTGCCATAACTTTACTCCTCCATCACTCCACCTCTTCTCTGCTCCTTTTTTGGGGTGGCTCTTCTGGGAGATCTCTCTAATAGCTGATGTCTCATATAATCCTGGAGAAAAACATTTCTGCTGGCATTGAAGGAGTTCTGTTCCACTTCTACCTGGACTGACAACAGTGCAATTTAGATTGCATTGTTACTTAGAGATATACTCATTTGGCTTAACTTTCTGTTGGCATAGTAACTGTGGCTATAATATACTGGAGGAATTTTGGATTTGGCATAACTCAGCTCTTCTCTTGCTCCACTCATTTTCTGGCTCCTCTACCAGATTTTAATCAGCAGAGCAGTTCTGCCTGCAAACTCCTCTGCTGACAGATCTCTGAGATCAGCTAGCAAAAGGACTGTGTCTCCCTTTATAAGCCTGCTCTGGTGTTAAGATCATCAGTAGAGGCTTTTCTCTTGATCCCACCACCTTTATAGATGCATTCAGTGGGGACCTGGGACAGAGCCTTCCCTGTCACTACTCCCAGATTCTGGGATTTCCTCCACAGGTCAGGCTTTTCCCACCTTTGCTGTCCTTCTGCAAACAGGCAAAGATCTTTCTCTTCCGGCAGGCTTTCCCTTAGTGACTGAATGTCTGCGATGGATTTCTAAATGGATTGTTGTGTCTTGTTGCTTTTAAATGCATTTCTGGTGTTGATTTTGTTTACCATTTTTAATATAATATTTGTTTAATTCTTTTTATATATTTTTATACTTGCTGTTTTTAGCTTTTAAATATTGTCTTTTTAACCATGCAAGCCACCCCGGGTCCTTTTTTAAGGAGAAAGGTGAGGCAAAAATCTTTTAAACAAACAAACATTCTCTGGCAAAAGACGTTTCTGCCAATTCTTCAACTCCTGTTGTACTGCAATTCCTAATTCAAAGATGAGTTCGATGTACAGAATCTGGATTAGGCAGAAATCCCTTGATGCCAGCACAAATCCTCCTATGCCTGCTGACCTCCAGATGAGCTGGCAAAGGGATCTAAACTGCCCTGCTGGCTAAGATCTGCCAGCAGAGGAGCCAAAAGAGGAGCGGAGAAAGGGAAGAGTGAGAGAGGAGGCAAGCTGTGCCAGATCCAAACCTCCTCCAGGGCTACAACCATTATGCCTGCACAAAGGTCAGCCGTGAGGGCAATCCTCAGTAATTTCCCAACATCCCCTGGCTTGGAGGAGTTTGGATTCATCACAGTTCCAGCTGGCTAGCTTTTTTTGGCGGGTTAGGATTGAACTCTCACAATACCGCAAAACTAACTGAAAAATGCAACACTAACTTGGGGAGTTTGAAAAGACAAAAGCCTTTTTGCCTGCAGCAATTTCCTTATACCAGAAATACCCTTGGGGAAGCAGAACCCACTTCTGCTGGCTGACCTCAGAGGTCTACCAGTCAAGGCGTTTGCCAACAGAACTCCTGTGCTGGCTAAGACTGTGGGCAGAAAAACCAATAAAGGGGTGAAGAAAGGGAGGAGCGGAGTTTTGCCAGATCCAAACCTCGTGCAGCTGAGGGATGCAGCCAGTATGTCAGCTGAGAATTAGTTGAGGGTAATCCTAAATAGTCCTAAGTGATTTTCAGATACCCCAGAAATGCTTCATCTCTCTCTTGATGACTGAATTCTTACTCATCATGGGTAGTTAGATAGGATGGTGCTCTAAGGATGCTTGAAGATGGTGCTGAATGAGAATATGTCTGTGTTCTCGGGGTATGTGTGTTAGTGCTCAGATTTTCTTTTAATTAGGTTACCTGACTATCATTTTACTGGACTTTTCTTATTGAGTTCTGCAAGCAGAGGTTTTAGACTTGGCCCTCTTTTGACGGTATATCTGCTACTGTTGCCAATGCTACATTTCTTATATTTGTTGCACCTCCGTCTCAAGGCCTTGTTACGCTTTATCTCTTTCTGACTTGGTGTGGAGGCTGGCAGATATCTCTGACAATTTATAAACAAGCCAATGGAGCTGATGCAAGCAAGTAGTCTCTTGCCATTTACTTTATCTATTATTGGACTATTAGGATGTGGTGAAGTCTCTTGAAACATTTGTGTTACCTGATCCTTTCTGGTGTTTAGCATTTGGCATTGGGCACCTGTAATATTATCTGGTCAGCTGGAGTTTGATTTTGATTGTTTGAAATGTTGAGCTTAGCTATCCTCTCGTTGAGAGCTTTGTTTCACTGCTCAGAGTATTTGCAACTCTGGGACAATGCCCAATAACACCTTAAGAAGATTAAACAGACACGTCATTTCTAGAAATCATCAATCAGCTATTATTGCAAAGGAATATGATAGTGCTCTTAGTAAAAGTAGAGTGGACCTCATATTCTTAGTATACTTTTTGCCAGGGTAGATTTGATTTAAATCAAATAGATTTAAATCACAATTTAAAACATGATTTAAATCACTAGTCAGTAAGCATTTTATTTTAAACACTGATCTACATTTTTAAAAATTGGATTTAAATTAAAAAATCAGATTTTTAAAATTTAACTTGGATTAAAAAAAAATAAAATGCTTATTGACTAGTGATTTAAATCGATTTGATTTAAATCAAATCTATCCTGTTTTTTGCAGCTACTTAAACAGACCTACAAAGCTGGGAGTCTGCCACATTAAGCCCAAATGAGCCCTACGCAATACGCTGTTCCCGAACCGAGTATTCTGCTCTAAGACAAGGTATGCACCAATCAATGGAAACGCCAGCAAGAATGTAAGAGGAGTCCTGCTGCATCTGACTAATTTGCAGGAAGGATATGTGGCATAAAATCATGTCATGCCGTTTCACTAGTCAGTCAGCAGGTACCCTAGAAACTGTATACTATTTTCTCTACTTCTTACGAAATGTACAGGCCTTGGCAAAAGAAACAGGAACAAACATTTTATCTAATACTGTACCTCAAAGAAACACCATCTCAGCCTTTACTTTCAAGAGGCATACAGGACAACTATTAAGGCCTATTTAGTCCATCATCCTGCCCCCCTCCCCGGTCCCCGCTGGCCAACCAGATGCCCATTGGATGCCCCCAAGCAGAACACAATGAGGGCAACACCTCTATTTCTGAGGATGGGATCCTGCCTTCGTGTAGATTTAACAAAAGGCACAGGAAATATGCATGCATCCTACTTCAGCTGCATCACATGCTCCTCTATTTTACACTTCTGGAACCTGCAAATTCCATTATATCACTGCTTCCTTTGACACACACTGCATGTATACAATTTAACCGTCTGGGATTGTATTACAAGGGCACCCGCTACGTTTACTCCACTCCTCCACCCCAATTTCCAGATGTCCTTTACTCTTAGGACTACCTAGGTTTTAGGACTTCCTAGGTTCTACTACCCAGAGTCTCCCTGCCTACAACCATTTTATTCTCTCCAAGCAAGGAGCTACCCCGTACCAGGGAAAACACGATCCTTCCTTCCATTCCTCCATGCAAACCTGGATCGACCACTTCTGCAATGCCCTCCTACCTCCCCTCTCCCCGTTCCCGGACCTGTCCGTCCTTCCTGCCTTCCTTCTGTCTCTCTTGCTTCCCGCGACGTGCCGCCGCGGCCAGACCTCGCCTGCCAGCGACTCAGCAGCAGCGGGGAACCGGCAGTGTTCGCGACGATGCCGTCCATTGGCCGGCCGCTCCGGAGCTGCCGCCGCCGCCGCCTCTTCTGATTGGCTGAGAGAGCCCGCGTGACGTTCCTATTTTCCCCTTTGGTGCCGATGAAGCGTAAAGCGGAGGCTGTGGCGGTTCGGTTGCTGGCGGGCATTTTGGGCTTCCCTCCCTGGTGCTCGGTTGGCTCTTCGGGCGTTGGGCTGCGCACCGCGCCTTGCCAGATGTGGTGTATAAAACCATATTTCAGTAGTTCACAGTGCAACATCATTTCCACCGCGTGGTGGTTATTCAAATAACTCGTCTGTCAAGCAGGCAACGTGGGTCGATGTGATTTTTCTCATCACTGCCTCAGGATTATTTCCCTGTTATGGCAAACGAGGTGATGCCGAAACAATGGCTTTTCTAAGGGCCGTTAGACAGTAGTCGTCAATTGCCTCGCCTGAGAGTAAACCAAAAAGTTCCATTTGTTCGGTACATGTACTGTATGTCTCGCAATTCCCGCCTTTTCTGTGGTGAGCATCAGGCGGAATCTATGCTTGCCCGCTTCCGTCCTCACAACACTCTGTTTAAAGTGAGACAAGCTGAAACTGGCCCAAGTTTAGCCAGAGAGATTGAGAGGTTTGCAAGAGAAAGTGGCGAAGCAGAAAGGTTGAGAGATGAGCAAACGTTCTGCTTTCTGATCCCTCATCTGTTGCTCTTTTATGTCCTTGGTTTTGAAAGCCGATGTATGTGCCATCAAGTTATGATTTGGAGAATGAACCTGGTGTGGCTCCTTGAATGCCTGTACTGCACAATGGCAAAGGCGGGAGGGGGGGGGGATAAGGGATGCCTCTGTTACACCACTAGTAAAGGTAAATGTGGAGGGGCAGAGGACTAAACCAAGTGCCATGGACTAAAATGGGAGCAAAACTTTGGTCTGCAAGAAAATCTGGTTTTGCTAGAAGGCAAGAAGTTGTAGCTAGCTGAAGATTGAGATGCATAATAGAAGAGTTATGTTGACAAATTACATCGTTTTTAGGCCAGGGAACAATGGATCACCATAAGAAAGAGATACAAAGTACCTAGTTAGTTGCTTATTGAGTCTGAGATATTCCTCAGTACCCTGATAAGGCCTACAGTTACAAAAGCCTAAAACAATGGAAAACTGGCCACAAGTTTCTGCTCCAGTTTATAATTCACCAATCCCAAATCAAATTTCAAGTTGGTAATGCAATTATATTCTGAATATATATTAATGTCTTTTCTTTATCCCATTAAAAATGCCTTTTCATGCAAATGTGGCAAGGGGATCACAGGTTACTTGTCTATTATAAAAGGAGGTCGTGACTCAAAGAAGGTTGGGAAACACTGAGAAGGCTGATCTATAACAGTCTTCATTCTTGATCTTTAACACCACTCTCCAAATGTGTTGGGATTCCTTTTCATCACTCCACATTATCATAGGGATGATAGGCATTGTAGTCCTACTCATCTGCAAGATGCTAGGTTGTGTATGGCAGGTCTACAAGAATTCCATTGCTGACTCTTTAAAAAACCTAGATAAAATACCTTAATTGCTATTAGGTGCAGTACCTTTAGGGGGCAATGTACAACTGAACTGTAAAACCACAGTTTGTGGGGCTACAAGCTATCTTTGTAGTAAATTTCTTTTGGTCCCTGTAGCAATATCGTACATTCTAGGCACAATTCAAAGTGTTCGATCTTGCTTATAAAACCTTGAAGTTCCCCACTCTACCTCACCACCCCATTGTTATGCTTTGACAAAGAGGTTGCTTCTCCCATTGCTTAAAAGAGCTGCCTCTCTGACCACAACTTTTTTTTCTAAACTGACTTAGACAGAGTGGTGTCAACAGTTCAGTTTTATTTTTCCTAGGCTCCCATACAAGGATCCCTCTAAGGCAGTGGTCCCCAACCTTGGGCCTCCAGATGTTCTTGGACTTCAACTCCCAGAAATCCTGGCCAGCAGAGGTGGTGGTGAAGGCTTCTGGGAGTTGTAGTCCAAGAACACCTGGAGGCCCAAGGTTGGAGACCACTGCTCTAAGGCACATGGCTGCGCACACACGACTCCCCTCCCTTCCATGCAGCTTTCCTCCTCTCCTCTTTGGTCCCGGTCACGATGGAACCCTGCACACGCGGGGGTGGGTGGAGGTGGAGTTGTGCATGCATGCAGGTGAGAAGTCATGTGCATGTGGGGCTGAAAATTAGAGGGTACGTTGTTCCTATATCTAACATGAAAAAATTGTCATTATATGGTATATCCTTTGGCAATTATAGCTTTGAAAATGGCAGAACAAGGATATTATAGGAGTTTTAGTAAAATGAGGATAAATTTATTTAATACAGCAGGACCCCCATATCAACTGTGGATTGGTTCAAAGCCCCCCCCCCCCGATACTGAAAACTGTGGATAATAGTGGATGCTATGTATATATAGCATGGTAAAAGAAAGAAAAAAAGAAAACCAGACAAAATATTTTCACATGCATTACCAGAACTGGCCACTTGAGGGCGCCAGAGTCCCTGCTATGTATTCTTTACTAACAAGTATTCATAGTATAGTATCTGGCTCCCTCTGTTGGCCAGTTCTGGTAATACATGTGAAAATAGATTTTTCTGGATTTTTGCTTTTAGTATTTTTAATATTTTCAGACTGTAGATAAGTTATTCAGTGGATTCATGATCCCATGGATAAGGGGGTCCTACTGTACTAATGTTGAGAGGATCTGTGTTGCAATGGTTTTATTCTCTTTAAAGCAAAAAGCAAAGCAAAGTGTTCTGCATATATACTGCCCCATAATGCTTAAATCACTCTCTAGGCAGTTTACAATTTCATTATGCAGGCTACACATTGTCCACTCCCTCCTCCAAATGAGCCATGTGGGAAGCTGAGTCAACCCTGAGCTGGCTAACTGAGCCCAAGACTGAACTCAAGTCGTGAGCAGTCTTCATTGTAACCACTGTTCCACAAGTTTAGGCAAAACTTTTATCCCTTCAGCGTATGTACCATTTCTGCCTTAAGTTCTGCTTGTGGCCTACACATTCACTTAGATCAAGGTGGAGGTCTTCCCACATCACCTCCACAGGCCTTGAAGCTCTAAGTAAATGAAGTGCAAAGGCCCAATGAGGAACTCCTACTCTTATGCTGTCAAACGTTATGGTGAAAGCTCAAATGTCACAACCAAATCTAGAGACAACTTATTAATTGAATTATTATTTATTTAAAGTATGTGTATCCTACTTTTTAATCACAAAGTGGGCTTCTTAAAATTATTAAAATAATAAGCAGAAATTTAAATCAAACAAGAAAAATCACGGTTTGTCTGGAAGGAACTGTATCTGATTCCAAGGGGTAGAAGGTGCTTTAGAAGCCTCTGTGCTGGCAACTGGGTAAGAGAGGACTGGCCACCACTCAGAGCTGGCCGGCAGCAGTTCTCCAAAACTGTTTGTGCCCCTTTTCCCATCCCTTCAGGATGGTTCCTCCTGGGGGACTCTCATGACAACAAAGGGGGCATTGAGGGTTTACTACTGCTGGGAGTTGAATGGTAGCAGCTCTCCAAGTTGTGTCTGCTTCTTCACCCATCCAGCAGAAGATGGCTCCTTGGAAACCACTATGATGGCAGTTGGAGAAGGGAGAGGGAGAAACCACTGGTACTTAATAGGCATCCAGGTCAACTCCTTTTCCTAGAGAAATAGCTCTTTCTTTTAAACAACATTACATTCAAATACATCTTCTGTTCCTTTCAGGTTTTGCTCTGAGAAACTCCTCCCTCCCTCTCCTCCCCACTCAAATTTCCATAAAGAAAGTTTTGTCTCTTCTATTGTATTGAGTCTGATATAGGTATTCTGTCTATAACACAGACGTTAGTATTTTCCTCTTTCCTGAAAGCTATAATTTTATGAGGGAAGTGGAGATCTTGTAACAGATAAACACACACACACACACACACACACACACCACTACAAGAGAATATAGTAATATTTAGTCTCTTACTTGTTAATTTTGGCTACATAAAGAAATACAGTCAAGAATAACGTATCAAACCCTTCTACAGCATGCCAATTATTAAGGCTGCAGTCCTGTGATAATTACCAGGCAGTAATTCCTAGTGAACTCTAGGATTTACTTTTTGAGTAGGTGTTTATAAGGATTCCGCTCAAAAAATTGCAACTTTGAACAGCTAAACAGCATCATGGATACATTAAGATAAAGCATATCCTACAGCTAAATAGGTAAATCCTAAATAGGTAAATATTCCCCAAACAGTTCAGAAAAAAATAGAAAAATGCCATGTGGTCCTTTAAAAAAAATACAAATGCAAGAGCAGGTGATACCTGTATTAGACCACTAAAAATTTTGGACAAACAGCTTTTGATAGTAATCTATCTTCCTCAGGCTGTGTGCTAGATTTTGTAGATAGTTCAGAAACAATATATGTGAGAGTCCCAAAATTCATGACAGATGGATGTGCCAGATCTGTTTGCTAAGGTGAGTTTAAAAGCTAGCAGCAAACACTGGGCCCGAACAGTTCTCTCTGTAACCCAAGATGAACCTCAACTGTGCCAAGGTCTGTTATAACAAGAGGTTGGGGGACAGGTATTGATGATGTCCCTGTCAGCAACAGATAAAGAGCCCAGAAGCGGTAGGAGTTCAGAGGTAGAATTCACCTTTCAAGCGGACAGCCTTACACCAGGTACCATCAAAGGCTGAGTAGCATTACAACAAAAAGTGGGAGCAACTGATTCAGTCCCAGGTAACCTAATCATTCTGTTGTAATCCTCTGTGCTCTACTGATCAATGAACACATTAACAGGACAAGGAGTCATAGATGGCTGGAGATCAGTTATATAACCAGCCAAAGAGCAAGCAATGTTCAGTCATTCTTGGCAGTGCATTTCCAGCGCCATTACACATGCCCAGGTTCCTATTTTGTTTCTTTTCTCCTGATATCTTGGCACTTTTTACTAGCTGTCAATATCAATAGTTTCAGTTGATTTCCATGCGGTTTTTATATGCTCCCTTACAGTGCAACGCTATAAATACTTAATCAGCAGGGAGTTCATTTGAACTTGTTCCCAGGTAAATGGATATATGACTGCAGCTGCAGTGTCAGTGATACAGGTTGCAGGAGTGTTGCAGAACTAGCTTATGGCTTCATCTGAGGGGAGAGCCAGACATAGAACTGTAGCATTAGAAGGTGCCGTAAGGGCCCTCTAGTCAAACCTACTAGCAATGTGAATCCACAGCTAAAGCATCCGTGACTGATGGCTTTTCACTCTCTGTTTAAAGTCCTCTAGCAAAGGACACTCCACCACTTCTGAGGTTGTCTGTTCCAGTATCAAATAATTCTTAGTCAGGAAAATTTCACTATTGTTTAGTTAGAAAGATGTTTCTTTATTTTCTTTATTTATTTATTTAACTTATATGCCACCCACACTACCCAAAGGTCTCTGGGCGGCTTACAACAGTTAAAATACAATAGTTTTAATTCACTGGTTTGGGTCCTACCCTCTAGAACAGCAGAAAGCAAGCTTGTTCTGTTATCCAAAGAGCAACGTAGGTCCTCTGATAGCTGGAGAAGGTTGTCATATCACCTCTCGGTTGTTTCTTTTGCAGACTGAATACATCCAACTGTGCAGATTCAGTGAGCGAATTGCTCCATGTGTTCCACTGATTTGATGGTGTTACTTTAGTTGCTACTTACTATGCTAAGCAAAAGGATTTCAGTCATTGTGTGGTAGCCTCAGATTGAGGCCTCCTTTGCTTTTCAGCAGCTGGAGTGTCCACGGGGCATCTTGGACTTTATTGAAGGTTTTAGCAATTGCTCATTCTTCTGCATTGGCAGTAGTAACTCAGGGCCTGTTGAGACAGGGGGATCTGGAGCAGTCTGGTTTGCTCCTAAAGGTTCTTATCTTCAGCATAATCTATTTTATCTCTCACTTGAGCAATCTTTCCACTCATACTGGAGACATTTATTCTCCTGTGAAATGGGTCCACAAAGGTCTTTGTATTGCTGGTTGACTCATGAGCAAGGTTTACCCAGTTTATCCATGTGCAAAGGTACCTAGTTTAGTTGCTATTAATGAGGCAGCAGTAACAGCAGCTGAGGACAATGGTGGCATAAGGGGAAAACATTGGAGTGAAGGTTGGGGACACAGAAAGCAGGTAATTCCCCCTTTTTTCCATCTTTCTTCTCAGCCAGGATTTGCTGGAGCTGTAATGCCTTGTTGGGGCAGAGCCCATGGAGTCAATATAGCCACCTTCCCTGCATTTTTTCATGGCCATCATTCAGCAGGCTGCAGTGACTTTCCTCTTTTTTGTTGTTAAATAAAGTGACATATAGAAACTGTTGCAGAGTTTTTTATTTCTGGTAAAATTCTTTTTGCTATGCAGTAGAAGTACAGAGACTCACAGAGGAGAATAGCTACAATTTCCCCAGATAGCCCCCCATTCTCATTAACTGGCACTTACAGTCTCAGTAACTCATATTGAGACATTTGTAGGAGAAAGAATAAAAAACATTTCATTACTTACAGTAGTGAATAGAGCAACAGCAAACAAAACAATCTGATTCCAATAGACTAAAGAGAGGGGGGGAACATGCATTGAAGAAGCAGGGCTCTCTTTGAGTTCAGAGGCAGGAGCAAACAACTGGTTAGTGCGGGATAGATTGGCAGTCACCCCAGCCCAGAAAAGTTGCACATCTTTCCCGGTGCAACTGCTGAAACTATCTTCTGTAATATGCCTGGAGGCTATGAAGACCTGTGCACCCAAATGTGCACCTTTGCTACTGCCTTGCTGTCGTCAGGAGATGACTGTGCGTAAGGACTAAGGACACAGGACTTCCTCACTCTAGCTGAATTTTGGGACAAGGTGTTGTGTATTGGGCTATTTTTTGCATGATAAGGGAAGATGGATACTCAGATACCAAAACTGCAGAGCTTGAATCAAAACCGAGTAATAGCATATCCCCCCCCCCGACATTGAACCCTGCCCTGAGTGTTGACCCAAGGGTTATCTTATTTCTCTGTACTTATTACTGTCTGCCCTACCACCAGGTAGAGTCTCTTTCTCCTTCTTTTTCTCCTTCTTCTAATTTACAGAAAATTTCAGGGAGGCTAAAAATTAGTGCAGTCATTTTGCTTAACATCTTGATTTTCCCAGGATGGAATAATGGGCCAGATGGCAGTTCTGCTCTGTTGATGCTAATGAATACTTTAAAAATGCGTCTGCAGATATCCCTTTGAACGATGGGATTGGCTGCTCAAAATGATATGGAAGAGAAAAGGGAGCTACATCCATGAAGGAAGCCCTATTTTTCTGCAAGGTATCCAAAGTGGAAGGATGGTCTGTGGCCTGCTCATTTGTGGTCAGGGGCATTTCCAATGCTTAGGTACAGATTCGTTTGAGTACTGTACTTCAAGTTCCAGTCACAGACAAGCGTTTTACTGAAAGAAATGTAAAGGCTGGTAATGAGGCCATGTAACCACTAGGTGTCACTCATACTCCACAAAAACTTGGTGGCCTGAAAATTGACAAAATATGTAATAATAATAATAATAATAATAATAATAATAATAATAATAATAATAATAATAATAATAATAGAATTGCACAGCTGGAAGGTACCATATGAATCATCAAGTCCAGCCCCTGTCAAGGAGGTACAATGGGACTCAAACTACCACCACTGTAGGTTATAATGTTGCATCTGAAAAGAAGAATATGCTTTCTTCCTTTAATTTCCTGTGCTTTCATATGGCCTCAAACCACAGATATAAAAGTGGTTCAAGAACACTTTCCTGTTTTAAGAATGATTTTCTTCAGTTCTCTTCCTTTCCTTTCAACAGGATCTATCTCCCTTCTCCCAAAATTTTTGCTGGCATTAAAATGAAACCTAAGAAATGTAAAAGAATAGCCATTACTTGGTACAGCTGCACTGGATAGGGATGACATATTGAAATTGAACACCTCTGCAGAGCACTGGATTAGAGAACATATTACATTATAATCTACAGTGTAGGAGATCATGCTTAAAATCAAGGAAGCATGGTTTAGAGGGTTTTACCCCCCATAGTCTTAAAGGAATGTCATGCAGTCCAATCTTTTAAATGAAAAACAACATCATATACTTTAATAATACCCAAAAATCTTCTTAGGGTGGATTCAGATGACAGCTCCATCCTTTCAAGTTTTTCCATAAACAGGTAAAGCTTGTTTATCTGCCCTTTTAATCACTATCTCCTGCTTATCTTTTCCCTAGATTGCAAATAAAGTCCATAAGAAAAATTATTATTGGGCTTC
Source organism: Intellagama lesueurii (assembly GCA_037013535.1). NCBI lineage: Eukaryota > Metazoa > Chordata > Lepidosauria > Squamata > Agamidae > Intellagama > Intellagama lesueurii. The sequence goes on from JBAJHW010000006.1 coordinate 78,096,751, forward strand.
TGTAACTGCTTTCCTCTAGAGCTTCTGGTAGTTCCAGGGAACCATTACTTTATGTGATTATGTTTCACTTATGAAATTGGCTGACCAGGCAAGCCACAAAATCCGGGAGGCCTGACTTTCTGTAAACGTAAACCTTATATATTAACCCTAGGATATCCTTAGAAATTTGTAGCTCCACACAGTCAGTACTGCTTTGCAATCTGCACTTGGACTACAGTATTCACTTTCATCCTCATATGGGGAGGATGTGTGTGTGTATCTGCCGGCTTCTGTGATGTGACAATGTCATCCAGCACTTTCCAGTGGTGCTTTTCTCTCTCTTTTTAATTGAATGCAAGAGCATCAGCAGCAAGCAAGCTCATGATTGGTAGGTACTGGCAAGGTTACCAGAGAAACGACATGGATGGTGGCCACCACCACAAGTTTGGAATCTTTCTCTGTTGTTTATCTGTTTTTCTTGCAGCTTAACCTCAGGAATGCAACTATGCTCAGCCGGCATCAGCCCTGATATAGAATATGAGGACAAGAGGGCCTTCCAGTGAAGGTTTTAAAACTCCCCTGGTGGTTAATAAACAGTTGAATTGCCTTTAAATTCTTGCTCAGAGCTAATTAGGTATGTTAAAAATGTAAACACCAATGTGGTAAAGTGTATGATCAGAGCCACTTATTTCCCCTAAGCAAAATAAAATTAATCTGCTGACATGTATTTCTGTATGGAATCATAAAATCATAGAATAGTGAAGTTGGAAGGGGCCTATAAGGCCATCAGGTCCAATCCCCTGCTTGATGCAGGAATACAAATCAAAGGATACCTGCCAGGTGGTTGTCTAAGTTTCTCTTGAATGACCCCAGTGTTGGAGCACTCACCACCTCTCAAGGTAATTGGTTCCACTGTATAAGTGCTGGCCATAAAAAGTCATCAGCAGTGTCAATACGTACACAAGTAAGTTGGATGGCAATTTGCACTTTTGATGTATCATTATCATCATCTTGGAACCGCAGAGCTGGAAGGAACCCTATGAACCATCAAATCCAGCCCGTCAAGAAGGCACAGTGGGGAATCGAACTCCCAATCTCTGACTCTGCAGGCAGATGCCAAAACCACTGAGCTATCCAGCAGTTATTGAAGTGGGCAGTATGATACCGAAGATTTGTTTGCTGGCTGGGAAGAAGTAGTGAATGAGCTAACTGCAAAATGATGTACATGGGAATACTTCCCTTTCAAGAACACAGAAGAAAAATCAGAGCTGATAAGAGTTACTTTTTTGGACTGCACTTTCTGGAACTTTCTAGCCAGCACGGGGTTTGGAGAACTGTAGTCCCACAAGTAATGTTTCCAAGTTCCGGGGGAGCGGGGGAATGCTAACTTTGTGACAACAGGGAAATCCATGAAATACAGCATCTTTTTTCTTGTCAGCATTGATTCAATGAAGGACTCGTCAAGGTAGAGCGTTCGTTCCTCCCCTTTGTTCTGGTTGGTGTCATTTGTTGTTAATAAGCAGGGTTCTTACTAGGGTTCCTGCCCACACTCATTCCTAAAATCTTGCTTCTCATCTCTTTAAGAAAACAGAATCTTTTAAAGGAATGGATCAAAAATATTTCAAAATGCTTGAAGATGCACTTTAAAAATGATTCTCTGCTGGATGTTGTGTTCTGTTTTTTTGTGTATTTTTTTAAAAATGTAGAGTAATACAGTACAAGATTCTGATCTGAGCCCTTTTCTGTAAAGGTTCATTCCACTCCCCATCTCCTTTGGAAATCAGCTGCCTTTCACACCAAAATGTCTTTAGAAAGAGACAAGGATTTCCTTTAGAAACAGTCCTCTGTGATGGATTTTGGGTTTTTGTTTGTTTGTGGATTAGTGCTAACACCGGAAATTTCGAAACCAAGAAGCTTTTGCTGCCTGAACAAAAGTACAGTACCCCAGTACAAAGCTAAACAACCCACCACCACCACCTCTTAGAGGTTGCTTGTTAAAACCCAGACGGGCAGACTTTTTGTCAGTCTTTGATACTCCTGAGTAACATTTGTCCACAAGTCTTTGGAAATCCCCATAACATGTTTGGGAGCCATTTCCCCAAACAAGTTCCAAAAATTCACTTCCAAGTTTAAGCAGCAGCACAGAGAATCTGATGGGCAGCATGATCTGTAGCCCCAAAGACAGGAATTAAAACCCTTCATCCGGTATCATGTAGAATGTTATGTATTCTCAGTTCTGCTATATGGCATACAATTGTGGACTTTAACACAGGCAACTATCCAAATGTCGATTTATCACAGGATGTTAAGGAATCTTTGAATCAAGACACTGAAGAAGTACTAAGCAGTGTATGGGGGAAACCCACAAGAAGCCAAAAATACATACAGAGTAGAAAATGACAATGCTTTGGTCATGTAATGAGAACTAATATATCAGTGTAAAACAAATGACAAAGATGATGCAGGAAGGAGAAGAAAGTACGGCTGGATACATCTTGCAGACTCCAACACAATGTCACTTTTCAGAGTTTCTCCCTCCAAAATCAAAGTAGACATGCTGATGTCTGACCTCCCATAGAAGACAAAGCAGCAGACAAAATACAATGGGAAATAGAATGAGTCTGCTTTATTAGCCACAGAGTTTCTCCTGTGGCACAGGAGCTTTGAGCATACAGAGCTCCTTCCCTACAATGACTTCAGTCACTTTAGGGGGAAAGAGAAATCTATGCATGCAGAAGGATGGGTGTGTGAAGCTACCATTCCCATTAATGTGAATGGGGCAGCACTTATACAGTTGGTGCATCAGTCATAATGCCCAGGCTTAGAAGGCGAATCCAGTGGGTACAAGACAGTTTAAGAAGTCTGTTGATTACGGCTAAGGATGGATGGATCAATCTGCATCCAGTCCATGACAGTTTTGCATGTGTTTGTTTAATTGTCCCATTTTCTGCTATTTTTAAGTGCACACAAATGTGTGTTTAGCTCTACGCATTTCCCCCTGAAATACTCACTTTTGTACACATTTCTCAGAGAAAATGTATGTTGTACAAATTTGTTTTAGACCAGAATTGCACCGCAAAACACAGACAACTGTATCCTTACAGGAAAATAAACTGCTGGGTGTGGATTCTTGTTTTAAAGACAAAAAATATGTGTCTGGGAAAATGTTTCCTTGATCTGTGATATTTTAAGAACCTGGGTGACAAACATAACTAAGTTTCAAAGGGCCTTGAGAATCTTGGTATTGATTTCCCCTCAATGAAAAGGTGTTTTGGTTGGAATCTCACATTTCTTCTCTTTGTAATGCTTTAAAATAAGGAGACCAGTATAGTGTCTAAATGAATCAGATAGGAATCCAGATCAAAGATAATGCTGAAATTGCATACACATTGATTCTCTTTTTAAGCTTTTCCTGAGATATATAATGGTCAATTCAATTATGATTGACCCGGTGCTGCAAGTGAGAGAGATCTTTTTATGGTGTGTACTTGCTATTTTTATCGTGATGGTAAATGAACAATAAGATGCAGTCTGTCTAAAAGGATAGCGTTTTAACGAGGCTTGGAAAATTTCCTTTTTTGGATTACTGTTCTCTAAATCCCAGAAATAGAGATAAAGGGTCATAGGACAATCAATGACATCTCAGAACAATTGTCAGGAAAATATGGACTATTCTGCAATTTATGGAAATTCTGCTTTTGGACTGCAGACTGAAGAAGTAGATTGGAATCCATGAAACCAACACTAAAACAAATGCATTTGTCTTTAAGGTGTCACAACTCTTTTCTTTTTCATTGCTCCTATCCACACTAGTTTAAAACACAGAGGCCCACTGAGAGAAGAGCTGGTTCTCTAATGCATACTTTGCATGTTCTGCAGTTTCAAGGTCAGAACATGAAATCAGTGGGGTGGCCCCTTGTGATTTCAGAAGCTGCACAGTGCCTTCTAATTTACAGTGCAAAGGGAAGCACTGTGCCTGGAAACGCTCAGAGTTTTAGCTGCAAAACACTTCTCAGTTATGAATAGTGGAGCCTCACATGCTACTGGATCTATACTATGGACATGCTGTCACAAATCATGGCAGAATAAACAAGCCTTTTTACTTGACAGTTTCCTAAAGTTCCTTGGTTTCACCTTCTCTTTCTGGTTTAACTAAATGACTTAACTGGCTGCTCTTTGAGTTGACTAGTAACTGCCAGGGACCTTATCTTGCTTCCCAAATGTGTAGTTTTAGAAGAGGTAACCATGTTAGTGTGTGCCAACATATCAGACACAGACAAAAGGGGAAAAATAAGACAAAAGCGTTGTGGCACCTTAAGACTAACTGCTATATTTTAATATGAGCTTTCGTGGACAAGTCCACTTCCTCATCATCTGAGGACCATGACTTGATCACAAAAACTCACATTAAATATAGCAGTTAGTCTTCAAGGTGCCACAACATTTTTGTCGTGTTTTTTAATTTTTTCTTTTGTCTTTGATATTCTTAAATGTGATTCCTTGAAACCTCTTTCTAAAGTGGGAGTGGATGATCTTTATACCTCTCAATGCTTTGGGCTTCAAGTTCCAGAAGCTCCAGCCAGCAAACCAGTGTCAAGGGATGGTGAATTGCTGTTAATTAATAAGTGGGTGATACCTTTTTCTGAACTATTAAAAATTAAACAAGTTGCAAACTTTCAAGGAGAAAATTTCACTTCTTCAGGCTTAGCGCAACCTCTTCATGGACAGCACAGAAAAATTGTGCACAGGAGTCCAAAAATGGTAGATGTCTGTGAGAGTTGATGTCAGTCCTCTGAGGCTGGGGTCTCAAGCCTCTCTTCGGCAACCAAAAGGTTGCCAATTACTCTGTGAGAAATGTATGTGTGGGGCAATCACTAGCAGCACTTTGTTCCTACAGTTTTATACTACTGCATTTAAGGCCAGAATAAATGACCGATAGGATTTTGGCCATTGGGATGTAAGCTGCTCATGACTAAATATGGATAGTGGTGGTCACACACCTTTAAAAAAATTTTAAGGCCTTTTATTCCATACATTTTAAACATAGCTATAACTTACCAAACATCCAGATACATTTAATTCTATTAAGGGAGCATTTGGGCACAACCTCCTTCTGTCTTTGGTCTCCATACTTTCTGCCAGATATAATCACAATGCTGTGGATGTTTGTGCATCTGTAAACAGTTTTCTCTCTTCCTTTTCTGTATTTGCTGCCTTTCTACTGTTCTTTTCCTGAGGAGAAAAGCATTTGGGGAGAGATATTTTAGGAGGCAACCCATGCTTGCTGGAAGAGTCTGGCACTTAAAGCTTACATACTGCTTTTGCTGTTAAATGTAGGCTCCCTCTTTTGATATGATCTGCACAGATCTGAGTTTAAACATGGATATTTACAATAATATATATGTCTGTTCAAAAATACCTCCTATTGCTTTCAATGGGGCTTACCCCAAGGTAAGTAGGTGAAGAGTCACAGCCTTCCTTTGGTTCTCAATCTACCAGGTTTTTAATGTCTTTGACTGTCAGTGGATTTTAAACATAATAGTTTTTTTTTACGGCTGGCATTAAGTTAGCAGAGTTGGGAGCTTATGTGAGAAAGATTTATTAAGATGATTTTCTTCCTAAATATGGTATTCTGTGAACAAGAGGTCAAGTGTGCAGATATGATCACAAAAACCTGCAATGTGTACTGCAGAACAAGATGCAAAAAGAACCAATAAAAAGAGCAAATATAGAACACCAGACAATTTCTTCTTTCTCTCACGTGGCATTCCTCTGATTTGACCACTTCTTACTAGTGAAGGAGAAATGTGCACATTCAATAATAATAACAACCTTTGAACTACAGACTCGAAGGGACCCTGTGGGTCATCGAGTCCAGTCCCCCTCAAGGAGGCACAGTGGAGAATAGAACTCCCAATCTCCTAAGCCACTGAACTATCCAGCAGTTCATTTTCAGTTCATTTACAGAGTCTAGGCACAAAAACCCTGCAAGAAGGAATGGTGGGTGGGCGGGCATTGCACTGTTTACTTATTCCCTCAAATCATACTTCCACTTTACTCTGCCCCGGTGGAAACTCACCAACAATGCAGTGACACAGAATCAGGCCTCCAGACAATAGCAAAATGCAACCAACTCAAATGAACTCAGATCAGATGAAATCAAATCAGAAGCTAAGTTTAAAGGTTGCCTAATAAAATAATTAGAGAGCAGGGCATCATCAAGAACAAAGGCAGATGCTACCATTAGGCAGAATAATGTTCCTTCAGATGGCAGGGGCTGCTGTGAGCAGAAGGAATAAACACGAGTGTGCCACATGACCTGCTGTTCACCTCCTCAACCAACCTGCTGCGCTCAGGTGTAGTGAAAAATGCTGTCCCACAGACATTGGGGGAATCTGGCCATTGCTTCACCATGCTGTAGTCCATCGTGGGTTCTTTTCTAAACTTCTCTAAATGTCACACTGCATTCTTGCTTAGCTGGGATCTGAACAGACAAGTGTACGCCCACCTCCACATCAGAAATGAGTGGTGTAGCAGAGCCAGGGATCTTTTTTATCAGCAGGTCTATGAAGTTTTCTGTCAATCCCTTAGGCCTCCCTGTTTCCTCAGAGGTAAGTTGCAATCCTCACAAGTAGCTGGGAGATACATGACTTTTCCCAGAAACAGTGTATTGTTGAACATAAGATGCATTTAGGGGAAACAAGGTCTTTAATTTGTGAGATGCAAGCAGGCCTGTGATTTATTTATTTTTGTTTATTTATTTAAAATATTTTAACTTGCCTTTCTCCTTAAAACAGGGGTCAGGGAACTTTTTTACCTTTTACCCCCCCAAAAAATTTATATACGCCGACATTACCCCCTTGATTTGAAAGGAAGGAAATCATACATTATTTGAATTAAAAATATTATTGAATCTACACAGGCTGTGTACCGAACTAGCAGGATATATCATCAATATCAATATGCAAGTTAGCACACAATGTGTGAAAGAGCTGAATACACTGAACGATAGTTTTCTGAAACTGAGATTGGACTCTTTCCAGGGTTCTGCTCTCATACATCTGTCTGACATCCCTGTCCTCAGCCTATTTGGCCACATCAGGGTAGTGCCAGCCCCACCTCCTGAAGTTAGCAGTAGGTGTCAACTAGAAATGTCTGTCAGTAAGAAATCATAGTAAAAAAAATGAGTAAAAAATTGCCAAGCAAACCACTTCAAGAAAAAGTTATGATGACATCATTTTGCTAATGGTTTTCAAGACCAGAGAGTAGTTAACAATTTCATTTATCAAATTAACAATGGACAAAAAGCATTCCATCTGTGATATAGCTTGGGCTAAGTGAAAACGACTGGCCCAAGGTCATGCATCAAGCTTCATATGTGGATTTGAATCTCATGCCCACATGAGCCACGTGCAGAGCGAGCTGTCCCATCAGTCAAAGTGAGGTAGTTGCCTCCGGTGGCAGATGCCACTGGGGGCTGCACTGTCAACTTGCAGCTGTCCAGTCAGGGTCCTTCAGCCATTCTTCTCTGCCACAATTAGCCCAATACCTCAGATTCATTGGAGGATACACCTGCCTGTGTTTGAAGTAAGACCGAACTGCCAGTCCAACCAGGTCTATGCATGGAATGGGGAGAAGACCCTATCTTTGCCTTTGCATCAGGCGGCATGTTATCCTGGGCTCCCCCTGCTTGCATGCAATTTTCATGTTTGTTGCCCAGACTCAAGACAATGCTTGTAGCATGAGTCCATCTTGCTGGTATCATTTCTTTTGTTTTGGGTATTTGTTGTACTTGGGTGGGGGGCAGTGACTGGGTAAGAACAGGAAGTATTCTATTATATTTTAATGCAAGTGTAATTTAATTTTAGTATCATTTTTCAAGTGCAAATAGTCCCATATTCATGTGCTGTCAGGTCAATTCTGACCTTTCCCATCATTTTCCAGATAGAGAATACTCAGAAGTGGTTTACCATTCTTCTGGAGGCGCCCTGGGATTGTGTAGCTTGCCCAAAGCCACACAGGCTGGTTCTACTCACAGGAAGTGCAGTGGGGAATTGAACTCCCAGCCTCTGGGTCTGTAGCCAGATGCCTTAACCACTGAGCTATCCAGCCAGCCAAATGCCCCCTATATCTAGAAACAGAAATGGAGACATTGTGTGAAATATCTCCATTGTTAAAAGATCCATCTCATGGAAAGGGTTGGAAATGTGAACATAGTTTTGATATACTGTATTTGAACATGGCTGGAATGAGGAAATTATTGCACTGTGGGGGTTTCTTCAAAGCAGCCATAACTGCTGTTCTTCCTCACTATAATTTTCTGGACAGGCTGGGACACTTCCTGGTTAAAAAAAGCTCCAAAACTGAAGGGAGGTAAGTCTTTAAAGTTAAACTCACTTCAGAAGCAACTTGATCTACAAGCTAATTACAAATGATCCCTCTGGCTCTTAAATCGCAGTAATGCTAGGTGGTGTCTATATGCTGCTGTCTTAAATCCTCGCTCTCCGGTGTTCTTGGAAACTTTGCTGGGGTCACATTCTCTCTCTCACACACGCACCCTCCCATCAAACCTTTCACCATGCAGCGGTCAAGCAGACATTTTTTTTCCCACACCAAAGCATGCAGCACTACATCTCCCACTTAATTCATTCCTTAAACAAGCCCGTTTATTGTCTTGGCTCAAGAAATTACAGTCACTGGCTTTAATTATAGCATTTGCCCAAACCTGCTCTCGCCTTGTTTGTTTGCAGTCCAAGACCATCAGCACCTTCTTTGGTGTTGTTCATTACAAAGCACAATCGATGGACAGTTCTTTTGCAAGCGCCATAGAGGTGGAAATGAATAGAAGCTGCACCAATATGATCATTTCCCAGATGAGCATATTTTTTTAAAAAAATTATAACTGTCATACAGAATTATTGAATGCCATGGCTGAGTTTTAGGAGAGGTAAGAGCTAAGACCTATCTCCTACCTGCAGAAGTAAAACACATTGGTGTGCTATCTGCTGCCCTTCACAAACATGCCAAGGGCAACCTGTCCTATGTTGATTAAGCTGTATCAGGTTTTCCCCAAATTCAGCTACGAAGCTTTGTTCTTATGACAGATGGTTTCTGGTGTAAGTGCATGATGACTGTTACAGTGTTTTTGTAGGTGGAAAGAAAGGCATTTTTAAATCCAGGGAAAACATAAGCTGTTGGCTTATATTATATATCATATATAGAAATTGCAACCTGAAGTCTCCAAGTATAAAGTCAAAGGGACACTATTGTACACTATCCTTGTACAAGCACAAGGGAAGAAGATGCTTGAGGGAGGCCCAAGACAGTCCAATTAAAACTGAATATGGCAACTTTTCTGTAGCTGGGAATGAAGTACCTTGGGCAAGTATTTGGCTGACTATCCACTCAAGTGTAAATTTAATTTTTACTGTGGATTACTCTTAGGCAAGTGAACAGAGATTTGCAGGCTGAAATATTCAGTAGATGTCTTAAATGCTGCAAATACTAGCATTATATTATTGTTACATCATATTATATTTTGAGATATTTCTGTTCCATTTTCCTATCCACAGAGATCGCTCAATGCTGCTCACAATGCTCATAAATACAACACCATCAAACAAAAATGCATTAATACAATGCACTATCAAACAAGAATATTAATATCACCATCAATTAAACAACATCACTTTGGCCTCCATATTTTTTGGGGACGGTGAAATAACGAGAGAGAAAAACCTTGTCTGTCTGATGTGGTGGTATTGGTTCTATGGTGTCTTTGAGTAATAGTGTTTGAATTTCATCCTGCAGGGTTTGTGACGGAGGTGTGACGGTATGAGATGGTGGAGGATGGTGGTGGAACTCTATGCTTCATATAATGGAGAGGACCCAAGCATCCGTGGTAATGTCTTCTCACACAGGTAAGTGCTTCCAAAGGGCGGGAGGGGAGGTGTGAGATTGTATGTGGATCTTGGCCAGCTGGATATCAAACATGATGTTTAGGTTTGCGGTCATTGCGTCTGGTTGTAGTTTGTTGACGAGGTTTAGTTCTGTAAGGTTGCTGTTTGTAATAGGGCATGTAAGATGTTTGCCTTTGAGGTTCATGCTGGAACTTGTGGTAAGAGTTGTAAGGGCGATGTCATTGAGTGCACTGAGGGCGTTACTGGTATGTGGGTAGACACCCCAATGCCTGGCAGCTGTTCTCTTTTTCTGGACATTCTCAAGGATGCCATCTGTCTCGGCATTAAAGAGACCTACCCCATCGAATGAGAGGTCCTCAATGCGTGCCCGAGCATCCTCCACGAGGCCAGCAGTTCTGAGCCAGGAGAAACGGCGAAGCACTACTGAGGTAGCCATTGATTTAGAAGTGGCGTCGACTGTATGTCTGGCCAACAGCATCTGTTGTTTTGCAACAGAGAGACCTTCCTGCTGAAAAGTTTGTGCTAGCACCCTTTTGTCCTTGGGGAGTGCATCGATAAAGGAAGACATGTTGTCCCGGAGAAAATGTTGATAGGCACCCATAGCCCCTTGATAATTGGCAACCTTCATGGTGAAGGCAGCGGAGGAGTATAACCATCTGCCCATAGAGTCAATGCACCTACTATCCTTATTAGGCGGTATCAGGACTTGTCTGTGTCAAGAACGGAATTGTGATGCCTCGACAAACATGGAATTAGGGGCTGGCTGTTTTTGCAAGAAGACAGTGCCCGGGTAATGCACTCGATAGAGATTGTCGATGCGCTTCGACACTGAGTGAGAGGATGCTGGTTTGGTCCAAGGACGCCTAGCTGTGCTAAGGAGAGATGGAGGCATGGAAATATGGACTGGTGTTGTAGTGTCCTTAGAGGTGGGATCGTAAAGATGATCTGCTGGTTCGGTCGTGGGTCTATGGATCTGGAGGTCAAGAGATTTAGCCAAGTGAACCATTAACTGAGCGTAAGTTTGAAAGTCTTCCGCCGGAGATGGAGGATCTGTATCTGCCAGGTCTGAGTCTGGAGATGTTAACAATACAGATGGTGTTTGGGGTCTGGAACCATGCTCAGATGTTTCGGCATCGTGCCGTGAGCCAACTGACTGTCAATCGACATCAACATTGAGGGGCTGGTCCTCGAAGTATTGGTGTCGATGCCGAGATGTCAACGCCGATGGTGCATTGGTGGACAGCGGTCTATGTCGAGGGCATCGACCGGTATCGACATCGACGGGGCGTCCATGGGCAAGGGTCGATATCAAGGGTTGTCAACTGCTGTAGGCACGGATGGTGCGTCCATGGACAATGGCAGATACCGAGGATTGTTGGTATTGATAGGGTCGGTGTCGAGGTGGTGTCGAAATGGAAGTTGCTGTTGGTGTCAAGACAGCTGTCGAGATGGTAGAGGCATCGATGGACCACATTGGATTACAGTGGAATAGATGGACACCGGTGACGTCGAGTGAGATGAATGGTCATGGTCATTTTGACGGGTGGGGAAATAATATCTTGATGGAGCCGCGAACATCCCCGAAGCCGAAGAGTAGTGATCGGCTTTTTTGGATTTCTTAAGCTCTGGCTGGTAGTAGGTGCCAGGCAATTCTTAGTGATCATGGTGACAAGATTGCTTCGACGCCGAACGTTCCTGTGTGTAAGAGACATGCTGTGGCACCGCCGCCGGACCAGGAAAAGCAACTGGCCAATAGTGCTTGGCGGGCTTTTCCGTTGGGCACTGATTCGGGCAAAAGGCATCCCGGTGATGGTGCTGAGCGTGATCTGTTTCCGTGCGAGAAGGCAAGCTCTTATAAGATTGGTGTCTTTGTTGAAGTGCCGGAGGCCGAGGTGGTAGGCCTACTGGGGCAGAATAAGGCACAGTTTCAGGTTGCGTTTCAGCCCCCTGGATATCGGGCGAAGCAGCCGGAGAAGATCCACTCAGAGAGTCCAAGCATTGTTGAGGGCTGGCAGGAGAGGACGTGAGTTGGTCGACCCACTGTTCCCATTCGGGAGACTGTGATGGAGAAGGTTGGTGAGGTGGAAGTCCCTCCTCATCTGAGAGAGAACCAACACAGATGAGGTCTCCGGACTCTGGAGGCTGTGGAGTCGGGGAAACAGTTTTAGATGGCTTCAACCTCAAAGACTTAGCCTTTTTCAGTGGCGAAGGTTCAGGAGCCAACAAAGCATCGTTGGACGGCTTCCGTTTAGTGGCTGCTTTCAATGTCGAAGGTTTCGATGTCGACTGTTTGGGCTTGTGCACCCGTGTGGTAGTCGATGTTTGGGGTGCAGCGGACTCTTGGTGATTGGAACGGGATGGAGTGGCCAAAGGACGTTATTTTGTCACTTCAGGAACAGCTTTGTCCATGGCTTTAGTCTGCGGGATGGATTTGCACGAAGATTGAGCCATAGGTTTAGCGGGCTGGAGGGACTGTTCCCAAAGCTGAAGCTTAAGTCTAGAGAGATGACTGCGGAGAACTCCACGCTTAAAGTATTTGCAGTGAGGGCACGAGGAGGTTTGGTGAGCCTCACCGAGGCAAAAAAGGAATTTAGCATGGCCATCAGAGAGTGGAATTTTGTTATTGCAGGCCACGCAGTGTTTAAACGGGCCTGAAGAGGCCATGAACCAAAAAAACCATTTAGGGGTATGTGCTTCGGCCCTAAGGCCGGAGCGTTATTGCAAAAGATTAATAAGCAAAAGGCTGTATATTGTCTCCCTGCTTATTTAACTTATATGCAGAATACATCATGCAAAAGGCTGGACTGGATGAATCCCAAGCCAGAATTAAGATTGCCGGAAGAAATATCAACAACCTCAGATATGCAGATGATACCACTCTGATGGCAGAAAGTGAGGAGGAATTAAAGAACCTCTTAATGAGGGTGAAAGAGGAGAGTGCAAAAAATGGTCTGAAGCTCAACATCAAAAAAACTAAGATCATGGCCACTGGTCCCATCACCTCCTGGCAAATAGAAGGGGAAGATATGGAGGCAGTGACAGATTTTAACTTCTTGGGCTCCATGATCACTGCAGATGGTGAAAGCAGCCACGAAATTAAAAGACGCCTGCTTCTTGGGAGGAAAGCGATGACAAACCTAGACAGCATCTTAAAAAGCAGAGACATCACCTTGCCGACAAAGGTCCACGTAGTCAAAGCTATGGTTTTTCCAGTAGCGATGTATGGAAGTGAGAGCTGGACCATAAAGAAGGCTGACCGCAAAAGAATTGATGCTTTTGAATTGTGGTGCTGGAGGAGACTCTTGAGAGTCCCCTGGACTGCAAGGAGAACAAACCTGTCCATTCTGAAGGAAATCAACCCTGAGTGCTCACTGGAAGGACAGATCCTGAAGCTGAGGCTCCAATACTTTGGCCATCTTATGAGAAGAGAAGACTCCCTGGAAAAGACCCTGATGTTGGGAAAGTGTGAAGGCAAGAGGAGAAGAGGACGACAGAGGACAAGATGGATGGACAGTGTCATTGAAGCTACCAACATGAATTTGACCAAACTCCGGGAGGCAGTGGAAGATAGGAGGGCCTGGCGTGCTCTGGTCCATGGGGTCACGAAGAATCAGACATGACTTAACGACTAAACAACAACAAAATAAGCAAAATAATAGTTAACGATTCGTTAAAGGAAAACATTTAAAGGAAATCAATAACTTTATTTCTTTCGCTTTTAGAAAGGACTCACAGAAGCGACGATGAGGCTCTCAACGTGGTGGTTGAAAGAAACTGAAGGGAGAGCCTTGGTGCCAAGGTACATATTCCAAGGGGGAGGGGTCTGCACTAATGTATCGTTTTGCTACCGCAGAAGCGCTAGAATATTCCGATGAAGCTCCGCGCATGTGCAGATTACTCCGAGTGTGATTCATGGAGGCCACAAAGAAGAACACCTTGGACCGAGTGGAACTCCTCCTCCCTGCTTCCAATTCTTACCTCACCAAAAGTTCCTGTAATCCTCTGGATGTGGCAATTTGCCTTTAGAATATGGTACAGACCTCTCCTGATGTGTCTTGCTTCACCCCCTCAGAAAGGTTTTTAAGAATTGACACCAGGACCTCGCAAACATCTCTATCTCTGCTCTAAGCAATTGACCATATTAGCTCACGTAATTTAGAACCTTGTACCATCATACAAGATCGTACATAGAAAGAGCAGTGTGTCCACAACAGACTTTGAGCTCTAGTACATGGAGGAAGGTGGGGCTGCTTGATAGGGATGTGACTGGGTGGTGGTGGAGTGTACAAACATGTTCCCTTATCTCATTCATGTGTTAGGTGTCAGACACTGGAATAGGGTTGCACACCTGGGTAACTGTAATACATTATTTATTGTGTCCTCTTACTTTACAAATTGCATATGTTTTGTATCTAAAATATGGAAATACCTGCCAGGCAACTTAGTAGCCCAAAAGCCAGATAATTTAAGGGGACAGTGATGATTTCAACCAAAGAAATCTGCATATGAATTGGGAGAAATGACCAAGGTACAGATTCTCCACCCCACCCGCAGTCTCAGTAACACATGAAGGGAAGCATGTGATTGAATAAAGCTGAACAGACTTAGTTCAGGCAAGATCTGGGTATATTTCACATCCCAAAGAGTGTGCATTCAGGCATGATATTTGATATCTAATGAAGTGGACAGAATCTCAGCTTTTATATAAGTTGTAATCTGTTTTCTACTTGTGACGACAATTCCTTGAAAATGTGGGGCGATCTCAGACACTGAGCAAACACTAAACAAAACATTTCTTAGCAGGAGAGGAAGGTTTCTGCATAGTCTAGCTAGCACCAACTTACTGCTCCCCGTATGTTTTGAGTCTAAATACCTTGTAGCCTTGCCAACGAGGATATTGGACAAGAATTATGGGAGGTATGGTTGAAGAAAACTGCTCAAAGTATGGTGGCAATGGCATCGGCAGTGGCAGCGGCCATCCCTGGCTAGTCCCCCAAATCCTCATTATCTCCCCCTGTTGCAAGATACCTGTGTGTGCCACATGGCCTAATCTAGGCTGCTGCCCCCAGGTATGGTGGAAGGTTCAATCTTTGACATAGAAAGAACAATTCAACCTGGAATCCTGTCAGCTTCTGTATGGTGAGGGAAGGGGCACCATATTTTCCTTCACCTCAGGCAGCAGAATGTCTTGATTATAAATGAGAGACGAAGTCTCAGGATGTAGAAAATAGAATCAAGCTCTTTATTCTGTATTTCTTTAAATGAGTCGTTAAAAAGCTCTGGCTCAATGCGTTTCGGTGAAGCCTTCTTCAGGAGCTAACACAAAGCCACACATATATATACACCTCGCTTGGGACTCTCAACTTTATATAAATACATGCATTTATACTGAGCACATTAGGCATGATAAAATATATTAGACAGAATATCAAATACATACCAAGCTTCTTTATACTCTCTGCACCTTTCTTTGGTCTACATCAGCTCCAAAACTAATTGAAAGTGTTCAAAAGTGCAGGCACTAAAAAAGGAGGCATTTGTACACAGCTGTACAGGGTGGCGAGATAACCAACCCAGCAGAATGTCTTGGACTGCTCTGTGGGCAAGAGGACATCAAAGAGCACACACCAGGAAGCCATAGCTGCTACACAATAGTAATTTTGTCCTTCTACTATCTACAGTGGGCCTATCAGCCTTCAAGGGATCTTCTCCCCTCAGACCCTCAACCTACCTCTGTCCCATATGTTTGGTCTGAATGGCTAAACTTCACCCCCTGCTTCCTGACTGCACAATCCTTTTGGGCAGTTCTCTTCACCACCTCTCCTTCAGTGCGTTGGCCCCTTTGGCTGCTCTTTTTTTTTTACCTCAGAAGTCCCACTTGAGTTGGCAGAGCCTTTTGAACTGCCACTGCCAACAATGGAGTTCAGTTGAGGAAAGTGTCAGAGCTGGTGATGGAGTTGTGCCGGGCATTGCCTGAGCAGGTCCCGTTTTGGGTGAGCCTAAGAGCTCCCCACCCCTCCATCTCAGGTGTGGTCTTGAAATCGCAGGGACTGGGATGCTGCCACTATCATAAATAGGCAACAGATCTCCTCCTCCAGGAACAAGGGCAGGAATTCCACATTTGCAGATAATAACTTTTTATTATGGGTGACCCTAAAACTGGAGTGAAACCACTTGAAACATATGGCTGTTTTAATGCCAGTTTTATGTGGCTGGATGGGAGTGGCGGCACGGGTCTCCTGGCCATTGAAGACACTGCTGCCACTGCTGCTGTGTCTAACCACCGCACTCCTAGCCACTTCTTTCAGCCACCCACCAGACAAGCCTGGCTGACTCCAGAGGAAGCCCTACTGAGGTTTAAAATTGTGCACATTGTGTGCCATGTGAAGTGACAAAAATTGCTTCATATTCCACCTATTATTTTTTCATCCAGTGTGTAGTTGTGACCAAGGCATTTCTATAATCTTTACTCACAAGTAAGTCAAATTTTGCAAGCTTCCCGGAAAGCTTACTGAATGCTCCTTGCAAAGTGTGCCAGCCTGTTTGTCTTCTGTTCAGAGACACAGGGTGGATGAAGGTATCAAATTGCTTTTTAATCATTCTGCTTTTGTTCTCTGCCATTTTAATTACTGCTTTCCTCCCCTCCCACTCAAACTTTTCTAACAGAATAGCAGGTCCAGTTAAGCAGCCAATATGCCTGTAAGAGTCACAAATGCTCTGATGTTATTCAGTAGACATCAGGAGAAGAGAAGAAGGCCTCTCAAGAGTCAGAAAAACAATGTAGTTCATTACACCAATTTGAAAGCAGACCATGGAAGAGTTAGTCTTTTGGACTGCAGCCCCCAGAATCCCTGGAGCTATACTGACTTTGAGTTGAAGTCCAAATAAAGTAACATTTCCAAGCTCTACTTAATGTAAGAGAAAAAGCTGGAAGCTCTTCTGACAGAACCATTCGGATGTTGCTTCTGTTGCAACAACCAAAGCCACAGTTTTGCAGCAGCGCAGTTAAAATTGGAATGCCTATCTAAACAGCAGGCATCTCTGAACATGGGGGTTGAACAAGGCAGCACTGTGACAGAAAAAGAAGCCTGGGAAAAATATCTATGTTTAAGTGTTCTGAATTAATAAATCTCTTGTGGACACAGTTATCCCACATGGATCCTGTGGCTGTTTATATATCTGCTGAGGCTGACTCGATAGCTCAGTGGTATCAGAGGCTGGGAGTCTGATTCCCACTGTGCCTCCTGCGTGTACAGGCAGCCTGTGTGGCCTTGGGCAAGCCTCACAGTCCCAGGGCACCCCTAGAGGAAGAGAATGGGTTCTGAGTATTCTCTACCTGAAAAACCTTGAAAATGGTTGCCATAAGTCAGAATTGACTTAATGGCACAGGATGATTATATCTTCTGAAAGAATTAAGCCCCACTCCAGGTACAACATGTTCCTAAGTAAGCACATCTAGGATTGCAGCCTGAAATATGTACTGAGTTACAAGAACCCCCCAGCCCCCAGTCCCTGGATTGCTTGTAGAAATATGTCAAGTAAAAGCTAGCAGGAGATTCTCTGACACTATCAAGCAAACCAGATTCTGGTGCCAATGGGGAACAGATCTGTTTCTTTCCATCTGTAGTCTATAATACATGGTCTATTTCCTATTAACATTCATACATATGAAGGACTCTCAGCTGAACTCAGTGTTGGCTTGTGGACTAAGCAGGAGGTACTTCTATGCCACATCTCCAGACTGACTTCATGTCAGTCTTTTTCCCGGCCTGCTCATCTCATTTTTAGCACTGACCACCAGCAGCTGATGCCTGTTGGGGGTGGTAAGGCAGAGAGGGCAATCACCAGAGGCTGAGGCAAATACATCTGGTTGCCTCACCTAATTGGGAGGGATGCTGGGGGTTAAGTGAGTGGTGTCCCATTTGTCCACAGAGCAGGAACATCCCAACACTGACTGATTGATAGTAGAAAGGGT
Organism: Intellagama lesueurii; assembly: GCA_037013535.1. NCBI lineage: Eukaryota > Metazoa > Chordata > Lepidosauria > Squamata > Agamidae > Intellagama > Intellagama lesueurii. The sequence goes on from JBAJHW010000006.1 coordinate 78,114,625, forward strand.
TGCTTTGCAGGGAACCATCTCCCTTAAAGCAACCCTTCTGTCTGCCAGGGAATGGCTACCAACAAGTAGTAGACCTGCCAATGGACCAAAAACATCCAGCTTGGGCACAGATCAGGTCAGCCTGAAGGACAATTTCCCATACATCATGTGACCACTGAGAAACAGATTGCACCAGACTGCTTAGTAAGTGGTCTAAAATGTGATCTGTTTCCAGTTCAGTCAGCTTCTGCCCTGGATGGAGAGAAACAGCGTTGAAAAACATACCATTTTAATTTTTGTCTCAAGCCAGCCAGGCCCTGAATAAGTGAGGAAGGCATCAGAGATATGAGATTTTTGAGGAAATGAGAAGGATTGAAAAGCAACATGAATGAGAAATGGTGCCCTGAGGAGGCTTAGAGTGAGAAAGGAAGCAAGGACAAATATTGAGAGCACACTTGTTTCTTGAAGTGTAACAAAAACAAAGCAATATATATTACGGGAAGGGATCCTGTGAAGATTGGTACAGGCACAGAAAATTAAATTTCTAAGTATCAGCATTTTTATTAATACTGGCACAGTAACTCTGATGTGGAGACAGGAACAAGATCCTGATGCAAACCTAATCCAACTGTGTCCTGCATCTACTCTGGCAGCACCATTATGGGCTCCAGCAATGTCATCAGGTGCTTGTTTTTATGTTCATCTGCAAATCTGCTCGATGCCATCCTTTATTAACACTGATTCTGTGCATTCTGCACAAGACAAATGTGACAAGTTCTCTGGAATAAAATAAATGGACCCAGATTTGATATCAGAAACGACAAGTCAGTTTCAGAACACATTATCCTCTCTATCACTAATTTCCAAGTGGCTATCATTTAAAAAGGATTTACAAACAGAGATTTGAGAGGGACAGAGCTGAAGGGGTTTACACCCATAAATGTCAGTATGCACCTGAAGGAGTAAACAAACACTGAGGTTTTGACTGGATCTTAACAAGCAGTTTTCTTTATCATTTTCTATATAAATAAAATGATTTAACCTAGCCACAAAATCAGAAGTTAATTCAGAAAAAAAAAACCAAGCCACTTTCTTTTAACTTTAAAGATCACCCAATGGTTGTCTAGTAAACAATCACTCTTGCTATAGCCAGGATGTTTAAATAATCAACACTTTCAGAATTCACTACTTGTCTTAATAATGCTATTGCCATTTTGAAATTTAATTTCTTTGTCCTTGCATCTATCTTTCCTGAGTCCCAATTCCCACAATATTACATATAAACCTCTGGCTAAATGTTTCGCTCCATTTGAGGAAGTGAGTTGTGATCCATGAAAACCAAAATAGAAGTTAGTCTTGAAGATGCCACTTCAGTTTTGTTTTTTCTTTTCTTTTTGTTCTATATGCTGAAATAGACTGACATTGTTACCTTTTTGAAAGCTTATTTCTAGAGATTCTTATTTGCATACAACTTGGAAAAGTTATTTTTTAAAACCATAACTCCCAAACTTCCCAGCCAGCATAGCTGTTCTCCCAGAAGGTCATTTTTCCAAGCCCTTCTTTTCTGCCATAACAACCTCGTGACAGGCATAAATTGAGCAGGTCAGGTTTTCCCCAGCTTAGAGGTAGCATAATTTTTCACCTGCCTCCTGATTTTTTTGATGGCTGTCACGCTCAAGCTCTGCCAGAAGAGCATCACTCCAATTGGGCCCCTAGTAAAGGCCTATAATTTTTTCTCATGGACCGGAATCTAGTTGATGTTTGTAATCTGCAGACATTCAAATCCAAGACACAGGCATCTGCTCCTTCCTTCTGTCTAGCTATTTATTTAAAGTTCTACTCATCACCATGCTATCTGAATCCTCCAGAGATTTCAGCAATGTGGGATGATGAGAAGAAAAAGCTAATGTGAACTTGGCTGTTATTTTTGGACGAACAGCTAGACAAATCAGAGACATTGTATATATTTCAATAGTGGCCCATTTTTTTAAAAAAATATTTTTTTATTATTATTCTAAGATTGCTCTGGGCAAATAATGACAGAGGTACTAAAATTGCCAGTGAAAGAATGTCACAGTTTGATAGAAATCAACATAATTAGCAGGAAAATCAGGAAAAGTGTTTTAGAAATGGAAGGACCATCTGCTTATAGAACCTGCCAAAAATTAAATTGTGGTGATTTTTGCCAATTATCTTGATGGAATATAAGCAGTGTGTCATTATGCCTGAAATTCCATCTATCGTGCCTCCCAGAGAATCTTGTTTTCTTCATGGTTGGATTCCCGCCACCCTCTTCCTTTTTTTAGCATCTCAGTTGAAATTCTGTCTGAACAGGAAAGCACTGAAAGTTTGACAATACCATTGGATCTGAAAACATTAAGCTTTGATGCTAAGAGAAAGTGATGCTGCTCTTGGGATTGTATCCCCTAGGAACTGTGAGAGTGACTGCACAGCATTTAACCCACTGTTTTGTCCACTGCAGGGACAAGCTGGTTCACTCCTAAAGGTGGTGGATCAGATGATGACGTTGCTAGAGTGAACAGGCCACCCCTTGAGTCTTTGTACCGGCATCTTTCTGGGCCACTTCAGGGGCTTCTACCTTATTGGTACAGGCAGGATCTCTCTGTTTTGGTTCATTTCCAGTTTGTGAGATTACTGGAAAGAAATGAAAGCGAGCCTTCCTCTTTGAATTTGCCATACTGTGAAGTGGCTTAAGAAGAGAGCCACTTCAGGTTATTGGCAAATCAAACACTTCCTTCGCTCCATGGAGGGGCAGAGGAAGTGCTTTTAATATATATATATATTAGGACAGTGCAAATGCACTGCATCACTTTTAAAGGAGAAAAGACAAATAGAAAACTTCCTCCCGGATGTTGGAGACAGGAGGGAGCAATGAAGGGCCTTTTTGTTTGTTTTTCTTTTAAGGTTCCAATCAAGAACCTGTCCTCAGCCAAATCTGAGTTGCCCTAGTAAACTTAGTTTGTTTTCCTTCTGCTACTGCCAGTGACTGGTGAACAGAATAAAAACTAAAGAACAAAAAAGAAACAATTTTGCAGAAGAAAAATTAATTTGGTTAAATTTAATGCAGTTGGAGTGGTGGGTAATAGAGAGTGAGCAATCCAGATTAATGGATAGAAAACTGACCAAGTGTAAAGATATCATAAAGAATATGTTATGTTGTTACCCGCCCAGAGTAGTCTATATGACTAGATGGGCGGGCTAAAAATGTAATAAATATTAAAATATTAAATATTAAAAATATTAATATGGACAAAGAGAACGATGGAAAAAAAGATAATGGAAGAATAGGTGTAATTTATAGAACTTTGATAGATCAGGGAGAGCAGCTAGAAGTTTTAAAAACAGTATGGGAGATAAATATAGAGAAGACAGATAAAGAGGATTTGGGGGAAAATTGGAATAGAAGGATTTTTTTAAAAAAAATGTAAATTAGAATAAAAGAAAATGGTTACAAAATATTGTGTAGGTGGTATCTAACACTGGTAAAATCAAATAGTACCGACTCTAAATATTCTATGAAAGTTGGAACATATTTACATTTGTAGTGGAATTGTGAAAATATTAATATTATAATAATAATATTTATTTATATTGCGCTCTATACCAGAGTGCATTCCAATAGTCAAAACAGTTAAAATACAACCATAACATAATTACAATGATAAAAACATACAGTAAACAATTATCATTCCATAAGACAATAAACAACAATCAAAATAAGTATAATAACAATATAATAATTGAAATACAGTAATTCTCTCCCAATAATTGCCTATTTCCATGGTCAACCCCTATGCTTCCAGGTTGAACAAGTAGGTTTTTAGGTCTCGTTTGAATTTGTCCAACTCTAGTTCCACGCAAAGGTATTGTGGAAAGGAATTCCATAATTTTGGGGCCAGATGAGAAAATTATCTAAGTCTGGAGTTAGCCACCTTGGTCCAAGGGACTAGTGAGAGATCAGAATCCATAGATCGAGTTCTCCTATGAGGAATATGCCACCCCACAAGTTCCGCTAAATAGCTAGGGCAAGAGAAATGTAATGCTTTAAATGTCAGAACAAGTACCTTATAATATGTTCTTGATCGTATTGGAGGTAACCAGTGCAATGCCCTGCAGTGCTGGGAAATGTGAGAGTAGCACGGCAAGTTTAGAACTACTCATACTATTCTGCACCAAGATGAGAGGACAAAGTGCAGAAGAAGAGAGACCAGCTAACAGGCTATTACAGTAATCCAGACGTGAAGTTATACGAAAAGCATGGGTCAAAGTTTTTGAAGAGATTAGAGAACTACTGGAATATTGAAATGGAATATTGAAATCCAAAACTAGGATTGTCATTGCTGGTAGAAAACTGTGAGGCAAATTATACAAAAAAAAGAAATGGTAATGAATATGATAGCAGTGGCTTGATTGCTTATAGGAAAAAACTGGAAGCAGAATTGGAAATTTCAGATGCAAGAATGATATAATAAAGTATGGAATATAGCAATCAATGATAAATTGACTTCAGAAATTAAGTTCAAATTAGGAGAGATAAACAGATTTAATTAAATATGGGAAGAATTTATAAAAGCTGTAATGTGTGAAAGTAAAGGGAAAAATGGCTGAGGAATATATGTATTTTGGAAGGATTTGGGGGATAGATAAAAAGAGATGGAAGATTGTGTTTATAAGAAAACGTATGTAAGATATTATGGTCCCTAGAGTGAGGGGTTATTATCTTTCTCATTGATTAAGCAGGTTTATAATATATGTATTTTGTTTTGTACTGGGGGGGGGGAGGAAATGTGAGGCTGAATTCTACTGGGTTTTTCCATGCTCGCAAGAGCAGAATGTCGAAGCTGCATGCTCATTGGCAAGGTATGAGGAAAATATGTTTTGTGACTGAGGATGTCACACTTCAGGTAACGAGTGATCCCCAGGGTTTGGGATCTGTGTCTTTGCTTTTCTACTGGAAGCAGGCTTTCGGGTCACGCTAAAGGTTTCTTTGGGTATTGTTACGAAGGCTGGTTGTGGAGCCTGAGGTTGGGAGTTGGATTTCCCACTGTGCCTTCAGGGAGGAAGAGCCGGCCTGTGTCGCCTTGGGTAAGCTCATCACATGCCAAGCAGAGCTTGATAAAGTGGCTTTCTTTGACTGCAGCTCCCACAATTCTCCTCACCAGCCTAGCCATAGGTCAGAATCCTGCGATGTCAGAATGAGGTCACAACCTGGCGAGGTTCTGTTTCTCTGCAAACTGAGAGGCAGTTAACAGTCAGGTTGAGCCTTCAAGTGGTCAGGATGGATCTTCCTGTTAGGTCAAGATGAGGGTTGAAGGTGGGCTATATGACCTGTTGACAGCTATGGTGTCACAGTGGATAGAGTGTCAGGCAGGAATTCAGGAGGCCTTGAGCGAGGAACCTAGAGGAGTGAGCAGGAGCTTAAAAAATAACTTTATTCTGAAAAGCTTCAAGGCCCCCTTGTACTAATAGTCAACTACCCATTTTCTTTAAAGATGCTCCTGAAATTATTAATTCCTGAGTGTCAATTAAGCTAATGATAGGGAAAATATGTTGGCTACTTAGCAATCTTGATGTAAATTTCAAGATATGGGAGGAAGGGCGTCCATCACAGACTTGTTTGCTTGTTTGTTTGCATGTTAACTAATCAGAGGGGTTTGTTTTTGCTGGGCTAGATAAACTCCGCCCTTGTTTCCTCCCTTCTCCTCCTCACGCGCTTTGAGAGACTCCATTTTGTCTCAGACCCTTATTCACCTTGGAAAATGCTAGATCTCCAGGCTGGATCTCTGAACCCTAGAGATCCTCCCAGCCACATGGGCTGAGGAAACAAACCTTATTTTTACTATTTTCCTTTCTATCAACTTTAAGCCTAATGAATGCCTGTTTTAAGTGCGTAAAATACACAAAATCTTTAATACTTAAAGGTTGCCTCCTGAGTCTTATTTTCTAAAGTGCTAGGCTTTGGTGAGGGTGGATACCAAAAACAATTGGGTAAAGAAGGGGACTTCTACAGCTAATTCTAATCTTAAGGAGATGGCCTTCCGCTGTGCATTTTACTGGAACTTAAGCAAGTTCCCAGAACTCTCAACAGGTTATGAGGCCCAGAGAGTAACCAAACACAGCCAGCTAAAAAGGAAAAGATTAGCTAAGAAGTATTTTTCGGGCTTTGTTGTTTTCTGAGTGTATCTGCGTTTTTGTCTTCCCCTCCCCCTCAACCAAAACCAAAGCTAGCTGAAGAGATTTTGCTGTTGTTTGCTTGCTTGTTGCTTTTGCTTAGAAGGAGGCAGGATTCAGCATGGCAGAAAGGAAGGAAATTCTAGGGAAATTGCCAGTATTGACCTCAGTGAATTTTGAAAGATGGAAGGAAAGATTACTGGTTGATCTAGCAACTCTGGAGCTTGATGATTGTTTAAATTCAGACAGACCTGAAGAAGGAAGAGCTAGAACAGATTGGGAAAAGAAAGATAGAAATGCAAAATCAATAATTTACCACAGTCTAACAGACTCACAACTAGCCTATGTTACAGGTTGTGAAACAGCAAACCAAATGATTAAAAATCTAGAGGACTCTTTTGGGGTTGCAAGTCGTCAGTCTGAAGCAGCCTTGATTAAAGATTTAACAAGAATTCGATTAAATAACAAGAAGGATTGTGAAAAGCATATATCTGAATTTTTAAATATCATTGACAGTTTAAATACTACTGGTTTCCAAATGCCTGATAGAATTAAAAGGGGATTTTTGATAGCATCCCTAGGAGAACGCTTTGATGCTTTTGCATCTATTATAAATGCTCAGAAGTTGTCCCTTGAAGCCAGCCTGAAAGCTCTGAGAGATGAATGCATAAACCAGACAGGCTTAAATTCTTCAGATGCTAGTGGATCAAATTACCTGTTTCAAAGTAGGAGCCACAGAAAAGTTCTGCCTCAAGACCAATCATGTAACAGTTGCTGGTCTTGTGGAAAACCAGGGCATCAATCAAGGGACTGTTATGCCCACAGAGAGCCTTCAGCCAATAGGAGCTCTTACCAATCTGAACAAAGGGCTCAGAAAAGACAGAATGCAGCTCCTAGTTACAAGAGGGATAAAGGAAAGCCAAACAGAGAAATTAAACAGAGCTCATTTATGGCTTATGAAGTTATATTAAACTGCCAGAACAATAGAGGCTCATGGATAATCGACAGTGGATCTACACAGCATGCAACCAATGAAAAAACATTTTTTAAAACTTTTGATTCACATACCACTGGAGAGATTAGAGTTGTTGATGGGAACTGTGTAGAGATCCGAGGCAAGGGATCTGGGACTTTGCTATGTCCAGTGCCAAATGCAATCTATGAAAATACTGTGAAGGAAGTGTTGTATGTACCAAAGCTGGAATGCAACATGCTAAGTGTGTCAACTCTTGGGAAAAGGGGTTTTAAGATACATTTTGATGGTGAAAAATGCATAGTTGAAAAGGACAATGAGATATGTTTGGAAGGTTATGAATCTAATGGCATCTATAAAGTGCGTCTCTTAGATGAACAGGTGCAAATCAACACAGCACAGACGGTGCAAGAAGAAGTGAACAGCCTGGACCTGTGGCATTGCAGATTTGCACATAGAGATACGAACGCGATCCTGGAACTGCACAATAAGAACCTAGCCAAAGGTATTGAGGTAAAGCCACATGACACAAACAAGACAACCAGGTGCGTAAATTGCCTTACAGAAAAAGGGGTCAGACCCTCATTTCACTCAAATACTGAAAAAAGAAGCACAAAGGTGTTAGAATTAATTCACACTGACCTGTGTGAGCCAATTAATGTGCCACCAATGGGAGGCAACAGATATATTCTAATTTTTGTGGATGATTTTTCAAGGTATTGTGTCACCTACCTACTGAAGGACAAGAGTGAGACCCACAACCTTCTGAGGAAATATGTGGCCATGGTGAACAACAAATTTGAAAGAAAACCTCAGGTGTTTCAATCAGACAACGGTGGTGAGTACATTTCAAACCACACACAGAATTCTTTGAGGAACAAGGTATTCTACACAGAAGGACTGTTCCATACACACCAGAACAAAATGGAATAGCTGAGAGAAAACTAAGGTCTCTTCTAGAGATGACTAGATGCATGCTTGCAGATGCAGAACTACCCAACAAGCTTTGGGGTGATGCAATCATGACAGCAACGTATCTCCAGAACAGATTGCCAACAAAAGGCACCACAAAAACACCCTTTGAAATTTGGCATGGTAGAATCCCGAACATTTCACACATTAGAGTTTTTGGGAGCATTGCATACTCTTACATTCCCAAGGAGAAAAGGCATAAATTGGACTCTAGAACTGAACAAACAATTCTTATCGGATATGCTTCCGGTGTCAAAGGGTACAGAGTCATGAATCTGAGAACTGGTGAAGTCAGTGCAAGACACGTGGTTCACTTTGATGAACAAAGGAAGGCTGACAAGAGAGGGACTGTGCTAGACAGCTCTAATGAGCAGGATCAACGTAACCAACCTCTCCTAGACATACTTATGCCAGTGCCCTCACAAACTAAACCAAAGGAAGTGGAGGATGAGGATGAGGCACAGGATGAGAGCAGTACACCAAAAGAAGGGGATACAGATGGAGCAGTCGGCAACGCTGTAGAACTGGAAGATGGCACCATGCCACCAGAGGTTCCAGAACCAGAAGTCAGACGCTCATCACGATCCAACATAGGTGTGCCGCCCCCTTGCCTGTCCTACCTTACAAAGTCATCGCAGACAGATGAACCAGCAACCTGGGGAGAGGTTGAACAGATGCCAGCACAAGAAGGCACCAAATGGAGACAAGCTGCAAAGGAGGAGATAGAAGCCTTACATAAGAATGAAACATGGGCACTGACAAGGCTACCACCAGGCAAGAAAGCAATTGGATGCAAGTGGGTATTCAAAGAGAAAAAGGGAGCAGATGGAGAAGTGGAACACTACAAAGCAAGATTAGTTGCCAAAGGATTTCTTCAGAAGTATGGAGAAGACTTTGATGAAACTTTTGCTCCAGTTGTCAGACACAGCACCATAAGAATGCTCCTGAGTGTAGCAGCCTCCAGACAGATGCAAGTCAAGCACCTAGATGTCAAGACTGCATTTCTACATGGAGAGATTGAGGAGGAACTCTACATGGAAAAACCAGCAGGTTTTATTGACAGGAAGCACCCTGACCTTGTCTGCAGACTGAAGAAAGGCCTATATGGGCTGAAACAAGCAGCCAGATCCTGGAATGAGAAACTGAAGAAGATGCTACTTCAACAAGGTTTCAAGCAAGGAAAGGGAGATCAGTGCCTGTATACAAGGAACAGGAACGGACATTTCACATTTATTCTAGCTTATGTTGATGACCTGATTGTGGCCACCTATGAGGAAAAAGAGTACAGGAGTGTAGTACAGAAACTGAGCAAAGAGGTAGAAATAAAGGAATTGGGAGATGCAACATACTATTTGGGCATTCAAATTGAGAAAGAGGCAGATGGTTCATATTTGTTGAGTCAGAAACAAAAGATACTTGAGCTGTTAGACATGTTGGATATGCAAGATGCCCACAGTGCTGCAACACCCATGTATACAGATTTTCTTAAAAATAAAGAGAAAGGAGAACCTTTACCCAACAATAGCCAGTTCAGAGCAGCTATAGGGAAGCTTTTGTACTTGACAACTACTGTGAGACCTGACATTGCTACTGCAGTAGGAATACTGAGCAGAAAAGTCAGCTCACCAACACAAAGTGACTGGACAGCCGTAAAAAGGGTAGCTAGATACTTGAAAGGGACCATGGACTTTAAGCTAAGACTGCCAGTTAACAATAACCCAAAACTTATAGGGTGGGCAGATGCAGATTGGGCAGAAAATAGCGAAGGTTGTAAATCTACCAGTGGCTTTCTGTTTCTGTATGGTAATGGCCCTATCTCATGGGGCAGTCATAAACAAGATATTGTAGCTTTATCTTCCACAGAGTCTGAGTTTGTTGCAGCAGCAGAAGCATGCAGAGAACTGCTATGGCTGAAGAAACTGCTGATGGACTTTGAGATAGATGAAGAAACACCATTCCAGTTGATGGAAGACAACCAAAGCTGCATCAACCTATCACAGGGAGAGAAGATGAATGCGCACACCAAGCATATTGATGTGAGATATGAGTTCGTGTGTGACCTGATCGAGAAGGGTACCATCCAGATGACCTATTGTCCAACTACTGAGATGATGGCGGACATCCTGACCAAACCTCTACCAAGAGATCACTTTCAGAACCTACGAAGCATGATGGGAATTGTTGAAATTTATGCATGCTAGATTGAGAAGGGGTGCTGGCTAGTTAGCAATCTTGATGTAAATTTCAAGATATGGGAGGAAGGGCGTCCATCACAGACTAACTTGTTTGCTTGTTTGTTTGCATGTTAACTAATCAGAGGGGTTTGTTTTTGCTGGGCTAGATAAACTCCGCCCTTATTTCTTCCCTTCTCTCCTCACGTGTTTTGAGAGACTCCATTTTGTCTCAGACCCTTATTCACCTTGGAAAATGCTAGATCTCCAGGCTGGATCTCTGAACCCTAGAGATCCTCCCAGCCACATGGGCTGAGGAAACAAACCTTATTTTTACTATTTTCCTTTCTATCAACTTTAAGCCTAATGAATGCCTGTTTTAAGTGAGTAAAATGCACAAAATCTTTAATACTTAAAGATTGCATCCTGAGTCTTGTTTTCTAAAGTGCTAGGCTTTGGTGAGGGTGGATATGAAAAACAATTGGGTAAAGAAGGGGACTTCTACAGTTAATTCTAATTTTAAGGAGCTGGCCTTCCGTGGTGCATTTTACTGGAACTTAAGCAAGTTCTCAGAACTCTCAACAAAATATGTCCTGTGACTGAGGATGTCACACTTCAGGTAACGAGTGATCCCCAGGGTTTGGGATCTGTGTCTTTGCTTTTCTACTGGAAGCAGGCTTTCGGGTCACGCTAAAGGTTTCTTTGGGTATTGTTACGAAGGCTGGTTGTGGAGCCAGAGGTTGGGAGTTGCATTTCCCACTGTGCCTTCAGGGAGGAAGAGCCGGCCTGTGTCGCCTTGGGCAAGCTCATCACATGCCAAGCAGAGCTTGATAAAGTGGCTTTCTTTGACTGCAGCTCCCACAATTCTCCTCACCAGCCTAGCCATAGGTCAGAATCCTGCAATGTCAGAATGAGGTCACAACCTGGCGAGGTTCTGTTTCTCTGCAAACTGAGAGGCAGTTAACAGTCGGGCTGAGCCTTCAACTGGTCAGGATGGATCTTCCTGTTAGGTCAAGATGAGGGTTGAAGGTGGGCTATATGACCTGTTGAGAGCTATGGTGTCATAGTGGATAGAGTGCCAGGCAGGAATTCAGGAGGCCCTGAGCGAGGAACCCAGAGGAGTGAGCAGGAGCTTAAAAAATAACTTTATTCTGAAAAGCTTCAAGGCCCCCTTGTACTAATAGTCAACTACCCATTTTCTCTAAAGATGCTCCTGAAATTATTAATTCCTGAGAGTCAATTAAGCTATTGATAGGGAAAATATGTCCTGTGACTGAGGAAGTCACACTTCAGGTAACGAGTGATCCCCAGGGTTTGGGATCTGTGTCTTTGCTTTTCTACTGGAAGCAGGCTTTCAGGTCACGCTAAAGGTTTCTTTGGGCATTGTTACGAAGGCTGGTTGTGGAGCCTGAGTTTGGGAGTTGCATTTCCCACTGTGCCTTCAGGGAGGAAGAGCCGGCCTGTGTCGCCTTGGGCAAGCTCATCACATGCCAAGCAGAGCTTGATAAAGTGGCTTTCTTTGACTGCAGCTCCCACAATTCTCCTCAGCCTAGCTATAGGTCAGAATCCTGCGATGTCAGAATGAGGTCACAACCTGGCGAGGTTCTGTTTCTCTGCAAACTGAGAGGCAGTTAACAGTCGGGCTGAGCCTTCAACTGGTCAGGATGGATCTTCCTGTTAGGTCAAGATGAGGGTTGAAGGTGGGCTATATGACCTGTTGAGAGCTATGGTGTCATAGTGGATAGAGTGCCAGGCAGGAATTCAGGAGGCCCTTGAGCGAGGAACCCAGAGGAGTGAGCAGGAGCTTCAAAAATAACTTTATTCTGAAAAGCTTCAAGGCCCCCTTGTACTAATAGTCAACTACCCATTTTCTCTAAAGATGCTCCTGAAATTATTAATTCCTGAGAGTCAATTAAGCTATTGATAGGGAAAATATGTCCTGTGACTGAGGATGTCACACTTCAGGTAACGAGTGATCCCCCAGGGTTTGGGATCTGTGTCTTTGCTTTTCTACTGGAAGCAGGCTTTCAGGTCACGCTAAAGGTTTATTTGGGCATTGTTACGAAGGCTGGTTGTGGAGCCTGAGTTTGGGAGTTGCATTTCCCACTGTGCCTTCAGGGAGGAAGAGCCGGCCTGTGTCGCCTTGGGCAAGCTCATCACATGCCAAGCAGAGCTTGATAAAGTGGCTTTCTTTGACTGCAGCTCCCACAATTCTCCTAACCAGCCTAGCTATAGGTCAGAATCCTGCGATGTCAGAATGAGGTCACAACCTGGCGAGGTTCTGTTTCTCTGCAAACTGAGAGGCAGTTAACAGTCGGGCTGAGCCTTCAACTGGTCAGGATGGATCTTCCTGTTAGGTCAAGATGAGGGTTGAAGGTGGGCTATATGACCTGTTGAGAGCTATGGTGTCATAGTGGATAGAGTGCCAGGCAGGAATTCAGGAGGCCCTGAGCGAGGAACCCAGAGGAGTGAGCAGGAGCTTCAAAAATAACTTTATTCTGAAAAGCTTCAAGGCCCCCTTGTACTAATAGTCAACTACCCATTTTCTCTAAAGATGCTCCTGAAATTATTAATTCCTGAGAGTCAATTAAGCTATTGATAGGGAAAATATGTCCTGTGACTGAGGATGTCACACTTCAGGTAACGAGTGATCCCCAGGGTTTGGGATCTGTGTCTTTGCTTTTCTACTGGAAGCAGGCTTTCGGGTCACGCTAAAGGTTTCTTTGGGTATTGTTACGAAGGCTGGTTGTGGAGCCTGAGGTTGGGAGATGGATTTCCCACTGTGCCTTCAGGGAGGAAGAGCCGGCCTGTGTCGCCTTGGGCAAGCTCATCACATGCCAAGCAGAGCTTGATAAAGTGGCTTTCTTTGACTGCAGCTCCCACAATTCTCCTCACCAGCCTAGCCATAGGTCAGAATCCTGCGATGTCAGAATGAGGTCACAACCTGGAGAGGTTCTGTTTCTCCAAACTGAGAGGCAGTTAACAGTCGGGCTGAGCCTTCAACTGGTCAGGATGGATCTTCCTGTTAGGTCAAGATGAGGGTTGAAGGTGGGCTATATGACCTGTTGAGAGCTATGGTGTCATAGTGGATAGAGTGCCAGGCAGGAATTCAGGAGGCCTTGAGCGAGGAACCCAGAGGAGTGAGCAGGAGCTTAAAAAATAACTTTATTCTGAAAAGCTTCAAGGCCCCCTTGTACTAACAGTCAACCACCCATTTTCTTTAAAGATGCTCCTGAAATTATTAATTCCTGAGAGTCAATTAAGCTATTGATAGGGAAAATATGTCCTGTGACTGAGGATGTCACACTTCAGGTAACAAGTGATCCCCAGGGTTTGGGATCTGTGTCTTTGCTTTTCTACTGGAAGCAGGCTTTCAGGTCACGCTAAAGGTTTCTTTGGGCATTGTTACGAAGGCTGGTTGTGGAGCCTGAGGTTGGGAGTTGGATTTCCCACTGTGCCTTCAGGGAGGAAGAGCCGGCCTGTGTCGCCTTGGGCAAGCTCATCACATGCCAAGCAGAGCTTGATAAAGTGGCTTTCTTTGACTGCAGCTCCCACAATTCTCCTCACCAGCCTAGCCATAGGTCAGAATCCTGCGATGTCAGAATGAGGTCACAACCTGGGCGAGGTTCTGTTTCTCTGCAAACTGAGAGGCAGTTAACAGTCAGGCTGAGCCTTCAAGTGGTCAGGATGGTTCTTCATCGTGGCCTCTGTGAATGCACACAATAGGGTTCTGACAGCGCCTGCGCTGGTCTTCTCGGAATCTTCTAGACCTTTTTGTAGAAAAGTAACAAAGTTTAGAGTTACCCCTATCGCGCATGCTCCACCTGCCTCAGCCTTAGTTCCATTTTACCGCCTTGGTGACTGGATCTTCTCGCTAGCTAGAGCATTCTTTGAATTATTTTCTATATCCTTTTCGGCTTGACACGGACTGTTTTTGGATATTGCGTCTTTCGGTTGCCCCTGATCACGGACTGTTCGACTATTCTCTGCCTATCGTTTGAATTTGGCGCTTTTGGATTGTTTCGTCTTCCCCGCCTTTTTTCCTGTCGCGCCGGGACAGACATCGCTTCTAACTGTCGTCCCTCTCAATTTTCGAGGAGTGAATTGGACTATTTCTTACTTGTGAGTGGTTTTTTCCCCTATTTACCACCTTATGTCCCACTCCGGACCCTTTAGTAGGTGCCTGTCGTGCTCCCGTAAGCTCCCTTTCTCAGACGGACACGACCGCTGTCTGTTCTGCCTGGGGGATTCCCATCAACCTCAGTCCTGCAGACATTGTAAGAAATTTACAAAGGCAGCTTTGAAAGCTCGTCAGCAACGGTTGAAGCTGTACTTGTGGGACAAGACCCTCTCGGCGTCTAAACCATCCGAGATGGAAACTCCCCCTCCTTCGACGGCTCCACGTTCCGAAGTCCGAATCGCCTCCCCACCACCGTCTTCGGCGTCCAAATCGGCCGACAAGTCGTCAAAAAAAGTCATCCACGTCGACCGCCCGCCAAACCTCCCCCCTCGACGTCGAGATCGCACCAGACTTGTCGAAAAAAGACCATCTGAAAGGGAAAAAAATCGACGTCTAAGGGGAAGAAGGACAAGTCCAAAGGCCACAGGAAACAGATCCCTCCAGTTTTGGCGTCGTTGCCTTCTCCGATTCTAGAGGACTCTTCCCGGGATCGGGAATCCCTTTCTGAGGCCGCAGTGTCCTCTACCGCCACGGCAGCTTGAAGCGTCGCCGGTTGGTACTATTCGCTCTCCGAGCCCTAGCCAGCTAGCGCGTACTGTCTCTAGCCCGGCTTCTGCCCCTCATAGCCCTGCTTCGGCCGGGTGGGCATCGCCGACACCTTCGTCTCCATCGATGCTGTCGGGGTCACCGTCTCCACCTCGAAAACGATCAGCAAAGATGAAGCACCTCTCCCCGGATCGGCGCCGGACTTCTCGACGCCAAGTGGTAGTCTTACTTCGATCTTACCGGCGTCGACACAAGTCTCGGTATGACGACCCCGTCTACATCGAGGTCGATCGGAGGTCTCGTCGTTGACGTCGACAGGACGACTCCGATTCCGAATTCTCGTCAAGCGACGAGATCTATCCTGAGAAGAAGAGAGTTAAGTACGTTTTATGCCTCCACTTCCTCTTCTTCATCTTTGCCGCCGCCCCGACGTCGAAGTCGACATCACCTCGAGGTCGAGGTCGATAATCGTCGACCCTCCAAGGGTCATGTTATGACTCAAGAGAGACCCACTCAGGCCAAGACTGCTTCGACATCGAGGACTGCAAAGACGGCATCGACACGCATGCATCGCTCGTCTGAACTTAGCAAAAAGAAAGGCAAAGCACAGAAACTTCCACCTCCAGTTCCTTGTCTGAACAAGAAGACCTATCTTCACATGGCTCAGGCCAGGAAGAGGACTTTCTGTCAGAGTCTTCCGGGGATTCACCTGTTGGAGGCGATCCAGTGGATTCAGATGCTGGTGACCCGCATCCGTCTTCGCCTTCAGAGGATGTTTCCTCTTATGTGCAAATGATATCCAGGATGGCCAAAACGCTCAAGATGCAGACTGAGCAACCGCCTGCTCCGGCAAAGGATCTCATTTTTGGGGACATCAATCAGGAACGGACTCCCCCTCTTAGTCTGGCGGTCATCCCAGCATTAATGGATCTCATCAAGGAGTCATGGAACCAGCCATCTACCTCGGCTCAGGTGTCACGCAGGACGGAGAACTTATATCGCGTCCACGGTGATGAGTCTAATTTCTTGACTAAGCATCCGGTTCCTAACTCCATTATTGTCCAGTCAAGTTCATCAAAATCCTCGGGGAAGTCCCACGTCACTCCCACTAACAAAGAGGGCCGGAAGTTGGATGTCCTTGGGAGAAAGATATATTCTTTCACCACTTTCCTTCTTCGGGTGACTACCTATCAAGCAGCCATGGGGGCATACCAGCGACAACTCTGGTCCAGGATCCTCCCAGCTCTTCAACAAGCCCCGGATGACACTAGGCAGGACTATCTGAATACACATGCAGAAGCCCTCACTGTGTCAAAACATCAAAGATTGGCGTCCCGCCATACAGCTGATGTGGCCTCAAAGACTCTTACATCAGCCATCACCCTAAGGCGACATGCATGGCTTAGGTCATCAGGTTTTATGGACGACGTCAAATCACGCATTGAGGACCTGCCCTTTGACGCAAAGGGACTATTCAATGAGAAGACTGATGACAATCTTGAAAAACTTGCATAAAATTAAAAGACGGCTAAGTCCTACACTTTCCAACAACAACCCAGATACAACAAGTTTCAATGGCGTAAACAGTACTCACAGCAACAATCACAACAACCAGCTTCTCAGTCCTTCCGACCCTACAGGAATCAGCCAGCACGATCCTCTCAAGCTTCCTCTTCCTTCTCCACCTTTCGGCCACAAGCCTCCACACAACGCCGGCAACCTTATAGGCCTCCAGCTAAGAAATCTAAGCAGTTCCTTTGACTCCAGTGTACAACTACCAGACTCCGACCAATCCACTCGTCTCGCACCATTTTTTCACAATTGGGCACTCATTACAAAAGACTCTTGGGTCTTAAGTATTATTCAATTTGTGTTACCGTCTAGAGTTTACAGAATTTCCTCCTCTAGGACAAATCAAGCACACATCCTTCGATCCTGTTCTAGAAGAAGAGATTCTCACTCTCCTAAACAAACAAGCCATTCAGCAAGTCCCCATGAGGGACATAGCAAACGGTTTCTATTCCCGTTACTTTGCCGTGCCAAAAAAAGACGGCAGAGTCAGACCCATTATGGACTTAACGAATCCTAAGCACTTACCTTCACCCTCGCCGCTTCCGAATGGTAACGCTGGAATCCATCCTTCACCTGTTGAGACAAGAAGACTGGTTTGTTGTAGTGGATCTCAAGGATGCTTATTTCCATGTAACAATTCACCCACGTCACATGCATTACCTTCGATTCATATTCCAAAACAAAATTTATCAATTCTGTGCTCTTCCGTTCGGACTGTCCACAGCACCTCGGATGTTCACGAAGTGCATGGCTCCTGCCGCGGCCTACCTCGAGTACACAACATTCAAGTCTACCCTTATATAGACGACTGGCTGATCGTATCCCCATCCAGGCGAAGGTCACTCCAGGACACCAAGTTTGTTCTCCAAACCCTCAGAGACCTCGGCCTCACCGTCAACCGCGAGAAATCTCACCTCGTTCCATCCCAAGTGGTCGACTATATAGGAGCAAGACTGGACTCTGTCAAAGCTCGAATATTCCTGCCACCAGACCGCATAAGAAAGATCAGCAGGGCTGTGCACAAATTTCGACCACATTCCACAGTCTCAGTGAGGCATGCACAACATCTACTAGGCCTCATTGCTTCCACAACATCTGCAGTGACTCACGCTCGCCTCAAGATGCGCTCCCTTCAGGCATGGTTCCTGGCTCTCTTCGATCCCCTTCAGGACAGTCCAAGGAAGCGGTTGCGTGTCACACCAGAACTGGCCAAGCAGTTGCGGTGGTGGACATTTCTACCACATCTCCTAATCGGCCGACCGTTTCGCCCATTGCAACTTACAGTTCAAGTAACAACGGATGCGAGCCCTACAGGGTGGGGAGCACACTGTGGGCCTCACCGGATACATGCTCTCTGGTCACGTCACGACAGGAGCTTACACATCAACCATTTGGAGATGCTGGCGGTCATAAAAGCTTTCTGAGCTTTTCTCCCTCTGCTACAGGGTCGTGGTGTACAGGTGATCACAGACAACACCACGACCATGTACTATATCAACAAGCAGGGAGGGACACGTTCAATGTCCCTTCTTTTCCTTTCGGTACATCTTTGGGAGTGGTGCTACCTCCATCAGATCTTCCCAGTGGCCCTACACATCTCGACAACGGACAATCAACTAGCGGACAAGTTGAGCCGTCTCACGGGGCAAACCCACGAGTGGGAACTAGACGAAGGGATCTTTCTCCTGCTTTGCAACCGATGGGGATCCCCTGTCACGGACATGTTTGCGACCCAAACCAACAGGAAATGTACCAGATATGCCTCTCGTGCAGGGAGGGGAGAGGACTCACTAGGGGATGCCTTCATGATCCCTTGGGGACTCGGCCTTCTGTACCTTTTTCCGCCGATCCCGCTCATTCAAAAAACCCTAGTCAGGGCTCATCAGTTGAAGTCAGATGCCATCTTCATTGCACCGTGGTGGCCCCACCAACCCTGGTTTTCCACCCTCAAAATGATGGCAGTGGATGTGCTCAAGTTACCACGGATTCCTCACCTGCTCACGCAGGACTCGGGCAACATCCTTCACCCAGACCTAGACTCGTTGAGTCTGACGGCTTGGAGGATCTCCCATTGATTAAGGAGGTTCTTGATAGAGCTAGGAAGCCATCTACTAACCTTCTATACAAATACAAATGGAAAAATTTCCTCAGGTTTGCTCAATTGAAGCATCTGCAAACTTCTCCAGTTTCACTGTCTACTCTGCTTCAATATTTGCGGTTTCTATTTGACTCCGGATTGGCATTATCCACCCTTAAAGTCTACATCTCGGCTATTGTCTCTTTCCAACCTCGTGATTCACATTCCGCACGTTTTTTCTCACACCCTACCCTCAAATCCTTCTTGAAAGGGCTTTCGAATCTTCGACCACCCATTAAACCTCCTATACCTCAATGGTCCCTTCAAGTTGTTTTATGCGCACTTACGCGCCACCCGTTTGAGCCCATGGCTTCTTGTGACATCCGTTTATTGTCTTTTAAGACTTTGTTTTTAGTTGCAATTACATCTGCAAGAAGAGCAAGTGAATTGGCAGCTGTCAGATCTGATGCTCCTTATCTCCAATTCTTCAAGGACAAGGTTACGTTGTATACTGACATCTCCTTCCTGCCTAAAGTTGTCTCGGCTTTTCACCTTAATCAACCCCTTATATTGCCTACTTTATTCCCTGAACCTATGTCGGACATTGAGCGCATGCTTCACTCACTGGACGTTAGGAGAGCCTTGGCGTATTATGTTTCCCGTATTAAGGTCTTTCGTGCTGTGCCAAGGTTGTTCCTGTGTTTCCACGGTCAACATAGAGGTTCTCCTGCTACCTCTTCCACTGTTTCCAGATGGCTTGTCTCCACTATTTCTCTGGCCTACGAGCTGCAAGGAAAAACTCCTCCTGAAGGTCTTAAGGCTCATTCCACTAGAGCCGTTGTGACCTCTACGGCCTTGCTACGTGGTGTCGATGTTCCAGACATCTGTAGAGCAGCCACTTGGTCTAACGCCTCGACCTTTGTGACACACTACAGGCTAGACCTTAGGGCCAAAAAGGAGACAAGTTTTGGGAGAGCAGTGTTGACCTCTGTCCTGCAGTGATGGCCCTCCTTCCGGTAAGTGAGCTTGCTAGTCACCCTATTGTGTGCATTCACAGAGGCCACGATGAAGAAAGATGGGTTACTTACCTGTAACCATGGTTCTTCAAGTGGACCTCTGTGAATTCACACATCCCGCCCGGCCTCCCCACTGTCCGTCACTAACTATGTCTAGACTAGCTCAGGCTACTGTGGCGGATAAATGGAACTAAGGCTGAGGCGGGTGGAGCATGCGCGATACGGGTAACTCTAAACTTTGTTACTTTTCTACAAAAAGCTCTAGAAGATTCCGAGAAGACCAGCGAAGGCGCTGTCAGAACCCTATTGTGTGAATTCACAGAGGTCCACTTGAAGAACCATGGTTACAGGTAAGTAACCCATCTATCTTCCTGTTAGGTCAAGATGAGGGTTGAAGGTGGGCTATATGACCTATTGAGAGCTATGGTGTCATAGTGGATAGAGTGCCAGGCAGGAATTCAGGAGGCCTTGAGTGAGGAACCCAGAGGAGTCAGCAGGAGCTTAAAAAATAACTTTATTCTGAAAAGCTTCAAGGCCCCCTTGTACTAATAGTCAACTACCCATTTTCTTTAAAGATGCTCCTGAAATTATTAATTCCTGAGAGTCAATTAAGCTATTGATAGGGAAAATATGTCCTGTGACTGAGGATGTCACACTTCAGGTAACAAGTGATCCCCAGGGTTTGGGATCTGTGTCTTTGCTTTTCTACTGGAAGCAGGCTTTCAGGTTACGCTAAAGGTTTCTTTGGGTATTGTTACGAAGACTGGTTGTGGAGCCTGAGGTTGGGAGTTGGATTTCCCACTGTGCCTTCAGGGAGGAAGAGCCGGCCTGTGTCGCCTTGGGCAAGCTCATCACATGCCAAGCAGAGCTTGATAAAGTGGCTTTCTTTGACTGCAGCTCCCACAATTCTCCTCACCAGCCTAGCCATAGGTCAGAATCCTGCGATGTCAGAATGAGGTCACAACCTGGAGAGGTTCTGTTTCTCTGCAAACTGAGAGGCAGTTAACAGTCAGGCTGAGCCTTCAACTGGTCAGGATGGATCTTCCTGTTAGGTCAAGATGAGGGTTGAAGGTGGGCTATATGACCTGTTGAGAGCTATGGTGTCATAGTGGATAGAGTGCCAGGCAGGAATTCAGGAGGCCTTGAGCGAGGAACCCAGAGGAGTGAGCAGGAGCTTAAAAAATAACTTTATTCTGAAAAGCTTCAAGGCCCCCTTGTACTAATAGTCAACTACTCATTTTCTCTAAAGATGCTCCTGAAATTATTAATTCCTGAGAGTCAATTAAGCTATTGATAGGGAAAATATGTCCTGTGACTGAGGATGTCATACTTCAGGTAACGAGTGATCCCCAGGGTTTGGGATCTGTGTCTTTGCTTTTCTACTGGAAGCAGGCTTTCGGGTCATGCTAAAGGTTTCTTTGGGTATTGTTACGAAGGCTTTTTGTGGAGCCAGCGGTTGGGATTTGGATTTCCCACTGTGCCTTCAGGGAGGAAGAGCCGGCCTGTGTCGCCTTGGGCAAGCTCATCACATGCCAAGCAGAGCTTGATAAAGTGGCTTTCTTTGACTGCAGCTCCCACAATTCTCCTCACCAGCCTAGCCATAGGTCAGAATCCTACGATGTCAGAATGAGGTCACAACCTGGAGAGGTTCTGTTTCTCTGCAAACTGAGAGGCAGTTAACAGTCAGGCAGAGCCTTCAACTGGTCAGGATGGATCTTCCTGTTAGGTCAAGATGAGGGTTGAAGGTGGGCTATATGACCTGTTGAGAGCTATGGTGTCATAGTGGATAGAGTGCCAGGCAGGAATTCAGGAGGCCTTGAGCGAGGAACCCAGAGGAGTGAGCAGGAGCTTCAAAAATAACTTTATTCTGAAAAGCTTCAAGGCCCCCTTGTACTAATAGTCAACTACCCATTTTCTCTAAAGATGCTCCTGAAATTATTAATTCCTGAGAGTCAATTAAGCTATTGATAGGGAAAATATGTCCTGTGACTGAGGATGTTACACTTCAGGTAACGAGTGATCCCCAGGGTTTGGGATCTGTGTCTTTGCTTTTCTACTGGAAGCAGGCTTTCGGGTCACGCTAAAGGTTTCTTTGGGTATTGTTACGAAGGCTGTTTGTGGAGCCTGAGTTTGGCAGTTGGATTTCCCACTGTGCCTTCAGGGAGGAAGAGCTGGCCTGTGTCGCCTTGGGCAACCTCATCACATGCCAAGCAGAGCTTGATAGTGGCTTTCTTTGACTGCAGCTCCCACAATTCTCCTAACCAGCCTAGCCATAGGTCAGAATCCTGCGATGTCAGAATGAGGTCACAACCTGGAGAGGTTCTGTTTCTCTGCAAACTGAGAGGCAGTTAACAGTCAGGCTGAGCCTTCAACTGGTCAGGATGGATCTTCCTGTTAGGTCAAGATGAGGGTTGAAGGTGGGCTATATGACCTATTGAGAGCTATGGTGTCATAGTGGATAGAGTGCCAGGCAGGAATTCAGGAGGCCTTGAGCGAGGAACCCAGAGGAGTGAGCAGGAGCTTAAAAAATAACTTTATTCTGAAAAGCTTCAAGGCCCCCTTGTACTAATAGTCAACTACCCATTTTCTCTAAAGATGCTCCTTAAATTATTAATTCCTGAGAGTCAATTAAGCTATTGATAGGGAAAATATGTCCTCTGACTGAGGATGTCACACTTCAGGTAACGAGTGATCCCCAGGGTTTGGGATCTGTGTCTTTGCTTTTCTACTGGAAGCAGGCTTTCGGGTCACGCTAAAGGTTTCTTTGGGTATTGTTACGAAGGCTGTTTGTGGAGCCTGAGGTTGGGAGTTGGATTTCCCACTGTGCTTTCAGGGAGGAAGAGCCGGCCTGTGTCGCCTTGGGTAAGCTCATCACATGCCAAGCAGAGCTTGATAAAGTTGCTTTCTTTGACTGCAGCTCCCACAATTCTCCTAACCAGCCTAGCCATAGGTCAGAATCCTGCGATGTCAGAATGAGGTCACAACCTGGAGAGGTTCTGTTTCTCTGCAAACTGAGAGGCAGTTAACAGTCAGGCAGAGCCTTCAACTGGTCAGGATGGATCTTCCTGTTAGGTCAAGATGAGGGTTGAAGGTGGGCTATATGACCTATTGAGAGCTATGGTGTCATAGTGGATAGAGTGCCAGGCAGGAATTCAGGAGGCCTTGAGCGAGGAACCCAGAGGAGTGAGCAGGAGCTTAAAAAATAACTTTATTCTGAAAAGCTTCAAGGCCCCCTTGTACTAATAGTCAACTACCCATTTTCTCTAAAGATGCTCCTTAAATTATTAATTCCTGAGAGTCAATTAAGCTATTGATAGGGAAAATATGTCCTGTGACTGAGGATGTCACACTTCAGGTAACGAGTGATCCCCAGGGTTTGGGATCTGTGTCTTTGCTTTTCTACTGGAAGCAGGCTTTCGGGTCACGCTAAAGGTTTCTTTGGGTATTGTTACGAAGGCTGTTTGTGGAGCCTGAGGTTGGGAGTTGGATTTCCCACTGTGCCTTCAGGGAGGAAGAGCCGGCCTGTGTCGTTTTGGGTAAGCTCATCACATGCCAAGCAGAGCTTGATAAAGTGGCTTTCTTTGATGGCTGCTCCCACAATTCTCCTAACCAGCCTAGCCATAGGTCAGAATCCTGCGATGTCAGAATGAGGTCACAACCTGGAGAGGTTCTGTTTCTCTTCAAACTGAGAGGCAGTTAACAGTCAGGCTGAGCCTTCAACTGGTCAGGATGGATCTTCCTGTTAGGTCAAGATGAGGGTTGAAGGTGGGCTATATGACCTATTGAGAGCTATGGTGTCATAGTGGATAGAGTGCCAGGCAGGAATTCAGGAGGCCTTGAGCGAGGAACCCAGAGGAGTGAGCAGGAGCTTCAAAAATAACTTTATTCTGAAAAGCTTCAAGGCCCCCTTGTACTAATAGTCAACTACCCATTTTCTTTAAAGATGCTCCTGAAATTATTAATTCCTGAGAGTCAATTAAGCTATTGATAGGGAAAATATGTCCTGTGACTGAGGATGTCACACTTCAGGTAACGAGTGATCCCCAGGGTTTGGGATCTGTGTCTTTGCTTTTCTACTGGAAGCAGGCTTTCAGGTTACGCTAAAGGTTTCTTTGGGTATTGTTACGAAGGCTGGTTGTGGAGCCTGAGGTTGGGAGTTGGATTTCTCACTGTGCCTTCAGGGAGGAAGAGCCGGCCTGTGTCGCCTTGGGCAAGCTCATCACATGCCAAGCAGAGCTTGATAAAGTGGCTTTCTTTGACTGCAGCTCCCACAATTCTCCTCACCAGCCTAGCCATAGGTCAGAATCCTGCGATGTCAGAATGAGGTCACAACCTGGAGAGGTTCTGTTTCTCTGCAAACTGAGAGGCAGTTAACAGTTGGGCTGAGCCTTCAAGTGGTCAGGATGGATCTTCCTGTTAGGTCAAGATGAGGGTTGAAGGTGGGCTATATGACCTGTTGAGAGCTATGGTGTCATAGTGGATAGAGTGCCAGGCAGGAATTCAGGAGGCCCTGAGCGAGGAACCCAGAGGAGTGAGCAGGAGCTTAAAAAATAACTTTATTCTGAAAAGCTTCAAGGCCCCCTTGTACTAATGTTCAACTACCCATTTTCTTTAAAGATGCTCCTGAAATTATTAATTCATGAGAGTCAATTAAGCTATTGATAGGGAAAATATGTCCTGTGACTGAGTTCAGGTAACGAGTGATCCCCAGGGTTTGGGATCTGTGTCTTTGCTTTTCTACTGGAAGCAGGCTTTCGGGTCACGCTAAAGGTTTCTTTGGGTATTGTTACGAAGGCTGGTTGTGCAGCCTGAGGTTGGGAGTTGGATTTCCCAATGTGCCTTCAGGGAGGAAGAGCCGGCCTGTGTCGCCTTGGGTAAGCTCATCACATGCCAAGCAGAGCTTGATAAAGTGGCTTTCTTTGACTGCTGCTCCCACAATTCTCCTAACCAGCCTAGCCATAGGTCAGAATCCTGCGATGTCAGAATGAGGTCACAACCTGGAGCGGTTCTGTTTCTCTTCAAACTGAGAGGCAGTTAACAGTCGGGCTGAGCCTTCAACTGGTCAGGATGGATCTTCCTGTTAGGTCAAGATGAGGGTTGAAGGTGGGCTATATGACCTGTTGAGAGCTATGGTGTCATAGTGGATAGAGTGCCAGGCAGGAATTCAGGAGGCCTTGAGCGAGGAACCCAGAGGAGTGAGCAGGAGCTTCAAAAATAACTTTATTCTGAAAAGCTTCAAGGCCCCCTTGTACTAATAGTCAACTACCCATTTTCTTTAAAGATGCTCCTGAAATTATTAATTCCTGAGAGTCAATTAAGCTATTGATAGGGAAAATATGTCCTGTGACTGAGGATGTCATACTTCAGGTAACGAGTGATCCCCAGGGTTTGGGATCTGTGTCTTTGCTTTTCTACTGGAAGCAGGCTTTCGGGTCACGCTAAAGGTTTCTTTGGGCATTGTTACGAAGGCTGGTTGTGGAGCCTGAGTTTGGGAGTTGGATTTCCCACTGTGCCTTCAGGGAGGAAGAGCCGGCCTGTGTCGCCTTGGGTAAGCTCATCACATGCCAAGGAGAGCTTGATAAAGTGGCGTTCTTTGACTGCAGCTCCCACAATTCTCCTAACCAGCCTAGCCATAGGTCAGAATCCTGCGATGTCAGAATGAGGTCACAAACTGGAGAGGTTCTGTTTCTCTGCAAACTGAGAGGCAGTTAACAGTTGGGCTGAGCCTTCAACTGGTCAGGATGGATCTTCCTGTTAGGTCAAGATGAGGGTTGAAGGTGGGCTATATGACCTGTTGAGAGCTATGGTGTCATAGTGGATAGAGTGCCAGGCAGGAATTCAGGAGGCCTTGAGCGAGGAACCCAGAGGAGTGAGCAGGAGCTTCAAAAATAACTTTATTCTGAAAAGCTTCAAGGCCCCCTTGTACTAATAGTCAACTACCCATTTTCTTTAAAGATGCTCCTGAAATTATTAATTCCTGAGAGTCAATTAAGCTATTGATAGGGAAAATATGTCCTGTGACTGAGGATGTCATACTTCAGGTAACGAGTGATCCCCAGGGTTTGGGATCTGTGTCTTTGCTTTTCTACTGGAAGCAGGCTTTCGGGTCACGCTAAAGGTTTCTTTGGGTATTGTTACGAAGGCTGGTTGTGCAGCCTGAGGTTGGGAGTTGGATTTCCCAATGTGCCTTCAGGGAGGAAGAGCCGGCCTGTGTCGCCTTGGGTAAGCTCATCACATGCCAAGCAGAGCTTGATAAAGTGGCTTTCTTTGACTGCTGCTCCCACAATTCTCCTAACCAGCCTAGCCATAGGTCAGAATCCTGCGATGTCAGAATGAGGTCACAACCTGGAGAGGTTCTGTTTCTCTGCAAACTGAGAGGCAGTTAACAGTCGGGCTGAGCCTTCAACTGGTCAGGATGGATCTTCCTGTTAGGTCAAGATGAGGGTTGAAGGTGGGCTATATGACCTATTGAGAGCTATGGTGTCATAGTGGATAGAGTGCCAGGCAGGAATTCAGGAGGCCTTGAGCGAGGAACCCAGAGGAGTGAGCAGGAGCTTCAAAAATAACTTTATTCTGAAAAGCTTCAAGGCCCCCTTGTACTAATAGTCAACTACCCATTTTCTTTAAAGATGCTCCTGAAATTATTAATTCCTGAGAGTCAATTAAGCTATTGATAGGGAAAATATGTCCTGTGACTGAGGATGTCATACTTCAGGTAACGAGTGATCCCCAGGGTTTGGGATCTGTGTCTTTGCTTTTCTACTGGAAGCAGGCTTTCGGGTCACGCTAAAGGTTTCTTTGGGCATTGTTACGAAGGCTGGTTGTGGAGCCTGAGTTTGGGAGTTGGATTTCCCACTGTGCCTTCAGGGAGGAAGAGCCGGCCTGTGTCGCCTTGGGCAAGCTCATCACATGCCAAGCAGAGCTTGATAAAGTGGCGTTCTTTGACTGCAGCTCCCACAATTCTCCTAACCAGCCTAGCCATAGGTCAGAATCCTGCGATGTCAGAATGAGGTCACAAACTGGAGAGGTTCTGTTTCTCTGCAAACTGAGAGGCAGTTAACAGTTGGGCTGAGCCTTCAACTGGTCAGGATGGATCTGCCTGTTAGGTCAAGATGAGGGTTGAAGGTGGGCTATATGACCTGTTGAGAGCTATGGTGTCATAGTGGATAGAGTGCCAGGCAGGAATTCAGGAGGCCTTGAGCGAGGAACCCAGAGGAGTGAGCAGGAGCTTCAAAAATAACTTTATTCTGAAAAGCTTCAAGGCCCCCTTGTACTAATAGTCAACTACCCATTTTCTTTAAAGATGCTCCTGAAATTATTAATTCCTGAGAGTCAATTAAGCTATTGATAGGGAAAATATGTCCTGTGACTGAGGATGTCATACTTCAGGTAACGAGTGATCCCCAGGGTTTGGGATCTGTGTCTTTGCTTTTCTACTGGAAGCAGGCTTTCGGGTCACGCTAAAGGTTTCTTTGGGCATTGTTACGAAGGCTGGTTGTGCAGCCTGAGGTTGGGAGTTGGATTTCCCAATGTGCCTTCAGGGAGGAAGAGCCGGCCTGTGTCGCCTTGGGTAAGCTCATCACATGCCAAGCAGAGCTTGATAAAGTGGCTTTCTTTGACTGCTGCTCCCACAATTCTCCTAACCAGCCTAGCCATAGGTCAGAATCCTGCGATGTCAGAATGAGGTCACAAACTGGAGAGGTTCTGTTTCTCTGCAAACTGAGAGGCAGTTAACAGTCGGGCTGAGCCTTCAACTGGTCAGGATGGATCTTCCTGTTAGGTCAAGATGAGGGTTGAAGGTGGGCTATATGACCTATTGAGAGCTATGGTGTCATAGTGGATAGAGTGCCAGGCAGGAATTCAGGAGGCCTTGAGCGAGGAACCCAGAGGAGTGAGCAGGAGCTTCAAAAATAACTTTATTCTGAAAAGCTTCAAGGCCCCCTTGTACTAATAGTCAACTACCCATTTTCTTTAAAGATGCTCCTGAAATTATTAATTCCTGAAAGTCAATTAAGCTATTGATAGGGAAAATATGTCCTGTGACTGAGGATGTCATACTTCAGGTAACGAGTGATCCCCAGGGTTTGGGATCTGTGTCTTTGCTTTTCTACTGGAAGCAGGCTTTCGGGTCACGCTAAAGGTTTCTTTGGGCATTGTTACGAAGGCTGGTTGTGGAGCCTGAGTTTGGGAGTTGGATTTCCCACTGTGCCTTCAGGGAGGAAGAGCCGGCCTGTGTCGCCTTGGGCAAGCTCATCACATGCCAAGCAGAGCTTGATAAAGTGGCGTTCTTTGACTGCAGCTCCCACAATTCTCCTAACCAGCCTAGCCATAGGTCAGAATCCTGCGATGTCAGAATGAGGTCACAAACTGGAGAGGTTCTGTTTCTCTGCAAACTGAGAGGCAGTTAACAGTTGGGCTGAGCCTTCAACTGGTCAGGATGGATCTTCCTGTTAGGTCAAGATGAGGGTTGAAGGTGGGCTATATGACCTGTTGAGAGCTATGGTGTCATAGTGGATAGAGTGCCAGGCAGGAATTCAGGAGGCCTTGAGCGAGGAACCCAGAGGAGTGAGCAGGAGCTTCAAAAATAACTTTATTCTGAAAAGCTTCAAGGCCCCCTTGTACTAATAGTCAACTACCCATTTTCTTTAAAGATGCTCCTGAAATTATTAATTCCTGAGAGTCAATTAAGCTATTGATAGGGAAAATATGTCCTGTGACTGAGGATGTCATACTTCAGGTAACGAGTGATCCCCAGGGTTTGGGATCTGTGTCTTTGCTTTTCTACTGGAAGCAGGCTTTCGGGTCACGCTAAAGGTTTCTTTGGGTATTGTTACGAAGGCTGGTTGTGCAGCCTGAGGTTGGGAGTTGGATTTCCCAATGTGCCTTCAGGGAGGAAGAGCCGGCCTGTGTCGCCTTGGGTAAGCTCATCACATGCCAAGCAGAGCTTGATAAAGTGGCTTTCTTTGACTGCTGCTCCCACAATTCTCCTAACCAGCCTAGCCATAGGTCAGAATCCTGCGATGTCAGAATGAGGTCACAAACTGGAGAGGTTCTGTTTCTCCAAACTGAGAGGCAGTTAACAGTCGGGCTGAGCCTTCAACTGGTCAGGATGGATCTTCCTGTTAGGTCAAGATGAGGGTTGAAGGTGGGCTATATGACCTGTTGAGAGCTATGGTGTCATAGTGGATAGAGTGCCAGGCAGGAATTCAGGAGGCCTTGAGCGAGGAACCCAGAGGAGTGAGCAGGAGCTTCAAAAATAACTTTATTCTGAAAAGCTTCAAGGCCCCCTTGTACTAATAGTCAACTACCCATTTTCTTTAAAGATGCTCCTGAAATTATTAATTCCTGAGAGTCAATTAAGCTATTGATAGGGAAAATATGTCCTGTGACTGAGGATGTCATACTTCAGGTAACGAGTGATCCCCAGGGTTTGGGATCTGTGTCTTTGCTTTTCTACTGGAAGCAGGCTTTCGGGTCACGCTAAAGGTTTCTTTGGGCATTGTTACGAAGGCTGGTTGTGCAGCCTGAGGTTGGGAGTTGGATTTCCCACTGTGCCTTCAGGGAGGAAGAGCCGGCCTGTGTCGCCTTGGGCAAGCTCATCACATGCCAAGCAGAGCTTGATAAAGTGGCTTTCTTTGACTGCTGCTCCCACAATTCTCCTAACCAGCCTAGCCATAGGTCAGAATCCTGCGATGTCAGAATGAGGTCACAAACTGGAGAGGTTCTGTTTCTCTGCAAACTGAGAGGCAGTTAACAGTTGGGCTGAGCCTTCAACTGGTCAGGATGGATCTTCCTGTTAGGTCAAGATGAGGGTTGAAGGTGGGCTATATGACCTGTTGAGAGCTATGGTGTCATAGTGGATAGAGTGCCAGGCAGGAATTCAGGAGGCCTTGAGCGAGGAACCCAGAGGAGTGAGCAGGAGCTTCAAAAATAACTTTATTCTGAAAAGCTTCAAGGCCCCCTTGTACTAATAGTCAACTACCCATTTTCTTTAAAGATGCTCCTGAAATTATTAATTCCTGAGAGTCAATTAAGCTATTGATAGGGAAAATATGTCCTGTGACTGAGGATGTCATACTTCAGGTAACGAGTGATCCCCAGGGTTTGGGATCTGTGTCTTTGCTTTTCTACTGGAAGCAGGCTTTCGGGTCACGCTAAAGGTTTCTTTGGGTATTGTTACGAAGGCTGGTTGTGCAGCCTGAGGTTGGGAGTTGGATTTCCCAATGTGCCTTCAGGGAGGAAGAGCCGGCCTGTGTCGCCTTGGGTAAGCTCATCACATGCCAAGCAGAGCTTGATAAAGTGGCTTTCTTTGACTGCTGCTCCCACAATTCTCCTAACCAGCCTAGCCATAGGTCAGAACCCTGCGATGTCAGAATGAGGTCACAAACTGGAGAGGTTCTGTTTCTCTGCAAACTGAGAGGCAGTTAACAGTTGGGCTGAGCCTTCAACTGGTCAGGATGGATCTTCCTGTTAGGTCAAGATGAGGGTTGAAGGTGGGCTATATGACCTGTTGAGAGCTATGGTGTCATAGTGGATAGAGTGCCAGGCAGGAATTCAGGAGGCCTTGAGCGAGGAACCCAGAGGAGTGAGCAGGAGCTTCAAAAATAACTTTATTCTGAAAAGCTTCAAGGCCCCCTTGTACTAATAGTCAACTACCCATTTTCTTTAAAGATGCTCCTGAAATTATTAATTCCTGAGAGTCAATTAAGCTATTGATAGGGAAAATATGTCCTGTGACTGAGGATGTCATACTTCAGGTAACGAGTGATCCCCAGGGTTTGGGATCTGTGTCTTTGCTTTTCTACTGGAAGCAGGCTTTCGGGTCACGCTAAAGGTTTCTTTGGGTATTGTTACGAAGGCTGGTTGTGCAGCCTGAGGTTGGGAGTTGGATTTCCCAATGTGCCTTCAGGGAGGAAGAGCCGGCCTGTGTCGCCTTGGGTAAGCTCATCACATGCCAAGCAGAGCTTGATAAAGTGGCTTTCTTTGACTGCTGCTCCCACAATTCTCCTAACCAGCCTAGCCATAGGTCAGAATCCTGCGATGTCAGAATGAGGTCACAACCTGGGGCGGTTCTGTTTCTCTTCAAACTGAGAGGCAGTTAACAGTCGGGCTGAGCCTTCAACTGGTCAGGATGGATCTTCCTGTTAGGTCAAGATGAGGGTTGAAGGTGGGCTATATGACCTGTTGAGAGCTATGGTGTCATAGTGGATAGAGTGCCAGGCAGGAATTCAGGAGGCCTTGAGCGAGGAACCCAGAGGAGTGAGCAGGAGCTTCAAAAATAACTTTATTCTGAAAAGCTTCAAGGCCCCCTTGTACTAATAGTCAACTACCCATTTTCTTTAAAGATGCTCCTGAAATTATTAATTCCTGAGAGTCAATTAAGCTATTGATAGGGAAAATATGTCCTGTGACTGAGGATGTCATACTTCAGGTAACGAGTGATCCCCAGGGTTTGGGATCTGTGTCTTTGCTTTTCTACTGGAAGCAGGCTTTCGGGTCACGCTAAAGGTTTCTTTGGGTATTGTTACGAAGGCTGGTTGTGCAGCCTGAGGTTGGGAGTTGGATTTCCCAATGTGCCTTCAGGGAGGAAGAGCCGGCCTGTGTCGCCTTGGGTAAGCTCATCACATGCCAAGCAGAGCTTGATAAAGTGGCTTTCTTTGACTGCTGCTCCCACAATTCTCCTAACCAGCCTAGCCATAGGTCAGAATCCTGCGATGTCAGAATGAGGTCACAAACTGGAGAGGTTCTGTTTCTCTGCAAACTGAGAGGCAGTTAACAGTCGGGCTGAGCCTTCAACTGGTCAGGATGGATCTTCCTGTTAGGTCAAGATGAGGGTTGAAGGTGGGCTATATGACCTGTTGAGAGCTATGGTGTCATAGTGGATAGAGTGCCAGGCAGGAATTCAGGAGGCCTTGAGCGAGGAACCCAGAGGAGTGAGCAGGAGCTTCAAAAATAACTTTATTCTGAAAAGCTTCAAGGCCCCCTTGTACTAATAGTCAACTACCCATTTTCTTTAAAGATGCTCCTGAAATTATTAATTCCTGAGAGTCAATTAAGCTATTGATAGGGAAAATATGTCCTGTGACTGAGGATGTCATACTTCAGGTAACGAGTGATCCCCAGGGTTTGGGATCTGTGTCTTTGCTTTTCTACTGGAAGCAGGCTTTCGGGTCACGCTAAAGGTTTCTTTGGGCATTGTTACGAAGGCTGGTTGTGCAGCCTGAGGTTGGGAGTTGGATTTCCCACTGTGCCTTCAGGGAGGAAGAGCCGGCCTGTGTCGCCTTGGGTAAGCTCATCACATGCCAAGCAGAGCTTGATAAAGTGGCGTTCTTTGACTGCAGCTCCCACAATTCTCCTAACCAGCCTAGCCATAGGTCAGAATCCTGCGATGTCAGAATGAGGTCACAAACTGGAGAGGTTCTGTTTCTCTGCAAACTGAGAGGCAGTTAACAGTTGGGCTGAGCCTTCAACTGGTCAGGATGGATCTTCCTGTTAGGTCAAGATGAGGGTTGAAGGTGGGCTATATGACCTATTGAGAGCTATGGTGTCATAGTGGATAGAGTGCCAGGCAGGAATTCAGGAGGCCTTGAGCGAGGAACCCAGAGGAGTGAGCAGGAGCTTAAAAAATAACTTTATTCTGAAAAGCTTCAAGGCCCCCTTGTACTAATAGTCAACTACCCATTTTCTTTAAAGATGCTCCTGAAATTATTAATTCCTGAGAGTCAATTAAGCTATTGATAGGGAAAATATGTCCTGTGACTGAGGATGTCATACTTCAGGTAACGAGTGATCCCCAGGGTTTGGGATCTGTGTCTTTGCTTTTCTACTGGAAGCAGGCTTTCAGGTTACGCTAAAGGTTTCTTTGGGCATTGTTACGAAGGCTGGTTGTGGAGCCTGAGTTTGGGAGTTGGATTTCCCACTGTGCCTTCAGGGAGGAAGAGCCGGCCTGTGTCGCCTTGGGTAAGCTCATCACATGCCAAGCAGAGCTTGATAAAGTGGCGTTCTTTGACTGCAGCTCCCACAATTCTCCTAACCAGCCTAGCCATAGGTCAGAATCCTGCGATGTCAGAATGAGGTCACAAACTGGAGAGGTTCTGTTTCTCTGCAAACTGAGAGGCAGTTAACAGTCAGGCTGAGCCTTCAACTGGTCAGGATGGATCTTCCTGTTAGGTCAAGATGAGGGTTGAAGGTGGGCTATATGACCTGTTGAGAGCTATGGTGTCATAGTGGATAGAGTGCCAGGCAGGAATTCAGGAGGCCTTGAGCGAGGAACCCAGAGGAGTGAGCAGGAGCTTCAAAAATAACTTTATTCTGAAAAGCTTCAAGGCCCCCTTGTACTAATAGTCAACTACCCATTTTCTTTAAAGATGCTCCTGAAATTATTAATTCCTGAGAGTCAATTAAGCTATTGATAGGGAAAATATGTCCTGTGACTGAGGATGTCATACTTCAGGTAACGAGTGATCCCCAGGGTTTGGGATCTGTGTCTTTGCTTTTCTACTGGAAGCAGGCTTTCGGGTCACGCTAAAGGTTTCTTTGGGTATTGTTACGAAGGCTGGTTGTGCAGCCTGAGGTTGGGAGTTGGATTTCCCAATGTGCCTTCAGGGAGGAAGAGCCGGCCTGTGTCGCCTTGGGTAAGCTCATCACATGCCAAGCAGAGCTTGATAAAGTGGCTTTCTTTGACTGCTGCTCCCACAATTCTCCTAACCAGCCTAGCCATAGGTCAGAATCCTGCGATGTCAGAATGAGGTCACAACCTGGGGCGGTTCTGTTTCTCTTCAAACTGAGAGGCAGTTAACAGTCGGGCTGAGCCTTCAACTGGTCAGGATGGATCTTCCTGTTAGGTCAAGATGAGGGTTGAAGGTGGGCTATATGACCTGTTGAGAGCTATGGTGTCATAGTGGATAGAGTGCCAGGCAGGAATTCAGGAGGCCTTGAGCGAGGAACCCAGAGGAGTGAGCAGGAGCTTCAAAAATAACTTTATTCTGAAAAGCTTCAAGGCCCCCTTGTACTAATAGTCAACTACCCATTTTCTTTAAAGATGCTCCTGAAATTATTAATTCCTGAGAGTCAATTAAGCTATTGATAGGGAAAATATGTCCTGTGACTGAGGATGTCACACTTCAGGTAACGAGTGATCCCCAGGGTTTGGGATCTGTGTCTTTGCTTTTCTACTGGAAGCAGGCTTTCAGGTTACGCTAAAGGTTTCTTTGGGCATTGTTACGAAGGCTGGTTGTGGAGCCTGAGTTTGGGAGTTGGATTTCCCACTGTGCCTTCAGGGAGGAAGAGCCGGCCTGTGTCGCCTTGGGCAAGCTCATCACATGCCAAGGAGAGCTTGATAAAGTGGCGTTCTTTGACTGCAGCTCCCACAATTCTCCTAACCAGCCTAGCCATAGGTCAGAATCCTGCGATGTCAGAATGAGGTCACAAACTGGAGAGGTTCTGTTTCTCTGCAAACTGAGAGGCAGTTAACAGTTGGGCTGAGCCTTCAACTGGTCAGGATGGATCTTCCTGTTAGGTCAAGATGAGGGTTGAAGGTGGGCTATATGACCTGTTGAGAGCTATGGTGTCATAGTGGATAGACTGCCAGGCAGGAATTCAGGAGGCCTTGAGCGAGGAACCCAGAGGAGTGAGCAGGAGCTTCAAAAATAACTTTATTCTGAAAAGCTTCAAGGCCCCCTTGTACTAATAGTCAACTACCCATTTTCTTTAAAGATGCTCCTGAAATTATTAATTCCTGAGAGTCAATTAAGCTATTGATAGGGAAAATATGTCCTGTGACTGAGGATGTCATACTTCAGGTAACGAGTGATCCCCAGGGTTTGGGATCTGTGTCTTTGCTTTTCTACTGGAAGCAGGCTTTCGGGTCACGCTAAAGGTTTCTTTGGGTATTGTTACGAAGGCTGGTTGTGCAGCCTGAGGTTGGGAGTTGGATTTCCCAATGTGCCTTCAGGGAGGAAGAGCCGGCCTGTGTCGCCTTGGGTAAGCTCATCACATGCCAAGCAGAGCTTGATAAAGTGGCTTTCTTTGACTGCTGCTCCCACAATTCTCCTAACCAGCCTAGCCATAGGTCAGAATCCTGCGATGTCAGAATGAGGTCACAACCTGGGGCGGTTCTGTTTCTCTTCAAACTGAGAGGCAGTTAACAGTCGGGCTGAGCCTTCAACTGGTCAGGATGGATCTTCCTGTTAGGTCAAGATGAGGGTTGAAGGTGGGCTATATGACCTGTTGAGAGCTATGGTGTCATAGTGGATAGAGTGCCAGGCAGGAATTCAGGAGGCCTTGAGCGAGGAACCCAGAGGAGTGAGCAGGAGCTTCAAAAATAACTTTATTCTGAAAAGCTTCAAGGCCCCCTTGTACTAATAGTCAACTACCCATTTTCTTTAAAGATGCTCCTGAAATTATTAATTCCTGAGAGTCAATTAAGCTATTGATAGGGAAAATATGTCCTGTGACTGAGGATGTCATACTTCAGGTAACGAGTGATCCCCAGGGTTTGGGATCTGTGTCTTTGCTTTTCTACTGGGAAGCAGGCTTTCGGGTCACGCTAAAGGTTTCTTTGGGTATTGTTACGAAGGCTGGTTGTGCAGCCTGAGGTTGGGAGTTGGATTTCCCAATGTGCCTTCAGGGAGGAAGAGCCGGCCTGTGACGCCTTGGGTAAGCTCATCACATGCCAAGCAGAGCTTGATAAAGTGGCTTTCTTTGACTGCTGCTCCCACAATTCTCCTAACCAGCCTAGCCATAGGTCAGAATCCTGCGATGTCAGAATGAGGTCACAACCTGGGGGCGGTTCTGTTTCTCTTCAAACTGAGAGGCAGTTAACAGTCGGGCTGAGCCTTCAACTGGTCAGGATGGATCTTCCTGTTAGGTCAAGATGAGGGTTGAAGGTGGGCTATATGACCTGTTGAGAGCTATGGTGTCATAGTGGATAGAGTGCCAGGCAGGAATTCAGGAGGCCTTGAGCGAGGAACCCAGAGGAGTGAGCAGGAGCTTCAAAATAACTTTATTCTGAAAAGCTTCAAGGCCCCCTTGTACTAATAGTCAACTACCCATTTTCTTTAAAGATGTCACCTGAAATTATTAATTCCTGAGAGTCAATTAAGCTATTGATAGGGAAAATATGTCCTGTGACTGAGGATGTCATACTTCAGGTAACGAGTGATCCCCCAGGGTTTGGGATCTGTGTCTTTGCTATTCTACTGGAAGCAGGCTTTCGGGTCACGCTAAAGGTTTCTTTGGGTATTGTTACGAAGGCTGGTTGTGCAGCCTGAGGTTGGGAGTTGGATTTCCCAATGTGCCTTCAGGGAGGAAGAGCCGGCCTGTGTCGCCTTGGGTAAGCTCATTCACATGCCAAGCAGAGCTTGATAAAGTGGCTTTCTTTGACTGCTGCTCCCACAATTCTCCTAACCAGCCTAGCCATAAGGTCAGAATCCTGCGATGTCAGAATGAGGTCACAACCTGGGGCGGTTCTGTTTCTCTTCAAACTGAGAGGCAGTTAACAGTCGGGCTGAGCCTTCAACTGGTCAGGATGGATCTTCCTGTTAGGTCAAGATGAGGGTTGAAGGTGGGCTATATGACCTGTTGAGAGCTATGGTGTCATAGTGGATAGAGTGCCAGGCAGGAAATCAGGAGGCCTTGAGCGAGGAACCCAGAGGAGTGAGCAGGAGCTTCAAAAATAACTTTATTCTGAAAAGCTCAAGGCCCCCTTGTACTAATAGTCAACTACCCATTTTCTTTAAAGTATGCTCCTGAAATTATTAATTCCTGAGAGTCAATTAAGCTATTGATAGGGAAAATATGTCCTGTGACTGAGGATGTCATACTTCAGGTAACGAGTGATCCCAGGGTTTGGGATCTGTGTCTTTGCTTTTCTACTGGAAGCAGGCTTTCGGGTCACGCTAAAGGTTTCTTTGGGTATTGTTACGAAGGCTGGTGTGCAGCCTGAGGTTGGGAGTTGGATTTCCCAATGTGCCTTCAGGGAGGAAGAGCCGGCCTGTGTCGCCTTGGGTAAGCTCATCACATGCCAAGCAGAGCTTGATAAAGTGGCTTTCTTTGACTGCTGCTCCCACAATTCTCCTAACCAGCCTAGCCATAGGTCAGAATCCTGCGATGTCAGATTGAGGTCACAACCTGGGGCGGTTCTGTTTCTCTTCAAACTGAGAGGCAGTTAACAGTCGGGCTGAGCCTTCAACTGGTCAGGATGGATCTTCCTGTTAGGTCAAGATGAGGGTTGAAGGTGGGCTATATCGGGACCTGTTGAGAGCTATGGTGTCATAGTGGATAGAGTGCCAGGCAGGAATTCAGGAGGCCTAGAGCGAGGAACCCAGAGGAGTGAGCAGGAGCTTCAAAAATAACTTTATTCTGAAAAGCTTCAAGGCCCCCTTGTACTAATAGTCAACTACCCATTTTCTTTAAAGATGCTCCTGAAATTATTAATTCCTGAGAGTCAATTAAGCTAATGATAGGGAAAATATGTCCTGTGACTGAGGATGTCACACTTCAGGTAACGAGTGATCCCCAGGGTTTGGGATCTGTGTCTTTGCTTTTCTACTGGAAGCAGGCTTTCGGGTCACGCTAAAGGTTTCTTTGGGTATTGTTACGAAGGCTGGTTGTGCAGCCTGAGGTTGGGAGTTGGATTTCCCAATGTGCCTTCAGGGAGGAAGAGCCGGCCTGTGTCGGCCTTGGGTAAGCTCATCACATGCCAAGCAGAGCTTGATAAAGTGGCTTTCTTTGACTGCTGCTCCCACAATTCTCCTAACCAGCCTAGCCATAGGTCAGAATCCTGCGATGTCAGAATGAGGTCACAAACTGGAGAGGTTCTGTTTCTCTGCAAACTGAGAGGCAGTTAACAGTCGGGCTGAGCCTACAACTGGTCAGGATGGATCTTCCTGTTAGGTCAAGATGAGGGTTGAAGGTGGGCTATATGACCTGTTGAGAGCTATGGTGTCATAGTGGATAGAGTGCCAGGCAGGAATTCAGGAGGCCTTGAGCGAGGAACCCAGAGGAGTGAGCAGGAGCTTCAAAATACTTTATCTGAAAAGCTTCAAGGCCCCCTTGTACTAATAGTCCAACTACCCATTTTCTTTAAAGATGCTCCTGAAAATTATTAATTCCTGAGAGTCAATTAAGCTATTGATAGGGAAAATATGTCCTGTGACTGAGGGATGTCATACTTCAGGTAACGATTGATCCCCAGGGTTTGGGATCTGTGTCTTTGCTTTTCTACTGGAAGCAGGCTTTCGGGTCACGCTAAAGGTTTCTTTGGGCATTGTTACGAAGGCTGGTTGTGCAGCCTGAGGTTGGGAGTTGATTTCCCACTGTGCCTTCAGGGAGGAAGAGCCCGGCCTGTGTCGCTTGGGTAAGCTCATCACATGCCAAGCAGAGCTTGATAAAGTGGCGTTCTTTGACTGCAGCTCCCACAATTCTCCTAACCAGCCTAGCCATAGGTCAGAATCCTGCGATGTCAGAATGAGGTCACAAACTGGAGAGGTTCTGTTTCTCTGCAAACTGAGAGGCAGTTAACAGTTGGGCTGAGCCTTCAACTGTCAGGATGGATCTTCCTGTTAGGTCAGATGAGGGTTGAAGGTGGGCTATATGACTATTGAGAGCTATGGTGTCATAGTGGATAGAGTGCCAGGCAGGAATTCAGGAGGCCTTGAGCGAGGAACCCAGAGGAGTGAGCAGGAGCTTAAAAAATAACTTTATTCTGAAAAGCTTCAAGGCCCCCTTGTACTAATAGTCAACTACCCATTTTCTTTAAAGATGCTCCTGAAATTATTAATTCCTGAGAGTCAATTAAGCTATTGATAGGGAAAAATATGTCCTGTGACTGAGGATGTCATACTTCAGGTAACGAGTGATCCCCAGGGTTTGGGATCTGTGTCTTTGCTTTTCTACTGGAAGCAGGCTTTCAGGTTACGCTAAAGGTTTTCTTTGGGCATTGTTACGAAGGCTGGTTGTGGAGCCTGAGTTTGGGAGTTGGATTTCCCACTGTGCCTTCAGGGAGAAGAGCCGGCCTGTGTCGCCTTGGGTAAGCTCATCACATGCCAAGCAGAGCTTGATAAAGTGGCGTTCTTTGACTGCAGCTCCCACAATTCTCCTAACCAGCCTAGCCATAGGTCAGAATCCTGCGATGTCAGAATGAGGTCACAACCTGGAGAGGTTCTGTTTCTCCTGCAAACTGAGAGGCAGTTAACAGTCAGGCTGAGCCTTCAACTGGTCAGGATGGATCTTCCTGTTAGGTCAAGATGAGGGTTGAAGGTGGGCTATATGACCTGTTGAGAGCTATGGTGTCATAGTGGATAGAGTGTCAGGGCAGGAATTCAGGAGGCCTTGGATGTGGAGTTCAAGTCCCTCCTAGGACACAGAAACCCTCTGGGGAGTGGCAAAGACAAACCTATCCTGTCACATGAGTACCACGAAATTAGGATTGCAAGAATCAGAAACGACTTCAGGGCTCATGACAGTGATATGATCCCTTCCTGGATGGGGAAACGTTTTAGGACTTGTCAAGAAGGTGTCTATAGTGCTTCTCTGCCTGTCTTGCCAAGACCTTGCAAAAGGTCCCTTTTTTGTCCAGAGCTCCAAAATTCTTGAGCCAGGATGAATGCCAGACATCAGAAGAGGGCAAGACCCTCTTGAAGAAATAGGAATGAGTCCCTGATGTGACTTTTGATCTGTGGTTTCCTTCTATCTTTTGCTGTGGAACTAACGTAAATTGTATTTTCTTCTCCTCTCACAGCTCTGGGTCAGCTTTGCCATTCAGCTATGTAAGGCAGCAATTTGAAGTCTCAGCAAGGACTATACTGTATGTTATTGTAGCGATCACCGCTGGTATGAATATTCAGCAGTGTATTTGCATGTACCAATGAGAGCTGCCGGGAGGCAGAGCCAGAGAAACTAGAAGGTAGGGGTGAGTCAGAGTCCTAGAGAGTTCAGTTAGAGTCAGAGTTGGGAGAAAGAGTTTTTGGGGTTTGAGGCAGGGAGAGTGTTTAAGGAGTGATTAGTCAGAGTGAGACCTGTATTAATTAAGATAGAAGAGGTTAAAGTAAAATACTGAAGCTTTGTGTAACTTTAAGAATGTGCTTAAGAAGCTATTCCTAAAACAATGTGTAATCAATAAACCTGTTTCTGTTTAAAAGTTCAGTACTGAACGGACCTCCGTCTTTCATAGGAAATATAGGTTGATAAAGAGATCAACTGGTGGCAGCGTGTTAAAGGGCGTGTTGGGATACCTTTGTGAGCTCTGTGTTTGTGAAACGAACAGGGGCCATGGGGTAAACGTCACAGTTATGTTTAATGTTGGCTCCCAGAGAGGTATGTATGGGTAGGATTTTCTGCCTCAGGGTCTGAAGAATTTGGACTGTCCTCCATACAAGACAGCTTGATATAACACAAGCAGAAAAGTGGAAGATTTGAGATACTCCTTCAGTCTGTAAACACTGACAAATAGTATTATCCACATCTAGGATGAAGAAATAAGACTCCAATCAATGGAGAAATAGTATATCTTCTTAATCTCTTCTATTCCTGGGTACAGAAGGAGTTGAGAGGAATGATTTCATGAACACATAAATATTTAGGTTTGACCCCTCAAACTTGCTTTCTATCAGTCATTTTTAGCAAGGACTTGTGTTGGAGAGGACATTCTCTGTGTGACACAAACAACATGTGTACAATTGATTTGCTTTCCAATGTCTTTTTATTTTATACAGCTGTCGGCCAGTTACTGATGTTGGGCAATGAGCTCCCACCAAACCAACTTTTCATAAGAACAACCAGCAACATGAAAGGCTCCGTGGAAAATTTCATCAAGCCATGGATGATGTGAAGAAGCCCACGCTAAGAATTTGGTAAAGAAATTAAGTTTCAGCATTTAGTGTGCAGTCTGCTGGTTTCTGAGTGTTGGACCGGAAATCAGGAGACTTGGGTTCTTTCTTTCTTTCTTTCTTTCTTTCTTTCTTTCTTTCTTTCTTTCCTTTCTTTTCTTTCTTTCTTTCTTTCTTTCTTTCTTTCTTTCTTTCTTTCTTTCTTTCTCTCTTTCTCTCTTTCTCTCTCTCTCCCCCTCTCTCTTTCTTTCTTTCTTTTCTCTAAATCAGAGTGTTGCATAATTTAGAATATTATGAAATAATTGGTTGTGAGGCCTCTCAGCAACTCTATCCTAATAGAAATCATAGCCATTTGAGGTCCTAAAAAGGATTGTGGGGTCATTTTGCTCCTCAGCAAGTTTGTAGTGCAATGCTTGTGGAAGTGAAGGATTGTCCGACTGCATGCAGTTGCCCAGGAGACGCCCGGGTGTACTCACAATGCTTTGGGGCCTCAGCTCCCATTCCCTGCCACATAATCAACAGAGCTCCTCCCTTCCTCCCAGCCTGACTCCACCCTCGTGATATGACTAGGAGGCAAGGACACTCCCCTTTCCCCTCTGCTTCACAACTCCATCAGCAAGGCCATCAAGTACATTCTGAACTCTCCATATTTTCAAAATCCCACCCATGGGGTTGCCGTGTTCAGAGGAGTTTTCTCAGAGGGTGTAGACCACTTTCACACATTCCTTTTTCTCTTTTTTCTGAATAGAAACATTTCTTGGAAGAAGGTGGGGAGGCATCCTGGACACAAAGCAGACCAGACCTGCTGGAAAGATGGGAACGAATCAGCATCACTTTACATGGAATCTTCTTTGCCACAGTATTGCAATCTATGGTGTTACTCTGTTTCAGGATCCCCATCCCTCTCAGCAGATACCCCCCTCTCTGGGGTCCCCTCCTTTCCCACCAGTCTGACTTGCTGTGCCTCCCAGGGCCCTAGTCCTTCAGAACACCTGGAAACCCTTCTGTTTCTTGAACTAGGGAAATGAAGGGGGAAATGGTCCAGGATGCAATTATCTTGATTGGCTGAAAGACCTGAGCCCTCCCCTTTCCCCAGGAGCCCCATCTCATCCCCCCACCCGTGGACCCCCAGACACCCTTACCTGACTGCTGCAGGTGCCAGGCTCCAGCACATGTGGGGCTCCAGTGAGAGTGCCAGATGCAATGGCTGAGAAGGGAGGAGGATTCTCTCCCCCTTCCCCTCCACCCCTCGGTTTTCTTTGCTCCCCTTCTCTCTTCCTCTCTATCTTGTCCTCCACCATTTCCCTCTGGCTCTTCCAATGCTCTTAGGGTAGCCTTGGCAGCCTCAGAGGAGCAGGGGAGGAAAAGGCAGAGAAAAGAGAGGAAGGGGAGATGGAGAGGCAGAGGAGGAGGGGGAGGGAGGAAGGGAGGGAAGCCATTCTTCCTTTTCTGCCATCTAATGATGAGTGACTCTTTCTTCCACCACCACACCACCCGTCCCCAAGTACCCCTCATTTCGGCAGAATCGAAGACCATCGCTTGGCTTTTTTCAAGCAAATTGGCCTCTAATTGGAT
Organism: Intellagama lesueurii; assembly: GCA_037013535.1. NCBI lineage: Eukaryota > Metazoa > Chordata > Lepidosauria > Squamata > Agamidae > Intellagama > Intellagama lesueurii. The sequence goes on from JBAJHW010000006.1 coordinate 78,156,706, forward strand.
TGTGTTGGACCCCAGTGAGGGCACAAAACTGTGAGATGCCTCCGTCAGCCCTTCTTTGAGCCTCAACATCTTCATCCTGAAGAAGATGGGCCAGAGGGCTGGGGACTGGAAAGGAGGGGGCTTGGAGTCTGTCAGGAAGATGGGAAGGGTGACCGTGCTGTCAGGTTTAGTGGAAGGAGGAAGAGTGTTGGAGACTCAAGGGAGGTGACTTTGGGGGCCTTGTAAAGCTTCCCTCATATTTGAGGTGATCTTTACGATGCACCGTCTTTGTGATCTGGGCCAAGCCATGAGAAAGCTTGGCACCTTGGCACCTCCATTTGCACAGCACAGCCAGAGTTGGTAAGTGGTTGTGAGTGGGAGGGAAGAGCAGCCCACTGCTCTGCAACTGTCCTCTGGCTCGGACGGCGATCTGAGCACAAGGTAGAAGCGCACCACAGCCCTGTTCCCAACCCAGGGATTCAGGTGGTTCAGCAGGTCGTTTCTTTTCCCTGGCACTTGAAACCCTGCTATGACCAAGGAGGAAAGGCAAGGAAGAAGGGGAGGAGGGGGAGAGAGAGAGAGAGAGAGAGTAAGAGAGAGAGTGAGAGAGAGAGAAAAGAGGATTGGAGGGCAGTTATAAACTGCTAGTGATAACTCAAAAATATCATGATGTTCCAGAGCCCCCGCTGTAGGAAGAGGGAGGGGCACGTGGCTGGAGTGGCAGAAGAGAGTGCAGGATGTGAGCCTTCCTTCCTCCTTGCCATCACGGTTGCTGCAGCCAGAACTAGAGGAGGGAGGGAGGGAGGGGAGTTGATGCTTCCGCCCTCCCCCCCCATCCTCTCTGAAATCAGTTCTATTCTGTATTGGTGGACGGGGGGGGGGGGGGAATGACATTGATGATGAGCACAGTCCCTTTGTATTCGCATGAGATCTCGGAAGGGAAAAATATGGAAGATTTGCCTTCTGTGCTGGGGTTAGGCTGAAGGGAAGAGCCCCCTGCTCTGTAGGGACAGAAAAGGGGATGACTCCAGTCTCTTCTCGTGCTCTGCTGACCCATGTAAGATGAGGAGGCCCCCTTCCCAAGTTGGATTGGGAGTTTTTCAGGCCTCATGGCTGTTCTACTCCAAACCAATCACCCTGTTTTCACTCCTGAAAGGAAAGCCTCTGCTTCTCTGAAGAGCTGCAGGTTTTTCTCCTCCTGCACCTGAATCTCCACTGGGTTTATTGTTAGGGATTCAGTCTCACTCTCCTACTATGTGTTGTTTGGGGAGGCTCTGAAAAAGAGGAAAAGGTTTCACCTAACATTTCCTGTTTCAGGGTAACTACCCCCAAAGTTCTCAGGGGGTGTGCCTTCTTTTGCTCTGAATCTAGTGCTTCCACATCTCTTTCCAGGACATCAGCAGCATCGTAGATGTTTAACAGTCCAAGACCCAGAGAGGGTTGTTCTAGGGACTCCGGATTTATGATCCCTTCTCACCATTCCATCTTGTCCCAGGATAAAAGGACGAATCTATATTCCCATGCCTGCATGCTTGCCAATGCACTGCCTATGGAACTGGCATGATGCTTTCTTATTACTGAGCACTTTCTTCTTGACTCACTGGATCTGTGCTGGAACGGGTCCTGGTGAGAGAGTTCTGCACATCTGCTGAAAGACCTTCTTTTGAAGTCCATTTGTTGCAGCTGATTTCTGGGCTGCACAAGGGGTTCTAGACCTTCCCTTTTCATTATGTTCTTTTTTTTCACTTTCTTAAGAGTTAGGAGGATCCCCACTGGTTGAGAGAGAGTAGCACAGAAACTGTTCAGTCTCATCACAGACTTCATCCAACTTAGACTCCGGAGGACGGCAGCATGTACAGTGGTGCCTCGCTAGACGATGTTAATCCGTTCCACGAGGATCGCTGTCTAGCGAAAACATCGTCTAGCGAAGCACGTTTTCCCATTGGAATGCATTGAAATCTCTTCAATGCGTTCCAAGGGAAAACGCAGTCGTCTAGCGAAAATCTCCCATAGGGAAACATCATCTAGCGAGTGCGGGTCCCCATCGGAATGCACTGACAGCTGCACTGACAGCTTTTCACCACTAGTCGGCGCACTCCTATGGGGAAACCTCATCGTCTAGCGAAAATCGCCATAGGGAAACATCGTTTTGCGAAGCGCAGTAGCGATCGCAAAAAGGCATCGTCTAGCGATTTCCTCGTCCTGCGAGGCAATCGTCTAGCGAGGCACCACTGTACTGTAAATGTGACGTTTCCTGCCACACATCCCAGGCACGTCGCCAATGCCAGGGCCTAACAGGAGGCTCAAAACTCTTGAGCCCATCTTTCCTTCCTCTGATTTCTTCCTTTGCCTTCAGGGTGAGACGGTTGGACTCTTCCCACTCTTGCCAGCTTCTCTCCCTGCCAGGGTGATTTGGCCTCATCTCTTAACTCCAAGGCTGTGTCTTGAATGTAGTCCCACTACAGGCAGCCGAATCCTGGTGGTGGCCTTTGTCTTTTCGTCCAGCTTGAGCTTGATCGGTTGTCCATCCTTTTTGATTTCTGTCATCCCTCTCCACATTCTGGCCTTTTCCATTCCCTGCTAAGCCTCCTGAAGGAGTCACCTGAGTTAGGTGTAATTTGCTCATTTGCAGTGGCTGCAAAGCTGCTTCCCCCCCCCCCCCCCCGTTCCTTGTGGCCAAAAGAATCTTCTGTTGAAATGTTTTCCTTCTGCTCCTGCCAGTGAGCAGTGAAGAGAAGAAGGGGCAGCTTCCTTACCCTTTTTAAACTGGGCAGGTGGACTGGGGTGGAAACCCTCCCTCTCCGGTCCGCCTGTTGGCCTCTCCGCAGCCTATCCTTAGAATTCCCCCGCCAGACAGCAAGGGTGGCAAGGGAACCCCACCCCACCCTGGCCAATTGGGAGCCACAGGGGCAGCAGGGGATACCAGTGGCCGCCCTCCCCTCGCCCTCACAGCCTACCTAGGAAGCAACAAGTGATGTCTGGGGAGGTCTGAGCAAAGGTCTTTTTTCTCCCACAACTCTTTGTGTTGCCTGACTACCCTTTTTCTTTCTCGGCTCGGGAGTTGCGTCTTCTGGACTCCCTCGGTGGCTCCTCTTGGCCCCACTGAGGGTGACTTCCTTTTCCAGGGGAAGCCTCCCCTTTGCTTACAGTTGCCGAGTCCCTTTGAGCTCCTTGCCTTTCAAGAGAATTCTGTCTCCGGACATCTCACTAGCCTGTGTGCCCTACACGGCTCAGCTGGCGAATACAATGACACCATAAAACAATTCACACTCTCCGGCCCCCATCCATCATGTAGAGTTTGGAGGTTCTGGATCAAAGTGGAACATCTATAAAAAAATGTTTGGTCCCTTTCTTACCTCTCCTTTCATTCTTTTAAATTGCATGTCTTTCCATTCTTCGTAATCCTGTCCATTCTTTGAATCTTTTTAAAATTCAGCATAAGTGAGATACATTGTGTGTGATCACTCCTTCCTCTTGTGTTCTGTTGCTCCCCTACCACTTTGCTTTTGAACCCTGTTCCTCCTCAGGTCTCTGCTTCACTTGTGTTGCTTCCTGGGGGCTGCGGTGGAGGGGATGGAGCATCACCGAGCCCTTCTGCCCTCTGTCCTTGCCCAGAATGGATGCTTCTGCGCACCGTCACAGACCTTCCTAAGCTCCGGTCTCTCTTGCTTTTTTTATGCTTTTCTTCCAATCAAGAGGTGGACCTGTGGAATCCACGGTGCAGCCACCAGGTAGGGCTGAACCTCTGCCTTAATGAAGAAAATCCACCCAAAAAACCCACACAAAGAAAGCCGCATTCTTAACTCCACTACACTTTCCACTCCTCCTGAATGTAGGAGATATCTCTCTATTCTTCTTTCAATCTCTTTCTTTTATTTTACCATTTGAAAGACACCCACAGCAGAGCACCAAAAGAGAAGGAGTCACCTGAGCATTGCCTGCCCAGGGAGGGGAACCCTTTCTCTGCTTTTCCTGCTGTGATCCAGTCTCCCTCCAGCACTAGAAGTGAGGGAGAGTCACCTTCCAATTGGGAGAGTCTCCCTCCATTAACCATCCTGGGGAGCAACACATTCCTTCTGAACAGGGAAATGAGGAGGCTCAGCACCATCGGAGGCCCTGTTTCCCAGGTCCCCCCAGAATGGGGCTCCCGGGGACCTTGGGAAGCATAGGAGCCATAGCAGTCTTCCATGTGCCTGAGGATGGGGGGCAGGGACGTGGAGGGGGAGGCCTCCCTGCCCTCCCCTGCTGCAGCCAGAGCCGGAGGCAGTTTAGTGGGTGTGAGTGGGAGGGAGGGGCCACCATGGGGGAAGGGGGCCATTCAGAATGTGGGTGCCCATCCGAAAGGCATCCAGTGGATCTTCCAAACTGGGGGATTCCAGGGCTCAGGGGCATAAATTATCCTGGGAAGCATAAATTATCCATGTCTCCAGGCCATCAGGCTGAGATTGGGGTGGGAGATGGAGGTCCAGCTGCTTGTGGTGAATGGTGGTGGAAGAGAGGGAGTCTGCTGGAATGCAACAGGGTCCTCAATCTGCTGTGTTGCTATTTGATTGATGTTAGAGACCATGAGTGTGAGAAGACATGGCATTGCACTCGAAGAACACAAATGTGCAGATTTTGAAATATGCTGCTGCAGAATAAGAAAAATATGTAAAATCCAGATCTAAGAACTGAAGAGCCAGCCTGAATAGCAGCAGCAGCAGCAAGGAGATCACCTGGAAAAGGGCAGAGCCAAACTCACTCCAGGAGATGCCTTGCGAGCGATGGAGGTGGTAGCTCTGCCAGTCATCTAGGTCAGACACTGCCCCATGTCTACTTGGCCATTCCTCCAGCTGGCCCTGTGTGTCTCAACTGTGCTACGAAAGGACTTTGTTGCTGCCGCTGCTGCTATTTTATCCCTTTTTATCAGGGAAGGTAGCTCTGCTAAGGGTCTGGGCCCAAGGATGCATTTCTCCTCTTCCTGCTAATATTGACCACTGGGAACTGGCTCAGCTTTCCCCCAACCTTTTTATGATGGTCTTCTCCTCTGTACTATTCCTTTTCTCCTGCTGTAACTGGCAAGGCGACACTATTCTTTTAAAAAAAGAAGAAATAGAATTATTATTTTCTTATTCTCTTTCTTATATGATGTCTGCTATGTGATTGGTATAATATTTTGCTTTAGATTGTTTATGCTTTCTGTATGATTATGTTACTGTTGCTCTATTTTGTTATTGATGCTTTATATACTCGTTTTGAAACTTATGGTATCAGCATATTGTGTACTGAAAGACTGTTTACAAATAAAGCAGAGATTGGAAATGAAAGGAAGCACAGCCTTTTTATACTACAACTCCCAGAATGCTCCAGATCTGAAATAAAGGCAATATTTTGTAGGTTCTCTCCACATGTAATACTTGGTGATCTCCAGGTCACCTTCAGCCTCCTCTTTGCACATCTGCCTCAGCAGGGAGTCCACTCTTTCCAAGAGGAAGAAGAAAATGTTAATGGAAGAGAAATGCAAACCATTTTTGATCCTATTGTGTATTGAAAGACTTGCTACAAATAAAGGAGAGATTGGAAATCCATGAAGCAGCAACCCCATATCCCAATGCACTCATTTTTCTGTTTTCAAAGGTCTCCTCCTTTAGGGATTGTGGTCAATTTGTCTACTGCCCTATTTTAGCTTGGGGATTTATTTATTTTTTGAAAACTGGGATTCACTTCACTTTTGTCCCAGGTGTCAAGCCACATCCATTCTCTCACCATTTATTAAAACTTTTTTAAAAATGTCAGACTCTGGCCCCTAAGGCACCAAATGTGGGTTCTACCTGCCTGTACTGCATTGGATGCCTTTTACACATAGACCCATAACCAGAAGAGAAATGGAGAAGGATCAGTGTTCCTGGGTAAAGACAGAGATGCCAAGCTCACAGAGAATTTTAAGATAACTCTCCAATACCTCCCCTCCATGTTTTGTGAAGTTTGGATTTGGGATGAAATTTTATCACCCCAAAGCAGGTCTACCCAGTAAAGTGCTCTCAAGCAGCTGGCTTCAGGAAAATTCAATGAGTGGTTCATGTGAGGGAACTTGACACAGGATGTTGCTCACGATGAGATGGAGTGGGAAGGGACAACACCTTTTCCCCAAATCCCATGGACAGTGCCATGGCAAATAGGCTGCCCTGCACAGGACATGATGCTGGAGGTCTTCTTGAGGTAGAGAGGTTGCTGTGTAGTCAGTCAGCGGGCAGAGTTGGGAGAAACAGTCTACCTAGCACAGGATGGGACATGCCGCTGGAGGTCTGAGCTGAGCTGGAGATGTTGCTGTGTGGTAGAAGGGCTCCTTTGAGATCAAGGACCCTCCAAGTCCCCCAAAACAGAAGCAGGAGTGCATGCTTCCCCCCGACCATCCCCATCCCCATCGTCCTCTGAGAGCACCACGCGACAATACTCCCAGACCAGCACACCTGGATTCTCCCAGACCAGCACCACACAGTTTTCCCAGGCCAGGAGTAAATGGGGCCACTTAACTCTACGTCCTGCCCTGCTTTCTGCAGAACATTCCAGACACCCGCTGGGGATAGTTTCTCAACTGTTCTTTATGATCTTCACATGGTGTGCTGCAACGTGTGCAACATTGTCGCCCACGGGGGCTTTAATTCGAAACGTCTGTCCTCCAGCACCCTCCACAACCCTCTCCAGAGGCATCACCCTAGTTAATTTTCTCCCAAAGGGTGTTTGTCAGTGTCGGGGGGGGGGGGGGAGAGAAAAAGACAGACACCGGGGGAGAAGTGGGGAGGGAAAAAGAATCACCACCAGTCAAAAAGAGAGCCACGGGGTGTGTGGCATGTGACAGTTTGAGGCAGGCCATGCTGCAGGAGGTTGTTCTCATGGGGGCTGTAGTGACCTTGAGCAGAAGGGCTAGAGGGAAGGCACAGGAGGTGGGCACTCATCTTGTCGCCAAGATCATTGCCCTGCTAGGGCTTCCTCTGGGTGCCATGACAACTGCAGCCTTCTGCCATGTGCTTCATTTCTTCCCCCCTGGGATGTCCCCTTGTCAAGAAGAACTATCAGCCAGTGAATCCTGTCCTCCACGTACAGCACTGTGCCAGGGGCTGGTCCAAGCCCAGCTTTCACAGACCAAGTAATTCATGCATCTGTTTTCAAAAATATAACATCCATTGTTTAAATGTTTGTTCCAGCAATCTGTGTGTAATTTTCAAACTACAAAGGCAATTGTTTTTAATGAAAAGTTTTATGTGATAGAAATTCAGGTAAAGCAAGATCTTCCCCACACCCTTAAAGTGTAAAACTCCAATTTACAGAAAATCATATTTTTACAAAAACAAACAAAGTTATATTCAATTTAACTAAGAAATGCAGTCAAAAGGATGGGCAGCCTGCAATTGCAGGTTACTGGGGAGAAAAGAATGATAGATGTACTGGAAATGTCAAGTAGCAAAACCTCTCCCCCATGCTCATAGAGTGTAGAGGTAACGGCATGCAGGAAATTGGTGGTTTAAGGTTTATTAACTTCAGAAAGTTACTTTGCAGTAGGAACATAATTTCACAGTAATATATATTGTGTGGCTCCTTCTTACATCTATTCAGGCACAGTTTTTTCAGGACTGGTTTTTTATGTTTGAGGGGGCCCATAACTAAATGCCCTCCTCAACTTCCAGAGTTTGATCTATCGACCCCCCATTCCCTCAGCTAGCATGGATAAGACCAGACTAGCTGGGGTTTTCTGGAAGCTGCAGCCCCTTCCCTCCTCCCTGTAACATCTCCAAACTCTGGCCCCTTCCAGTGTTGTCCAGCCTCAGCAGGCTTACCTGACAATGGAAGCCAGCAGCACATTTGAATTAGTGGTTGACAAGCTGAAACTGGTATCTTCAATTTCTAACAACGTAACACTGCTACTGGGCATTTTGGGGAATTTAGAACAGTGGTTTTAAGTTGCTGAGAGATGGTGGTGGTTCTGATAGGCCACTGGACTCTAGATGGGTGTCCAGAAATGCCATGGTCTGACTCTGGGCACTGTTCTTATTTTGCTGTAATAAGGAAATTATTCTCTGAGTATGACAGTGTGATTAGCTGCGACCAACACTAGAGATATCAGCCACATTCTTCTACGTTTCCCATTTTGCTCTCCTATGGCTATTCCCCTACATGTGCTTATAAGTGTGTAGGAGGGAGTTCCTGGAGAAAGTGAAGCAAGCACAAGGGACTGGTGCTTAGCAACCATTTTGTATTTCCCTTCTGGATGATGAAGAAATTGCTTCTGGATGATGCAAAAAATGATAGGAAAGCATGCCTATGCACAACCTTCAATTCACCTTTTCCATCTACAGGAGGATAATACAGATACTGTAGAAGATGTGATGGGCATGAAAGGGAAGACAGATGAACAGACCAGATGGTTGGTTGACCAGTTGGGGAAGGTCTCTCATCCAAATTTTATAGGCAAGCAGCTGACCACTGATGGATGAACTGCTCTGTGTTACATTACACTATCATAAAATGCCGCCTATATGTTTTTTTGTGTTTTTGTTTTTGTAGTAAGGACCACATGCTAGTGCTGTGAAAAATCAGCACACACTTTGAAAAGACAGGGACATAACAGCAGCAGCTTCGAGAAATCTGTTCGGTTTTGAGGGCTCTCGAGCCAGGAAGATAGGTGATATATGAAGGCTCAATAGTTAATATGTAGAAGGGAGGATCTCAGATCAGAATCAGGGGGATTGTAACTTCAGCAGATCAAGGGAGGGTGAAGGAGTACTCCACCCTACTACTTTCTGTATCATAATGTCAACTAAATGTGGAGAACAGCATATTTGAAAGCACTTTGTCAAAGATTTCATATTATACCTGTGGATGTTTTGGGGTGGGTGGGGCAGTGGTCAACACCTTATGGATTAGGGAAAAAGCAAAAAATATCTGGCTAGGGGATTCTGGGACCTGTAGACAAAAAATAATAATAATAACTTTTTTGAGTTCTGGGGAAAAAAGCTTCTCTGAATATTTTGGAACTTCCACACTGATTGCTAGTTTGTTTTTAGAAACAATATAAGGTGCTATGTTGTAGTTTTCAACCTTTGGGCTGTGGTCCCCCAGCTCCATTGAGTGTATGTCCTGTTGAATTTAACTGCGTAGTAGCTGTATCACCATCATAATCACCTGCACAATCAAACTGCAGAGCTGGAAGGGACTCTATGGATCATCAAGTCCAACCCCTGGCAAGGAGGCACAATAGGGAATTGAACTCCCAGCCTCTGGTTCTGCAGCCAGATACCTAAACCACTGATATCCAGCAGTTCTAAGATGCAGTACACAAGCCTTAAGTAATTTGGGTCTTACCACAAGATGTTGCCCCCTCCCCATTCCAGTGAGACCCTTCTCAGGATTCCTTCATTTTAAAAAATCCCAGGATACAGCAGGACCTATTTTCCAAGACAGCTGGATTAATATGCTCAGATTTAGAAAGCTGTCTAAAGCTTCTTCTTTTTTATCATTATGGTTTTGAGGCTGGACAGTTAAAATAATTTAATTTGTTATTGTTATGTGCCACCAACTGCATCTGACTTACATGAACTCTATTATGATTTTCAAGGTAAGTGAGATATTTAAGGAGTGGTTTTACCAGTGCCACCTCCTTATGAGTTTCCATGGCCAGTCAAAGATCCTGAGTCCCAAAATATAGATCTCAAAATACAGAGATTGTAGTTGGTTGGTTACTATATTTTGATGTCTGTATTTTGATACCATGTATAAATATTTGCCATGTTAAATCTCTTTCTCTTAAGTCTGATGAAGTGGACTTGTCCACAAAAGCTCACATTAAAAAATATAAAAGTTATTCTTGTCTTTTGGAATTTTACCACACGTGAGGGGGAAAATGTTGCTGCTTTGTAAACTTACCATTTTTCTGTTAAGGAGGGTAAAAATAGTTCCAGCAGGTGGAACACAAAAATGTTTAATTGTGAGCACTTCCAGAAGACCAGACAAAGGCTTTCTAGTGCTACCAATCAATAGATATTGTACCTATTTGATCTTTTTCTTCTGAACGACCTTCAGTTCTCCCCCCACCCCTCTGAAAGAACAAGGACAAAAGAAACATTGGAGAAACACACTGGAGGAGTCCAGGTTGAAAATGACTTCTTTTGGGTATGCTTCCAGTAAAAATTTGAGCATGAGGCAAGGCGAGTGCAGGGCAATTAAGCTCTCCTCTGGGAGTATGAGAAAAGCTGCACATTTATCTTTTGGCTAGTAACATATCTTCCATCAATCTAGAAGCACCTGGTTGTGTCTTCCTCATGGCCCATGCAGACTTTGAGACAGTACACCTCCCCATACATATGCCTGTAGTTTTAAAATGGTATGGTCCCTTCAGGCCTCTACTGTAGTGCTCCCTTAATGGCTGGACCATCCCATACAAATGGGGGGGGGGGGGTAACAAAAGAAGGGAATATTTATCTAACAGCTGCATCCTGTACATCTTTCCTGGAAAGAAAGTCCTATAAACTTCAAAGGGCTCACTGGCAAGCTCGTGACCGAAGCAGACCCCTCCTGGAATTTGGAGGTGAGCCCCCTCGCCAGGTCTACCAGCTGCCCTTGCTGCCAGAAGCAGCCCAACAGAGGGCGGCCCTCTGTGCGACAGTGAGGTGAGTCCAGCCCAGAAGCTGGGGCGGTGTCCCTCGAGCCCCACGCAGCCAGCCGCCCAGGAACCGAAAGACTCCGCCGCGCAGGGGAGCCAAGGAAGGGCTCGGCCGCCGCTCTCTTGAGGCCTGCAGCGCCTCCCGAAAAGAGAGAGGGCGCCAAGGGGCGAGAGGCTGTGAGGGCGCGGAAGCCAAGCGAAAAGGGAGGTCTCCTGCCCTTGGCCGCTGAGGAGGCACCAGAACAGCGAGCGACCACCCATCCATCCCCGCCGCCCCCAGCTTTGCCCTCGCGCCAGGTTACAGCAGCCCCTCCGGGAAACGGCGGCGGGAGGAGGAGGAGGAGCCCGCCAATGCCGCCGCCGCACCACCACCAGCAGTAACCCCGGGCGCGTTGCTAGCAGGCGGCAGGGCAGCTTTCTGCCTGACTCGGGAAGGGGAGGAAGGAAATAGAGGAAGCAGCGGCAGCTGCTGGCTCAGTGTGCTGGTTGCACGAGGGGGGCAGCCTCGCCATCCCGGGTTTGCTCCCCCCCCCCGCCCGCCTGCCTCGCGAATTCCTCTCTTGGGGATGATGAGTCCCAGGTCTGAAGCGAGACAGCTCCCTTTCCGCCGCCTCGCTCCCCCTCCAACGCAGGATATATTAAGAACGGCGCGGAGCCTTCCCGTCTTCACCGGCCAGCCGTGAGAGCCCGAGCATCTCGAGAGGCTGCCCCTGTGGCCCGGGGCGGCTGCCCCTTCGCCGCCGGCCGTGCCTCGGAGGGAGGATTGCTACGACCACTGGTGTGCGTGCCAGGTGAGTGCCCGGCTATTCAGGTGGTGGCCGAGGGTGATTTCGAGTGGCTCGAGAGATGTGGAAGGTACTGTATGTCCAGGGCAGGTGTTTATTTATTTTCACTTTTTTTAGCACGTATGGAGAGAGTTGGGCAGAAGGATGGCAGAGGATGAATTACGAGCACACGGAAGCAGCCTCTGTGGCTGTCTGTGGATGTGTAAATTCAGATGATGGAAAGGTGCGTTGTCCTAGCAGAGGCCATTCTGTGCCGATGCGTGGCACGTCTTCAGAAGATGTGTAGACAGAAAGCCGCAATATAAGAAGAACCCACTTGGGAGGAAAGGTGGATCATTGGCATTTTCCCCCTAAAAAAGGAGAGATGTTGTACAACATAAAGAGGTTTAAAATATTTTGACATGCCTCTACTAAGGCTGATCTACAAGCATTTTGTTTTTCAGAATGGAAGTTGTTGCAGTTGTTTGTCTTTACCTTCTTAGGTTGAGACAGATTACCCCTGCAACATATGTATTGTTTTACAAAGTCTGCTTAGAGATAGCACTGAGCAATTATCAGTTATATTTTTAAATCTGAGTTTTCCACTAAAAAAGAAATGCATCCAGGCCCACTGGTGCCCTTGCTTACCAGGAGGGCGTTCAAGGTTTAGTGCCGAGTGGAAGACTACTACAAGTTGTGGCTAAAATCACAGCGTAAAATATAAGCAATTGCATATTTATGACCTTAGATATCTCTCTGTGTCTAATCCTACGCATACAGATACCATCTCTGTAATAATGTGTTTCTCTTTCAGAGACACATAGACTCTTCTGGTATGCTCCCTCTCCTGTCACATGCCTCTCTATGTGTTCTTTTTGTCATTGAAAGGGTTCCCATATATGCGCAATTAGGATTTACTCATGATGCTTACTCATCATCTTCCTGGTGCTGTTGCTTTCTTGTCTTTCAATTCCTCTAGCTATATTGTTTTAAAAAATGACTGAATGTTCATGTTATGTATTTTGGAAACAGATGCCTAAGTACAGTATGTATGTACCTCTTCCATATTGTAAAGCAGCATTCTGCATATTTAAAGAGTGCTCTCTAAAAATAGTATGAAAGATTGGGTGTTTACTTCTCTGTATTTTAAAGGAGTATTTACTGGATTTTACATGAACAGTCTACAGGTAATATTTGATGACACTGACATGTATTTGTACTCAGTTGTGTGTATCAAAGGAAAGAAGGAACACAGATAATTAGATCCTGGGAAATGGGTGGATAGTTCTTTGCCTTGCAATTAAGCTTCCCTCCCAACTTTCCTGTGTTTGGTTTCTGTGAATCTGCACATGTAGTAGCATTGAATGTTAATATACTGGTAGAACAGACTGTATGAGTCTAGCATTCAAGTGGGGTATATGTGTCATACTTTTATTCTCTCAAGCAAAACAAAAGAAAGTTTCTCACATTGCAAATTAACCTCCTCTTTGTTTTGTGATTGGAAGGTAAACACAGGCTCAATTTGCAAGGCTAATTGTTCCGTCATGAAAGAGTTTGTCTCTAGAGGAATAATGTTTTATTGCCTTCTAACTGCAAAGCTCCCAGCTCCTGTAGTTTGATTCCTGGTTTCATTCTGCAAACTATACTCCAAAGTGCTCTGGTCCATTAAAACCCCTCATCCATTGGCATGTGTGGATAAGGCCTTTGGTGCTGTATTGGTATTTGGACATCCCAATAGCCTGGCCTCTCTCTTCTGTTTCAAGCTATTCATGAAATGCTTCCCTTCCTGCTTTTTTCTGCAAAGCTGTTATGGGACTAACAATGTTTTGAGTTCTACAACAATTTCTTGTTCACATGCTTTGACGTTCATAAACAAATCTCAGATTAAATGTGTATTTCTTCCACTGTGTAGTTTGAACAAAAAGAGATGTTTACTACGCTGTCCTGCCAGCCCTGGAAACAAACAGGTTAGTCCCTATAATCAACAGGCAGAATGACATGCCCCATGCATGTACAGTGCCACATTTTTCTTTGAAGAGATATATATTTAATGCAGCTCACTGGCCACATGTTTTGGTGAGCTAAAGAGGGAAAATTTCTGAGCCAACTTTGTGGGAAATGTCTCTTCAACTGCAGCAAGCTATCAGAAATAAATAATCCTGTGTGGTCCATTACATGTAACTGAATTAGGCTTCAGAGTTGAGGGTATTTATGTTATCAGTTGCTCTAGTCTAATAGTAGTCTAATATTTAAATGCAACCACGGGTTGAGATGTTATTAACGGTTTTAGGTAGGAGGGGACATGAATCTGTTGACTGTTTTTCCAGTTTTCATGAAGAAAGACAAATAGGTATCAGTGTTAGCTAGCTTGTATTCTACCACCTCCTCTTTTTCTTCTTGCAGTCTGTTAGCTTTGCCAGGAACATCCTTAATTCTCCCATCTGTGCTTATCCAGTAAGGACAAGCAAAGAAATGTTCTCACATGTCAGTGCTCATCTGCGGGAGATATGCTCTGTGCTTGGACAGCCTTAAAAATAAGCCTCACAAAGTTAGTAGTCCTCAGCATTTTGTATTTACTTGTCATTTGCATCCTCCAGTGGTAAAAAAGAACCATCTCTTTTTCAATGTACAAAGCCTTCCCTCTCTAGTTATGTATGCTCAATTACATATGTAGATTTGTATGTTCAACTGCAGTTGGTTTCACCTAGCTTTTGGAGGTCAGGTTTTGTTGGCATTGGATTTTAAAAATTGAAAGTAGTATATGCTATTTTTATTCTTGTTTGGTTCTGCCTTTATTTTCAGTATGTTGTTGTCTACCTTGTGCCCTCAGGATGGGTAGGGTTAGTCATCTAAACTGAGCAAAATTCTGGGGACATACTCACTTCTCGTATAATGTGAACATTCTCTTTAAGGGTTCAATCATAGCTATGCATCACAGTTCCTGGGACTATAACAAAATAAAAGGAGCAAACAATTCCTGTGACATTGTTAAGACGTAAGATTTATTTCAGTGTGGACTTCCATGGATTACATTCACATCATAGTAAATCTATTAGCCTTAAAAGTATCACAATGCTTTGGTGGGTTTTGATTTGTTTTGTTTTTGTGATAATTCCCTAGAAATCCCTTAGACTGAACTCAGTGGAACCTACTTCTAAATGTACATGTCTAGGAGTGCTTGAAACTAGATAAAAGTTTCAACAGTTACTTGCATTTTTTTGTTTGTGCAATGAGATATAATTAAGTGACATTGCAGTTGAGCTGTAACTGCAGTCATTTAATGCACTTATAACTATAACTGTTTTAGTTACTGTGGCGTTTGCCCTTGTGGCCCCTGCTTGTCTTTCCCTCACAAAGGCTCACGTCGCGTTTTCTTCTCGCTGCCACCAGTGGATTACCTCAATCCACAATATAAATGACATTTGTCAGAACACTTGTCTTGTGAACAGAAACAGAACTTATTTATTGGAGTGAAGCAGATTGAATAATAACAGAAGTTCTTCAGATACACGTTATACATAAGCAATTCATCTACAGTTCTCTCAGTACATACTTCTTTTCTCTTGCTATATCATTACCACCTTCTCTACTTATTTTCCTAACCAGCTCTATCTCTCAATATCTGTTCCCTCTCTCTCTGACTAACCAGCCTTATCTGACTCCTCCTTCTCCCGCCAAGCCTCATGTAGCTGCTGACTCCGCCTCTCCAGTCCTCTCATAGGTTCATGCAAATCAGCTCATGAATACAAATGGCATGAGTGACGTGGGCGATCGCCACATTCTTCCCCCCTAAGAAAAAGTTTGTTTCATGAGGGAAAACCTTACAGTTTACCCTTATGAACAACGGAAAATACAGGGAACATTACATACAAAACACCATCATAATAATATGCTTACCAGTTTAGTCCTAAATCATATACCATATTTCAACATATAACACATTATATTTACCATATACTTATACATACCTTATACTAGTTTTCTCTCTCTTACTATGTTTACTAGACCAAACTTATTACTTTAAATATTTAAAACAATCAATGCACTTATAAACATTTGCACTACTCACATTAATACAAATTACATTACCTTTACATTAATAACGCTACTCACCATTATTATTTCCCATCTCTATACACCTCTTAGTTCATCAGCATTCAACGAGATATTGCATTTTAATTGCATTTCATAACTAGTGCACAAACAGAACATTTAATACAACATTACACTCTTTTATCCACCCATTAGTCATTTGGCCTTCGAGACCAGGCGTCAGCAACCATATTCTGAGTCCTTCTTATGCTGCGGATCTCAAAGTCAAAGTCTTGCAGGTTCAGTGTCCATCTTGCAAGTTTACTGTTAGTGTATTTCATAGTTGGTAGCCACACCAGAGGGAAAGGGTCAGTGCAAAGGATGAACTTCCTCTCCCAAACGTAAGGCTTCAGTCTTTGCAGTGTCCAAACAGTCGATAGGCACGCCCTCTCGATGGCAGACCAATATCTCTCACCAGGTTGGAATCTCCTGCTGATCAGAGTCACTGGGTGCAGATTCCCGCTGTCATCCGCTTGGCACAGTGCCACTCCAAGTCCGACGCTCGATGCATCCACACAGATTGTGAACCCCCAGTTTTAGTCCGGCACAACAAAGGCAGATCTTGAAGTCCATGCTCTCTTTTGTCGACTGTCAGTCATCGGACACTCTGAAGTCCACTGGATGTCCTCGGCTCGCCTCTTCCGGGTTAAGCCGGTTCTCTTACTGAATAGTGGCTTAATTTTCTCAGCTGTGGGAAGGTTAGGCGGTTTCTTCCACTTCTCCAGCACAGCTATGACTGCGTTCTTCCTTGAGATCTTATTGCTTATGATTTCCTCCTCACCAACAAATTCACCCACAGGTACTTTTGTTGCAAAGTTTTCCATATGTGGGGGACCACTATCATGGGTCACCTCCAAATTCACAGCCATGTTTCTTTTAGGTGTAATCTCAAACACTTGGTTTATTTTGGATGCATTGAGATTTTCATCATCTGGTTCTATATCTTTAATATTTGGTTTCTTAGGTAGGGGTTTGCATTGCAAGGTTTTAAGGGCTTTTGCAGCTGCAGAGCGACTAGACTCCTCAGCCCTCCAGTTCTGCTGCAACAAATCCACAGGTTCTGACCCTGCTAACTGCAATTCACTCCCCTCTATGGGTCTCAGCCTCACCACTTAGTCCTCAGGACAGTATGCTCTTTCCTGGGCCTCATACAAGCCTTTCTCCTTTCTGTGAGTACCCCCCAAGCTTGGCTCTGTTACGTCTAAGGACTTCTCCCTATATAACAGGTGTTTATCAACTATGAACCTCTCTGGGTGTTCAGGAGATAACGGGAAGGGAGATTCTTTGGGTTTCTCTAAACACAGAATCAGGGTGGTATCTTCCTTCTGTTCTAAAATAAAGGAAGTATTACTAGAATTTTTCAATATGATCACCTCAGCCATTTCTACTGTCTCAGGGTTTTCCTCCAGACTGGGGCATCGTTTAGGATTTTCAGGGGGCAGTGGAATTTCCTTAACTTGTGCAAAGCATTCATTTAAGGTAGGGTCTTTCTTTTGTTCTTTGATGAAAGATAGATTCTTAGGGTTTCTCAGAATAACCAGATCAGCTGTCTCTCTCACTTCTCTTATTTCAGGAAGATTTCCATCATTTCCCTCAGCGGCTTCAATTTGCCTTCCCTGAGAGCGAGTTGTCACAAAAACACTCTGCACATGCTCAGCTAAATCCAGACCTATTAAACACGGGGCAGGAATTTGATGGGATATGGCCACCTTCAAAACTCCTGACCATCCCTTATATCTCATTGGTATTTTTGCCATGGGCAGCACCACTATTTCAGAACCAATACCTTTAATAGAAATATTTTCATGGTCTAACATATTTTCCTTAGAGACTATATCAGGGTGACATACTGTAACTTGTGAACAAGAATCTTTGAGCGCTAGATACTTATTATTATTAACATAGATATCATCTCCTGAGCTATGTAGAAGATTCTGATTACTTTATATCAGAAAGCACTGAACAACCCTGGTCACAGGGTGATCTTGGCTCTCTGACCCTTCTGTTACTTGTGTTGCTATGGCAACAGCTCCACGGCTAGCTTCAACTGCAGTATTGGCTGTTCCATTATGCTGTACACAAAACACCTTCTTAAGGGGACTGGAATCTCCACCTTTATGCTGATTACAATCCCTAGTCTTTTGAGTCTCACACTGAGCCCAAAAATGACCTTTCTCCCCACACGTATAACACTGTTTACTGGCCTTGGGTTCAAAACAAAGGGCCTTATTAACTTTTCCCTCAGGACTATTAGGTTTCAGATGACTGTGCTCTGGAGATGAGGGTCTGTCTCCAAAATGGCTTCCAGTAGCTTGGGTACTTCTGAGGTAATCTCTACTGGGTGCAGGCCCCTCTCCTCTTGTCGTCCCACACTTTTCTACCAATTTTTACCTCAGAAAATCGGGGATCTCTAATCTCACTGATAGAATCAGCGTATTCAGATGCCTGTAATACATTTTTAGGATTTTTGTCCTTGACCAAATAACGCAATTCCCCTGGCAACACTGAATAAAATTGTTCTAAACCAATTACATTTTTCATTTGGTCTAGAGAAGTGACTTTCTCACGTTCCATCCATTTGTCCAAACATTGACTCAATTTAGCCCCCACTTGGGCATAAGATTCTTCAGGCTTTTTGGCAAGGGAACGAAATTTTCTTCTAAGGTGTTCTGCATTTATGCCAAATCTAGAATATACCATTTTTCTATATACCTCAAAATCTCTAGCTTGCTCCAGAGGCATCTGAGAATAAAGCTCAGATGTGATCTTATTTGTGATCTCAACACTATCATCCTTTCATCATCCTTAATCTCAAAGTCCCAGCACGCTCTCTCAAATGAAATCAGGAAAGATTCAGGGCAATCTCCTTTCCTATATTGGGGAAATTTCTTTAGATCGATTTTTGAGAGATTTCCCTCACTATAGTTGTTATTATTATTATTATTATTATTATTATTATTATTATTATTATTATGAGCAGCAATTTCCATTTTTTCCATCTCTATTTGAAATTCCATTTGTCTTTTTTCTTGCTCAAATGCCATTTGTCTGGCCTCTTGCTCCGCTTTGAGCTGTAGTTCCTGAGCTTTCTATTCAGCCCTGGCTTTGATTTCTAGTTCCCTGAGCTCTAGCTCCTTAGCTTTCTCTTCAGCTCCGGCTTTTTCCCTAATTTCTAATTCCATGGCTTTTTCTCTAATTTCTAATTCCATGGCTTTTTCTCTGAGTCTATACTCCTGTTCTAGTTTCCATTTCTCCAGATCTAGGGAGCTTTGAATAATTTCCCTTGAGGGTTCCTCAGGTATTTGAGGGTCTCCATTTCCATTCCCATTTCCCTCAACCTCTTGAGGATCAATTTCCTCCATTACTGGCTTTTTAGTTCTTTTGGGTGGCATAAGTATGTACTTTCTTGATACAAGGAACTGATTTCTATTGCTGAGTTAGTCAGGCCTCTTTTTAAAACACTTTTACTGCTGTTTTCTTTTCTCAGTATTTTTCTGGGGTACTATGTAGCTCTCACTTGGCAGCTAAAGATGGCTACACTTCCTCTGGCATCACACAAGCCACAATGTTTCTTGGTCTGAGACAACCTTCTTGCCTCCAGACACAAAACAAATTCTATTTTCAAGCCTCTGCTTTTTATTTTCCTATCACCTCAGATCCGCTCTGACCCTGGCTTCCACTTTTTATCCACCAGTGCTCCCTTATCTCTCAGAGCCTTGGATTTCAAGCTAGCCCACTGGGTCTTTCAAATCCTGAGGTAACAAAAAAAGAGTTTTCCCTTTAGAGTCGGTTCCCTATCTTTAGTTCCCCCCAGATCTGGGTTCAGAAGCCCCACCACTAAGCTTTTCCACAAAAGCTCTAGCAGGTCACCCACTTCTTCACCACAGACCTCTGACTAAAAGGTACCCACGACTCCAGAAAATTCACTTTTAAACTTTGGCTTTACTGGATTATTTCGTATCCCGCCGCTGGACACCAATTGTGGCGTTTGCCCTTGTGGCCCCTGCTTGTCTTTTCCTCACAAAGGCTCACGTCGCGTTTTCTTCTCGCTGCCACCAGTGGATTACCTCAATCCACAATATAAATGACGTTTGTCAGAACATTTGTCTTGTGAACAGAAACAGAACTTATTTATTGGAGTGAAGCAGATTGAATAATAACAGAAGTTCTTCAGATACACGTTATACATAAGCAATTCATCTACAGTTCTCTCAGTACATACTTCTTTTCTCTTGCTATATCATTACCACCTTCTCTACTTATTTTCCTAACCAGCTCTATCTCTCTCAGTATCTGTTCCCTCTCTCTCTGACTAGGTAAAGGTAAAGGTTCCCCTTGACATTTAGTCCAGTCGTGTCCGACTCTAGGGGGCGGTGCTCATCCCTGTTTCCAAGCCGTAGAGCCAGCGTTTGTCCGAAGACAGTTTCCGTGGTCACGTGGCCAGCGCGATTAGACACGGAACGCCGTTACCTTCCCACTGAGGTGGTACCTATTTATCTACTCGCGTTTGCATGCTTTCGAACTGCTAGGTTGGCAGGAGCTGGGACAAGCGACGGGAGCTCACTCCGTTGTATGGATTCGATCTTACGACTGCTGGTCTTCCGACCCTGCAGCACAGAGGCTTCTGTGGTTTAACCCGCAGCGCCACCACATCCCTTCTCTCTCTCTGACTAACCAGCCTTATCTGACTCCTCCTTCTCCCGCCAAGTCTCATGTAGCTGCTGACTCCGCCTGTCCAGTCCTCTCACAGGTTCATGCAAATCAGCTCATGAATACGAATGGCATGAGTGACGTGGGCGATCGCCACAGTTACTTTTATTTTTAGAGGGGTAGGTAGTCACCTGTCAGATGGTTTTTAAAGTCATTTTATTTATTTATTTATTTAACCTCACCTTTCTCCTTAAAAAGACCCAAGCTTACATCATTAAAAGACAATATTTAAAAGCTAAAACAGTATGTATAGAAATATTTAAAAAGAATCAAACAAACACCATAAATACCCCAAAATCATAAAATCATCATCACAAAGCAACAAGGCACAACACTCCATTTAACCCCCCTTTTAGACAGCCAATTGCTAAGAGAAAGCCTGTCTGAAGAGAAAAGTCTTCATCTGTTTGGGGAAGGACTGCAAAGAAAGGCCCAGCCTGGCCTACTGTGGGAGGGAGTTCCAGAGTCTGGGTGCAGTGACAGAAAAGGCCCTCTCCTCAAGGTTCCTGCTAAGCTGAGTATGAGCACGTCTCTGCCTCCCTGCGTGCAGCTATCTTCCTCCTCCACTCAGCGATCGCGTTAGGTTCTGGTCACAATGGAACCCAGCGAGCAGGGGGGCGGAGTTGCGCATATACGCAGGGGTGAAGTCAGGCGAGAGAGAGTCGGAGCCCCACTCAGCGGGGCTGAAAATTAGAGGGTACATTGCCTCTCCTGTTTCTCTACCAAGCATGCCTGAGAAGATAGAGGCACCAACAGAAAGGCCTCCTCTGATGATTGTAACACCTGAACATGAGAAATTTTTAAAGTTACTTTTAACAATTTCAATTATAACTGAAGTATTACTTTCTGGGCATTGGCATAGTAGTGATAACTAAATTTCTTTTTTAAACCAATTTTCCAGGCTCTGAGATTGCAATATAATATTGTGCTCCTCACCTTTATGAATAGATTTTACCTTGTTAGATATAAATTACAGAATAAATGGTAGCGTTGTGTTTAACTCTGATGTCATGAACCTTACCATAACCTAATTACTGTATAATTAAAAAGTTTAGCTGACATAAGGGCATAAGGTGTGTTTCTGCTCAAAGGTTTGTTAGCTGGGTTTGAACTTATGAAGTATGCTGCCACAAAATTACAAGTGACAGCTTCTTAATTCAGTGGTAAAGAAAATACAGGGCTCAGCTCTGTGTCAAAAAAACAGTTCAAGCAGCATATTCATAGCTGTCAGTTTTACGGGAATAAGACATCACAAGTGCCAGTTGGAAGCAATTTGCTACCTCAGAGAAACAACAAAGATGGCATCCCACCCCATTTCATATACAGAATCTGGCATTTGATACTGGAGGATGATGTCATGGACATTATGCTTGCACCTTCCACTGCACCTGAAGGCATAAGATTAATTTAGATACAATATCTTAGAACTACAGAGCTGCAAGGGACCATAAGGATCATCAAGTGCAGCTCCTGTCAAAAAGACACAGTGGGGAATCAAACTCCCAACCTCTAACTCTGTAGTCAGATACCTAAACCACTGAGCTATCCAGCAATTCTGTCCAGATCCTGCAGGACAGATGGCATGGCACACAGAACTCAGCTGTTGATGACAGAATAATAGCCAGGAGTCTCAAGAGGCACGAGGGAGATGCCATTGCTGCCCTGTTAGGAGGTTCCACTGCTGCCACATAGAGGCAGCCACCTTAAACTGTTGCTTTATTCTCCCTAATGGCAGAGCCAACCTTCTGTGATATCTCACATGCATTATGGACTGAAAATAAAAACAAAACAAAACATAAAACCACTGAAGACTACGTCAAGTCTACTCATGGAAGAGAAGCATGTCACTGAAACATTTTGCTCTTTAAAATTATGTTGTTGTAGTCTCCATATATATATCCCCTATTTTCATAGAGCCATTTCTGCAACTGTCCTTCAAGGTTAGGAAGTGTTACTATTTCAGTTTCTATTGAACTGTGATAAAACATCATAAACACAAGAAACTGAACTTGAATCTCTTGTAGCCTCAAGTATGTTTGTTTATTTAAGTATTTATAACCCACCATATGTCAACAGATCTCTAAGACAGATACACTCAGTAAAATCAAGTTAAAGAATCTACCAAAAAGTCAAGTACTTTAAAACAATTGAACAGCTCAAGGAAAACAAAATCAGTAGACTGAAGGGTTTGAAGCAAAACCATGATTTCTTCAGGTGGCAAATGGATAAATAGTCAGGTTTTAATTTAGCATCAGAATAAAGGCCTCTCCCATATCTCCATGTATTGTACTCAATGTATTGTACTGCAGATCTAAAAGGCCTCTTCCAGCAGACCATAATGATCAGGCACGTGTACTTTATATCCTTAAGCCTTAAGGCCTATATGCTCTGTACACCATCCATTTATGTTTGAAAGCATGTTGTAAGGGGATGACTATACCTACTGCATAAAATTGTCACTTGTGCATATCTGTCCACCAGCATTCTACCTTTTCCACTGTGGTCATCAAACACAAAATCCTGTTTGCTTTCCTAGTGTGTGGAGTTCTGTTCAAATTGACGAGTTGGGCAACTCACACTTTTTCTTCTGAAACAGAACATTTGGTAAGAATTGTTTCCTGAGAGCCATAGGTAAGTATCAACTTGCGGCACATGATGTACTAGTTTGTAGTTCTTTTTCTGTGGTCTCGGTGCAGCCATACACTTGTGCAGCTTGGAAAAGATAGTTTTGGAGAAGTACAATTCCTAGAATCCCCTAAGTAGCATGGCTGTGGCATATTTGCATGTGTGCGCTAGCTGTTTATTTGAACTTGCCAATTATATTTTGTCAGAGTTTCATTGTCTGAAACAGGTGCATGGCAGGCAGAAACCCAATAGGAAAACATCCCCCATCATAGCATTTGTGTATTAAATTTCTGCCTATCACACAGCAGGAAAGACAGAAACCCATTAAGGCAGACAGTACCAGCTTAGTAAAAAGATGCATTTAGCTGAGCAGATATTTCTGGAGGAATTTGCAAGGTTATCCTGTAATGTCTACTACATTTAATCAGAAAGATGACCAATAAGACTTGATTTTCCTTATCTTAGACAAATGAGAAACATAGACTACCTAAGTTAAAGTGCAGTAAAAATATAATACAGTGGACCCTCGACTTACGGAATTAATCCGTATTGGAACGGTGGCTGCAGGTCGAAAAGTCTGTAGGTCGAGGCTCCATTGACCTACAATGCATTGAAAACCGATTAATCCGTAACCGGCCGTTTTTGGTCCATTTTGTTTGATTTTCCGGTCTGTAGGTCGATTCTCCGGCCGCAAGTCGAAACTAAATTTTGCGGCCAGAGAAGTCTGTAACTCGAAAAGTCTGCAGGTCGAGCCGTCTGTAAGTCGAGGGTCCACTGTATAATTAAATCCTTTCAATTAATTATGAAAGAATTTTCCCCTTCTCTATTTTTAGGTTTCCGTGTGCTATACAAAATGGCAGCCATCGTCACTTTTGTCTTTCTCCTTTTGAGCATTGCAATTATTGTTACTATTACTCTTGTCCAGTTGAATCAGAAGGCAGTAATTTCTCCAGGTCTGAAGGTAAGTTTAAGTAATATGCTGTAAATATAGGTATTTTTTTAAAATGTGCATGTACAGAAATGTATTAACGTATACAAATTTCTATGCATGTCTGTGTTGTCTTTTTTGGTAATCCATTCCACTTTGGGGCAATTGGAAATGGCTAATGTAGGTAATGCTCTGTGACCCAACTTTTTTTTTAGTGTTCCCTAGGGACAGTGAAGATCATGACCTGTGCATCCTTATGGATTCTCCTTTAAAACATGTGGATATACATACACACACAAACACACACATAGGTATAAAAGCAAGCTTCTAGTTCTCATGGATATCAAGCTGTTCAGTTGCAGCAAGTGCCCATTGTGAGTGAACTGCATTCATTCTGAAGGTAGCTGAGCAGAACATTGGGGATAGGTCTTTAATTGCCCTGTGTGGCAATCTGCTGACCCCAATAAAATTAAAATATGCAGAGAATAAAAGTCTATGGAAAATACATCCTGAAATGGACATTATGCTAGGGCCTGGTTTTTCTCTGGTTGTGTACAAGATATCCCTTTATTCTGTTTCATAGTAAGCTTGGTTCCCATCAGTTCACCCAACCCACCTTTTCTCCTCAAGAGATACCCATACACCTTCTGCCCTGTGATACTTCAAGTGAGCTATCTACCCCAACTCTGTCTTGCATGTAAACAAAAATTTGTTTGCTGCCTATTAGTTGTCTGGTTGTCTTTATTTCACACATATTCATATACTATCCTTTCAAAACTTCTCCAAGAAAAGAAAGAAGAGCTGGCTTCATAATGCATGCAGGGGCCAGCCACTCAATGGCAGTGCTGTGCATGGCCCTGCTTAATTTATTTATTTATTTATTTTATTGGATTTCTACCCCGCCCATCTAGACCAAAGGTCTACTCTTAAGAGGGATGTGTGTCTTTATGACTGACATAAGACACAGCCAGTCAACAATGTATGACTATATCGATAATTTGTTCCCTTTCCTGTGATAGGAAAGTAGGCATTGGGAACTTGAGTTTTCCCCAGTTGCGTTCAGTAAATGTATAGTGTACGCTGTTCTGATGGATTCCTATTATCCCAGTAAAAGGAAGAAGTGTCCTTCAGAAGAAGGCTTGGGCATCTTTCTGTTAAAGCTTTGAGCATAAAATGCTAATTCAAAAGAGTTTTCATTTGTTGGCACAGTGCAGTAGTGACATAATGAATAAGGTCAGATTTGGGAAGATCTCCAGACAGTTATATCCTGAAAGATGAAATCTACCCAGCTGAAAAGGCTTCCAGGTCCTATTGAAAGAGCTCTCTTGAATGGGCATGCTTTCCTTCAGGCAGAAGGAACTGTCTACTTGTCCCACCAGTTAGAACATGTTGATGGTATTATCCTTCTGCCTTATTAATTTCAAGGTGGAATAAGACAAGCAGGGGAACTAAATTATAGAACAAGTTCAGTGGTTGAGATGAGTTACTGATAAAACTATGTGCAGCTCTGTCAAAATAAGAGCATTTGATTCTAGCCTAGTGGAAGTGTATTACTTGAGGAGACCTCAGACAGGAAATGAGAAAAATTATATCCCATGTTTCTTACCTTCAGTTCTCTCCATTCCAAATATGTGTGAAACTTGTGAATTTATGTGATTTCTTTAAAACTGAACTAAAACAAAGTTCTCTCCCATTTGCATTAGCCAGATTCAACAGGCATAACTGTTCTGTGCATTGAGAGAACCCTGCTGTACCTGCTGTGTGTAGAGGTTAAAAATAGAGAGCCCCTCAAAGAAAGGAGTGACATCTGTGATCAGCTCTGGCATGGCTAAATAGACAAGGAGTGAAACCCAGCCTTTGAAGAGCATGGTGTTCAGTGCCCTGCATCAATGCCCATAGGACTGCAGACTAAACTATTTCCCCTAAACAAAGGTCTCCGTTCTCTACATACGTGTACAGTACTGCCAAATGCAATTGATAATAATATTGCCAGAGGAGAGGGATACAAGTCTTAGGAAAAATACCAAGTTCTCCAGTTCCTGTTTATTTGCTCACATGTGGTATTATCCTCATGCCGTATTAATTTCTCTCCACCCATATGAGTCAAAAAGTCTGAGCAGTAGATAGCGCCACTGTGTGCCTTTGGATAAAATGAGAACGAAAGCTTCAGAGAGCATACTGATATCATTATTTATTGTATCCTGTCTGTGGCCAGAATCAAAACACCATGAACCCAGTTCCCTGAGTATAGGCATTTGATTTTTCTTAAACAGCCGCACCTCCACCCCTGCATGGCAAGCCATTAAATGGAGAGGGGGGGGACATTTAATAGTAATTTGGGATATGGCAGTGCAGGGGCTGCCCCAAATGGTTTTTGCTGAAATGATACTCCTCCAGCTAATTGCACCAACAGTTGGCTTATCCTTCAACAATGACCTTGAGATGGTCACCTCAAGGACACCTGGGGCAGCAGATGACTTTAAGGAAGTGCAGAGAAGCCTGCATAAATACACAGCTCTGTTCTCCCAACACTTTTCTGCCACTTACCACTCCGCTTGGTTCCTGTTCATTCCAACAAAAACAACCATGTAGTAATAGCGACAGCAGCAACATTGTCACACAAGCAGAGCAACACCAGTGCATGCACAATTCCTAGTGGTGTGCATAGGCTGGGCTGCCTGCTGCCCACCTTCTGTAAGTCTTTCTCAGGGGCACACCTTGTAAAGAATTGGGTGAAGGCAATTCTCCCAATGCATCATGAGCTTTCCCTTCATCTGCGGCAGAAGAAATGCTACCAGCCCTCCCACCATAATCTCCGTTGCCACTATTGGCTTTCCTGTAACAAGGAGTACTTGCTCAGAGTCATACATTGTGGGTGGCATTCCCTGAGGGATTCTCCTGCTGCTGGGTGTGGGCATGGGCATGAGTGTGGATAATCCTTATTTATTTATATTATTACTTAATTTATACTCTGGCTTTCTCCCTGCAAAGGAAGCCAAGGCAGCTTACACAGAATTTTAAAAATAGTATTAAAACAATTTAAAATACCATATTTTACAGCATTTTAAAAAATGTTCTGCCACCTGAGACAGGTCCCTTATCTTGCTGGATGGTGGTGGTGGGAACAGCCCTGGCAACTAAGTAATGGAGGCAGCTGCTGCAGTCCAGCATCAAGCAAGTATTGCCAACATTGGCTCTGGAGGATAGAAATAGGCAGGGTGGGGGGCCTGACTAGCTGCCACATCAGTAACTGTCAATTGAGGCATCTGCCTCACTCTGCCTAATGGGAGGACTGGACAGGTATTGAAATAAAAATAAAAATTAATGTATAGTGAGCTAATAGAAAATAGCTCTTGAGACCTCAGGCTGTATTTCTAACACATTTTCTGTGATTCTTTAGTAAAAGAAACCACCCGTATAACTTAAATAACTCTTTCGTCCTACAGTATGGAATAGTGCTTGATGCTGGTTCATCTCGAACAACAGTGTATGTCTATGAATGGCCAGCAGAAAAGGAAAATAATACCGGAGTAGTAAGACAGACCTTCAAATGCAATGTAAAAGGTGAGGAGGGAATGGGAATTTTGAAATAGTGGGGTGGGGTGGTATTGGAACAAACACTAAGAACCAAATACTCTTGTGGATGAGAATTGGCAGTTCATGTGTCTGAATCATGCTGAATGTAGTAGGCATCCTTCAGTCTCGAGAGACTATGGTAACGTGCTCTGAATAGAGGTCTTGGAACAACGTCTAGTGTGGCTGAGAAGGCCAATTCGAGAGTGACAATCCCTTCCACACTGAAGACAAATACAATCTGTCCCCTGTCCAGTTCCCTGATTTTGCTGGTTTCGGGACTGCCTCTTTGCCTCGGCCTGCTGAACAAGTGTCTCTTCAGATTGGGAGAGGCCATGCTGCACTGCCTGCCTCCAGGCTGAACGCTCAGATGTCAAGGTTTCCCATCTGTTGAGGTCCATTCCTAAGGCCTTCAGATCCTGCTTGCAGATATCCTTGTATCACAGCTGTGGTCTCCCTCTCGGGCGATTTCCTTGCACTAATTCTCCATACAGGAGATCTTTTGGAATCCGACCGTCAGCCATTCTCACGACATGCCCAAGCCAACATAGACGTTGCTGCTGAATGTATGTCTGGCACATGATAATTTTTTAAAAATCATCTTTGATCCAAAAAGATCCCCTCTGCCTTTAACAGCTGCCACTCAAGGACAGACAGATCTGGCAGTTGGCAATGTATGAGAGGTTCATGCATGTCGATATGGTGGAAAATCATACATAAGTTGCCATCTGTGCAACTGTGAGTTTGCAAATTATGATAGGTTAATAGGCAGGTCAATGTCACTAAATTTTCTTTTACCACAGATTAATGGAAATTGCTGTGACAGTATCTATTAGCATAAAAGACACTTGGACTGGATGTATTCTGATTAGAGGAAAAGTACTGATCTTAATGGGACTAGAATAAACCATGACTGATTGACTGACTAATTAAGGATGCAACTACACTACTGACTTAAATTGAGACTTCAGGGTTTTAGAAATTGATTTAACGTCGTGTGGCTTTTGTGTTGCTGTATGCATCTTAATGGAACAACTCGAACCCCCATTTTCCACGCCTTCCATTTGTCATGAAAGGGGCCATCTCTTTAAGATCCTTTCAGTTTGTTTTCCACATTTGGAGGGTAAAGAGCAACAAAGATGTGCATGGTTGCAGGAAGGAGGGGAAAGAGCAGCAGTTGGGCTGGGCGAGGGAAAACAGCAGCAGGAAGGAAGGAAGGGAAAGATCAGCAGGAGTGACTGGGCAAGTTAAGGAGGCATGTGGTAGCAACTAGAAAGAGGAGAAAGGATGGTGAGCTAAGGAGATGCCAGGCAGCAGCTAGATAAAATGATCATCCAAAACAGTCATGGCAGCAGTGGCACCAGAAGAGCAAGAGGGTGGGCAGGGCAGCAGAGCAGTGGGGTTGCAGTTCAGGAAGGTGCAGCTGCAATTCTTCACCTCAACTGATCGTCTCCCAAGTTTCAGCATCCATCCACCGGTAGTCCTAGTTATGTGTGTTTACTTTGCTCAATAAGACTCAAGTGCCTATTTTAGGTGACAGACAGGAAGGGGAACGTTATCCAGTTTATTCCATTTTTAAAAATGTTTTGAAGTGGCATAGTGATAAATCAATGCAGCACAAAAATAGAAGCAGGGGGAGTTTGGACCACAGGGTATCCTACAGTCCAAAGTCCCATGTACTTGGCACCTGTTTCTCAAAACCCCCAGAGCCCCACAGACACTATTTACTCTAACATAGGTGTTCACACGTGCCAAAATGAGAGGGAAAAAGTGTGATCAGAATCAATTTAAAATAAACAATTCCATTGTGGATGTTTTTTAAAAAACTAACTTTCTCACCCAAAATTGCATGCTTAGCTGTACATCATGTAGGCAGATAACTTAAAATTGATTTCAAGTATGCTAATCCTGAACCAAAACCAGGAGTATAGTGATGTATAGCCGAGTTCTGACTTTATTCATTTATTTACTTTAATTTTCATTCTCTTAATTTAAATGGCTCTGTTACTCTCAGCATGGCCATGTCTGGTGCTAGCCCACAATGCTTTTGCTTATGCTGTGGTAAGAAAACTATTCTCAGGATCTAGAAGAAGGTAGCGATGAGGAGGAGGAGAACTGTTTTACCTCACCTAATTTTCATGGAGCTCCAGGATCCTTCCTTCCTTGTTTTTATTCCTGAAACAGCCCTGTGAACTGGATGAGTCTGAGAGAGGCTGATGGCTTGAAGTCATCCAGTGAGTTTCAATGGGAGCTCAGTCTCAGTTCAACACTCTGGTAACAAGTTCATTGATTCTCATGACTTATTCATGGTTCCCTTTAACTCAGTGTCTGGTTAAGCAAGACTTTACATTGTGTGTATGTGGTCGCTTTTGTGTTCTCTATACATGGAACAGGGTGGATCAGGCTATCTTTTGCTCTTTTTGGTGGCAGGTACTCTTTAATCAAACAGTGCTGTATGCTGAAGTGAGATTTTCAACTCAGGAACATCTCCTTTTATGCCTGCAATTAGGTAGTGCCATTTCTAACTTATGTCTGTGGCCACATTTGATGTTCTGTCCAAGCTCATTGTATTATAAGAATAGTTATACAGGCACTGATGTCTACAAATAGAATCTGGTCTGGAAATTATTGCCTTTGTGGGATTGCTTTTGTGACTAATGAAAGAGCTGGCATGGCATGGTTGGCTGTATTCTGAAGCAGAGTTCTCATTCTGATTGCTTCATGTCATGAGGGCTTTTTTTAGTTAGAAGACCACACATTTGAATCTTCCCATGTTAGAGAATGGCCTTCATTGGTTTTTATCTTCATCCTCTTTTCATGAACCTTCTGGGTGTGCTTTCCGAGTGAAGGTAAGTATTGCTTTTTCAGATTCCGACACATTGTCTTGTAGCTCAGGAAAGCTCAAGCTATAAGACATTTGTTAGGCTTTAAAGTGCCACAAGACTGCTTTTAGACCTGTGGTGCAAGCTTGAAAATACCCTTCACTGTATTCCATTCAAACATAAAATTTTTTGAGTTCTGAAATAAGAGTTCTGTAAGCTCCCAGTTTGTACAGTTTGAACTAAGATATATGACTAAATCCATTTATGTGCTACCTCCTTATAAACAAAAGCAGAGGGATTGCCTGCTGAATGAATAAGAGGGCAAGGCAGAACGGCTTATTTAGTAATAATCTTTGATGCATCTGTGTGAGACAGGTCACAAGTTACAGTGCCAGGTTCATGGCACAGGTGAAAATTCAGTGGAACTACTGCTAAAATGGTATGGCTCTTTTAACCTGTAGACATGTTGTCTCAAGTAAATCTAGAGCAGTTTCTCCCAGGACTGAAGAAAGCTTGGGAAAGCTAGCTTTTAAGAGTAAAATTCTCATAGTTTGTATTCACCCACCTCCCACTAGATTCTAGGAGGTGCAATTTTAAAAAATCAGCATTCTTTAGGGTTGATGTACTGCTGTAAATTAGACATGGGGACAGAGGGAAGGCAGGTACATACACTTTTTATATTTTTTGTATTTACCTTTGACATTCATAAACCACTTATACAGGTAAACCTCACAACATGGTTTACATTGAAATGATTAAAACAACTGAAATTTTTAAAACATCAAATACAGTGCAGGAGAAGGTAAAAAAAAACCCAAAGAGAATAATTAACTAAAAGTTTGGCAAGCAAGGAGATTTTTACTTGGTGCAAAAAAAAAAAAAAAAAAAAAGATAGCAGAAACAGTCTGAGGAGAATGTTATAAAGATGGAACTCTACAATGGAAAAGATCTCATCAAGGTTATCGCCAACCTCATCTTGGTTTATGAGGGAGACCAGAGAAGGGCCATAGCTGAAGACCTTATCTTCCAGACAGGTTCCTGTAGAAACAGGCAAACCTTTGGGTATTCTGATCTTAATTAATTAATTGATTGATTGATTGATATTTATTAACATTTATTAATATTCTACCTTTGTCCCTATAGATAAACTTTTAAATGAGCTTAACATTTAAGGTTTTACAGATCACAACCAGCATGGGATATGTTTTTAAATGTCACAGGCTTTTTACAATTTTGCTGCTCATCTCTTTCATCTAAATGAAAAATAGGGATGGGTGTCGAATTTGACCAAACAAGAGTAAGCGCGAAGTGGCTGACAGGTCTGGTGTTCTAACCACAAGGAACTGTTTCTTTCCAGCCACAGTGCTTTCTGCGAATGGATGTTGATTTATATAACTGTTTGCTCAAATCTATTGTTTTTGCAAATTCTGCCTCATCTACATAGGAATACTTTAAGAACTTTCGCTGAAATGCTAGAGAGAAGTGATTTGTGTATCTTTGTGAGTTCTTGTCTTTCTTCATTCTTCTAATCAATTCTCATTCCAACTTCTGCTCTTTTTTCCTGAAATCTTTATTTTTCCATTCCAGTATATTCATTTATACCCCAATCCTTGCTCTACAAGTTAAGCTGCATTAATTGTTGTTATTGTTCTTTGTTAGAAGTGAGTTACATAGGAAAGATCTCTTTCGCCCTTGCTTTTAGGGCTCTTTCAATAGGTTAAGCTTTTATTTGATTATACAATTCAAACGTAATCTCAGACTTTGACTCACTGTCTAATGAATTGCTGAACTGGGAGAAAGAAAACAAATCCCTATTTTAGAGTCCCTGGTAGGCGTGACATAATCTTTGCTCTCAGCACCAACCAGGTTTGAGACTGTGCTCTCTCAAATCCAAAAAGTCCCTAAAGATTTTGTCCACAGTCTGAATGTTGTTTCTAGTCACAAGAAGTCTCAAATAGGTTCAGGATAGCTCTTCAGCTATCTTCATAAGTCACCCAAACCCCTCAGCAATTAAAGCTTACACTATTTATGTACACTTTTCTGTGTGATTTTGTATGCAATACTGTTAGCAGTGCTCATCTGTGGTGGCGCTTTGTATTGCTATTGTGATTTTCGGAAGTTTTTCTTTCACAGCCTTATGTAAGCTATCTCTTGGTCTGTGCTGGCTGCCCTGGTGCATTTAGTCCCTTTTACATCAATAAATCTAAATTGCTTTATATTTAAACAATCTTGTGTGACTGTTGAAATCTGAGAAATATTCTCCCTTTAGTGCTCTGTTTATTGATGTATCTGGAATAAATGGGCAGTTGTAGAATATTATTGCAGTATCCTTGGAAGCTGAAAGTATATGCAAGATGCAGAATGAAATGTAGTGTTTAGTTGCTTAAAGCAAACCAAAGCAATGCTAGCTTCTGATTTTTATTATATTGATTTTTGTGATTAGGATTTAAAATATTCTTGGTAAAATAAAGTTGAATCCTTGAATTACGTTCTCCTAGGTCCTGGGATATCCAGCTATGGAAGTAACCCTCAAGAAATATCTAAGCCCATCGATGACTGTATGAATAAAGTCAAGGAGAAAATACCTTTTCACTTACATAGAAGCACGCCTGTCTACCTGGGAGCCACAGCTGGCATGAGACTTCTGAGGTATGGGAGGAAATCTATTGGAAATTTAGACATGTATCAGCAAAATAAAACTGCTGTGTGCAATTCTTCACCATTTGTTATAATAAGAACTGCAGTAGAGTGGAATAATAATAGTTCACAATTAAGTTTCCTCTGCCTTGCGTTAAAAACCTATCAATCAATGGAGATTAGTGGATGGGGCAGATTAAGCAATTCTTGAAGAAGGGTTTTGATCTTTCTTGGGGGTAGTATTGGAAAGTACAACATTCCCTCAGCTTAAACTCACTGTAATTATCATCGACTTTAAAGAAAATAGATTTTAGACCTAAGTGACCTTGAGTATTTCTTGAGTATTTCTCAATAAACACAGTTCAACCTTTTTTTTAGTGGATTTGGAAGAACAAGAACCCTAGGGCAGTTCATTAAAATAACCACCCTAGGGTTCTTGTTCTTGTTCTTTTTGTACCCATGTTGCTACACCTGTATGAAAACCAAGGAGGTGATGGGGTTGATCCATGTTTCACATGTGACCAGTCAGCATTTGTTGGTACACAGGTAGCTGTGCATAGAAACATTTAAGTGTGCACATTTAAAGGGAACTACACAGCACAGACAAGGGCCAACATGTTGGCACTGGTGGTTTACAGCACCATGAAACAGACTCTGATTAGGTCTGGATTCCTTATTTTGTTATACCATTAAAAGGAAGTGTTTGTTGTGGTTTTGTCCATTGGTTTGCTTAAAGTAACCCAGAGTTAATACACGGAAAACAATGTCCTGCTTCATACTGTATCAGTTGTGACTGCTGATATGTACATTATAGTTGATATAGGGTGTGATACTCAAGACTAAAATAAAACCCTTATGATACAATTATATAAATATGGATTTTACATTTTTTGTTTTGGTATGACAATCATTTATTTTCTATTCGCTAAACATTTTAGCATGACATATACAATGCTCACTATTGAAACAAACAGAACAGGGTAGTATCTGGAACTTTTAGATAATGCACATCAAGTCTCTGTTTATTAAAAATAATTTTGTAGGAGGAAAACTGTATTCCTTGTTAACTTTAATATATGTTTTGCCATTGTTGAATCTGGAACTGGTGTACAGTGTGATTTCTATACGTATCTACTCAGAACAAGCTCAGCAAAACTTATTCCCAAGCCTGAAATCCTGTACACATATGCTTGTGAGTAAGCTCAATTGAAGATACTTAATTCAATAAGAAGAAGAAGAAGCAAGGATTACACATTTAGTTTTGTTGGGTGTGCATCTTGGGGCATGTTAACACATGCATGCTCATCACTTGTCAGCCATGATGGTACATGAATTAGCTAGCCCAGATTAATCATTATTAATACTAAAGCAATATTTCAGATTATCGTCCCAACTATATTGAGTTGGATCCAAATGTAGGCATGTGCAACTAGGCTAGCAAAAGCAGATTCCTCCCCCTTCTCCCTTCAGCAGCACTTCCAAAACGGTTGATGAATAGGGTGGAAACTGGACAGGGTTGTCTGTAACAAGCATGCCGTAGAGTGGGGGTATGGGAAAATCTGTGTCTGCCAGCCCAGTTGCAAATGCCAACCCATCATTTTTCAGTGAAGAAAGTCCAGAGCTTAGAACAGATACTTTTAAAATTATAGCTCCCAGAATCCCACTGCCAATGTGGAAGTCAGATAGCTGTAAATCTTCAAAAAATAACATTTGCAAATTCTGACTTTCACGCATTTCATTAAAATGTTGGGGAATCAAGTGATGTTTGTGCATGTATGAATTAGCCTGTCCTTCCAAGTTCAAAGTAGAAAATAATAAACTTTTCTTCTGGGCATTAGATAGACCAAATGAAGGGTAAATGTCTCCTTCCAGACACTCAGCATTTTGCGTTCTGTGAATTGCTTAGGTTGCAAAATGAATCAGCAGCCAATGAAGTCCTTGAGAGCATTCAAAACTACTTCACATCTCAGCCCTTTGAATTTAGGGGTGCTCAAATCATAACTGGGCAAGAGGAAGGGGTATATGGATGGATTACAGCCAACTATTTAAAGGACAATTTCTTGGAGGTGTGTGGAAAACTCTGCATGTTTTATTACATACTATTGCTTTATAAATAATTCACTGGTGTTTAAATGGGTATATTCGGATAAGCGTCCAAATTTTATGAAAAGGAAGGTTGTAATACAGATTTATTAACACTGTCATACAGTTTTAAATTCCAAAACCATGGCAATAGTTTTGGAATGTGTTGATGCCAAAAGTTCGTAAGTTGCAGTAGTTTTTGTCTTGGTTAATACATTTTCCTATTGTTTTCCTTAATGAGTCACATAAAATGCTGGTGTTGAGTCATTTTAATAGCACCTACTCTTCAAAATGTTCTTTTAAGAGGTCTCTTAGAGTTTATCTTGCCAGGAGATGAGGAGAGCCCTTTGATTTCACTGATGTTTTCAACTGTAGGCAGGTATTTTTATGGTCCTTGACCTGTCTACTCTAAAGTAGACTTATTATTCTTATTAGACTTATACTCTAAAGTAGACATTATACTTATAGAAAACCCTCATTGGATGCAATGCAGTTTTTCCCTCTTCTTTTGGAGGATTTCTCTTCCTCTTCCTATGCTGTGCTGAAACACTAAACTCATGAGAAGGGTTTAATATGCCTGCAGTTGTGTTTACAGACAGTTGTTCCTTTTTTTTGCTGCTGTTTCTTTGACAAAATTATAGAGCGGAATCTTTCTCTATTATTGCAATGCCACATGGAGGAAAATATTACCTGTTGGTTTTCATACTGACACTGCAGCGCTTAGAAAAATAATTGGCTGAAAATCATTGTCTATAAACATGTATCACAATATGCAACATTGTCCTTCTTGTTCTGTTCTGCATATTTTGCAGAGGAAAGGATCAGCAGTATTTAACCTTGTTTCAAACTTCTGCTTAAAATCAGCGAAAAATCTTTCAGCTATGGTATTATAACCATAGATATAATACCACTGACCTTCCGATGGATTTTGGCTCCATGAAATTAATGCTCATTAATGTTCATCTGTGATAATGTCTGTGACTTGCTCTTGGCTCATTTATTCTTAGCTCAATGAGCTTAGCTCAATGTTAAGACAGTTTCTTGCAGGTTTCTGAAAACCTGTTAATATATTCACCAGTTTAGTGCTTAATAAAAAAGAGGCAGGACAATGATGAAGGGATGCTTTCAATCTTTGTGGATCAGATTTAAAGCATTTCTCAAGTATTCTGGAATTTAGTCGTATGCTAAATAATTGGCTATTATATTTAATTTCTATTGCATCATAATTGATATGTTGATCAACTTAGACCATCTAACTTGATTGTGACTAAAAGGAAAGGATTAATCAAGCCTAGATAATTACTTGAGAATTCCTAAAGCAGTCTACCATTCTCCTAACAAAATAATTCCTAAATAGGATTGCCAAGTCAGTAGCATACCATTGCCTTGTTCTGTGGGATGGTGTCATGCAACACTGTGATGTCACAGAAATGGGACAGGTCAGGGTTGGAAGGAAAGTGGCAATGCTTCTGAGCCAAATCATTGTGGAAACAGGCATGAAGGAAATCAAGGTACATGGAGCCAGAATCTGACTCAAACCCAACCAATCAGATAATACAGCAACTTAGCTAGAAAAAAAGGCAAAATTTTGGGGCAGCCAAGCAGCATTTATTTGTCAGCAGCAGTTGCTGCCATTCCTGATGGGCCTTGTAGTCTGTGTGGACTTGCCTACAGAACATTTGACATGAGTAGAGTTTTTCCAGATTGCTATGGTTTATGGAAGGCATAGGCAAAAAGAAGGATTTAATTATGCTGACAGTCTGCCTTTTCTGCCTGGTGCCAGATGACCCAGTGATCCCAAATGCATGTACCCATTGTCTCTCTCCCTGGTTCCCTACCCTCCAGGCTTTTACTGTATAGTTCACAGATGTTGTGTAAGCACAACACACATACAAACATTGCCATACTTAATCAGTAAGCATTGACATTAGTTAGCAAAGAGTGAAGACAGGTGCCCAAGCTTTAAACTAGCGTACACACAGGAATCAAACTTTCTCCATCAGAAAGCTCACTCCCAGATTTGCCTTCCTGTTAGAAGACCTTGAGAATGATAGCCATTACCTGAGACTTCAGCCAGAGCCTTGAGACCCAGCAATCCTATTCCTAGGTCAGGTGCCAAACAATAAAAAGGACTCTGAGGAAGAGTTGGGCCCCAAAATTTAAAAACTGTATCTCCTATTTGATCTGTGGGAATTCTTAAACTAATTGTAAGAAGTACACCTGCAAGGTGGTTTTGATTAGTTATACATGTACGGAATGCATTTTTATTAAACTAGTTTGTACCACTTCAAGGGAGTTAATGATTATTTTGTTTATATAAGATGGGTTAGGTGAGGAATTAGTTGCCCAACCCACATGTTCATGTCTTGATTTAAGAAGCCTTTTATATGCACATTCAGCCCCCTTGTTCTTAAAACACTTCAGTAAAACAGGAAGTATATCCCTAATTACTCACAAAGGTCCCCCCCCCCCAAACTGGGAAACGATGGTTACCAGGTTTAGAACTGGCCAATGTTTTGAATTTACTTCAATCTATGTTTCAGGAGCCTACCTGGAATTTGGTAACCATACTTTTCTTAAATGTCATGGTACAAGAAAGGTTGGATATAATGGTATTAACATATGGGCTATCAGCCATCTCATCAAAGGCATGGTGGAGATCCTGCCACACTGTTCAAATCTGTGCAAAGTGATCACTGAAATTTCAAAAACTACACTTTAATGTTTGAAATATTCTTTAAGATTCTCGTGGACAATCTGAGCATAATTGTTTCTTGTTGATCTGAGTGATAATTTCTGATGCCATATAGGCTAAAAAAGATGAGTGTGAGGAGATAGTGGAACCCCACAGCAGATGAAATTTGCAATCTACTTTCTTTATTTCTAGAAAGACATTTGGAGTGCTTGGGTCCATCCGCATGGAGCACAGACTACAGGTGCACTTGATCTAGGAGGGGCCTCTACCCAAATATCATTCATCCCTGAGGAAACAACTGAAACATCTAATAACACATTACAGGTGCATCTGTATGGTTATTCATACAGTGTGTACACTCACAGCTTCCCATGTTATGGGAGAGAGGAAGCAGAGAAGAAACTGTTAGCATCAATTCTAAAGGTATGAACAAGGGAATGTTCTTTCCTTCAGATCTGCTGGAGCATCCATTGTTCCAGAGAGGAATGATATAATTCAGTGGAGATGGAGCAAATGCTTTGCATACAAGAGACCTTGAGGTTCAGTCCCTGCCATTTCTAGGCAGTTAAAAGTATCGGGTAAAAAGGTGATTGTAGAGACCTATGGCAAAAATCCTGGAAGGCTGCTGCCAGTAGATTCCAAAGTAGATGATAATGGCCTAGATGAATAGATAGGCTGATCAGTTATAAAGGATCTTCTTTGTTCCTGTAATATAGCCTGCA
Source organism: Intellagama lesueurii (assembly GCA_037013535.1). Lineage (NCBI taxonomy): Eukaryota > Metazoa > Chordata > Lepidosauria > Squamata > Agamidae > Intellagama > Intellagama lesueurii. The sequence continues at coordinate 78,194,971 of JBAJHW010000006.1, forward strand.
TTTGGCTATATGCTGCAAGTGTGAGCATTAAGCACCACAGCTCTGTCTTGCATGGGAACATCATGCTTTCTGCTTTGATTCTGTAAAGCAAGTATCTTTCCATCCATGCATCACTGTAGGAAGACACAATGCTAACAATACTGTATACACTAGGTCCCTTAAATCCAAGAGTTGGAAGACTGTACTTGGTGTGATCATGAAAATGCCATAGGTGGATGTGAAATATTATCCAGAACTGTTAGTAGACCCATTTCTATAAAAACTAGGAAGTATCCATGGAACAGGTGGTAAGGAATTCATCATCTGTAAGCATTTTGCAAGAAACATGTGATACTGCCCATATGTACACAAAGTATAGCATTGCCATCAAAACATATGCAGATATTCTCCAGTAAAGGTTCTCTTTACCAATCTCTTCCTTCCCCCATGTCTAATCTGGATTCATGGGTGTCTTTTATGATGGAGTATGTGCATGTTGTATTTAGAACATTGCCAAATTAACCTTTGGTAGTTTGTCCAAATCTAATTGTTAGTCCCAACTAATTTGTCTAAATCTAATTGTTAAACCCACTGAATCAAGGAAGCTTATGTAATAAGTGTTAACTTACCAAGTTCCCATTGATTCAATGGCTCTAAGTCATGTTAAGAAGTCTATTTGCTGGATTTATTTGTTTGTTTATTTACATATATTTATACTTGGCTAAGATACGAAGATTTCAAAGGCCGGTAAAACAATAAAACAGGCAATAAATATGATACATTGATATGACATATAATATAAATATGTTGCATTGTCCATAAAACAAGTGGTAGGTTTGGGTCCTTTTTAAAAGAAAGGTGGGGTAAAAATATTTTAAAGAAATAAAATAAAGAGGTTGGACTACATAGCAAGCACTTGAAAGAATAGGTAAGTTTTCTGCAAATGTCAAAAAGTAAACATTGTTAGAGCAATCCACTTTAAAAAAGAAAGGCATGCTGTGGAATTATTATTATTATTATTATTATTATTATTATTATTATTATTATTATTATTATTATTATTATTATTATTATTATTATTATTATTATTATTATTATTATATTAATCAGGCACAAGCAATGAAAAACATTGACTGGTATTATATAACATAGACAAGCAATGTTCCCTTTAATTTTCAGCCCCGCTTCGCGGGGCTCTGTCCCTCACACACGCAATTCTGCTCCCCCCAAATGTGGGACTCTGCCCCTCCACATGGGGCGGTACCACCAAAACCAGATTGCTACAATGAGAAATATTTGTTCTAATGAAATCCTACCTTATCTCTTTGTAAATTATCAGAACTCAAATGATAAATCCCAAATTGAAAATCCATGCTACCCTCAGAATTACAAGACCATTATAACAACAAAGCACTTGTATGGAAGCCTCTGTACAGCAAACAAAAGGCCAGAGAACCACAATCTGAGCCAGACTGTCAGTGTCACAGGAACTGGGGACCCAGCGCTCTGCAGGGAGGCAGTCTCTGGGTTATTTGATTTCACATCTTGCAGAGACAAGGAAGACTGCGCCTTTAATGGAATCTACCAGCCAAAAGTTAAAGGAAACTTTGTGGTAAGTTTTTTTCCCCTGCTTATTGTATTATTTCTTTCTTTGTTTTTGTTTCAGGGAGATAATTATTTTAGTTGCATTTCTAATTGTGCTGTGCTGTGCTGTACTGTTATGTTGTTTAATATTTCCTAGCAAACTACCTTAGGACAAGTGAATGAGTAAGCAGAGTATCTGTTTTTAAAATGAATAAAGTAAGTCAATAGACTTTAGTCAGCATCCTATTGCAGATTTATGCTGGCAGTGAATTGCTGCTAATTAATGAGTTGTTCTTTATGTACCTAGTCAGGTGAATATGAATGCAAGTGGTACATAATTCATTATCATAGAATCATAGAAAAGTGAAGTTGGGAAGGGCCATCAAGTCCAACTCCCTGCTCAATGCAGGAATACAATCAAAGCATATCTGCCAGGTGATTATCTAAGTTTTTCTTGAATGTCTCCAGTGTTGGAGCACTCACCAACTCCCGAGGTAACTGATTCCACTGTTGTACTGCTCTAACAGGAAGTTTTTCCTGATATTCAACCGGAATCTGGCTTCCTTTAACTTGAACCCATTGTTGTGTGTCCTGCACTCTGGGATGATCGAGAACAGATCTTGCCCCTCCTCTGTATGACAGCCTTTCAAATATTTGAAAAGTGCTATCATATCCCCCCTCAGTCTTCTTTTCTCCAGGCTAAACATTCCCAATTCTCAATTCTTTCAGCCTTTCCTCATAAGGCTTGGTTTCCAGCCCCCTGATCATCCTTGTTGCCCTCCTCTGAACTTGTTCCAATTTGTTAGCATCCTTCTTGAAGTGTGGTGTCCAGAACTGGACACAGTACTCAAGGTGAGGCCTAACCAGTGCTGCTTAGAGGGGGACTAGCACCTCGCGGGATTTGGAAACTATACTTCTATTAATGTAGCGTAAAAAAGCATTTTCCTTTTTTGTAGCCACATCACACTGTTGGCTCATATTTAGCTTGTGATCTATGACAATTCCAAGATCCTTCTAGCTCGTAGTTTTGCTGAGCCAGGTATCCCCCAGCTTGTGGCAGTTGATTGATGTGATTTATGTCATTACACTTCCACTGGCATAAATCCACAACAGGATTCTGGCCATCATTTTTTGTATAATATCTGTTGTCATTAAGTGCTTTTCATCTGACTTTATTCACAGGCTTTTTCTGGATTCTACTACACAGTCAATGCTTTGAATTTAACTGGACAATTTTCATTGGCCGATTTTAATTCCAGCATGTGGACTTTCTGCTCACAGAACTGGAATCAGGTCTGTATCAATCTCCTGTGTTAGTGAAGGGAAGCATTAGCCAAAAATCTGTGGAAAGTAACATTCTCACTTATCTCAGTGTGTTAAAATGCTTAGCAGAACTTTATGCAAGCCTAAAATATCATGCCACAATTTGCTCATTCCTTGCTTTTGATGAAGTATTGTTTTTTTCTGAAACATCATAACAGAACCTTTGTGGTATTATGGTATTCTGTGTTTATAAAGCTGGTCATGATCCAACTAATGTTTCAGCAATTTGTTTTTGGAACAGGACCTAAAAGTACTTAACTCTTTCTGGACCATACTTTACATTATTAGGAAGGCAGAAGATAAATAAGTGAAGTATTCAGTTCTATATGAAAGATTGCCCAGCCAGTGTCCACAATGGAATAAGTTCTAAGTTTACAAACATTTTTGACAAAATCCAAAGAAAAACAAAACAAACAAACAAACAAAAAACCACAAAAACATGTGGCACCTATTTCAAAAACAAAGCATTCAACTTGTTTGCCTTTCTTGCTCCTGGCACATTTCTTCACCTCTTGTAGCTTCATTTGATTTTCTTCAGATCACTCCTGTCCAATTTCAGTTCAAGACTGAGATGATACAAATTACATGATTTCAGTGTGATATCAGTTCCCCTTTTCTCCCCCTCCCTTTGTAACCCCTATGAAAAGATTTGAAAAGTAATTAATTAATTAATTTAATATACCACCCATTTAGCAAATTGCTACTCTGGGTGGTGTACAACAGAAATGAAAAAACAAAATTTATATAAAACATAAATTATATAAAATTATATAAAAATTAACTACAACAAACTTCTAAATTTCCAAAGCTTGCTCATATTTTTCTGTCCTTTTGTTTGGGCCCAATTCAGGTACTACACTAATATGAATTTTGGCATTTTTCTTACAGTCATAGTAATTGTTTTTAAATTAAAAAAAACAAAATTTTGTGCCGTAGCAAATTTATCTTAGAAGGTATTCTCACTAAATATATATCACATCTAAAAATGATTGGTGCAGGGTTTTTTCCAGGCAGATTTCTGTATTTGTTTTCTATATTGACAGTATTTCTTCTCCTTGAGATATTTCTTGAGCTGCCTGAGCTAATTACAACAAGAGTTTTTCTTTGAAATTACTAGCTCCATTGTCATTTCCAGTCACAAGAGAAGGGCAAAGTAAACATGTTCTTAAACAAATAAAGGAATTATGAATGCTTCTTTTGTTCTTTTTGTTTTTCAGCTTCCATTTATGCTGCCTAAATTTGAGGAGACATATGCAAGATCATACTGCTTTTCAGCAAACTATATTTATTACTTACTTATACATGGATATAAGTTCAATGCAGAGAATTGGCCTCTAATACACTTTCAGAAGGAGGTAAGCTTAATCTCCACCCTGGAAGATGTGATAAATCTTGAAAAACTGAAAAGTCTCTGAACTGAGGAACTCAAGATTTAAAGTTCCTTTCACAGCAGTTCATGGTAGCCTAGAGATGCAAAAAAAAGAAAGAAAGAAAAAAGAAATTGGTCCAGTCCTGAGGTCCTGTGAGGTAGCAAATTTGGGGACTTAATGCACAACTTCCATTTATTCTAATAGCTTTTGGAGAAGAAAAGAACTATGCCATGTTAATTGATATTAATATCCTTCCATTTGGATTTTTCATCTTAAGCATTAAAATGTCTTCAGTTGGCCTTTGACCACATAAGGCCTCTTCAGGTGGAAGATTTAGGAGATCATTTTCCTGATTCCAATTGAATCAGTGGAATATAGCTCACAAATAAAATATGGTGTAGTGAATAGAGTAATGGACTAGGACTCAGGAGAACCTGGGCTCTGCCATGGAAACTCACTGGAGGTGGAACTGATAAAAGGTAAAGGTTCCCCTTGACAAATGTCCAGTCGTGTCCAACTCTAGGGCGCGGTGCTCATCCCCGTTTCCAAGCCATAGAGCCAGTGTTTGTCCGAAGACAGTTTCTGTGGTCACGTGGCCAGCGCGACTAGACGAAACGCCGTTACCTTCCCACCGTGGTGGTACCTATTTATCTACTTGCATTTGCATGCTTTCGAACTGCTAGGTTGGCAGGAGCTGGGACAAGCGACGGGAGCTTACTCCGTTGCGTGGATTCGATCTTACGACTGCTGGTCTTCTGACCTTGCAGCACAGAGACTTCTGCGGTTTAACCCGCAGCACCACCACGTCCCTCTGGAACTGATAAAACCACTCCTTAAATACCTCATTTACCTTGAAAACCATATTACGGTTGCTATCAGTTCTGAGTTGATGGCACATAGCAGCAACATGTGAAACATTACTTAAGCGGAATTTTTCCACACAATGAAGTTTCTGAAACCATAAATGAGCATTTGCAATTTGTACTCATGAGAATCTTGCTCCCTGCTGTAGGTGGAAAAATTTACAGTAAAACTTTTTTAGGAATGAAATTAAATCCAAGGAAAAAAGAGGTTTATCGGTAAAGGGAATTTTTTTAAAGGCAAATGGTTTTTGCCCATTGTCAGACAAAAGGTTTGCTAGAACAGCTTGGAAATTATTGCTTTTAGAGAATAGTGGGGTTGCAACTGAGTTATATTTCACAAGTAACACAATGAGTACTTGCAAATTTTGTGATAATTTTGTTTGCAATATCAGAGTTGGCCAACAGAGGGAACCAAAAAGTAATCCTTGTCTTTTTTTTTTCTGGCTGCTGGCAACAATAATGCAAAAATTCATTAAGAGGCAACATAACAAATTATTTTTGCAAATGGAGTAAGATGATGATAACAACCTGGTTGCTGCAAAATAATGAGGCAAGGAGTCCCTTAACATAACAGGGAACTGTGATAAGTCCTGAAATGAAAGCTTTCATTCCCTTCTCCTTATGCACACAAAGGAAGAAGTGAGAGAGGGAAGTAATATAGGAACCCAAGTTTTAAGGAGGTTCATTCATTCTTGTTATAAGAAACCATTTATTTCTTTTATTTGTTTAAAGCAACAAACAGCTATTTTTCTGTTAGCAAAGCTGTGCCCACTTCAGTGCACCAAGGCAGCTGTTTGTCTAATTGTGCAGAACTAGGAGACTGGGCAAATTGTATAGAACTGCTAAAGGCAATGTGATAGTTTATACCAAATATTTTTCCTATCTTCCCGACTGGCCCCAAATTTGCATGGCTGATGTTTCTAACATTATGTCCTTTTTTCTATGTGTTTTAGGTTGGTAACAGCAGCATAGCCTGGCCGTTAGGCTACATGCTTAGCCTCACCAACATGATTCCTGCGGAGGCTGACAGGATCTTGTTCCCCATGAATCCCAATCTATTTGCTGGACTGCTTCTCTTTTTCACAGCAGTGGCGTTACTGTGTCTAATCTTCCTTGTGTATTCCTGTGTTGTGTCACGCATGAGAAAGAATGCCTGTCATGTTGAACATGTATTTGTGGAATAAAAAAAGATCATTGGGGGAGATCTAACCTTGTACTTAATTTAACAAGCAGTGCTGTAGAGAAAAACAAGGAGCATAGAAAATAACTGCATGATAACAACTGAAAATAAGGAAGCGTACTAACTGAAACACCTGGATAGCTCTCGGTTTTTCTCTTTCACAACCTTGTAATACTTGAATTTAACCCTCTTATTGTTATTGCACAGAAGAGGGTGTTTTTTTTTTTGTTCTCCATAGAAGGCTTGAACAACGTGTCCATTTCCCAGCCCCTCAATGTACTTCCAGATTCTCCATCCCCACAATGCCCTGAAAAAATGGGAGGCTGGTCCTCTGCTGTTTGGGGAAGAAAAGCCTTTTAAAGCCTCAGCCAGCTCAACCAGGTCCAGAGTAAAAATATGTGCAATTGTGCAACTGGGAGAAAGGAAACACTTGCAGCAAAAAAGCATTAAACAGCACAGTATGAAGATGTATCAAATGACTTCTGTGATGCATTTACGATTTGCTCCAGAATTCATAAATGCTCAGTTCTTGTCCTGCTTATTGATTACTTCAGAATTCTCTTTCCTAATATTAATATTCCAAATCATCTAAGGCAGATTAATGACCCCTCAATGTGCTCCAACTTGATGTAATAGCAGGTTACTAAAAGAAGGACTAAATAATTGATCTCTCCATGTACGCATGAATTAGGACTTCTTAAGCTGCTATAGTGATTTAAAGTGAAGAGGTTATTCTTCCATGTGAGATACGTGCAGTACAACAGTCTAATTTTATTATTGGCAGCTCCAGCTACCTTATAGTTGTGGCTGATAACAAGTTTCCGTGTTAGCTGCTCCCTAAAAGGAAATGTTGAAGACTTTTCCCCCCCTTTTGGGAAACTCTTACTAATGCTATTATTTGCTGACACCCCAAGCTCATTTATGAAACTGCATGAAGTCTCTACTTGTGCCTTTTACCCAGCTGGACCATGTCTACCTGCAGATACAGAGTGAAATTTGTGGGACTTTTTGGCCCCTGCTTGGGTAGCACTAGCTTTTGGTGAAAGTTCCCCAGGGGAAACTTTGGACAACAGATCATTACCTTGCAGGGTACAATTTTATAACACTTTCTAGTATACAGGCTTTATCATTTTGAGAGACAGGCATAAGTGGCAATAGCAGCTCCATGTCCTTTGAGAGCTAGGGAGAATCTTCAGCCACTCAGTCCCCCACCCCACCCCCATCTTTAACCAGAAGACAAAGCTGGAACAGGCTTGGGAAAATCATCCCACCCACCCCAGGGCAACTATGTAACCAAATTATCCTCTACAATAATTGCAAACTCTTTAAGCAATTAAAAAGACAAGAGAGCTGCTAGTAGGGAAGGAGTTGGGACAGAAAGTAAGTGTACAGAGGGAAAATAGGGACCAGTACCAGGGTGATGGATGAGAAAAACCTAGAAAGAGAGAAGAGCAGAAAGCACTTCCCAACGTGGGTCTGTGTCTCTCTTTCCATCACAGATCTGAGACCATGAAACATAGACACCTGAAACGTGGTGTGCATAGTAAAGGTGTGCACTCATTGATCTCATTTTTAAAAAACAAATTAATTTTTAATTAATTAAAAACAGTTGCCTGCAATACTCCACTGAGTTGCCAGTCTTCTCAGGAATAAGAGGACTCCTCATGGCTCCATCTTAAGGAGTTCTGGGATCTGTAGTTCAGTGAGGAACTTAGATACCTTCAGAAGGGAGGGACTGGGGATTTAATCAACAGAATATGTGACCCTTCAGGTATTATTGGATTGTAAATTCCATCAGTCTTAATTAAAATAGGTTGTGATGAAGGATAAGGGAAGTTGCAGTCCAACAAGATAGGTACAGCACATGGTCTAAATCATGCATAAACTAATTAGTAGTTTTACCTCCTCTCCTTACAACCTGGATTACCAAACCCTCCTCTTTAACCTAATATATATATATATGAGTTTGTTTATTTTATTTATATCCCCCATTTCGCCCAGAACTGGGCCACAGGGTTAATCCTGCTAGGTCACATTCTTGTAGTGTTCATTTACTCTATCTGGTGCTCCACCCGTGACAACCATACACATGTGGGCAACAAGACCCATTCCATCTGTGAACCCTGACAGACATAGGTATGGCACAGTATGCAATATATGATTTGGCAGACAGTGGTGGACTGCTGACCTTGAGCCTATCAAATTCCCCACTGCTCTCTTCAGATTCCCATCCTCAGGTCAATTAAAACCACAGACTCTTAGGGTATAAAAAAGGGAGCCTTACCCAACTCTTTCTCATAATGGCAAAGTCACAGCCTCCACCGATCATCCTGATATCCAGACAGGCAGGAACACGTGGCCCAGCAGGTGCTGCTGGGCTGCAACTGCCATCAACCCTAACAAGCATAACCAGTGGGAAGGAACGATGGGCATTGTAGTCCACCATCTAAATAGCTATTACATTTCCTATCCCTGCTAAAAAGGAAAGACAATGCCCAAAAGCTTGTTGTACAACTACACAAGTGCAACTCGAGGTTGTGCCTGCTGTAGCTGCACTAGCACGGAGGTGGAAGTGCCATCCCTGAAGCACTTCCACTGGAACATTGCACAATTTCTTGTTGCCAGGCATAATGCTTGGCACATTTACAACAATGATCATGATTTTGCCCAATGTGTGTTGCTAACCAGGTCAGGAGTGGGCTTACCTCCTTACCAACACAGTGACAAATGGATCCTGCATCTGCAGAGAGCAAAGGCAGATAGAAACATAATAGCTTTGAGTATGCATAGCCTGTTCCCTTTGGAGGCAGCAGCAGAACACTGTGGGTGAAATGTCAACTTTTTCTGTTCTGCACAACTAGGCTGTGGTCCTTGATAGCATGAATGTTTGGCCGTCACTATAACAGCTATAGTCATGGGATGCCACATGTTGGCCAAGAGAAACAGGTGATTAGTTCCTCTTCTGTGTATGTGAGATGCTGTCCCCCACTCTATAGGCTGAGAAATTTGTCATATAAAAGAACAGCTGTGTCCTCTTAAATAGATGTTATGTCACCAGCTTCTTGGAAGTGTGAGCATAGAAAGCACATTGTCATATCCCATGTTTACCACTTTACTGTTTTAAAAAGAGTTGCTTACCTTATCAAGGTGATAGCATGCTGACGTTTTTTGTGCCAGTCAACATGTAACCGCCCCCTCCCCCAACCAACACTGGAGAGGGTGGGTGACTATCGTCTTTCATTTCCCTTTGCCAGGTACAAGGTAAGGAGACTAAACTATAAAGTCTCTTTGGTTGCCCAGATCATGATAGTCTCTTGGCCTCAGAAGAACTGCAGCCAGCTGGGCTTGGGGAAGGGGGATCTTCAGCATGTGAAGGCATCTGCATGCTTCCTTTTGCTGTATTGTATCATGCTGCACATGTGTCAACCATCAATACAATAAACCATGAAAGGCACCAGTGGCTTTCTGACTTTATCAGGATTCAAAGTATGTAAGCTCACTGGGCTTTACTGGCTGGTCCAAAACCGCCAATTAGCACACTTCCATTGTGAGAAGAATGGTGTTTGAACAAGATACAATTATATAAGGAAGAGTGGGAGTAAGGAAGACATGTGTTTTATTTGTTTTCACACTTTCAGTCTGACCATTAATTGTAGCTTCTTGCATGGTGTACAGGGGTGACAATGCAGCAGTGCTCAACCTACTTCCCTTGCTTGCCTATGTGAACGACTTTGTTTGGGCACTCCCACTGTTGGGGCTGAAATGGAGCATGGAGCGAGATGCTCCTAAAGATTCTAGGTAGAAAAGTGTTTAGTACTGTGCAAATTCCAGAAATGTTATGGAGATCAGCAGTTTTGTGCAAACTTCTGCCTTTTTGTACAAATGCCTTCTTCCCAAACTTTCCTACCACCAAAATATTTCTTTTCATCATCTCTATGTATACACAACATACCACCAGTGAATTACAGCATGTTGCACACCTTAGCCAAATTATCACAGCCTGTCCCTCCTGGCAAAGTGTATATACAGGTGGTGGTGTGCTGTGACAGGATGGTAAACTATACCTTATCCTGTGCTCTGTGGCAGGCTGTACTGTTAATGGAGGTTTGACTGTCATCAGGAGAACTGTGGCATGTACACTCCTTTGCGCCACCCTGTCTATGATTCTATCACACTGTAGCCATTCCATTGATAGATCTATTTTGATGGAACCAAACCTGCATATTTGAAGTGTTCTCTCAAATTCTCTATTATGACAGTAGCATAGCCGAGATTTCACCAAGTCCTACATCATTTCAGCCAGTGAGATTTGTATCATAAGGATTGCACTGCAAAAGAAAAAAGATACTCCACTTTTCCCTCTGTTATCATTGAACTGGTTAGAAAGCAAAAATGGCCAACTGCGTACTGGTGATGCTGAGCTCTCAATTTCCTTTGCTTATTTGCTTAAGTATGCCAGGCTTGAGAGGCAGTATGGTGGAGTAGCAAAGGTAAACTATTTCTTGAACATCTCATGTATCCCAAAATGTAAGAGCTGTGTAAGTCAGAAGCAACTTGACAGTGTGTCACAACAACATGCCAGCTTGGATCTTTTGGGAGAAATACGGGATATAAATATTTTAAATAAATAAATAAATAAATAGTAGGAGCGGGACAAGACACCATTTCAGTGTAGTCTGCTTTCTGATAACATCAGGTTTTTGTTTTTATTTAATTCTTAATTTTCTACTTCTTTGCAACTCATTCTTGAAACTACAGTGCTTATTTCAGAAGCTTGATGGGTCCCAAAGCTTCAGAACGTCATTGGTCAGCAAGGACTGGGAATGAAGGAATATTTATTAACACCAGCCAAGGACGCATTATTAAAAACTGAAAGTATTACTTTCATAGAAAGCATAAACTTCTTGGATGAATACCTTAATGTGATGAAGGGATTTGAGTGTGTCAGTAAAGCTGAGAGAAATGCCATCATCACTACTAGGGTCACCCAGGTTTGTGGCTATGGAGTCCAAATGCAGGTCAGAGTAGAAAGCTTCTGACCTCAGGGAAACAGAAATACAGCATTACTTCATAATGTTCCTCCTGGTAAGTCAGTATGCTATGGTTATTCTATCTGAAACACATTCCAATAGCTCTGAGAACCAGTTTTTCAGCCAGTTTACTAATTACAGGAATTGTTACATTTATATACCCCATTCTTCCAATAAAATATCCAGTGAGGGCAGAGTGAGAGACTAGGACTCGGGAGGCCTGAGTTCGAATCCCTGTTCAGCCATGGAAGTTCACTGGGGTTGTGGAACTGGCAAAACCACTCCTGAAATATCTCACCTTGAAAGCCCTAACAGAGTTGCTATAAGTTGGTTCAGACGTGATGGCACATAACAGCCTTTTCCCAATAAACACAAGGTGCCAAACTTATCTCTTCTCCTCCTCACTTTGAAAGGGAAGAGCAAGAGAGAGCTGATTTCCCAAGGCAACTAACATAATTAAATCCTAAAAGACAGCCAGAACAGTCAGATTAAAGAAGTAAAAACCCTTCACAAGTTTTTAACCCACCTAAATAAATGTAGGTTAAAATAAATCTGTTTTATTGTACCTTTAAGCCAAAAGATGAGGGCATACTTCATCTGTATACACATAATCTTTACAAGCAAACCTTTCCAAGGAGACAATAGTGCCAGTCGTTTGCAGCAAAAACAACAAAGAATAAATTTCTTATGCATGTTATTTATACATGCATAAGAAAAAACAGAGAAGTTGCCACCTGTAATTATGGCTTACCAGATGTGTGCTTACCAGGCAAATGACTGGACAGGCAACCACAATGTGATTGTTACCTCCTAAGTAAGCTATGATTTCTGCATTTGTCCTTGCGCACATTTAAATAACTAATATCACTCTAGTCAAAAACTCTTATAACACTTTTAAAACTTACAAGTTTTATTTAGCATGCACTTTTGTTGAAATAGCTCACTTCTTCAGTGGGATGGGAGTACAGAATTCACATCACAGATTTATATGCATGTTTCTGGTTATGGACATCAGACAGTTGAAATTGTTACTCCCGGAGCTCGGTGCCCCAGCTAATTTTATTAAGCCAAGTCTCGAGCAACAATAATAAGCAGACAGTTTCTTGGAGGAAAGGGCAACAGGTTTATTCAGATTAAAAAGTGCATACTTGGGTGCTCAGGAGGGTGGGGCCCCCAAGATCAACAGGGTTAAAGTTTTTATACAGTTCTAAAAAAGAAACAAAAGTATGCAGCAGTTCATTGGTCCTTGAGGACTATATGCATTGGTTACAATCTCAGCAAAGCAGTTAGTTTCTCATGTGTAGAGCAGCTTATTTATAAGGAATGTTGAGTCTTCCTTACAAAGCGCTACTTCTTCTTTGGCATTTGCTCCCTTCTTACAAAATGAGATACGGAAAATAGGAAGTATATTCCATAACAGTGACCATAAAGTTTCAAAGGGCCGATAGCATAAACAAACACCCCAGCAATAGCAAGATCAGGTGCACAAGTCAATAAATGACCTGACCAAATGTTAAAACTTTCAACAGTCAAAACTGTGCCTTTAAGATAACATCTATTGTAGTTGAAGCCAGAAATAACCTCTTATGTTTTGCTGGAAAAATAATATTTGCTAAATATAGTGTTACAAGCATTATGGCTGAAAATAAAGGGGGGGGGGAGAAAACATGTGGCAGCACCTTAAAGAATAACTTTTATATTTTTTAATGTGAGCTTTCGTTGACAACTCCATTTCATCAGACATAAGATGAAATCTGAGGAGGTGGACTTGTCCAGGAAAGCTCACATTAAAAAATAAGTTAGTTTAAATATATATATGTAAGTCAGCTTTTAAGGTACCACCACGTTTTTGTTTTTAACTTTTTATTTTTACTTTGTTTTCACCGATAATGCCTGCACAGACCAACCTTACTAATACAAGAAAACCTACATGGATGAGGTAATTAAAATATGCAGGGAGATCTAAAAACCCGATCTTTATTCAAGCCAAAATGGAAACGGTTGAAGCGCTGGACCTCTACCAACTGGACAAGGAACTCTTCCCTTGAGGTACTGTTAACCTTCCACTCGTCAAGGGAACATTTACTACGCATGCGTGCAGTACAGCCCACGGCAGACGACGCGACAATGTCCTCCCGGTTGCAGGGTCGGCAAAAGTAAAACGCATGCGCACCAGCCTAAAGCTTTAATTTATTCCACCACCGCCGTCGGGCGCGCGCTGTCACGCATGCGTCTCATTGTCGCATCCTCTGTACACACAGAAGGGCATACCACAAGTCCCACCTCTTCCTACTCGGCGCTTGCGCAGTTAAGACATTGGAAGAGGTATCGCGAAGCAACCGGAAGCGGCTCTTTCTTTTTTCCCGTCGACTCGTGTCTCGTCCATCATGGTGAGCGCGGGAGCGTGGTTGGGGCCTGGTTAGGGAGGCTTGCCCTAACGTTTTTCGCGAGGAGGAAGGATCGTTATTAAGGGACGGGGGCCTTTGTACTTCACTTGTGGCATGCAGTAGCTGTTCCCGGAAAGCAAGAGGGCGGAAGACCGAGGGCTGGCCCAGGGTTGCTGGAGGGGTGAGGTATCCAGTGTCGGCAGGACTCGAGGGAGGGGAGCCGGGATAGGCGAAGGGAAGGCTTCCGAGAGGCTCCCTTGAGAGGAGCGGGTGGATCAGGACATAGCGGAGAAGAGTTGCTTTTTGGGGGAACTACAAACGGGCCGAGGGATTCTGGGAACTGCAGGGGGAAAATGTAACTTTCCTAAACTCTGCGGACAGATAGCGTCAGGAATTACTTAACTTCCGACGGGCTGCTCCTTCTTGCATCCGCCTCCTGTGAGGGGGGTCGACGTTTCAGCACCACGTTAGGCAGCCACAGCCATCCGACAAGGAGAGTTCTCGGTTGTTGGCCCTTAAACGTGGGCCTCGTTATGTGGGGGAAAGAGTTCTTTAAGGGCACCAACCTTCCGTTGGGGACGTCCTTATATCAAATTTTGAGGTGACAAACCCCTGCCATTTAGTCTCTTTCTTACCACTTTACATGAATTTGTAGATATCAGCGATGTGTTGGCCTTTCCCCCCCCCCAGCCTTTTCTGCATGGAAATGCAGAAAGGATGCATTCACGATGACAATTCTGCAATTTTGAATCCTCACCTTTATGTTGAAACCTTTGGCAAAACAACAACTGCAGCCCTTTTTCTCTGTAATTACTCTGTAGCTGAGCTTAAATATAGTTAACTGCAGTAATCACATCTTTTCCCCTTTTGCCTCAAGGTTCCTTTCTTTAATAGTATTGATTATTCAAGGATCTGGAGTGATATAGTTAATAGGTGCTTCGTCTTTCTAAAGCTCTCTAAATGTTGGGGTAGTACTATGTAAGTGATCTACTTCATAGACTGTAAAGGACTGTATGACTAGTATGGCTACTTACAAGAATTCTTGGCACTTAAAGTGATATTAAAAGGACAAGGAGAGGTTTAGGATGAAGGAGTAGTAGCATTTTCCAGCAGCTGGCCATTTATATCCTTCTGGGTTGCTGGTTGTACCCTAATATTAAAATGGTGATTGTTGCTTAAGTTTGATTCTGTGCAGCTGAGAGGTACGGTCTAGACAAGCATATTCTGAGGGAGGAAGCTCCAACCCAAGTTCTTGATCTGGACCACAAAACCATTAAATGACAAAAGCCTCAGTGCTGTATGCATTTACATATGGGTTCTACCAGACTGGGATTTGTGGCCAGGTGTAGCTGGTCGAAACTCCCCACCTACTCTCGAATTTATTGATAACATCCAAAATGTACATCAACGAACTTTCATGTAGTCTGTTTTGGATGGCTTTATCTCACTGTTTTGTGATGTGGCCATGCTCAGGTTTAAGGTTGTTCTTAAATATGTACATCATAACCCATTAAATTTTTTTTTCTTCAATTAAGGTGTTCAAACGCTACGTTGAGATTGGCCGAGTTGCCTACATTTCCTTTGGGCCACATGCCGGAAAGCTAGTAGCAATTGTGGATGTTATTGATCAGAACAGGGTAAGTCTGGATGCTTGCACTATGCCTCTAGTGTAGCCCTCTGTTCAATATGTTTTTGTGAAAACTAAAGTTGAGCAGAAATATTACAGAGGTGAATGAGCAGGCTTGCAGAAAGAGGACTGATTGTTCCATCATTTCTTTGGTTAGTCTCAGCAGAATTGGAAAGTCAGCATCTTTCTGCACAGCTTCCATAGAAGTGCAGCATTGGGGATGCATATTCCTCTGTCCCTTCGCTCTACTCTCCTTGATAAAAAGGAGGCTAGTTTTTTAAAAAAAGTGATGAGTGATTGATAGCCTGCATTTAATAGCCCCAGAAATGCAGCTCACTAACCTCTCAGCAGCCTAGAAAAATTAGCAGTGTGTTGACAGTATTAATGCTGCTCTTCTGCAAATCTGAACATTTCCTCATATCACAGAGTTTTGTGTGATGTCCTTATTCTATAGGTCTTCCTGTTTTCTGAAAATTGTTTTGAAAATTGAAGCATTAGAAAGAAAATGCTAAAAAATCACTGTGAGATACCTTGATTCTTTGATCAGTGGGGCTTAGTCTAAGGAATAAATTGCATAGGTTTGTGGTCTGAATTATCATTTGAGTGTTATAATGTGCCTACTCAAAATCCTGTTTAATTTTGCTGGGTTTCTTATGGGGGTAGAGAAGGAAGCTTTCTGGCTTTCAAGACAATGCAACTTTCCTATAATTAGTGTACACCATGTTAGGAAAAAAAGAGTGGAAAGGTAGAGGGAAGGCTCAACCTGTTGTATGGATTTTCCTATTTAAAATCCTGTTTATGATTGGTGCTTAAGCTGATTCAGATTTACTTGTAGTCTGAATTTAAATTGTTTTACACCTATTCTTGGGTTGAAGGAGTATCGGAAAAACTGAAAAATCTTGCTTGCTTTTCCCCTCTCTTATTACTTTAGGCATTAGTAGATGGTCCCTGCAGTGGTGTTAGAAGGCAGGCAATGCCCTTCAAGTGCATGCAGCTAACTGACTTTGTTCTCAAGTTTCCTCACAGGTAATCCTGAGTTGTTGGCTCTCTAATGATAGATAAATACAGAACTAGCTTGCATATTGCATCTGTAAAATATTTATTTATTTGTTTAATATTTTTCACCCACCTTTCTCCTTAAAAAAAGACCCAAGGCGGCTTACAGCAATTACAAGACAGTATTAAAAGTCAGTAACAATGAGTATGCAATACTAAAAGAATCAATGAATACAATACCAAAAACCATAAGCAACACCAAAGCACATTCAGTGCAGTAAGGTACAACAATCCATTTTAAACATGGCCGTGATTATACTTTTCTAGCATCATTGGAGATATGTAGTAAAGTAGGACTTTCTTGTATTCTAAATTATTAACAATAGCTGAAGATTTTTCTGCTATGATTTTTCTGTGCATCCACTCTTCAAAGTTAAGCTGAATGTGGAACAAAATTTCTCAGTGTGTTGATGCGGGGTGCCTACTGCTGCAATAGAATTTCCAGCAGCTGCATTTCAGCAGCTGTTGAATATTGCTTCTGCCACTTGTTTATGTTAGAATTTGACATAAAGGTCTGTGCTTGACTATGAATCCTACTCTGTTGCATATACCAAAACAGATATATTTTCTGCTTAACAACATGACAGTGTTGGTCAAGTTTTACTAATCCTTCTGACAACAGTTGGTATTATGGGAGCCTGCCTCTGCTGGAGCTATTGTCCATATTTGAGTTTGGTTTACCATGATGTCAGTGAGCCTCACGTTCACATTCTTTTTGAGTCGTAGAGCACAAAAACAGAAGCAGTTATTCATTTCCATTCCTGTTAATCACAACTTGCCATTTTGTTCAGAACTGAAAGCCATGGTTGACATTGATTATGATTGGTTTGAGCCAGGGGTGGGAAACTTTCAGAGGCTGCACATATCCCCCAGACCTTGGAGTTCTGCACTCACTCTCTCCAACCCCCCCCAAATATTTTTGTTAAAAAGTTTAATTGAAAATCCCCCTTTTGCCATCTAGTGACTGTAGTCTGTAATTTTGCCCTTTTTTATTTTTATTTTTGCTGCTGCTAAGTTGTTGTAAGTGACTTACGTTTTTAAAAAAGGTGACTTCTCAGCCTAAAACAGCAGGGTTGGTGTTGTGAAGTTGTTCCCCATACCCCCTAGAGCAGTGGTCCCCAACCTTTTCCCATCTGCGGGAAAAGGTGTGTGTGTGTCGCGCTTATGGGGGGAGCGCTCGCGGGGGGCCAGGAGATTGTGTCCGTGGCCCGGTCCTGCCTAGGCCGCTGCCGGGTTGCGGATGGGGGGTTAGGAACCCCTGCCCTAGAGCAGCGGTCCCCAACCTTTTTGGGACCGCGGACCGGCTGAACCTCTTAGGAAGGTGGAGCACCCCCCCGTGCACTCACAGGCACATGCGCGAAGCGGTGGGGGAGCGCGCGCACCAGCGCCGGCGTGAGCGCTCCCCCACCCCTTTGCGCAGGAGCGCCTGCACGCCCGTGGGCGCATGCGTGAAGGGGTGGGGGAGCGCTCACGCCGGCGCTGGCACGTGCGCGCATGCGCAAAGCAGCTGTGGGGAGGGGAGTGCGTGGGGGGGGCCGAAGGTCTGTCTTCGTGGCCCGGTCCAGCTCAGGCCACGGACTGGCACCTGGCCGCGGACTGGGGGTTGACGACCTCTGCCCTAGAGGATATAAGACAACTTCCTGAGCAAAACATTTGTTAAAAAAATTTTTTTGGTGGGCAGATTCAAAGCTGAGGAACACCCTTCATCAATCCTTGGTTTAAACAAAACCAAGGAAATTGTTTTACATTAAGAACAGCTGATATTAATCATGCTTTGTATGAAAAAGTAAAAACATTCACTTCTGAATTCTTCCCAGCAATGCTACAGCGGAACTGTACAAAGCCAGCTATTTTTAGTTATTATTTATCCCCAGGAAACAAATGTTGTCTGTGCAGATAACTTTTTGATCTATATTGTTGTTTTTTCTTTTCTAAATTGGTTATTCTGTCACAGTCCTAAAAGGTGCAGAATGACTATTACATTTCACATAACATTATTTGAATGAGACTACTGTTAACTAAGTTACTTATCAAAAGTAGTAGATATGTAGTTTATATGTCGTCCCCAATATTAAAAAAGTGAAAGGACTCAGAACTTGGCTTAGGAAAATATAAGGGGGAAATATATTTTTCTTCTTTTTTTGCATTCTGTATAGGTGGTGGATATGAGGATTCATTTGTAAATGGAATTTCTTTTTGCATTACAATAACAAATATTTCTGTTGAAATTAGTGCTCGTCAGAAATATGTGCGAGCTGCTTGGGAGAAGGAAAACATTAATGAGAAGTGGAAGACCACCAGATGGGCACAAAAAATTGAGGCCAGAGAGAAGGTATGTTTACAAAACAACATGAAATAAGCAACATTGTGCCTGACATAGCTAAACAAAGTATTTCTTGAGCAGCTGAATGACTAAAGTTGACTTTAGCAATAGTCATTTCAGCAGGCTTGTATTACTGTAGTTAAATCTGCTTGATTGAAGAGCTTATCACCCCCATGTACTTTCATGTATGGTTAAGATCTTCAGTAGAAGATCCTGCAACAGTAACACCTTGAATACACCAAAGCATGTCTGATTTTTAAAACTAAGTAAATTCAGGCCAGTTTTGTGCTTGAATGGGAGACTGTCGGGAAATGCGTACATCCAGGTGCACCCAGGAAATAGTTGTTCCTGAAATGCTGGAGTCTCTGTACTAGTAGTTTTCAAAAGTACTGTGGTAGATGGACCTCTGATTTGACTTGGTGTAAGCAGATTCCTTTGTTCTTTGGGTTCCCTTGCTATATGAAGTATGCTGTTAGAAAGAGGACTTTTTCAGCAGTACTGCCAGTTTTGTAGATTTTTAAAATGTTCTCCTTGGCCAGGCTCATCTAGTTCACATCTTTTTACATCCTTTTGAAATCGGGGAAAGACTTTTTGCTGCTGCTAAGGATTCTGGAGATTGGTTTTTGCTGCTGTGTTGGTCATTTTTATGATGGTACATTTTATTTATTTGTATTCTTGGTTTGTTTCCCAGAGAACATGGGGATTTGGTTGAATGGTGGGGTAAAAATATTCAGAACAAATATATCTGTATCACTTGCCCTGTGAAGGGCTTAGCTGTATGATGTTAAAACTCTCAGCTCCTTCACTTCATCCTCATATATTTAAGGCTGTTTTGGTGTCCTCCTGGCTCCAGCTGACTGAGCTTTTATGAGTTCTCTTCCCATCTGTTCCTGCAGTATTCCATATGTTTTCTGTATGTACCGCAGCAGTGTGACATGGGCATATCGGTAGCACCTTCAGCAGTTGTTGTAGTCCATGCTATCTTTATCATAAGCAAGTGGGGCCTGGAAGAATATCCTACAGTCAGTCATTATTGAAGTAATGACAGCACATTTTAATTGATGAGGTCAGGGTTGATGGGTGCACATTCACTTTTGAAAGCCAGTTGGCTGTAGGGTGGTAAATGTTACAGGGAATAAAAATATGAAAATATTATTTTCTAAAGTAATTGAATTAGAAGTGGGGAGACCCAAATTCAAATTACCACTCAGCCTTGAAGCACATTGCATTGACCTTGGATCAGTGTTTCTCAGCATAATGTACTTCAAAGGTTTGTTGTGAGGATAAAAGAATCATATACACTGCCTTGAGCTCTTTGGATGAAAGACTAGGTATAAATGTAACAACAGGATATGTCTTATTTGTTTAAGAATGCAAAGAAGATAAATCGGTAGGGGAGAGATGTTTATTTTCTTGGGTTAAAAACAATTTTGAGGTCTGAACAAGGCACCAAGATAAGCTCCATTCTATGAAATCTTTCCACAGAAAGCCAAGATGTCAGATTTTGATCGCTACAAGGTCATGAAGGCTAAGAAAATGGTAGGTAAATTGTGTACAGTTTGTTTTCTAGAATCACCACTTTTGAAAACTGCAGAGGCATTTAGTCTTAAATCTCTGTGTATCCTTCTTCCTGTATGATTTTGAGTCTGTTTGCTAATGTACACTCAAAAGACCAGTTCATGATTCCTTACTGTTTGGTATAAGCATCCACAAACATGCTTGCTTGGGTGCAGAAAATGAAGTGTCCAGGAGTGTATACATTCATATGCCCTGCAGTGATTTTCATGATTGCAGTAGACTTCCACAGCCTCTGAGATCACTGATAGCCCTTGTTAATTGCTTATAGCATTTTAAAGAGGAAGTTCCTCCAGTTTAATGCCAAAGATAAGCTGATCTTAAGCTTTAAATCAGGAATGGACAAAATGTGGCCTTCCAGGTATTAATAAGCCTGTAACTTCCACCAGCCCTACCCAGCATAATCAGTGGTGAAGGCTAATGGGCATTGCATCTGGAGAGGCACAAGTTGCCTGCTTCTGTTTTAATGCCTTGATATGTGAAGGACAAAAGTGTTCTCCCATGCAAATCTACCCTGCTAATCATCATCTGAGTCCCTTCTTTGGATGTTCTTGCTATCTTGTGTCAAGCAGCTGGTGACCAGAAGGCAGTCTTCTAAACTGTGGTACCTGTTTTAGAGGAGCTGAATTCACTAAAAGGGCTGTTAGGCAGTGAAATTAATGACTTCAGATGCCTCAGAAGGACCATATTTGCCAAAGTTTAAATATTGACTTTATCACTTTGCTGATCTTAACTGTTCATTCTACCTGTAGTACTGTTTTATAGATTGATTATATTTTAACTTAAATTGTAAGTTGGCTTTACTTTCTGTTTATCTTGGGTAAGGAAGAAATATTTTAAGTAGTAGTAAAGCAAGTTTATTTGTATATAGATGTAGCCATTACAAAAGAAGTTTGAATAGGATAAAATATCAAATATAGTATACAAATAAAACAGTGTAAAAACAACATTATCATGTGAAACAGTTCAATCCTCAGTTAAAGCATGATCATTATAACTACAGAACTTCCTTCTTAAAACCATTGCTCTAAAAGCAAAGCCGGCTGCCTTTTCAGAAATGTATGGCACCTTATCCCCCAATAGAAAATTTATCAAATATGCACCAGATCTACCAAATGTGAGACCTAACTCTTGGAACAAAGCTACTCTCTGATCTTTATAGATTGGGCAGTCAGATAAATAGTGGTTTAGATCTTCAACTGCATTAGTGCCACATAGGCAAACTCTTTCCTCCAAGGGAATCAATAGGTGATGTCCTTCAACCGCTGCAGAACTCATAGACTGGCAACGTAACGCTGTAAAAGTGTTTCTCCATTTAAAATGTGATATATTAGTTAAATACTGTGGGCGAGGTGTTTGAATAGGTAACTTAGGATACCAGGGTGCACATTTTGACAGACAGGCAGAAATAGGGTCAGCTCGAAAATCATATTTTAAAATATGGGACTTCAAGTATCGTGCTGTCATTTCTAAATTAAAAACACTTAAAAGATCATGAGAAAGACCATACATATCGATAATTTGTAAAAATTTCCTGATTCCAAGATAAAATTGTCCTATTGTTAAAATTTAGCATCTGTTTAAAAGTAGCCAGTACTAGATCCGATCCGATCCCTTTTTCAATTTCAGCCAGAATTTAATAGCATGGGTGTGTACTATATCCTTCACAGTGCGAAGGCCTGCTTCCGACCTGAGAATACAGGTCTCAGTTCCTTTAGGAAGGCCTAGGATAGCTCACAGATACTTATTCTGGGTTGTTTCTAGGTACATTTTCTGGGTCGACCCCCATATTTCAGCACTGTATATAACTTTGGCCTCGTAGATTTTAAGAGCAGGTGGGAACTGCCTGCCACCTCTGCCCCAATAGAACCTTAATAGAGAGTTAATAGTGTTGGTGGCAATTTTATTGGTATTCTCTTGGTGGTTTTTCTAGGAGCCAGTTGAGGAGAAGTTTAGTCCTAAATATTTAAAGGACTTCACTTGTTCTGCCATACATGATTTTTAAACTTATTGGCAAATACTAGTACTTTAGTTTTTCCATAATTAATTTTCAATTTTTCTTGTGCTGCTAGTTGATTAAAACAGGGGTCCCCAACCCCTGGCCGCAGCCCGGTGCCGGTCCGTGGGCTTCCTTGAACTGGGCCGCGGACACGGATCTCCGCCCCCCCCGCACGCACGGCGGGCATGTTGCGCTTGCGGGCGGGCGTGTTGCGCCTGCGGGGGTGGGCGTGTCGGGCGAGCGCGCATGAGCGCGACACGCCCACCTGCGAGCGCGACATGCCCACCCGTGAGCACGGGGTGCCCCCGCCGCGCACCGAGCCCGCACCCCCCAACCGGTCCACGGTCCGAAAAAGGTTGGGGACCGCTGGATTAAAAGCTTTCAGCAGCCTCCTTAGCCCTTGTTGTGTTTGTGATAATAAAATAGTGTCATCAGCATACATAAGTACTGTTAATTTTCTAGATCCCAGTTTGGGAGGTACATCATTGTTGCTCAACTCAGTAATTAATGAGTTGACGTAAATATTAAACAGAGCTGGAGCTAACAAACATCCTTGACAGACACCTCGTGTAGTTGGTATTATACCTGATAACAAACCTGAGCGATCCATACTGACCTGAATCTTAGTGTCAGAGTGGAGCTCTTGGATCAACATCAACAATCTTTTATCTATAGAGCTTTTGCTTAATTTACCCCAGACACAATCTCGGCTTATAGAATCAAAAGCTGCTGTGAAATCAATAAATGCTACATGTAGACACTTATGTTTTAGTTTTACATACTTATATATTAAGTGAGACAAAATAAAACAGTGATCTATTGTTCAGTGATTACATTGAAAACCTGCCTGCTCTTCTGCAATCATCTCACTAGACTCAAGCCAAGAATTTAATGGTTTTGCCAGATATTTAGTATATATTTTTGATGAGATATGCAGCAAACTAATAGGACGAAAATTGGCTGGATTGCTTGGTTCACCTTTTTTTTATATAGGGACCACTATATTGATGTTCCATTGTGGGGGGAAACAACTACTCTCATTAATTTCTGTAAATAAAGCTGAAAGGATAGAAGCCCACCAGTTTGGTGCTGCTTTGTAGATTTCACCCACAATTCCATCCTTACCAGGTGCCTTCTCATTCTTTAGAGTAGCAATTATTTCACAGATTTCACTGGGGGTGACAGGGTCCCATACTGGCAAATCCTTTCCCACCTCAGCAGTTAGGTCTATTACTCTTCACAGAAGTTTCCAAAAGATTATTTTTAGTGTGGGGTTCGTTGAACAAGTCCCTAAAATGGACCTCCCATACACATGTAGGTATTTTGGGTTCAGTCAGTGAATGCCCATTGGTACTCGATTTGTTAATAAGTTTCCAAAATTGCTGAGAGTCTTTGTTTTGGGCTGCCATTAGTAGTTCTTTCCATTGTGAGCAAATGTATAATGACTTTTTCTGCTTTAGAAGATTCTTATAATTACTTTGTAATTTGCAGTAATTAAAGATTAATCTGGGAGCTTGTGTTTTACGAGCTATTCTTGCAGCTGCTTGCAATTTAGATTTGACCAGTTTACATTCCCTGTCATACCACTCAGAGCAGATGGATTTCTGTAAGCATGTTATTTTCTTGGGAAACAGAGGCTCTAATATCTGTAGCACTTCAGGGAACTGTGACTAGGTCTTTATGTTCTGATTTATAAGTAAATTTACTACGTAGCTGAAGACCTTTTTTATCATAAAATATTCCCAGCAATTGGTGTTCTATTTGAGCTGACCATCTAATTCTTTTAAGAAGATTAAAGTTAATGATATTCTTAGTATTTTCTTCCTGTGGTGGGCACACCTTAGAAGCCACCAATAGAGATAGATAGATAGGAAAATGATCACTTTCTGGGTGACAGATTACTTTGAAATCACTTATATAAGTGATCAAGTCAGAGGAGATCACTATGTAATCAATGACACTTCCTCCCCAACCAGCGAAGAAAGTTATATTACCCAGTTTATCATTAGGGTGATTTCCGTTAAGGATGTAGAAATTGTATTTCATAATTATGTTATAAAAAGCTTTGCCATAGTCATTGATCATGGTGTCCTTTGATTCCCTTCCTGCATTTAGAGGTGAAGACAAATATTTTAACTAGATAAATGTTTTATCACTCAGCAGAATTTAACATAGCTGAATATATTTCAATTATGGTCTGGTATTTCAACCAGGAGCTTAACCTTCATAAAAATGAAATCTGAAGGTGCTCACCATAGTTTAAATAAAACAGCTCGTACCTAAAATTCATCATTACCTCTTCCAGTTGTCAGTGTGTAAGTAATTAGTGAGGTTAATTAGGTTTGTTGAAAACTGACTCCTTCTCACTAATATGACTTTTTTTGTTACAGAGAAACAGAATAATCAAGCATGAAGTAAAGAAGCTTCAGAAGGCTGCTGCTGGTGCTGCACCTAAAAAAGCATAATCTATCAGGAAATAAAATTTCAGTTTGATATGTGCTTGTTATAATCTTGTAACTTGTCTGATTTTTTAGAATGTGCAACCAAATAATTATATTGTATGGGATATCAGCTGTCAATCAGACTATAGCTAGTTAAGGCTAACATGGCTTCAGCTGCTCATTCTGCTGTTTTATGGTTGCAATATTACAAAGCAAGCACACTTCCCCTTCTTGCTAAAGGTTTAATTTTGATCCGTCCCCCATTGTATACATCTGGCTTGAGAAATGTGTTTCTAAATACATTTGATGCACTGTGTGCCAAAATGTGATACATTGCTGAAGCAATTTAAAACATCAGATAAAATTCAGATTCTGTTTCTTTGATATTTCTGTTGAAATACACAGTATTTAAGTATGCATCTGTTGGCATTTAATGGAATTTGGCAATAACTGTAGAAACATCTGTAACTCAATTGGAACAGTGCTTACTTTACACATGCAGGTCTCAAGTTCTGTTCTGGGAAATACCTGATCAGAAACCTTGACAGTATGCATGATATCACGCTACATGGATCAGACTTGGTATAAGGCAGCTTTTGGTTTGTATATATTGGCAAGAATCCTAGTTACCCTGGTGTAAATGCAGTGGTGTACATTACAGTGGCGAATACCTGCTAGTTAAGTCATCACTGACAACTATCCCTTCTCAAAAGCCAGTCTTACAAGTTGGTGAACAATGTGGGACATAAGCAGTAAGTCTGTTAAGTAGCAGGAATTTGCTTATGAATGGTAATAGGATTTTAGCCTTGGCAAAACATGCAACTGTTATTGACCTTAAAGTCTTGTGGTGATGACCCTGGCCACTTAGAAGCTCTCAATGGCAACATAACCAGTTTTAAGGTCATATACTTGGCTTCATGAAGCAGTCTTGACATCAGACATTTGTACTTTTTACAGATGTTGTAAAACTAGTCTTCTAATAGCTAAAATGTATACAGTGAGCTTGTGGCAAAATACCATTTAGCAGCAGAATGTGTAAAATAGCTATGCTTGTGCATATTCAGTGAGCTCCCCTTCTACATTGATGTATCCTCTGGAAGTCTCATCAACTGGGGAAGATGTAAACAGCTTCAGAGGGTCCTTGGAGCCATTTTCTTTGCAGTTGTCCAGACCTGCCAATTTTCTAAAGGCTTCTAAAGGAAGTCACTTTTGGTTTCTAAAAATGAATGGTAAAATCAGCTTGCAGAAGGGTCTGCTTTTAAGTCGGTAGGTAGAAGGAGAGGAAGAAGATGTAGACATTTAGATTTTCCCAAATGGATATTATTCTTTGAAGAGTGGCTGTACAGAAAGGCAAAAATTTGTGACAAGCACTGCTATCATCCCATTGCAAGAAAGCCTGACAATCCCAAGTTACGTTTTCTATCCTAGCCAATATTAATATGGCTCTTGCCAAGTTAGAAAGTTGGAATGCAGTTGTGTCAGTACATAATGCCAGCATGTTGTATTAAGTGCTTCTCCAATTTTTGAGAAACTACTAATGCTTTTTAAACAGGCAAGCAAGAGAAGCACCTTGTCATCACACTTTGGAAAAGTCAGTTCCAACAAATTATCTTAGAGCTTTGCCCATTAGTGTTTTTAAACATTCAAATATTTTAAACATTTAAATATTCCCCAAGAAGTATGGCCATTGGGAATTCTGAGAGTTGAGGTCTCAAAACATGGGGAATTCTGGTAGTTGTAGTCCAAAAATATATGTACAGCTCTAAATTTTATGAATGACTTAAGCATCATTTAAGCTGCATCTTTGTGCTGTTGTATTGGGCTGCCTTCCATCATCTTCAGCTGCTGAAACTGCAGGTTTTGTGAAGTCAGTGATTCTGCTGAGGACCCCAGGATATCATCCTGTTCTGACAACCCAGAGGAAGGACATGAATAGAGAAAAATCCAGTAAAGGAAAATAAAGGTTTTCTTTTTTTAAGGCAATAGAAAAGAAGGAAGTTAGGAAACAGAAAACAAGCATCCTATCAAGGGGAAGAGGAAGACAGGAACCAAAACTGAAAGGCTGGGTTGCCCCCCTCACTAGAAGTTCTTGAATGAGGGTGTTATAGTTTTCCAGGGATGCCTCGGGTCTTAGCTGTTATCAAGGCAGATCGAAGTCTCATTAGTTGATCTGAGTTCAGCATCTCAGTTATTCTTTGATTCAAGCATGGGGTCCACTTGATTCGACGATAGGTTCTTCCTTCTGGGAGTATAAAAGGTTGGTAACAGACCTCAGTACACATTTCCTGAGCAAAAACATTTAGCTGGAGCAAAATTGGAAAATGATCGCTGTCAAATTTAGGCTTAACTTCTAGAGCTTTGATCTAGAGATGCTTATATAATCAATGACACTCATTTTGGACCCGGATAGATAGGTGAATTCAGCTGGATAGTCACCTTCAAAGGCACCATTTAAGATGTGGAGGTTTAGCCTGTAAATTGTTTGAGCCAAACAAAAACCTGCAAAATTTGTTTTGGGGTCTTTTGAGGAGCGAGGAAGGAGGAGACCATCCTTTTCTGGTTTAGGAGAGAGACATAGGCTGTATAGAGGCTATGGTCATCAGGACCCATCCTTGCATTAAGGTCTCTTCCCAGAACTACAGATGCATTTGGGTTTTGCACTATAAGGTCCGCAACATAGGCTTCTAAATCAGCCCACGTTCCTAATCTGGGGTATCTTCCTCACAGGAGGCATATAAGCATTTATTATCAGCAAAGTGTGGTGCTTGAATTGAGTTAATACTGCCATGGCACATGAGTTCAGTGGGGGGAGGGGCCTTGCTGTGGCCTGTAGCGTAGTAGAGACCAAGATTCCCAAACCACCTTTCGCTCTTCCATGTTTTGCTCCAGGTTCTGCCCCAATTGCAAATGTATTATAGCCGTTTAAGATTATGTCATCAACAGACCATGTTTCCTGAACCATTAAAATGTCAAAAAGGGAGAGGAAATCTATAAAACAGGGATCTCTGGTGGAAGCAAGCCACCCAGCCACATTCCAGGTTAGAAGGGTGACCTTGTGCTGGTCCTCTAGCTGTCACGTACTTTGGGCCAGTCGTTGGAGAGGTATGCTTTGCAGTGGTTTGGAGTTGTCTGTTTGCTGAGGTGGTTGTGATTTTGTCTCCACCCAAGGAGGGGTGAGTGAGGAGTTCTCAATTACTTGCTCCTCCTTCTCTACCACTGTTTTTTCCAACGAGATCCTATTCTTGGGAGAGATAGGTTGGTCTTGTACCTCAGACAGAGAATCTGGAAGAATCAATGCTGCATGAGTAGCAAAATGTGGATCATTGGCAAGTAAGGATCCCTTATGTTTATCCAGAGAAAGAGAAAGTTGAGACTCTCGAGAGGCATTGATTATAGGTTCTGTTGTATTAGAAGGCTTTAGAGATGGTAAGATCTTTAGGTGCTCAGTTCTAGGGAGCATCTTCTCAGAAGCATTATTTGGCCACAATTTGCTTGATGCTAAGTTCTCATCTAAGGAGATATCAGGCCACAGTGGGAGGGTAGAGACAGAGCCCGGTTTCAAATGGACCTCAGCAAAGGTCGTCTGTTTCGTATGCTGATCTCTTCCATTTTCGTTGGTTTTCACCCCATGGTTTGTGGCCTTGTAGATGTTATGTTCTTGAGAAGGGGCTAATTTCTCCAATGAATATATGGGATGTGCTGACCCAGTTAATGCCATTAGTTCTTGTCTAAGTAGCTCCATCCTTCTAAGTATAGATCTCTGTGTTTTCCCGGAGATCGCTCTAATCGCATTGAGGTCTTCTTGGGATAGGTTCTCGTTATCGAGATCCAGTTGTAGAGCAATTTCCCACGGGGCCGAATCCTCGAGGTCCAATTGTCTTGGAGAGTCAGGTAAAAGTTGTACAATCTGGCAAGATTTATCTGATCTCTCAGGTTGTGAAAGATTGCATGTTGGAATCCTTACAATGTCTCCAGAAGGTTCTTCCAATAATATCTCCATTTGGGCATTATTTTCAGGAAGGCATGTAGATAGTTCCAATAGATCTTGTGCAGGGAGCATTTTTTGAGGCTCCAGAAGTGTTTGAATTGTTGGGTTAACTGGTTCTGTATTCTTTAATCACCTAGGAATAGTATCAATTTTTTAGAGAGATTTCCCAAGGCAAGATGTTAGTTCCTCAAGGTTTTTTTGAGTATTGAATCTTCTGTTGACAACTGTCAGACTCTGTTTAATCACGGGATGATGCACTCGGGGTAGTGGATACTTTGTGAAGTTAACTTTTGGTTGTTCGTCTGTTTGAAGAGGTTTTCCTGTCCAGGCAGTCTTCTGTTCGCATAGATCAGATAACTCTCGTTTTATCCCAGATTCTATAGAAGAGAAAACTCTTTTGGCAGCTATAGAGGAATTATTAAGAAATCTTTTCATCTGGAAAAGCATGAGAGGAATTGTTGATTTGTGAAAATCTAACTTTATCTTTGTCATAGACCTTGAACTTTGAAGATATTCAATAGTATGTAAGTCAGTTTGTCCAATCTCAGTTTGCAGTAGTTTGCTTAAAGAGATAAGTACCTTCTGTTTACTTGTCCATTTTTCTCTATTTATATAATTTCAGTGACCTCTAAAATAATTTGGGTCACCAACAGCTGCCGTGAGTAATACCTGCTTGAGGGTTTCTTTGTGATTTCTCCTGATTTTTCATCCTGCTCCCAATTACAGCTGGTCTCCTTGGATTGTAAGGGAGTTGGAGTGCAGAGAGGAGTGCCTATTCTTTGTATTGTTTCCTCTAAGGTAGCAACTTGGTCAGCTATCTGCTCTAGCCTTTGAAATATAGCCAACACAGTTCTTCCAGTGATTATAGCATGTTCACCCATCAACATCAGTGTCTGAGCCTCAGCTACCTCCGAGGCAGTGTTTGATAAACCAGTGATAGCATTAGATGCCAGGGAAACCCCAGGCTGGTGCAGAGAGATATTCTCTGAAAGCAGAGGGTGTGCTGGGGAGGCAATAGTTTCAGTATCCCCTGGATCCTGATTATAATTTTTATCTATAGCCAATGCCGAGTATCTATTTGGAGAAGCATTTTGTATTAATTTACTTACAGCTTGATCGACATTCAATGCCAACATGTCGTCTAGGCATAACTGTTTAGCATTCTTGAGGGGAGAATATGAGGGAGTTCTCTGATGTTTCTTCTTCCTAGGCATGCTGTCTCAATAAACAACTCAAGACTTCAACAGCTCACAGCCGAAGCTGCCTTTAACTCCTTGGCTCCTTCTCTTTATCTTTATCTCTTCCTCTTTCCCTTTCTCTTTCTCTCTCCTAGCTTTCAGTTCCACGAACATGTAGTAGAAATAAATACTGAGACGTTTGTGTTCTGTGGTGTCAACAGAAAAATATAGTTGTAGCTCCCCCACACATTCTGACACTTCGACCCTAAGTAGGCATACAAGATGTCTTCCTCCACAGGTCAGCAACAACAAAACAACAAAAAAGAAAAGAGGCTGCTAAAAGCAATAAATAAAAATAAAAAGAGAGAGCGACGCAGCACTTCAAAAACGCTGCTAGCCGCACCTCACCGGACCTCACCAATATAGAAAAATCCAATAAAAGAAGATAAAGGTTTTCTTTTTTTAAGGCAATAGAAAAGAAGGAAGTTAGGAAACAGAAAACAAGCATCCTATCAAGGGGAAGAGGAAGACAGCAACCAAAACTGAAAGGCTGGGTTGCCCCCCTCACTAGAAGGGGACAGCTCCTGAAAAATGGTTAGTCTTTAGCTTCTGTCTATCAAGATCAAAGGCAGGGACAAACCCCCCCCCCCCCCCCCTGTAAGGACTTCCTCCTGTAGGCTTTCTAACATTACAAAATTTCTTAGAGAAAATAAGGAACACTTTCACAGAGGAAGCTTTTGAATAATCCATTTCACTTTTCAGTATTGATATCAATGGTTTATGTAGCATGAAACACATTTGTAAAAGGGTTTTATTGGTATTACTTCTCATAGACTGGCTTCCCTGCAAAACCAACAGAATAGAATGAAATTTTCAGTACAAATCACCAAAGATTTTGCCAAGAAGGTTTAAAAAAAAAAATTGGAAGTTCATTGTGCCTGATATGACTGAAAGAAATGATAAACCTATGATAAACCATTTGAATTGCTGGGGGACATGAAATGGGCAAATTTGGAGCAAAAAGTAGACCAAAGTCCAAAATCGTATCCTTTTTTTTGGACTAGCATAAATTCTACAAGAGTAAACTTCCTGGTTCTTAAAATATGGAATTTTAGGTGATTCTAAAAATAGATTTTGGCCTTACTTTGTTTTCTTGGACCAGTGCACATCCTCTTGGTATCCCACTCCCCAAATAATAAGTGTATGAACTAAAGATGCTATAGCTGTTCCAAACTAAAATGTGAAATGTTGAAGTTTTGAGATCCAGAAGTTTGTCGTGCATATATTTACCATGATACTTGTGCATGTCTGAAACGTCCAGTCTTTTTCTGGACAGCAGTATGCTGAATCATGCTCACAAGCAAAGCAGGGGAATGTGTGGGCTATGTACTGACTGCCGGAGTGTATTATCACCAAATGTAGCTGCCTCAGCTGCTGAGAGATGAAAATTCATGAGCATTCTTTATATTTATGGTATGTGCTACAAAAGTGTCTCACTGTTAAAATAGGTACAGTACTTTGATAAAAGAAAGTATTATTACAATAATGCAGACACAACCAGAAGCACACAAAGGTCCTCCAGAAATTTTTCACTCTCTTGGCAGAGAAGTTGGGGTACAAATTTTCTCTGAATTTATGCAATCAGAGGAAAGAGTCTCCCAAAAATATTTTCATTAGTGGGGCTTTCTTTGATTTCCCTGCCTCTAATGTCTCACCAGCAAGCATGCATAAATATGTGAAATTCTTTATAGTGTAGTTAGAGTGTTGTATTAGTATTTAGGAGACTTGGGTTCAAATCCCCACTCAGCCATGAAGCTTGCTGGGTGACTTTGAGTCAGGCACTCTGAGCTTCACATTAGAAATGCAAGACACTGAAAAGCACTGACAGGGTTTGTCAGGTTTTTAAAAGGGAAAAACAGTGCCACCAAATGGTCGATCAGATCCATTTCTTCAAGTCAGAGTGTGGTCCCACCGGCAATAAGAACTGCAGTAAAATCAATTTTAGTGTTATTAAAATTGATTTACAAATTCCCAGGCCCATGACACACAGGTGGAATTAATTTATTTGGGCTGCAATGCAAGTTTTTTTGAACTAGCTGGCATGAGCTTTTTAAAATATCTTGCTTGTAAATTGAGTTCTTTCAATGCAGGTTGGTGGTTGGGAATGCTACTCTCAATTTACTTTGTGCCTTTGTTGATTTTGAGTGTCACTGACACTGGTTTTGCCACTCCATTTTTAAAATTTCCTTTAAAATGTTAGGAATGCATCGCTTAGTGCACAGTGACCGAACAGTAACTGGCAACGTGAGCAACCACCCCACCTGGTGTCATTGTGAAGCATAGCACCGTGACGCCATTGAAATGGATAGAGGCATTTTACATTATGTACAGTCTTTCAAGACTGCCTTCTGAAATTTAGAATACTTTCTCAGATGAATGCAGCCATCAATTTAGTGATGTATCTCTTAAAAAAACCCCAATAACATCAGAAACAGAAAGGAAATGAGTCAATTTCATCTGTGTAGCTGCCAAGACTGGTTTTGATTACAAGAAATAAATCAAATTAATTTCAGTCAAAGTGAATGTGGCTAACGATTTATATCCAATGTAACTTGAATACAATATAAAAAAGTGAGAACAGGAATCAATTCAAATTGCCAGTGGAACCACACCCTCAGTCAGGAGTGAGATTGCTGAATAAAATTATCGTGGTGCTAAAGTAGAGAGACAAACCATCTATAAAACTGTCTTGAGCTCATTGAAAAAATGATAGAATTTTAAGACGCAAAAAAGCAAAGTGTGCTGCTTATATGCCATCCCATAGTACTTAAAGTGTTTGTCTCTCTACTCTTCAGCAGTTTACAATTAATTATGCAGGCTGCACATTGCCCCAGCTGCAGCAACCTGGGTACTCAATTTACTGATCTTGGAAGGGTGGAAGGCTGAATCATCTGAACCAGTTACCGGAGCCTGTCAGGATCAAACTCAGGTCATGAGCAGAATCTTGACTGCAGTACTGAAGTTTAAGCACTGCACCACAAGGCTCCTTATTTTATACATATTTGTGAGAATGAAAGTGAGAACCCAAAAAAAGCCTTTTGCTATGTTCAGTTTATTAGTCTTTATGGTACCATGGGGCAGTCATTGGAATTAGGAGGGCTGTCCCTCAAAATGTTATAAGGTTGTGATTCACATGGCTTTTGCCATAAGTGGGGGCTGATGTATCGCTCCTACTCTAAATATTTTTGAACTGTGCAACTCTTGTCAATCTTGAGGAAGGTCTGTTTTTTAATTCTATGGCCCTTTCTGGCTCAA
This sequence comes from Intellagama lesueurii, assembly GCA_037013535.1. Taxonomy (NCBI): domain Eukaryota; kingdom Metazoa; phylum Chordata; class Lepidosauria; order Squamata; family Agamidae; genus Intellagama; species Intellagama lesueurii. Next base: position 78,228,189 of record JBAJHW010000006.1, read on the forward strand.
CTTGTATGTCTCACCGTCCAAGAAACAAGCTGCCTGTGTGTTGAGCTGCAGCTCAATATAGTACTAATGCCATTGCTGAATCATGTAAAGAAATAGCCATTGGAATTGAATTGACCACTTGGCGGCACTGTTTCTTCCTTTTAAAAACCTGAAAAACCCTGATGGTGCTTTTCAGTATATTTTATTTTTTAACCCTACAAAATTATCATTTCTTTTAAGCCCAAGGATGGCATTTCTGTTAAATTATTTTTAGTTCTTCTGTTTCATTTATGGACAAGTAAGAAATGAGAGTTATGAGCTGCAAGAAAAAAGTAGATGTCAACTGTTCTTCCACCTGTTCACAAATATGAATAAATAAAATAAGGAAGCTGATTCTAAAAAATAAAAAGAAATGCATCTATCTTAATTAGACACCTATGACTTCTATAGCACAGTATTCCTAAAATTATAACAAGCAAATGTAATGCAAGGAACATGTACTTCCTTTGGAATAGGGTAATAGAAAGAGGAACTGGGAAGTAAGGCAACTTTGGGGCTCTGGGTTTGTTTCTGAAAAACTGGATTTGGCCCTCGATGACTAAGGAACTGGTGTTATTAGATTTATTCATGCATTTATTTTCTTTTTTTAAGCATTTTAAAAAAATATTAAAATAAAAGCCTGAAATGAAATTGCCAAATGGAAATATAATTCTTAGACTACATCTGGAAACTGGCCTGTCAGTCTGCTGCAGCAAAACAACCAGGTGTCTTGTGGCACCTTAAAAACTTAACAGATACGCAGTGACATGAATTTACACAGAATAGTCTGTTTCATCAGCTGTATTAATTTTGTTACGTTTGTACCACAATAAATAATTTAATGCAACTGCAGTCCATTGTTTCCCAACTGAAGGGGGGGCCAACGAACTTTAGTACAACAGCCCTGCAGTGTGGCTGTGCAGTAATATTGCACTGGTGGTTGAAACAGAACTGCAACCTCAAATCATCCATGTAAAACAGCTACCATGTTCCAGCCAAGGTTAATCTGCTTACATTGTCTCTTCTCATTATGCAAATCAAAAACTTCATTGAATTATTTTTTTAAAAAATGTTTTAAAACTCAAGACGACAAATAATGTACATTTCCCACACAATGAGTACCTGAATTAGATAGAACAGGCTGTCTATCTAATTGAACAGGGATTTGAACCCAAGTCTCCTAAATTTTGCATCTCCCTCTTTTTGCATCTCCCTCTTGTTTAGGGATGGGATGATACTTCTGCAAGCTTTCCTATACCCTAAAAGACGTCCCTTCACCAATTTCTCTGGGCAGCCCTTCTATGTCATGAAGCAGTCTGTCTCCAAGGTGTCAAGAGAAATCTAGTTACAGTATCTGGCAGTGTACATGTTTGATTTCTAACTATTAAAAGTAACTTTCAAAGAGGTAGCTGTGCAAGTCTATTTTAGCACATATGACAAAAACAAAACAAGAGTATGACTGGACAGGGAGGCTGTCCCGGCTTGATTTGGGTTCATTTGAAGTTTTCCTATAGCAGTTAAAATGACTGTTTTAATTCACACTGAGTGCCTGAATTTCCCAGGCAATTGGGGGCAAGAGTCCAAATCACAACACAAATTGTTACAATTCTCACCAGAATCACAGGTAGCCTACCTTCTTCTCTCATTAACACCACCTTCTTCCTCAATTCTTTTAAAAAAATATTTTGGCAAGTGAGGTAGTGCTGTATCAATATGAGAAAGTGAAATTGTAGTGCTTCTCCAATGTAGCACTATAGTGGAAGCTATGATAATAAACAAATGTTTTGGAGAAAGACAAGAGGTGCTTACTGGAGGGGGATGTTCCCACTGTATTGGCATACCTTTCAACAGTGTCAGCTATGTCAGTACAGAGGGGAACTTTCCTCTCAAGTCTAAGTGCCCCTTGTTTCTCTTCTGAACTTTCCCCCCCCCCCTCACACATGAGAGAAAAATTGCAGGGGGGGGGGAGTGATGCGAGCAGAATTGCTACCAAAAAATACTAGCCCCTGCTTGCTGAACAAAAAGCAACAAATGCTCATGAAAAAAAGACTTTACTTTTGATCAGCTCTACATCATGTAGCAGAGATGCTGACTGACCCATCAAAGTAGGCAATCATGAGCAAGGCGGATGGGTACTGTGGCTTAATCAAAGCAGTGTCATATAATGACATGCCCAAGAGAATGGCTGGCCCAAATCTCTTGCAAACTTTTGCATGGTCTGCAAAGTGCACAGTCTGCTGTGCAGGCTTATTAGCCATCAAGCATACGTTTTGCTGGCGTATGTCAGATAAAGAACAGCTCTCTTCCCCCCACCCCCACCCTTCCTATAAGCCTAGAAGAATGCAGGAGAATTTCTTCTTGGAGCAGAACCTTGAGAGAAAAGTCTCTGAATTAAGTCTATATAATCCATTTTAGCTGTAAGGTCATGGAGTATCCTCGGGCAACTCATTAGCAACTGTATAATGAACCACCTTATGGCTAAGTGGAACCGCTGCATTTGCCTCTGTCTTGTAAGGACAGATTTTTATCTCTTGCTGCCACAATTATCTATCATATGCTAGAGTTCTGATTACACAGAGCCTATCTTGCGTGGGAGTTTCTCAATTTCTATGGCTCACTAACTGAGCATCTATGGAAGATTCCCAAATTTCCCCCTATTTTACTGTCAGCTGGATGATCTTTGGCCAGCTGAATCTCAGTGGCCTGGGCCTGTAAACTGTGATGACAAAGGAATCTTCCAGTGTCTTTTTAGTGATGCTACTTACTTAAGGGTTCCAGAAATAACGTGAGTGTATGTTCCAGGGCTTTTCAAAATGCATAAAGAAATAACACTAGATCCTTGCTTAAGGGATGTGACAAAGGATAAGAACAAAGCACATGGCAAACACCCGCTTATCTATATATTTAGACCTTGTCATTTTTAATATCACATCCTTGATGCTTTTAAATTATTGCTGCCCAAGAGTGCAACAATAGGTATTATGCAACAGAGCAAATTGGAATTCCATAAGGCAATTCTAAAAATGGGCACACCCCAAACCAAAAAGAATTATAACTTTGAAACTGGACCTTGGATCAGCACCACATTTGACACTGATGTAGCAGACAGTCTGTTCTTGCTCTGTGCCAAATTTCAGGATGTTTGGGCAAACTGTTCTTGAGTTATGATTTTTTTAAAATAAAATTGTTCCTGCCCCCATGCAGATACCAGCAAACTTTTCTATCTGCAGATTTAAAACGTATCAAATACATTGGAAATACATTGGACCAAATTTGCTTATCTTTGAAGAGAATGGCTAGTCTCAGGTGCTTTTTTTTTTTATTTGGAAGGAATCCAGGTATCAGAGGCTGTAATATTGACTTTGAAAAAAGCCATTTTAAAACCTTTGACTTTCTAGCTCCGGTTACTCATTTTTGCTCTAGTGAGAGTTCAGACTTGATCGACCACTCCCTTTCCTGTTTTTCTGGCTGTACAACTTTCCTCCAACACCATGTTTCAAATTAGTTGATTTTTGTCCCTGTCTTTCTTCAGTGTCTTTCTTTCACATAGTATGCATGATTTTGACCTTGGTTTCCAGTTACATTGTTTGCAAGAACACAAGTGGCAGCAGCCATAGTAATCTATAGCAGTGGTCCCCAATCTTGGGCCTCCAGATGTTCTTGGATTTCAACTCCCAGAAATCCTGGCCAGCAGAGGTGGTGGTGAAGGCTTCTGGGAGTTGTAGTCCAAAAACATCTGGAGGCCCAAGGTTGGGGACCACTGGTCTATAGGACACCCTCTTGTGCTCACAACCATTCACAAAGTGACACCATGCAAGGGAAAATCCCAGGAGCTAACTCTGTTTTTCATCAGTTAACCACTTCTCACCCAAACACAAAGCAATTGTCAGGGCTGTTTTTCAACAAGTTTGAATGATAATGAGCAGAAGAGGGTATCCTGTACTATCTTGACTGCTGCCATTGGTATTGCCAACATTCAGGCTGCCCTTTGCTATGTAAAGCTTGGCATCCTTTTTCCTGCTGGCAATGCAGACACAATATTGTGCAGCAGTACTGGGCCATATCCTGGTTGTTGTTTTTAATAATGGGTACAGAAGCACAATATCCCACATTCATAAACTGAGGATTTTTAAAAAATAATTGGAGCCCAGGTGATGAAACTTTTATCCTCCAGATGTTTTTGGCCTCCAGCTCCCCAAATCCTGTATCATTTGTCATGCTGGGTGTGGCTGATGAAACTTGTAGCCTAAAACATCTAGAGGGCAAAAGGCTTCCCACCCCACAATAGAGAGGCAGTACCTGTAGTGCTTGAAAAACAAGTAACCAGAAGACCTAGGGTTAGGTGCCACCTCTGTTTGGGACAGCTGTGCCCTTTCAGCTTAATCTTTCTCATAGGTTTGGGGTGAGAATAAAAAAGGGTTAGAACAGCCTTGGACCAGCTGGTACCCTCCAGGTGTGTTGCACACCTAGGGAAAGCTGGGCTGGGTGATGTCTAATGAACATAATTTTCAGGTCTTTGGAGGAAGACAGGATCACAAGTAAATAGTGTCTGATTGCTCATCCCTTTTGTGTCAGTTTCCATTTTGAGAATGACGCTGTTTTGCTTTTTCATTTTCAGGGGGAAAATGTATAGTCCTACTTTGTGGAATGTACTGACCTAATTTTGAGAGACGGCAGATGCCATTGGGCTTTGTGCCAGACATCTTGAGCTGTGCATGAATTGTGTTGTGATGTGGATCGGTTTATTTATGCAGCCGTCCTCGCCTGGCTTTCATCACATCCTCTTTCTCCAAGTAGCTGAGCTGAGCTACTGATTGCTGAGCTGGCGGTGGCAAGCAATTGTCTTTTTCCAATAGGTTTTTCAGAAGCCTTTTTGGAGGACAGGATTAGAGTAAGAGGCTGGCTGCTTGCTTTTTGATATTGATTTGAGTTTGGGGTTGTCCATCCCTGGAGAGGATATTCCAGCTTTGATGGGGGGAAAAAACCTCCTACTTCTAATGGAACATTGTGGAAGGATGTTATCCTGGGTCTAGAAGGCCTACTTTGGGGTTGTTCCAGATGGGCCATTTGTTTTACCCACCCACCCCCGCCATTTGTCATGATTTATAGCTCGGTTTAGGTACTTGGCTGTGGAGCCAGAGGCTGGGAGTTACTGTGCTTCCTTGACTGGGGCTGGACTTGATGATCCATAGGCTCCCTTCCAGCTCTGCAGTTCTAGAGAAGATGATGATGATTTACTTGGATTTATTGGGATCCACCATGATTCATGTCCAAACTAAGGAGCCTGGCAGCTCCCAGAGCAGTTGAAAAACAGTTCCTGAGGCAGTCCCATGTTTGTCAATAATGTTGAGGGGAAGGGTAAACTTAGGGAGCGAGGCAGTATGTCCAGAAACATGGCAGGAGAAGTGGTAGGGAGGGGGTGAAGCAACATGGTGGTGAAGGGAATGGGGTAGACTGAAGGAAAGACAGCAGTGAAAGAACTCCATAACAGCAGCAAAAACAAGAACCAGATGGCTCCAAACAACACCTTAAATGACACAACCAGGTGACAGACACACCCACCCCACTTGTTATCCTGTGGATCAGAAAGCATGGGAAGACAATGCTAGCTTAAATTCAAAAAGTCTGAAATGCTATAGTGCAAAGCTACCATCCTCATTTACTTTGGGATGAGGGCAGTGGAAAGGCAAATGTTGGGCCAGTAAGTGTGACAAAATAAACAAAGGGATGAAAAGGTGTGGGTACTCATTAAAAAAATCCCATCCACACATATGCTTTCTGAGACAAAAAGAATGTCACCTGGATGGTGGGAGCAATCCAGTGAAAATCTGTGCTTGGTGAGGAATCTAAAGGGGTACAGTTTTTTTCAAGAACTGTAAGATATCTGCAATGAAACTCCAGAGCTGGGGAAAAGTGCTTTTTAAGAGAGGCTCTGAGAAGCAAGTATATCTCCCCACTACTAACTCATCCTATTTAAAAGAAGATGCTTTAAAAGAAGATTGTCTGGTATTTATTTTATTTATAATATAAATAAAAGGCATATGACGGTTTTCTGTTAAAACTATTCAAGGCAGTTTCAAATAAAACTCACCCAAACTTACCAATCAAAACAATGAAGCCAGGGTCAGCACACCAATTAAAAAAGAAAACTAGTAAAAAGCAAAAATATAAAAGGAACAATATTACAGACCACCAATTGAATACAATAGAGAATAAAATGTTCTTTAACTTATCATATCATAGTTGTAGATCCCTAACAAGACTTTGCCACAGTAATTAAGCACAGCCATATACAGGGTTATTCTGTCTAGGGAGGAAGGAGAGCAGAGCCATAATGGTATATAAATGTAAGATATATATTAAAAAGAAATAAATAAATAGCCAAGCACCAGTAGGCCCTGCCATGAATTGCTGAGGTGTGGCCTCCTGCTGTTCAGGATGCCAGCTGGTCCACCTTTATCACATGTTCTGTTTTTTCTCTCAACAAATTTATCTGGTCACTGACATACTTAGTCCTCCTTGTGTTATTTCCGTGAGGTTTCCTCTCCCCCCGCCTTATAGATTTGGGGAAAGGGAGATCATTCTGCAACCCTTGGGGCTTCCCCCAAGCCTGCTGATACTTCTGCTTTCTGTGGGACTAGTGTTGTTTTGCTCCATAAACAATAAACACTCTCACTGCATGAATGTCAAAAATAGATGAAATTGTGGATCTTCCATATGCCAAGGCAGTGTACCTCTGATTTGCAGCTGCTAGGGACCAGCTTGAAGTGATAGACATTTCCATCATACTGCCCTCTGCACTTGCTGGGGGTGTGTGTGGACACATGGGTAGTGACTCTAAAAGAGCATGAAACTAGATCCGAGGAGAGAGAGGAGTTTGTTTTTATCTATGCAACTGTTTTTATACTGTGCTGTGTTTTACATCTTCTGCATACAAGTCTTATGTTTTTATTTATCCATTCCATTCAGAACCTTTATTAGGCATATACAGAATATCAATTTAACATATACGTCAAAATTAGAATTAGGCAAAATATAAATAAGCTCTGCGTTCCATTATATAATGTTGTTTTTATTTATTACATTCATTACATTTATACCACACCTTTTTACTAAATGATAGTGCTTCAAGTGGCTTACAAACTTTTAAAAGAATAAAAACAGATTAAACCCCATATAGCTTAAGAAGAGGCAAGAGGAGAAGGGGACGGCAGAGGATGAGATGGTTGGACAGTGTCATCGAAGCAACCAACATGAATTTGACCCAACTTCGGGAGGCAGTGGAAGACAGGAGGGCCTGGCGTGCTCTGGTCCATGGGGTCACGAAGAGTCGGACACGACTAAACGACTAAACAACAAGCTTAAGAAAACCCCCATAAAATATAAACCAGCCTCACTGTAAGTAAATACATTTTAAAAAACACACACATCAAAATAGCAAGGATGCAGATGAAAAACAGCACAGCAAGGCAGGTTAGACATGTGCCAGTGTAAAAAACTGCTCCCTTCTTAAAATCAGAGTGGAAACAGATTGCAATTTAGAAAAGAGTCCATTCCATAGTCCAGGAGCCACAAAGTCTTTCATTCTATTAGTGTGAAGTTGTAGCAGAACTACAGAGAGCTACTGAGAGCAGTGCTTTATTTTTGTCCAAATGACTAGAGGTACATTCTGTTGCAGAGGTTCGAATTTTTGCTTAAATTCTTCTAGCTGCGCAGCAGAAGTGCAGGAATTCACAGAGCAGAATAATTTCAATTTCCCCAGAGTAGACCACTCCTTTTCTCATTAATTGGCACTTATAGTCTCAATAGCTCACTCAGAGATATCTGTAAGATAAAGAATAAAAAGGTTTCATTGCTTACCATTGAACAGATCCAATAGCAAACTAACAAACATGACTGCTTTCAACCACAGACTTCAAGACTATTGCCCCAGCCCAGAAAGATCCCTCCAAGCCAAGTCTACTAAAGGAACCATGCAAACTCCAACACATTTATATTCACGCTTTGCTTCTGCCTTTTAAAATATTTTTTTAAGACTACAGCTCCCAGAATAGCCAGGTTTTTTGAGTCTCTGGCTTAGGAAGTGAAATTACAATCTTTGGTTAATAAAGCAAGAATATATTTTTTCTCTTTTTAAGAAAGTTTTGCCAGAAGGAGATGGGGAGAGAAGGCTGAAATGTTGACCTCAGTTTTTGCCTTCCAATTAAGCCTTCTGCCTTCAAATCCAATCCAATTTCAGATAAATTATTGCCTTGGAATTAACCTCAGAGGTCATTTAACCCAACCTCTTGCTCAATCACTGAAATCTTGCACCTACGAGCATTGCTAACAGATGGCCAGCCAGCATCTGCTTACAATGTGTCCAGCAAAATACATTCATAGATGCTTGAGAAAAAGCTACCAGTATTAATTAATGAGGGCAGGGTAATCTGTACATGCTCAGAAGTACTCTGTTTTTCATCTACTTGTTTCAAAACTGAGCTGTAACGTTCAGGACTGGTGCCATGGGTTCACCCTTGTGACATTGACCACAAATTAATTTCTGTCCAGAGCCTGAAAAATGATCATTTTAGACTACCCCGAGTCCATGGCCAGCTTCTAGGAGCCATAGTCAGAAACAACAGCTTTTCAAGCTCTGACTTTGAAGGATATGACCATATTGGTGCTAGGCAAATTAGAACGTTGCCTGAAAATATTTGTATTACTGCAATTCTGCCATGGGCTTCAGAGAGACATTTAAAATCTCATATTTATTAGGGGCTCACACAAGTCTTGCTCCTTTCAGTCGTCACAGCTTGAGTTCTGCAGAGGCTATTTTGTGGTTGGAAAAGCAATTTGGAGCTTTTCAATATGCACAGTTGGCTTAAGCTATTGGAGTGAGTAAATACCTCTGAAAGGTATAATGGCTGTATATCTCCCACCACCATATGCTTCTCTGAGTCATAATCATAAACAGGGGACAAAACCAATATCTGGGAAATGCCAAAATGCTCCAGCCCACAAAAATATATAACCTATAGCACAGATGTTACTGCATACTCTAAACTGGGTGTATTTTTAGAGAACAAAAAAAAACTTTATTTCAAGATAGGTTCCAGCAAATTACAAAAACTCTTTTTGGAATATTTTTTGTTGTTACATGCCATCGAGTCGCCTCCGACTTATGGTGAATTGATGAGCCATCTCCAAAATGTCTTGTCCTCATCAGCCTTGCTCAGCTTTTGCAAACTCAAGCCTGTGGCTTCTTTTATGGAGAGAATCCATCTTGTATTTGGTCTTCCTCTTTTCCTGCTGCCTTCCATCTTTCCCAACATTCTTGTCTTTTCCAGAGAATTTTGCCTTCTCATGATGTGCCCAAGTTAGAGCAGTCTCAGTGTCATCATAGTCCAGGCTTGATTTGATCTAGGACTCACTTGTTTGTCGTTCTGGCAGTCCACAATATATGCAAAGTTCTCCTCCAGCATCATATTTCAAACAAATCAACTTTTTTCCTGACAGCTTTCTTTACTGTCTAGCTTTCACAACTAAGAAAAGAAAAGAAAACTGCTGCAAATTGTTTGATGGTATGGATTAGAGATGGGCACGAACTGCCAAAATGGTGGTTTGTCTTGGTTTGTGGTTCATCAAGGTTGGGGAACCACGATTTTTCAGCTGCTTTACCAACAAACCACATGTTGGTTTGTTGGGGTCCCTACCGTGTTCTCATCTGCCTCTGCTGCCACTGTTTGCACCCACACTGCCCACATTGCCGCCGCCGCCGCCACTACCACCAATCAGCTGATCAGTGGGCCATAGGTAGTGCCACCGCTACCAATCAGCTGATCGGTGGGCCATAAGAAGACAAGGTAGGGTAGGCTACCAGAAGGGAAGCTGGCTGCTGTTTGCAAAGACGGAGGTGGCAGATGAGGGCAAGGTAGACAGACAATGGGGGCAGGTGGAAAGGGGCGGGGGGAGGCTGTGGGGAGGCAAATGAACCAGGAGGTTTGTAAATCATCCCAAAATTCATTGCTTTGGGAAAATTTGGGTTCTCTGGTTTGGACGAACCTGAACTGATCCAAAGCAATGAACTGGTGATTTTCCATCAATGTCCTGGTTCATTTTGGGCTTTGTGCCCATCTCTTGTATGGATCAACGCAGCTGTCTGGGCTTTTGGACTATTCTTGGGGTTGTGGCTATGGAGAGAGGCTGTACCAATGAGATTAGCACTAGAACTGTGGTATTCACCCCAGTACATACAGCAGAATATTGAACAAAATCAATAGCAACACCTTTTTACAAATATTCAAGGATAGATGTCTGTCCATCTGGTTCTTAAGCAATGATGGGTCACAGTGTAGCAGGGCCCTTCAAATGCTGCAGTAATGCAACAAAATGCAAAGGGCCACGTTTTTTTTTAATTATGCATATGTCCAGACTGGTATTTTGTTCCTTTCAGAGCTTTTTGGGACCACAGCTCCCAGAATTTAATAACCAAAAAAGTAACTTTTCCAGGTGCTGGACAGTTTTCCAGGTCCGTCCTTCCTTCTTCTTCTTCTTCTTCATTGTCTTGGTCATGAATCAAATTGAATTTTCTTTATTATGGTCAAAGACCAGCACTAAACAAACAAAACAGAACAGAATATACAACCTACACTATGCCAAACACCACATCCACACAATATCTAAAATTCATATCACAAATATCTGAAACAGGAAGGGGGAAAAAATCGCTGTGTAACCACAAAACGGCAGGAAGCTATGGAATCTACCCAAAGTTTGGCCACTCTATTAGTAATATGAAGAACCTGGACAGAAAGAAACAGTGAAATATAAAATTCTTCTGATCTACCTAGGAATTTTTGAAGAATAGTTACAAGAAATTCTTTATGCGGGTCCCGGTAGAAGGAGCAATATAAAAAAACATGCCACACAGTTTTCACTTCCCCATAATCACAGGGACATAAATGATTCTAATAGAGTACTCTATGATGTCTCCCCTTCAGGAGCACAGAAGTTAACACATTAAATCAGGCTAGTGTAAAGGCTTTGCTGAATTTGGAAAAAGTTATATTAGCCTAATAAATAGAAGGGCACAGATATCTCATTGCCTAAAGCAGTGGTTCCCAACCTGAGTGTTCTTGGACTGCAATTCCCAGAAGCCTTCACCAACAGCTGTGCTGGCCAGGGTTTCTGGGAGCTGCAGTCCAAGAACACCTGGGCTACCCAAGGTTGGGAACCACTGGCCTAGCATTGCATTTATTCATCAAACTTAAATGTTCTTGTAATTCTATGTCCTAGATTCTTGGCTAGTATTAGGTAGTCTAGCCTAGTTTTTGTTGTTTTATGATGTGCTTCTCTTTAATGGCCTTAAGACTGCCTTTGTGCTCCAATATTTTGGGCAATCCTTTTTGTACCTTTTGTCCTTTTAACCTTTTCTTTTCTCTTTTCATAAAATACAAAAATCTTTTCAAGCAGCTGAGCATGTTTGTGATAACAAACCAGGTCTTGCCTTGACCAGGTTTCGAGGTTTTGGTGTTTGTGTGGTTATGATGGCAACTCTCCCCTTGCAAGGAAGGCATCTTGCTTCTCAGACCTTAGTCTTGTGGATTTTGTTTTGAGCTCCCAGCAGACACTGCCAGATCTGAGTAAACTGGAGTGTTGGAGAGTAATACAGTCTCTGTTAGGCTCCATAGTCATTCCCATCACTGATCCTTAACTGGGCTCATCCACCCCAGGAGAAGCAAGAGCAGTGTACCAGGGTGGCATTGACCCAGGGAACCATCACATATACCAGTCACACTTAACATTTTCTTTGTCCCAACCTTGCAGCTACACTGATTAAAATGAGCCCTTGTTGATTAAATAAATCAGGCTTCAATTGCTTTGTTTAATAAGGGAAATGATTCAAACTTTCAGCCTTTGATACACAGTCAATGTCACATAGAAAGAGGATATACAGTAATTTCTCAATCTGTCACTTCCCCAACTGTATCAGACTACATCTCCCAGAAGCCCCCAGTCAGCATGTGGTTGTTACACAGGAGAGTCGAGACATGGGCAAGGTCAATTTTCCCCCAACCATCCCTCCTGCTTGCTGACTGGGGCTTCTGGGAGATGTAACCCAATACACCAGGAGAAGAAGACTAATGGAATGAAAGAGCTGCAGGAGGAAAACTGGCAGGTAGAATTTTGATCTGGAGAGATGATTGCACAGTGAGATTTCCAGACAAGTGAAACCAGTCTGTTTCTAAGGTAAAGCTGTTCTGCAGGTGTCAGGAAACCTTGTGTCAAGAGCAGGAAAAGAGGAAATAATGGGGTATCTTTTCCTGCCTGGCTTGACTTGCACCTGTTTGTCCATTCTGCATGAGCTTAGAGGGGTTGATGGGATTCACCACAGCCAGAGGGGAGCTCTTTAGTGTAACAACTACCAAACGTTTCCAGCTGGCTCCAATCCCAGCTTGCATGTTGGCACACCTAATTTCTACCCGGAGGGCCAGGCTGTTTACAGGAACAGTTTCCAATGATAATCAACTCTGAAAAAAGTAAAAATAAAAATGTGTAGCTTAGAAAGATTTAGGGTATGAGAGCTATTCCCAATATGTCCTTTCCCTTTACCTGTTTGTCTAGTTTTTGTTCTGTTTTTAAGACTATTTTAAAGCATGTTCTCTTTCTAAGGCTTTAAAAAAATTGTAATTCTGCACCATACCATTCTTAGATGCTTAAGTGAAGGAAGAGGAAGGAGGGTAGAGAGCTAGCAAGGGTTTGTGTGTGAATGAAAAGCACAAAACTAATAGCTCATGTGCATGTTTAAGTAGTTGTTGGTTTATAAAGCTCTAAAAACTTTGGACCTGTTACCTGGGCAATGGCCTTCTCCCTTATTTATGCTTGAGGTCATCTGGAGAAGCTCCCCTAGTGGTGCCATGTTCCCCCAAGATCAGAGCCGAGCATTAAGATTTGTGGCTCCGATTCCACAGCATGCCTTTCTTTTTTAAAGCAGATTGCTCCAACAATTTTGACATTTGCAGAAAACTTACCTATTGTTTCAAGTGTTTGCTGTGTAGTCCGACCTATTTATTTTATTTATTTAAAATATTTTACCCTACCTTTCTCCTTAAAAAGGACCCAAACCTACCACTTGTATCATGGACAATGGAACATATTTATATTACTGTATATGTCATACCAATGTATCATATTTATTGCCTGTTTTATTGTTTTACCTAGACAGGATCTTAAAAAGCAGAGACATCACCTTGCTGACAAAGGTCTGCATAGTCAAAGCTATGGTTTTTCCAGTAGTGATGTATGGAAGTGAGAGCTGGACCATAAAGAAGGTTGACCGCCGAAGAATTGATGCTTTTGAATTGTGGTGCTGGAGGAGACTCTTGAGAGTCCCCTGGACTGCAAGGAGATCAAACCTATTCATTCTGAAGGAAATCAACCCTGAGTGCTCACTGGAAGGACAGATCCTGAAGCTGAGGCTCCAATACTTTGGCCATCTCATGAGAAGAGAAGACTCCCTGGAATAGACCCTGATGTTGGGAAAGTGTGAAGGCAAGAGGAGAAGGGGGCGACAGAGGACAAGATGGTTGGACAGTGTCATTGAAGCTACCAACATGAATTTGACCCAACTCCGGGAGGCAGTGGAAGACGGGAGGGCCTGGCGTGCTCTGGTCCATGGTGTCATGAAGAGTTGGACACGACTTAACAACTAAACAATTGTTTTACCAGCCTTTGAAATCTTTGTATCTTAGCCATTTAAAAATAGATGTAAATAAACAAACAAATAAATACAACAAATAGTCTTAACATGACTTAGAGCCATTGAATCAATGGGAACTTAGTAAGTCAGCACTTATTACACAAGCTTCCTTGATTCAGTGGGTTTAACAATTAGATTTAGACAAATTAGTTGGGACTAACAATTAGATTTGGACAAACTACCAAAGGTTAATTTGGCAATGTTTCTGAATACAACATGCACATACTGCATCATAAAAGACACCCATGAATCCAGATTAGACATGGGGGAAGGAAGAGATTGGTAAGGAGAACCTTTCTTGGAGAATATCTGCATATGTTTTGATGGCAATGCTATGCTTTGTGTCCATATGGGCTCTTAATATAGGATGTTATAACAGCATGTATTTTATTTTGGGATTCCTTAGCATTTGATTATTGTAAGCAACACAGACGATTAACACCTCCTTCCCTTTCGTGAACCCAATTCTATGTTTTACTTTATTCACACTGGTTCTGTAACATGGAACACAGGCACCAATCATTTATCCAGTAGTATCTGTCCTGAAGCAGTGGGTCTCCAGATGATCCTCATCTACAATTTCCAGAAATCCTGGTCAGCACAGCTAGTGGTGAAGGCTTGTGGGAGTTTTAGTCCAAGAACATCTGGGGACCCAAGGTTGGAAACCACTGGCTTATAGGCTGCAGAATGTTAGTCATGAGTTAAATGAACCTCCCAAACAGAGGGAGCTATGCAGCTGAGGCACCACCACTGAGCAGATCCTCTCCTGTATACTCAGCAGGGGGGAAATCTGCAGCAGGCTTAAAAATGTGTAAGGGAGAGATGAGGAGCTTAGGCCTCTCATACATTTTAGGCTGTTGTTGTTATCTGCCATCAAGTCACTTTTAATTTATGGCAACAAGTGAAATGTTCAATGAATGGTTTTACCACTTTTCAATGAGTTTCCATGGCTGAGAGGGGATTTGAACCCAGATCTCCTTAGTCTCATACTCTGTCCACTACACCACACTGATTTTCACATCTTTTGGACCATAACTGCTATAATCCTTTGACATTGACCCTCTGACGTGTGAAGCTCAAATCATCTGGAGAACCAAGAGAAGCACTGCTGAAAGGCTTTAAAATGGTAAGGCCTTCATCTAAGATTGTAAGGGCATGTCTCCAGGCACCCACACATCTCTTCAAGGACCAGGCTTCTAGGATGCCTTCCACCCTACTCCTCCAAGCTTCATTTTGTTCAGTCTTTTGACAGGGTGTTGTATTTGTCTCTGAGGTCAAGTTCTTCAAATGCCAGAATTTCATCTGAAACACCTATTTGCATGAGAAGATGGAATCTGAAGCTACCACACAGATCACCTGTCATGTCACTCACCACACAGCATAGCTTGAATTCTCCCAGTAGGAAAGATTTTGACAGGAAATTGCTTATAAATTGAAGGCATTATTCAAAATAAGAGAAAATAAATAAAAAGTTTCCAAATGGAAACAAAGATGAAAAACCTTGCAATACACCTGCTGCAGCTCAGTTACAATCCATCTCAGACAATCACTGGTTTTCTTATCTATACGTTATCTTTCCTTTAGGGGCATATTGAACAGAGTTTGGAAATAATTCATTTGAAACTGTTTTGTTTTCCCGACTAAATTCTAAACATTGATTTTTAATGTCATTATGTAAATCATTAACTGTCAATTAATTTACAGCTTGGGTAAAGATTTGCATTTCATGGGCTTTTAATTCATTACTTTTGAGGGGAAATTTGAAAATGTTCATAATTTTAATTGATTTTTAAATTAAATGTATATGCTGTGATATTTTATTTGTTTGTTTGTTAGTTTATATGCCACCTTTCTTTCCATAGAGGACCCAAGGCAGCTCCCAACAGATAAAACACATTTAAAAACACTATATAAATATCACATTAAAAAACAATTAAACATACATGAAGATTAAAAGATCAAATATAAAAACAATTCAAAAACATTTAGAAACCTCTATGTTAAAAAAGCAGCATTTCTGAGACCGCTTAAAGGCCTGCCTGAAGAGGAAGGCCTTTTCCTGACAACGGAAGGCCAAGAGGGAGGGGCCCAACCTGGCTTCTCAGGGCAGTGCATTCTAAAGCCTGGGAGCAGCCACTGAGAAGGACCTCTCTCGTGCCCTCACCAAGCGAGCTTGGGAAGTTGGTGGAACCATGAGAAGGGCCACCCCAGAAGATCTTAAAGGCAGAAAAGGCTCGTATGTGGTGATTCAATCATTCAAATAGCCTGGACCTAAGCTGTATAGGGCTTTATAGGTAATAACCAGCACTTTGAATTGGGCCCAGAAACAGACTGGAAGCCAATGAAGCTGTTGGAATAAGGGAGTTACATGCTCCCCATAACCAGCACCAGTCAGCAGTCTGGCTGCAGCATTTTGAACCAGCTGAAGTTTCTGAACATTTGTCAAAGGCAGCTCCACATGTGTCATGATGGCCATCTCGGCCATCTCAAGGAAACAGGCACAATTGGGGCACCAGTTTTAAATGCACTCCTGGCCACTGCTGAAACCTGTGCATCCAAGCTCAGGGCTGAATCCAGGAGCACACCCAAGCTGCTGACCTGACTATTAACACTACAGAGTTTAAAGTCCCGCAACACTTGTGCCAAATAAAATTTCATGGATTTAACATGGCATAAGAATCTTCTATTGCAGTGGTTTCCAGTCTTGGGTAACCCAGGTGTTCTTGGACAGCAACTCCCAGAAACCCTGGCAACCATAGCTAATGTGAAGGCTTCTGGGAATTGCAGTCCAAGAACACCTGGGTTACCCAAGGTTGAGAACCACTGGTCTATTGTAAAATCCATAAAAATATTTTTAGTGTATTTGATGATCTCAAGTCTTCTTATTGGAATCTCAAGGCACCATACTGGGTTTGACTCTTATCCACTAAATCCTCACAACAACCCTGTGGCTAGGAGAGAGGAGACAGAAAGCGAGTGATTGTATAACAAGTCCAGGGCCACTTGTTCCATGGCAAACTTGGGATATGAGTAACAACAACAACAACTGTGTCATGACTCATCTGTGAATGTCCAAAGACTGTGTCACACTTCATCTGCAAATGTCCAAAGACTGCACAAATAGATTACAAATTCAGACATGATAAAGTGGCAAAATTAGTGCACTGGTCATCATCATCATCATCATCATCATCATAATTATTCTATAACTCGCCAGCCTCTAAAAACACATGGGAACATCAGGTAAAGAAGATGTCAGAAAATGACGACATCAAGATCTTGTGGGATTTCCAGATCCAAACCAATAGACACCTTGAACATAACACACCAGACATAGTAGTATGTGGATGAAACACACTTCAGTGGTTCCCGTAGTCATTGGGGCTTTGGGAACAATATCAAGAAATTTCACATAGTACTATAAGCAGTTGCAGATCTAAAAAAATCACACCATCAGAGCTACAAAAACAAAACAAAACACGGCAGTATTAGGAACAGCATACATATTGCTCCAATATTTAACAGATACTAAGGTTTTTGGTTAAAACCTGTATCTGTTATATAATACCAGTCAATGTTTTTATAATGTTGACTGTGCCTGGTGTTTCTGAATAATAATAATAACCTGTGATGACTATTCCCAGGGTTTTTTAGGTAGAGAGTACTCAGAAGAATGCTTTTTGGGGGGGTGGTCTGGGGCTGCCAGCTTGCTCAAGGCTACACAGGCTGGCTCTTTTCCCAGGAAGAGCCATCCAGCCAACCTAGTCATCCTCAAGATTAGTCTGGCACTCTAACCACTACTCAGCACTGCTCCACCCCAACTCCGTTCTTCTGTGGCTTTCGTCCCACCTGGCATTCATGGATGAGCCTCCCAATAAAGGACACATCTTCGAATCTGCATTTATTTTAGCACAAGAAAATCGCCTCTCTCTCAGTATTATAACTCAAGTCAGGGCAGCTCTTTAACGTTGTGTGTGTATGTGTGTGTGTGAGAGAGAAGCGAGAAGACTCCAGAGGGCTTTTATTGTGAAAAGCGCCTCAACAAGGGAACAAACCTTTCCCTCCCCTCCCCTCCCCTCCCCACCACTCGGACGGAGCTGGCTCCCTCGGAGCACTCCACGAGTAAGTTTGCTGGCCGTTAAGCAAAGCAAACGCTTTACCCCTGAGGCGCCGAGCTATTCTCGCTCGCTCGCTCGCTCTCTCCTCTCCCCCCCCCCCCCGTCCCGCGCCCTCTTGTCCCCAGGACACGTCTGAGAGCGACCCCAGCAAGGAAGTTCTTCTCACACATGCCCTGCACGATCTTGGAAAGAGTTCCGCCAACTCTGGATCTCGGCAGAATCTAGTCCCGTTTTCGGAATAGTGAGCAACAGCCTGAGGCTGTCTCAGCCTGCAGAGCAAACGATTTCATTTCTCTCGGTGGCGGCTGGAACGGCGGCACCTCGAAGAGGTAACGTCTGGCTGCAAAGAGCACCGAGAGAGACAAAGCGAGGGAGGCGCGTCGGCTGCGTGCGGAACTGAAGTTCTAGGGCAGTCCCGTCGCTCCGAGAAGGCGGTAGACCTGCTGGGTGTCTTCTGGTGGACAAGATGAGACCCCTCAGTCTGAATATGGTAAGGCTTGGCTGTTTTGTTGCTCCTAATACAATCCTGGACAAGTGGCTTCAGAAGTCCCGTGGAGCTCAGTGAGGCTTGCTCGGAGAAAAGGTGTCAATCTGTCCACAGTAGAAAATCATAAAAGGACACCTAGTGATCAGATTGTGGGTCTGAGATTGTGGGTCAGCTCATGGGGTGGTCTGGGATCAGTCTCTCCCAATCAGCCTGACCTACCTTTTAGGGTTGTTGTGCAAATGAAGATGGAGTGAAGAGAGAGGCTGGGTGCCTCAAGGTCACTGGAGAAAAGGCAGACTGTAAGTACAACTAATAAATAGAATGAAGAACAGTGTGATTCCTTCCTCTGAGCAAATGGCAACACTTTCAGGGTTGTATCCACTTGTAACCCTAAACCTGTCCCTCATCTTCCATATTGCTCGTTTGCTTTCAATGATGCTCCTCTGGAGTGAGCCATGAGGGTCCCGTGGCATGGGCTTCATTTGGAGATGGGCAGACGATCAGAACAGATTGTCAGTCTTGTGTCCCATTCAATCCAGTCTAACCAAGATGAATGGTTTTGGCATTTCAGAGTGGCAGTTCAGCGGAGGGGGAAGAAAATAGTTCTGATGGGAAGGGGGAACCTTCCACTCTGTGATACAGGAACCGCATAACGTGTAAATGGGGTCTTATCATTCTGGATGGCAATGAAGACCCACTCCAGTGTGCCATGGAGGTGAATCTGGGCTCTCCAAAGTTCTGTTAGCTCAGCACAAGATTTGGCAGGCTCACCAAGTTGACAAGGCTTTATGTATTTATTTGCTTTTTAAATATCCCACCTTTCTCGTAATGAAGGAACTCAAGTTGGTGTCCTTGTGCTGTCAAGTCAGTTATGACTTATGTAGTGACCCTTTCCAAGATTTTCTAGGTATTGAGTACTCCGAAGTGGTTTACCATTCCCTTCTTCTGGGGGAATCCTAGGACTGTGCAGCTTGCCCAAGGCCACACAGGCTGGCTCTACTCTGGAGACACACAGGGGGAATCGAACTCCCAACCTCTGGCTCTGCAGAGTACTTAACTCACTGAGCTATCCAGCCAGCTCTATATTTAAAATCATAATAAATTAGAATATTAATAGTAAAATAATAGCAATTGTTTAAAACAAATTAAAACAAAACATACAATAAAAATGCAGTATGTCACATCCCCACTTTGCAAACGGCCCTAGTGGCAGACTCTGAGTACTAATGGCAAGAAGGTTGTCCACAGCAGCTATGAGCACTAACATAGTGTAGGATACTTGTGGATACTTGTGTAGGAGGGGCTGTGTGCACCAGTGAAATCATGAATCTTCAAAGTGGCCAAGAGGTAGGTGATAAAATAATTGTTTGGATGGGTCTGAAGGATAGTTTGGGGATATGGCAATGAAGCCAGTCAGGTGTCAGAAACCCAGAGAAGCAGTTCATAAGCACTGAGATGGATCAGTGATCTAGCTTAGCATAGGGAGCTTCCTATGTGCCTCCTTCATGAGAAAGCACTTCAGTGCTGGATACTTAAAGAGACAGATCTTTGGGAAGGGTTATAGGTTAATGGTAGAAGGCCTCAGATTGAATTATGGAATTTGCAAGTAGAACTGGAACTCATGCAAAATCCTAAGAGCCACTGCTGATCTATAGGGACAATACTGAATATTATGGACTGATGGTCTGAGCTGATATAAAGCAACTTTTTGGGTCCATTTTGAAAACTTGAAATGCCCATCTCTGTTTTCTCTAGTATTATGAACACACAAATCTCAAAAAGGTTTTTTTTAATTGGACTACAGTTTCCAGGACCTTGTGGATTTCTAAGCTCTGTTGGACAGAAATGATGAAGAAATAATGTTGGTTCAGTAAGATGGTGTTCCTCACAACCTCTGCTTTTGCACCTGATGCATCTTGTATCAATGTGCCTGTGATTGTTCCTGTGTTTGAGTCAAATCACAAAAGTAAAGGCTCTCTGAAAGAGACTTGAGTTAACAAAGCTCCAGTGAGTGCTTTCACTCTAGTACTGTCTGCTTATCCCCTAAACACAAACAACAGAAAGTTGCTTATACAGGGATAGTGGTTTCCTGTGCACGGCAGTGATGAAAGCTGTGGCTCAGGCTGCCAGTAACTTAGAAAGGAGTTTTCATCAAAGTTCCTGACTTGGGAGGAGTGGATTATTCAGACCAGCTGGGTCAGATTTACAAATTCCTTTTAATCCTTCTTGAATCTGCAGACATGCCTATTGTCTGATGTGTAGGTCTGGCCAGATCCAGCCTGGATTCAGGAAAGATTAAAAGGACTGGGTGGATCTAGTCCTGAGCTTGGAAAAGTTCCCTATCTGGCAGAGGTCATCCAAAAAAGTAACTTTTTCAAACTCTGATTCGAACACACACAGTGTCAGCATTTTGCTACCCGTGCAGGTGTATGTTACAGTGTTTGTGTAACCAAAGGCTTGAATCCTAAATCAACAGATACAGCTGATGCTTGAGAAAGAAGCCACCCATACCAGCCTCACTCCTGCGCTTCACTTCTTAAAATGTCTGGGCTTGTAGCCCTTGAAGGGTCTGGTCAAATGTGTTGTTTGGGGTTATTCTATGGTTAATCTTACACATCTCTAAGGAACCCAGATAGCGTTCATGTCCACTGTGAGCTCTTTGGAGGACAGATGGCATATGAATCTTTGTGGGTGAGCAGAGAGTTGGCCTGGCAAGGTCCAAGGGATTTGGACTCAGAGTTTGCCAGTCCAAATCTGGGCACTTGTCTATTACTGTATACCACACCAGTGTCCATATGGGAAGCTACCTTGTAAACAGAGGCACAGAGTGTGTGCTTTGTGTATTGCTGGAGCCTCTGAATGGGAGCTTGTTGCTGAAGGCATCTGCCCCTCTCCCATTCTTCATTCTGCATTTATATTAAAGGTAAATTGCAACTGCCTTCTGAAGCCTGCTGTACAATCTCAGCATTGTTATGTAGAGCAATTCGAGCAAACTTCTCAGAATCTTGCCCAGACTGTGAATTTAACGCATCGTCCCAGTGAGCTTCAAAAAATTCCTTAGTACAGAACTTGCAGAAATGTGCCTGTTTTGGATGCCGACTCTCTGAATTTCCCTACCAACATGACCACTGGGGATTCGGAGATGTGTAGTCCAAAAAGGTACCTATTCCAGCTCTGCATGTTATAACAGAGGATGGTATTGATGGCAAGTGCAGCTAATAGTATTTGATGTCGGATGTTAGCTAGACAGTGAGAAGGGATCTGTTTAACAATGGATAAAAGGGAAGAGTCTCTTGTAGGGCAAGAATGCTGAGCCTGTTTTTCTTAAAGAATTGTAGGGCTTTCAAAAAAAAAGTGCCAGGTTGCACATTTTGAGCACTGATGTAAACACACAGTCTAGGTATTAGATTGAGCCATAATGTTCCTGGCACAAGCATTGTCTTAGTTGGCACAAGCCCAGCACTGAAACTGCACTACTGATGCTGCTCAGTTCCTCCAGAAAGCACTCACAAAAGTGGGTTTCTCATCTGGAGGCAAAACTGCAGAGGAGCCATGTAAGTAATGATGCAAGTCTTGCAGCAATTCTGCTCCTTGCAGTTGGGGGGCAACGCTTTTCACTGTCGACTTGGTCACCTATATTGGGCCATCAGGTTAACAAGAAGTGATGTAAGCTATGCGGTGGGCGTAGAGCAAGGAATGGAACTTGTGTTGCTCATCAATCCCATTGTATAAATGCAAGTCAGCTCATGCAAAATTGGTTAGAGCCCCTTGTTGCTCCCAGACAGCAGAAACATGGGTATTATTCAGCTGGTGCCCATCAGAAGGCAGAGTGGTCAATGGAGGGTGAAGCCAAAGTCAACAGTGGGCAAAGACAACTGATTCTTGTTCCCTTCATTGTTACTTGCAATGCCATAACAATATGATTCCTTGACTTTTAATGTCTAATACAGTAGTTCCCAACCTTGGGCAACCCAGGTGTTCTTGGACTGCAGTTCCCAGAAGCCTTTACCACCAGCTGTGCTGCCCAGGGTTTCTGGGAGTTGCCGTGCAAGAACATCTGGGTTAACCAACTGAGGAATAATCTCAGTACTGTGATGGATCGGTAGCAACATTCCCTCTAAGCTGCATGGGTATTCAGCCACACAGCGCTGCATCGGGGGCACATAGCCAAGCCAGTGTTGCTGCCCATTTGCTTCCAGTCATGTCCAGAAACCCATGCACATGGGACGGGGGGCCTGCCCAGCACTCTGGGAAATTAGAGGGAATGTTGCTCGGCAGGCTTCCCTGCTATCATGTTTGATTCCTTGCTGTGGAGCAAATGTGCCACTCCGTGGGGTGGTTGGAAGAAAGGAGGCAGACAAAAGTAGGCTGGCTGGGAGTAGCCGAAGCCTGGCTGGCAACTGGGCACCCGTTGCCCTAACTGACCAGGCTCCAGTGGCATTGAGGCTAGGGGGGAAACAAAATGTCCCCCTCGCTTTCTTCTGTACTGCATAAAACAACCACAATAATGTTCTCTGATAAGAGGGGTGCACACAGTACCACCCCGGGAGTGCCTGGGGCTCCTAAATCTGGTTTCTGTGGCCCTGCTCACCAGACTCCACTGTCCCCACTGCCAGTATTTTTCCATAGCAAGAAAAGGCAAATTGCAATGATTCCTTTTTAAATAGCTGACAGGATCACCCCCCTTCCATTCTTTAACACTTGAAGTGCCCCACCCAAGTGGGCTTCTCAAATGGCTTCCCACCATTTGTGATTTCATCTTAAAAATTGATTTTGACAGTCTGTGTGCCCTCTGGAGACTACTGAAGCAGAAAACTGGTCCTGGACCTGCTGCAGCTGCCCACCTCTGCTTTATCATATCCTTCCCTAGGCAACAGCCTCAGATGACAAGGCTGGCTCTGTTCTTAATGCATGCCTAGGTCTGAAAAAGTCTCACAAGCACTATGTGAAAACGATAATGGCCCAGGTCCCAGATCTGTGTGCACAGCTGAGTCTTTTCCTCTAAAATTCCTAGCAGAAGCTCTCAAACTGGGTTGTTTCAGCAAACCGAGAAACCCATAACCTACTTATTAACTTCTTGGAGCCTATATGATTTTTTTTCCTTATAAAGAGTGGGTTCTTGTTGACTCATACAAACAAATCATGGCCAGGAACTGAGTGAGGGAAACCCCTAAAGAAAGCTTCTGTGTGTGTTTACGAGGGACTTGGAATTGTGGCTGAAAGTTGCAGCTACCTTGGAAAAAGTCCCTTAGAAGCACAAGATGACTCTGCCCTTTCATGGATGGCATTCTTGAGCATTTGCAGGTTGGATACTGGTCTCTCTCCTCACCCCCTTACTAATCATTGGTGGCAGCAGACCTCCATGTCTGTGTACTTCCTCCAGCATTTCAGGGCTGTGATGGTGAGGAAGAAATAGAAAGAAGATGGAGTTAGGGTTTGGTGGCTAATGGATACTGATGGGCAACTCACTGAAGAGGAATCAAAGAAGAAATTCTGTGGGGACCACT
The DNA here is from genome assembly GCA_037013535.1 of Intellagama lesueurii. NCBI lineage: Eukaryota > Metazoa > Chordata > Lepidosauria > Squamata > Agamidae > Intellagama > Intellagama lesueurii. The sequence goes on from JBAJHW010000006.1 coordinate 78,252,060, forward strand.
GGATCATCATATCTTATTATGAGTGCCTGTGGTCATGGAGGTACTATTTACTGATTCTGAGAAGGTGGAAAACCTGAGAGCAGCCAGGATGAGACAACAACAGGACTAGCTTCCATATATTTTGGTGTGTCTCCATTTTGTTTGACAGCGACCAATTCACAAACATATTCCAGCTGTAAAAAACTGCTGCATCAAGTGGAGTCTTCCATATATGAAAGAATCAACTCTGATAAAATGTTGTCATTTATCATATCATCTTAATATCATTGCTCTTTCCCTCAGACACAATGCATGTCATTGGCTTTGACCCATCCACATATCAGCAAGTCATTGAGTGTTCAGTTGGGAAGTGGAGAGAACATAAGGGGTGCAGGTGCCTGTGTGAACCAGCCCTTTACCCATGAGGCTTTCCATTTGTTTGGACTGTCACTCCCAGAATTCCAAGTAATATAGTCAGTAGTTCTGCTGGATAGGGGATTGAGGGAGTTATACCACAAAATACAACCTTTTAGACTTGAGAGATGTCATGGATGGAGGCAGCAGGCCAGAGAGGGTACTGATAAATGTTAACTGTTAAAGCCCTAAATGGTTTAGGCTCTTGTTACCTGGCCGAATGCCTGTCCCTTAAAATATCTACCCATCCCACCCGTTCCTCTCATATGGGGAGGCCTTATATGGCCACCCAGAGGGAGGCCCAGAAATCAGTCAGTCGAAACCAGGCCTTCTCTGTGGTGGCCACTTCACTCTGGAACTGCCTCCCACCAGAGGTGTAACTGACTCCATCTCTCCTGGGTTTCAGGAGGCAACTGAAGACCTAGTTGTTCTCCCAAGACTTTCTGTAGTCTGCTCCTAATTAAATCATCTTATGAACCCTCTTGACTGTCCACCTGCCATTAACCTTTTTCATTTTACATAGTTCCTTCAGTTATGTTTTGGAAACTTTTTTCTCTCTTGTTTTTATTGTCCTTGCTATTACTTATTATGACTTTATTCTTCTTGTTAGCTACCCAGAGTAGTAGCCTAGGTACTAATTGGGCAGAATAAAAATGTATAGAAAGAAAGAAAGAAAGAAAGAAAGAAAGAAAGAAAGAAAGAAAGAAAGAAAGAAAGTGTGGAAGCCAATGACATCATCATCCAGCACTGATGAAATTTAATTTTGTTTAATTGAAAGCTCCCTATAGCCCCCTCCACTTTCAGATTCTAAGGCTCCCTAAGGCTCCCTTTTGCCCCGTAGAAACCTTTGGGAGCTTCAGGATCAGGGCAGGGGAAGCTTTAATAATAAAAAATGGCCACTAGATCACTGCCAATAGGATGGGGACCTTTCAATTAATTTAAATTAAATTTTACTGGAGCATAAATTTACCCAATAGGATTTTGGCCATTGTTCTAAAAATAATTCTTTTTTTAAAATTATTTTTTAAAAAAATTAGCAGGAAAAAAAAGTAACCAGAAATCACCCATTCCACCCAATCATTTTTCTAGTAGTACTGAATGAACAGAGTAGTGTTCTACAGGTAACACTGCTGCCTGTAACACATTCCTTCCAGGCCCTGGTTGTACACACCTAAATCTGGATTTAATCCATAAGTATGTTCTACAGCATAAAAACTGCAGCATGTGTTTTGGAAATGTTATGGATGCCTGAAAAACAGAATTCTGCCTCCTGTTGCTACCCTCAGTCCTCCTTTACATTTTGGAGAAGTCGAACCACATAACATGTCTTTTTTAATTTTTATTATTATTATTTTCCAAAACAAATACATCAATACAAAACAATACAAATATACTGACTAACAATCTAAAACTCAGCGCACCCCCATACCCACGGGACCCTTTGGAGTAATTCTTTTATTACGAACCTCTTTTCCAAAATTGTATTGATTGTTGCTTAGAGGCTTTCCCCTTTCCTTTCACTAATACATGTCACTTCCGCTCTGGAGGAATGAGCAGCTAAGAACTGAACCTCCGGATCCATCGCCGGTATGTTAAACAACTTTTAAATGCATTTCTAGCTTTTGAAGACTGGTTTTTTCTACATAAACCTTTGAAGGGAAAGAGAAGGAAAGTGTACATGTTGCTAAACTCTTTAAAGACTGTGTTGATTAAGAGTGGAATACTGCTTTCGGTTTTGAGTCTGATAAGCTTTCAGAGCTTCTAGAGCCCTGCTTCTAATGAGAGCTTCCTATAACAATGTTCATTCCTAATTATTATTCTTTATGCCAAAGAGGAAGGACAAGGCTACTAAACTGCCTGCTTGGACAAGAGATAAAGCTTTAGATAAAACTTTTGACAAGCCGTCAGATCGCAGCCTGGAACACTTGAGGAGAGTGGAGGTTGCATTAGAAAAAAAACAATCAGACAGCAAAGTTTCGCCTTCCCAAGCTGTAGATAACAAAGAAGCCATGGAAGAGCTGACACGGGTTGTGAAAGATATGTCCTGTAAAATGAGTCAGGAGTTTGAGTAGGCAGCGAGATGAGCCAAGTCTATTGAGATGAGTATTAATAAACTTCAAGACCAAGTCCTAGGAATGACACAGGAGATGAAAATTGTTAAACAGAAAATTAAGGAAGTGGAAGACAAGGCAGTAGCAAATCAGACTAGAATAAGCACGCTGGATGAGAGAATCAGCGAAACAAACAAAAAGCTGATTTATCTGGAAGACAATTCTAGACGGTCCAATATTACAATAATGAATTTTCAATTGCAACATGGACAAGACCTTAAAAAAGAGATTATAATGTGGGTTAATTCCATAATGGGCACACAACACTTGGATGAACAGGACATAGAATGAGCTCATTTCGTTGGTAATCCTAAAAGCCCAAGGACTTCACCAGTGGTGGTGAAGTTTTTCAATTATACAAAGAAAGAACAATTTATGAAAGAAATTGAACAAAAACAAGATCAGCTGGTCTACAGGGCAACTAAGCTGCAGATTTGCCAAGATTTAAGCAGTGACTCTTTGAATTGGAGAAAATCTATGAAGCCTGTTACAGCAGTATTGATCAAAAATAATCTCAGATACCAATGGGGGCATCCTGTTTTTTTGAAAATTTGGAAAGACCAGGTTCTGTTTAAAATCTACTCATGTGAAGAAGGTAAAGATTTGCTGAAGGCGTGGAAACTCTGGCAGGAGGAAGAGGGAGGTCAGGAGCTAACTCCGACTTCAAGCAAAAAAATAGAAGGTTGAAGGAGAAAGGACCAAATTCCTGAATGGCTGGAAGATGGATCACTTGTTGTTTCCACCCCCTCCCAAATCTCTTTTTCTTTCTTTCTTTCTTTCTTTCTTCTCTCTTTCCTTCATTTATTTTTACTGATTTTTTCTTTTTCTTTTTTCTAGTTTTTAGTACTGACTATACTAATTATATTAATAATAGATAGGAACAGTAATAATAATAAAACTAAAACTATTATTAATTCTGGATTTTGTTTGTTTAATTATAATTATAATTACAAGGGAGAGAGAGGCTAGAGAAGGGGGTTTCAGTGTTATTAAATATTAAGAAGAAATGCGAATTTTCGCTGAAAAGAGCAGAGGCGAGGTTCTGGTTGCGGTTCTGACGAAGCGTGGTGGCGCCCCCCACCTTTTGCCCTTGCTAGTAGTTATGACGGGGGAATATGGTGGGGCGGGGAAAAAGATAAATGTTCAGTGGGTGGTTAGGGGTAGAGAGTTATATGTTTGTGTTATGTTGATTTTAATTTTTAGTGTAATTTTGTTTGGTTGTTGGGGGGATGGGTTGCACACGGGGCCTCTTAGGAGGAGAGACTTTGTACAGAAATGGGCAAGAGAATAAGACTTGCTACTTTAAACGTAAAAGGCCTGGGATTGATAGTGAAAAGAAGAAGAATAGAAGCATTATTGGAGAAAAACAAGGTGGACATCGTCTTTTTGCAAGACACTCATCAATCAGAAGATGGAGTTAATGAACTTAAGATGAATAATATAGACACTTATGAAAAAAACTTTGGAACATCTAAAACTAGATGTGTGGCAATCATAATTTTTAAAAATTGTGAATTTACAGTGAAACAGGTAGTAAAAGATTGTAAAGGTAGATTTATAATAATACAGGGTAAAATGGGTTTGGAAGAATATACTTTGGTTAATGTTTACGCACCTAATATTAAACATGGAGATTTTTATGACACTGTTATTAAAGAGATGGAGAAGGTAAAGAAAGGTTATGTTATCATGGCAGGAGATTTTAATATGGTTATGGATAAGATAATGGATAAAACTTTTTATGATCGAAATGATGTTTTCCAAACAAATACAATATTGAGCAAGAAGGTAAAAAATAATGATTTGAAAGATATTTGGAGGGTAATGAAAGGTGATGAAAGAATATATACTTATTTTTCAGCAGTACATAATAGTTATTCCAGAATAGATTTTATATTCACATCTCAAGATTTAATTTCTAAAATAGTTAATACTGAGATTAATTCTATAAAAATAACAGATAATGCTTTGATGTCAATGGAGATTGAGATTAAAAAAGATTATAAAGATTCTAAAAGATGGAGAATGGATATTAACATTTTCCAGCACCCACAGGTAATAAAAAAGATAAAGAAAGAATGGTTAGAATTATGGACAATAAATGAAGCAGGAGGTACGAAATGAGGCCTGTTGTGGGACACGATGAAAGTGTTTTCAAGAGGAATAGCAGTAAGGGAATCCTGTACACTGAAAAAAATTAAAGAGATAAACGTAAGAAAACTGGAAGAAGAATTGAAAAATTTGGAATTAAGTTTTTTTTAGAAGGAGACAGAAGGATATTGGCAGAAATTCAGGCAAAAAGAAAGGAAATAGAAAATTTAGAGATAGAGAAAGTCCAGAGGGATTTGATATATATGAAGAGGAATTTTTTTGAATATAGCAAAAAAAATTCAAAATTATTAGCTAGAATGTGCAAAAATAGAAGATTAAAAAATACGATGGGGTAATTAATGATAGAACAGGTAAGAAATGTAATATAATGAAAGATAAATTGCGGATTTTTCAAGAATTTTATCAGAAATTATATAAAGGAAACAATGTGTTGAAAGAAGATATAGAAAATTATATAAATGAGAACTTAAAAATCAGATTATTGGAATGTGATAAAAGAATATCAGAAGAAGAGATTAAAGAAGAAGAAATTGCTGAGGTCATTAATAAATTGGGAAATGGTAAAACACCAGGCTATGACGGATTGGGTCCAGAATATTATAAACTCTTTAGTTCCATTTTGACACCTAAGCTAAAAATGCTTTATAATAAAATATTGGAAGGGGAAACAATGTCACCTTCTTGGAAACACTCATTAACAATTCTTATTCCAAACCCAACAAGGATTTAACAGACCCGGGATCTTATAGGCCTATATCTTTAATAAATCAAGACGCAAAGATTTTTACTGCTATATTAGCAAATAGATTAAATAGATTTATAGCAAATTATATTAAAGAGGATCAATGTGGCTTTATAAAGGGAAGGCAAATGGATAATTTAACTAGGTGAGTTTTGAATGTTATATATGAGGTAGAAAAGGGAAAAACAAAGGCAGCTGTTCTATCATTAGACATTTAAGGCCTTTGATTGTGTGGAATGGCTAACATTAAAACTGCTTTTAAAGGGATGGAGATTTGGTAGAAGATTTATTGGGGTTCTAGATCAGTTATATTTAGATAATACTTCAGAAATAATAGTTAATGATGGTTTAACAGAACGGATTTTTCTAGGCCGAGGCACAAGACAAGGCTGCCCACTTTCACCAGTATTGTTTTGTATGATTATAGAATTGCTAGCTAATGCAATAAAAAATGATACAATTAAGATTAATTTATTTGCTGATGACTCATTATTAACGATTTAAAAACCCATTAGAAAGTATGGATAGAATTAAAAATCATTTAGAAAAATTTGGGGAAATAACAGGATTAACTATTAATTGGCAAAAAACACAAGTAATGATGTTTAATCACAACAAATATGAACAAGAAAAGTTTGTAAATAAATATTGTTTTAAAATGTGTAGTTATATTAAATAGGTATAAATATAGTCAAAGTGACTCAAAAATTAAAGGAGCAAAATTTTAAGAAATTAAAAAGCAATATTAAAGATAAATTCCAGGAGTACTCTGAATTGAATCTTTCGTGGTTTGGGAGAATCGATATGGTTAAAATGAAAATATTACCAAGAATAACTTTTCTATTTAGGATGCTCCCAATACAATTAGAAGAAGATGATTTTAAGTATTGGCAGGGATTAATTAACGGATTTTGTAATAAAAGTAAAAAATCAAGAATAAATAAAAGATACTGGTATAAGACTCAAAAAAGTGGAGGTTTAGGTATTCCCAATAAAAAAAATTATTATGTAGCGAATCAACTAAGATTTATTGGAGATATTATATATAACGAAGGAAGATTAATTTGGTGGGATATGGAATCTTCAGAAATACATGGAAATATTGAAAAATACTTGTTCAATGCAGTAAAAAGAAATACAATAAATCAGGTGAATAACCCCTTTTTAAGAAACATGTTAAATGTGTGGAACAGATATAAAAATAAGTTTTGTCCTTTTACTTCACCACTAAAATTAGTGACTGAAATAGAAAATTTCCCAGCAAACTTGAAGGGCTTTGTTGATTTGTTTAAGGATAAAAAAGTTGCCAGACTGAAGGATTGGATGGTTAAAATGAGTTCGAAGGATCAGATTATAGCTAAACTTCAAACTAATAAATTATCATGGTACAATTATATCCAATTAGGCAGATGGACTAATGAATGGTTGAGGATTAATGGCAAATGTAGAGAATGTACTAAGTGTGAACAATTTCTATCATCACATGAAGACATGCAGAAGGATGCTTTGAAGAAGGGAGTAGTAAGTAAAATTTATAACCTAATTTTGCATCAGGAGGAAAATGAGATTGAAATAGAAGGATTAAAATCAATTTGGGAACATGATTTAAAGACAGAAATTAGAACAGAGGATTGGACAAAAATTTGGAAGATGAGAGTTCTAAGACTAATGTCGGTAAGAATAAAGGAGAATTTTTAAAAAAGTAGTTTAAGGTGGTACATGACTCCGGTGAAATTGAACATAATAAATTCAGACTATTCTAAGGCCTGTTGGAATTGTGATGAAGAAATTGGCACGTATTATCATATGTGGTGGGAGTGTAAATTGATTCAGAAATTTTGGAAATTGATTTTTAAGGAAATATGTGATATAGTTGGAAAATATATTGAATTTAACTCAAAAATTGCTTTGCTGTCAATTTTGGATAAGATAGAACTTGATTATTACTCAAAGGAATTGATTTCTAATTTTATGACAAGTGCTAGATTATTAATAGCTAGATACTGGAAAGACAAACATGATATCAAATTAGAAGATTGGTATAACGAAGTATGGGACATTGCGTTGAATGACAAATTGACTACTGAACTAAAGATGAAAAGAGGGGAAATAAGTTTGAATATTTTTTATGCTATTTGGGCTAGATTTATTGATTTTGTATAACATGTCTTGACAATATATTTTTGTTCATATGGATGCTTTTAAAAAGTCATCTGGCATTCAGTTTTTGACACATCTTTGCCTTTTCTCTTGAGAGAGCATCATCAGCATAATCAGGATGGGCAGTTTGGCTGTGTTTGTAATACCCTCTGGACTTCCAAGTGCCTTCATAAATTCCCCATTGCGGTTCTCTTGCTTCCAAGTCCAGACTTAATAAATCTGGTTTGCATGCGGAGGTTTTTCCTTGCCCCTTGGCAAAACGCCATTCAGCAGCTTAAAGGGTGCAGCAGTGGTCTTGGTGAGTATGCTGCTGTATTCATGTGTCCTTTGGGCTTCATTAGGGGAAAGCATGGCGGGATGCTGCTTTCTCCTGAGCCACTTAGTATGCAGATATTGGAGTGGTCTGAGGAAGCGCTGAAATCCAAGCATTAATACAGGATGATTATTATTTTAGAAGCATTAGAGGGGATACTGGTCCATCATTAGAAATGTGTGAGAGTGTGCCATCAGGGACAATGCTGGGACCTTTGAAGGTCAATGCAATGCAGGCCAGACTAAATATGAGTCCAATATGCTTAACCTTATATTTAGAAAATATTTAAGAATTATTTTAAAAATTAATATTTTTAAATATGAAATAACATTTAAAATATTAATGCTCTAGAAAACAAAATAGATGCTAGCTTCTTGTGAATCACTCCACAACCTTGGCACTCGTTGCCCAGAATACTGGAAGCCAGGAGAGCACTTACTTCTCTTTTTGGCAACTAAATACTGAAACACTGTCTGCACGTTCTCCCTTTCTATATTATGAAATAAAAGAACTAGAAACCTGAAAAGCAATCCATTCTCATGTCACATCTTTCCCTAAAACCCCAGCAATTAGCCTTTATGCTTTGACCTATATATAGGTTGCCTTGGTTGGACTTGTACGTTGCTGTGTAATTCTTTTTCGTAAGGTCAAAAATTCAGGAAAAAGACCTGGAACTGCCCTGACAGAGCCAGATCCTCACCGATCCACTTCAAGAGTTCACTTTTCTGAGAATGTAGAACAGGGATTTGCAACTTCCTGGGTTTGGCTGGGATCTCATTGTGCTCTGGCACCTACATTTGCAACTGCTGCTGCTGAAATTCAACAGCTTCCTCCAAAATTGACACTTCTGTGGTCACTGTCTGTGCAGTGGCTCTCTGTGGTCTATTGAGGATGAAGATGCAAAGGAGGTGAGAGGAGGGACACGTGGAAGGAGGAAAAGATGAAAAAGCACTAGGAATGTTTTTTGGGGTTGGATAACCTTTGACACCATGTTGATGGTGTGATTATGGTGTCTGTGGCAGTGCTGCCAGTTTTCAGCAGTGAAGGTTTATTGGTGGCAGTAGGAAAAACCAGCAGTAGATGTAAAAAGTGAGGACCTAATGTGGCCTGTGGGCTGAAATGCTGCCACCCTCTGATACAAAGCATATGGAAACAGTTTCTGTTTCTTTTAAGGGAAGTCTCCTCTCTGGACGCAGCTCCTTTTTATCAAAGATATCTTGGAATCTAAAGAATGCACTTTACACACTCCTCAGGGGAAAAAAAGGAAACCAAATCTGCTGATGTGTGTGCATTTCCTTCCAAAATGCCTTCAAGGGAACCAGATGCTATCCCCTGTGGGTAACATTTTAGAAACTTTAAAACACCCAGTATACTACAGATCTTTGGGGGAAGAAATGGAAAATCTCTCTCTCCCCTCGCATTTCTCTTGAAAACAGCATGCTGAAAAAGGGGGAAAAAATTATCAGAAAAGGACAGCATGACAAGACGTTACAAGATATTCTCTCACAGGTGGTAATCCTGTCAAGAAAGAAAATAAGAAAAGGCCATATTTGCTTTTGTACGGGCTATTTAAAGCCTAAATATGTGGAGCCCTAATCTTTCGGCTGCAGTCCTATTCCCTTGCAATGAGCTCCACTAAAGTCAACATTATTTCTGAGTAGACATGTCTTTGGGCTATTTATCTAGAATATCATTCTTCAGTTATTCATTTCTAACAGAGAATGTGGATCTGTTGCATTCCATTGTTTTCTGTGTTGCCATCTTTTCCAGATCTGATTAATAGCATATATATCCTTAAAATGCAGTCACAATACCAGTCTCTACAATGTAGACACGAAGTCCGCTGTATCATTAGGTAAAGCAAGACCTGAGGTTTCCTTAGGCAATGTTTGCTTGAGGGTCAGAGAGCAGTAGCAAAGATAGAAATATGTGTGCCCTCTGGCCTGCCTTTTAGCCCTTAAACTAAGCTGTTTCAGCTGCTTCTACAATGGAGAAAATGTTGCATCAGAATGGCCGAAGTAAGATTCTTCTTCCAGTCTGGCCAGCTTTTACTGGAATGCGCTGTGTGTGCCATCCTTCGTCTTAGGTAGGTAGCAAAGTGTACTGGGCTGCCTTGATGGACAGACAAAACACTAGTCATTCCAGGGCTCCTGTGCTTTTAATTAGAAGCTTCCCATCAAAGGAACTCCTTTATAGTGCTTCTAACTGCTTCCTCTTTAGCGTGATGTGTCATTACAGTTCCACTTTAAATATTACATAATTAGTTCCTTTTCTGTTGGATGGGAGCAGGGTTAATAAGTTTGTAATAAAACCATGCTATTCTGCAGTTAATGTAAAAATAGGGAGAATGCTAGTAATTAGCCTCTAAAAAATAACAGGAACTAACTAATTTTGATGCAATTGAAGGTAGTTTGTCATTCATGTTCGGGCATGCTGAGCAGGAAGAAATTAAAGCTGGATGCTTCCATCTTCCAGTTAAAGCTTAGGAGTGATAAGAATGGCATAAAATCTGAAAAGATTGTGTCAGAATGCCTCTAAAATGCTTTAAATTCCCTGAAAAATGCTTAAGTAACTAAAGACCAAATTAAAATTACTTGTTACATTATTTGTTCCCTAAAATGTAACTTGTTGCAGATAACCATGGTACATGTAACTAATTACTTCCAATCTCCTGGTGAGCTGTCATATTCATTCATTCATTTACAGCATTTCTTAATTATTGCTCAAAGCAACTTACAAATATTCGTGTACACTGGTATCTCTTATCAATTTACTTATTAGATTTATACCCTGCCTTACCTCCAAAGAATGCCATTTGAGATGGCGCAAGCCAGTTCTTTGCCAACTTCACCATAAGGTTCTTTAATAGAAGAAGACCATTGATGCAACCTCCTGGGCACTATGAACGTAAACTGAATGAATGAAATCCTGGAGACTGACTGTAATACAGTTCTCCAGGTGGAGGGGGAAATGATATTTTGCCACTTTTCTGCCTAGTTTTGAGGCAAAGTGTAGCCCATCATATTGTGGATAGGCATGGCTGGTGGCTGTTGAATTATCCCACAATAGTTATCTCTGGAGTTTTTGTTCTGAGCAATTTTTAATGCTTTTCTGAAAGAATTGGGTTTTTCCCATTCTTTCCCCTGTGTTTGCTTTTCTCTTTGCCTGGCTAAGTCACTGCGCTAACTCAAGAACAAACTAGGAAAGAAAAAAAGAAATCGTGGTTTCCTTTGCATTAAGAAGCAAGCAGTGCTAGACTTGTGGACCTTTCACAATCCCAGAGCTCTTGTCTTTGAGCAAAAGTTCAGAGAATAGCTGAAACCTAAACCCGTTAATATTAAGCAAACCTAGAGGTCTGTTTATTTTTCAAAATGAGATGCTTTGGCTTCTGTGGTTTTAAAACGGCAGCAGACTCTGGGTCTGGCTGGAAAGCAGTCTTTCCATGAATCATAGACTGCCTTGGATCTGAGCTCCCTACAGGCTGAAAAGATTTATAGGCAAAGATGCGGACTGTGGAGAAGAAATGAGACTTTTTCTCAGAGGCCAGATCTCTCAGCTCTGATGATTAGAGTCTGGGCTTGTTTGGACCGTCTTGTCTCTGCATATCGTGATGGTGAGGCCACACCTCACTACCCTGCTCATCAGATGGACGTGTTCCACCTCAAAGGCCGTTAAATATCCACGTGCAGCCACAATGTCTGAATAGCTCCTTGGCTCAAATTGCAGTTCATTAAATTTAAGTGGGATAACACATGCTATATATGTGTGTTGAGCTTTATTGCATGTGCCCTATCCAAATGTTATACACATGTGCAGATGTCTGGCACAGAAAGTGTGCCAGGAAGCAGGCTGGGAAGACACCACCTTGCTATTGGGGGGGGGGGGAATGACAAATTGCCCAAGCCAGCTCCAGAATTGGTATCCATACTGAGTAGCACATGATGCCTGAGGGGCTGATTGAGCTAGTTTTTTTTCTCCACCATGTGGTCCTTCAGGACCATCCCTCCGATTGCACACAGAAGCTCTGTCTTAATTCTCTCCTATGCAGTGATTTCTGCAGTTGTGGTGAATTTTTTTCATTGCCATTCAAATGCAGCTTAGTCTTGTGTGTGTAACAAGAAGGAATAGTTTTATCTTAATGAATGTTGTCTCTGAGTGTTACTGAAGTTTGAAATGTTAGCTGCACTTGAACATAACTCATTCTCTGTATGGAGATGCTGTTTCCCATCTCAGTGTCAACAAAAGTCCATGCTTTCTTTGAAGTCCACTGTCTTGCTTCTCAAAGGTGGAATGTTCTCAGAATGTTCTGAAGGCAATCATGTGGGACCAGTGGTGTGAACCATGTTTTCCTTTTAGGGATTGTTTGTGGGAATGTATAGTGTAGTGGACTGAGTGACAGACTAGGACTCTGGAGAACAGGGTTCGAATCCCCACTTGGCCATGGAAACTCATTGGGTGAGTGGAACTGGTAAAACTACTCCTTAAACATTTCACTTTCCTTGAAAGCCCTATTAGGGTCACTATAAGTCAGTTCTGACTTGACAGCACAGAACACACAGGGAGATACATATATCCAGTCAGTTTTTTCCATCTTGGTCAGCACTGTCTATTCTAATCAGCCCTAAATTTCTAGAAGGAGCAGGCAGCAACCATGATGCCCCCCTCACTCCCACTGCTGCCTTTGGGGATACTCTAGGTCAGTGGTTCCCAGCCTTGGACTGTAGTTCTCAGAAGCCTTCACCACTAGCTGTGCTGGCTGGAGTTTCTGGAGGTTGCCGTCCAAGTTCACTCTGGTTACCCAAGGTTGGGAACTACTGCTCTAGGGACTTCTTTTTCACTCTATGTGCGTAATGTCTTGGTCCTAAGAATCCTAGAGGCCAAGGCATTATGCGGATAGGCATGATTCTCCATTTTAGGCTGATCGGAGGGAGTCTGAAGGTCCAGGCAGTGGGGAGATTAACCAGAAGCACACATCCCATTGCACAGTTCCCACTCTGATGTTAGTGTCTCCTTTAATAACAACAACAATGTGCCACCAAATCAATTCTGACTTATGGCAACCCTTTTCAGGGTCTTCTAGGTAGAGAATTCACAGAAGTGCATCACCATTTCCTTCTTCTGGGGGAGTCCTGGGACTGTGCAGCTTTCCCATGACTACACAGACTAGCTGTTTTCCTGGGAGGCGTAGTAAGAAATTGAACTCCCAATCTCTGGCTGCACAACCAGATATCTAAACCACTGAGCTATCCCTCTATAGAGTATACCACTCTATACCACACTGGTGAGGCCACACTTGGAGTGCTGTGTCCAGTTCTGGTCACCACAATACAAAAAAGATGCTGAGGCCCTGGAAGAGGTGCAGAGAAGAGCAACAAAGATGATAAGGGGACTGGAAGAAGTCCTATGAAGAATGACTAAAAGAACTAGGTATGTTTAGCTTAACAAAGAGAAGACTGAGGGGAGACATGATAGCAGTCTTCCAATATCTGAAGGGTTGCCACAGGGAATAGGGCATCGATTTATTCTCCATTGCGCCTGAGGGCAGGACAACAACCAATGGGTGGAAACTCATCAGAGGGAGATCCAACCTGGAAAGAAGGAGGAATTTCCTGACGGTGTTCCATTAAGCAGTGGAACAGCTTGCCTCCCGATGCTGTGGGTGCCCCATCGCTGGAGGTTTTCAAGAAAAGATTGGACAGCCATCTGTCCGGGATGGTATGAGGTCCGGGATGGTATGAGAGCCGGGATGGTATGAGGTCTCCTGCCTTGGGCAGGGAGTTGGACTAGAAGACCTCCAAGGTCCCTTCCAACCCTACGACAATTCTATTATGATTCTATGATTCCGCCCTCTCCTTTAAAGCAGGGTGGCTTTTTTTCTACTTGAAAAACCTACAAAACTTGTTTGACTAAAGGCAGCAATGATACAAGAAACATATGTATTCATTTTTTGTAACAATATCTGAACACACTGAAACTTAAAAGTGAGTATTTACAATTCATTTTCTGTCTCCAGCCTTTGAACTCATACGGTGCTACAGTTTTTTGGTCTGTTGAGTGTAGAGCAACCTTAGGAGAGTGAGGATGAACACAGGGAAGGTGGACAAAGTCTGTTATCAAGAGTATCTCTTTGCCTCTCAGTAGACAGCTGTTTATTTCAGAATTTAACATATGCAGTTAAACCTTTTTGGATAGATTACTTGACTAACATTCAGATTTGGTTTATTTGTGCTGTTTCTGTTATGCATGTCCAGATATCAAAAAACTTGTGTAGAGTCACTGTTGGTGAGAACTTGCATCATTGAAAATAATGTTGGTTTGAAAACTGTGAGCTTTCAAAATTGTAGAGATATAGCCAAACACTGCTGTAACCTTGAGGACTAGTAATTTGATGGTTTTTAATTATCATGATTTAGAAGTCGTTGTGTTCTAAATCATCATTCATAGTCTTGTGTGAGTTGGCGTAGAAAAAGCCTAACGTAGGGGGTGAGTAGGTCTGTTTGCAAATATGAAACCAGCAGCTCTGGTGCTTCCTCTTCTGTGGATGTGTTAGAGAGGAAGAGCTGCATTCTGTCTGTTCCCAGAGCATCTAACCCCCAGGTTGGAGATTAGAGCTGTACTACGTGCATGAAGCTGCAGCCTGGAAGCCTTTTCTGCTAGTAGATCATTCTGGTGCTGCAGTTTTCTGTGCATGCAAACTACATGGAGGGGGGGGACCCAGAAAGTGTTTGTGGCACATCCTAGAGCAAAGAGGGACAAATTCAAGAGATCTTGTCCTTTGCTGTTCTGCAAAGAAACAGACAAATGTAGACAAAGCTTTAGCCACATATGTATAAGCTATGAAGAAGCAAATGGTCCATATCTCCAAAGAGACACGAGGAAGAGCAGACAAGGAAATGAAGAGCAGATTTTTGGCATGGTCCCATTTGACGATTTGTGTGATTCTGTTTTTTATGATGCATGGCTAGGTTTACAGCCGAAGGCAGGGATATAATGTATAATAATAATAAGCAAGGAACTAGAGGAGAAAAAGGTACAGATGGAGAAAAGAAGACATGGATATGGGTGTAGGGAATTCAGACAGGTAAGAAGATGAAATCTGCACAGTCCCGAAGCTTGGGATGCTTAGCTTGGATCTAATTCAGGGCAGCAGAGTGAAGTCCAACGTTCTGTTCTTATGCATCTAATGCATCGTATCCCTCCCCCGCCCCCCGCTAAGCACAGTGTTTCATTGTCTAGTCTTTGGCAGGAAATTTGATTCATTCTTTGGGTCAGGTGGGTGGGGACTGTAAGACGCTGCACAATGAACATCAGTTGCCAGGAAGCTCCTGAAATCTGCTTAAAAAACAAGGAGTACACAGCTGGAATGTAAAGTTAGTTTTGTTTGAATCTGGGCCAATCCCTGTAGTGTGCTGCAGCCATAAGGCCCTTGCCGTCTGGAAACTCTCCAAATGTTTTGCTGTCCTAGACTTCAGCTGCCTTTAATAGAGCTCTCAGTGGAAGTGAGCCTTTGAATGCCAACAAGGCCGATAAAATAGCCAAATGGTTGGGATGGGAGGCGGGAAACAGAGCTGGAATGTTTGCTGGTTTATTTTGAGCTGATTTCCAGAAAAGCAAGGGGTGATGCCTATCCCTTGTTCTGCGCATAGACGTCACAGGGTCTTCTCAGTGGCTGCTCCCATGATATGGAATTCTCTGTCGAAGGAAATGTGTTGCCCCCTCCCCTTGTTCTTCCACTGGAAGGCAAAGAGCAGGCTTTCAGCAACTGACTGGCTGTAGACAGCTTGTGTATCTTTTTTGAAAGTGTATTTTAAAGGACCTTTTAACTCAATTGTAGGGGACAACAAATGACACTCGTTGTTATCCCATAGAAGTCAGTTGAATGTATTCACTTTGTCATCACATTTCCTGTTGTACGTTTTGTTTCTTCACTGATCAGCAATTCTTCCCCGTGCTCCCCTTTGAACCAGAAGCAGAAATGCAGATGCAAGGCTGGAAAACCTGAGGGCAAAAGAATAAAGGGATAGGCCTCTCATGATCGGCACACCCTCCTACATTCTGAGATGATATCCAAATGTTTCTCAAAGACTGAGAAATGAGTTACTGTACTTTGGATATTAGCCAAGGTTTTCTTCAGCACAGAAAGCCACGGCTTCTTCATGGAGTTTCTCTGATGTTCACCGGGACAAGATATGTGCTGTTGAGATGATAAAAGAATTGGTGGTATGTCCTGCCTATATTTCCCAGGGGGAAGCTTGATAAAAGCACTCTTCTCTCCACCTCCCTTTCTTTATATTGTAATTGTTTAATTGTATTTTAGTGCAGTAATTTTGCTTGTTTTTAGTTGCACCTAATTTATCTGTTTTTACCTCATCTGTTTTCAGTTTGTTGAGATCCATTCCCTGGAGAAAAGTGGGATATAAATCAAGCAAGGAAGCATCAAATCAGTCATAATTTTGTTCACACCTGGTATGGTCAGCCGAATGCTGAGAGGCCTCTGTGTCCCAACAGGGCTGCCAGCATTGATGCCTATTCTGATGATGCCTTCATCGATTTTTTGCTTGGCACTACCACTGCATTCCCAGCCTTTTGCTGCTGCTCTTACCAGTCACTTTTCCCCTCCCCAGAATGTGCTTACCTAGCAGGAAAAACTATTAGATGGCATCAAAGTTGCTGCTCAGATCCAATCAGCAGTGGGTAGCTGCCATCTTGTTGGTGATGCTTTGTGCATCAAACCACTCCTGATTTATGAGGATGGATGAATTAAGTGACCACAAATTATGCAGTCGAGTTTCCTACATTTGGGGAAATTGCGGGGGTCAGCACACCCGGAGTGCAATGGATGAGCCTCCCCCTGGGAAAACCACCTTTGTGATCATGGTATCTCCCCTGCCAGGTATTTGCTTCTTGGCCTCTTAAGGCTAAGATCAAGTGTAGTAAGTAGTCCAGAAGGTCCTGGCTTTAACCACCCTGCCCAGGTCTTGCAAAATTAAAGCTGTGAGTTCCTTTATTGAGTCAAAACATTCAATGTTCAGTCTTCCTCTTTTCTTCCTGCCAACCTAGCAGTTCGAAAGCATGTAAAAATGCGAGTAGATAAATAGGTACCACCTCGGTGGGAAGGTAAGGGCGTTCCGTGTCTAGTCGCGCTGGCCACGTGACCACGGAAACTGTCTACGGACAAACGCTGGCTCTATGGCTTGGAAACGGGGATGAGCACTGCCCCCTAGAGTCAGACACAACTGGACTAAATGTCAAGGGGAACCTTTACCTTCCTCTTTTCTAGTTGCCTTGCACTTCCCCATCATCATTGTCTTTTCCAGCTAGTATTATCTACCTATAGTATGATAGCCTTAGTTTAGTCATTTTTGCTTCTAGAGAGCTTTCAAGCTTTCAAGCTTGTCTATCTGACACTCCACAATATCTGTGAAGCCTCCTTTGATACTGCATTTCAAATGAGCTGATTTCTTTTAAAATCCAGTTCAGCTTTCTTCACTGTCCAGCTTTCATATCCTTACATCATCATTTGAAATACCGTAATATGGATGATCTTGGTCTTCAGTGACATGTTTGCATTTCGTTTCCTAGCTGGTCAGCAGTTCCTCCCCTTGCTCCCCTTTGAATCAGAAGCACAAATGCAGATGAAAGGCTGGGAAATTGGATGGCAGCAGAATCAAGAGACAAGCTTATCCTTGCTTTTGGGGGATAGGCCATTTCTCACTCCTTCATAGCTCTACTTCAAAGTCTCAGTCCTTTGATTTGTTTGCTGCAATCTCCAATTGGGATAGATAATTACACCAAAGTAGAGGGAATCTTTCACAAGTACAATTTCTTCATTATTGACATTAAACCTTTTATATTCTTCTGTGATCACTGTTTTTGACCTTAATGTTCATTTGTAGTCCTTATTTTACATGTTCTTCTTCAACTTTCCTCAGTACTAATTTCAGATCTTTGCTACTTTCTTCCAGTAATGTGGTGTTAACTGCATTTCTTGGCTGTTTCTTTCTCCCATTTACACTCCTCCTTTTTTCTGAATCTAATCCATCTTTTTGCATGATATGCTCTGCATAGAGATTAAACAGATAAAATGCACCCTTATCTGACAACTTTGCCAGTGGGACAAAGTTGTTTCTGTTTCTCCATATTCTTTCTTGTCCAGAATATAAATTATGCATCAGGAGGACCATCAAATGTTGCAGCATACCTTTTTTTTCTGAATGAGTCATGGCTTTTCATGATCCACACAATCAAAGGCTTTGCTGTTTTATGTAAAGCTTATACAGTATAGAGTTTATTCTGAAATTCTTTGGTGCTCTCTAGAAGTCACTGTACATGTGCAGTATGATCTCTACTGCCTCTTCCTTTTCTGCATCTAGCTTGACCTGGCATTTTTTGCTCCATATATAGAAGATATTTTTACTGAAAAATCTTGAAATCACGTTGTTTACTTGGGAAATTAATGCAGTGGTCCTACAGTCACTGCAATCTTTGATGCTCAAAGACTGTAGGACTTTCATCTTCAATTTTCTAAATGCATTGCTTTGTGGCTGGTGTCAGATTTTGAGGAATCAAGGATGTTGGCTGCCAACCATGGTTAGGAACTATAAGGTGGTTGGAAGAATTAGGTGAGGGACGGAGAGAAGCAGTGGTTCAGCGTGTGGAACTCAAAAGACAGTGGAGGATTAGTGGGTTTAGGTTGGTGCTGTATTAGCAGGGGCAGATTAAGGTGTGTTTTGGCCTTAGGTAATGCCAAGTTTAAAAGGCCATATAATACTTCCAAAAAGTATATTAATCTATCCATTTGTTTTTAAACAGGTATTTTAGTCAGTTTTAGCAATATTTCTTTTGAGGTTCCCTAGAATGTGAGATGCTAAACTGTAGTTTTATTCGCGAGAGCCATCAAACCTGGTCCTCATATGCTCCACACCCATTTTTTAAAACTTGTGTGTCTTAGCTTGAATGGACTTTCTGTCTGAATACTTTTTGCTGTGTTGTTGAACTGAAGTGCTCAAAAGTAAGCAGATAGCAAAAAAAATCTTAATTTCTCACTCATATATGTTGCTAACATCTGAATGGCAATAACTAATGAGGACAGAGATGTTGGTCATGGTAGACAGCTTTACAAAAAAGTTGGCCAGATATATAGCAGCTGTGAAAAAGGACAAATTCCATGCTAGGGATGATAAAAAAAGGGATTGAAATTAACCTTCCATTACTGTGGGGCTATTACACAATTCTGTCCTGTGGCTACACTTCAAATATGGTGCAGGTTTTGGTTACCATATCCCATATGTCAAAAAGGATATTGCAGAGCTGGAAAAGGTATTATTTTTCTGTATAAACTGTAAGAAATCTTTATCTGTTTGTATCTATAACAAATCTTTTACTAATGATGGCAACTTCTCTTAAGTATCCTGTATGAAATGTTCCTTGGCATTTTGACAGACTCACCTCTGGCCTAGCCTTGGCCTTCCCTTGAGTTCTTAACCCTACTCACTTTGCTTTGGCCCCAAATACTGCTGGCATGCTTCCCTCTTAGACTCTTTTCATATTGGAATTCACCAGTCAGGTCAAACAATGTTCCCTAGATTTGCTATAAGAGATCATAACATCTTCCAACACTAAAAGATTTGTCCAAAGGAAGCCATCTACTCTGTTTCATTCAGGAGGCATTGATAGCCAAGCGCTTGCAAGAGCCACTGTGGGAAGGAGAATCCTTTCCTACAGTTTCATGTTTCCATCTGAGCCTTCAAGGAAAATATGGACTTTGCTGCTGCTCTCATAACAAGAATATACAAGGAAGTTATGTTAGGCAAGGATTGTATTTGTTGAGCACACACTCAGCTTCTGCTGCTGCATAACCACATGCAAATATCCTGACCCCAAATTAGTGGTCAGAAGATAGGGATCTTGTTTTCCCTAAGCTGGAATGCCATGGGGTGGGGGGGAAATCTTCTGTTGAGGCCTCATGTGTGTCCCTTAGCTATAGCTACATAAAACACCTGAAGAATGTGCATGCACTTTCATGTTTTCTGAAGGTTTGTTGAGTTTTAGAAGATGAAGCATTGTTAATGTGTTCATCAGAAGGCACTCAGATCAGCAAGTGGGGTTGTGCCTCCTTGTGCCTGTTGGTCCCAGCTCTTCTGGGACCTCCTCCTTTTGCCTGCATTGCCTGGTTTGCATTTAACAGTCGGCATTTAAGAGTTACTGAATCTGTACATTCAAAGAGTTCTTAATGGCACAGTCTATTCATATACAGTTCACATGTCCTTGGGATCTTGTAGACCTGACACCAAATATATGTAGCACAGGGCCAGCAGCTACACTAACACATGTCTCTCCCTATCTATGCACATCAAGATGCATGTATTCCAAGTGTGAATTGTGAACCAAGACATATATAGTTCAGATACTGTCATTTAGGCCCATAAAACTAAGAGGACCTCGGGTAGGAAACTATTTCCCTGCTTCAGCCTTTCCTCTGCAGCGTGGTGATATTATTTCTTGCTAACCTTATCAGGTTGCTGTAATGATTGCAGTTATTTTATGGAATTTTGTATAAACAGAAAGTGGATTTTAAAACTTTCAAAGTAATATGTGTGAAGCACTGTAACAATGCTTACATTTACACATACTGCTTGAAAACAACCCCTACTGTAAAGGTACTAAGAATCACAGCCTAAAGCACTGAACATAGTAAAGGTTGTAACTGACTGTGTTTCTTGACAGTGTTGGGGGTATGTGTTTTCATTGCTTGTTGAAGACAGAAAGGAATACATTAAAAGTACTGTGTTTTCTCTGTGCTTATGTAGCAAGATGAAACCCAAATTCTGTTTCTTTGTGTCCCTGGTTGATTCCCTGATTCTCTCTAGTTTTTATTCAATAAAATAATCACCAAGTTAATGGTAATGGAGATGCCTTGTTACCAAAATTGAGTTCAGATTCCTGGGTGGATTAGCCAATTTCCCAACTAAGACAGAGAGAATCCAAACTGACACCTACAAGGTCTTTTGAAAGATATATTCTGCAAAATAGGAGACACACAGAGCTTGCGCTCAGAGAAACAATGTGTCTCCAGAAAAACAGGCAAAAAAGGCTCAGTTTTATATTCTAGTTTCCTCTCCACTCATGATCACATTTTGGTGTGAAATTCCCGGCAGACAAATCTCTCAGTTTCAGTTATCTTCCCAGAACACACCCTGAGCATGTTACAAAGAGAGGGGTCTGCCAGTTCCTTTTTACATATGATAAGACCGAGGAAGTTGTCTGTTTGTGCTAGAGATAGGCACAAACTGCTGGTTCTGCAGTTTGTGCCAGTTTGTTTATTGGCTGAACAGGTGTTCAGTGCTTCAAAGCCCCACCTCCTCCAGCGGGTGATCACTCAAAGGCAGCGCCTGAAGGAGAAGGGGCAGGGAAGCCAGGCCACTGCCTTCCAAGTAGGTGCCTGCTGGAAGAGGTGGGGCCTTGAAGTGCCAAACACCTGTTTGGCCAATAAATAAACCAGCATGAACCACTGAACCAGAGGTTTGTGCCCATCTGTAGTTTGTGCTTATTTATCACACTTTAGTGATTAAAAAGCTGGAGGTCAAACAAGAGGTCAAATGCTGGTTGGCCATTTTAGTATTCCTACATTCTTAGATCATATAGCCTCTTTGACACCTGAGCTACTCTTAAAGCAGCATGTACTCCCTTTTTCCCCCAATATGCACTGCTACACAGAATATTGCTATAAAGGATACAGTGACACAGAAATACAGAATTTTTAACAACCTCTGCAGGAGAATGGAGGGCAGCATTTTTCTTCAGCCTAAAACATTGCTTTTTTACATGATTATGGCTGTAAGAAACAGAAAAATAGTCAGTGGGAAGGTGGGTGGAGATAGAAACGGTGCCAGAACATATTTTGAGAACAGGAGTACTGGTGTCAATGACCCCTAATCTCCTTGCACTGTAAAGTGAATGAGGTGATAATGAGGTGGTTTTGGGTTCTGCACAAGGACCACATGGCTTTTCTTTTTTCTACAGGTGATAATGAGGCCTTCACCTTTCTGCATTGCTTTTGACAAATAAGCATAGAGAAAGTCAGAGGATAGGGAAAATAATCAAGCATCAATAATCTTTTAGAGCCACAATTTCGATGGCAATGTGTCAAGGCCAGATGGCTTGCCTTTCTTAATGAAAAGCTGAAAGTACATGCTTGAAGACTTCTTATTAAAATTTGGTGGGTTTTACTAATTGATGCCTTGCAATCAGACATAAACAGAAATAAATAGAGGTTACCTCTAGGTTCACATGGGTGATGTTTGATTTAATTAATGGTTAGTCGGTTCTGGGTGTCTGCACTGATGATGGAGTTTCTAACCGCAGTTAGGTCCTGTGAGACTTGCCTTTGCAGAGAGAAATCTTTTGCTTAACTTCCCTGCTGAACAAAATGAACTCTCTTAAGTGGATGCAACAGCATGTGAAGGTGTTCATCCAGCCTTTTGCAACTTGGTGTCCTTTGGATGTGTTAGACTACAGCTCCTGTTGGCCACATCTAGCAGAACCTTGCTGGCTAGGGTTGATGGGAGTTGTAATCCAGTAACATGGGAAGGAGCACATATCTCCCACCTTTGCTCTAACAGCTTTTCTGTCCTATCTTTTAAGAAGGTGTAGCAGAATACTTTCAGAGTCTCAACGGATACATACATAGTTTATAGCGGGCTGAATTGGGGACAGATCCCATGAACAGTGTATGTGGAGAGGGGAGAGTGCAATTTTCCTAGTCCTGCCCCAGGTTCCAACCCTGTTACCATGGGGTGGGTGGGAAACAGACTCAATTGTAGGTTGTATGTGCTTGAGGATATAAATTTGAAACTTATTTTCCTGTATGTGTTATACTATTGGAAGATTGTTCATCTCATACAATTTTCTGGAGCCAGTCCAAAGCCGTGGTAGAGCAAACAAGCAACACCATAAACGATGAGTTTCTGGTCCAGACATTTCTCTAGAATCAGAACTTGGAGAAACAAGAACTCCCAGAATTCATGCTGAATAACAAATTTGGAGAGTTCTAGACTGAAAGAAAATATTCATTCCAGGATCTGCCAAGAACTGTGACACATGCTGGTATTGTGAACTTGGACTTATAGACAAAGCTGTACTTCCCTGGGCACTCTCTAGAACTCCTTGTTCCAGAGTTCCTCATGCATATTTGGGAGAGAAACCAAAGCACCATGATAATTAGAGATATTGATCCCAAAGTTACTAACTAGAGATGGGCATGAATCAGAAAATTGTGATTAATTTTGATTTGTGATTCATCAAGGTCAATGAATCATGAATTATGAATTTACCTTTTTTCTGACAAATCAATGAATTGATTTGTGAATTCATTTTTTACTTCAAAACCCTGTACCGTGTCCCCCAAAGCACCTAGAGAGACCAAATTCACAGGAAAGCATCCCCTGACTCTCTTCTACAAGCCCTGTGAGTTTGGTGAAGTTTGGGTTTTGGATGTCTGAGTTATACACCCACAAGGAGGCCCACCAGGAAAGTTCCTCCCAGGCATCTAGAGACACCAAATCAGAGATGCTTCTACTGATTCTCCTCTACAATTCCTTCATGATCAGTGAAGATTGGGTTTCAGACATCCAAATTATACACCCACAAAGTGGGTCCCCCCAGGAAAGTGCCCTTTAACAGCTGGCTTGGGGAAACCCAATTTTCACCAAACTTGGAGAGATTGTAGAGGAGACGCAGTAGACAGTTCTCTGTGATTCCGGTGTCTCTAGGTGCCAGGGGGGACTTTTCTGGGGGGGCTCTTTGTGGATGTATAACTCCGACACATGAAACCCAATCTTCACCAATCCTGGACAGATTGTAGAGGAGGGTCAGGGGAAGCTTCCCTGCAACTTTAGTGTCTCTAAGTACCTTGGGGGCCATTGTATAGTCAAACAAAGCAACATATCAAAAATAGCTAGAAATTCATTGATTCGTGTTCGTCGGGAGCATTGATTCATACAAATGGAAATCAATGAATTAGTGATTTTTTGAAAGAATTTGGTGATTCGTTTTTAATCCATGCTCATCTCTAGTACTAACATCCGGTGCTGCTAGCAAGATTTACAGACCCAAAATATTTGTGATTAAATGTCTAGCCGCCCAGAGTGGTAGAATATACCAGATGGGCGGGATATAAATCAAATAAATAAATAAATAAATAAATAAATAAATAAATAAATAAATAAATAGTTCACACGGAGAATTCAAAAACTGAACCAGCAACTGGGTGATAACTTTGTTGCACAACCAAACAGTCAGAAAGAAGTAGTCAGAAAAACGTGGACTCTTCTTCAGGTAGGATGCTCTGTGAAATACAAGTAGCCAAAAAAGGAAGTAGTTCTGGTTATTGATAAAACACTGGTGGGGGTCATGGCATTGTTTTAGAAATATAGAAAAATTCAGAATTAAGGAAACATTTCTTTCAGGACCCCTGAGATTTTCTGCATGGTATAGGGCTTTCATATATGTGTAGATGGGGGCCCAAATTACTACTTTGTACTAGTATGATGCTTAAGCCCTATGAGAAGTGAAATAAAACCATCAGCAGCCTCTGGCAAGATCAGAAATGATCCTGAAAAACTTACAGAGCATGATATATCTGATGGAGAGTGTTCGAGATTTCACAAAGGCACAATATTCCATGAATGGCAAGAGCAGACTACTATTAAAGGTGTCAAATTTAAGCAATGTGTAGTATCAAAATAAGAAGAGTCCTGTTGGATCAGACCAAACATACATTTAGTCCAGGTTCCTTTTTCATGTAGTGGCTACCATGTGCTTATGGGGGGCTCAAGCAGAACAACCACCAGGTACTTCTGGAAAGCTTATAAGCAGAACAATGCTTCTTATGATGGCAGTCATAGGACTGGAATAGGTTATGGTTGATGGGGAGTGAAAGTATAACTTTCCTCTCTGCCCACATGATGTGGCTATGTCACCTGTGGCATCACTGGATTGTCATATGAGTTAGGCCTGAATGGACTTTACACACACCTACCTTCAAATATTATGTCTACAGAGATTTGTGGTGGTGTCACTAGTGGGATAAACATGCCAGATGGAAAGAGAGGCATTCTTGTTCCCTACTACTTGAAGTGGAGCAGATTCAGATAGCATGTTATACAGTTCAGCCTATGCTGAAGTACAAGGGATCCGTAGCATTTATTTCTTGCTTCTGTATGTGAATGGCATCTCTGGTAAATTAAATCTCCTTTTTCTGGTTCCCCAGGCCCAGAGAACATGGCATAGAATGAGACTGAACAGATCCCCTGTGGCTGGATGCTGCTTCTTGCTCACCTTATCTGCCATCGCTCTCACTAGCTTCTCTCCAGCATCCCTGAGTGAAAGCATGGAGTCCAATTTCCATTTTCTACCAAGGGATGACTCACATGGGAAAACTGCCCATTTTCAGCATGTCTGGACAAATTCCATTGCCCGGCAGGTATGGCATGTTGACTACAGAAGAAGTATCAACCCTCAGAAAAGTCAAGTCACACCAAGCCCTGGTCCTGCCTGCAGGCAAAAGATCAAGCAAAGCAGCCCAGGTGAGCAGAATCTCAGGGACTTACAAGGTAGGAGAAAGTCCAATGGGGAGATGAGAAAACTCAACATTGCAATAGGAAGTGTTGAACGCAGTGGAAGATTCCAGCACAAAGACTATCTTTCCAGGATTAACTACAAAAAGAAAAAAAGATTTCATGCTTTTACTGAAAAGAATACTGGGAAAGTCCTGAGCCTTTCTTGGCACCCACCTGAGCGGGGGGTAGATTGGAAACCACAGAGGCACTTGGTCCCCTTCTCTCCTCTTTTACAAGATAGGAAGCTTGACACTCTTTTATTTCTTCAAAACACTTCTACAAACCAGCTTACTGTGCCACAAGAGCAACGTAAACCAGATCTGCAGGAAGCGGGCATAGAACACCAAGCCTCAGATTTAATCAAAGCTATTATGGTGGACAAGCAGTCCTTCTGGAGAAGAACAGGCACTTGGAGACAGAAGGAGAACCTTCATTCTCAGGATCCACAGAGAACTCATTTGGGGGCCAGGGATGCAGAGGGGCTGCAGAACTCAGGATGGTGCAGAGAGCTGAAAGACAATGGCCGTCCTGGAAAACTGGACGGTCGACAGAAGTTTGGTGAGGAGAACCCTCCATGGTTTACTCTGGATGATATGCAGAAGATGAAGTTTCTGGCCAACAGTGCAGTGGTAGATAAAGACAGAATCCCTGCTCATGGGCAGATACTCAGAGTTGCTCTTTCCTCCAAGCAGGGTGTCCATTCATATGACCACCAAAGCCTCTGCTTGGAGGGGCTGTGTGGTTTAATCAAAAGGCCCACTGATCTCTATGAGGTTCTGGCTTTCCATTTGGATAGGGTGTTGGGGCTGTATCGGAGTCTACCTGTGGTGGCTAGGAAATTCAGCAGTCACCTGCTACCCTACAAATACACCAGGGGTGCCATTCGGCCCATTGTGTGGTGGGCACCTGATATTCAACATCTGAATGATTCAAATAATGACCAGAACTCCTTTGCTCTAGGATGGCAACAGTACCAGGAGTTATTGAAGCAACGGTGTGGCATGGAAGATTCTGGAACACCTCTTGGGAAAGCTCCTTGTTTGACTATCCTCCATTCAGAATGGGCCAAACTGGCACTTTTTGATTTTCTCCTACAGGTAGACCTGGTGGTAGAGCAGTGGGGTTTTTCTCTCTGTCTTTTTCCTAATAGGGCAGCAGCTGAGCCACAATAAAACATAGAATTGTGCATTTTGTGACAAAAATGTGACTTTTGGTGAGTACAAAGGATGTCTTACTAAGCTCAAATTAAGATACAGAAGTATGCCTAGAAGTTTTCAACAATATGAACTATTTTATAACTATTTGGGCTGTATCTATACATGGTGCCACAGGCTTTATAGATTCAACCTCCATTTATACACACAATGACCTGACTGGTGAGTAATTAGCAATGTTGCACTATTGCAGTTTAATACATTAACATAGTTTAATGATTCACTTCATAAAAATGACTCCAAATAATATTCCTATATAAACTTGTATGACATTCTGAAATATTATATCTGATTTCACATGTATTGGCTGCACATTGTTCCTCATAACAATGAAGCGAAGTTAAAAAAAAAAGAAGAAGCCAAAAACTGTGTGCAGCTTATATACTGTCCCATAGCGCTTAAAGCACTCTTTGGGCGGTTTACAAGTTAATTATGCAGGCTACATATTAACACACCCTCACCCGTAAGCTGAGTACTTATTTTACTGACCTTGGAAGGATGGAAAGCTGAGTGAATCTTGAGCCGGCTCCCTGGGATTGAACCCGGGTTGTGAGTACAGTTTGGGCTGCAGTACAGCGGTTTAACCACTGCACCACAAGGCTCAATCGCTTAGATCAATCGTTCTCAACTGTAACTGCACAAGCAACTGACACATCTCTTCTTATAACTATAATGTACCAGTTCATGGCAGCTCTTGCAGCTTTTTAAAATCCTAACTCTTAATGACCAAATTGGATATTCATTAATGACCAATCAAAGCATTCTTTTAGGTCTTTTGGAGGTTACTAATTCATAGGGTTGCCGTTAGCCAGAAATGACTTGATGGCACATAGCAACAAAAATACCAATGTCCAAGTAAAAGAAATGTCTGTTATAGAGCAAGTGTCTGGCCCTGGCAACAGGCAACTTCATACAAATGTCACTCACAGTCCATAGGCTCTCTCATGTCAAATTAGGATGAAGGTGATCTAGATTCACTAGTGGATTCACTATGACATCACACATGGGCAGTCAGGTTCCCTGAGTTAATTCTCTTCAGTCAACCACATGGGAGTCAGCAGAGAGAGGGGAGGAAATCAGCTTTGTTTGAAGTTTGTTAACCATTTGAATCCTTTCCTCCCCACACCTGGTGCCTGGGTCTGCTTGTACCCTCTTCCCTTACTGTTCCATTTCTTTCTTTCTTTCTTTCTTTCTTTCTTTCTTTCTTTCTTTCTTTCTTTCTTTCTTTCTTTCTTTCTTTCTTTCTTTCTTTCTTTCTTTCTTTCTTTCTTTCCTTTTTACTCTTAAAGGCTTGCTGTTCTAGTGCTAGACCACCCAGGTGATCAAGGAGAAAAACATCAACAAGGAATTGGCAAAGAGACAAGAGGACATTTTCACTTCAGCCTTGTTTCCAGCTTCTTCAGGTAGCTCTGCTCCGGCTTTCCAGATTTATAAGAGGCACAGTTAGAGCAGAGCTGCCTTAAAACTTCCTCCCCTCTTTTTTTTTTCAATTTGATTGGCTGACTGCCACTGTTAGATTAGCAGGCCTTCAAAAAGAAAAAAGAAAAGAAAAGAAAGATGAAAGCAGACCCAGGCACCAGATGCGGGGAGAAGAGGATTCAAATGGCAGCCAGTTTGAAGTGATTAAAAATCATAATGTGTTCCTAAATTCAGGTTACTTTTAAAATGAAAAACACATAATTCATTTTTCATTACTCCTGAGTAACAAGTGAAATATTGCATTTCTTTTAAAACAAAATCCCTTGTGCAGCTTTCCCAGACTTCTCTCTGCCACAAATTTGCCATTGGGGAAGGCATTAAAACAATCTTCTTTTTTTCACTTTTAAAAACTAGGGATGTGCTTTAGGATTCGGTAATATATAGAGTACACCGATTAATGCCATATTTGGATAATTCCAAATATATTCAAGTCCAAATTTATAGTTCCAAATATCTGTAATAATAGTTCCTAATATTTGGAGTCCCATTAAGTGTTTGTGTTCTGCTGTAGCAGAATCAGATACTGTTCTTCTTTGGGAAGAGTCTGCAGGCAGTATGAAACATGGGAGTGGTAGAAGAAGTAGGCACTTGGGAAAGGCTGCAGGAATGCTGCCTGCACCCACTGTAGCAGCGTCAACTGAAGGGAGAGGGATAGAGAGAGGAAAAAGATAACCTACAACTGCTATTATGAGCTCCCCCAAACAATCTGTCACCCATCTGCCTTGTTCAGCTGATATTATGAAAGAACAGCAGGCGACACTACGTGTGTGTGTCTCTGTGTGTGTTTCTGCCAAAGAGGGGGCAGAGAAACTTCTGGTTTAAGGTAGGGCAGATATGTGTGAATCTCAGACATGTTCCTGTAATGTCTTTGTGCAACCCAGCCAGGGCAATGGGCCAAAAAAAGATGGTGAAAAGAGCACTTTTCTCACAAAGAGCCAATGTGCCAGAGAAGGACAGCATCAGCACTCACTGACAGCTTGGGAAGCAGCAGAGTTGCTGCTTTGGCACTTGGGAAAGAGATTTATGAAGAGCACCAGATATTGCCTTCCATACCCATACCATGCAGCTTCATCATATTCAAGGCAGAGTTTATGCCCACCCACCCCCTTCCCAGCAAATCTCTCCTGTACAAAGCAACATTATGGTTGGTGGAAACTCCCCTTCAAGTACATACACATCTCATGGTGGGGGAGGGAGAGACTGAAGGAACTCAGGTAGGCACTATTTTAGAAGCATGTGACTCTGAAATCACACCTGCCCCTCCTGCTGCACTTGACCCACCAGTTGCTGGAACTAGTAGTGATAACCAGTTAGCAATCCCTGCTAGGAACATGCAGTCAAAAACTGGAGCTTGCAAGAAGTCAATGATCTGGAGGCATTTTCAACAGTGTGAAACAGATGGTTGCATGGCTGAATGCATGCACAGCTCAAGTGTGGACAGGATTTTGTCTGTCTCTCCAATAGTAGCCTGCTCAGCCACCTGAAGACTCAGCACAGGGCATTGTTGCAGGCAAATGAAGTGAGTATTGTGGGGGCAAGTGGCTTTCTCATTGTGAAGGGTAAGAGTCATCAGGGGGTAGAGGTTGAGCCACCAGCCCAGGGAAAAAGGGAGGTAGATGGGCAAATAGCAAGAAGTGGGGAGCAGCAACCCACATCTCCAGAATAAGTTCCAGGCTACCCTGGAGAAGCTTGGAGGGTTGCAGGAAAAGGCCTTCTGCAAACATAAAAAAATGCCAGGATCACTTGTCACTTAGGAGAGACTTTCACTACAGTGTCTGGAGCAGTATGTTGTTGCAGCAGAAGCAACAAAAATTGAGATTGCCACTGCACTACCTAATCCATGAGGTGGCAACTTTATGGAACTCAACTTTCTCTCTGCTTGAAAGAGTGCTGGAACAGGAAAGGGCACTCAGTGATTTGGCACTGGAGACTTCCATTGATGAGGCTTCTCCTCTGGACAGAAAAGAGTCAAGCGTTATGGATCAAGTTGTCTATGTTCTCTGAAACTGAGAATGTAGCATAGGTCCTTAGTGGGTAGACAGCCATCCTTAGCCAAGTGATCCCAGTGTTCCAGGGCTTGGTTGGCATGATGAAGAGCATAAAGAGGGGACAATAGGTGAGTGGTTCCCAACATTGGGTTCACAGACGTTCTTGGACGCTATTCCCAGAAGCCTTCACCACTAGCTTTGTTGGCAAGGGCTTCTAGGAGTTGCAGTCCAACAACATCTGTGGTTCCAAAGTTGGGAGCCATTGGTCTAGTTAGATGGGTGATTCCATAGGAGAATAGAACTTTTTTCTGGCCTGATGTGGTAAGTTAAAGCTGAAAGACCTGCTCCACTATAGGTAAAGGTTCCCCTTGACATTTAGTCCAGTCGTGTCTGACTCTAGGGGGCGGTGCCCATCCCCATTTCCAAGCCGTAGAGCCAGCGTTTGTCCGTAGACAGTTTCCATGGTCACGTGGCCAGCGCGACTAGACACGGAACGCCGTTTCCTTCCCACCATGGTGATACCTATTTATCTACTTGCATTTTTACATGCTTTTGAACTGCTAGGTTGGCAGGAGCTGGGACAAGCGACAGGAGCTCACTCCGTCGCATGGATTCGATCTTACGACTGCTGGTCTTCCGACCTTGCAGCACAGAGGCTTCTGCGGTTTAACCCACAGCGCCACCACGTGCTCCACTATAGGTCTGCCTTATTTTGGAAGGAGGAGGAGTACATTCTAGCAACCCTCTTGGACCCACAAATTAATCAGTGGGCAATAGATATTAAGCAGCAGCAAAAGGAGGGCAATGCTAGCCTACATTCCATCATATGCAGCAGTGGGTAGTAAAGAAGGTCACTGGGAATGTGTCAGAGGACACACAGAAATCCTTTAAAATATTTTGCCTTTTTTTTTTAAGGGGAAAATAATGACTTTATAGTATTCATATTGACTGTATATTTTGACTCTCCAAATTCCAAATTTTTAAAATTTCAAATCCCAGATCTGAAGGGCTGTAGTTCTTAATCCAAATTCCAAATCTGAATCTTGGTGCACTAGCATGTCCCTCCTTTTAACTCAGCATACGAGTTGTATAGGAGCTGAGACACTCAGCTTCTCTGAAAGCCATGAGTGCTTTGGGAAGTGGTTTGGGACCACAATATCTGTAGGAACGCTTTTTCCTAAGGTCATCCACCTGACCCACTAGGTCCTGCCAGGCTATGATCCTCCAAGGGAGGCCAAGAAATCCTCTATTAGAAGTAGGGTCTTCTTTGCAGTGGCTCCAACACTATGGAACCAAGTGCCGTTGGAGCTACACCTGGTCCCTTCCCTCCCCTCCTTCAAAAGAGCACGGAAAACACTGCTTTACAGAGAGGCCTTTCTTGGCAGTCCTCTATGACCTGTTCCTTGCTGCTCTATATGGTTATATGCCTGTGCCGTATCTCATTTTATATTTCTGCCACTCGATGTGTTGATTGTTGTTTTGTTGTTTTTATTTTCATTTATTGTTTTAGTTAATTGTAAACCACCCAGAGTAATGCTTTTCCACTAATGGGGCAGTATACAAATGAAAGAAAGAAAGAAAGAAAGAAAGAAAGAAAGAAAGAAAGAAAGAAAGAAAGAAAGAAAGAAAGAAAGCCAGCCAGCCAGCCAGCCTGCCTGCCTGCCTGCCTGCCTGCCTGCCTCTTGGCACCACAACTAGGCTTGAGAATAAGTACTATGGGTTGTTTGTGTGCCTTTGCTTCTAGTGAAATAAGTGCACATTATTTATAAACCTATTAGTGCTTCTGGGAGGCTTGCTGCTAACTTTCAGAAAAGCCATGCCTGTGCTGATTATCCTAGAGCTTGTATTTTGATTTAGAAGAGACAGAAAGAAAGAAGGGTGAATTTTAGCTGCTATTGAAACAGAAAAAAGCAGTGGCTGGATGTGCCCCTCGTGGAGGGAATTGGCCTTGGCCTTGACCAAATTGCCCACCCCCAGTCTAAACAATAGTGTCAACAAATAAAATGGTGAAAAATGTCCCAAGTCCCACAAAAGTAACATTTGCAGAATAACTAGGAAGCATTACAACGTCTCAAGTGGAACATGATGATAATTAATGTTAACACCTACAAAAGTATCAATGTTAGTCCTTGTTATAAAACTAATTATATGCCATCAAGTTGATTCCAATTTATAGTGATCCCTTCAAGGGTTTTCTTGGTATCGAGCACTCAGAAATGGTTTACCATTCCTTTCTTCTGGGGATGAACTGAGGCAGTGCAACTTGCCCAAGGCTACAAAGGCTGGCTCTTAGGAGGCACAATGTGGAATCAAGCTCATGACCTCTGGCTCTGTGGCCATGTACCCAATTTACTGAATGTTTGCACTCAATAATAATATGTTATGAGCCATGTTATTACTTTCAGTCTGTTACTGATTGATTCCAAGTAAGCTTCTAAAGGCCAGTTTAACACAGGCACATCAATTCCTTGTTTTTCTGTTCAGTTCCATCCCTTTACACTGGGAGTGGGCAACCTCCAGAAGGCCAAGTCCTACATTCAGAGATCACACCCCATTATCAAGTCTATTGAAACAGGAAACCTTTTCCATTATTACACATCATTGCAGAACTTCCCTTTAATCTCATTATTATTTGCAGATTGCTGGCAATCTAGCTGTTTCATGCAAGTTTTCAAAGACCAGATGCCATTGATCGGAATCCATCATTTAAAACAAAACCAAAAAAAGGCAAAACACAAATAGACCTGAAACCTCACAGAACTGCTCATATTTTCTTTATATGCTTTGACTCACTGCTGTAATTTTCATCATTTGGCAGCATAGCTGTCCACAGGAATAAGAATTTACAGCCAAACCCCCCCCTTCTCTTTAAAAACATAGTATAGTGTACTGTGAATAGTCTTTGATGTCTTCCATATGTTTTAACCATCATTTTAACAGAGACTAAAGTGTACAGAAAACCTATGGAATAGGAATTTGAGTTTTGGATTTGCTAATCAGTTTAATTAGTCTGTCTCCTTTTGGCCCAAGTCATTAGGCTTTATTTTAGCGAATTCTTCTGTGAAAAGGGACTCCAGGCCTATGGTGCCTTTGTCCCCTCAGGGACCAAATGATTTAGACTCAATTATTTGATATGGCCACCACCAAAGACTCTAGAACAGAGAGTATTTTCAGGATTTGATCTAAAACATCTGCCAGTTGTACAGTGTTTGTTTCCGTGTGAGAATATACTGCAGCTATGAGTGTGCTTGTGTGTACAGATGCGGATCCTTGTGTTTGCAGCCTTCCTTCCTGTCTTTTTATTCTATAGTTAATAAATATGTCTCTGAATTATTACAATCATTAATATTTTCAGCAGTGTGGTTCTCTATACTGTTGGACTGCAGCTCCCATGATCTCTCATTATTGGCTATGTGGGTTTAGGGTTAATGGCAGCTGCAGTCCAACATTTTGGCCACCCCTCTTTTATTCTAACAGATTCAGCCAGTGGTTGTAAGCATACTTACTTGCTGCTTGCTTTCTTGTTTGCGTGCCAGACACACAATCTGGCATGTGAGAAGGAAATGCACATGGCAGTTTCCCCCCATGATTTGTGTAATTGCATTGGTGTAAATCCCCAATTGAATTCTGACCATATGATTATACTATCCAGATATAATGCATAAGTCTAAACCTAGCTCAGCGGAGTGCACTAGTTTTCCATTCCTTATTTGACTACTTATATTAATACACTCAACCAGGATCCAGAAGAAAGCTAAATGTGATACTGTTTAGCCTGCCCCAATGTTAATGATCTAGATTCAGAGGGACATTTATAATTGTATCAGCAATATACACGGAAGCAAATGGATCTGTCTGGACGGATCAGGGTGTGTTATGTTCCAGTACATTAAATATTTCAGCAAAAACTCAGTGGTTTCAGTATCTGGCTGTAGAGCCAGAGGTTGGGGGTTCAATTCCCCATTGTGCTTCCTTAAGCGGGGCTGGACTCAATGGTCGATAAGCTCTCTTTCAGCTCTGCAGTTCTTTTTTTAAATTTTTATTATTATTATTATATAACTATAACATAAACAAAAACATATAATGTACAAACTAAAATACAATTTAACTGTGTTCCCCACCACCATATGCGGGACCTCTTGCCATAATCTTCCTCTTCCTTCTTCTTCTTCTTCTTCTTCTTCTTCTTCTTCTATTGTCCTCTTCTCCAAAACTGCATTGATTCTTGATTTGGAGCTTTCCCTTTTCCTCTTATTAGTACATATTCCAAAAATCTACCCCATATTTCATAAAAGTTATTTTTTTTAACTCTCCTTTCTTAACCTTTAAGTTACAAGTTAATTTATCATTTATTGCAATATTCCATATTTCTTTATACCATTCTTCAATTTGCAATTCGACTTTTAATTTCCATTGCCTAGCTATAATCAATCTAGCTGCTGTTAATAAATTGGTTATCAATTCTTTAGTCATTTTGTCATATTCCACATTCTCATATATTGATAACAAAGCAATCTCAGCATTAAATTCTATTTCTTTTTCACATATGTAGCTTAATTCTTTAATAAAAATTTGTTTCCAAAATCTTTGCACTTTTTCACATTCCCACCACATATGAAAGTATGTGCCAATTTCTTTCTCACATTTCCAACAGACATTCGGATGATTGACATTAATTTTATTTAATTTTAACGGTGTTAAATACCATCTTAAACTAAGTTTAAAATTTTTTTCCCTTATTCTCACTGACATAAATCTTAAAACCCTCATTTTCCATATCTTCCTCCATTCTTCTTCATTTATTCTTTTTCCAATATCTTGCTCCCACACTATTTTCAATCCTTCTTTCTCACTTTCTTCTTCCTCTAAATTATGAAGTAAGTAAATTTTACTCACAGTACCTTTCACTAAGTCAGTCATCCGAATGTCCTCATATGACAATAAAAATTGTTCATACTTTGTATATTCTCTACCATTATTATATTTATTTACCCATTCATTAGTCCATCTTTCTAGTTGTATATAATTCAACCATGAAAAGTTCCTATTCTGAAGAGTTTGTTTCATTTGATCTGTCGATCTCATTTTATACAACCAATCTTTCAATCTAATCACTTTCTTTTCTTTAAATAGATCCACATACACTTTCATATTGGTAGGAAAATTTTCTATTTCCGTCTCTAATCCAAGTGGGGAGTATGATGAACATAAATTCTTTTTACACTTATACCATATATTTAGCAATGTCTTTAAAAATGGGTTATTAATTTCACTTATTTTATCTTTCTTAACTATACCGAATAGATATTTTTCTATATCCGCCTGTAATTCTGATGATTCCATTTCCCACCAAATTAGCCTTTCTGGATTATATATAATTTCCCCAATAAACCTCAATTGGTTAGCCAAATAATAATTTTTTATATTTGGTAAACCTATACCACCTTTTTTTTAATGTTTTATACCAATACTTTTTATTTATTCTAGATCTCTTCCCTTCATTACAGTACTTGTTAATTATTCCTTGCCAAAATTTCAAATCATCTTCTGTTAACTGTATTGGTAGCATTCTAAATAAAAAATTAATTTTTGGTAAGATTTTCATTTTTATCAATGCGATCCTTCCAAACCAAGATAGCTTAAAATTACTGTATTCCTGTAATTTCTTTTTAATCACTTCCTTTAGTTTATTATAATTATATTCCTTTATTTTTTGAATATTTTTTGCTAGATCTATTCCTAAATATTTAATTGATTTACATATTTTGAAATCATATTTTTCAACAAACCTTTCTTGTTCTACTCTATTATGATTAAATAACATTAGTTCAGATTTTTGCCAATTTACACATAATCCAGTTATTCTTCCAATTTTTCTAAATGAGTTCTGATTTTATCTACACATTCTAACGGATTTTTCACTGTAAACAAGGAATCATCAGCAAATAGATTAATCTTTATTTTGTTCTTTTCCCCCATACCTTCAATTAAATCATCATTCCTTATTACATTTGCCAACATTTCAATAATCAAGCAAAACAGAACTGGAGAAAGAGGGCAACCTTGTCTAGTGCCTCGGCCTAGAGCTATTTGTTCTGTCATCCCATCATTAACCATTACTACAGAGGTATTCTCCAGATATAGTTGGTCTATTATCCCCCTACATTTATTTCCAAAACCCTAACCTTTTAACAAAATCTTAATGTTGGCCATTCCACGCAGTCAAATGCCTTAAATATATCTAATGATAAAATACCTGCCTTCAGTTTATCTTTTTCTATATTGTATATAATATTCAAGACCCTCCTAGTTAAATTCTCCATTTCTCCATTTGTCTACCCTTTAAAAAACCATTCTGATCCTCTTTAATATATTTTATAATAAACTTATTAATTCTATTCGCAACAGCTCTGCAGTTCTAAGATTATGATGATGATTACAATTCCCCAGTAAACCATTACTGCATAGTGACTTAAAACTTAACGCCT
The DNA here is from genome assembly GCA_037013535.1 of Intellagama lesueurii. Classification (NCBI taxonomy): domain Eukaryota; kingdom Metazoa; phylum Chordata; class Lepidosauria; order Squamata; family Agamidae; genus Intellagama; species Intellagama lesueurii. The sequence continues at coordinate 78,288,678 of JBAJHW010000006.1, forward strand.
TGCTTTTCTCATGCTGTTGTGCTCAAATTACTCCTGACTACTTTTTCTGTAATCTTTCCTTTCTGGATGGAAAAACAGGTGGGTTTTATGTTTGAGGTGAGGAATGACCAGAAGGATTAGGGTTAAGCAGCCCCTTCCTCTGACTTTCCCTTGCCCAAACTAGAAGTCCTCTCTCACCTGTATTTACTTTAAAAAACAACATAGGCAGTTGGGAGGGTAGTACACATACCTGCCATTGCAATCACTAGGTTGACTCCAAGTCCCATTGAACCCAATAGGATTTGCTTTGAAGTAAAGATGTTTATGATCAGGTGGTGCAGACACCTGCAATAAAGCAACAGAAATTTGGCATCATCGCAAAAATATTTTGACTTACTTGGTTCCTAGCCTACGATAGTTTCAACTATTTCCCCTACCTGCTTTTTGTGCTCTAATTCAGATTGTTTTGAGCGGCATAGAAATGTTGAGGTGATGAAGTGATTTACAGAATATTATGGACTATAACTTCAGGAGGAGACAAAGTTTTTCTGCATTTTAGATTAGGCATCCTTCAGTCTCGAGAGACTATGGTAACGTGCTGTGTATGGAGGACTTGGAACAGCGTCTAGTGTGGCTGAGAAGGCCAATTTGAGAGTGACAATCCCTTCCACACTGAAGACAAATACAATCTGTCCCCTGTCCAGCTCCCTGATTTTGCTGCTTTCGGGACTGCCTCTTTGCCTCGGCCTGCTGGACAAGGGTCTCTTCAAATTGGGAGAGGCCGTGATGCAACGCCTGCCTCCAGGCTGAATGCTCCGATGTCAGGGTTTCCCATCTGTTGAGGTCCATTCCTAAGGCCTTCAGATCCCGCTTGCAGATGTCCTTGTATCGCAGCTGTGGTCTCCCTCTGGGGCGATTTCCCTGCACTAATTCTCCATACAGGAGATCTTTTGGAATCTGACCATCAGCCATTCTCACAACATGCCCAAGCCAACGTAGACGTCTGTTTCAGTAATGTATACATGCTAAAAATTCCAGCTCGATCTAGGAGTACTCTATTTGGAACTTTGTCCTGCCAGGTGATACCAAAAATGCGTCGGAGACAGCGCATATGGAACGTGTTCAGCTTCTTCTCCTGCTGTGCATGAAGGGTCCAGGACTCACTGCAGTACAGGAGTGTGCTCAGGACACAGGCTCTATAGACCTGGATCTTGGTATATGCCGTCAGCTTCTTATTGAGCCATACTCTCTTTGTGAGTCTAGAGGACATGGTAGCTGCTTTGCCAATGCGTTTATCCAGCTCGACATCTAGGGAGAGAGTGTCAGAGATCGTTGAGCCAAGGTACACAAAGTCATGAACAACCTCCAATTCTTGCGTGGAGATGGTAATAGAGGGAGGTGAGTCCACACCCTGGCCCATGACTTGTGTTTTCTTCAGACTGATTGTTAGCCCAAAGTCTTGGCAGGCCTTGCTAAAATGATTCATGAGTTGTTGGAGTTCTTCAGCAGAGTGGGCAACAACAGCTGCATCATCGGCGAAGAGGAAGTCCCGCATGCATTTCAGCTGGACTTTGGTCTTTGCTCTCAATCTAGAGAGATTAAAGAGCTTTCCATCTGATCTAGTCCGGAGATAGACACCTTCTGTTGCAGTTCCAAAGGCGTGATTCAGCATTACAGCAAAAAAGATCCCAAACAGGGTCGGCGCGAGGACACAGCCCTGTTTCACTCCGGATGTCAAAGGGATCTGATGTTGAGCCATCAAAAACTACAGTGCCCTTCGTTCCCTCATGAAAGGACCTGATGATGTTAAGGAGTCGAGGTGGACATCCAATCTTGGGAAGTATTTTAAAAAGGCCATCCCTGCTAACCAAATCAAAGGCCTTTGTGAGATCTATGAAGGCCACAAAGAGTGGCTGTTGTTGTTCCCTACATTTCTCCTGCAACTGTCTGAGGGAGAATACCATGTCAGTGGTGGATCTATTAGCTCGAAATCCACACTGTGATTCTGGATAGACTCTGTCTGCAAGCACCTGGAGTCTCTTCAGTACAACACGGGCAAGCAGCTTCCCTACAATGCTGAGAAGAGAGATGCCACGGTAATTTTCAGGTAGATCAACCATAATCCAGAGAACAACCTGATGTGCATTCACTGGGATTTTATGCTTGTCTTTTTCCTGGAGCAGCAGCTCCACATTATATTTTAAGCTAGTTTTGAAACTCCCTTTGTTTTCCAACATGGCGGATGCTACAATATACAGAAGCTCCTGTTCCAGAAACAAATACCCACAATCACCCTGGGCTTGAAGAACTTGCACAATTACAATTAAGTAGAACGCCTCTGGAATTGTGCTGTTCAGTTTCTGTTTGCACTATAGTGCAAAATGTAGCCAAAAGATACAGATATGTTAAGCCTGACATTTCAGAGATATTTACTTGCTCTCTGAGGATAACATTAAAATCCAAGCAAATGTGTTGCCTCTCTCCTTATCCTGCTCCAGCTAAGGACTGATGCCTAGCTATTTGGAAGGGTAGATCAGTGGTTCCAGTCCCTGCCGCTGTCTCGTGGCAGCTCTGGGATATTGTTTTTAGAAGGTATCGATATTTGCCTTGGCAACCCCTGAAGGCGAGAAAGCAGAGCCTTTAGTTGAATGACTGCCAAATCTCACAGTTTCACATAGGCGCTTCGCATGCCATCTGCTGAAATGGTGAGAAGATCGGCTCAGTTTTTATTAGAGAAGTTGTGGTACATTCTCACATTCTGAAATCAGCTGAAGAAATGCTTGACTGAGGGAGCTGCTGGAAGTTTGCAAGCCTGCAGTTCAACCCTTGCTGGAACATTTGTTTTTTCAGACCTGAAGGGGACGAAGACAGAGCTGCTGTTCCACTCACCATATCTGGGCGACTGGTGTGCCTCCTCAGTTTATTGACTCCCCAAGGACCCCAAAATGACAGCAGTGGTGTTATTCCCTCTCCTTAAAAACAAACAGACAAAAAGTCCTGTTCACAGCGGGTGTGCTTCGGAGTGACGCTTCGATCTTACCTGTTAGCTTAATACATGTATTTGTTTTATTTCTTTAACTGACCTCCTATCTTAGTCCCATAAATGATTCCTTTACTGGAAGGAAGGCAGGTATAAGTAAAACGAATGAATGGGACTCAAGGTAGATTGCAGTTAAAAACATCCGTGGCAGCATTAAGATGAGAGAGCAGAATGGGAACTGCATGCTATAATAGTGCCCACTCTGATAAAGGTTTTTTTTTTCCTTAATGACAAAAAAGGGGAAAATACTTTTTTGTGGCTGTGTACCACCTGATAAGGAGGGAACAAACATGGTGGGAGAATGATTAGTGGCAGAAAATGAACTGTTGGGCTCCTTTTGCTTTCTTTAAATGTTTTCTTTTCCCCACAGAATTTGTTGGGTTATGCAGTGGGCCAAGTGATCTCAGTAAAAAGAATTAACATTGAAACACACCAACAGGGGACTGAACTGTTTGGTCCCTACCTGCTACCTGATAAAGTAGAAATGGAAGCAAGTGCATAACCAAGTTGCCAGGGGTGGGGAACTGGATAATGTTGCCTTAATGGAGGGCATTTTGGCCGGGATTCCCAGAACCCCAGCAGTGCCATTGCCCAACAATGGGAATGTGATGGCAAGGGTGGTAACTGAGGAAATACAGGCACCCAAATGAGGCTTACCATATCTGCCTGTCTGCAGAAACCAAGCAACCAGAGCTTAGAACAAACTTAAAGAAAGCTCCCCAAATCGTCCAGTTTGTTTTCAAAAGAGTCAAGGCCTCTTGTGTAGAAAAGTGGACCACATTACATTTTTGTACCAGGTCCCGAGAAAGGACGATTATTAACTGGGTTTTCTATGCAGGAAGGGAAGCGGGCAAGAAGAGGACTAAGAAGGGGCTGGGCAGGAGGAATTGTACTTTCAATACTTCCCCAGTGGTTTTAAAGAAACAGGGCAATCTTTGCCTTAGGGTCGAACTACATGAGATGCTGACTTTGCATCGTGATAGCATTTTGGTTCTCCAGTGCCAGAATGCCCTTAGAAGTAACTTCCTGAGCAACCAGACTGCATGACCACCCTGAAAAAACAACAGCTGAAAGGCGTTGGAGCTGAATGAAACCATGCGTTATGGCAAACAGATGTATTTCAGCAGTTTTAAAAGCCCCACTTGTAACAGCATGCTAACCATATAGTCCAGTTTGACTCGTATTTTGAAGCCCCACTGAACATAGTATTCTTCACTACCAAGCAATCCATGCAAAGAATAGACCTTAAATGTGGGAAATGTTTCATTACTTGCATACTTGCTTACCCTTCCTCCCACTTCTTCAGTTATAGATGGCACTGAAAAAAAGTGACTAGTATATAGTGTTATGGCAGATGTGGGATTTGAACCCAGCTCCTAGGTTAGGGTGTGACCCATCTGACTGTAGTCTCCAAAAATGAAGAACCCAGAGTTGCCACATGGCTATCAGAAAATTTTTGTATTGCACACTGGGAATAGTCTCTTTCTCACTGCTTTGAGGGTTTATTCGGGGGGGGGGGGATCATTACCTTATTAACACTCTAGTAAATAATTTGTTGCTATCCTCATAACAGTTTTAAAAGGAATGGTTTATTGTTATTAAAAATTAAAATGCTATTTTAAAAAATGCTATAACCTGCTCATGTGTGGTACAGAACACACAGAACTAGTAAGGCCACACATTCTGTAACTTAAAAAAGTAACTACCACACAACAGTTACATTTATACTATGCAAAGGCTGAAATTCTTCCTTGTTGCCCTGCAATCATAGTATAGTTATACCATTTGTTGTTGTTGTTTAGTCGTTAAGTCGTGTCTGACTCTTCGTGACCCCATGGACCAGAGCACGCCAGGCCCTCCTGTCTTTCACTGCCTCCCGGAGTTTGGTCAGATTCATGTTGGTAGCTTCGATGACACTGTCCAACCATCTCGTCCTCTGTCGTCCCCTTCTCCTCTTGCCCTCACACTTTCCCAACATCAGGGTCTTTTCCAGGGAGTCTTCTCTTCTCATGAGATGGCCAAAGTATTGGAGCCTCAGCTTCAGGATCTGTCCTTCCCGTGAGCACTCAGGGTTGATTTCCTTCAAAATGGATAGGTTTGTTCTCCTTGCAGTCCAGGGGACTCTCAAGAGTCTCCTCCAGCACCACAATTCAAAAGCATCAATTCTTTGGCGGTCAGCCTTCTTTATGGTCCAGCTCTCACTTCCATACATCACTACTGGAAAAACCATAGCTTTGACTTTGCGGACCTTTGTCGGCAAGGTGATGTCTCTGCTTTTTAAGATGCTGTCTAGGTTTCTCATCGCTTTCCTCCCAAGAAGCAGGTGTCTTTTAATTTCGTGGCTGCTGTCACCATCTGCAGTGATCATGGAGCCCAAGAAAGTAATCTGTCACTGCCTCCATAACTTCCCCTTCTATTTGCCAGGAGGTGATGGGACCGGTGGCCATGATCTTAGTTTTTTTGATGTTGAGCTTCAGACCATTTTTTGCACTCTCCTCTTTCACCCTCATTAAGAGGTTCTTTAATTCCTCCTCACTTTCTGCCATCAGAGTGGGATCATCTGCATATCTGAGGTTGTTGATATTTCTTCCGGCAATCTTAATTCCGCTTTAGGATTCCTCTAGTCCGGCCTTTCGCATGATGTATTCTGCATATAAGTTAAATAAGCAGGGAGACAATATACAGCCTTGTCGTACTCCTTTCCCAATTTTGAACCAATCAGTTGTTCCATATCCAGTTCTAACTGTTGCTTCCTGTCCCACATATAGATTTCTCAGGAGATAGATAAGGTGGTCAGGCACTCCCATTTCTTTAAGAACTTGCCATAGTTTGCTGTGGTCGACACAGTCAAAGGCTTTTGCGTAGTCAATGAAGCAGAAGTAGATGTTTTTCTGGAACTCTCTGGCTTTCTCCATAATCCAGCGCATGTTAGCAATTTGGTCTCGAGTTCCTCTGCCTCTTCGAAATCCAGCTTGTACTTCTGAGAGTTCTCAGTCCACATACTGCTGAAGCCTACCTTGGAGAATTTTGAGCATAACCTTGCTAGCGTGTGAAATGAGTGCAATTGTATGGTAGTTGGAGCATTCTTTGGCACTGCCCTTCTTTGGGATTGGGATGTAGACTCATATTTTCCAATCCTCTAGCCACCGCTGAGTTTTCCAAACTTGCTGGCATATTGAGTGTAACACCTTAACAGCATCATCTTTTAAGATTTTAAATAGTTCAACTGGAATGCCATCACCTCCACTGGCCTTGTTGTTAGCCATGCTTTCTAAGGCCTACTGGACTTCACTCTCCAGGATGTCTGGCTCAAGGTCAGCAACCACACTATCTGGGTTGTCCTGGACATCCAGATCTTTCTGGTATAATTCCTCTGTGTATTCTTGCCACCTCTTCTTGATGTCTTCTGCTTCTGTGAGGTCCCTACCATTTTTGTCCTTTATCATGTCCATCTTTGCACAAAATGTTCCTTTAATATCTCCAATTTTCTTGAACAGATCTCTGGTTTTTCCCTTTCTATTATTTTCCTCTATATCTTTGCACTGTTCATTTAGGAAGGCCCTCTTGTCTCTCCTTGCTATTCTTTGGAAGTCTGCATTCAATTTTCTTTAACTTTCCCTATCTCCCTTGCATTTTGTTTCCCTTCTCTTCTCTGCTATTTGTAAGGCCTCGTTGGACAGCCACTTTGCTTTCTTGCATTTCCTTTTCTTTGGGATGGATAGTTATACCATAGTTACTGCCGAAAGAAAGAAAGAAAGAAAGAAAGAAAGAAAGAAAGAAAGAAAGAAAGAAAGAAAGAAAGAAAGAAAGAAAGAAAGAAAGAAAGAAAGAGGAAGGCATTACACTTGATTATTTGTAATGAGCTGCCTCCAAGCTCTGCTCTGCCTGACATTGCAGCTATGAAACTCTGATGCCTCTGAATCTTCCCCATTCCCTCAGGTGCATGACCGTCTGGATCGATACTGCTGTGGCTTTCAGCCAGACCCTTCAGAACCGTGTGTTCAGGAAATGCTCCATGAGAAATGCCGAAACCCTGCAGAGTTGTTCTTGGTTCATATCTTGGTATGCCATTTCTCACTGACTGTGTCTGTTTCTATTCTAGCCTCACTGATTTATGGACTGGCCTCGTCATGCCTGCCTGCTTCTTGCTATCTCTCTCTGCCAGCTAGCTGGGTAAAATGTCAAAAGAAATGTTTGGGATGAAAGTAGATGATTACAGATGAAGGAACAAGCATGTGTGTGTGTGCTATCCAGGAGTGGAAGAAACATCTCCGGCTAAGAACAACATCACAGTGTTATGATGAGTAATTGCATTGTACTGTGCAAGTACTTCTTTGTGTATTAAGGCTTGCATACCTTGCATTATTTTGTACAGGTAGATGTTTGGAAATCAGTTAGGCCTGAACCAGTTTCTACACATTCATATAAGAGACTGGTGGGGAACCTTTGGCCCTCCAGATTTTCTTGGCTTTCCACCCCCATAATTCTCACCATTGACCAGCAGGGTCCATGATTCCAGTGATTTGGGGACAACAAAACTACTCTGGGTTTTAGCATGAACTTACTAAACTTATTGGGGGGCGGGGTTTCATCACCTTGGATCGCTCCTGCAACATTTGAACTGATATCTGGAGTAGATTTGCGGTCCCCACAACATTGGGATCACCATATGCCACTGATTGTACTGTATCAGTATGGTGGCCTACATGCACATTTTCCAGATCAGTGGGCTTACTGCCTTCCCAGGATAACAATGGTGGACTCTAGTAAGAGTAGCTGGCTGGATAACTTAGTGGTTTAGATATCTGGTGGAGGAGCCAGAAGTTGGGAGTTTGATTCCCCACTGTGCCTCCTGCAAAGTAGAACCAGCCTGTGTAGTCTTGGGAAAGCTGCATAGTCCCAGGGCACCCCCAGAAGAAGGGAATGGTAAATAACTTCTGAGTATTCTCTGCCTGGAAAACCCTGAAAAGGCTCACTAGGAGTCAGAATTGACTTGCCAGCACATAAATATTACTAACTAGTAAGAGTAGCCAATCTGCTGTCCTTAGTCTTATTATTATATCTTGTTTTGAAAGCCTATATTCTGCCACTTTTCCTGAAAGGAAACTCAAGATAATGCATAATTTAAAAGCTCAGAACTTGGGAAAGTTACTCTTTTTTTTAGCCATATTGGCTAAGGAATGCTTGAAGGTGTTAGAGATTTTTTCCATCCTTTCCAAAAGTCCTCTGCAAGTAGATGCTGGCAAGGGCAATCAGTTCCTCCTGTGTCAATCCACTGCCCAGAAGGGGAGTAGAAGTGAATGGGTGGGAGAGAGAAAGGGTGTTGGAAAAAAAGAGACGGGGGATGGAAGGAGGGTGAGGGATCGAGAAAACAGGGCTGTCTCTACTTACTTTTCATTCTGACTCCAGGTCCTTCTCCCTACCAAGTTCAACTCCACCCACAACCGGCATTCAGCCGCGGACAGATTGTTTCCAATGGGATGCAGCTCTAAATGGGTAGGGGGAGATCCTAATGCTGCTCCTCTACAGCAGTGCTCTTATACAGCCCCCACTCATTTCAGTGGGACTTCTTACAGGACTAATTCCTGGAAGATTGTTCCCATACTGCTCCAGAAACCATCTTCATCAGTGGTGCAAAAGTGCACATCAGTGCTTTTAAAGGCCGTTGAAGCATCAATGGCGTTTTTCTACCAGGAACTTTGTTGCAGCAGGCATGAGTGAGTTCTAAACGCTCTTGTTTTAAACAGTCTTTAAATTCTCAGCAGGCTCAGGTTTAGATTATCTGAAGCCGAATTCGAATGAAGATCAAGGTGAAGGAAGCAGTGTACTTGAGAAAATCTATCCATAACTATCCTAGTTCTCAAAGCACTTATTTAACTTCAAATCTGACTCAAAGTCAGTATTTCCATAAACCCTAACCAGACTGGAGCACTGCCACTCCATTCCTTCTGATTCTCTCTCTCTCTTTCCCCCTCTCTTTCCACTCTCTCCACTTCTGCAGCCTCAAATATTGCTGGAAAATGTGAAACCCTGTGTGGGCTGAACAGTAAAGGAAATATACCCAAAGGTCCTAAAACTTTATCTTTTGATCTGGTAGTCTACACACCCATGTCCTTAGTTTACTACTCAGTTTTATTCTTCTTTTCCAGATCCGGAGGAACAAGCCTTCTCAGTTGGTATTTATTGACAATGCAGGAAGACTTCTTCATCCAGAAGCAAAACTTAATTTCAGGCTCCTGCAAGGCATAGATGGGTAAGACAGGCAGCTGGCAAGTGTTACAGCAGAAAGTTGGCCAGTTTCATGGCCTATATACACTTGATTACATTTCCACCCTACCCTGTAAAATAAAATAAAACCTTAAATACTAACTAGTGTAGTATGCTACAAACTGTCATGGATTACAGTCCATACTTTTAGACAATGTGGGCTGTAATCCATGACAGTTTAAGGCAGAATAAAGTCTCAGTCTTCAAGCTGCTTCAGGTGTTGTTTTTCAGTAGATAAATTATGTTCCTTCCATTGAAGCAAATCTCTTAGCCATGAAACCATATCTTCTTTGCATGAAATACCCAAAGTTGATGAATTTGAATGTCTGAGGCGCAAAGTATGTTTGCTTTGTGTATTGTTAACCTCCCTAGTTTATGGGTTTCATGCTTTAAATTTCTTCCTTTTTCCCCCTTTCTTGCCTATTTAATACTCTTTATCAGGTTTCCTGAGACAGCTGTGACTGTGCTCAAGTCAGGATGTTTACAAAACCTGCTTTTACAATCGCTGTATGTCGATCAGGAATTCTGGGAAGATCAAGGTGGGTCGGCAGAACTGAAACAATGGCTTCAAACCATTGACAGAAGAGGACAGATCCTGCTTCAGTACATCCAGGAACACAACTTGACAGTCATTCAAGACTCATCACTGTAAACATTGTTGAGAAGAGTGATACAATCCTTTATACCCACTATGGAAAAGAACTTTGAATTCTTTTTCTGAAAACAACTTCATCGCTACGATGTGAGCCAATATCCAAGCACTTGATTGACTTTGTGACTTTTGTCACATGTGAATTCAGAAAAATAAAAACTGTTTTGAAACATAATTACCTGACAGATTTTGCATATGGACTTGTTGTATGTATAGTAAAGTGTGTGTAAGGCTGACAGCTACATCCACGTTACTGTCAGCCAAAATAATTGTCTGACAGTCTCCACATGTGGGTTTGTTATATGTATGTTGAAGTGTATGTCATCGAAATTACATTTACTTTCAAAGTCTAGAAGGTTTTGGAGGGTTTTATCATTTCCTTTCCCATCTGTATACACTGAATCAGTGAAAGGCCCTCTGTGTATTTGATATTATTGTAGTCTATCAGACAAGACTTGGAGATGGTCTAAATAAAATTGGAATTCACAGCCCCAGGTGAAAAACCTCACAGTGAGGCAAACCAACCGACTTGCCTTAGTCGGCAAGATCCCAGCAGGCATAGGAAAGATCAGAAGTTCCAATACTGAAACACTCTGTCGAAGAGTATATAACTACAGTTATAGCAGTTAGGCATTTTAACTGCCACAACTCTGCCCTATGACATCCTGCAATTTGTATTTCGACGAGGCACTTAGAATTCTCTGTTCTTGTTCAGTAGATGCACTAGAGCTCTCCAGTGGAGAATTCAGAGTATCTCAGCAAACTACAAACCCCAGGGTTCCATAGGCTGAAGCCATGACAATTAAGTTGGTATTAAAGTGTTAGTATGGTATGCTCTTTGTTGTCTTGATCCAGCTCAGTATATTAGTTATGCAATTGCCAGAATTCTCCAGCCAGCATGGCAAGAGTCCATACTAGCTGGGGGATTCTGGAAGCTGGAGTCCACTAATGTAATTTTCCCAGGCTCTGGAATTCTTAACAAATGGACAGTGCGTGACTGATGCTTTCCTGGCTCCTGTGAAGAGCCGGGGCCTATTGGGGCTACTCTATAATGTTGCCTTATTTTCAGATAGAATAACAGTGCCACTCTTGCCATATTCAGTCTAGTATCTAGTCCATGCCTTCCAGCGGCAGCTCATATATTAGTGATCAAACACACCTGCTTGTATGCCACCGTTTTCACTTCCCCTTCCATTTTCCAAAGCAGGTTATATTACATTCCACTCTCTGAATACAAAATTATATTTTCGTCTGTGTTTTTGCGATGGAATCGAGCTGACCATTACTAGCTGGTCCAAGGTTTTTTAGGGTACAACGACACTCGGGAAAAATGCAAAAAATTCTACACATGGGATGATTTGTATTTTTTTTCTGTTGATCCACCCAATACAAAGGGAAATATGAATTTTCCCAGAGTTCTCTCCCACATCAATCAGTACATTTTCCATGTTCTGCTGGGGCTTCTACTTCTTAAAAAATGGATCAGTTGACATCAGTTCAGATGAATGCTTGCTTGAACGGATGCAGAAAAGCCACTGCACCAGCACACACTCAGGACCAGTGAGCAAAGCCCATTAGCAAGACTTTCCTTTTTTATATATACACCTAAGAGTGAGCAGAATGTTTCTTGGGAAGACCTTTTTTTTACAGCTTATAAACAGCTTGTGAAACCAGCAAGACTTTAAAAAAAAACCCAGCTTTGTGCCATTGCTTATGCACTAGGGCAGTGGTCCCCAACCTTTTCACAACCGTGGACCAGTTTGGGGGGGGGCGTGGCATGCTCGTGGGGGTGTGGTGTGCCCACAGGGGGCGTGGCACGCTCGTGGGGGCATGGCGTGCATGCGCATGGTGCACTTGTGGGGGGCTTCATGCACATGCACGTGGTGTGCTTGCAGGGGGTGGAGCATGTTTGCGCGCATGCGCACGGTGCGCTCGGGGGCAGGAGATTTGTGTCTGCAGCCCGGTCCTGCCTAGGCTTGACTGCTGCCAAGTCGCGGACCAGGAGTTGGGGACCCCTGCACTAGGGCACCTAAATGTGTGTGTGTGTGTGTGTGTGTGCCCATGTGCACACACGCCCCGCGCACACACACACTAACAAGAGATGGAAACAAGAGGAAGAAAGCCTTGTTACAGCTTGTTAAGGTAGTTCCTTTGAACCATGCCTCCTACAGGTCTTCAACAGAGCTGCAAACAAGCAGCAAACAAGGTTTTTCTCCTGTTTCCCTGTGTGGCCACGTAAATCCCCGGTGCAACCCTCAATGAGTCAGTATGAGTGATGCTTTTTCCTCGCTGTGTAGTCATTTAGTTTTGTCGTGGTGGAAGTTTTAGAATGATTACTCATTTAGGTTTTTGCAAGTATATTTATTATAATTGTGACTGTGTACAAAACATGTATATTTTTACCCAAAAAAAGAGTAATCTGCCTGGTAGCTGTGTCAGTTTGTTGTGGCACAAGAGAAACTAGAAGTCTTGTAGCACCTTGAAGACTAGCTGTTTTTATTTTTCATAAGCTTTCATATGTCCAAAGCCTATGAAAAATAAAAACTAATTACTCTTAAAAATACAACACTTCTGATTTCTCATGTGTATTCTTGTTTATCTAACAGGATAGTCAATTTAAAATAATTCAATAAATGCAGTGTCGGCCTTGATGTAAAATGTAATTGAAACGTTTTATTAGCTCTCCATGTCCTTGTCTTTCAAAATGTAATTGCTTTCTTATATCTCCTCCATATTGGAACAAAATCATCTATTGGATCTCAACAATTAAATAGTTTTTTTAGGCCTGTGTTTTAAATTCTATGATGCTGGCAAGCTTTCAGATGCCATTGTGTGACTATATTATGAAAAGAAACAGAGAGAGTCCTCCTGGTCCATGAGAAGGAAATGTTGAGATCCACAATTAGGCAGGGCCTCTATTAGACCCCACCAAAATGACACACATTGATTGCAGTCTTCTCCGGTATTTTAATTAGGTTTAATGAAGACTGCTTAATTGTCGCATTTCACAGTTTTCTTTATTATTTATATTGGAAGAAACAAATCCTTACATAAATGAAACACCAGCATGAAATGTGATAGCAACTGGCATAATATTATATAATCGCTTGGTTAGCATCATTCCAGATACATGATATGTAAAAATTCCCATCTTCCTAGTTTCACACAGAGAAATTATACTTTTGTAGAATGACTGGTACTATTCCAAATGACTGAATTATTCTGCTTAGGGCACAATTAAGATACCTTGCTAGAAATTTCTTTTCTCTCTTCCTAGTTGCTGGTTATCCAGCAACTTTTAAAAGGCTGGGTTGGGTAAAGCTCAGGGCCACAGCAAAAATGGATTGGTGCCTCAAACCTATCAGGTCTTTCTGTGCTTCTCTGCTGTTCAGCCCTCAGGGTTTCCATACATATGTGTCAACATCAGTTCATTTCTACAGCTGGCTGGCATTTCCATTGTTTATCCTCTCCAAACTGAAACAGCAGCCAACAGTTTTCAAAAGCTCCCATCTTAAAATTACTTCTGCCTTTCCTCAGTCCCAGTCAGTTGCCATGGAAATGATTAAGATTACTTATCATGGAAGGCAGCCATCAAGAGCTAAAGAACCTGTGTGAAATAAATATCCTATTTTCATGTAAATCATTTCATGGCCTGATAATGAGACAGGAGAGAAGGTGAGGAAAGGAAACTTGACACTGTCAACACTGCATTGCTACAACAAATGACAGAAAAATATTATCTATTTGGGGTTGACAGTCCATTAAAAGTCTGCTGTCCCATCTGACAAACACTAGGCAGTTGGTTGATTAATTATTTTTCCCCAGTATCAAAATCCCATTATAGGAAAGGGTGGTGTGTTGTTTTTTAAAAAAATCTAAATGACAGGAACAAAAAAAGGGGTGTGAGAATTTTTTTTTATTTGCTTTAACATTTGCTTTTGCCATTCCAGTTTTCCATATGATAATTTGATCCTTCAAGAGCTTCATTACATTCAAATGACCTCAAGCAAAAGGAATAATAAACTCCAGTTTCCTTTCGTGCTTTCCTCCTTCATATTCACTCCAGTGGCATCTGTACTATGAAATCCAGAAGGAAATATTAGCTATTGATTAGAGGGTACTTTATGAGTCAGATCATTAAAGGGCTTTGGAAGTGATTCACTAAGCTTTATGGACTATGGAAAAAGGACTGGAATACTGTGGGATCTATTTAATAATTTCCTTAACGAAGGCCAACATCATTATGTTCTTCCACAAAGATATGTCCATGATTTTTTTTACAGACAGTAGAAAACAAAATGTGACAAAATCTAAGCATTAATAACAGTTCATGAAAGATATAATTAAAAAGAAAAAAAGCCAGCATCTAACATCTAAGGCTAGTTCATAAATGAAATATACGGTACAGCATTTGCTGCATAACTCAATGAGATGGAGCACCTGGCGATAAAACCTGGGGTTGGGAGTTCAATTTCCACTGTGCCTTTACAGAACAAGAGCCAGTCCATAAGGCCTTGGGCAAGCTACATGGTCCCAGAGCATCCCCAGATGAAGGGATGAATAAACCACTTGTAGTACCTTATACCTAAAGAATCCTTGAAATGGTTGCCATAAGCTGGAATCAACTTCACAGCATGTAATTATTATTAATTTTGATAATCTTATAACTCAGTTACTCAGCAATTGTAGTACAATCTAGTCAAAACTAGACACATTTAAATCTCATCAGTTTGACTTGGAAAGATTAAAGTACATGCTTAGCTCTCCCACAGAATCACAGGCAGTTGTACCATGACCTTCATGATTTCCCTTTGTGGTCCATTGTTGACTTCATGTCAACAAGGTAGCAATGTTCCATCACAGTACATTTTTTGGTCTCTTTCTTTACAGGATGTAAATAAAACGCACACCTACTTTGCATCCATTAATCTTAAAGTCCATGCTTCCATATTATGTCTGTCCTCTTGAGAGGCTTCTTGTTATTATTATTGTTTTAAAGTTGCCCTCCTAAAAACCCAAAATGGTGTTCAGCAACCAGCAGCTAATGGGAAGTAGAGGATGAGGGATCAGGTTTTAGCATAAGCATCAGGGCCATAGAAAGGATGCTTTGAAAAGACTGCATGTGATGGGAAATGGAGATGGCACTGGGGGTGCAGTGCTGGAGGAGGAGAACGTGATGACGGCTAAGAAACTGCCTGGGCATGACAATACCTGCTCATAACATTGGCTTGGCTGCTATTACAGATTGTTCTATGGGGGGGGGGGGGAGACTCACACAGTGCGTCAATACAGAAGGGAATGTGGACTGTGCCAGGGATGGGGACTTGTGACTCACAGTTGAGTCTGACTTAAGTCGCACCAGTGGCTCAACTAAGACTTGACCTAGTAGGATTTTTTTAAAGACTTGGACTTGACTCGTGACGCAGACCCGTTCTGAGTCGCATTTTCAAGTCCCTGTTCTTTTAATGGAGGCCTGCAGGAGATGTAGGCAAACAGAGGACCAGATGGTGAAAGAGAGGGAGGGTTTTTGAGAGAGTGTGGGGTCGAGGGGTGAGGAAAGGTGAGCAGGTAAATAGCTCCATGACAGTCAAAGCACAGGCCAACTGGGAGGTAAAAGGCACCCTTTTATCCTGCAGTGGCAGTTGCCTTTACGCTTGTTGTCCAAGTACTGGACCTGCCGCTCCTCCTCCTTGCTTTTCACCTCAGAAGTGTAATCTCTTAAAGCTGAGAAGAGGGCCAAACAGAGTCCATGCACAAAACTCCTCAGTATCGAACAGGTCAGAGAGGACAATGAGGAGGAAGAAGAGGAGCCCATGGTAGCAATAGCTACAGATGCTCCTGCAGCAAAGCCCCCTCAGTGGTGGAAGAGGTTAACAGTCCATCTCGCTGCTGATGTGTTACCTGTTTACAAACCCGTGCCAAACCAAGAAACTGCCCCCTTCCTGAATCCACTGCTTCTTCCTCCTCCTCCCATGAACACATCACATGACACCCACACAGGAATAGCATGGGTTGTCCCATAGTGTGCTTTGTAAAAAAATAACACATGATCTCTCGTGTATGTGAAGCCAAATTTCTTTCCACCATCCCTTACATTGTGCGAGAGCCCAACTGACAAATGGAGAGCCACACTTTCCCTCTCATGCCCACTTTCTCCCTGGGCCAGACGTAGTTGAGCATCTTTTATGGACTCAGTTCCAAGGAAAGCCCCAAACTGTATTTGGCTATAGTTTAGGAAATTCTAGTGATCCCAGAGTCACCCAATAGGCGATAAAAAATATCTACCAAAAGTAGATAATAGGGATTTGAGATTCAAGGCTAGAGACTCGGGACTTGGACCCAAAGACTTGGACTTGGACTTCAGGCTTGAACCCAAAGACCTGCCAACATCCCTGGACCATGCATTTTTGGGAAAATGTGCAAAGATGGTAGAAGGAACCAGATTTTCAGCATTCTTTCTACTCTTCTGGAATTGCAGATATCATGTCTGAGTGTCTGGCACTTTTAATGAGTATCTCATACAGAGTGTTTTAAGAGATGGAAAGGTACAGAGCCGTAAGAAAAGCTACATTTAGTGAACTTGATTCATTTAGCATAACAGTAATATTAATCTTAACAAAGAATCTTGGAGCATCTTAAAGATCAGCTTTTTGTTGTTGTTGTTCTTGTTCATCATAAGCTTTCTTGGACTGCACTGTTACAATCCACAAAAATCTGTGCCAAATGAAAGGTGTTAGCCTTTTATGGTGCCACAGGACTCCATTATTTTTGCTGCAGTGGACTAACATAGAAACATAGAGTAATGGAGTTGGAAGGGGCCCATAAGGTCACTAAGTCTAACCCTCTGCTCAGTGCAGGAATCCAAATCAAAGTACAGCTGTCTTCCTGGAAATTAACAGCAATAAACCTTTGCAATAATTTTCCAGGGCTTCTGCTTACATTGGGAATAATAGCAGCTAGTTGTCTGGCTTTCAGGAGGATAGGCTATTTATTTACTCTGTCGGGTAGATGATGCCCAAAAGAGACTCTCATGAACGTAGCATAGCATGGTAGCGGCTCTAAAGATGAATGGATGGAAATTAGTCTGCCACTTTATTTACATCCAACAAAGAATGAGATAAAGCTCCCACTGTGATGGATTTTCTTCATTAGTTCGAAGAACGCCTAAGGTAGCGCATCTGACATTCTTGCTTTCAAACAGTTAAGCAAACAGTTTATCAAAAGACTCCCAAATTGTTGGGAAACCAAATAGATTAATGAGAAACGAAGGACAGATCATTGAACTGATGTCAGAAGCAGCAGTACAGAAGAGATTTTATTCAATAACCTCATGCATGTGCGCCAATGCACACAGAGAAATGTGCAAAACACACAGAAGAGGCAGCCCACATTTTAAAGTCATGGTGAAATAGTGGATGTATTTAACTAAACACAATGCATCACCCCTGTGTACACAAAGCTTCAAACAGTTCTATAGTCAAAACAGACAGGTTGCTATTTTTGAGGAAGTTTACTCTAAAATGCACAGTAGGGAGACCAGCAAAGGTGGGAAGAAATTATGAGTGAATTTTCTTTTTCTTTTTATGTGCTATCAAGTCAGTTTTGACTTAGGGTGACCTACCTAGTGTCTTCTAGGTATAAAATACTCAGAAGTGGATTACCAGTCCCTTCTTCTGATGGTGTTCTGAGATTGAGCAATTTGACCTTGGCAGTACAGCCTGTTTCTTTCTCTGAGAGGTAGACTGGAAAATTCACTCTCAACCTCTTATTCTACAGGCAAGTGTACCAACCTACCCAGCCAACATTCTCTTCTTTGCATGCACATTATCCTGCATGCTATATAGGATAAGCAAGCCAACCTCTTTGCAGAAGAATAGCTAGACTCAAATCTTCATGGGGAAACATTTCATGAATAGTACTTCTGTCATGCTGTGATTTTCACTGCTACTGCTGTAGCTTCATATGGTGCATGCAGAGCTTCACAAGAGGATTCCAGCCACGGAGTGCTGAGTTGCAGTTCATCAAGAGGTTTCAGATGATCATCAAAGGCATAAACTGAGATGCAAGTTCTTTATGACACTTCATATGTGGATTGGTTTGCTTAGTGCCAGGAGGGCCCCATGAGATCTAGAGGGATCCCACCCAGATTGCAACCCTCATTACTACAAGGAAGAAATTGAAGATAAACTGTAGATCACGACTGAGAGCATGTATGGTGTGAAGTCTGGTGCTTTTGATAAAGGGTGCATGTTACAAGTTTGAACTGGACTCCCCTGGACCCCCATATCCTGTTTGGTTCTATGCACCAGAATGTTTGTATTATTAGCAACAGTGAACAGCCAGTGTTAACAGAATGTAAGCGCAGTGCCAGCACATGCTCTCCTGCTGTCTGAGCTGGGAAGAGAAACACCCAGGCTCTCCAAGTACCACCCCCGGTCCCCCTAGGCTCACTGGGAGGGAGAGGAGGGCAAGGACAGTGTGCTGCCTTTCTCACCTGGCAACTCTGTTGGCCACTGTCACGTTCCTGCCTGCCCCTTGATTGTTTCACCAGACACAGGGCACAAGCTACATGTCTTTCAGCTGCCACCAGTTGATTACATCAACACTCTTTATTATTAATCACAGAGGTCCAGGCAAGGTGTCATTTTAAAAAGAACCAAGTAGAAGTTGTTTATTAATACAGGTGATGAAGGTACAATCAATGTCTTTAACTCTTAACCAAACATCCCACTTCATCCACCCTCAACTGCCAACTCTCTCTCTGTCCACCCCAAACTTCCAAACTCCGATCTCAAAACCTCCCTTCTCAACTCCCCTTTACTCCCCCTCCTGCAGAGACTCTTATATCTGGTGACTCCGCCTCTCCAGCACTCTCATTGGTACATGCAAATAGCTTATTACTGTTAATGACCTGGGCGGGCACCACAGCCACCAATCCTTATAATGCCTCGTTTCAAAGTTCCTTAGAGAAGTTATTGCCAGAGCTGGCCAAAGAGGGCCTAGGGAAGTGATGGCGAACCTATGGCATGTGTGCCACAGCTGGTTGCAGTGCAGGGGCAGTTGCTTTTTCTAAACTAAAAACTCAGTATTCAGGTTTAATTGCAGTGTTGGCATTTTGAAATAAATAAGTCGGTTTTGTGTTGCAGTTTGGGCACTCGGGCTCAAAAAGGTTCACCACCACTGGCCTAGGGGATGGAAGTGTGCAATGGAGAGGAGAAAAACACCACTACTGCCCACCCTCCTCCTTTCCCCTCATGGTGAGTGTTGCAGGGATGTGTGGGGCAGGTAGTGAGAAGGAGGCCCATTGCAATGGTGACCACCAGAGCAGGCAATAGTGAGGGAGTGGCAGCGATGGCTCTGGCAGCACCCCAGCACTCTACCACCTGGCCTAGCCCTGTGCACCGCTGTCAGTCCATTCTGCATTTACCTTTCCTCCAATCACATTGCTTACAGTCTTACCCCAACCATGTATACTGGGAACATGATTTGAAATCCTTGATAACACTTTCTGCATTTGATGAAGCAGGCATTCAAGTGGATCAGTGAAAGCTTGCATGATAAAAAGAATCTGTCACTCTGAACCCCTTTTTCTTTTAGATGGCCATGAATAACATACATAGTATTGTCCCTCCATGTGTGCACTCACCCCTCACTCCAGCGCATCAACCTTGTTTGCCTTCATGCCTGCAGTAATTCAGCTGCTGAAACAGGTAGTCTGGCCAGCTCCCCTGCTTAGGCCAGATCTGATGCATTGTCAAGGAGGAACCCAGCAGCATGGAACTACCAGGAAACGTACCACCCAAGTGGAAACAACAGGCCAGGCAGTCATTAGAGGAGGGAGATACAGAACACTCAACAGTAGAGAGCTCATAAAGATTGCTGTTTATACGACAACTCTCAGAATCTCCCAGCCAGCCTGGTCACCGGCCATGCCGTGCCTCAAAGAAGGAACATTTTCAAGCTTTGTTACCCTGGTGTAGTAATGAGTAGTGGTTAGAGTGTTGGCAAGGGACTTGTGAGATCCACATTCCACTCCCATCCCCGGAGGCACTGAAGTCCCTTGGTGACCAAGATCCATCACTCTACCTCAGCCTGACCCACCTCGCAGGGTGGTTGTGAGGATGAAGTCAGGAGGAGGAGTGGCATGTGTCCAGCACTGAACACCTGGGCAGAAACACAGCTGATAAACAGTATAGCCAATGAGCAATACAACAGATATACAGGGAAGAGATAAAAACACACGAGGCTCACAAAAATATTCAGCAGAGGAATAGCCAAATATCTAGGTTAAGGGAACTTTCCCTGTGCAGTTGCACCATCTCATTCATGCCACCTTGGATTTGCAGCCTTATTGTGTTTTCACACCCCTTGTCCCCATTTTTTCCTTAACAACAACAACAACACACAATTATCTCAAGGGGAGGAGAAAAAAGGACAGAGAGAGAGAGAGAGAGAGAGAGAGAGAGAGAAGAGAATAGAAATGGCACAATGCTTTCTATTAGGTATTCTCAATCTGGTAGCATCCTAAGAAGCAAAATATTAAAGACTGCTGCAGAGATACCCCAAAGCAGAGAGTGCCTTCAGGGGGCTACGAGCAGAAGAACCACTGATGAAACATCTCTGCGTTTGTTGGGACAGTGGCCTCTTGTGGGCAAAGTTCTTACTGCAACTATTCTTTTTCTCTTGGAGCAAACATTACTCCTCTAGTCTAGAACAATTTGGAGCTTGTGGGGAAAGTGATCCTCTGCCACCATCATATCCAAACCAGGATTTGCTAGCAAATCTGTTTCTCAAGTGATTTTGTTTCTGCATAATGTATACAGGCCAATTCTGGAACAGAGTGATTGGAATTTGACTGGTCCCTTGAATCACCTGACTTCTCATGAACTGACAGCTGCAATGTTACCCTTTGACCATCCTGAAGACTGTTAGCACCACCACTGCCCAAGGAGACTTCATGCCATGACACCAGTGTTATTTGTTTAAAATATTTATACTCCTTCTTTCTCTTCACAAGGACCCAAAGGCAGTTTACAATATCTAAACAAACCAACCCATTTTAAAGAACCCCCTCCTAGAAAACCTGTCACTGAATAAACACTGGTTTGGAAGGGCCGTAAAACACAAGTTTATCATTGACTCACTCACCCACTCACTCATTTCCTGCTTTTCTCCCAAGGTGGCTTACAAGATGACTGAAAAACTGATACAGCCCAAAACACAGTGTATATAACTTGTCTGGTCTGTTGATCATAATAAAGGAATTGAATTCATGTATATAACATGAAAGCACAATCAAGCCATTACTGTATTAAAACAAACATTGGATTATAAACAATATAAATATACACTGAAAAAATAGAATGGGTAAATAAAATACATCATTCATCCCCTTAAAAGCTCCTTTCTCAGCAGGCTGTCAGTTGCCAAAAGTTTGCCTTTAGTCAGGAAGTCAGCAATCCCACTAAGCCTCCTTTGGAAAGGAGTTCTGCAGCCATCCTCATGGAGGCCTCCTCATGCCCTTAACCGAGCATGCCTGTGAGAGTGGTAGAACTGCAAAGCAGAGATATTACTAGCCTTTTTGGCATCCAGAGCAATGGGCAGCATCTTCTACTGACTCTGCTCCAAGGTATAGACACAAGCTCCCCCACCCCAAAAGGGGAAGAATGTGGTCTGCCACCAAAAGAAAGAGAAATTGTATGCTTTCAGGAAGGAAGGAAGGAAGGAAGGAAGGAAGGAAGGAAGGAAGGAAGGAAGGAAGGGTTTTGCCATTTATTGTCCGAAAACCTACCAGTAGAGTCACCTCTAAATTTCTGGACCCTTTACATTTTGGTTCCCCAGGGCAAAGGCCTACTTTCTCCACCCTAGTTATGGCCCTGGATAAAGGCTTCCTCCAAAGATCTTAACACCCAGGGAGGCTCATATGAGGAGATATGATCTCTAAGACAGCCTGGACCCATGTTGTATAGGGCTTTATAGGTCACAAGGCAGTGCCTTATGATGCTGTACATGAGGACTAGACCTCAGTGATTCTGATGCTAATTAAGTAAGAGCAAGCAGCTATCTTGGAAACGCCTCGGTTACCAAACCTAAACTTCAACTTCTCTTGTCTGTATACACAGCCAGAGCCCAAGGCTTCTCAGCAAGCCTTCAACTCAGCAGGAGGTCTTGTGCATTCAGTTGTCTGGACTAACAAATGGCCTCTCTCCATGGAAGTGTTAATGATGTGCTTTCTGACAGAGCCTGTAATCTTAGACCCCTCAGCGCATCAACATATGTACTGTAGCAAGGCTCTCAGAAGTCATTAGGATCGTAGTTATGCTGGGAGACAGAGAAATGTAGCCTGCTGGTAACAGCACAGGGGATGTTGACAGGCTACATCTGGGAGGAAAGTGGCCCTACTGTTATTTTGGAAAGTTTGTCTATTATTGTAGGGGTGAACTGAGGAGAAGTGTTCAGCATTGCTACTATAAGAAGGATGCAAAACAGAAATGTGGAAGTGAATACAGTTTTCTCGTCCAGATATGCCTCTTTTTAGTATTCTCAGGGCCTGTTTACATTACAGTAATAGTTCGAAATATATATCGGTGTAAATTTACATCGACTCCGAGTCACATGGTATTTGAACTGCAGTTTTAGCACACAGAGTCTTGGCAAAGGGGAAGGCAGGAGCTGAAATGGAGCAGAAAAGCTGCTTTCCAAGAAGGGAAACACAAATGCTGAAACTGACCAAAGAAGTTGCCTGACAAGGAGGAAAATAACCTACAGCAGGAGGGGGGAGTGGCTGTGAGAGAAGGACTGGCCACATCCTCCCCTTCCTCTCAAGCTCCTTGTGTCCATCTGTCCTTTCCCCAGCTGCAGCTTTTATCGCTGCTGCTGCTTCTCCCACTGCCTCCGCTGGTTACCCAAATGCGCAATTTGCAGCCACAGAGGGGTTTACGTATCATATCCTGATCAAAGATGAGAGGCTCCTTTGTTACTCCATCATCTTTTTCTCTGGCCATGTCCAAAAGAACGCAGATATCAGCAGCTTTCCAGAGAGGTAATGGAGATGTTAATAAGGAAAACTCTCTCCACCTCCAGCAAGAAGTGTTAGCGGAGGATTACTAGTGGGATAGTTTGTTTTACACTTCAGAGACTCTTGTTGCCTCTTGTTTGGAGAGGCAAAGGCTGCCTTGGCCATTTTCACAGCATGTGGAAAAGTTTCTTCTGTGGGGAAATATGTTTCCTATCAGCCTTAACCAGCATAGTCAATGTCAAGAGATAAAGGAAGCCGCAGTCCAGTATCTAGATGTCACAAATTGCTCATTTTGGTTGTGGCATAAAGTGAACTGGCTGGATGGGTCAGTGGTTTAGGTATCTTGCTGCGGAGCCAGAGGTTGGGAGTTCAGTTTCCCACGATGCCTCCTGAGAGAAGAGCCAGCCTGTGTGGCCTTGGGCAAGCTGCACAGTCCCAGGATGCCCTCAAAAGAAGAGAATGGTAAACCACTTCTGAGTATTCTCTACCTGGAAAACCCTGAAAAGGGTCACCATAAATCAGAATTGACTTGACAGCATGTAATTATTAATTACAAAGTGAACAGAGAGGAGATGATACAGATTTGAGTTTTTCATGGCATATTTCTATTAATTATGTGCATTGTATTCCCCAACTCACATGGGATGACAATGACTGCAGAAATGCACTTGTGCATATTATCTTTTGAAATTCCAGATTTCAGTATTTTGTGAAAGATGTGTGCTCGAATAACTTAAATTTCACATGTGTTGTGGGCATTTGAAAACATTGTGGTTTGGGCAAATCATTGTTTTCAATTGTCTTATGATACTTCTAGCTCTTTCATTCCTTTTTACTGTTTTTAGTCTGATGATGTAGGTGTTCTTGTTATTTTGGTTTTTATCATGTTGGTTACTGTTTTTTAATTATATTTGTGCTGGCTGAATTACATTGTCAGCTGCTTTGTGACAGCTTGGGCCTTGAAAAGTGAGATATAAAAAGCTAGATAAATGCATTTTTAAAGCCATGTAATCTCTGGAGAGCAGGTGGTTCATTGAGTCGTCAATGTTTCATTACACTTAAACACTTTTAGAATAAGCTAGTATTCTAATTCCTGTTTAGGAGAAATGGTAAGAATGCCCCAAAACAGGGGTGTACAAAGACAGAAAATACAAAGACTGCTCAGAAGTGCACATAATACAATATTGCTAGACAGACCTGGTTTTTTTTTGGTAGCTAGGCATTATTTTAAAATGCCACATAAAGTGGTTAGGGAGATTTGTCCTAGACCCCAGTCGTCTAGCGCCATTGGTGAGTGGAGATTTGGCTACACAAAAGGAAGTATTCCATCACTGAGCAGGGATTGCAGCTACATATTTCTCTGCTACAAGGGGTAATGCTGGCTGTTAGCTTTTATAGCTGGAAGATTCTGACAGTTGTAGTCCAGAAAAAATCACATTTTCCAGAGTCAGAGTAGCTGGGGCTGCCCCACCAGAGGCCAGATGGGTACTTGGAGAGAAAAAGAGATTCACAGCAGCTCTTCTCCATCCTTGCACACCTGCTAGACAACTTCATGACCATGATTCCCTGTGTTGGCTTCAGAGAGTTCTGGATTACAAAGGTCCATTCAAAGCCTCAGAGAGTCTTCTCAGTGTTGGGGAGAAGGATTTACTACCTCCACACCCAGAAGGCATCTGGCAAGATCCTGCAAGACACCCAGAAGGAGTCAAAATCCCAAGAAAAGTCAGGGACATATAGACAAGAGGGAAGGAAGGGAAGGCAAGAGGATTATTTTGATAAACACACCCCAAAATTGTTCAAAAAGCATACCACCCTATTTTATTTCTATGGGTAGCCTCATTAGTCTGTCACAAGAACAACAGTAATAAGGTTTCCGCATGGAACTGGGGAGGGGGCAGGGGTTAGGGTGCTGACTGAAGTCTCAGAGAATTGCTGTGTTACCCTGGGTGTCCAGGTGGGGCAACAAAACTCAGGGCAAGCAGCTTTGAAGGGATAGACATTTTGATTCTTTTGTGGGCAAGGTGAATCTCTGTTCATTCCCAGCTGGTACCAGGATTCTAGTTCTTTGTTTGCCATACCACCTGATTCATCAGGTTTTATCTGGATTCTAGGCCCATCCATCAGGATTATCCTTGTGCCCTTTTCCAGAATCAGCTACTCCAGAAATAGTTCTGGCCCGTTTTCTTAAACTTTGCCTGCCCCACCTCTGTGATATCACAAGGGCCTGCCTTGTGATTTTAAGGTTTGGCACTGAATCTCAGGGAATTGAGGTGCAAGCCACCTGGCAACCTTAGCAACCTTAATGACTAACTAGCATATATATGAGTATCTATCAACTGACATAGCATTTCATGACTGTGAGTTTGCAGGCCATAGAAGTTTGCACCAAGTAGAAATTGTTAGTCTTTCTCTTGCCCTCAGGCTCTCTGCTGTTATTATTTTAAAAAATAATAATAATTATGATTACAGCCTGCCCTTCTTCCTCTGAGCTGAAGGGTGTTATTTTGCCCCTTATCCTTGCAACAATTCTATGAACTGAGTTTGAGACAGTGAGGGTAACTGGTCCAAGCAGCTGCAAAAAGCCAGGACCTATTAAAACAAGGGATAATTCATCTAGCATCACAGGACTGACCAAAATAGGAAAGTCTTTGCTTGGTTGGAAAAATGTGTTTGGTAAATTAGCTTGAATGCCAGATTAGGCTCTGGAGAAGACCTGAATTTTAAATGCCTACCCTGCTATGAAGCTGACTGAGTGATCTTGGTACAGTTACTGTCTTTCTGATCTGACTATCTCACTGGGTTGCTTAGAAGATAAAATGGGGGCAAATGACAGACCCCCAACTTAGGGAGCTATTTAAAAGTATTAGGAAAAATTTGTGGGAAATAAAGGTCATTGTAGCTACTAGTCACAATAGCTACACATTAACTTCCAGTTTGGGATGCAAGTGAAATGTGCATTAACCCAGTTTTAAAATGAATTAATCCAGTTTGTGGAGTATCATGCCACTAATAAAAGTCTGTGTTTTTTTTTTTTCAGTTTTGTGCTGCAATTGTCAGATTCTTTTTTCCTCCTCTTTGGAATGACACACAAATAAATGCATGGAACTACAAATGCATATCCTTGAAGACCCACACAAACAAACACTTGTAGTTGATGGGGGGGTGGCGTAACTATACATGCATTAAGAAGAGATATGGGGACGTTTTTATTTTGCAGATTGCAGAATATCCCAGCCAGCATGGGCAGTGACAATGCTGACTCAGGTATTCTAGAAATGGTATCCCAAAGAAGTGCCTTCTCCTATCGCTGCTTAACAAAAACACGTTTGAAGTTTATACTTAGTTAAAATGCATATCAAAGTAAAGTTTCATGTAAACATCAATCTGGGCAACAAAAACAAAGTCTCCAGATCCAGTACAAAGTAAAGACTAGAAGAGAATGGATTTCAAAGAAACTTAATAAAATCAAGTCTGTAATTTTTCACGTCCCTGGTTTCAGTATGAGAGGCAGTTAGGTCTCTTATAAGGCTGGAGGGCACTGGAGGGCACTGCTGCATTCAGATTTTGCTTGTAGGCTTCCCAAGAGTGGTTGATTGCTTGGTCGGTCACTGTATTGGTCCAGAAAGGCCTCTGGTGTGAAGAAGGTTCTTCTGAGAGACTCAGATTAAGATGTTTCAGCTAAATGCTGTGGAACAAAATGTCACAGTTTGAGTGTCTAATAACTTTAGTAGGCGTGGTGAATTTGTGGAAGCAGAAAGGATCAATCTTCATTGCAGGATGCAATGTTCTTCTTTTTCACAGAGTTATCTGGACTGCAACATCTCAGTCCCTAAGAACTGAGGGTCACAGGCTGAGATCATAGAGCCTTGTGACGTCACAGAGGTGAGGCACAGGAAAAGGCTGGGAAGTGAGAGGGATCCCTCCCGACCAACCCCAGGTTTTGTTCTACTGCTGCTAGCACTTCAGCAAGAAGAAGGCTTATAAGTTATGCCACGGATGCTCCACTCCCTGCCTTGCTGAAAATGGCCCAATGGGCCCAATGCCAGCACACCAAAAACACCAGAGGAAGGGATGGCAGAGAGAGCCAATAGGTGAATGTGCTCAGGCCCATAATGCCACTGGGAGCAACATATACAAGCACCTTTCCAGTGACGTCTGGTGCTAGCTGGGAATGGATAGAGAAGGATGTCCAGGCTTTAAAGGTAGCTCACACATAAAAATCAAATTATCTCCAGAAAAACAAAGCAATTTCCTGGGATGTCAGCAGGTACTCTGACAACTGGGAACCCTACTAGTAGAATCCATTGCTACCTTTCCCCCTCATCTTAGAAGAGAACAACAAACCCAGCACAAGCAATTGTATAAATAGGGGGCTGTCTTTGATTCAGGGATGTGGTGGCGCTGTGGGTTAAACTGCAGAAGCCTCTGTGCTGCGAGGTCAGAAGAACAGCAGTCGTAAGATCGAATCCACATGATGGAGTGAGCTCCCGTCGCTCGTCCCAGCTCCTGCCAACCTAGCCGTTCAAAAGCATGTAAAAATGCGAGTAGATAAATTGGTACCACCTTGGTGGGAAGGTAACGGCATTCCGTGTCTAGTCACGCTGGCCATGTGACCACGGAAACTGTCTTCGGACAAACGCTGGCTCTATGGCTTGGAAACGGGGATGAGCACCGCGCCCTAGAGTCGGACATGACTGGACTAAATGTCAAGGGGAACCTTTACCTTTACCTTTGATTCAG
Source organism: Intellagama lesueurii (assembly GCA_037013535.1). Lineage (NCBI taxonomy): Eukaryota > Metazoa > Chordata > Lepidosauria > Squamata > Agamidae > Intellagama > Intellagama lesueurii. The sequence continues at coordinate 78,316,374 of JBAJHW010000006.1, forward strand.
TTGATAACAGACATTTTGCAGCACGTTACAGCACAACGAAAGCAAGGAGATCTAAAAGGGCTGAAGATCTGTCACAGTAGCTTAGTAACAGGGAAACTACAGGTCACTTGAGGTGGGAAATATTTTCCTCTCCCTCTCCTGTCTCCCTACTTTCTAGATAGGCTTGTTATTCCTTGCCCATTCCCTTTTCTTCCTGTACTCTGGGAGCAATTTTAAAGTTACTATGGGGTAAAACATGACTTTATCTTAAATATGCACAGTGTTCTTTGAGGCTGTGATGTTCCAGAATAAAGACACCATCTTCTATCTTCCCATATCTGCCAGGCTGAAATGAGGAACATTTTTATGTGGAATCAACTCATCCCTCTGAAAAAGATAGCAGATGCTTAATGGAAAGAAGCAAATGCTGTCTGTTGATTACTTGCAGTTTTAAAAACTGGAACAGCTATAGAAAACCTTTTTTATTTGATCTACAGAGAGAAAGCCAATGTTGTGTTACATTTGGCACATTAGACTAAAAGCAAAAATTATTTTGTTCATATATTTCTGCAAGAATTTTACTCCTCCCACAAATGCTCAAAATCGGTGTAGTTTTACCTGTACATTGCTAATAGTCCTATCAATGTATCTTTAACTTATTTTTGTTCATAGTTTGTAGTTATAAAAATCTGGATTGTTAAGTAATGTAGTATCTGAAGGTGTGTGTTTGTTTTTTTTTGTTTAAATCTATATTTCGATCCCATCCTGTTCCTTGTTCACCTGATCCTACTTCAGCCATTTTTTGAAATATTCTTTGGTCAAAAACCCTCTTGCATAATGCTAGCCACATTTGGCTGGTTTTAACTTCTACAGGCAAATTGCCCAAGTGAAGAAATCACCATGGACATTATGTGTTCAGCAGTGGACTGGGCAACTCAGTGTGCAATGGGCAGTGTGTAGTGTAATTTCTTCACTTGGGGCAAGTTTTCTCCAAAGGTTACACTGTTTGTGTTATGCCAACATAATTATACAAGAGGACTTCAAAATTTGTTCTTTCTCCTTACTAATCTCCAAGCCGGCCAGTATGTTTCAGTTCCACAAAGGTATATAGACTGGTGTTTTGTTCTTTTCAGCATTTGGAAAAGTTAATCTTCTTGAAAGAGAGGTTACTTACCTGCAACCATGGTTCTTCGAGTGATCCTCTGTGAATCCACACAAATGGGTTAATCTGCGCCTGTGCAGGATTCCTTGGAACTTTCTAGAGCTTAAAAACACGTGATTAGTGGGACATTTCCCCCATGGAGTGCATGCTCCACCTGTCCACAGGTCCCTCAGTTCCTAAAGAAGTCCGCTGCCGTCAGAGAAATGAAGACAACGTGACGGACAGAGGGGAGGACGGGCGGGACATGTGGATTCACAGAGTACCACTCGAAGAACCATGGTTACAGGTAAGTAACCTCTCTTTCTTCTTCGTGGTCTCTGTGAATGCACACTAATGGGTGACAAGCAAGCTCACTTACCGGTCGGTGGGCCGTCACATTAGAAGCGAAGTCAGAACTGCCCTGCTGAAGCCGGCCTCATTCTTGGCTTTGACATCCAGTTGATAATGTGTGATAAATGTCGAGGACGCAGACCAAGTGGCAGCTCGACAGATATTAGAGATGTTGATACCATGAAGAAGAGAGGTAGACGTAGCCTTGGCTCTGGTGGAATGTGCTTTGAGAATGTCTGTTGGGGGCTTACCCGCCAGCTCGTATGCCAGAGCAATAGTCTGGACTATCCACCTAGATATGGTCTGCGATGAGGCTGGAGAACCCTTGCATGGTCCATGGTAACAAAGGAAAAGATGAAGGGATTTTTGGAAATCTTTTGTCCTGGAGACATAAAAGTCTAGGGAATGTCTGATGTCAAGAGTACGTAGCATGCACTCTAAATCTGATGATGGAGAAGGGAAGAGAGATGGAAGGATAAGAGGCTGATTGAGGTGAAAGTCTGAAACAACCTTAGGCAGGAACGAAATATCAGGGTAGAGAGTGACCTTATCAGGATGAAATTGAAGGTAAGGGACATCGGCTCTGAGAGCTGCCAGCTCGCTAGCTCGGCGAGCAGATGTGATGGCAACCAAAAACAGTGTCTTGAGGGAGAGAAGCTTGAGGTAAGCCGTGGCAAGAGGCTCAAAGGGAGGGCAAGTGAGAGCGTGAAGGACAGTCCGGAGGGACCATTGAGGGAGTGGCGGTCTCTGAAGGGTGCGAATATTCTGGAGGCCCCTGAGGAATCTCTTTAAGGTTGGGTGAGAAAAGAGGTGCAAAGCTTCAGACCAGTTGGTTGGTGAGCCACAATGGCAGAAATATAGACCTTCAGAGTGGAGTGCGAGAGACCCCGGTGGAAAAGATGTAGGAGGAAGGTGAGAAGAGTTTTCAACGAGACTGGTACTGAAGGCAGACCCTTGGAGGTAGCAAAGGTCGAAAAGGTCCTCCACTTGTAGGGATACAGCAACTTAGTGGAGGGTTTCCTGGCCTTGTCCAAAATGGCAGCTATGGAGGGGGAATCCTCCATGCCGTGAGATGGAGTGATTCCAAGTCCGGATAATAGACTCTGCCCCTGTCCTGTGTCAGCATGTGTGAGTGGAGAGGAAGTCGAAGGAAGTCGGATGACACGGCTCTTAGTAGAGTGAACCAGGGTTGGCGATGCCACCACGGGGCTATGGGAATGGCGTTTGAGTGGAACTGGTGAAGTCTCTTCCCTCCCATTCCTGGATGAGAGGAATGGGAGGGAAGAGATAGACAATGCCCATTCCCCAGTCTATCATGAATGCATCTTCCAGAGAATTTGTGCCCTTTCCCACTCAGGAGCAGTAGTTGTTGCACTTTTTGTTGTGTTCCGTGGTGAGGATATCTAGAGTGGGAGTCTCCCAACAGTGACAAAGTTGGAAGAAAACAGCATCATCCAAGATCCACTCATGGGTGCGAGTGGTAAGGTGGCTCAGTTGGTCTCTATGATGTTGTCCTCGGTCGCAACATGGACTGCGATGGGAAACACGTGGTGAGTATAGCACCACTCCCAGAGTTGAACTGCAAGGTAGAGGAGAGAGAGGGAGGGAGTGCCTCCTTGTTTGTTGACATAGTAGAGGGTAGTCATGTTGCCTGTGGCAACCTGAACAGCCTGACCCACAATGAGAGACTGGAAGGCATGGAACGCCTTGATGACGGCTAGCAGTTCTAGATGGTTGATGTGTAACATCTGTTCTTTCCTTGACCACAGGGCATGGATCCTGTGACTGTGGCAGTGTGCACCCCAGCCTGTGGGGCTGGTGTCTGTAGTAACCTGGATGGTGAGCTGAAGAGGACAGAAGGGGCGGCTGATAATGAGATGTGGAGGGAAGGTCCACCAGATGAGTTGATTTGCCAGTTCTGGAGTCACCAAAAGGGGTTTTGAAGGGTGGTCTATAGTTGGGTTGAATAGAGAGAGGTACCAAGCTTGGAGAGACCTCATTTTGAGCCTGGCGTGTTGAACCAGTGACGTGGTTGAGGCCATGAGGCCGAGGGGGTGTTGAGTCTGATGAGCCGAGACCGAAACGAAAGGTCGAAAGGCACGTATGGTGTTCCTCAGTTTGATTATTCTCTTGCGGGGGAAGGAAAGATCTGGCTGTAGTTGAGTCAAGATGGGCTCCTATGTACTCTATAGTTTGGGAGGGTTCGAGATGGGATTTGTCAAAATTGACCTTGAGCCCAAGGTCTGCCAAAGTCTGAAGAGTGAAGTGAGTATCTCTTTGAGCCTTGTGGTAAGAGTCTGCGACAATTAACCAATCGTCTATATAAGGGAACACTGTTATGCCATGTAGACGAAGGTGTGCAGCTACTGGGGTGAGGCATTTTGTGAAAGTCCTCGGAGCGGTGGGAAGTACGAAGGGAAGGGAGCAGAATTGGTAAGCAGAATTCATGAAGATGAAGCGGAGATATCTGTGATGGCGTGGGTGAATCGAGATGTGGAAATAGGCGTCCTGAAGATCTATGAAAATGAACCAGGTGCCGGGGGAGAGGAGCGGAATGATGGTGTTGAGAGTGACCATCCGGAAACGCCTGGGTTGAATATAGGTGTTGAGACATCTTAGATCCAGAATAGGACGGAGGCCTCCGTCTCATTTGGGAACAGTGAAATACCGGGAATAGAAACCTGTGTGGAGGTCTTGTACAGGAACTCTTTGGATGGCTTGTTTCTGAAGAAGGACTGATACTTCTTCTTGGAGAGCAGGTGAGTATGGGGTATGCCTTAGGCGGCCTGTAGGTGGAAGTTCTATGAATTCCAGAAGGTATCTGTAGCGAATGATGGACAGTACCCAATGGTTGTTGGTGATGAGAGACCATTCGTGAAAGAAAGAGGCCAGATGGGGAAGAAAGGGTGTATCGTGGTGGATCTCGGGCTGGTGGAAGTCAAAGATATTGTTTGCTCTTCTTTGCAGGGCGACGGAATGGCTGTCGGCACTGACCCAGGGCCTGAGACCAGAAAGTTGGAGGTGCGGAGGGAGACGGCCCAGCATATGACCTATCGGTAGGAGGAGGTTTGTATTGGCGATATGACTGTTGTTGATATGGCTGTTGAAAGTTGGAAGGGCGGCACCACTGAGTGTGCTGGTATCTGTATGGTTGTTGTGTGGAGTAAGACTTGGCTGTTTTTTTGGATTTTATGGAGGTTGTCCATAACCTCATCTGTTTTATCGTTGAAGAGACCCACTCTGTTGAAGGGGAGGTCTTCTATACGGGATCTGGTGTCGTCAGTAATGCCAGCTGAACACAGCCAGGCATGCCGGCAAAGCACAACAGCTGTTGCCATAGACTGTGAGGCTGCATCGACAATATGGCATGCCGCTATGCACTGTTCTTTTGCAAGGGTGGAAGCCTCAAGATGTACATTGAGTGTTCCTGCCCTTGAGTCTTCTGCAGGGACTTGTAGAACGGGAAGAACCTTATTCCAAAGCTGCCTATGGTAGGCCCCCATGGCCGCTTGATAATTGGCGACTCGCATAACAAAGGACGCTAGAGAGTAAAGACGGCGGCCAAGGATGTCTAGCTTCCTACCCTCTCTATTAGTAGGGGCTACTGATGACCGGTTTCGAGCCCGAGACTGATTGGACTCGACGATGATCGAGTTAGGTGGTGGATGCTTAGACAAAAATGAAGTGTCAGACTCATGGGTTTTGTAAAGATTCTCTACCTGTCTAGAGATCTGGAGGGAAGAGGATGGTTTGTCCAAAGGTTCTTTTATGAGGTCTAGCATAGCAAGGATGAAAGCTAGGCAAAGTGGTGGAGATTTGTCCTGGTTAATATCGTCAAAGACAAGGTCTTGCTTCGGTGGCGGTGGATGCTTGACCTCGAGCTTGAGGGACTTAGCCATACGTAGAACCAGTTGTGAATATGAGGTGAAGTCTTCAGATGGTGAAGGCGGGTGATTGTCAGCCACATCAAAATCTGGGGTGGGCAGATTCGATGGCGATTCTTGGGAAGCCTCGGACGGTGGATCAAGAATGTCGGAGACTGCAGTATCTGAGGATCCTGCAGTCTCCCGAATATTCAGGAGTGTTGTGTTATGATCTTTACAGAGACGTGGCTTGACTCTTCCATCCCAGGGGAGGTAATAGAACTACAAGGACGCAGAGTTCATTGAGCAGACAGAACTATTGAATCTGGGAAGAGCAGAGGTGGAGGGGTTTGTGTTTACACAAACAATAACTGGAGCACGGATGTTAAAATAATGGACATTCACTGTTCTCCTGATTTGGAGTATTTGGCAGTGAAATGCTGCCCCTTTTACCTGCCTCGTGAGTTTAATGTTGTTATAATAACTGCAATATATATACCTCCTGATGCTAACATAACCACAGCTATGAGTTGTTTGTTAACTGCTATCAGCAAACAGCAGCAGGCCTACCCAGATGGAGTGCTGGTGGTAGCAGGTGATTTCAATCAAGTCAATTTAAAGACTGTCCTCCCTAAGTTTTATCAGTACATAGACTGTCCCACTAGAGGGAAAAATACCTTGGATCAGGTATATAGTAACATCATGCATGGATATAAGACAAAGCCATTGCCTAGTTTGGGACAGTCAGATCATATATCTCTGTTTTTGATTCCATCATACAGACCTCTTGTTAACAGAATCAGACCATCAACTAGAGAAATACAAGTGTGGCCAGTGGGTGCATCTGAGCAACTTCAAGATTGCTTTAGGAGCACTGAATGGGCACTGTTTGAGGAGGACAATGTTGATACTTATACCTTGACAGTACTGTTTTATATCAAAAGCTGTATCGATGTTGTTACTACCACCAGACAAGTACGAGTGTTTTCTAATAACAAGCCTTGGCTAAATAGAGAAGTGCGCCTTTTACTAAAAGCCAGAAATGCTGCTTTTCATTCTGGTGATGTGCTACAGTATAGAGAGGCCAGAGCTAAATTGAAAAAAGGTATTAGGGACGCCAAAGTTATGTACAGTCGGAGGATTGAGCAACATCTTGAGAGCTCTGACACTCGTCGCGTATGGCATGGCCTGCGACAAATCACGGGGCAGAGTAACAAAAACAGTCTGTTTAGCAGCAGTGATTTTTTGGCTGAGCAGTTAAATCAATTCTTCAGCCGTTTTGAGGTGGAAACAGGAACAACCATTATTCCAGCACCTACTATCTATAGTACATCACTTGAATCTACCATCGACAGACAACCACTACTACTGCAGATTTCAGATGTGAGACGCGCTTTCCAGAATATTAATATTCGAAAGGCAGCTGGACCAGATGGAATCATGGGACGAGTTGTTAGGGGCTGCGCTGCAGAATTAGCTGGAGTTTTTACGGATATTTTCAATCTATCCTTGTTGCAGTGTTCTGTCCCCACTTGCCTGAAGACATCTATTACAGTGCCAGTCCCCAAGCAGTCAGCTGTGGTATCTCTCAATGATTATAGACCAGTAGCTTTAACATCTGTTATTATGAAATGTTTTGAGAGATTGGTGCTGGATTACATTAAGGCTAGTCTTCCACCTTCTTTGGACCCATGGCAATTTGCATACAAGAGAAATAGATCTACTGATGATGCTATGTCCATTGTTCTCCATACTGTATTGAGTCACTTAGAACAACAGGGAACTTATGCAAGGCTGTTGTTTGTGGATCATAGCTCTGCTTTTAATACCATTCTGCCCAATAGGTTGTTTTTTAAAATGATCAACCTGGGATTACCTCAGAAGATTTGTGTGTGGGTAAAGGACTTTCTGACAGATAGGCCACAGTCAGTAAGGATGGGATCTCACCATACTTCTACCGTGGTACTAAGTACAGGAGCTCCCCAGGGCTGTGTGCTAAATCCCTTCCTCTATTCCCTGTACACACATGATTGCACCACACTGTATAACACCAATGCAGTGGTGGGGCTCTTAAATAAGAACAATGAGTCTGCTTACAGAAAGAAAGTACAAGGGTTGATACTCTGGTGTAAAGAAAATAATCTTACACTTAACATCAAAAAAACTAAATAACTCATAATTGATTTTAGGAGGAAGAGAAATGTACATTTACCACTGTACATAAATGGCGAGGAAGTGGAGAGGGTTGGTAGTTTTAAATTTCTGGGCACTTACATCTCAGAGGACCTCTCATGGACTATAAATGCCAATATGCTAGTGAAGAAGGCACAGAAGAGGCTGTATTTCCTGAGAATGCTCGGGAAGTTAAATTTATCTCAGCATTTACTTCTGTCCTACTATTGTAGCACCATCGAGAGTGTCCTAACCTATGGCATTCTCATATGGTTTGGGAGCAGCTCTGTAGCGGACAAAAAAGCTCTATAGAGAACCATTAAAATTGCCCAGAATATCATCGGGCTCCAGCTATCAACCCTGGATGACATCTTCACATCCCGCTGTCTGAGAAAGTCACACAACATCCTTAGAGACTTTTCCCATCCTGCTCACAACTTCTTTGAACTGTTGCCGTCTGGCAGAAGATATAGAACAATTAAGACTCGGACCACATGTTTTCTGAATAGTTTTTATCCCAGAGCTATAATTGCACTTAATAATGAACTTAAAGACCATCAGCAGTGAACAGTAGGACAGTGTTACTTAGCCTGCGGTGCAGATGTTTGTGTTCTTAGTGGGGGATTTTTAGTGGGTGGGGAGTGTTTGGGGATTTTTTATGTATGTGCATGTGGGTCTGGTCTCTGGGTGTCTGTGTGAATTTTGTTGTATGGGTATACTATGTATATACTTACAATGACAATAAATTTATTTGATCCTCTTGTGTATGAACCTGGTAAAGAAGTTGACCGATGCAGAGACTTCGATGTGGAAGCCTGAGTGGTGGGTAGACAACTCAGGGTCAGTGTCTGTTGGAGCTGGTGGTGGTCTTCTATAGGTAGTAGTGACATGGAGAGAGGAAGACCTCACTTGAGAAAGTATCGTACTCAGTTGAGAGACAGAGGTAGGAGCCGGTACGGTAGATGTACGGGAGTGTTTTGGTAATTGTTGGTCAAGGTGAGGCACAGACGGTTGCGGTAGGGGATGCTTCAGAGATGACTTAGCTGGCATTGATACCACAGGGACAGGCTGAGGCCTTGAAGAATGACTACGATGTTGACACCGGGGAGGTGATGGTGATGTCGAGGACTCAGAAGGATAGGCGTACGCGTAGTGTACCCTCTTTGGCTCTTCATAATAATACGCCCCATGGTATGGTTCGATGTCGTCCCCTCAATGTCGACGTCAATCATACTCTCCATAGTAAGCCTCCCGATAGTCTAGAGGTGGTTGGTGTCGAGAGGGCTTATGTAGATAATAGATCTCTCGATGCAGAGGTTCTCAGTATGAAGGCGAGAGACGGTGCTGCTTCGCCAGACACTTGCGAGGAAGTGACTGTCGCAAGGAGGAGTCAGAATTTGAGAGCTGAATGACTGTTGCTTGCCCTGTGGATGCAGGACTTGTATGGGCCGAGGCCAGGCTGGAAACAACATCAGCCATCGAAGGGCCATGACTGGGCAAAAGGCTCGGTAGGGAGGTAGGAGCCTGGCCCGGAGGTAGGGGGAGAGGATCATCCCTGTGACGAAATGCCTAAAGGTGACGTCATTCCTGCCTGTCAGTCACAGGAGCTCTAGAGGGAGGAGCCAAGGATAGAGCAGGAGGGGCGGAACCAAGGGGACAGTTAGACAGTTGGAGGGTTGGAGCTGAGGGAGGAGAAGAGTTAGAGTAATCTGAATGGAGAGTTAGGAAAGTGAATTAAGAGCAAGGTTATTAGATTGAACAAGCAGGAATGAGAACACCTAGAATAAGATAGATATTGAGTGATTGAAATTATATAATAAGCCTGAATATATGTCCCATCCTATCCAAACCTAATCAAACCCCTGATACAGTGATTACGTGATTTACTTTGTGATTTGATGAATAATAAAAGATTATCTGTTATTCCAACCAACTGGTTCTGAAGTTCAATAAGCCTTGCATATGGCAGCACATGTGTCTAACACACATAGGTGGTATTAAGTAAATAATACCTGGTGGCAGCGAGAGAAATCAAGAGGGAGAGAACCTTTGTGAGGGCCACAACAAACAGAGCCACAAGGGCGATCTCCACAATCCCCTTCTGACAAAGAGTCAGGTACCTCTCTGGAAGACTCCTCTAAAATCAGAGATGGAAGAGTTGGCTGATGAGAAGGAGGCTCCAGGGGTTGATTATGCTTAGAGGGATGTTCAGCCTTCTTCTGCTTAGCATGATCCTTCTTCTGCTTAGGATTCTCGAGCCCGTGTCAAAGATGGCTTCAAGCCCGACACTGATTTTGACTTCGAGGAAGACTTGAAGGTGATTTCTGTTTCGCCGATGGCGTGGTTGGGGCTGACAACGGATCTACCAGTTCTGATCTTGGGACAGGTGTCGAGGTAGGTTCCATAGTTACAGGAATAGACAGTTTGAGGGACTTTTCTCACAGGAACGACTGAAGACACTGCAGACGAAGTTTAAGAGCTGGCTTGGTCAGTCTCTTACACTCAGGACAGGAGTGAGTTTGGTGCTGCTCCCCCAAACAAAAAAGACAACAATTGTGGCTGTTAGATAGAGGGATTTTGTTAGTACACGCCGCACACCGTTTAAACAGGCCCAGAGGGGCCATAAAAAGGGCCGAAATTGGGGGGGGGGGGCAAAAACAAAAGCACTGGGGGGAAAAACGGAAAAGGAGGCCAAAGAACTCACGGGGAAAACGTCCAAGAGTTGAGTAAGTATTAGCGATGCCTAAAAGGCAGAATAAAGATCCGAAGATCACAACATGAAAGAAGTTGCCCTAGTTGTCAAGAAGGAGTCTAATCTCAGCGGTGGCTAAAAGGAACTAAGGGACCTATAGACGAGCGGAGCATGCGCTCCACAGGGGAACATCCCACTAATCACGTGTTTTTAAGCTCTAGAAAGTTCCGAGGAGTCCTGTGCAGGCACAGATTAACCCATTTGTGTGCATTCGCAGAGATCATGAAGAACTATAAGTTCCAGAATTCTTCAGTTCTGGGAGTTACAGTCCAAAAAGGAACTTTCCCAAGCTCTGCTACCAGATTACATTTACTAAGTAAATCAAACTTTACTTGGTTATCTAGCCCCTTAGCATTCAGCAGCCACTTTCCAGGTTTTCAGGCGGAGATCCCATCTCTTGCCACTTAATCATGCTAAGGACTGACCTAGTCCTGCTAGCGACTGACCCCGCAAAGCACATGCTTTGATGCAAAACTGTGGTCCCTCTCTACATTCAGCATGCAGGCGGATCTATACCAATGTGTGATCCTCATTAGGATCTGTGGTTGTGATTCAACACTTTGTACTTTCCAGGTACCAGGTGATCACAGTGATTCAGGAGGTAACTACATTATGATTCCATTTTTTCAAAAAAACAAACAAACTCCAGTTTATGAATGTGGGATATTGTGCTTCTCTATCCACAATTTAAAATGCTAGGAAATTGCCCAAAAAAGGATGCCAAGCTTTACATAGCAAATGACAACCTGAATGTTGGCAGCAACAATAACAGCAGTTAGGATGGCCTACAGAATATCCTCTTGTGCTCACTACTAGAGATGAGCACAAACTGCCAGTTCAGCAGTTTGTGTGAATTCGTTCTTTGGATGAACAGGTGTTCAGTGGTTCCCAGCCCCGCCTTCTCCGGTGGGTGCCCACTCAGAGGCAGTGCCCAAGCTTCTCTGGGCACCCACCAGAGGAAGTGGGGCTGGGAAGCACTGAATACCTGCTTGTCCAAAGGATGAACCAACATGAACTGCCAAACCAGCGGTTCGTGCCCATCTCTACTCACTACCATTCACAAAGTGACACTAAGCAAGGGAAAATTGCAGGGGCTGACTCCTTTTTTCATCAGTTAACCACTTCTCACCCAAACAGAAGGCAATAATCATGGTGAATGGTAGCAGTGAGCACAAGAGGGTATCCTATAGACTATCTTGACTGCTGTCATTGGGGTTGTCACCATTAAAACACTCAGTCCTCTTCTGTTATCTCTGCTACACTATTTTAATGTTTATTTTAAATATATTTTTATTTTTTAAAATATCAAAATTAATTTGTCCTATTCAGCACTACACCAAATAGACACTGCACTTTTGATGGATTATCTCAGTTAAGTACTATGCCATTTCAAAAAGAGTAAGAAAAAGTCTTGAAAGGAATACTAGATTACCTGGGCATAAGTTCTGTACTTCCATTCTATGTGTGTACATGTAACCACAAAAATAAAACTGTCAATGCCTTTTCAAAAATTTATCTGACCAGCTGATAGCTGACAGCCCAAGATGAGAGGAAGGGCAAGGTAGAGGACAATGTTAATGATGGAGGAGGATAGGTAACCACCGAGATCTATCTCAGGAACAATTGCAGCAGTCTTAGATGCAGTGTAGTTTCTTGTCCTGGGATAGGCACAGTTTTGTGTGTGAATGAAAAGAATGATTCAAATGTTGTTGGCAATAGATCACACCCAGATAAGTGACCCTTTTGATAGTTTTCCTATCTAGTTGCACCAATAGTTTAACAGTTTTTATGAACTTGCTGCAAGGATTCCTGCTGATGCCCATGGAGTTCAATGATGATGTCTAGTAGCCCTGGAATGTGGAAATGCCAAACAGCTGATTCCTTTGGTTTGCTGCATGAGAAACACTAGGGTGGAAGACCAATAAATAAATGGCCAAATCTTTCAAAAACACAGTGCCCCCAAATATATATATGGAATAAAATACTATTCCATCTCTATTCCATTCCCAATTATATGGAATAAAATACTATTCCATCTCTAGCTTTCTAGTCGCCTTGGCCTCTTTGAGCAGAACTTAACTCTTCTTGGGGTTTGCCAGCTGTTTAATGTCTCCAAACAGTAGTTCTTAATCCAGCAGAGAGGATGTCTATAAAATTACAGGGTAGCTAATCTGTGTAATAGTTATCTATCTCACACAGATGTATGTCAAGTGACAGGTAATACTCAGCTAAATATCTTCTAATTTAGGTCTGTCAGCCACAGCTACTGAATTCCAGCTGTGAGCATCAAGCCTCTCAGCGTTTTAAAATCTATTTTTATGTTAATTTCATGCACAGTTTACAGGTATTTAGCTTTGTAGAGATGCCAACTTTTTTTAATCAGCCAGCCCTGTTCCTCTGCAGCAGGTGATGCATAGAAATTAAGCACGTGAAAATGTTCCTGTCATAAAGATCAATCAGCCTTCCCCAATCTCTTTCCTCCCTTATGTTTTAGACTGCATCTTCCAGGATCCCTCATCACTGGCTATGTTAGGTAGTGTTTATGAGAATTATAGTCTCAAACATCTGGAGAGTACTACATTGAGGAAAACTGAGATAAATGACAGGATACTTTCACCTGTGAAATTTCTGTGTTTCAGGCTGCTTTTCAGGCTGCCAGAAATAGTTAGTGTTACCTACTTTATTCAAAGCATAACATACAATTACTTCTTTGTTGTTATGTGCCATCAAGTTGCTTCCAACTCATGGCAACCCTATGAATGAGTGCTCTCCAAAAGGTCCTTTCTTCAACTGCCCTGCTCTGCTCTTGTAAACTGTGGCTGTGGCTTCCTTTAGGGAGTCGGCCCATCTCATATTGGGTCTTCCTCTTTTCCTGCTGCTTTCAATCTTTCCTAGCATTATTGTCTTTTCTAGAGAATCTTTCTCATGAAAGGCCCAAATTAGGACAGCCTAAGCTTCAACATTTTTGCCTCCAGAGATAGTTCAAGCTTGATTTGATCTAGGACCCACTTGTTCATCTTTCTGGCAGTCCAGGGTATCCTCAAAGCTCTCCTTCAGCACCATATTCCAGACAAATCAATTTTTTTTCCTATCCGCTTTTTGTTACCTGGCAATTAACAAGTCACCTCTGAGATTCTCAGGGATGTACATGCCCACTGCATTGGCACATACTTGAGAATCCCAGTGGGAATTCATTAATTGCCAGCTGAAAGGCAATTTTAATTTTTATGAACACTATGCATCTTCTTAGTTGGCTGGATAACTCAGTGAGTTAGATACCTGGCCACAGAGCCAGAAGTTAGGTGTTCAGTTCTTCACTGTGCATTCCAAAAGAGCCAGCCTGTGTGGCCTTGGGCACGCTGCATGGTCCCAGGATGCCCCCAGAAGAAGGGAATGGTAAACCACTCCTGAGTGCTTTCTAATTAGAAAACCTTGAAAAAGATCTGCATAAGTCAGAATTGACTTGACAGCACACAATTATTATATATTATAATAGGGAAGACTCTGACCAGTTCACATGTGCCTGTTTAGTCTGTGAAAGGCAATTTCAAGACTCCTGCCCTCATTTCTTATGAAATATGCAAAATATGTGTTGGGGTACTAATGAAGTCTAGCTAACTGCCAGTTCGAGTCTCTGTAGGAAGCCAGCGATCTCCAGATAACCAGAATAACTCTCCATTGTAATAGAAGGGATTCTCTCCTGTTTTCTATGCCACACACGTAAAATTTTTTTTATCTCAGTTATTATAAAAAAAGGCAGAGCAAATTTACAGCACAGCTACAAGCTGAAAATAGAAATCACATTAACCACACCATTGGCCCTTCTTGAGTGCTTGTCCTTTAAACAGCAATCACCGAATGTGGCCGGGAGCAGGGTCTGGATTGACAGTATGGTGTGAAAAGAGGGAGTGTTCAAGCCGTTGCTCTTACTACAGTTCTAATCTGACCATGGATGTCTTTTAGTAAGGTGGAGGAGGAAGCATGAATGCCAACCAAATCAAGTCTAGTTTGCCTCTTCCCTCTTACTGCCACACTAGCCACTAAGGTTCTCTTCAATTATCAGATTCAAAAAGGTCATGCCAGAACATCACAGAAATTTGGAGTTGATGTGTCATGTTTGATATAGGTCACATTCAATTCAACAGGTCTTGGGGCCAAACTAGGTGTTACAGAGAGCTGGTGACATAAAAAGGGAATTCCTTAAGTGCTGAAAGTGGCAGATTGTCATGCCTCCTGCAGTTTGCAAATGAGTTCATTTTGCTTTGCATAAGCACAGGCTTTATTTGCAAACATGATTGCTCAGTTAGAAGGTTTTGCTTGAATTACATCTCTTGAATATGAATGGATTTCATTTTGTGATGGCTGTAACATATAGTTTGACCTTTACTCTCATAAAAAAAATCTTCCTGGGATTGCTGAAGCCAGTATTAAACCGAAGACAGAAAGTGTTGCTCGTTCAGCTGCTGTTAAGAGGGAAAACATGGTGTCTGCACTGTTTCCTCTTCTTGATTTAGCAAGAAGATGGGAGGGATATGAGATGATCATTAATTTTGCACAACTCTCTGTCCCTCCTCCTGATGGAGTGCAGCAATGACTGTAGCCAGGCATGTTTTAATTAACTACATGAGCTAGAAAGAGCACAAAAGAAACATGGTGGTTTTTTTCAGATTCACAGCTTGTTTTAGTAACCTACCCTGCAATGCCTCCCTGAAGTTTTCACACTTTCTGCTCCCAATTACTTGTTCTTGCAGAATCTGAAGGTGCAGATGAGGGGCAGCCTTGTCAAGTTGCATTTGTGATCTTTTTTTAAAAAAAATATATGCCTCTGCTATGCTTTAAGAATGAAGGGGAAAAGGCTTTAAGACTAATAAAAGGCTTTGATGCAGAAATCTAGAGTTTGTATCAAAGGGCATATTTGAAAATGAAATGTACTATATCAAACACTCTGCGGCTACAGAGAGCATGCTTTCCCCCCCCACGGAATCTACTTTTATTACTGTACATGCACAGATGTTACTTTTCAAGAGATGGAAAATACAATGTCTATCCTAAAAACAGGAAAATTAAAGAAAGTCTCCCGGAACAGCATTTGGTAAATCAATATCCTTGTTTCAGCATATCAATACCCTTTCTATTTGTGGACACATTTCTGTGTTAACTTAAATTATTTCACTTTCAGAAGTATTCATTCGTTTATTTAAAGCTTAGATGGAGTAGAAGGAATATACTGTCTGTGAAGATGACATGAGCAGACATTCCATAGCAGTGTTTGGTTAATGCTAACTTTAAATTAAATCTCCCAGAGTTATTCCAAGACTACCATCCGGGGGGAAGAGGGAGGTAGATTACAAAAGTCCTCTTGCTGTCACATGGTCAGCCCCCATGCCTGTATTTCTTCTATGCCTCAACTATACCTGTATTTCTATTCTATAAACTGGTTCAAGACATCATGTCTGAATAGAGGGTGGCCAATTACTCACCACCAGTAGGGAATACAAATAATACCAAAACCAGAAGAAAGTTGATATTAATCTGCATATCACTGCATATGTTAATTAATACATACTGATGCAGAGACATAAGAGATTTTTTCTAATTTAAAGGGAGTTGCATTGCCTCACACCAAGGTGGGCAGAACTGTGGCCAAAAGACCTGTGTGTCTGCTCAGTCTATTGTCCAGGTGTTCCCTCTGGATGAATAGACGCAAGAACCTGGATCTCCTTTCTTATGGTTCTTATCTGTACCTCAGACATGGAGCTGACAAATGTTCAAATGGATGACACCTTTCAAAAGAGGACTGTCCCTAGGCAGCCCTTGAAATAGCAGCTGATCCTCTGTAAAAGAGGATGCCTGGTCACCCCAGCCAGCCATAAAATTTGAAATGGCAGTCTTCCTGTTCTACTTCAACATGAACAAAATAGGTAATAAATTCACAAAAGATGCAGTATGGCATAGCACTAGCAAGCAGGCCTGCATAAAGGATATTACTGTTCAGAAGTGAGGAATGGAACTTCCTTAATATTTGCTTCATAAGCACCTCATATTGAAGATTATTTTACCTAGGAACAAAAAAGGTGGCCAGCAGTGGCAGGGAGAGATGCTCAGATGAGAAGAGACACACTGGGCAGCAGCTACAGCAGAAGCCACCATCTTATTTTCTGGGAACAAAAGGGTGGTATGGCCTCCTCAGACAGCACTGTACCCAGAGTCTCTTAAGGCTGGTCCTGTCAAATATATATCAGGTAGGTACATTAACAAGCATTACATTTGTAGTCTGAAGTTACATAGTCAAGGTACAGGTTTGTCATAATTTGTCATAATCAAGACACTGGCCTTTCTAGTGTAATTTGTTTCCTCATATTGAGTCTTTGTTTCCTCATATTGAGGCGCTGGTTTTCTACTAGCCAATGTACAACTTAAATCTTGAAAGGTGTGTTCTGTTGCCATGGTGGGAAAATGCTGCATTAGTATTGTAACCTAGTGGTATGTGACAGAGAAGCAACACAGCATAAACTGTGTGGCCCACCAGCCAACTGTTCTCCATGGAGTTGTATTGTGGGATAGCACCTTATCATCCCCCTTGAAGCAATGGAGCAAACTCTGAAGGGTTATCCACTCCATATTCTGGAACACCACTATGTAACTGAAGTGACATTTCCCCCACAGCAGCTGGAGGAGAGTATACTATGAAGCCAGTGGAGGAACAGTGGTGGTGATAGTAAGTTGCTGTGAATAAATGCGGTGGAAGTCTATATTGCTTGTCACATTGACGATCAGTAGTGATAGCATCTAATCTCTTGCTGCAGCAGAGGATATCCACTACCCTGGGAGGATAGGATCACAAACCACAATGTGCAGTAAGAGTGGGAATGAACAGAAATGAGGATGCTGGGTTTGCAATGCAAGGAAATGCCAATAATGATTTTATGATAGACCACATTACCAAATACACCCACCACTCAAACATCCTAATCTTGCTCAGCCTGCCCCCGCCCAGCTCATTTGTTGCTGTCCAAGTGCTAACTGCTGACCGGCAACTTCAAGGCTCTTGCTAATCCCTTTTTATAGTTCCTTGCTGGCTGGATAGCTCTTAGTTAGGCTTCTGGTTGCCAGAGGTTTGGAGTTCAGCTCTCTAGTGTGCATCTCAGAAGAGCCAACCTGTGTGGCCTTGGGCAAGCTGCACAGTCCCAGGATGTCCCCAGAAGAAGGGAATGGGAAACCACATTTGAGTATTCTCTACTTAGAAAACCCTGAAAAGGGTCACCATAAGTCAGAATCGACTCGACGGCACAGGATTATTATTTATTATCTTCAATTTGAACCCGATGTAGATAGCTCTTGGACACTATCCAATAGTGAACTGTCTTCTGACATGCCTTCAAATCGATGACCATCATCTGTTAATGTAGGACACATAGCCAGCTTAAGGCCAACTGTGCTCTCTTAGATATGGTGGTGTACAACATACTTTGGCCATGTGTTTGTGGGAGCTGAACTGCCTGTGAGCTGGCTGAGAATCTAAGCTGTTGACATTTCAGATTTTGAGGGGTGGATGTGTCAGGGTCGTTATTAACTGCGTTGATGGTCTGCCGAGCCACAGGACAGAAAAGTAGGCTATAAATAGACATACATATAAATAAAGTCTCTCCATTATTCATGGAAATGCAGGCAGCTTGTAAGAATAATTAGGGGCTCTCTAGAGGTTTGGTTGGGTCGGGGCAATGCTTCTGATCCTGTCACAGCTGGGTACTAATAACAACCACATGTCTGTGAAATGGATGTTGCTTACATAACCAAGCTTTGCTGAAATCTAACTCCATACAGCCACTAATCTGCTTCAGGGAAGTTGATCACTTAAGACAAATTGTCTTTATCTTCTGCCTGGGAGGAAAAACCAGATGAAACCTCTGTTTTATATTTAAAATAGGGATGTCTTTGTCCTGAAGTCTGAACTAATGCTGGTCTGGGAATATGAGAGAGGAGACACAAATTATATACAATGTAAGCAAGATCAAAACTCTTCTATGGACAGATTTCTTCAGCAGTAGTCTTTACAATTTCACACATTTCACTGATTTCTCCCCCCCCCCCACCCTGACACAACATTTCTTCTTCATAGACAAGCTACACAACCATGAAAAATAAGTAATTAAATTCTGTTGATAAATAAACTCCAGATCCCTTGAGATGAAAATTACTACTGATCTGACTGAATGTCAAAAATGTGGAAACGTGAAGCAAGAGGTTTGACAGGTGCAAAAAATATTTCTGGCATGCATTTTCCTGCCCGACTCTAGTTGAGATTAATTGTGTAGCTGCAATCCTCAGTGTACCAAATGAAATTGAATTCAAATTCAATCAGGCAGAAGAAAAGAAGTGGGTTTGAAAGCAATGCCCTTTTGGAGTCTCTTTCTAATTTCCAATTATTTCCATCTTTTCATTCTTTCACCTCTGAACAGCCCCAAGGTTTCTCATATTCATATATCTGTGAATATATCTACTGAATATGCATGAGGTTTGTTTCTTCACATAAGAATGTGACATGTAGATTCACAATGTCATAATCTATTTGCTTGCATTTCCCAGAGGGCATCAAACAAAAAAGAGCCAACATGAGGGCTTGGAACAATCTGTGTTATTTTTCTTACTATTCCAGCAGAGCACCGGTATTGATTCTGCGTCCCTCAAGGTTCAGCTTGATAACATCACACCTGAAGCTGGCTCTTCAAGCCTGCAGTTTCCATTCTGGACTTAAGTAACATCCCAGGACTTCTTAACATCTGGCCAGGATGATTTTTGAGCTCCCCTCCCCTCCAGTTTTTTAACACTCAGCCTGATGAAGTGTTCTGAAGGAATTGAAAGCTCATATTTGTTTACAATGCTTTGTGGCCCAGTAAAGGTATTACTCAACTCTGTGTTTTCCATTTATTTTATAGGAGATTCAACATGCCCAAGACATACAAAAATAGCATCTTACTGAATTTATATTATATTATATTACTCAATGCTTCCTGGTGTGATGTGTTAATTTCTGAATGCTATTCCTGAAGATTAAAAAAGAAGGGCAAATATAGAAGGCTTTGAAGACAAGCAAGAGACACTGGCTAAAATCCAGTAGTAAGTCACAAGTAGAGTAGGCCCATTTAATTAATGGAACTTACAGTGGAGTTGACTCACTGAATCCACTGATTCAACAGGCCTACTCTACATGTGACTCAATACTGGATTTCAGCTGCTGGATTTTATTTATTTATTTGGTTTATCTAGGAAAAATGAGTGTATGGTAAGTTTATGCAAAGTGAACTGGAGCTGGAAAAAGTTACCTTTTTGGACAACAACTCCCAGAATCCCCAGCCAGGATTGTTACTGACCATGCTGATGTAATGGTAATACATTTCCATTCATTCCACCAGGCACAGTCAAAATTATAAAAACATTGACTGGTATTATATAGCAGGCACAGTATGTATGCTGTTCCTAATATTGCCGTTTTTTGTAGCTCTTATCGTGTGATTTCTGAGATCTGCAACTGCTTGTAGTACTGTGTGAAATTTCTTGATAATGTTCCCAAAGCCCCAATGACTATGGGGACCACTGAAGTGTGTTTCTTCCAGAGGCGAGATGTTTTGATTGCCAGGTCTCTATACTTTGCTAGTTTTTCCAATTCTTTATTTTCAACTCTGGCATCCCCCGGAATGGCAATGTCAATGATCCAGAGATTTCTTCGTTCTATTACTACAATGTCTGGTGTGTTATGTTCAAGGTGTCTGTCTATTTGGATCCAGAAATCCCACAATTTTGACTTTCTCATTTTTCTGACACCTTCTCTACCTGATGTTCCCATGGGTTTTTGGAAGCAAGCAAGTTATATTTTTTGCATAATGACCAGTGCACTAACTTTCCCACTCTCTCATATCTAATTTTGTAACTTGCTTGTGCAATCTTTGGATCTCCACAGATGAGGTGTGATACAGTTTCATGTTTTTCTTGTCGATATTTGTTGTTAGCACTAACTCCTTGGATCTAAGCTTTCATCACATTGGTTTGAAGTACTGTACTTATTATTGTTGTTGTTTTTGTTGTTAGGAGGAGGAGGAGGAAGATTATCTCTGTACATTGCTCTTGAAGCTTTTTTCTAGGGTAGTCAATAACTTTAGAATAAAATGAAGTAAAAGATATAAGGGAAGGTAGGTCCTCTGATACGGATGCTTTCTGTATGGGATATATTGCATTAGGCTGTATGCAGAGCCAAAATTTTAAAAAATATCATCTTCCCATTATGTGATTTTAAATGCTCCTCTTCAGTTTTTGTCTCTCCTCCTCCTGGGAAAGGAGCACTTAATATCGTTTTCACCACAGTGTTTCAGCACAAACCAATACTAGTAAAAATCCATGTAGCCATGTTATGAATCCAGCAAGAGATGGTCATGAACCACCGGTTCATGCTGGCTTCTTCTGTGTGGGCTCCCACCGTAGGAGGCAGGACTCGGAAATGCTGAACACCAGTTCAGCTAAAAAATGAACTGTCATGAACCACCAGTTCAGCAGCTCATGTTGTTGTTGTTTAGTCGTTAAGTCGTGTCCGACTCTTCGTGACCCCATGGACCAGAGCACGCCAGGCCCTCCTGTCTTCCACTGCCTCCCGGAGTTGGGTCAAATTCATGTTGGTAGCTTTGGTGACACTGTCCAACCATCTCGTCCTCTGTCGTCCCCTTCTCCTCTTGCCCTCACACTTTCCCAACATCAGGGTCTTTTCCAGGGAGTCTTCTCTTCTCACGAGATGGCCAAAGTATTGGAGCCTCAGCTTCAGGATCTGTCCTTCCAGTGAGCTCATACCCATCTCTAAATCCAGCCGTATTTTCTTTCCTAGGGTGTTGCAAGATCAAACTGGGTAAATTTAGTACTGTGGGAATAACATGTCCTTACATTTAGAAAATGAAATGAAGCAAGACTTTAACCCATATACATTTATGTGGCACCAAAAAAGAGAAAATGTATAACCAAAAAAGAGGCTAAAGAATGTAGAGATTTGTATAAAATTTGCTTATGCCAAATACAATTAATCTCACTCTGATGAGGAAGACTGTGACCAGGTGACATGTGTATCTATTGCTCAGTCCATGAAATGTTGAAGAGTAACTTCAAGGTCTTAGAGTACCATCTTTTTGGTTCCTTATCTTTAAATCTGATATGTGTCAAGTAGCCCTTCAATGAGTGGACACTTCAGTAGAGAATTGTCCTCTGTTACGTAAGCTGTATGGCTGCCCTCCTCCTGTGAACTTGTTCGTTTAGGCCTGTAGTAGCAAAATCAGTGCTCAGGGTAGAGCAAAGAGGAAAGAGGCCAT
The DNA here is from genome assembly GCA_037013535.1 of Intellagama lesueurii. NCBI lineage: Eukaryota > Metazoa > Chordata > Lepidosauria > Squamata > Agamidae > Intellagama > Intellagama lesueurii. Next base: position 78,337,977 of record JBAJHW010000006.1, read on the forward strand.
GTGTTCTTCTGAGGATCTGAATAATGATCTCTTTGCCATTTTGTTCTGAGGTAAATGGCATTTCTGTCTTATACATTTATGGTTGATTAGTAAAGGAACAGGGAAACATTTTTTAAATATTTCTATGAATTGCTAATTTACATTTTTATTATAGGGATATATGTCCTTCAAGTTGCAATGCAGAATTTATTTGCCATTTGCTGGATTTGTCCTGTTGCTTTGGAACTAACGCTGCTGACAGAGGGGTGATTCTGGCATGTCCAGCACTTTGGTGGATTAAAGAACCATTTGGATTGGCTAACTGCATTGCTTGTGGGCAAGAATTATCTAAATTTACATTTGAATTTAAAGGACTTGCGGTTCTTCCTCATTTTATCCTGTGAATAGATTAGGTTGAGTGTTAGTAATTGGTCCAAGGTCAACCTGAGAGTCAGCAAACATGCAGTAACCGATTCCCTATTTTTGAAAAAATTAAATCTTGGATCAGTGTGCAAGTCCAAGCAAAACAGATTTATTGTTAGGTGTAGAAATGAAGCAAAGCATAGTTATTCCTCACCCTTCTGCTACTTGTTTCTGACAGACAGGAGAAGGCTGATGAAGGGTGGTGGAAGCCAAAATATGATTTTCTTAAACCTACATGTGACAGGCACAACATTAATTACTAAGGTTCGATCACAGCAGGAACAGCCATCTGGACCTTTTCTTCAGAGTCAATGAAACATAAAGTGGGTTGTAGCTCACAGATGAGGGGGTTTCTGGAGTCAAAGGGACAGGATAAGTCACCCTGCATAGAGAACACCTGATATCAGGGCCAACCCAAGGTATTTTGGAGCTGAGGTGGGACCAAAAATGGCAGCCATTCCCTAAACTGAGAGAGCAGAGCACTGACCAAAGCTGGCCAAGTTATTTTCCACTCAAAGACAGAAAAGCCTGCAAATACCTTTTCCTGGGAGCAAAATTATAATTACAAATGAAGTAACGAATAGTTTGTTGCTCTTCTACAACATCCCAACTCACCTACGTGAGGGAGCATCCTTGTTTAACCAGCCTGTTCTGTAGTCTTTTCTGAAACCAGCGCCAGCTTTATTCTTAGGCAGAGTGAAGGATCCTCCTCAGGCAGCAGATTTGGGATGTTATGAAAGGACAGCAAAGTGTTGTTTATCTTATTTTTCTATTTTTTACTGCCAGGGAGCAGTAAAAATAGGCATATGTGGAGTTTCCTACTTTTTGTGTCAAAATAAACTGACTGAATTTAGGTACTACTTGCCTTCACTTGGGTGAGTGACATGATTATTTTGCCTCAGGCAGAAAAATATCTTGGGCTGATCTTATCTGACCCACAAACTATGTGGAGGATTGGTTAAACCATGTAGCTGTCAGAGATGAAGTCCAGAACAATATGATGAGGTGAGAAGATGTAAGGGCTAAGCATATGGCTTTCTGGATAACAAACCAAAACAAGTCCCTGGTGTCTGTGAAAACAATGTTACTTGAATACGTCTGACTTAGTTCCAGTAACACATCCTTGTTGAGCCTCCCCAGCAGGAAGATAACAGTAGTACATCCCAGATCAGTTCCCATGTCCATCGCTTTCTCCAGTCCTCCTTATCTTCTTATCTGTGAAAAAATCTCACATAAACCTAGGCATTTCCTTAAGCTTCTGCTGGAAGTCAGTCTGCCAGTCTCCATGTTCCTGCCGGGTGATTTGAACATTTGTGCCTCATCCAGAGCTGCCATATATCTGTCACTAACAAGCCATGCAAAACAATAGGATGTTGTACAAGATGATTGTGATAGAACTGCAATAAAACAAAACAAAATATTAAAAGCATTCTCAGGCAGGGACTAAAAAGGACCTTAAAAGGAAAAAGAAATAACCATCCAAGGCCAACCCAGTTTGCACACAACTTGCTTTTTGTACTCTTCCAATAACTTTCCAAGAAAGACCAGGTATGTGTTATTATAGTGATAACTTTATCACAGATGGCAGAGGTAGTGTGATAAGGTGGAATAAATCTGATTAACTCTTTAATGGGGAGGATGTGGGGGTGGGAGCAATGGATCAACTTCGAGGGACAGGGCATTGAAAAAGAGTCCCCCCTGGAGACTCTGTGGGTCAGATTTTGGCCACCGGCTAGCCAGATTAGACCCTCAGGCTGAAAGCTGGCTTCCCCTGTGTTAAAAAATTGTCTTATGGTGCAACTACACAGTTGAAGAGCTGGTTCAGGTTTTTAGAAATAAATTTAATGTCACGTGGTTTTTCTGTCAGTGTGTGCATCCTCACTAAATAACTTTTAGTGTGGTTGTAAGCTGTGTGGTATGTTGGCACTTCAGAACTCTAGATCCCAGTTTTCCCAGTTTCTCCTCTGTACCGGGAACAATACTTCACCTCAACCATACCCTGTGCCTTATTTGAGGTGGGGCTTGCCTGCCTTGAGACAGCTGATGCTGGACTCAGCATCTTTAATTCAGCAAAGGCAGCATCAGTAGCCTACAAACCAGCCCACAACTGCTGCAACAGCTGTTTCCTCTATGCTTTAAGAATTGTCATATCTGGTCTAAATCACATTTTTTAATATTTAAATTAAAAAAAATAAGTTTTGAAGTGGCATAGTGCTAGATTGATGCCATGCTACAATAGAAACAGATAAAAATAAAAGGAAGAAAAACCATTGTACTTGGCACCCCAAATTTGGCAAACCCTGCAGACCCCCACAGATGCTATTTACACTGGAACAGGTAATCACAAGTGCCAAATAAGTTTGTTTGTTTTAAAACAGCAAGACCTGGATCATTTTAAAATAACCTCTATATAGGTGTTTGTTTGTTTTTTAAAGAACTGTTTCCTGGCTAAAAAAATGTGCGCATAACTGTATGTAATGAAGTTGGAGATTTTTTAATTCAATTTCAAGCATGCTAAATCTAGAGGAAAAACAGGAGTATTGCAATGTTTAGTTGAGCTCTTAGTTTGGAGTTATATCTGTGAGCTCACTCCACTTTTGACTGGTGATGTCGCTAACTATAATTGTCGGCTGTTATCCAGAAATCTCTAGGCACATATATGGATCCTGCGTAAAAGCACAGAAGCTTTTGAATGAGTAAGCAGTTTAGGGGGTCAGGTGGATTTACATTTAATGGGCTTCCAACAAAGGGAATGTATTCCCTGCAAAACAAATCTAAAGTTATTCTGCTTGGTGGAAGAAATAAACCTAGAGATGAGCACAAACTGCCGGTTCGGCTGCTAGCCTAACAGATGTTCCATGGTTCAGCAGGCACCTACTCAGAGGCAGCTCCTGGCCTTCCCTGCCCCACCTCCTCCAGGCGCTGCCTCTGAGTGGGTGTCTGCTGAAGGAGGTGGGGATCTGAACCGTGGAACAGCTGTTAGGCCAACAGCCGAACCTGCACAAACCGCCAAACCATGCCCATCTCTAATTACACCTACAAATTGTCATCTGTAACAACATCAGTGACTCCCATCCAGCTACAACTAACTAAATAGTAGCTATTTGCATTTAGTACTTCAGAGCTTAGAATAATTACTTCTTTGAACTACAACTTTCAGAATCCTACACTAGCTTGGCCAGTGGCTTTGCTGGCAGAGTATGTCGGAGCTGTGAGTAAGACAAATAAACAACACCCCTCCCCCCCAAAAAAAACTTTTCCAAGCTCTCCTCCAATCTTACTTGGTAATCCTCTGAGAAATATAGAATCAATCTTGTTCGTGTGGCATAACAAGTATTTGTGTTAAAATAATCTATCAACCTACACAACCAGTTCTGACATCAGTACCTGGCATCTTCGGGCAATTGCTTGGGCTCTGATGCAAATCACGGCTAACACCTGCCCTCAGCCCTTGTTAAGATTGGTCCTTGAGCCTCATTATGAGTCCCATAATGCCCCAAAGATGAGTGACACAGCAGTGGGTGTTCCAGAAGGTTGTTGAAAATTCTGATTGCATCTCACAGCCATTTGCTGAGTGCTGTTGCTGGGGTTGAGGGTGGAGAGGTATCATCAAGTTATGATTGGACCCACCAGAGGCACTTATTCCAGGATAGGACACCCACAAAACCAGTCCAGCACAAGACTCTTGTTTTGCCTATTTCCTAACATGGCTGCCCTCTGAGAGCCTCCTTGATGATTCAGAAATACAAGGCTTCCTTATTGGTTGAAAAGCTAAATGAGTCATGGAGGACTTCAAGTTGAATTTAAATAACCTGACAGGAAAATGAGAGCTTGTTTCTGCTCTTTGTATACCTGGGCCTTTGATCATTTGTAATTAAAACTGTGTAGCTGAAGAAGAAAAACATGGGTACATTCTCTACCATTCTTTGAAGTATCACTTTCTCATTCAAAACTCCACTATGTGATGGATGGATTCTGGCTTTCTTTCATAATTGCTTCTTTGTATATACAGAGTCCAAAATACTATTGTCTTCAGCAGAACTAGAATAGCTTCCAATTTCTGCGACAGAAAAATGACCACAGGGAAGGTTTTCAAAGAAGTGCTCCTTGTTAAATCCCCAAACTCCTCAAACCAGGTGTCTTAGCCTACAAATCCTACCATCTTAGCCAGTATGGCAATTAACAAGGATGACTCAAGACTGGGTAAGTCTATATTAACAAACACTGTATTGTTCAAAGGATTTTCCTGTAGTGCCTTACAAAACAATGTTGGAGCTTGGAAAGTTGCTTCTTTAAATTAATAGTATAAATATTCTTTGGAATTGTTAGTTACAATTATAGTTCCAAATTCCCTCATACTTCCTAGTTACCACTTTGGTTGCAGTTTTTGAAAAGTAGCGCCTAACTTCTATGTTTCTGGAAAATAACTTGTTGTTTAGTCGTTAAGTCGTGTCCGACTCTTCGTGATCCCATGGACCAAAGCACGCCAGGCCCTCCCGTCTTCCACGGCCTCCTGGAGTTTGGTCAACTTCATGTTGGTCGCTTCGATGACACTGTCCAACCATCTCGTCCTCTGTCGCCCCCTTCTCCTCTTGCCTTCATGCTTTCCCAACATCAGGGTCTTTTCCAGGGAGTCTTCTCTTCTCATGAGATGGCCAAAGTATTGGAGCCTCAGCTTCAGGATCTGTCCTTCCAGTGAGCACTCAGGGTTGATTTCCTTCAGAATGCATAGGTTTGTTCTCCTTGCAGTCCAGGGGACTCTCAAGAGCCTCCTCCAGCACCACAATTCAAAAGCATCAATTCTTTGGCGGTCAGCCTTCTTTATGGTCCAGCTCTCACTTCCATACATTACTGGAAAAACCATAGCTTTGACTATGCGGACTTTTGTCGGCAAGGTGATGTCTCTGCTTTTTAAGATGCTGTCTAGGTTTGTCATTGCTTTCCTCCCAAGAAGCAGGCGTCTTTTAATTTTGTGGCTGCTGTCACCATCTGCAGTGATCATGGAGCCCAAGAAAGTAAAATCTGTCACTGCCTCCATATCTTCCCCTTCTATTTGCCAGGAGGTGATGGGACCGGTGGCCATGATCTTAGTTTTTTGGATGTTGAGCTTCAGACCATTTTTTGCGCTCTCCTCTTTCACCCTCATTAAGAGGTTCTTTAATTCCTCCTCACTTTCTGCCATCAGAGTGGTATCATCTGCATATCGGAGGTTGTTGATATTTCTTCCGGCAATCTTAATTCCGGTTTGGGATTCATCCAGTCCTGCCTTTCACATGATGTATTCTGCATATAAGTTAAATAATCAGGGAGACAATATACAGCCTTGTCGTACTCCTTTACCAATTTTGAACCAATCAGTTGTTCCATATCCAGTTCTAACTGTTGCTTCCTGTCCCACGTATAGATTTCTCAGGAGATAGATAAGGTGGTCAGGCACTCCCATTTCTTTAAGGACTTGCCATAGTTTGCTGTGGTCCACACAGTCAAAGGCTTTTGCGTAGTCAATGAAGCAGAAGTAGATGTTTTTCTGGAACTCTCTAGCTTTCTCCATAATCCAGCGCATGTTAGCAATTTGGTCTCTAGTTCCTCTGCCCCTTCGAAATCCAGCTTGTACTTCTGGGAAAATAACTAGTTAACTCTTAATTACTTCAAAAACATGTAAGTCATTGGTCTGTGGTACAGTGGGGTCCGTACTGGAACGGGGTCCGTAGGTCGAAAAGTCCGCAGGTCGAAAATGCATTTCCCATAGGAATGCATTGAAAACCATTTAATCCGTAACCAGCCCAAGAAAACGCCCCCCCCCCCACAAAAAATTTTTTAAAAAAGGGAACTTACCTTTCCGAAGCCTTCCAGGGATCCCCTGCCGCCGCCATCGCCGCTACCGGAGGACTCTGAGGGCTTCGGCGCTGCTGCCGGAAGCCTCTCGGAGGTCTCCCCCCCCCCCCGCCGACGCAGGCTTTCCCAGGGTGGACCGGGCCTACCAGGGGAGGGCTTCCCCTGGTAGGCCCGGTCTACCAGGCTTTCCCGGGCATTAGACCGGGCCTACCAGGGGAAGCCCTCCCCTGGTAGGCCCGGTCCACCCTGGGAAAGCCTGCATCGGCGGGGAGGAACCCCCGGAGGCCTTCCCCGCCGCCATGGGAGGCCTCTTGGAGGTCCCCCCTGCCGCCGATCGTGCTTCGGTGGCACTATCGGCGGCGGGGGGGACCTCCAAGAGGCCTCCCATGGCGGTGGAGAAGCCCTGGAAAGCATCCGGAGGCAGATCCACGGCCTACGGACTGGAAGGGGGAGGCGGGGAAAGTGCCAAATTTGAATTTGGCGCTTTCCCCGCCTCCCTCTTCTGGTCCGTAGGTCGATTCTCTGGCCGCAAGTCGAAGTGAAACTTTGCGGCCAGAGAAGTACGGACGTCGAAAAGTCCGTAAGTGGAGCCGTCTGTAAGTCGAGACTGCACTGTACAACGTATTGTCCTCCTGTTCATTTTGTCACCATTTCAACATGCACAACAGAACTATAAAAATTACAAGTTACAGTGACACCATAAAAAGAATGGAGCTATCCCTTACTAAGTTGCATGTGTCATAACATGGCCATACCTTTATTCTTTAAAAAATGAGTTAGAAGTAACTTGTTATTTGTAACAAATTACCCAAGCTCTAGTAAAACCAAGCATGTATAACATCAAATAACAATTAAAACACTAGGCTATGCGTTTCTGTATTTGGGGAAGGGAGATATATGTATTCTATCCTCTAGCAATGCATCAAAATCTGTCAATTTAATTTAGCACATCAAAACTACATTTACATCCAGTTGTGAATATGTGAAACATTGCAACAACTTCCTGAGCATTTACTATGGAACTGCAGCCAAGTAAGCTGTGATTTGGTGCGAAAAATACTGCACTTGATTCAGACTGAGGGTGGATAATGAATAACCCTGTGCTAAAGGAACATATAAAATCAGTATACCAAAATCAGACTCTTGGAACCGACATTACTGCCCCATTCCCACACCTGCCACTTGAAGCAGTTCCCTCACTCTGCCTAATGATAGGGCCAGGCCTACTATACTGAAAACGTCACACATCTGCACAAAGTATTTGGCACAGTCCTTCTTTCCATCTATGTACTGCATCTGGTGATCTAGTCATCCATCATGCTAAAGCAGTGGTTCCCAACCTTTTTTGAGTTGTGGCCCCCTTTTATAGCAGCCAAATAACCTGTGACCCCCTTGCCATGTTTGCATAAAATGGCAGTTTCAATGGGGTACAATTATTCCTTCTCAGAAAATAGAGGCTTTTTTCTCCTTCAAAGGGTCTGTTTCACATACATACACGTACACACTAACTTTAATATCCTGGTTTGAAAGTTCAAAGAAGAAACTATTTAACAAAGGCTACTATACATATAAAGCAACATGTGACAACTCCCCCCCCCCCCCCCCAATAAAACACTTTGTGAATCCCTTGAAAGTCATGATCCCCAGGTTGGGAAACACTGTGCTAAAGGGAAGCTAATTGCAAAAAAAGAGAGGCAACCTCAAGAATACTCTCTTAATTTAAATGGAGTGAGTGTAGCAGCTTCTCACTGCTCAGGATTTGGTTCATGTCTGTTCCAGGCTACTGTCTGAAGATGAAGATTCATAAAAAAACTGTTTTATTCTTTACACATATGGAACTGCTCTTCCCTCACCTCCTTTCCACACAGACGGGCTTTCAGTCATGATGCGCTGTAGACTGAAAAAGCACACATTCCTGAGCCAGAGTCACACAGGGGGAAATCATGTTGTTTTAACACCTCAATCTTACTATCTTCTACAATCCATACAAATCCAAATATTTTAGAAATAAATCTACTATATTCATAGTGTTTCAGCTGCCTTGCTCTTATCATTAACTCTAAAAGACCAGTGTTGTGGTAGTTTATTTCAAGTACTTGTTTTGTGCTTGGATAGAATTGCAGACCCTAAAATAGTCCATTCAGAACTGAACCAATACTGTGGCTGCCATTCACAGTGGAGAACAAATCTGCATCTAGAAGGACGATGGGCCTATCCATCAAGGCGACATCACAACTGGAATTGCTTTGCCACTCTCTGTGCATTTGTGCGAGCGAACACAAAAGTCATGCAGTTCATAATTAAACACTGAATTAAAACATTATGGTTAGGATGCAGTTAGAAGTGATTAGCTGTGTAAGTCTCTGGCAGCAAAAAACAACAAAGAGATTTATGACATCCAAAGACTAGCAAGCTTTATTTGGTCTAGGCTTTTGTGGACTGCAGCCTATTGCATCTGGCCTCATGCCAGAGAATTAACAGGTACTGATGATTGAGAACAATAAAGTTTAGCTATGCACTTGATGAAGGAAGCTGCTGTCTAGAAAAGTGTTATGCCAAATAAAATTAGTTTGTTTTTAAGGTGTCACAAAACAGATGAAGTTACAAGGTCAATGAGGAGGCAAATCGCATGCATTGCATGCATCAAATCACATCCAAGTTTCAATCTGCAGAATCCCTGGTACAAAGGATCCGATGGTACATGAGGGATGGGAGACCTGGGATCCCCAAAAGGTTTATGAATTACAACTTCACTATTTATCAGGGTGGCAGGGGCTGATGGGACTTGGAGTCCAGCATCAACAGGAGAGCCTCAGATTCACCCAGAGACAGGGTGAAGTGAATGTCTTGTTGTGCCTTGCGACGGGAGTGTGCTATGAGGAGCCAGTCGTCGATATACGGAAAAATGTGAATTTTGCGAAGCCTGAGGTATGCTGCCACGGGGGCCATGCATTTTGTGAAGACCCGGGGAGCTGTAGCAAGTCCAAATGGAAGCCTTTTGAATTGGTAGGCCTAGGTTCCAAGTTGGAAATGTAGATAGGGCCTGTAAGAAGGATGGATAGAGACGTGGAAATAGGTCTCTGAGGTCTATGACTGCGAACCAGTCTTTTTTTGCGGAGTAGGGGGAGGATGGGCTCTAGGGTAACCATGCAGAATTTGGTGGTAATGATGTATTGATTTAGCTCCCTGAGATAGAGGATGGGGAGAAGGCCTCTGTCTTTTTTGGGGACGGTGAAATAATGAGAGAAAAAACCTTTGACTGTATGGTGTAGTGGTATTGGTTTGATGGCGTCTTTGAGTAACAATGCCTGTAATTTCATCTTGTAGAGTTTGCGATGGAGGTGTGACGGTGTGTGATGGTGGAGGAAGCTAGTGGAACTCTATGCGGTACTGACTCCGTATGATGGAGAGGACCCAGGCATCTGTGGTGATGTCTTGCCACACAGGTAAGTGTTTCCAAAAGGCAGGAGGAGAAGTGAGAGATTGTATTGGGATCTCGGCCAGTTGGACGTCAAACCTGATGCTTAGGTTTACGGTCATTGCACCTGGTTGCGGTTTGTTGACGAGGTTTGGCTCGGTAAGGTTGTTGTTTGTAGTAAGGCATGTAAGATGTTTGCCTCTGAGGTTCTTGTTGGAATTTCTGATAAGAGGTGTAAGGGCAGCGCCATTGAATGCGCTGAGGGCGTTTCTGGTATGTGGGGTAGACGCCCCAACGCCTGGTAGCTGTTCTCTTTTTCTGGACATTCTCAAGAATGTCATCCATCTTGGCATTGAAGAGGCCAACTCCATCAAATGGGAGGTCCTCAATGTGTGCATGCGCATCCTCTGCAAGACCCACGGTTCTGAGCCAGGAGAACCGGCGAAATGCTACAGAGGTAGCCATGGATTTAGATGTGGCATCGACAATGTGTCTAGCGGACAACATTTGTTGTTTCGCTACCAAGAGACCTTCCTTTTGAAAGGTTTGTGCTAACACCCTTTTTTCTTTGGGAAGTGCATCGATAAAGGTAGACATGTTGTCCCAGAGAAATCGTTGGTAGGCGATTGATAGTTGGCAACTCCTTGATAGTTGGCAACTCTCATGGTGAAAGCAGCAGAGGAATATAGCCATCTGCCCATAGAGTCAATGCACCTGCTATCTTTATTAGGTGGTATTAGAATTTGTCTGTGTCGAGAACGAGATTGTGAAGCCTCGACAAAGATGGAATTGGGAGCCGGCTGTTTTTGTAACAAGACTGCGCCCGGGTCATGCACTCGATAAAGGTTGTCGATGTGCTTTGACACCGAGTGAGAGGACGCTGGTTTGGTCCAGGAACGCCTAACTGTGCTAAGGAGAGATGGAAGCATGGAAATATGGACCGGTGTTGTAGTGTCCTTAGAGCTGGGATCGTAAAGATGTTCTGCTGGTTCGGTCGTGGGTCTATGGATTGTAGGTCAAGGGATTTAGCCATACGAATCATGGTGATGTGGAAGTCCCTCTTCATCTGAGAGAGAACCAACACAGATTAGGTCTCCGGACTCCGGAAGCTGTGGAGTCGGGGAAGTTTTAGAGGACTTTGATTTCAAAGACTTAGCCTTCTTTGGTGGCGAAGGTTCAGGTGCTGAGGAAGCGTCGGTGGACGGTTTTCGTTTAGTGGCCGTTTTCGATGTCGAAGGTTTCAACATCGACTGCTTGGGCTTGTGCACCCGTGTGGCGGTTGATGTCGGGGGTACAGAAGGCTCTCAATGATCCGAGCGAGATGGAGTGGCCAAAGGGCCATGTCTTCCGCATTGTTAAACAGGCATGGGGGGAACCTTCAGCCTTCCAGATTTCAATTCACAGATGTCCCAGTCAGCAGGGTAAGTGGTAATAGATAATGGACTGCTTGGAGATCCAAAGGTCAGATAAGAGAGAGGAAGTGAAACTCCTTCAACTGCCTGAACTCTTTGGTGAAGTGAAGAACAGAGCACTGCTACTAATAAAACTAGGAAGTGTTTATTCTGATAGAGCTGACTCAGAATAAAAAGCTTGGAGCTGTTACTACAATGAAAATGACAAAAGAAGAGGCTGCATTACTAATAGAAATTTTAAAAAATGGAGCAAAATGTTCAGGAAATCAGGGCAGAAATTGAGAAAATTGGGACTGAAATTAAAGCAGAGATATACAAAGCACTATCACAAATTAAAAAAGGAAGTAAAAACACTGTTTTCAGAAATTAAGCAGATTGATAGAAGTGAGAGCTAATGCCAGACAGTTATACATCCATGAAGATAAACTCCCTGAAATTAATAATAAAAACAAAAAAGGATTGATTTGGAGAATAGAAGGTGGAGGGAAAATTTCAAACTGCATGGATTTCTGGAAGGCAGGGCTAAAGACAGATAGAAACTTAGAGATGTAGTAATACAATGGATTAATAGCGCCCTCAAGATTGTGGAAGAAGATTTGCAGTGACTGAATAGAGCACAGGTTTCCAACCGGTGGGTTGCGATGTCCGAGGGGGTCACAAGTGTTTTCTGGGGGATCACCATTGTTTTCTGAGGAGGGGACACATTGCTTTCAACTTGCACTCTCCTCCCCAGCCCCCTTCTGCATGCACCCCACCCTCTCCCTCCCTTGGACTCCCCAAGCCAAGCCCTCTTTGTTCCCCAGGGTGGGGCTCCTGGGCACCAGGGTCCCTTGGCTGCATGCTCCTCTGTAGCTCTGGTGGCTGACTGACTGGCTGGCTGAGGCAAGGGACTAGGATGGGGAGGAGCAGGAGGCAGAACTCAGTCCCAGCCCCTGCAAGCCAGGCTGAGAGGCAAAGAGGCAGCTACAGGCTGGAGAGGGAATGGGGAAAATGGTGGTGGAGAGAAAAAAAAGGCAGGCACCACTGCTGCTGAAGTGATTTTGCCCCCTCCTCACCTCAGCCATGTGCCACCGCCACCATCTTAAGGGCTGCTGAGGAGGAGGTGGCAAAGCTACTGCTTGAAAGGGGAGCAAAAAGGTGTGATGGTTTCCTTCTTGAGGGAAACTTGCCATTTCCAAGTAACACCTAATTTTAAGCCATCCTCATTACCTCCACCTCCCAGAACCCATTAAAGGACTTTTGGGAGGCAGACTGGTTTTAACAAACACGTAACTGTAAATTTTGAAGCAGGTTGCCCAGATGCAAGTACAACCATCATATTAAATGTTAGGTTAGAATTATATTCTGAAGAGTTTATTCTTAATGGATTTTCTTATTTTCTTTTTCTTGCCCTTTTATGCAAATATGTCAGGGAGGTCGCAGGCTACTTGGCTGTTACACAAGAGGGTCGCTACTTGAACTAGGTTGGGAAACATTAGCATAGAGTGGGACCAAAACACGAGAGGGGGGGGGCTGACGGATCCCAGAGATATTGTGGTCTGTTCTGCAAACTTTTATAATACAGAGAGAAGAGGGGGATATCACTTGAACAGGCATGGGGTAATAGGGGAAGAAAAACCTAGTAGTAAAAAATTAAATAGTATTTGGATGGCATAAAGTAGCAGGGAAATAAAACATAAGAAATCAAGATGGAATCATTGAGGTGGCTGCGGTGGCTGTTGGTTTGGAGGTTGTGGACAGATCCTCCCCCTGCTCCCGTTGTTTGGGAACAGACAGCAGCCCAAATGTGGGATCTCCAATGGAAGAAAGAGGGGGGAAATATTTTTTGTATGGGTGTAATAGGTTCGGTGAGGGGTAATTTATTATTTTGTTTTGTGTCCCCTGGTATCAGAGGCAAGAAATGGAGGTAAATAATTATGGTTAACAGATTAGAAATATCAACTTTAAATGTGAAACACTGGGGAATATTATAGTGAGGAAAAGCATAGAGGTGTCGATTAAATAAGGATAAAGCAGATATATTTTTATATGAAACTCATCAAGCAAAAGAAGGTATTAAAATGAAGCTCAACTAAATTGGTTTGGCATTTATGAAAAAGTGTGTGGAAGTTCAAGATCAAAAGGGTCTCAACCGTCACTTCACTGGAGCACCAGTGAAAGAGGAGAGGTTCCTTTTCTCTCCTCCCTTACTTGACTCAAAGCTTCAGAAGAAATTTGAAGTGAGGAAGGTTGCAATAGTCTTTCATTAAGATGTGTCTTACCAGCCTGCCAGATTTAATTCTGCTCAGTTTGGATAGTTGTGACAACAATACAAGGTTTTGCTGAACAATTGTGCTACATGTCCACCTCCTTTTATCCATAGCATTTAACTTGGAGAGAGGGGTCTCACTGTACCCTAAATTATTTCAAACCCATGCTGCCATATAGGCCTATATTTTACATTTTGTCACAGTAAGTCTCAGTATGAAGCTGTGATGTTCACCCCATGGCCCCTGCTTGTTTCACCAAACACAGAGCTCACAAAGGTATCCCAACACACCCTTTAACACGCTGCCACCAGTTGATCTCTTTATCAACCTATATTTCCTATGAAAGACTGAGGTCCATTCAGTACTGAACTTTTAAACAGAAACAGTTTATTGATTACAAGTTGTTTTAGGAATAATTCTTAAGCACATTCTTGAAGTTACACAAAGCTTCAGTATTTTACTTTAACCTCTTCTGTCTTAATTAATACAGGTCACACTCTGACTAGTTAGGCATCCTTCAGTCTCGAGAGACTATGGTAACGTGCTCTGTATGGAGGACTTGGAACAGCATCTAGTGTGGCACTCCTTAAACACTCTCTCTCTGCCTCAAACCCCAAAATCCTTCTCTGTCTCTGACTGAACTGACTAGACTCTGACTCACCCCTCCCTTCTAGTTTCTCTGGCTCCGCCTCCCAACAGCTCTCATTGGTACATGCCAATAATCTTCTACCTGAGCCAAAGCAGGGTGATTGCTACAGAAGCCACTGGCTCCATTTGCTTCTGCAAAGTAATGTTGGTTTATACTACCTGAAAGTAATGCTGGTTTATATTACCTGAACAGGGGTCTCAAAATAAATGTGGTTTGCAAACCATTCAAAAATGATCTGAAGTGCAAGGGAAATCAAAAACACAACAAAGAGGGGGGAAACTCCAATACCGCTTCCATAAAATATCATGTAAAGCTGATAGCTGAACAAATTGATGTTATCTAATATTCAGACTTAGGGCAACAATCTTATGAACACTTACTTGTGGGTAAGCACCCTTGAATTCAGTGGGATTTACATCTAAGTAGACATCCATGAGATCGTGTTGAAAAATGCTCCAAGACAGAGGCTGTTTTTTCAGGGATTTTTTTTTTTCTTAAAAAGCAACACAGCAACTGTAGTGTCATTGAATCATAGAATAATGGAGTTGGAAGAGTCCTATAAGGCCATCAAGTCAAACCACCAGCTCAGTTCAGAAATCCAAATGAAAGTAAATCCGACACATGACTGTTTGACTTCCTCTTAAATGCCTCCAGGGTTGGTTCCATTGCTTTACTGCTCTAATAGTTAAGAGTTTTTCCTAATACTATACCAAAATCTAACTTCCTGTAACTCCAGCCCTTTATTATGTGTCCTGTACTCTGGAATGATGGAGAAAAGACTCTGCCCCTCCTCTATATGACCTTTCAAATATTAGAAAAGTGTTATCATATCTCTCCTCAGTTTTCATTTCTCAAGGCTAAGCATGTCCAGTTCTTTCAGTCTTTTCTCATAGGGCTTGGTTTCCAGTACCCTGATCATCAGTTTTGCTCTTCTGAACTTACTCGTTTGTCTGCATCTTTCTTTAACAGTGGTGTCCAGTATTGGCACAGTACTCAAAATGAGGCCTAACCAGTGCCAACTCAAAGAGAACTATATATGGATACTATACTTCTGTTACTGCACCTGAAGTAGCATTTGCCTTTTTAACAGCTATATCTGTAACAATTCTAAAATCTTCCTTGTATGTAGTCCTACTGAGCAAAGTATTCCCCATCTAGTAACTGCATTTGGTTTCTTTTCCCTATGTGTAGAACTTTGCACTTATCCCTGTTAAATTTCATTCTGCTGTTTTCAGCCCACTGCTCAAGCTTATCAAGATCTTTTTGAATTTTGTTCCTGTATTCCACCCAATTTTGTGTCATCTGCAAATTTGATAAATATTCCCTGCAGTCCCTCATCCAAGTAATTAATAAAAATGTTGACAAGCATATGGCCCAGGACTGAACCTTGTTACCTCTTCACAGTTTGAGAAGAAGCCACCAATAAGCACTCCCTGAGTACGATTCTCTAACCAACTGTATCCACCTGATAGCTGTTCTATTCAGCTCACACCTAGTTAGCTTGCTAATCAGAATATTATGGGGCACTTTGTCAAAGGCTTTGCTGAAGTCTAAATATATTACATCTACAGCATTCCCACCATCTACCAGGAAGGTTACCCAATCAAAAAATGAGATTAGTCTGGCAGGATTTTTTCTTGACAAATATGTGTTGGTTTCTAGTTATTACTGCATTGCTTTCAAAGTGCTCGCAGAATGGCTGCTTTATTTATTTATTTTATTAGATTTATACCCCGCCCATCTAGGCCATAATCTGTTCCAGAATTTTCCCTGGGACTGATGTCAGACGGACTGGTCTGAAGTTCCCAGGTTCCCTCTTTTTACCCTTCTTTGAAGATAGGGATATTAGCCTTCATCTAATCATCTGACATCTTACCTGTCCTTCATGATTTCAAGAAAATAATAGACAGTGCTTCCGAGAGTTCTTTTGCCAGTTCCTTCAATACTCTAGGATGCAGTTCATTGGGCCTTGTAGACTTGATCTCGTTGACAGTACTAAAGTATTCCTTGTTTATCTATCTCAAACTGCAATCACTTCCACTCGTACTTCACATTTGCCTAGAGGGTCATAGACTGTCTTCTGAGACTGTTATTTAAGTGTTGTAACAATTACCCATTATACGAACTGCTAGATAGCTCATTGGTTTAGGTAGAGGTCGGGAGTTTGATTCACAGCTGTGCTTCTGGGGCTGGACTCAATAATCCATAGGGTCCCCTCCACCTCTGCAGTTTTAAGATTATATAACATCAACTGAAAGGGAGCATTTGTGGGCGGTTGGAGCTATTTTATCTGTGTATTTGTTTTAAGAAAAGGTTTAAAAAACAGTATGTTAAAATACAAAGAAGCAAATACTGCAAATGAGTTCTTTAAAGTAACAAATTACTTTTTAAAGGTAACATTCCACAGAAAATTCTCTGAAAACAGCACAGAGAAGGCTAAGCTAGAATTCTTATTCTTTTTATTTATTTATTTATTTATATTAATTTAGAAATATGTAAAAGTACAAAAAGAAAACTACAGAAAAAAGAGAGGTTACCTACCTGTAATTCTGGTTCTTCAAGTGGTCATCTGTGAATTCACACTATAGGGTTTAATTTGAGCTTGCAGAGAGGTTTCCGGAATATTCTAGAGCTTTATCATGCGTTCGCCAGGACCGCCCCCCCCTAGTACACGTGCTCCGCCTATTCTGGCGACCGCCTCAGTTCCTAGGAACAGTCCGCCGCTGCATCAAAGGTGAGACAGATGTGACGGACAGAGGGGAGGACGGGCGGGAAGTGTGAATTCACAGATGACCACTCGAAGAAACAGAGTTACAGGTAGGTAACCTCTCTTTCTTCTTTGTGGTCTCTGTGAATGCACACTTGTTGTTCTTTAGTCATTAAGTCGTGTCCGACTCTTCGTGACCCCATGGACCAGAGCATGCCAGGCCCTCCTGTCTTCCACTGCCTCCCGGAGTTTGGTCAAATTCATCTTGGTAGCTTTGATGACACTGTCTATCCATCTCGTCCTCTGTCGTCCCCTTCTCCCCTTGCCCTCACACTTTCCCAACATCAGGGTCCTTTTCCAGGGAGTCTTCTCTTCTCATGAGATGGCCAAAGTATTGGAGCCTCAGCTTCAGGATCTGTCCTTCCAGTGAGCACTCAGGGTTGATTTCCTTCAGAATTGATAGGTTTGTTCTCCTTGCAGTCCAGCGGACTCTCAAGAGTCTCCTCCAACACCACAATTCAAAAGCATCAAGTCTTCGGCAGTCAGCCTTCTTTATGGTCCAGCTTCACGGATTGCTGCCTTGTCGTGGCGAAGGGGCTTGAGTAATTCAGAGAAGCTATGGGCTATGCCGTGCAGGGACACCCAAGACAGAAAGGTCATAGTGCAGAGTTCTGACTAAATGCGATCCACCTGGAGCAGGAACTGGCAAGCCACTCCAGTATCTTTGCCAAGAAAACTCCATGGACAGAAACAAAAGAATGCACACTATAGGGTGATTAACAAGCTGACTTACCGGAGGAAGGACGTCATGGAAGGATAGAAGAGAGCACAGCCCTGCCGAAGACCGCATCAGTCTTAGCCCTGACATCTAGGTGGGAATGAGTGGCAACTGTGGAAGGGGTTGCCCAGGTAGCAGCCTTGCAGATGTCTGGGAGAAGTACTCCTCGCAGGAAAGCTGTGGAGGTAGCAACAGCTCTGGTGGAGTGAGCCTTAATGCCTACAGGCAGAGGCTTCTTGGCGAGTTGGTATGCCAGTCATATAGTTGCGACAATCCATCAGGAGATGGTCTGAGGAGAAACATGAGAGCCTCTGTGCGGCAAGTGTGGCGTGACAAAAAGCCTCTTTGACTTAGGGAAGGAGGAAGTTCAAGAAACATAAAATGCGAGGACTCATTTAACATCCAACATATGGAAAGAGCATTCAAGGTCGGTTGTTGGTGATGGAAAAAAGGTAGGTAAAATAATAGGTTGCTTAAGGTGGAAGTCCAAGATAACCTTCGGAAGAAAGGAGACATCAGGATAAAGTGTAACTTTGTCAGGGTGGAATTGAAGGAACTGAGAGTCTACACGAAGGGTGGCAAGTTTTGAAGCTCTGCCAGCGGAATAGCCACTAAGAAGAGAGTCTTAATGGAGAGGAAACATTGAGACGTAGTTGCAAGTGGTTCAAATGGAGGGAGTGTGAGACATCGAAGGACGGTGTGTAAAGACCATTGCGGAGGGGGAGGGGGTCTAGAAGGTCGCATATTGGAGACACCTTTGAGGAATTGTTTCAATGTAGGGTGACGGAAAAGTAGGGCCGCCTCTGAGTCTTGTGGCTGATGTGCGACTATGGCAGAAATATAAATCTTGAGGGTTGACAGGGAAAGCTGCTGACTAAAAAGATAAGAAAGAAATGTAAGGATTGCGTGAAGAGTTGTTGGACTGGTTGGAAGTTCACATTGACGTGCAAATTTTTGGAAGGCGGCCCATTTATAAGAATAAAGTTGTGTTGTAGCTGGTTTTCGGGCGTTGGCTAAAATGGTGGTTACTGAGGGTGGATCCTCCACACTGTGAGGTGGAGAGCGTGAAGGTCAAGATGGTAAGTTCTGCCCTGATGTTGAGTGAGGAGGTGAGGGATGGGGGGGCAGGCAAACAAAGTCTTTGGAGATGGATCGGAGCATGGTGAACCACGGCTGCCTGGGCCACCACAGGGCGATGAGAATTGCATTTGAGTGGTTTTGATGAAGTTTGACTAATGTCCTGAGAAGGAGAGGTATAGGTGGGAAAAGATAGATTAGATGAGTAGACCAGTTGATCATAAGCGCATCCCCAAAGGAGCCTGGGCCTATGCCTGCTCTGGAATAATAGAGGATGCATTTTGAATTTTGGGACGTGGCAAACATGTCTATGTGAGGCTGTCCCCACAGTTCACAAAGGTGCCAAAATACAGCGTGGTTGAGAGTCCACTCGTGCATTTGGGTCCGACTCCTGCTGAGAGAATCTGCTATGTGATTGTCGTGGGTGGCGATGTGAACTGCTATAGGAAAAACGTGACATTTGAGGCACCACTCCCATAGTTGAACGGTAAGGTACAGCAACGGGAGAGAGTGAGTACCTCCCTGCTTGTTTACATAAAAAAGCATTCTCTGTGGTTACTTGCACAGCTGTGCTGATGATAATAGGCTCAAAGGCGCAGAAAGCTTTGAAAATGGCTAGTAGTTCGAGATTGTTGATTGTCTCATTCGGTTTGAGACCACATAGCGTGACTGCGTAAGCTGTTGCAATATGCTTCCCATTCGATGGGGCTGGCATTGGTAGTGACTTGGATTGTTAGTTGAAGAACTACGAAGGGTCTGCCGATTAATAGGTTGGCTGGAGTATCCCACCAGAGAAGTTGGGCTGAGAGCTCGGGTGTAACCTGCAGGAGCTTGGAAGGTGGGTCTGACATTGGATCGAAGAGGGAGAGATACCACGCCTGTAGGGAGTGCATTTTTAGTCTGGCATTCTGAATGACTGATGTAGTAGAGGCGATGAGGCCAAGAAGGTGTTGAGTCTGATGCGCGGTGACCATCGCATAAGGTAGAAAGAGGCGGATAAGAGCATGAAGTTTTGTTGCTCTCTCCTGAGGGAGGAAAACCCTTGTTTTTCGAGAGTCCAGAACTGCACCTATGTAGGTAACTTTCTGTGCAGGGGTCAGTATAGATTTTTCTCTGTTGACTTCTAGGCCCCAGTTCTGCAAGGAGAGAAAGAGTCACCTGTATGTCTCTTAAAGCTTGAGAGCGTGAAGGGGATACCAACAACCAATCGTCTATGTAAGGGAAGATGGAGATTCCCTGAGTGCGTAGATGAACCGCTACTGGGGCCATGCATTTGGTAAAGACCCGTGGAGTGGTGGAGAGACCGAACGGAAAGGCCTTGAATTCGTAAGCGGTGGTTCCTAAGGAGAATTTGAGGAATTTGCGGTGGTCTTGGCGGATGGTAATGTGAAAATAGGTATCGCTCAGGTCGATGATGGCAAACCAGTCGTTTTCCTGCAGAATGAATAGGATTCGTTCTAGCATCACCATATGAAAGCATTTTTGAACGATGTAATAGTTCAGATCTCGGAGGTCGAGAATGGGACGCAAACCTCCATCGCGTTTCAGGACGGTAAAGCAACGGGAGAAGAAGCCGGGATCGTCTTCTGGCAGGTTGATGGGTGATATGGCATCTTTCAGGAGAAGGGATTGTATCTCTTGTTTTAGGACCTCTGATGGTGCCGTTAGAATGGTTCTTGGTGGTGGTGAGAGTGCGAATTCTATTGCGTAGCCAGTGGTGATGATAGTGAGGACCCAAGAATCGGTGGTGATAGATGCCCAACATGGAAGATGAGCTGAAAGACGGGTGGTGCTGGGTGCAGAGAGATGGGGTAAGTGGATCTGAGCGATGGAAAAGTCAAAGGCTCTGTTTTGTTTTTTTCTTAGCACACCTAAAGGATTGTTTGGGGTGCTGATGTTGTGTGGCGTGTCTGGGCTGAAATGATGATGAAGACTGTGGTAAGTATATTTGTTTGTCGGGAAATGGTCTGTATTGTTGATAGGAATAGGGGCAATGCCATTGGTATCGTTGGGGTCTGTAGTATGGTTGAGTATTGTAAGAACGTGCTGTTTTTCTCAATTTTTGGAGATTGTCAAATATTTCATCAGTTTTGTCATTGAAAAGACCGGCACCATCAAAAGGTAAGTCTTCGATTCGCATGCAGGAATCGTCAGAAATGTGGGCTGAGCGAAGCCAAGCGTGTCTACGAAGGGCTATAGCAGTAGCCATGTATTTTGATGCGGCTTCAATGACGTGCCGTGCAGTGATGCGCTCTTGACATGCAAAGGCCATAGCTTTCTGGTGAAAAGCGAGGCCACGAGCTTTTTACTCATCTGTTGCTGACTGGAGTGTTGGAAGAGCCCTATTCCAGAGGTAGCAATGATAGGCTCCCATAGCTGCAAGATAATTAGTGGCACGTAGGGTAAAAGAGGCAAGAGAATAAACTCTGCGGCTGATAATGTCAAGTTTTCTACCTTCCTTGTTGTTAGGAGTGGCATTAGAGCGATTTCGTGCTCTGTTTTGTGTGGCCTCCACAATGACAGAATTTGGGGGTGGATGCTTTGAAAGGAAAGCTGTGTTATCTCCATGTGTTTTCTATAAGTTTTCCACCCTCCAAGACATTTGTGGTACCGAGGATGGTTTGGACCATGACTGTTTGATTAATTTCAACAAGGATGGAATAAATCCCATATGGAGTGGTGGTGTTTGGTCCTCATTAATGTCCTCATACACCTTATTGGATTCAGATTGGACTGGTTGTTGGACATCCAGGTCTGTGGCTTTGGCTATGCGAAGCACTAGCTGTGAATAGGATGAGAAGTCCTCCGATGGCGAGGGAGGATTGGCGTCCGCTACATCTGAGTCCAGTGTGGGCAGATTAGGAGGGGACTCTTGCGGTGGTAAGGAGTCAGAGGTATCCAAATCAGAGAGTTGCAGAGATGATGTTTGAGAAGAATGATGATACAGAGGAGCAGAGGTAACAGGTAGGTTTGTCAAGAGTATGTTTAGGCGTACGGGGTGAGTTGCAGATTGATGAGGTTTAGGGTGTTTCTTTTCATGCGGTTGA
Organism: Intellagama lesueurii; assembly: GCA_037013535.1. Classification (NCBI taxonomy): domain Eukaryota; kingdom Metazoa; phylum Chordata; class Lepidosauria; order Squamata; family Agamidae; genus Intellagama; species Intellagama lesueurii. The sequence continues at coordinate 78,359,551 of JBAJHW010000006.1, forward strand.
GCAGTATCAAGAGGCGCAGGTGGAGGTCCGGTATACGTAGTTGTTACTTGTAAGGAAGAAGCACGGACCTGTGAAAGTGTAGTGGGCTCAGTATGGATGAGGTTTGGTAGTATTCATGGGACCACAACCAGTACCGAGGAGACGGTGAATCTGATACATCAGATGGATAGTAATATCTATACCATGAGCGTTTAGGCTTGATGTATAGTTCAGTATCAGGTTGCCAATATCGATACGCTCGATGTCGATAGCGTTTGGGCGGAGGCTCATAATAAGTTGGTGGTTTGTACAGCGTGACTCGCTTTGGGTGTCGATATCGAGTCAAAGAATCATGCGATGCCAACAACCCCATAGAAGTCGGAGGTTGTGCAAGATCAGCATTGGATCGGCAAGTCTCTGGTGTATGGTGAGTCTTCCTGGATCGCTTACGCGGAGGTGATGGGTCGGGTAAAGCAGACGCCAACTCAGAATCACACACAGAGACTGAGCAACCCATGGATTTGGGACTCGAATGTGCCGATTGGGAGATAACTGTCACCTCAGCCGAGGTGTTGGCCCAAGATGGAGATTCAGCAAGGAGTGGAGATGGTGGTTGACCAGAAGGTGGTGGCATTAAATCATCATCCGGAGAGTCAAGGCAGACAGTTGGCTGATCCTGTAGAGGAATTGTCGGAGTAGTTTTGTCGGTTGTCATAGACCTTTTAGCGGGTTGGGAATCCGAAGAGGATTTCTCGGTCGTCTTAGGTCTGGAGTGTTCCAGTACCGAAGGAAGGTTTGGTGTCGGTATCGACTTGGTTATCAATGCCGAAGACGTAGATTTAGAAGTGGACTTGGATTTGGATTTAGAAGTTGGTAGCTTCGACGTCGGGGAAGCGGTGGGCACCTCAAGGGATCCTTTATGGTGCTGAGAAGTTTGGGAAGCCTCCATAGTTTCTGCTGGGCGTAGAGAACGTTCCCAGAGAAAGGATTTGAGACGTTGTTGTCGTAGCTTGAGAGCCTGTTTAGTAAAGTTTTTGCAAAACTGGCAAAGATGGCTAGTGAGATTCCCCGAGGCAGAAGAGACAAAGATCATGTCTGTCTGAGAGGGGGATCTTGTTGGAGCACGAGGCGCACCGTTTAAACGGTGCTACAGGGGCCATAAATGGCAGGGAGGGAGGGGAAGGGGGGGCGATCAAAAGAGGGAGAAATAGCTCAAAAAGTCTCTAACAATTTTCCCTCTGTATTTTTATTTTAGGAAGAAATTGAAAGCAGTGGCGAACGGAGAGGTCGACAAGAGATGAAACCTCAGTGGCGGCAAAAAGGAACTGAAGCGGTTGCCAGGACGGGCGGACCACGTGTACTAGGGGGGTGGTCCTGGCGAACGCATGATAAAGCTCTAGAATATTCCGGAAACCTCTGTGCAAGCACAGATTAAACCCTATAGTGTGCATTCACAGAGACCACAAAGAAGAAGAAAAATGCTCATACATTTCATATATATCAAGGACAACTGACAGTCCATTTACATAGTTTATATAGCCTTCTTACTTTAACATCTATACTATACATATTATTCTAAACAGTGCCTTCCAGCAGAAGATACAGAGCAATTAAAACTCGGACGACAGGCTTTTTGAACAGTTTTTATCCTAGAGCTATAATTGAACTTAACAAGGAACTTAAGAATCACCAGCAGTGAGTTGTTGGACTGTATTACTATTACTTGGTCTGTTGTGTTGTATGTTGTGTGGATACTGTGTGCTCTTAACGGGGTTCTGGGTTTTAGGATTGTTATTGTTGAGAGTTCTGGGAACTTGCTTAAGTTCCAGTAAAATGCACAGCGGAAGGCCAGCTCCTTAAGATTAGACCTATGGCTAGGCTGGTTAGGAGAATTGTGGGAGCTGTAGTCAAAGAAAGCCACTTTATCAAGCTCTGCTTGGCATGTGATGAGCTTGCCCAAGGCGACATAGGCCGGCTCTTCCTCCCTGAAGGCACAGTGGGAAATCCAACTCCCAACCTCTGGCTCCACAACCAGCCTTCGTAACAATACCCAAAGAAACCTTTGACACTCAGGAATGAATAATTTCAGGAGCATCTTTAAAGAAAATGGGTAGTTGACTATTAGTCCAAGGGGGCCTTGAAGCTTTTCAGAATAAAGTTATTTTTGAAGCTCCTGCTCACTCCTCTAGGTTCCTCGCACAAGGCCTCCTGAATTCCTGCCTGACACTCTATCCACTATGACACCATAGCTCTCAACAGGTCATATAGCCCACCTTCAACCCTCATCTTGACCTAACAGGAAGATCCATCCTGACCAGTTGAAGGCTCAGCCTGACTGTTAACTGCCTCTCAGTTTGCAGAGAAACAGAACCTCTCCAGGTTGTGACCTCATTCTGACATCGCAGGATTCTGACCTATGGCTAGGCTGGTTAGGAGAATTGTGGGAGCTGCAGTCAAAGAAAGGAACTTTATCAAGCCCTGCTTGGCATGTGATGAGCTTGCCCAAGGCGACACAGGCCGGCTCTTCCTCCCTGAAGGCACAGTGGGAAATCCAACTCCCAACCGCTGGCTCCACAAAAAGCCTTCGTAACAATACCCAAAGAAACCTTTAGCGTGACCCAAAAGCCTGCTTCCAGTAGAAAAGCAAAGACACAGATCCCAAACCCTGGGGATCACTCGTTACCTGAAGTGTGACATCCTTAGTCACAGGACATATTTTGTTGAGAGTTCTGGGAACTTGCTTAAGTTCCAGTAAAATGCACAGTGGAAGGCCAGCTCCTTAAGATTAGAATTAGCTGTAGAAGTCCCCTTCTTTACCCAATTGTTTTTGGGATCCACCCTCACCAAAGCCTAGCACTTTAGAAAATAAGACTCAGGAGGCAATCTTTAAGTATTAAAGATTTTGTGTATTTTACTCACTTAAAACAGGCATTCATTAGGCTTAAAGTTGACAGAAAGGAAAATAGTAAAAATAAGGTTTGTTTCCTCAGCCCGTGTGGCTGGGAGGATCTCTAGGGTTCAGAGATCCAGCCTGGAGATCTAGCATCTTCCAAGGTGAAAAAGGGTCTGAGACAAAATGGAGTCTCTCAAAACGCGTGAGGAAAGAAGGGAAGAAATAAGGGCGGAGTTTATCTAGCCCAGCAAAAACAAACCCCTCTGATTAGTTAACATGCAAACAAACAAGCAAACAAGTTAGTCTGTGATGGAGGCCCTTCCTCCCATATCTTGAAATTTACATCAAGATTGCTAACTAGCCAACACCCCTTCTCAATCTAGCATGCATAAATTTCAACAATTCCCATCATGCTTCGTAGGTTCTGAAAGCGATCTCTTGGTAGAGGTTTGGTCAGGATGTCCGCCATCATCTCAGTAGTTGGACAATAGGTCATCTGGATGGTACCCTTCTCAATCAGGTCACACATGAACTCATCTCACATCAATATGCTTGGTGCGCGTGTTCATCTTCTCTCCCTGTGATAGCTTGATGCAGCTTTGGTTGTCTTCCATCATCTGGAATGGTGTTTCTTCATCTATCTCAAAGTCCATCAGCAGTTTCTTCAGCCATAGCAGTTCTCTGCATGCTTCTGCTGCTGCAACAAACTCAGACTCTGTGGAAGATAAAGCTACAATATCTTGTTTATGACTGCCCCATGAGATAGGGCCGTTACCATACAGAAACAGAAAGCCACTGGTAGATTTACAACCTTCGCTATTTTCTGTCCAATCTGCATCTTGTTAACTGGCAGTCTTAGTTTAAAGTCCATGGTCCTTTTCAAGTATCTAGCTACCCTTTTTACGGCTGTCCAGCCACTTTGTGTTGGTGAGCTGACTTTTCTGCTCAGTATTCCTACGGCAGTAGCAATGTCAGGTCTCACAGTAGTTGTCAAGTACAAAAGCTTCCCTGTAGCTGCTCTGTACTGGCTATTGTTGGGTAAAGGTTCTCCTTTCTCTTTATTTTTAAGAAAATCTGTATACATGGGTGTTGCAGCACTGTGGGCATCTTGCATATCCAACATGTCTAACAGTTCAAGTATCTTTTGTTTCTGACTCAACAAATATGAACTATCTGCCTCTTTCTCAATTTGAATGCCCAAATAGTATGTTGCATCTCCCAATTCCTTTATTTCCACCTCTTTGCTCAGTTTCTGTACTACACTCCTGTACTCTTTTTCTTCATAGGTGGCCACAATCAGGTCATCAACATAAGCTAGAATAAATGTGAAATGTCCGTTCCTGTTCCTAGTATACAGGCACTGATCTCCCTTTCCTTGCTTGAAACCTTGTTGAAGTAGCATCTTCTTCAGTTTCTCATTCCAGGATCTGGCTGCTTGTTTCAGCCCATATAGGCCTTTCTTCAGTCTGCAGACAAGGTCAGGGTGCTTCCTGTCAATAAAGCCTGCTGGTTTTTCCATGTAGAGTTCCTCCTCAATCTCTCCATGTAGAAATGCAGTCTTGACATCTAGGTGCTTGACTTGCATCTGTCTGGAGGCTGCTACACTCAGGAGCATTCTTACGGTGCTGTGTCTGACAAGTGGAGCAAAAGTTTCATCAGAGTCTTCTCCATACTTCTGAAGAAATCCTTTGGCAACTAATCTTGCTTTGTAGCGTTCCACTTCTCCATCTGCTCCCTTTTTCTCTTTGAATACCCACTTGCATCCAATTGCTTTCTTGCCTGGTGGTAGCCTTGTCAGTGTCCATGTTTCATTTTTATGTAAGGCTTCTATCTCCTCCTTTGCAGCTTGTCTCCATTTGGTGCCTTCTTGTGCTGGCATCTGTTCAACCTCTCCCCAGGTTGCTGGTTCATCTGTCTGCAATGACTTTGTAAGGTAGGACAGGCGAGGTGGCGGCACACCTATGTTGGATCATGATGAGCGTCTGACTTCTGGTTCTGGAACCTCTGGTGGCATGGTGCCATCTTCCAGTTCTACAGCGTTGCCGACTGCTCCATCTGTATCCCCTTCTTTTGGTGTACTGCTCTCATCCTGTGCCTCATCCTCATCCTCCACTTCCTTTGGTTTAGTTTGTGAGGGCACTGGCATACGTATGTCTAGGAGAGGTTGGTTACGTTGATCCTGCTCATTAGAGCTGTCTAGCACAGTCCCTCTCTTGTCAGCCTTCCTTTGTTCATCAAAGTGAACCACGTGTCTTGCACTGACTTCACCAGTTCTCAGATTCATGACTCTGTACCCTTTGACACCGGAAGCATATCCGATAAGAATTGTTTGTTCAGTTCTAGAGTCCAATTTATGCCTTTTCTCCTTGGGAATGTAAGAGTATGCAATGCTCCCAAAAACTCTAATGTGTGAAATGTTCGGGATTCTACCATGCCAAATTTCAAAGGGTGTTTTTGTGGTGCCTTTTGTTGGCAATCTGTTCTGGAGATACGTTGCTTGTTGGGTAGTTCTGCATCTGCAAGCATGCATCTAGTCATCCCTAGAAGAGACCTTAGTTTTCTCTCAGCTATTCCATTTTGTTCTGGTGTGTATGGAACAGTCCTTCTGTGTAGAATACCTTGTTCCTCAAAGAATGTCTGTGTGTGGTTTGAAATGTACTCACCACCGTTGTCTGATTGAAACGCCTGAGGTTTTCTTTCAAATTTGTTGTTCACCATGGCCACATATTTCCTCAGAAGGTTGTGGGTCTCACTCTTGTTCTTCAGTAGGTACGTGACACAATACCTTGAAAAATCATCCACAAAAATTATTATTATTATTATTATTATTATTATTATTATTATTATTATTATTATTATTATTATTATTATTATTATTATTATTTATTTATTTATTTCATTTATACCCCGCGTATCTGGTCTTGCGACCACTCTAGGCAGCTTCCAAACAACATAAAACAACAGATAAAATCACAAAATTATTACAAAAACAATTTCCATAACAATTATAAAACAAAAAATAAAGATAAATAGAAAAGATAAAAAGATCAGGTATTGACTGGAGGGAAGGCCTGTATAAACATCCATGTTTTTAATTGATTTTTAAAGATACCCAGCGTAGGGGCGGCACGAATATCTGGAGGAAGATTATTCCAGAGACGAGGAGCCACCGCCGAGAAGGCCCGATTTCTTGTTCTTTCCCTACGGGCCTCCCTCGGCGTCAAGCTCCTCAGCCTCACCTCCTGACTCGCACAGGTGATCCGGGTAGACCTTGGTGGGAGTAGGCGTTCCGCCAAATATCGAGGTCCTAAACCGTTTAGGGCCTTATAAGTAAGCATTAAAACTTTGAAGTCAATGCGGAACCGAATGGGCAGCCAATGCAATGCGGCCAGAATAGGAGAGATATGCTGGTATTTTCTCACTCCACTAAGGAGTCTGGCCGCCGCATTCTGCACCACCTGAAGTTTCCGCATCAACCTCAAAGGCAGCCCCACGTAGAGCGCGTTACAGTGGTCTAATCTTGAGATTACGAGCGCATGCACCAAGGTAGTGAGCGCCCCCATATCAAGGTAGGGCCGCAGCCGGGCAATCCGCCAAAGATGGAAAAAGGCGGAGCGGACTACCGACGCCACCCGCGTTTCCATGGTGAGCGCCGGGTCCAGATGGATCCCCAAGCTGCAAACCCCACTCTTAGCAGCCAAGGCCACCCCCCCAAACAAGAGAGTCATCCAAGCCGCCAACCACAGGGGCACCCACCCTCAGAACCTCCGTCTTGTCCGGGTTCAGCTTCAGCCCATTTTCCTGCATCCACTGCAATACAGTCCCCAGGCAGCGCTGAAGGGACAGGACGGCATCACCTGCAGTTGGTAAAAAGGAGATGTAGAGCTGGGTATCATCAGCATATTGATGACACGATGCTCCACACCCCCTGATGACCCAACCCAGCGGCCTCATATAGATATTAAACAGCATTGGGGAGATAATCGACCCCTGTGGAACCCCACAATTGAGACTCCACGGGCCCGAGACACTCTCCCCAAGCTGTACTCTCTGGGGACGGTTCTCCAAGAAGGAACGGAGCCAGGCAAACGCCAAGCCACCAATTCCCAACTCAGAGAGCCTCCCCAGGAGGATACCGTGGTCGACGGTATCAAAGGCCGCAGAGATGTCGAGGAGGACCAACAGAGATGTTTTACCCCTGTCAGCCTCCCTCAACAGGTCATCATACAGGGCGACCAATGCCGTCTCTGTACCGTGGCGCGGCCTGAAGCCCGACTGAAATGGATCCAGGGCATTTGTTTCATCCAAAAGAGCCTGAAGCTGGTCAGCCACCACCCTCTCGACCACTTTGCTAATGAAAGAAACATTGGCGACAGGCCTATAATTGCCAATTTCGTCCGCCGCCATATTAGGTTTCTTTCTTATGGGCCTAATGAGTGTCTCCTTGAGGGCAGGTGGGAACCTGCCCTCAAGGAAAGACCCATTTATTATTGCAGTGGCCCATTCAGTTGTGATCGGCCTGGCTGCTTTGATTAGCCAGGCCAGGCAAGGGTCAAGGGAGGAAATGGTGGCCCGACAGCGATCAAGCACTTTGTCCACAGTATCTGGTGTCACAGGCTGAAAGAGATCAAGAATCACCGGGCAAGACGGAGCGCTGGACATCTCAGTTCGACTCACTGTATTCAAAAAAGGAGAGAGCTCCCGGCGGATGGCCTCCACTTTAGATTTAAAAAATACTGCAAATTGGTCCGGTGAAAAACTAGGGGGAGGCCCATCACTCAGACCAACTCCGGAAAGGTCATGCACTATACGGAATAACTCCGCCTGCTAGTTTGAAGCTTCGCTTATCCGGTTAGCGAAGTATGTACGACAAGCAGCCTTTACCTTAGACAGGTAGAGGTTAGTTGCGACCCTGACAGCTATCCAATTATGTTCCGTCGGGTTCTTCCTCCACCTACGCTCTAGTCTTCTCCTAATCCGTTTCATCGCTCGGAGGTCCTGGTTAAACCAAGGCACAGGCCGAGCTCTGCGTTGGAGAGGGCGTTTAGGCACGATCGTTTCTATAGCCCTAGTGGCAGCGGTAAACCAGCTGTCAACCAGAACCTCGACAGGAGCGCCAGCCAGGTCAGCCGTAACACCTCTCATGGCATCCTGGAATCCAATAGGATCCAGTAGCCTTCGAGGGCGGACCATAAAAATAGGTCCCTGCTCCCTGCGAGGGGGAAGTGCCACTGAGAGGTTACATTTTATTAGGTATATATCTGTTAGAATATAAATTAGAATATATCTGTTGCCTCCCATTGATGGCACATTAATTGGCCCACACAGGTCAGTGTGAATTAATTCTAACACCTTTGTGCTTCTTTTTTCAGTATTTGAGTGAAATGAGGGTCTGACCCCTTTTTCTGTAAGGCAATTTACGCACCTGGTTGTCTTGTTTGTGTCATGTGGCTTTACCTCAATACCTTTGGCTAGGTTCTTATTGTGCAGTTCCAGGATCGCGTTCGTATCTCTATGTGCAAATCTGCAATGCCACAGGTCCAGGCTGTTCACCTCTTTTTGCACCGTCTGTGCTGTGTTGATTTGCACCTGTTCATCTAAGAGACGGACTTTATAGATGCCATTAGATTCATAACCTTCCAAACATATCTCATTGTCCTTTTCAACTATGCATTTTTCACCATCAAAATGTATCTTAAAACCCCTTTTCCCAAGAATTGACACACTTAGCATGTTGCATTCCAGCTTTGGTACATACAACACTTCCTTCACAGTATTTTCATAGATTGCATTTGGCACTGGACATAGCAAAGTCCCAGATCCCTTGCCTTGGATCTCTACACAGTTCCCATCAGCAACCCTAATCTCTCCAGTGGTATGTAAATCAAAAATTTTAAAAAATGCTTTTTCATTGGTTGCATGCTGTGTAGATCCACTGTCGATTATCCATGAGCCTCTATTGTTCTGGCAATATAACTTCATAAGCCATAAATGAGCTCTGTTTAATTTCTCTGTTTGGCTTTCCTTTATCCCTCTTGTAACTAGGAGCTGCATTCTGTCTTTTCTGAGCCCTTTGTTCAGATTGGTAAGAGCTCCTATTGGCTGAAGGCTCTCTGTGGGCATAACAGTCTCTTGATTGATGCCCTGGTTTTCCACAAGACCAGCAACTGTTACGTGATTGGTCATGAGGCGGAGCTTTTCTGTGGCTCCTACTTTGAAACAGGTAATTTGATCCACTAGCATCTGAGGAATTTAAGCCTGTCTGGTTTATGCATTCATCTCTTAGAGCAGGGGTCTCAAACATGCGGCCCGCGGGCCATTTGCGGCCCGCCGGACGATAGTTTGTGGCCCCCGCCTTGCCTGCCCCCCCTGAAGCGCCCACGCGTCCTCTGCTGTCAAGAGTCAAAAAAAGCCTCGCCTCGCTCGTCGGCTCTCTCCCAAGACAGCGCCTCTTGCACCCTCCATCCGGAACTGCAGCCTGCCAGCCAGACCGCCTGTCTGCCGACTGGCAGGCTGAAGTTCCAGATGGAGGGTGCAAGAGGCGCTGTCTTGGGGGAGAGCCAGCGAGCAAGGTGCGCTGCCGGCCCTTTTCCCCGAGCGCCCGAGCCAAGCCGCCAACAGCAGCTGCCGCCGCCGCCACCTCCTCTTCCAGGGAAGCGGCTCTCTGGCTCTCTTTCTCTCTCGGCACCCCCAGCACCAGCCCGGCCAGCGGCCGTCTCAGCGCCCGGCGGTGCTTCCTCCTCCTCCTCTTCGTCCTGCTTCAGCCGCCTCGGCTCTGGAGGCTGCCTGGGCTCGCCTCGCAAAGTTTGCTCCTCTGTCGTGATGGGGATAGCTGCTGCTGCTGAGTGTGCCTTTTTTTGAGGGGGGCCCTCAGAGGAAGGTTGCCGGACCTCCGTGTGTGTGTGTGTGTGTTTGTGTGCATGCATGCGCGCATCTGTGGGGCCCCCCCGCCCCATTCTGTTTTATTTCACGGGTACCGGTGGGGGCTTTTCTCCTTTGGCAAGGCGAATTCTGTGAGGGTTTTTTTAAAATTTTATGTCGTGCCCTCCTCCCCCCGGCTAGGCGGTTGCCAGCGCTCCCTCCCTTCTCCGCTTCTTCATCCTGCTGCTGCTGCTGCTGGTGAAGAAGGAGCCGGAGGGGGTCGTGGCCGGGTGACGAGGGCTTGCGCGCCCCCTCCTCCTCCTTGGAGCCCCAGCCGGACTAAGGAAACTCCTGGGCAGCTTCCTTGGGCTCTTGCTCCGCTTGGCGGAAAATCTGATGCGGCCCAGCCTCACCCAGACTCTGCCTCCAGCGGCCCCCAGGTAAATTGAGTTTGAGACCCCTGTCTTAGAGCTTTCAGGCTGGCTTCAAGGGACAACTTCTGAGCATTTATAATAGACGCAAAAGCATCAAAACGTTCTCCTAGGGATGCTATCAAAAATCCCCTTTTAATTCCATCAGGCATTTGGAAACCAGTAGTATTTAAACTGTCAATGATATTTAAAAATTCAGATATATGCTTTTCACAATCCTTCTTGTTATTTAATCGAATTCTTGTTAAATCTTTAATCAAGGCTGCTTCAGACTGACGACTTGCAACCCCAAAAGAGTCCTCTAGATTTTTAATCATTTGGTTTGCTGTTTCACAACCTGTAACATAGGCTAGTTGTGAGTCTGTTAGACTGTGGTAAATTATTGATTTTGCATCTTTCTTTTCCCAATCTGTTCTAGCTCTTCTGTCTTCAGGTCTGTCTGAATTTAAACAATCATCAAGCTCCAGAGCTGCTAGATCAACCAGTAATCTTTCCTTCCATCTTTCAAAATTCACTGAGGTCAATACTGGCAATTTCCCTAGAATTTCCTTCCTTTCTGCCATGCTGAATCCTGCCTCCTTCTAAGCAAAAGCAACAAGCAAGCAAACAACAGCAAAATCTCTTCAGCTAGCTTTGGTTTTGGTTGAGGGGGAGGGGAAGACAAAAAATGCAGATACACTCAGAAAACAACAAAGCCCGAAAAATCCTTCTTAGCTAATCTTTTCCTTTTTAGCTGGCTGTGTTTGGTTACTCTCTGGGCCTCATAACCTGTTGAGAGTTCTGGGAACTTGCTTAAGTTCCAGTAAAATGCACAGCGGAAGGCCATCTCCTTAAGATTAGAATTAGCTGTAGAAGTCCCCTTCTTTACCCAATTGTTTTTGGGATCCACCCTCACCAAAGCCTAGCACTTTAGAAAATAAGACTCAGGAGGCAATCTTTAAGTATTAAAGATTTTGTGTATTTTACTCACTTAAAACAGGCATTCATTAGGCTTAAAGTTGATAGAAAGGAAAATAGTAAAAATAAGGTTTGTTTCCTCAGCCCGTGTGGCTGGGAGGATCTCTAGGGTTCAGAGATCCAGCCTGGAGATCTAGCATCTTCCAAGGTGAAAAAGGGTCTGAGACAAAATGGAGTCTCTCAAAATGCGTGAGGAGGAGAAGGGAAGAAACAAGGGCGGAGCTTATCTAGCCCGGCAAAAACAAACCCCTCTGATTAGTTAACATGCAAACAAACAAGCAAACAAGTCTGTGATGGAGGCCCTTCCTCCCATATCTTGAAATTTACATCAAGATTGCTAACTAGCCAACAGTTATGAGGGTGTGTGTGTTTTGGTCTCGTCTCTGGGTGTTCTTTGTGAATTTCGTTGTATGTGTATACAGTGTATATACGTTCAATGACAATAAATTTATTATTATTATTATTATTATTATTATTATTATTATTATTATTATTATTATTATTATTATTATTATTTGCAAAGTTGATTCTATACCCCTTCTAATTATTTATAATAGTCAAAATACCCTTTTTTTTCAAATTCTGTAACTGATCTTCTGTTTACATAATTTGTGAGTTTTGCCATTGTGGCACACTCACACATTTTATCTTTCCAATCTTCTACAACACAAGTAGAATTCTTATTCTCGACATCAGTTTTGCCTGTGAAAGGAACCAATTCCCTTTAGTCTTTTGCCATCCACTGGATCACTCAGCTCACACCAACTGAAGTGGCACGGTATATGCACAAATTTGCCACATGAACAGGAACGAGGCCAGCAGCCAGTGAAAGTCAGAGCTCCTCAACCCTTCAAAAGAAAGAGACAGACCACAGAGGTCTCATACAATCTCATTAGAACTAATGTCAGTATATGACTTTGAAATAGTTGGCTGATGCTAATGGATACATGAAAGCCCAAAGGATGCCTTTATTCTTCATTGAACCTTCCTCTTATTCTCACTGTAGTGTGGCTTCTCACTATAGTGTGGCTGTTTAAGAGCTCATGAAAACCATTTCTATTGAGCTCCAGAATTTAGGGAGCCATTCAGTACAATGACTGAGCTGGTAGAGGAAACGTTCTGCAATGTTTGGTATCATATTTGAAAACACCCTGGCTCAGTTTCCTCCAACTGGTTCAGTGGCTTGGACTATTATTTATTTGTTTTCATTTATATGCCACCTTTCTCCCAGCGTAACAACTAAGGAGTACAGAAAACAACAACCATTGAAAAGAAACTCTGTATGGTTATACATTAACCATTTGTTATATAGCACTTTATGGTGGAGTTATACACAATTGCTCGTACAGTTATAAAACATTGCAATCTTTATGTTAGATACTGTATTGTAATAATCATTCATTGTATTGAGTTTTATATTATTGGAGAACACCATATGGAGCACCTTTCTCCCAGCAACAGGAGCCAAATCATTAAAAAAAATCCAATCAACTGATAAATTATTTGCATTTTAAAAACCAATTGAACATGTGTTAAAATAATTTAAAAGACATTAAAATATACATAAAATAATGTCCTGTACCCAAAATCAACACCACTGCCCAGTTAGTTATTTGTCAAAAAGGTGTCTAAAAAGTATAGACTTCACCTGTCATTGGAAGGACTGGGGGGGGGGATCCAGCCCACTGAGGAAGCGCATTCTGTAAGCTGGAAGCAGTGGCAAGACACACCTGAGAGGATAGTGGAACTGTGAGAAGGATCTCCCCTGAAGAGCTGAAAAGGCTCATATGAGGAGATACGGCCCTTCAGTTAGCCTGGACCCAAACTGTATAGGTCAAAACCAGATGTTTGAATTGGGCCTAGAAATGGACTGGCAGCCAATGAAGCTTTATAACAGGGAAATTACATGATGCCTGTAACCAGCTGCACATTTGCACATTGACGACACTGAACTCCAAAACTCTGGAAACCTCTCTGTGAGCAGAGTACAGAACAGACGGAGAGTGTGCCGCCCCCTCAGCCGTCTGAAGGGGAAAATCAAACGACTAAAAGGGAAAGTCAAGAGAAGGGAACGGTGGAAATGGAGCCAGAAGCGTGCGGAATAGAGGAAATGGATAAAGAGTTAAAAGGAATAAGTGAAGAAACAGAATCTCAGGTGCACGAGATAGAGAAAGGGATAGAGCAGTTGGGAGCGAGATCAAAGTGGGCGGAGTCGGGGGATAGAAGGATAAAAGAGGTGGACGTTTTCCTCACGAGAGAGGAAAAAACGGACAGTCACGAGAGACGGAGAAAGTGGTGGTGATCGAGGATGAATGGGAGGAAACTGAACCATATGAGGAGAAAGTATTTAAAGTGCCTCAGAAGAATTTAAGTATTGAAAACAGACAAGAGAAACCAGAGAATGTTAAAGAGAGTGGAAAAGTGAACGAAGTAACCAAACAAATAGTCAAAGGACTCCAACCAGAGGAATGGACTGTGTTAGTCTTTCCCAGGGGACGGGGACCTGTGAGTTATGTCAATCGACAAAGACCTCGTCAACTGGACGAGAGACCCCTGGAAGGGGAATGGGTCAGACACCCGTGCTGCGGGACTATATGTGCCACCAGGAGCAGCCAACTGAGACCCCCAACAGACCAGGAGAAGTTTGGACGAACCTACCGTTGAGAGAAGAAACGTTAGAAGAAAAACCGTTGATGTTATCTTGGGATTGTTTACCTGACAAGTTATTGTTTGTTTCCAGTGAAATAAGTAAAGAAGATAAACATAGCTATGATAATAAAAATTTATTTAAAGAGATACCAGTTCTGTCATTTCATTCACCTAAAGAGGAACTGTCAAATATCTTTAGTGAACCCTGTCACACTCGTGCACCTGAGATTCTGTTTCTTCACTTATTCCTTTTAACTCTTTATCCATTTCCTCTATTCCGCGCGCTTCTGGCTCCATTTCCACCATTCCCTTCTCTTGACTTTCCCTTTTAGTCGTTTGATTTTCCCCTTCAGATGGCTGAGGGGACGGCACACTCTCCGTCTGTTCTGTACTCTGCTCACACGCCCCCCCCCCCGTTGAGTGGGCCGTCCTCTCGACGTCTATCTCGTCCCCTGCACCCTGTCGGGAGAAATAATCTGCATTAGCATGAGCATTCCCTTTCCTGTATTGTACCTGAAACGCAAAAGGTTGAAGGCTTAAATGCTCAGAGAAATTGCAAAAAAACTCCCAAGAGTTACATCTCTGACTCTACAGGCCTCAGCATGTTTAAAGTACTGTAAAGTACAGTACAATTAGAAAAGGACTGAACAAGTATAATGTATTCTTGAAGGCTTTCACGGCTGGGATCTGATGGTTGTTGTGGGTTTTTCGGGCTCTTTGGCTGTGTTCTGAAGGTTGTTCTTCCTAACGTTTCACCAGTCTCTGTGGCTAGCATCTTCAGAGGACAGGAGTCAGAACTCTGTCTGTGCTCTGGTGCAGTTTGTTTGGATAGTATAGTTTGTTTGGAAGGGTTGCCAGGAGAAAGTATCTTATCTCTAAAAAGAACATGGCAGCATGGCTTGGGTCTGCCAAGTTGCATCTGGACAAACCACAAGACTTTTGGAACAATGTCCTTTGGACAGACAAGACCAATACTTGGTGAAAACCAAACACAGCCTATCAGCACAAATACTTCATATCAACTGTCAAGCATGGTGGTGGATTTGGGCTTGTTTTGCGGTCACAAGACCTGGGCACCTTGCAGTCATTGAGTCGACCATGAACTCCTTTGCATGCCAAAGTATTCGAGAGTCAAATGTGAGGCCATCTGTCCAACAGCTAAAGCTTGGCCTAAACTGTGTCATGCAACAGGACAATGATCCCAAGCACACTGGCAAATCTACAACGGAATGGCTGGGGGGAAAAAAGAATCAAGATGTTGCAATGGCTCAGTCAAAGTCCAGAACTCAACCTGATTAAACTGCTGTGGAGGGACCTTAAGAGAGGTGTACATAAACAAATGTCCACAAATCTCGATAAACTGAAGCAATGTTGTAAAGAAGAGTGGGCTAAAATTCCTCTACAACAATGTGACGGACTGATAAAGTCATACAGAAAATGATTACTTCAAGTTATTGCTGCTAAAGGTGGTTCTACAAGCTACTAAATCATAAGGTGTACTTAGTTTTTCACACATGGCTTCTCCATTTTGGCCTTATTTCCGTAAAATAAATAATGACATGGTGTGATATGTCATGTGTTGTTGTTCATCTGTGGTTGTATTTACCTGATTTTCTCTCTCTCTCTCTCTCTCTCTCTGTGTGTGTGTGTGTGTGTGATCAGAGTCCATGCTAGCTGGAGTTGAGAGAAGCTGGATTTCAAGAATGACTGGAGAAGCACAAGCTCCCCCTCCCCCCAGCTTTTCTTCTTTTTCTTCCTTCTGCAGATCTGGAAGGGACCCTATGCCCCTGTCAAGGATGCACAGTGAGGAATCGAACTCCCAAAGTCTGGCTCTGGAACCAGATCTCTAACCACTGTGATATACAACAGTTAATGTTCCATTAATCCCTGTACAGTTTTTCCTATCAATGCTTTCCAGGCAGTACATTAATGCTCAAACTACATGCCAGGTTGTCATTAACTGCACATAAGCTTAATTTTGAATCCTATTTTCAGTTTGTTTGCCAGAATTTGAAAATGCTACATGTCATTATTATTGCATAGACATTTGTCCTATGATGACATTTCAAATCATTTATTGAGTGAAGAAACCTTATGGGTTCAGCTGCAATCTTCTGTTCTGCATAATTTGACCACAACGATCAGGCCCCAGATTTTGACAAAAGGATATTCATTGTTGCCCAATACAGAAGGCAAACCAAGATTATTGTGACAGGTTATGATCAGAGCAAATATAGTGGTTGGGCTTTCTGAGTAAATCTCTGAAGAGCCAGATTTGAGGCCTACCCGAGCAACCTTGGGTCAATCACCTTCACTCAGCCTGATGGACTACAGTGGCTCGTGAAGCTCGAGCAAGACACAGAACCACATTCTGGAGGAAATATGGTTAATACATTTACATAATGTAAACATATCGATAGTAATAAAAATGAAAGAACCTGCATGTCTCAGTTTCCTGTGAAATGTAATTATCATACGAACACACATTTTTAACCTGTAAATTCAAAAAGTAAGAGAAAGCACTTGGAGAGGTTTTCAACAATTTAATGAATACTCTGTTACCAAATACTTTGCTTTGGAATACAAACATTTGGAGGAAGCACACACACACAAATCAAAATAAATAAAAAATAAAGACCAAGTTAAACAGCAGATAATACAAAAAAAAGGCAGCCCATCCAATAATATAACTAAATGCCAATATAAAACTGGGCATAAAATATTCACCACACGAGACAGAAATCAAGAGAGAGAGAGAGAGAGAGAGAGAGAGAGAGAGAGAGAGAGAGAGAGAGAGAGATCAAAATAACAACAATTACTTTTCATTCTGATTCGAATTAGCCTCATGCAGGCTTCATTTAAGGGCCAACAGTGTTTTACACTAACTGGAAATAATGCCACACAGAGAAGACACGCCAAATGGACACTGAGGCACTAGCAAGGTCTGCCAAATCTGTGCCCTTCCCACCCCCCAGGGGCAAAACCAAACAAGCCTGGTCCCATGGGCCTAAGAACAGCAGGATAATGGGGCCGGGCTCTTCTTGATTAGCGCCTTGCTACAGCACAACATCCAAACCTCAAGGAAAGTTATGTGCTACATAACAGCACGTCTGCAAAGGGTCCAAGAAGATTTTTGTTGAAAATGCAGCGGATCCAGACCAGGTAGTTCGTGAATGGCTTGATGTTATCTGAAAAGGTGTGGTTCTGATGGGACAAGATGTAAGGCATGTATGTGTTCTCCCCTTGCTCCTGTATCCACACTTCATATTTCACTTCCCGGACCTTCAGGTATTTAAGGTTCCAGGGGATTTGCCATGACACAGAGAGTTTGGCTTCACTGGTACCCTGGACAGAGGCTTGGCATTTGGCATCTCGGACTTTACCTGGGTAGAGACCACTAGTCCATTTTTGCCTCTTAGGTCCAGGCTTCATTTTCACTGTTTGCCTGATCACCTGAATGAGAGAAGCAATGTTAATTTTTGTGTCCTGGTAGATGCGGAAAAGCCACTCTGGGTTACGGCAACAGAGGTGGCGGGGGACTTCTGTGCTTTTTATGATGCGGTCTTGCTCAGCCTTGTCTAAGTGGGCAATTCCTCCTTGATCCCAGGGTCTATCTGGGTAAGTCACAGTGTTCTCCTTCTCCATATTCTGCCAGGCAATGTACTGGAGGTCCATGCCAGGAAGCGTAGACAGTGTTTTGTAAGGTGTGTAATGTTCAGGGTTGATGGCGTAAGGGAAGAGTTCCACAACAGTGGCTCCCCTTGGCAGGAAGAGAGACATGACCAGCTGGGCTCCATGCATGCTGACCAGCATGGATGCATTACTAATCAAGCGTACAATATCTGAAAATGTATGGTCTTCTATAGAAACTGTGATGGTTTTCATCTGAAATTCCTGGGCAAGTGCCAAGATAAGTTCTGCCTCATTTAGAATAAGTCTATTTATAGTACGACTGAACACAACAATATAATCCTCACTGGGCATTCCTTCAAAGCTCACGTTCAGCTTCTCTATCATGAATTTAGTGAACTGTTGGATCTCATTGCCAGAGACCAGGATATTTGCCTTTGGACCTTGGGGCTGAACAAAACCATACTGGTACCACGTTGTGATTTTCGACAGTCCCACATATGACTTGGTAAAGCAAAGGAGTCGCCCAAGAGTTTTGAGCTGCTCTCGTAGGAGGGGCTGTTTGTTGCTCAGCAGCCTGTACAGCTCAAAGTGAAGTCCTTCACCCCATCCTTCCATGAAAAACAGCCTGGTCTCCAGATCCAAATCTGAGAACTGCTGCATGGTATAGAAGATTGGGAGGAGGTCATCATGAAAGACATGCATCAAGTTGTCTGGGTTGAATCTGTTGATAATCAGGGCCACATCTGGGACAAAAACAGGCTTTGGCATGAATTTCAGGGCAGCAGCTGGCAATTCTACAAAGTTGAAGTACTGGGTGTTGTGGTCCTCCACTGAGGAGAGGTCAAGCAGGGCAGGCTGAAATCTTCGGGAGCCCAGATTTGGAAGCATGATGGAGGCATTGCTGTGGAAGAAGACAAATTCCTCAGCCTCTGTAGAATAACAGAGGGACTCAAAGCGACAGATGCGGTCTGTGTGCATCCTGCCAGTGCATACCATCCGGGTGCCATCTTCCACCAGGGCTTGAAGGGCAGCATGATAGTCAATGCGGACCTGAGAGAGTTCCTGGGATTGGCGTGTGAGAACCAGCTCTTCTTCCAGCACAAAGACGTGGTCACGCAGCTTAATATATTTCCACAGCACAGCCGCAAGGACAGACACTAGCAAGGCATTCAACACAGCTGCTATGTTCATTCTGGACCTTGATCCTAGCAAAAGGGCAGGTGACGAACACAATGGAAGAGGGAGGCATCATCAGTCCACTTCAACATGGTGGGGTAGAGACCTAAACATCAAAATAACAAAATAGAACAAAAACAGAAACAAACAGCCAGCACACAATTAAATATACGTTTCATAATGTTATTTGTCAGCAAGAGCAGCAGACTTCAGGCTTGTGGGATCTACTTAGCTTCCTGTCAGAACCTCAAGGTCCCTGAAAAAGTGGAAGGAAAAGGTGAACATATTCTTAGAATTAAAAAAAATGGGCACTACTGCATACATGCTCAGCCCAGTAATTTGGTATCAGTATGCACAGCGTAGTGCAATGGGTATTTGCAGCCTACCTTGCTTGACCTCAGTAGAGAACAACAGTCAGGAGACCTGAGTTCAAATTCTGATTTGGCCATGTAAATGTATGCACAATGGGGTGACAATGGAAAGCCACTCCTTGATCCCTCAATCCTCTTATCTTACCTGTACTCACACCCCCTTCAAATATTATAGAGCAGGGGTCCCCAACCTGCCCCCACCGGGCTGCGGAGACAAATTTCCTGCCCCCCGACGCGCAGATAAATGCACACCCCTCCCACACACGCAGGCCCCTCCCATGCACGCAGGCCCCTCCCATGCACACACAGCCCCTCCCACGCATCCACAGCCGCCCCCCCCCCACCGCTAAACCAGTCTGTGGAGGCAAAGAGGTTGGAGACCACTGTTATAGAGCTACAGTTCCCATTGTCCTTAACCACCAACCATGTGGGTTGAGCCTATTAGGGTCGACATCAGTCAGAAGTCACTTGACAGGACAAAACAACATGAGAGCAAGCCTCAGAACGGCACTGTACAAAGATCCACTCCTGGTTTTCACTTCAAGCTTTGTTCTGTCTCTGTAGTCTCATTGAGACAAGTAGGGAAACATCTTTCTTCTCGCTGTTGTTAACCGATTCAGAGTCAGAAGTGCTCAGGGACCTACTACGAAGGACACTGGGATCTAAGGGTTGCCCACTCCTTCAGTAAAGTTTCACGAAGTCACAGCAAATATTCATTTCCCCCTATTAGACTTGTAAGTTGTTCAGCTTTCACTGTGAGAAGGAAGAAATGAAAATGAATTTCAAAAGTACTGTTTGGGACAGGGACAGAAGACAGATTTTTTTTTTCCAAATGTTGGAAATTTTGCTGTCCGAACAGCAAAAATACACACTGTGCTGCAGGCTGAGGCATCGATGCTGCAACAGCCGTCCCCCAGACTGGCTGCCCTGCCAATGTGCTAAGCTAATAACTTGTAAAAAGTCACTCCTGTGAGCAGGTTTTGGAAAGGATGGTGTTTACAGCAACCCTGCGATTTCTTTGGTTTCAATCAGATAGGTGTTTAGGTATTTCAATGAAAATTTAATGTTCAGAAAGACTATGCTGGAATATATTCTGAATATTAAAGAGCTGTGTGATGGGGCTCAGCAACTGTACACCATCCAATTATCTAAATGAATCTAATAAATATTTATTAATGGTACACTCCTATTATCAGTCTACTCAGAAGTAAACCACAATAATTTCAACTGAACTTAATTTTAAATATAGGATTACATCCTAAATGGTTGGACCAATCAAGAAGAAAAATCTGAAACTTGGAAAAAGTTATTTTTGGGACTACAGGCCACAGAAAATCCTATGGAGTCAAGAGAACTGGAGTCCAAACATGTAGTTTTTCCCAACCTTTTCTCTACAACAATGTCAGATGTTACCAAGCCCACATCAAAAGGGCTTGCAGTGCTGAGTGATAATGAATTACAGAGAATAAGGTAAAAAGGACAATACTGGCGCAGAAGGAGATGAAAGACACAGGCAGATAAGTGACTCTCCTTTCCATTTAAGATAGGAGAGGTGCTTTTAAGATTTGCAAGAAAGAGGTGAACTGCAGGAAGAACAAACAATTTTCTTGAAAGAGCCGAGCCTAGCTATGTGGATTAAAAAATAAAAATCAACACCCCTCCCCGCATGGTTGCTGCTTCCTGGTACTAGAAGAATATATTCATATGAAGTGGAACAGTGCTAGGGAACCTGTAACCCTCTGTATGCTGCTGAACTCCAATTCCTACCAGGCTCAACCCACATGGTTGGTGGTTAGGGACAATGGGAACTGTAGCTCTGTAATATTTGGAGGGAGCACAAGTGCAGGCAAGATAGAGGATTAAGGGATCAAGATGCAGGTAGGGTAAAGCTATTGTTCTAGTAAAATTTATACCCATTCTGACAATCGGGTAAATGGAACTAGCATTAGGTACTGCTGAAAGCATTTTGCATCTGTGATACATAATTGCAGGTGGATGCAAAAGGACTTTAAAAAATTGGCTCTATGTTTTGACACTCATTCTTTTTATAAATCCATAGAGCTGTTTGTTATTTCCATCTGGGAGAGCAAAGGCTTCCTTCTACTGTGTTTGGTATGTGAGCATCTAACAAATTAGATCCTCTACCATTTCAACAGGGTGAGATTTTCATCAAGTGCACTGTTAATCAGATGGTAAGTAATTGCAATTAAGGCTATGGGGAAATATAGGAAGGAAATTATCTAACTAGTCTTGTATCTGATGGATTAAGTGGCAGTAAGGGAAGACAAAGGAATGAGCAGTTAAAAACTGATTTTGCTGTACAGGGGGATGAGTAGAATCATACAAACTTAATGGAGTCCAATAAATTAATATCAATCTTTCTGTATTTTAAGTCAGAAAACTCACTTTGGCTTCAGGAGATTTCAGTCTTACAGAAGTACAAAAATAATGGAAGACAATTCTTGATTAATAACAAGGTTAATGGAAATGGCATAAATTAATTATACACAGTCACATAATAATTTACACAGTTAAATTATTATACTACATGCAAGTATTTTGGTTCAATGTAACTGAAGTGGGGCTTTACATAATGTACACTGCCTGGTTTTTCATTTTAATTTCAATATTTCAAAAAAAAAGTCATATTATTGTGGTTCGTGGTTTGATCTATTGTAGGTTATTTTGGGAAGGTTCACTCTAAAATGACACTTATACATCTTCTAAACAAAATAAATAAATAACATGGTTTGAGGACAGCATTACTCCTCTTAAGTGTCTCACTGATGTATTTTGAGAACTTCTCAAAATACTGTCCTTCTGCCCAGGCAGGAAGTTCTTAATCATTATCACATTTCAAGAACTGGGCAAGCTCAGATTCAGAATGCTATTATAATCAATTTTCATCTAAATTTGCATTTGAGATCGGAAAGACAGCAATGTGGCTGAATGTACACCCCCTCCCACAATGTCGCAAAGCCATTTAATTTTCAACTCCATAACAATACAATTTATGCATGCTTATTCAGAAGAATCAAACACTTCTGAATAAACACTACCATCCTCAGCTGGACTTAACCAACAGGTAAACATGTATAGGATATACACAATTAGCTGAAAGTAAACACTACTGAACAGAATAGAACTGAGTTCTGAATAAAACAGGAAAGGATTGCAATGATGAATACATTTATTGCACATTTTTATACACATTTATTCAAAAAGGAGTCCCACTGACCAATAGGGGCTACTCTCAGGAAACTGGGTGAAGGATTGCAGCTTTAACTCCTAAACGTGCTTGATACAGATAATTTTACTGGAACCAAACAGTTACTCTACAGCAACTATAGCTTTGTGTTTGCCTGGAACATGTACAGTATGTGATGAAATTGAGGGGAAGAAGAATGGAGAATAGTTCTGTGAAATCTTGTGTCCTGTGGATGAATGTGTGCATGCGTACACAGAACATTCAAAGCACATAAAGCAGTAACAATTTACATGGCCTAATGCAGCCTTCTGCATCCTGTGAAGATGTGGACCCAGGAGAAGTACAACATATCCAGAAGAGCCCTGATTAGGAACAGCTGATCTAATGCATGCTATTACAAAACTAACACATCACAGCCTAAGCAGCCAGTGGAACTGGAATGGTAGTGATGTGCACACATCTAATATAAGCATGACTACAAGTAACACTTACTACAGAACTATATCAATGTGCTGCTGTTATTATGTGCCATTAAGTCACTTCTGGCTTATGGTGACCCTAACAGGGTTTTTAAGGAACATGAGATGCCCAGGGAACGGTTTACCACAGCCACCGCTCACGTGAATTCCCATAGCCAAATGTCGATTCAAACCCACATCTCCTGAGTCCTAGTCCGATACATTAGCCGCTACACCACGTTAGCTCTCCAAGTGTATCCATACTCATCTGTTTTTAGTGCGTGCAAGTACTCCTGCTGGTAGATTAAGGTTTCAAGGGATGGACAAAGACAGATTTGAAGCTGCTTCAGCAAAGGAAAAGTGATACCCACTCACCCTGGATGGAGGAAGGAGGAAAGGAAACCCTAAGGAGGCTTTCTTCCCAGAAAGTGTGCTCTGGAGGTTTCCTTTTACATTTTGCCTGTGAATATGACCGGCCTTTTCTCTTGACCCCTCCTGTACAGACTGTCTCTGAGCATGCACCATCTGCCTACAGTGTCCTGTTTCCCCAGCTGGCTCACCTCAATTTGCTAGCCTCCCCAGAGGTCAATCTCACATGCAGGAGAATCTGCTGCAGTATTCCTGAATGCACACAAAAGGCATCAAAAGAGAAACAAATAGCTTGGTGCCATTTTACAAAGCTGAAGTGTGTCTGGAAGACAGGCAGGAAGCTTGTTATGTGCAGGTAATTAAAGGGGGAGAGTGGCAGAGAGAGAAAGAGAGAGAAAAAGAAAGAGAAGAGTCTGCATAAACACAGGAAGAAAATGACAGACAGAAAGACAGCCTCAACCATGAGGAAAAGAGAAAGCAGTGGGAAATATTTTACATTTCAATCTGCTAATTCCTTGGTTCTTTGTAAGAGCCACTCTACCTAAAAGAGGTGGAGATATGGCTCAATAGAAACAATAAACTGCACATTTTCATTTTTAAGCAATAGAGCTATTTTTGGAGAAAATCCATTTTCCTCAGTGGCAATCTTCCACACATTTGCTTAGGAAAAGGCGACTTTGATCCCTCATAAGAGTACTGGAAAATAGCAGTCTATGATATGAAATCAAAAAGAAGCAGGAAAATAATTGCATAATTGGTATTTTTACTGGAGGTGGCAAACCTGTGCCAATCTGTATGATTTCAGGCACTGGAGACCATTCACATAACACAAAGGTACTTCATGTACACTCACAAATGTACAGTATGTGCATACAGGCCATGTTTGAATGATCATATGTCAACTTATTAATATGCCTTTCAGTTCCTTCATGCCACTGAACAAACCAATAAGTCTTCAACTAATTATCACTTCCCAGTCCATTTACAAGCCCTATGTAAAGGGTTAGTATTAAAAATCAGTGCCCTAAACAGCTTGGGATCAGGTTAACTGGAAGACTACTTTCTCTCATATGTAACTATGTGGGTAGAATTGTGCTTTGTTGAATGGAGCATTATTTGATCACAGGAAGCTCCCTGGAAAGTGTGAAACAATAAAGCCTAGACACAAAACCAAACCCCAAATCCACAAGTGAGCAATATCTGTATCAGGGTCAATTATAAATGGACAAAATATGCAAACCTATTTCGACTTCTTTCAGAGTTTTGAGGTGAGATTGGGATAGGCAATATCTGCAGGTTTGAGAGCCAACCACACCTTCTTCTGGATTTTGGAAGGCCACTCCCATCCCTGCCTAGCTCTAAACATTTTACATTTAAAGATGCCTTCTAAACCTCTTTATGCTCTCTGGTGACCAACCTTTAAAAACAAATTTACAACAACAACAATAAAGGGGGGGGGTGTGTTGCAGTGGCCCCCGAGGCAGTTGCGTACACACAGTGACTTTGCTAGAGATCGTATTTGGGCCCCAGAGAAAGCCCCAGACGGCCCTAGGCCCTTCTTTGTCCACCCTTCTTTGATACATGGTAAAACATTGGGTGTGGGGAGGTAGGTAAGTTCAAAAATTAAGTAAGGACACAAGCTTATAAGCAACTAGCTCAGTGAGGTAGGTATGGGGCTGCAGAGCCAGAGGCTGGGAACTCAATTTCCCACTGTGGCCTTGGCAAGCTGCACAGTCCTAGAAGTGTCCTCAGAAGAAGGGAATGGTAAACAACATCTGAGTATTCACTACCTAGAAAACCCTGAAAAGAGTCACCATAAGTCAGAACTTACTTGACAACACACAATTTTTATTTATTTATTTATTTATTTATTTATTTATTTATTTATTTATTTATTTATTTATTTATTTATTTATTTATTTATTAACTTGGATACTAGGTCTTCAGGGAAAATACTAATTCAGATCACAGAAAAACTATTATTCCTGGTTGGAACTTCACTGGGAAGTTAAAGGATGCACTGAGGTATCACCAGAAAGGAATGAAATGAGTGCCAAATGAACACGAATGGGAAGAAAGTTACTCATACAGAATGCTGCCAGAAATAACAGTTGTTGTTTTTTAAAGAGAAAGACTGCAGGAAGGATGAGAGAGAGAAAAAGAGAGCAAAAGAGGACAAGAAAGCAAAGAGAGACAGAATTTAATCACCATGAAAAGAGTGAAAAAATCAGCAAGCACAACAAGAATCTTTGGGGAGGCCGATTGATCTGCTTCATTGAAGGCTTTCAAGGAGCAGAAAGCTTGACCGACTCTTACCTTTCAAGTATGTTTCAGGATAAAGATAATACACCTTGAGGCAAAGCCTCGACATGTGTGTGAACTCTGCCTTCCCAAACTGGTGCTTTCGAGTGTGCTGGATCACAACCCACACCACTGCCAGCAAAATGCTGGAAACGATGGGAGTTATAGTCCAATACAGCCGAAAGGGCTCAGACTGGGCAAAGCTAGCCTTGACACCCAGAACCTCCCAATTCCAATTCTGTTATTTATTATTTACTCCAATCCTTATCGATACCATTAGCAGTGGAGGACGTCAAATTAAAACATACACATAAACTCTACTAGACAGTAAAATAGGCCTGTTTAAGATCACCAAAGAAGACAGTAAAGCTTCAGAGCAGAGCCTTGAGGGGAACAGTGTCATTTTCTACCTGTTATAGAAGAAATACAAAATGTACAATACTGCTAAGACAGGGCAACAGGCCCATTTGGACTGACTTATAACCATCAATTCATAGAGGTTTGTGTGCTGGAGGAAAACAGCCCATCTCCAATGTCTGGTGAGCAGATTTAACAAGGATCATCCCTTCAAACGTTTTCAGGAAGGAAGGAAGCTTGCTATTAGTAGCCTCAGAAAAGATGAAAACCCATAAGAATCCATCTACCCCCCCAATGAGAAATGGGAGACAGAGAAGGTATTTGTTTCCTTCAGCAAAGCAGAGTTGAGGAAATGGCCCCTTCCACTGGCTGTTTCCCCCCCCCCCCCCCAAGAACTGATTGAGACAGAACCTGGTACAGTATTTCCAGGATTTTACCATTCAGATTAAAGATGGAGGGGAAGGAGAGAGAAAGAAAATATTATATACTGTATGGAGCTACTATTCATGGCAAGAACTCATTGCATTTAGAAACCTATTTCTAGCCCTGGTTTCTTGGTGACATGATAGTTTTCTGTATGCACAGAGATCTTGCCAGGGTGAAGCCAGCATGTACATTTCCACCACCTGTATTACGAACACCAGAGCTCTAGGCAGACAGTCTGTATGAATGTCAGAGTCATTACCAAGAACTGTTTATCCATGAGAAGGTTAGAAATCCTAACCTTCTCATGGACATGCACCCCAGAACACTTGTCATGAAGTAAAAGCATGCATATTTTTAGCAAAGAAGCTTGAACATACCTGCCAATAAGTTCAGAACAGGTTGATTCTATTATTCCTCTTCATGACCAGCCTACCATCATATTCCTTGCACTATTTGACCATGGCTGGAGAAGAGAAGCTGTTCTGAAAATAAAGCCAATAACAATAAATCAGCTATTTGTAACATTGAAATTTCTTTCAACAGTATCACTAAATTTTCTCATAAAAGCTCACAAACAACTTCTTTAGTTTAAAGTCAAACATAGGTGATACTTCTATTAGACTGTTTTTAAAGAATCACTCACAAATGGTAACTTTCACTCCATATGGACCTTCATTAGGCTAGGCATGTGGACGGTGCCATAAAAATACATGAGTTCAACAAAATCATGCCTAGATGTCTATGGCAGGTTTCAACATGAGGGCTGTGAAATCAAGCCAGGAGTGTTGGTTTTAACACTGGCAATGTGAACCGAGCCACTCAGCATTTGGCCTACCACGTTTGCCTGACATTGAAACAAAAGTTCTGGGGGGAGGGCCTAGGAATTAGGGTGATACAGACACGCAGCAAACCTCTTATCAGAGAATGTGGTATAAAATTTAGTTTACCTTTTCAAGTTGTTACTCTAAACCCCCCCCCCCCATTTTTTTCTGTATTCATGGTCTGCCATTTAGGGTTACCTGTTTCAAAGAATCTTCAAAATACTAATCATGTTAGTCTTTTCTGCATATATAAAAAAAGAAAGAAAAACATATTGTGACATTCTGAAGATTTACTTATTTCAGGGTGAACTCTTGTGGATTAAAATCCACTTCCTTAGACATTACTGAGAAAGTATACAATAATGCAGAAAAGTTCACATGAAAATAAATCTGTTCATCTTCAGGGTGTCACAATACTTTTGTTTTTATTATACGTACATGCTATCTCAAAGATGCTCAAAATAGATCAAATAGTCTGTAGCATTATTACGAACTGTACATTCCTAAGCAATACAAGAGAGCAGTGAAGTGGTCAGGTTGGCAGATGGCACAACATCATTTGGGATGGTCAGAATGAAACAGACTGTGACAGGCAAACTGGGATAATGTGCAGCATAATTGCAAATGTGGTTTAGTGTAGGCAGGTGTACAAAGGGATGCACATTAAGATAAAAAAAAAATCCCAACTTCTCATATGCATTGATGGGATCTAAAGTGGCAATGACTGACCGAAAGAGATCTTGGGGTTGTGATGGAATAGCTTAACAAAAGCGTTGCCACAGGATGTAATTTCTGTAAAGAGGCAAATACCATGTTGAGCAAAACTGGAAAAGCAATCAAAAATAAAACTTCCAATATCATCCTGTCGTTATAGAAACCTGTGGTATGATCACACATGCAACACTATGTACAGTTCCGGTCTCCCTACCTCCAAATATATATTGTAGGGCTGGAAAATGGCATAGGAAACTACCACCGAAATGATCAGGGACCTGGTGCAACGTCACTGGGCAGGAAAGTTAGGATATTTGTGTTTACCTTGAGAAAAAAGGGGATGACAAAGGTATAAAAATGTGCCTCATGTGAAGAAGGTGGCTAGGGAGAATTTTCTTTTTTTCTGCCAATGCCAGAAACTGAGTTCATTAACTGAAGCTGAATAGTTTGACGATCCAGGATACAGAGAAGGAAGTACTTTTTCAAACAACACATAGCTAATGTATTGAATTTGCTACCTTAAGAGGTACTGATTGCCACCAATGAGAACAGCTCTAAAAAGGATTCAACAAAATCATGGAGTGAATCATGGAGACTATCAGTGGCTATGTGTCATGATGGATATAGTACACTATTCCCTGTATCGGAGGCAACATATACTCTCCATTTCCCTATAGCTGCACATTGTGAAATGTTTGTTTATGTTGCTATCTTGGTCACCAGTGTGTGCATTTCATGGATAAGCTAGCTGGAAGTGTGGGCATGTGTTTTTGTGTATATTAATAGAATGTCTAAGAATACTGTGATTTATTTTAACAACATCTAGTCAAACAACAACAACAAAGTTGTTAAGCTCAGTTGCCTAGTGATACTTATCCTATGCCTTTGTGCATGCAGAAACTTATGAACTGCATCTCTCCTGGCATTTCCACTTAAAGGGGTGAGATTTTCACTAGTAGAATTGGGAGGAGTAGTTTACCAGTCCCATCTTTTGGTAGTGCTCTGGGACCATAATCCCATCAGCCACACATGGTCCAGGTGATCTCGGTCAGCATCTTTCCCAGGAGGCACAGTGGGGATTGGACTTCTGGCTCCTGGCTCTGTAGCTAGGTGCTCCAGCCTACTGAGCTATACTACCTCATTTCATCCTAAGGAGTAGTCAGTTCTCCATACTTTGATATATTTTTTAATTTTAGGCATATGTGCTGAAGATCAAGCCAGCACTTTTTCATGGTCATAGGCAGTGCTGAAAAGCCAGGGCTATGACCTGGAGATACCTGACACATCAACTGCGTGGAAACTAAGCAGAGCTGTATCTGCCTAGCATGTGGATGAGAGGATATAAGAAGAAATACATTGAATCAACCAAAAGACCTATGTCTAGCATTCCGTTCACACTGTGTATCCATGGGAAGCCCACAAGCAGAATATGAGTGCAATGGCACCCTCCCACTTTTAACTGCCAGCAGCTGGGGAATAAAATAGCTGGAAAATAAAATATAAAAATTTAAAAACTTAAAAACTGTGTTGTTTGCTTTAAACTGGGAATGAGACAACAGGCCATGATAATCTAACTGTTCACATTTGCAATGCAAGGACTTTTTCCTCTTCAAAAAGATGCCATCATTCTACATTCTACAAGAAAGCATGGGCAATTATCTGTTTATTATACAGGCCCTTAATGAGCTCTGCTCACCGCTCCTGGATATGCTACTTCTCAAAGCAACACAGAAAGGACCCTCCCCCCTCCCCCTCCGGTCTCAGGCTATCTAAAGCACTACATTCTGTCACATGAGTGTGTCCAGAAATCTTCTTCAAGGAGGCCCTTTTCTCATTCCAGCAACACCTGGAAGCCCATTGCATGAAAGGGACCTTCTTAGGTTGTAACTACACATTACAGAAAACCTGAAGTGACTCTGCAATGACTTTGGCTGTACCACAAAATGCACGCTCTGGTGTGGTTTAAAAATGGCACCAATGTGCACTTTTAAAAACTGCACAAGGATGTCACCACCACCAGCTGGCCAGTGCTGGGAGGCTTCTCAGGTACTGACACTGCTGGGGATCAGGGCAGCAGAGCCCTTGCCCACTTGACATGCGGCAAAAACCGAGCTGCTGGAACTGCCCCTCAGGCAAGAACAGCATCAGCACCCGACCACTGGCTGGCAGGCAATGTTGTTCTTGCCAAGGGGGAGAGAGGGGCAGCTCCGGCAGTTCTGTTTTTGCCACAGGTCAAGCAGGGGAGTGCTGTCAGTAGTGACAGATAGCCTAACAGAACTGGCCAGCCTGTGGGCCGGCAGCTACTCTACATCCAAACAGGTGGTTTGAAGATAACCCACAATAAAAAGCTTACTGCGGATTATCTGAAATACTATGTAGTTCCTGCCTCAGTGGCTGCAGGGATCCCTTCCTGGGAAAGCTATTCTCTCCCCCACCTCTCTCCTCTTTTGCCTTTTCAAGAGTAGGGAAAGATTTTATTCAGGAGGAGTTGCTGGATAGCTCAGTGGTTTAGGTATCTGGCTGGAGAGCCACAGGTTGCGAGTGCAACTCCCCACTGTGCCTCCTTGACAGGGGCTGGACTCCATAATCCATAGGGTCCCTTCCAGCTCTGCAGTTCTAAGATGATGATGATGATTAAACTGAGGATGGCATTTTAAACAGGTAAGCACATTTTTTTTAAAAAAAGAACTAATGTGTTTTTAAATTTCTTTTAATCTCTTCAATGCAACTGTGTCTAATATTGTCATTTGTTTTAACTTTACCTTCCTTAAGCTACTGCTACAATATTTTGAGCTTTTATCTATACCTTTTTGGTTAATGTGGCTGTCAGTTGCCTTGCCTGTCCCCAGGCAAGATAACTTGTTTGTTGCTAGTTTCTTTCAAGCTCTGGGCTACTGACAAGCAAGAGGAAAAAAGGTGTACCCATAACATACTGCTCAACATCAACGTGAATCCCAGCACACAACAAAACAAGGGCAATCCAGACCTTTGGAGTGATTTGTACAGAGTCTCTTAGGTGCCATATGCAACCATTTGCAACTCCACAGTAAGGAGGGACTCTTTTGCACCTTTTGACAGCTAGCAAATTGCAGGGTCGGCTACCAGAGGCATGTTTATTCATCAGGGCTGGAGCCATAAAGCCAAACCGATTTGAAAGGGCTTCTTGTTTTCTTTGCTTAGCTTTATTCATCATTAAAGCTGCTGGGATGAAAGCAGAGATGAAACTGACAAAGTCAAGGGGGACCCATTACCTTAAGCGGTTTGAGAACACAGCGGAACATCAATAACACTGCTGTAGGTGGTTTGGGTGGGAAGGAGCACTCCCTCCTCAGCTTCCCCCATTTGATTTTCTAATGCAGTCGTATCACTAGCAAGCCACTCATCAACTGCTCCAGGAGCAAGACCATGTCATCACTTTGCTTAAATGAGAAGTCAGTGCAGAATTTTATTTTACCTAATAGGATCGCCTTGTGTGTTAGACTCTGGGTCCCATCATTAAAACCTTGCCGAATAATCTGTGTTTGTTATGCAAAGTTACATTTGTTAACAGTGGCATAAAGGCTATACAACAGTGAGCATATTTTAAAGAGGATTTTATTTGTATGAGGCTCAGTTGGTAGGACACTAGAGAATGTCTAAAGCATGGATGGGATACTGTTGGACTCCAGCTCCCATCATCCCTTACCATTGGTTATGCTGGTTGAAATGATGGGGACCTGTAGACTGAAACCCACCTGGAGGGCCACATGTTCCCCATTCCTGTTTTACAGCAAAGAAGACCTGAGAATGTGGAACTTTCAGAAACAGTTCTACCTGTGATTTTAGATGATGGAAACCATAAGTAGGCAACTTGCAGACCAGAGCTACATCTTACATTTGGCCTGGGAGTTCTAGGATCTTTTATCAAAGCATGAATTTCAGTTGCTTTCTCTGAGACACCATCATGGGACACTTTATGCTAGTCAACTACTCCAGGAGCAAGACCATGTCAACATCAGAGCAGAATTTTATTTTGCCTACGTAGCAAGATCATCTTGTGTGTCAGACTCTGGGTCCAGTCATCAAGGCTTTGCTCAATAATCTGTGTTTTTCATGCACAGATACATTTGTCAATAGCTCCATTAAAGCTATACAACATTGTGCATCTTTTTCTTTAAGGATAAAAATCCAACAACAACAAAAATCTAATTTTATTTCTATGAAGCCAGGTTCACAGGACTTTGGAGAATGTCTAATACAGGGATAGGGAAGACGCAGGGGGACAGCAACAGGGACTCTGTATGACAGCAGCAACCAAACTGTCCAAGGCTTATGTCTCACCCTACATAGAAAAAAGTCAAAGGTCAGCACCAATGAATTAATCCAATGTAGAATATTGCTCAATTCAGAATATGAGGCCTGCTAAAAATCATTACAAAGTAGGTTTGCAAAATCTGGAGAACCAAAGGCTACCTTATAAATACAAACTGGTTAAGCTGGTACAAGGCCAGCCTAACTCACTTGAGGAGGGATGGCAAAAAGCACCACTATTCAATTCTAGATGCATGATACCTAAGACTAGCCAAGTTATTTTGGCACACAAGACAGAAAATCCTACAGGTTTCCCTGTTTGTTTAAAGCCTAGTTATAAACAACTATTTCCGGGGGGGGGGGGATTGGCAAATCCTGTAAAGCTACTAAATGCTGCAAACTGAAGGTGAAAAGCCCTTTCAATGCTATTTGTGTGGCAGATGGGAAGGAACAGAGGGCAATCTGTTAGGTTGCACCTAGGCATGAGTGACAGGGACATGGAGCAGGGGCTCCCACCAAAAGTCACTCATTTTACATTCTGGGCATGCTCTGCACAGGTGCAAAACCCATGTGTAAATCATGATGACCACACAGACGAAGATGTTAATGCAGTAATAGACTTTATTTTTAACAACACCTTTCATGACACCTCAACCAGCTGCCTGAGGCAGCTGCCACACTCTGCCCAAGGATAGGGCCAGCCCTGATCAGGTAGGCTTGTACATAGATCACTGATCAGTAAATCACACTTTGGGTTTCAAAGATGACAGCTCAGATTCCTTTCCTTGGCAGGGCAATTGGCACAGACAGGAAGCCAAAGCAAGTAGGCAGGCAGGATGAGAGAGAGGTACAACCGTGTTCAAGAACCCGAAAGAGAACAATCACAGTTTTCACCATTTACTAATGACTCTCTGCTCTCTGCATGAATACGAGCAAGAGCCGGAGGCACAAAGAACAAATCATGAAAACCAAGAAGCAAGAAAAAGCAATATTCAAAAATCAACAGCCTTCATTCAGTGGAGGGAAAGAAAAGAAGCAACAAGAGCGATCTACCCCAGATGCTGTGTTTATTGACTGCACAAATATGGGCCATGCCACAGTCCCAGGCAATGGCCTGTCTATTTTCCGTAAGACATTAGTTTTTTTAATGAGCCATGACAATTTTAATACTACTCACTTTACTGCTTTACAGCTAGTTTACTTCAGTTGTAATCTTTTTTTATATTGTAAACCCTCCTCAGAGTTTTCAGAAAAGGACAGATAACTACCTTAAGTAAAAACACACATACATATTTGTTTATAATTCTCTGCAAAAGTGATGTGAAATGTGAAAACTAACAATGTTTTATGTGCACGTATGCATGTCAGTGCATGGGCACACATATGCTTGGCAAATGCAAAAGTTAGACATATCTGTACCACCTTTTGTTTTTATTTATGAGACACTTCTTTTTCTTTTCTTTTCTTTGGGAAGGCATAACTGTCCAATCTGCCTGACACTTCACCTCTACCTCCAGCTCCACCTGTCTCTGTGGACACAATTTGTGCTCTGTTTGTGTGTAATGGCTCATCCACCAAACAGATCTGCCAGCAAAACCTAGATGTCTCCATTTCCTATTCTATGGTGTAGTAGAGCTGGACCTCGCAGAATCATAACCCTGGGCTTTCTGATCAGAAGGGATTATGGCATTCTCCAAATAGAGTAGTCCTAGAATGAGCTGGAATTTTTAGCATGTATACATTACTGAAACAGACGTCTACGTTGGCTTGGGCATGTCGTGAGAATAGCTGATGGTCGGATTCCAAAAGGTCTCCTGTATGGAGAATTAGTGCAGGGAAAGCGCCCCAGAGGGAGACCACAGCTGCGATACAAAGATATTCGCAAGCAGGATCTGAAGGCCTTAGAAATGGACCTCAACAGATGGGAAACCTTGACATCTGAGAGTTTAGCCTGGAGGCAGGCAGTGCAGCATGGCCTCTCCCATTTTGAAGAGACACTTGTCCAGCAGGCCGAGGCAAAGAGGCAGTCCCGAAACCAGCAAAATCAGGGAGCTGGACAGGGGACAGATTGTATTTGTCTTCAGTGTGGAAGGGATTGTCACTCTCGAATTGGCCTTCTCAGCCACACTAGACGCTGTACCAAGACCTCTATTCAGAGCACGTTACCATAGTCTCTCGAGACTGAAGGATGCCTACTATGGTATTCTCTGGCACCCTTCTGAGGCATCCTCTCTTTCTGTCACTTTCTCCTCCTTGTAGCATGAGAATCCAAACTATTTAACTCTAAATGTTTGGTGATCTCTCCAGGCCTTGCATTAAGAACCTGAATATTAGACTTTTCTAATTCATGAGTTTGCTTTCTTAGAGTTGTTATTGCCTCACAACATTTCTTGAGCAAATGTATTTTATCTTCGTTTATGCAACCCTACTGCAATTTCTGCTATTCCCAAATTCAATCACTGTGTATATTTTAAATGTTTCAGCTCCAATAAAATTCCCTTGTTGAATAGCTCTGTGGAGATGTGGCTCAGCCCAGTCAGTGTTAGTATGTGTGTAGCGATCACCCTGCGTTGGCTCAGGTAGAAGATTACTGGCATGTACCAATGAGAGCTGTTGGGAGGTGGAGCCAGAGAAACTAGAAGGGAGGGGTGAGTCAGAGTCTAGTCAGTTCAGTCAGAGAGACAGAGAAGAGAAGTAGAGTTTTGGGGGTTGAGGCAGAGAGAGAGTGTGTTTAAGGAGTGATTAGTCAGAGTGGGACCGGTATTAATTAAGATAGAAGAGGTTAAAGTAAAATACCGAAGCTTTGTGTAACTTTAAGAATGTGCTTAAGAACGATTTCTAAAACAACTTGTAATCAATAAACCTGTTTCTGTTTAAAAGTTCAGTACTGAACGGACCTCAGTCTTTCATAGGAAATATAGGTTGATAAAGAGTTCAACTGGTGGCAGCGTGTTAAAGGGCGTGTTGGGATACCTTTGATTGCTCTGTGCTTGGTGAAAAACAAGCAGGAGCCACGGGGTAAACGTCACAATGTGCATTTGGAAAGGTTAAAAAATTCCTCACAGGTGTCCCTCAGAATACATGTGAATTCATGCATGTGTTTTGACTGCATACCACATAACAATATTTGATGATGGCATGAAACAGTTTGAAAAAATGCAATGGGGCCAATCTAAGAGAAACTACTATACAAGACTAATGAAATAGAAAGGTAACAATTTCGTGGACTATGAAGGGGAAAGGTAGCTCTACTGACTATAAGGAAAATGCTAAAATCTACATCAGTGTAACAACTTTATTAAGCCAATAAAGTTGGCTTAATAAATTGCAGGCTCAAGAAATGTGTGCAAACTTTCAAACTCCTACATCTGCTCATCAGGTAAAATGTTACGAATGGCAGGGGAGAGGTAGGACTAATGATATTGAAGTCATAATATCGGAATGGTCTCAATCTTGAGTTGAAATGGGATAAGAGAGATCTGAAGACATTCGGATCAGGCATTTAAAGTGAAAGGTGGAAGTTTGGGGTTTTGCCTGAAGTAATCCACAGGAATGTTGGGTACAAAAAAAAGGCAAAAAAAACCCCCACCCCATCTTGATTTTCTGTTTTATAAAATAAAACAACAGGAACTGAAAACTCATGGGGTATCTTTAAGGCAGGGAAGATGAGATGGTTGGACAGTGTCATCGAAGCTACCAACATGAATTTGACCCAACTCCGGGAGGCAGTGGAAGACAGCAGGGCCTGGCGTGCTCTGGTCCATGGGGTCACGAAGAGTCGGACACGACTAAACGACTAAACAACAACAACAAGGTACATGTAGCCATCCAGATATTGTTGGAATGCCATGCCCATCAGCTATAGCCAGCGTAGCTGACAGTGACTGACAATGCAAGCTGCAGTTATTATTAGATTATAATTCCCATCACTCCTCACCATTGGCTATAATGGCTATGGCTGACGGAAACTGTAATTCAGTAATATCTACAAAATCATGTTCCCTATCTCTATTTCAGGGCCTTCTTCTGCAGTATTAATCCAGGACATTAATCCAAAATCAGGAGGGTAAGAAACTGACAGAGAGCATCATGACAAGACAAACAGTAATGGAAAACAAATTGCCAGCATACCTAGTGGTTGTTTCTTCTCTTGTCGCTTTGGGAGATCTGAAAAGTCATATCTGAGGCCTTTGGGGAAAACAGGACCATCCTAATTCAAAGCAAAGCAAAGCAAAACCTGCCATACAAATTACATGATCTACTAAGGCCCGGCAGTGTGGATAAGAAAAGTCAGGGTGAAAGACTGGAGTGGGTCTTTGGGCCCTCCATGTGTTGTTGGGCTGCAACTCCCATCATTTTCCATAACTGACTATGCTGCCCAAGGCTGATGCAGTCCAACAACACACAGAAACCCATAGATGACTTCTCCTTGATCTAAAATGCCCAGTGGATGTGAACTAAAGGAGCCAGATATGTACTGGAGATGCCTCCAAGAATCTTCAGAAGAGCAGCACAACTGTATCTTAACATGGTCCACATTATTGAAACCAATAGGGCATGCTAGTCGTAACTTAACTCTGAGTCATTTCAATGGGAGTTTATTTAGTCTGGATTAAACACACTGCTTTTAAATGGAGAAGCCTCAACATCTACTCAACTCTTCTTTTGAAATCAAAAGAAATTCAAAGAGCTACACATCTTTTCTAATCAATATAGATAGCAACGGTGCTGGGGAAATTTAAGGCTTTGAAATGTAACTGTAACTCTTAGCAGATAGACTTTTAACATCAGTTTGAAAAATAAAAGGATTTGCCATGCAGAAACAAATTACTCCAATTTTTATCATAAAAACATGCCTCAACACTTCAACACGAACTTCAGTATTAAAAAAAGTGAAGAGATGCTTTGCATTTTTGCCTGGGTTAAGATGAGTTCAACTGCCAGCAACAATCTACTTCCCAGATAAAATATCTCTTAGATGAGAGAAAGAAAAGGAAGACACTTGTGAGGATAGGTAAGTCAAAATATTTTTTGCAGTGTGATAAAACAATGGCTGAGATCAAATGGAGATTTAGCCTGCTGTTTGGATTGCTGTGGGGAGGAGTTGGTTCACTCTTTTTGACAGCGATCACAGGATGCAATCACTGGAGTGAACCAAATCACTCCCAGAGTGTTCCTACCAGCATCTTTGTGGCTCCTCTAAGGGGCTTTTACTTTTTTGTTGCAGGTAGGATTACTCCAGTTTGATCTCTTTCCAGTGTATATGATCACTGAAATCAGACAAAAGTGAGCCTTTCTTTAATTTGTCAATATAATGACTTAATAACACATCCGCTTCATGATATTGGCAATGAACCCCTTTTTCTCCTTCAAACAAGAGGAAAACTCCAACCAAATGCTATCTGGGGTGAAGTTTGAAACCACCCAAAAGTTGCTTACAACCAGTGTTTGAACTCAACCTAAGAAGCAGACCCGGCACATCCATCTTCCATGAATTTTTGGAACTCTTGTATATATATTTTTTCCTGAACTATCCACAAAATCTGGTGCACAGCCTGAAGGAGGTGGATTACCATCGAAAACTAGCTGACTGTTCAGTTTTTAGTGGTCTAATAAAGGTATCACCTGCTCTTGCATTTGTATTATCTTAAGGACCACATGACTTTTTTCTAATTTCTTCTCATCCCAGGATTTCAGTTGAGGATCTTTCTTTTCTTTAACCAAGATCTCAGGAACTGAGTCAGGGAGTATAAGGGTACTTACACAGTTACGGCAATCTGAGGCTTTTAAGCGCATCTTACAGAATCCTTGTAATTTGGTGAGGGCTTTGAATTCTTCATTGGAGAACTATAAGACGCACTCCCCTACACCACAGCAAGAATTCTTCGTAACTGGCCAAACTACCAACAACCCTACAATTGCACAGGATAGAAGCCATAGCAGTTAAAGCGGGACCAAAATGCTATAACTGCATTCTAAGAAAATTCTGTCTCTGCTCTTTGGCATCTATCTCTGCTACTCAAAACCAGCAGACTTAATAAACTAAGAGTAAGAGAACTGAGCTGTGCTCAAGTTCTTTAGCATTGGCAGAAAGGCTGACTGCATGGATAATGTAACATGGAGACCCTCCTCCTCTGTACTCAATTTCCTCAGAGGAAGTATCTCAACTGAATCTGCAAATGCCCTTTAAAAAAAAAAAATTGTTTCCCATAGAAAGGTGGTGTGTGTTTTTATATTGCAAGCCACTGCAGGCAAAGCACAGTGTTGAAACATGGCTAAGAAATGTATTAAACATATATAAATACATTTTCCATGCTGCAAAGATGCTTATTTTGCATCTGAACATCAACAGGGGGACATTCAGGACAGGCAAAGGAAGCCCTTCTCCCCAACCTATTTCAGTGGAACTTACAAGAGAGTGACTGGATTGTTCAATGTGTCTGCAAGATTATGGAAGGAAGAGTTATTCACTGTACCCACCCTACTTAAATCAGAACATTCCTTTCGGGGGGGCTGTGAACAAACTGGATAAATTATCTAATTACAAAGATGATTGTTTCAAGATTTTTAACACTGGTCAGCACTTGTTTCTGCAGACGATAGTTATCATGGAAAAATTTGACCCACTGGAAGCACCTCTGATCTCCTGAAGTAGACAGTGTAGGAACCTGCCTCACATAGTGACAGACGATTGGCCCATTTAGCTTAGTATTGTCTACACCAGGAGAGAGTAAAATACAGCCTTGGGAGCACGTGGCTTCCAACTAGACATGGGCTATGAGTATTCGTATCCCTGGGGATATGAATATGAATAGCGGCACCACAGGTGCCATGGAGGTCTGCTCCCTCCCCTCAGAACTAGCTGGTCCACTCACTGGTTGTCATGTGGCATGCATGTCTGTCATTGTCGTCATTGTACCAATCATGGAAGTAGCCTGGCTGGTACTTCCCCACCTCCCCATGCAGCCAACCGCTGAATAGCTGAGCAGGGATCACTTCTTCATCCTGTCTCCTTGCTGGAGTGGTCGGCTGTGTGGGAGGCACCGGCTGGGCTACTTCTGCAATTGGTGCGATGTCAACGACAATGGATGGTAGTAGTCCAGCCAGTTCTGGGGGAAGGGAACAAACCTGCAGTGCCACTATTTAGATTCGTACCTCCAGGGACATGAATACGAATAGCCCATGTCTACTTCCAACTCATCCCTAAGCCTCTCTTTCCCAGGGAAGAAGGCAAACTGGTACTACCAGAAATCTCTGGGGCAGCAGACCACTCTTTGAACTGGTTGATGGGCCACACTGGCCTTTTACAACATCCAATATATATATATAACAATGAGACAATGAGAACCAGCATATCTGCTAGGCTTTTATAACTGGAGGCTCTTGATTGTCAAAGACCTGCTTAAATGAAAAGATCTTAATCTGCTGCCAGAAGGACAGCAGAGAGGAGCAAATTAACCTCTCAAGAAGGCCCCCTTTCAAGGCCACACCAGAGCCGATTCTGATGGTGGAGGAACCGTGAGAAGGACCCCTCCCACAGATCTTACATAGGTTTATATAGGAGATGCAGTCTTTCAGATAACCTAGACCCAAGTTATATATGGCTTTACAGATTGGAACAAGCACTTTGAATTATTATTTATTTAATTTATATGCTGCCCAATAGTGTGAAATGCACTCTCTGGCTGGTTAACAAGTCGGATGTATAAACTAAAAATAATACAATATCAATTATGAACATGGACAAACAACAAACGATAAAATAAAACCATATGGCTCACCAAATCTAATATAAATAAACAAATTTAAACCACAGTTGGACATCAAATGACATACATTAATAAAAGGCGGTTCAGCGGTTCCCAACCCTGCCTCCTCTGTCAGGCACCCACTCAGAGGCAGCGCCCGGAGAAAGCAGGGCAGGGAAGCCAAAGCACTGCCTCTGAATGGGCACCTGCCAGAGAAAGCAGGGCTGGGAACCAATGAACACCTGTTCGACCAAAGGACGAACTGGCATGAATCAGTGGTTCATGCCCATCTCTACTTCTGATCACACTTCAAAGTCAGCCTTTTTGCTGCCTTTTTGGTTTGTGCTTTTTTCACCATGAATTTTGAAAAAATGGATTGAAGTATTCACTTTAATATATTAATTTTGAGATCTATAATTAAAACTATTACAAGTGATGGTCACTATTTTTCTCAGAGGGGTAGTTCACTAACTGTCAGACAATTTTTTGTGTCAACATATGCCATTGCTGAGAGTTCAGAGGGACAAAGCCTGCATACCATGTCTGGTCATGGTAAACACCAAAATAAGCCTAGGATGCTACCCTTCGCTGTCTTTCAGAAGCTTTGGACTTCAACTCCCATCATCCCCATGTAGCATGGTCACATTCCTGGGAATTCAAGCCTGAAACATCTGAACCGCAAAGCTCGCCCACTTCTTGCTGTACAGAGGCCTAGTCTGCACTTTCAAAACTGTGACATTAGGTGTCAGAAAACCTGACATCTTGCCATAGAGGAAGACTCTGCAGTTCTAAGATGATAGTGATGATGTTTAAGACCTTGAGAACAAGGGTTTAAGACCTCTTCCACACACTGTCCTGGTATCTTTCTATTACAGGAACCTACTTCAGAGAAGCAGACTAAATTTCATGTATGTTAAACTAATCCTAAGAGTGGTTGCTAGGGTCATTGCTACGGAGTCCACTTTCCCACAACATGAACCTACTGATGACTGAGGCACATGCTGAACTACTCCACCAACTAGCTCATTCGGCCCATGCTGACTGACTTGGCTGGAAAACAGCCGCAAAGGTAACTTTCTGGAAGGGCCCCTCGCCCCACATTTTCGCCACATACTTCTAACAGCAATGGCAATAGTGCTGCCAATTTTGCCAGTGGCCAAGAGGGGTAGCAGGGACTATGAAAGCAGCTAAATTAGTACATGCAGTCCCATACTTCTCACCCTGCATGTAAAGCCTTTCTGGCAAGCACCTATGGCTCAACCTGTAATCAGCAAGCCTGAACACTACCAGCCTTATTTTTCATTCTGGACATGAGTAGACGGACTGGGATTTCTAGGGGTGGAGAGGATAATCTGTACAAGTTCAGAATCACGAGTTCCACAAGACTGTCCTCACTGAGCAGCAAAACTCCCAATATACAGTACATCATTTTATA
This sequence comes from Intellagama lesueurii, assembly GCA_037013535.1. Taxonomy (NCBI): domain Eukaryota; kingdom Metazoa; phylum Chordata; class Lepidosauria; order Squamata; family Agamidae; genus Intellagama; species Intellagama lesueurii. The sequence continues at coordinate 78,400,628 of JBAJHW010000006.1, forward strand.
TTTCTTATAAACCAGCTGCTCTTCCTTCAACAGAACCATCTTTCTGAATCTGGTGCCCCTGGGGATATGTTGGACTACAACTCCCATGAGTCCGGAAAAAGGTTGCTACGAATGCCTGTCACTGGAAACCTTTCTCAAAGAGGACAGGGTCATTTTTATTTTTTTTTGCTTCCTCTCCGTTCCCGTTATCACGTCAGAGCCCCCACCTAAGGCTGAGTGACAATCTTTTGCTTAAGACTCACTTGTATGATTCCACAGCTGAGGTGAGATCTGGATGGAGGATTCCAAAGCTCTTAGTCTTGTGTGCTACAGTGGCTCTCTGAGGCAATTCAGGACTCTGCATGCACAGCAGGCTTCTATTTACTTCTCTCTTCCCAGCACACGAGCAAGCAGGTCTTATGCATGCTTCCTTTGATGTCAGTTGTACTTAGTTCAATACAATTTCCTCTCAAATAAATCCTCTAGTGGGTGAACAACTGATCACTCAGAAGCAGTTTAAATTCTCCCAATACTTATAGTTGAAGTTTCTGAGTAGGAAGTATCAAACACATCTTGAAAACCTTTAATTTCCTTTGGAGGTTCTTTCACACCTGCCACTCCTCAGCCTCAAATCTTTCTGTAAAATGTTGCTATTCCCCATAATTCTCATCCTCAGAACGGTCCAATGCCTGTTCAGAATATTTTGTCAGAATCATTTGCCTCATGGGCATTACACAATGGCACATGCCAGTTTGGATCTCATTCACATAACCTAAGTTTTTTTACCCCCCAGGACATCATTCATGCTTACAATTAGTCAACTGTAGTAGCCAGTATGTGAAAATTAGACCATCATCTGAATACATAAACAAAGAAACAGGTCTGCTACAGATGTGCAGATAATCTCATTTTTATCTCTCAGCATGCTTGCTGAATATACTGTATGTCAGAAGACACTCTTGAAGATTTCTTCTGCTGCAGCACATTTTGCTTTGATGCAATGATCCCAAAGGTGAGTTCAGAGAGAGATCCATGCACATCACTCCAGTCAGGTACTTATGTCTATCACTCCGTGACTGAAGCATCCCTGGATGATTCTCAGTATGAAAAGGCTTCCAGAGATCAATACACAGACACAGATTTCATATCACCTCACCTCAGATACGATACGGTCATGGGTGGCATTTCATGCATCAGCTTACAGAGGTAACGAGTGATGAGACATTGAGGCTGCAAACCTCCACACCAGAAGTGCACAATCTTTTGGGCCCCAATGGCCATATCCTATGTCAGCTGTGAATAGGGAAGCCACTCATGCGACCATACGCATACATGTGCACTGTCTTACATGAAAACCTCCAGCCCTAGGGATGTGAAGGTTGAAACCTCCCCTCACTGTGCTCTGATTTCAAAGGATCACTATGGGGAGTGAGTGAGATGAAAGTCTCCTCCATCCCCCCCCCCCCCCCCTGATCTTGGCTGAGAATGGAGGTTTTTCCAATGATCTCTGAAGCTAGGGAATGATATTTCTTCCCTCCACAGCCCAGTTCATTAGTTGCAAAGAAAAATAAGTGAGGTTTCTCCAGGGTTGAGGGCTACACAGAGCAAAGCCAAAGGGTACAGAGGGTAGATTTATACACATTACTTACATACATCTGCCTGGAAGTAAGTTCCACAGAGAGAGTAGTGGTGTAGTAGACAGATTGCTCAGGAGATCTAGGTTCAAATCTCCACTTGACCATGGAAACTCACTGGGCCTTGGCAATGGTAAAACCACTCCTTGAACATCGAAGATACCTTCAAAACCCTCTTAGGATTGCCCCAAGTCAGAAACAACCTGAGGGCACATAACAAGTTCCTCTGAATTCACTGGGACTTATTTTGGAGTATGGAGTTGCAATTCAAGTGACATGTGCTCATTTTGGAAACATGCCTTACTAATCCATGTAGGTTGGGTAGAGGTTGAAGAAAAGCCGCAAATATGACAGGCACCATGAAGAATCCACAAAGATACAGACATATGGAAACAGAGCTACTATGCTCAGAAGTGAGTACTTGAACTAAAACAAAAACAAAAAAACCCCACCCAGTTTATGGCCTCAAGGTGGGAAGTTCTGAGGACAGGAGGTCAGAAGCAGTACCTAAAGGCTGGCTTTTGGATCCACACTTTCCCAACCTGGCAGGGTCTAGGTTGGATTGCACTACAACTCCCAACATCCCCAGTCAGGAAGGCAGAAGAACATTTGCTCTTCGTTGTTCCATCTGCTCATAAAAATGCTACCACCCAGATTTTATTTTGCCTTTTTTCCAAGGGCTACGTTAGCCACGAGAGCGCGAAAGGTTAAGCTAAGGTTTAAGGAGGCGAAACTATCGGTTGCGATAAACCGACGAAGAAACCTTCTGGATTACACGCAATCTCTTCCCTCTTTCCCCATCTGTTGACACTTTTACAAATTTTATAAACATTACAAGGTGATTTTAAAAAAAAACTGGGGATAGAGCACCGCGTTCAAAAGACAAATAGACGCCAGCCTAATTCAGTAGCGCCTCCCTTCCTTCGAAACTTACGGCACGCTTACCCTCGATATTATGGGGTTTGCATTTCACCCTTTTTAAACAGAAGGCGACCGCTCCGCCACACTCTCTCTCAGCAGCCGCTTACAAATAGCGGGATCGTGATACCGGAGAGCGCTTGGCGCAGGACCAAACACTTAAGGTGTTCTTTCCGAGGAGGGCTTTGTTTTGCAGTCATCGTTTTGATGCCAGGAAAACAACAGGGGCTTATAGCAAGTAGGCTCATTTCTTTGGGATTTTGGTCTCGATCCACATTCTCGCCTGGAATAAAACCTATTCTTCACGATTATTTTTTCATTGCCGCGGCGACCGCGACCCCCGCCACCCCCCTCCCTCCAGCACCCCCTACCGGCCGCACCGCCAAGCAGCTCCTCACCTGCTGCGGCGGGCGCTGAGGTTGACGTCGCCACCGGCTCCTCGGCCACTGCCGCAGTTCTCGTCTCGCCGCGGCTCCTGCCGTTCCTCGCCCTGCTCCTCCTCCTTCCTCTCTTCCGCGGCCGCTGTTCCAAGCCGCTCGGGCTCCGCCCATTCGCGGGAACGCACAACTTTCCTTGGCGCAAGAGAAAGGCGGGCGCTACGGCGGGGGGAGCGGAACGACGACTCCTCTTGCGCCTTCCTCGGCCGCGGCTTGGTTGCGCGAGAAGGCGCTCTGCCCCCCCCCCCCAAGCTCCCCTGTTTATGGCCAGTGCGTTTCGTCCAGCGGTGGTCAGCGGCAGGACGCACGCATGCTCAGGCTCCGGCCCGGCATGGTCCGTCGGCTGGTCGTTTCTACCAGCCGCCCCGAAGGCATGCTGGGGATTGTAGTTTTCTTCTTTCCCTCCAAAAAAAATAATCTTGTGTTCCGCGTTATATTATTTGCTTGGACCAGTGAAGAAGGCGGGGAAATTCGCTTTCATCAGGAGGAGAATGGCAAGCCTTAATTTGACGGAGGGGCTCCTGATTGTGGGCTGCCCTCGGTCACAGGCTGGCATCATCATCAAGTCCTGTATCCCTAAAGTACAGGGAAAGTCTACTTTTGAATTTGTTTCCTTGGCACGTTGTATGATTCGAGCCCTTAAGCTTCAGTTGTATACACACAGACCCGGGAACAAGTCCAACTGAAGTCAGTGGGGTTACATCTGAGCAAACAGAATTTTATTATTTTTAATCTGCTTTTATCCCAAATTTGGGCCTCAAGGAGGCTCACAACAAAAGAAATAGAGAGGCATAATATTAAAATACAGCTAAATAGATTGTACTGTTAAAATACAAAATAAGGTTTACTGTAAAATACAATTAAATTACTATTTAATTGTATTTTAATTGTTTTATCTTTTTATTGTATTTTAATTGTATTTTAATTGTTGTAAGCCGCCCAGAGACCTTTGGGTAGAGTGGGCGGCATATAAGTTAAATAAATAAATAAAATAAAGCACATGAATAATGGAAGTGTGGCATTGATCTTTTAAAAGCCCCTTAATTCTCCGAAGCCCACCTCTCTTTTTTTATATATCTTTGTGTCTGGCCCCAGAAGGACAACAGGGATGAGAGCAAGCTACTTCTTTTGCTTGGAAGAGAATTTCCCAACTTAAGAGCAGCCACCAAGAAGATCCTCTGTTGTTCTCAAACGTTCCTCCAAATATAACGGAGACCAATAGAAGGGTCTCTACAAATCTCAATGCCTAAACAGAAATACAGAAGAATACTATATAGTCCTTCAAGATGTTTAAGGTTGTTATTAATCTGTTTTTAAACAGCTCTTAGTGCTTCTCCTAATATACTGTATGTGCATTTTTAGCAAGGTCTTTAGTTCAGTTTGGGTTGCCTAGAAGCCCAGGGTGCCACCTTTGCACCAGCATCTGTTTTGCTGTCTTTAGCAACAACTTCAACTGCATACATAAGCAAGTGATAAAACGATTGTTTCTATGCTGTGGAAAGCTTCCTCTGTTGAGCCTGCAAATCAAGCTGCTGTTCAAAATGCAAGAGCTGGCTTTTTCTTGATAAGCTGGCAGTTGTCAAAAAGTGACCACCATGACAGGTCAGAGTGGGGGGAGAGAGAGCAAGGAGAAGGTTTTTTTCTTTAGATTATCTTGTTTCCTATAGCCACAAATGAACACTTTTCTATTACCCTTTTTCATTTTGTATTGAAATTCTCTTCTGAAATTCCCAAATTTCACCATCTTCTGCTGAAACTTATCGGTCGGTGTTGACCACAGCATGGAAATTTGGCTTTTTTTTTATTTCAGCTCTCAATGCAGTGGCCTTACTAGCTGGGGAGTTGTAGCTGAAAAATCCTGTGCAGGATAAGAATATAGTGCAAGTGGACTGTAATTCACAAAAGCCCGCACTGAAACTGTCTTAAAGGTGTTGCCGTAACTTTTGTTCTTAGTAAAAGAACAAAACAAAAATATGATTTTTTCAAGACTGGTGTTGACAAGGCCGGCCCTTCCAGTAGGCAGATTGAGGCAGCCATTTCAAGCAAGAGATGCTGAGGAGTGAGTATCTTCTTGGAAGACAGAACTGGAAGTGATATGTGATTTTTTTCCCCCCTTCACCTTTTAGCCATCCTGCAGTATTTATGGGCATTGGATGATTCTGTTCCTTACCAGATGTGAATTAAAGTTTAACAACTAGTTCAGGTGGGTTCTCCATGTGGAATTGGTGTGTGTATGTGTGTTGTATTGTCCTTTCCCACAGATTGCAAAATATTTTAAGTCTGCCTGAGATACCTGCTGTTCAAGTCTGTTGCCCAGTAAAAGAATAAGAATAACAATCAGAAGCTTGTAAGTAAGTCTCATATTAGCTCAAGTTTGTATGCATAATTATATATTCCCATAGAGACATGATAGTTAAACATCTTCCTAGTAAATTAATGTCAGGCTTTAACTGCTAAAGTGTTTGGCCCTGATAAGTTGATGTTTATCTGGGGGAAACTAAGTTTTTAATAGCTGAGGGCTCTTTTCCCCTCAGCTTGTGAGTGCGTGTTTGCTATATATCTGATACAGTGCATGCACTTAATGCTTCTAACTAAGTGCAATTTATTTACTTATTTTTAAACATTAATTTATTTTAAGCATTTGTGTTTTGTGGTTCATCTAACAAGACTCCTAGAACTGTTTACAGAGGGTTGATAAGAACATAAGTCTGTTGTTAAAATATAAAACTGTTTAAAGAGGTGGCGAAGAAGATTTTCTTTTTCCTGTGAGGGGGGAAATGGCTAACCAGTAAAGCAGCAGCAGCAGGCAGAGATGTAATAGTGGCAACTAAGCCCCCAAAAGAAAAATGTGCTCCTTGATTGATAGTTTAATTGCTGGAAGGATTTGGGAGAAAGACTTGAAAATTAACAAAGCCCATAATTCGAAGACACTGGTGAACAGTTATTGTTTCTATTTGGCAATGATCATATTCAGTTGTCAAAAAACCTGGCCGGTTAAGACCAAAGTTAAGGCTTGAATTGGTTCACACAGCATAATACTAGGAAACTGGAAACTAATGGCGATGCCATAGCAAACATGCCACATGATCAGGAATGGCATGATGGTGCAACGTCAGCACCTGCACTGGCTTATAAGGTACTGTCACGTTCCCACCTGTCCCTTGGTTGTTTCACCAAGCAAAGGGCACAAGCCACATGTCGTGTCGCTGCCACCAGTTGATTACATCAACATTGTATATTATTAATGATAGAGGTCCAGACAATGTGTCATTTTTAAAAGAACCATATAATAATAAAGTTGTTTATTATTACAGGTGATGAAGGTACAGTCGATGTCGTTAACTCTTAACAAAACATCCCACTTCCTCCACCCTCAACCACCAACCCTCTCTCTCCACTCCAAATTCACCAATCCTCCCCTTCTCCCCCTCCTGCAGAGACTCTTATATCTGGTGATTCCGCCTCTCCAGCACTCTCATTGGTCCATGCGGATAGTACATTAATATTCATGACCTGGGTGGACGCCACAGGTACCCTCCATGCAAGCACTTTTTGCCTGAGGGCTTGATCAGATGGGCATTCTGACAATCTGACAATGTAATCACTATAGCAAACCAATCTGTACTCAGAGCGCACTTACCTACACCTTTTTGAGTCCATGTCAGGGGCTTCTACTTTTTTGACGTGGGTAGGATTGCTCTAGTTTGGTCTGTTTCCAGCACACGTGATCGCTGGGAACGGAACAAAAAGCAAACCTGAAGCTGTCAAGGTTCCTTCCGCTGTCAATTTCTGATATTGTGAATTGGTTTAATAAATGAGTCACTTTAGGATATTGGCAAATTGAACACTTCCCCTGCTCCTCAGCAGAGCGGCAGGAAAGTTGCTCTGCTAGACAGTTGCTTAGGCACTGCATCACTTAGATCAAATTCTTAAAAAAAATTATCTGCCTTGTCAAAAGTGCTGATTGAGAAACTGCCAACAGCTGAAACCGTTTCCCCTGCCTCTCCACAGAGTGGCAAGGGAAGTGTTCAGTTTGCCAATATCCTGAAGTGGCTCTCTTATTAAGCCACTTCACGATATTGGAAATTGATAGCAGAAGGAGCTGGACTAAATAGGGTCACTTGAGGTCCATATGTCATTTGGATGTGAGGATTGCACCAAATGGCATATCGCACTTCCAACCGACCTCAAGTGACCCTATTTACACCACACCAGCCTGCTCCAAAAAGGCCTGTGTAGATGAACCCTTAGTCTTTCAGGCCCAAATTCAGATGGGTAGGAGAAAATGCCTGTTTTGTCCTGGTCTCATATTGCCTTATGGAACAGCTGATCCTTGTTATAGTGCTAAAGGAATTTTCCTGTGGGTTGGCTCATGTCTGTTTGTCAACTAAATCAGTAGCTGGCAGATGTAGTAGGAGTGAGAGTGCTACTATTGTGAATGCTTGGGGTATATTGCTTGTAGCTATAGGACAAACTACAGGGAAGCATGCACACCCACCCATTTTAAGGCTTGCAGATCTCTACCCCATTAAAAAAAAAAATGAAGAATCATTCTACACAAAGCTTTAAAAAAAGGCACAATCCCCTGATACTCCTTGATTTGGTAGGAGTGTAAATATATGTTTAAAGTACTGGATGTGGACTTCTAGCTAATTCTCATTGTGCGGTACAACCTATGAAGGATCCCTGGGTATAGTGGTGGAAGATTGGTTCCTGATCCTCCAAAATTGATGATCTCATCTCTGGGTTTTCAGCATTTGAGGGCTTGGCTAGGCAGCTCAACTGGATCGGGCTAAATAGGGTTATTTAAAGTCACGTAGAGGTCTGGTATGCCATTTGATAAGATCCCTGCATCCACATGGCATACACACCTCAAGTGACCCAACTTGGCATGCCTCACTGAAGAAAACAAAACAAAACAAAATTCCCCTCCTTGTTCCCTTGTGAGAAGAAGCTTTCAGTTTATTTTTATTTTTTCTAAAAGGTGCAGTGCATCAGTGCTATTCTAATAGCCAATTTTAAGAAACAACCTTTGCTTCCTCCCTCTGCCTCTCCATGAAGGACCAGAGAAAGTTTGTAATTTCCCAATATCATTAAGTGGCTAAGCTTAATGATCTTGGGAAACTGAAACTGAATGGGAAATTTAAAGCAGCATGCTCTGCTTTCGTTCAATCCCAGCAATTACATGTGCTGGAAATGAACCAAAATTGAGTAATCCCACCAGCAGCTTTAAAAGTGTAACCCCTTACAGGGAGTCAAAAAGGAAGGCCTGTTTCACACTGAAACTTGCGTTGTCTGGTCACCAGCAAAAGGATTGAACTAACCTATCCCTAAGGTAAAGGTAAAGGTTCCCCTTGACATTTAGTCCAGTCGTGTCCGACTCTAGGGTGTGGTGCTCATCCCCGTTTCCAAGCCATAGAGCCAGCGTTTGTCCGATGACAGTTTCCGTTGGCCAGCACGACTAGACACGGAACGCCGTTACCTTCCCGCCGAGGTGGTACCTATTTATCTACTCGCATTTTTACATGCTTTCAAACTGCTAGGTTGGCAGGAGCTGGGACAAGCGACGGGAGCTCACTCCATTGCGTGGATTCGATCTTACGACTGCTGGTCTTCTGATCTTGCAGCACAGAGGCTTCTGCGGTTTAACCCGCAGCGCCACCTATCCCTACTGCAGACCAAATAGCGGGATAAATGCCTGTGTAATCATCTCCTAACCCTACAGAAAAATAAATGGAGGACATACCAGCATTTTCCTACAGTAGAATGATGCTATTAGAATATCTAGGCTTTGGCTTTGCTCCATTCAATGTTGAGATCACTGTGATCAAGATAAAATCACCTCTGCAGTATTGAAACTCTCCTTCTTTTACTTTGTTCTGCTACTTCTGTTCTTTCAGTCGGAGAGCGATGAATTAACCTTTCCTACTTACCACTCTGAAATTGCTCAGTTTTCAAGAATAGTGTTTTGTTGGCTGAGGAGGGCTTGTGGAGATCCAGCATATGCTGAGTCGCTTAAATCCTGCAGGAAATCACTCCTTCCCTACTTGAGACTTTAATGCTAGAGTTGGTGCTGATCACAATTCCTGGCCCACTTGTCTAGGCCATTTTGGCATTGGAAAGATGAACGAAAATGGCCAACGCTTGCTGGAGTTTTGCTGTTATTATGGTCTTTGCGTCAGCAACACATTCTTTAATACAAAGCCTCAACACAGAGTTTCCTGGAGACATCCAAGATCCAAGCATTGGCATCAGCTCGATTTGATCCTCACTAGACGTTCTAGCCTTCCTAGTATTACGATCACACGCAGCTACCAGAGTGCTGATTGCGATACTGATCACTCCCTGGTGTGTAGTAGAGTAAAACTGTGAACAAAGAGATTATATCACACGAAAAAGGAAGGAAGACCACGTATTGACATCAGCAAGAATCGTGATCAAAGAAAAGTGGAGGAATTTGCCCAAGCGCTTGAGGAAACCCTTCCAGCCCCGGCTGATGCAAATGCACCTGAACGATGGGAACATTTCAAGAACGCTGTGTATAACACCGCCTTGTCCACATTTGGCAAGAAGACCAAAAAGACAGCCGACTGGTTCGAAGCCCATTCGGAGGAGCTGATGCCAGCCATCGAGGATAAGAGGAGAGCTCTAGCAGCATACAAAGCCTGTCCTAGCGAGTACAACTTGCAAGCTCTTTGAGCTGCTCGTAGCCAAGTCCAACAGGCTGCCAGGAGATGTTCCAACGATTATTGGCTTCAGCTCTGCTCTCAGATAGATAGCAGCCGACACAGGTAACATCAAAGGAATGTATGACGGTATCAGGCAGGCTTTAGGTCCAATACAGAAGAAATCTGCTCCCTTGAAGTCTGCTACAGGCGTGATCATCCAGGACCGAGCACAGCAGATGGACCGCTGGGTGCAGCACTACTCTGAGCTATATTCCAGAGAGAATGTAGTAACCGAAGAAGCATTAAATAACATTGAGTGCCTGCCTGTCTTGGAAGAGTTGGACAGTGAACCAACCTTAGCAGAAATAAAAGCGGCCTTGGATTCCCTCACCTCCGGCAAGGCACCTGGAAAGGATAACATCCCTGTTGAAGTGCTGAAGTGCTGTAAAGAGATCATCACCACCGAACTGTATGAAGTCTTTCGTCTTTGCTGGAGCGAAGGTGGAGTACCACAGGACATGAAGGACGCAAACATCGTCACATTGTACAAGAACAAAGGAGACAGGGGCGACTGCAATAACTACTGTGGCATCTCTCTTCTCAGCGTTGTAGGGAAGCTGCTTGCCCGTGTTGTGCTGAAGAGGCTCCAGGTGCTCGCAGACAGAGTCTATCCAGAATCACAGTGTGGATTTTGAGCTAATAGATCCACCACTGACATGGTATTCTCCCTCAGACAGTTGCAGGAGAAATGCAGGGAACAACAACAGCCACTCTTTGTCGCCTTCATAGATCTCACAAAGGCCTTTGATTTGGTTAGCAGGGATGGCCTTTTTAAAATACTTCCCAAGATTGGATGTCCACCTCAACTCCTTAACATCATCAGGTCCTTCCATGAGGGAATGAAGGGCACTGTAGTTTTTGATGGTTCAACATCAGATCTCTTTGACATCCGAAGCGGAGTGAAACAGGGCTGTGTCCTCGCACCAACCCTTTTTGGGATCTTTTTTGCTGTCATGCTGAAGCACACCTTTGGAACTGCAACAGAAGGTGTCTATCTCCGGACTAGATCAGACGGAAAGCTCTTTAATCTCTCTAGATTGAGAGCGAAGACCAAAGTCCAGCTGAAATGCATGCGGGACTTCCTCTTCGCCGATGATGCAGCCATTGTTGCCCACTCGGCTCAAGACCTCCAACAACTCATGAATCGTTTTAGCAAGGCCTGCCAAGACTTTGGACTAACAATCGGCCTGAAGAAAACACAAGTCATGGGCCAGGGCGTGGACTCACCTCCCTCTATTACCATCTCCACACAAGAATTGGAGGTTGTTCATGACTTTGTGTACCTTGGCTCAACGATCTCTGACACTCTCTCTCTAGATGTCGAGCTGGATAAACGCATTGGCAAAGCAGCTACCATGTTCTCTAGACTCACAAAGAGAGTATGGCTCAATAAGAAGCTGACGGCATATACCAAGATCCAGGTCTATAGAGCCTGTGTCCTGAGCACACTCCTGTACTGCAGTGAGTCCTGGACCCTTTGTGCATGGCAGGAGAGGAAGCTGAACACCTTCCATATGTGTTGCCTCTGACGCATTTTTGGTATCACCTGGCAGGACAAAGTTCCAAACAGAGTAGTCCTAGAACGAGCTGGAATTTTTAGCATGTATACATTACTGAAACAGCGACGTCTACATTGGCTTGGGCATGTCGTGAGAATGGCTGATGGTCGGATTCCAAAAGATCTCCTGTATGGAGAATTAGTGCAGGGAAAGCGCCCCAGAGGGAGACCACAGCTGCGATACAAGGACATCTGCAAGCGGGATCTGAAGGCCTTAGGAATGGACCTCAACAGATGGGAAACCCTGACATCGGAGCGTTCAGCCTGGAGGCAGGCGTTGCATCACGGCCTCTCCCAATTTGAAGAGACCCTTGTCCAGCAGACCGAGGCAAAGAGGCAGTCACGGAAGCAGCAAAATCAGGGAGCTGGACAGGGGACAGATTGTATTTGTCTTCAGTGTGGAAGGGATTGTCACTCTCGAATTGGCCTTCTCAGCCACACTAGACGCTGTTCCAAGTCCTCCATACAGAGCACGTTACCATAGTCTTTCGAGACTGAAGGATGCCTAATACTATAGAACAGCAGCTGAAGTTTAGCAAGACAGTTCACCTCGTCCTTGTCTTGTTAAACGAACAGCTTGCCAAACATACACAAAAATCCAGACAGAATCGCATAGCATTTGGTGACTTGAAATATTGTGAGTGATAACGAATAATATCTTCATGTTGACACTATTTCTGTCTTAATCAGATCAGAAATGAGTGCATTGAATATGCCCATGATGTTAATGCAGTTCATTGTCATGTTAATTCACGATCTCCTCCTTATGGCATGGCCTAAAATTGGCATGAGCACTTCTGATAATTTATGTAGCGACCAGATTATCACACTTCCTTGATCCTCATAGTTGCTATTTCAAAAGACAGCCACTCCATTAAGAAATCCCAGTTTGCTCATCTTGTGCGATTTGTCACAGGATTATGATCATCTAGGGGCAATCTGTTTATGGGTCACACATTTCATTGTCTTTCTAGACCTAGAGGCTTATTATCATCAGCAAAATGCCTCCTTATTTTATGTTGATGGTCTCTTTTTTTAGAGTTAGGATTGCATCGGTACACACACGCACACACACATATATATTTCTGCATACAGCAGAGAAAGTTTTGTTTTTCTCTCGTGTGAATTGATTTAACTTTTTTCACTTCAGATATAAAGGAATTCATATTTGTGAAAATTCTTCGAAGACTACTGAAGCACAACCCTTCCCATTTGTGCCAAATTTAGTAGATGGAGGTTTTCACAGCATTGAGAGGACCTTCCCACATAGAAGTTAAAAATAAAATGCCTCCCAAAGAAAAAGATGTAGTAATTCTGGGCTCTTCCAGACAGAACATTTGTTCTCCATAAAGCAGCAGGTTCTGCACTCATGTTATTCATATATTTGCTATCTTCCTCTTTCACCTCACAGAGTGCTTTGTCTTGTGACAATGCACTCTTTTTTTCTCCCCCAGAAAGCATGGTTTATTTTTTGTCACATTTTATACTGGGGTGGGGGTGGGAGCAGAGTATAGCACCTCTCATTTGCAGTTGATGCCAGCACTGGCAGCCTCTGGTCGAACACTTTCAATTAGCCCTCTCCATCTAAAAGAGTGCCATGGTGCAATGGTTAAACTGCAGTACTGCGGCCAAAACTGCTTACAACCCAGGTTCAATCCCAGGTAGCCAGCTTGAGGTTCACTCAGCCTTCCATTCTTCTAAGGTCAGTAAATTGAGTATTCAGATTGCGGGGGTGGGGGATGCGTACCCTGCATAATTAAACTGTAAACCACAGAGAGAGTGCTTTAAGTGCTATGGTGCAGTATATAAGTAGCACACTTTGCTTTTTTTTTGCTTTGCTTTAACAGAATTTTCAGCTGACAAATAGATATCTTAAGGAAAAGAGGAATGGATTTTTAATCTCAGAACTGCAGAACTACCTGGAAGGGACCCTATGGATATTGCAGAGCTGGAATGGACCCTATGGATCATTGAATCCAGCTTCTGTCAAGGAGACACAGTCGAGAATTTAACTCGCAACCTCTGAGTACGCAGCCAGAGCTATCCAGCAGTCAGCAGAAGTTCAGAAAAAATCCTGGCAAACCCCATACTGTATCAGCATCAAGGGAGAGAAAGGGGAGACCTCTCTAACTGAACAATAGCATAGCTGAATACACCGTGGGGAAGATGGAAGCAGCCTTTGCCTTCATTGAGATTGAATATAAATGTAACTAATAAACTGGTTTTCCAAACAACCCCATCTTCAATAACTATGTACGGCACAAATGGGATCCAGTTTATAACCAAGCAATATATTCATTTTTGAGCAGGAAAGTGAGTCCTGCTCCCTTGTTCCACATAGGCATTATATACAAATTTCTGTTTGCTTTGTCGTCTCAAAGCACCTGGATGAAACTTAGAGGAAGGTTTATGACTTTCTTCATAAGATTCTCAAACAAAGCACAATTTTAATACAGATTTTCTATCAATTCCTTCTATTAATTTTCTTTCCCCTCCTTATATTGCAATTTCTGTCTATTTGGCTGAATTCCTCTGAGATGAATTGCTTGAAGCCAGTAAAATGTATTTTTGGAAACTTAGCTTACGCAGGTGATTTTGACCAACATTGACTTTTGAGTTTCAGTAGGAATTCTAGCATGAACTGGAAATGCTAACTGTGGCTGGCTGTGGAGGTCCAAAGCATAAAATATACTCATTGCCAAATCTCAGTGGCTCAAAGCAAACTATTAAGTACAGAAGAACAAAGAAGAACACATGTGCAGCCATATGCAAAATCAAAAATCAGGGATGGCTAATACCTTTATTAGACCACTGAAATGTCATAAAAAGGCTCATTTTTAAGTCCTGCAGGACTCTTCAAGTGTGATCACACTGGCCAAAAATGTGGGAAATGCTACATGTTTGGGACAGGGTGATTTGCATGTTGTTTCTGTTGACAATGTGATGCAATGGGAATTATGAATCAATCTGGAGTCCATCCCCCTCCATCTGTAGTTTTTTCCTTTGCCACTGGGACTTTTACTTCTTTTTTTTAATTTATCAGTTTGCATAGGTCCAGGCAGTGTGATCACTTGAACAGATGCAGAAAAGCATGGTGGCTGGGGGAGGGCAAAGAGATCTTTGCAAAAGCCAAATACCAAATTTAAATAATATTCATTTTTGTATTTGGGATGATCATGGAAAGCAAGTGAGGCAGGGGCAGGGGCAAATATCCAGCCTAGGAGGGCTGGATCTTTGGAGAGAATACAATTTATTTCCTTTTCAAAAATAGCTTAGTGCCAGCACTATTGCACAACAACACCCAGACAGAAAAAAGGAGAATGAGAAAAGGAAATGAGGAAATCGGGAGTCTTGTTTACAGCTTATTAAGTAGCTCTTCTGTAGCTGCACTTCTTGCTGGGTTACAAGACAGCTACATTAAAAGGTAAAGGTTCCCCTTGACAATTTTTGTCCAGTCGTGTTCGACTCTAGGGGGCGGTGCTCATCCCCGTTTCCAAGCCATAGAGCCAGCGTTTGTCCGAAGACAATCTTCCGTGGTCACATGGCCAGTGCGACTTAGACACGGAACACTGTTACCTTCCCACCGAGGTGGTCCCTATTTATCTACTCGCATTTGCATGCTTTCGAACCGCTAGGTTGGCGGGAGCTGGGACAAGCGATGGGAGCTCACTCCGTCACGTGGATTCGATCTTACAGCTGAAGATCTACAGACCTTACAGCACAGAGGCTTCTGTGGTTTAACCCGCAGCGCCACCACGTCCCTAAGAAGCTGCAAATAAGGCGTCCCTCTTCTCTCCCTGTGTGGCCACTTAATTCAAACAAATCCAAACTCCCAATGTGACTTCACAGCAAGTGAATGTGAGTGTATTTGCATTTCCCTCGCTGTGTAGTCACACCCTTAATTCGGTTAGGCATAGCTTAGCGTGAAGGTGGAAAAGAATATGGCCATAAAGGCACTCTGTTTAGGTATTGAACAGAGCTGTGTAGTGTAGTGGATTGAGTGACAAACTAAGACTCAGGAAACCTGGGTCCAAATCCCTTCTAGGTCATGGAAACTCACTGGGGTGGAGGAGTGTGTAATACCTCTCCTTCAATATCCGACATACCTTGAAAGTCCTAGTAGGGTCACTTTAAGTTGGATGCAACTTGATGATATGTGACAACAAGCAGATATTGCAGCTACAGGGCTGTAGTTGTAGCAGGTATAAGTATTATACTTGGAGTATCACATTTTTTTACACATACTTCTCAGTCTGTTTCAAACCTGAAGTCTTTTATTAGTTGTTTCAGTTAGAGGAGAGAATATTAAAAACTTCTGCTAGTTTTATCATAAATATGTTTAGTTACATATATAACAGCATGACGTTTTAAAGTGGATTCCTCATTATTACCTTAACTGTTGTCAAGATATGAAATTTTGAAGGTATAAAACGTTAAAATAATTAAAGGGGTATAGAAAAAGCAGCCTGACAATGTACACTATGTTTTAAAAATGAGGTTTGAATAGCAGTTTACTAAAAGTCAGTGCAAAACAATCAGCCAGCTCCAGCCAAGACTGGAAGCAAAGTCACTGTACAATAACATTACCTTGCAAAATAATCTCTTTCATGCCTGACAGCTAACTATGTATACAACTATTAATTGTATTAAAGAGGTATTGAAATAATTGCTTTGTATTATGTAACACTTCATAATGTGTTAACATGACCAGCAAGTGGTGTTCGCTAATTCAGTAATTTTTAGTCCTTCACTGATTTATTCCCAGTGCAATCTGCTGGTTTAGCAAATGTTAATCAAAATGCTTATCGTCAGCTTGCTGGATTCTGATTTACAGGACTTGTAAAAACAATAGAAATTTCCATTATATATATATATTTTACTGTGCATCAAGTCACTCCAACTTACTACATTGGCAAAGATACATTGTTTACAGTTGAAGGAAAATATAAACATCTAAAAGAAATATAAATATGAGGAGGCAACACAACAGAATATGTCACCATGCCATACACACTGGATTCCAACAACACTAATACCAGGGAGCATCACTCATCATGCAGCAACAGTGGCAGCAGATGAAGACAATATGCATTTTCCTCCCTAGATTCAAACTGATTTGGCTGGGTGAGCACTTAGAATATTTTTCATGTGTGTTTAGTAATATGCCTAAAGACCAAAGATTGCTCAAATCCTTTTTTACTTTTAAATGATGTGTTTTAGAGATGTAGTCTCTGCTTTTTTATTGTGCCTTTTTAGGCTATAAACTCCTGCATTTTTAGAATGTAATAAACATTATTTTTGGTATTTTATTGTACCTTTTATGCTCCTATATTGTTAGCGTAAATCATGCGGTAATTCAGCAGAGTGACATCAGGTCCTGGTGGTAAAGTGACTCACGCAGACACAATCAGCTTCTTCAGCACCAGATGTATATTTACAGCAGTATTTACAGATGTACAGACCAACAGCATGACAGCATGAACTCATCAAGAAGAGAAGGAATACATCTTCTATACATAGTCCACATATATACATTTGTGCATCTGGCTGTGTCCAATCAGCACAGATGTTGCATCATCCCTGAGCCAGCCCTCCTGAGTCACTATGACTCAGCACTTTAACACACCTGAACATTATGACTGCTCATTAAGACATTTGTACTGCTCAGGCCTGTAAATTTTTACTCTGACATATATTTTGGATTTGATTCTGACTTAAGTATTTGCTGGTAACTTAAGTTTAGTTTTCATATATTTTTAAGCATTTGTATCTACAGTTTTCCATAGCTGTAAGACTTTTGGATATTATCAACAATTTTGAAGTATTTTTGTGCATATGGAACAGTGAAGAGACTTATATTCAGATACCCAGATGAATTTTCATATGATTGGAAATGGAAATGAATTTTCATATGATTGCCTTATTTCATTCTGGTCAGCTCTTTTGGGAGAATTGCCAGCTGTGACAAACACAGGCTTCTGATTTTTTTTTCCCCCTTAGATGTCTATAAAGTTCTGTAGAGCTCTTAGGAGGGCATTCAGGCATCATACTCCCTGACCTGTTATTTATTTCATGTTATTATTATGTGCCATCAAGTCACTTCTGACAGATTGCAATGCTATGAATTTGTGGCCTCCAAAGTATCCTATCATTAACAGCCTTGCTCAGGCCTTGCTTCCTTTATTGAGTGAATCTATCTCACATTCAGTATTCCTCTTTCTCTGCTGACTTCAATTTTTCCCAGTGAGTGTTGTCTTCTCATGGTATGCCCAAAGTACAATAGCTTCTGTTAGTTATAATACCTTATCAAAATGGTTTACAAAATTAAAACCATTGTAAAACAATTAAATTGCCCGTAGCAAATACACACAATCCAGGGACCACATCTGAAAACTAAAATAGCACCAATAGCATACATTGGGGAAAAAACATACAAAGCCAACAAAGTTATGGTAATATAAAAATAACTTCATGTGCTATGTGGAGAAGCTTCCAAGTGGCACAGTTTTCATAAAATGACTGTGGCACATGAGTTGACTACCAGTTGAGTTGAACCCATCTCGGTACTGGTGGCCTGGCCTTGGATCTGCTGTCTTCCTAATAACTTGCCAGTTTCCATTCCATTCTGCTGGCACAGAAAGAAAAATGTTCTGAAAATACAAGTTGTGCATGTGTTTTTATTTGTAGAACAAACAAAGCTTACTAAGCGGTCCACAGGGACACTCCTCAATTTTAAAGTGTTCTAAGAAAATGATAATTTGCGAACCACTGTTTTAGGTTCTTTGAAAACAAGCAAGAACTGCTGCTTCCTTGAAAATGATTGTTTGTAGAATGCAAGTGTTACATGCCTGTCTTTTTTTTCTGAGGGACTCTCCTGTCCTTCAACATTAGGTGTCCCTCTTTTTTTTGCATAAGTCCTTTGCTTTATACTCTGCATTATGAACTATTCCCTATTATTCCACATTGTCACTTTTGTTTTTGCCTTGTAGAAGGTTGTTCCTGGGTAGCTATCGAGCTGTTTTTTCATTTCATTAGATGGATATTGTAATTTGAAAAATGCTTCACTTAAATCTTTGAGAGTATCAATCAGATCTGCTTGGATGCAGTAGACAGATACACCCACCTTGAGGCTTGGGTTAACCCTATCAGTACAGTCAGGGATTGGGCTCAGCAGATAATACTGAAGAATTACTGACCTGTTGCATCCTTTGGACCTGTGGCATAGTGTGGGGTTCTAGTCTGCCCCTCCCAGTTCTCCCATAATGTGTAATCTTTCCAAGATAGCACTAGGTGAGGTTGTCCAGACATCTGGAATGGAAATGCCATCACTCCCAGCTGTTCCTATGAAGTTTTGAACCAGTATATGGAGCCAGTGATGGAGGAGATGTAGGCTAGGAAGCTGAAATGTGATCTAGACAAAATGGGTGTACTATTCCTTGGAGATTGTGCAGATCTGCCTGTTCTGGACTCATCCTTCAGAACTCAATGAGCAGTCACATATTTTCCTAGGAACTCAGGTAGAGTTAGTAGCCAGAAGTTTTTTCTTTTAACCAGATTTGGTTGATTTGCCACTGCCATTTAATGTATAGAAGACTTATAGCCCAACACAGAGATCACTGTACTGTCCCAGACTGGACATAACCAGTAGCTGAGTCATGTCAAGCCTGGATCAGTACAGTGATCTCTATGCTTGACTATGTTTAAAGACTGCTTGGAAAACTGCTGTTGGTTGAGATAAAAGCAAGACGATGAAAAATATTTTATATGAACTGGATTTGTTTCCAGGCTCTTTTTAAAGTACTGGCAGTAACCTTTGAAACTCTAAATGGCCTGGAACCATGTTTTCTTCAAGGAATTTATTTGGCAATGCCCAAAGACAGTGATGGCGAACCTTTTTGAGCCTGAGTGCCCAAACTGCAAAAAAACCCAAAACCAACCCAGTGAACAGTGGGTGGCGGTGGCGGTGGAAGTGGAAGTGGTGGCAGAAGCCGGAATCCCGGGCACGGAGGTGCCTCTAGACCCCACTCTGGATCTGCCTCCAGTCGTGCCCAACCCTGCCACTACCTATAGCTCGGCCGGCCCACCACTGCCAGCTGCTCTGGATCCTGGCCTGCCGCCTATCAGGGCGCTAGCACTGCGGCTGCAGCTGCCTCCTCAGGTTTGGCTTCCAGGGGTAGCAATCCAGCGACTTATGGCTCGCGTGCCCACAGAGAGGGCTCTGCGTGCCAGCTGTGGCATGCGTGCCATAGGTTCGTCATCACTGCCCTAAGAGGTTTTGTACTCTGAGTCACCAAGGTCTCAGGAGTGGGTATCAAAAACAGGCCCTTTTCATGGTGGTATCACAAATGGGGAAGCCTTTCCTTCTCTTTTCATGTGTTTAAGGGTGTGTTGCATCTCAGAAGGCATTTTAATGGCTGCAAGCATTATTTGCAGTGCTGCAGGAGAGGGAGGAATGCTGTGTTTAATTGCTGCTTTATGCTTTTGATTTGTTATATCATTTTTGTAGTGCATTTTATTGTTTTAATTCAAGCTACTTTGAAATCTCATTTGAAAAATAGGATATAAAAAATTTAATTGCAAGAACTCAATGAATAAATAATTAAATCAGGAAGCAGAGATCAAAGAAGGCATATAAAAACACAACTGTGATGGTCACGTAGAACAGGGCCCCCCAACCCCCAGTCCGTGGCCATGGCAGGACTGGGCCATGGAGACAGATCTCCTCCCCCCCCCGCACACACTCCCCCCACGCACCCCACCCGCACGCACGACCTGCCACCCACACGCACTGGTGCCCAGCCCCTCCGCGAGCTCCCCCACCCCTCCGCGAGCACACCCCACCCATCCACGAGTGCACCCCCCCCACGCACACACACCCCAACCAGTCTGTGGTTCGGAAAACGTTGGGGACCACTGACGTAGAAGAGGGACACACAGGTACACACAATGGCCAAACACCTATTGTGAAATATTGTGTGGATAAGGAGAATCACACAACCCTTGGCCAGAATTGTTTTCTAGCCACCTGTTGGGTACATGGCCATGGGACCAAGTGCATGATCTGGGCATGTCCCAGTGTGTAACAGACAGCTGGCAAGATTGCTCAACATTATTGCCATTTTATGCTGCACAGTTCCTAGAAGATTCTGGCTAAGGGTTGCTATTTTAGACAAGGAAGTTCTAGCCAACCTACCCGGATCCCAGGAACAGTTGAAGAATAACAGAACCTCTAAACTTGTTCAAATCAGGGGCTGGACAATTGTGTCTCTCTGGATGTGACTGGACTGCAGCTCCTAGCATCCCTCACCGATGTCTATATTGCCTAGGGCTGAGGGGAGTTTCCTTTCAAAAGCAGCTGGAGGACTATGCCTTTCCCACCTCTAGTTGAAATAATGACAAAGCAGTGAGGTGACATGAAGGACCACATTTTCAAACAAATCAAAGACAGCACCCAGGTGGTAATTTGAGAAGATAGGATGGCTGTCATCTGATCATGACAGGGTTAAATGTATTATTATGGGTTGGAGCAGGATTGCACTCTTAGCCTTTTCAGTATCTTTACAGTTTCAGGCGCCTGTTATGCTAGTAATCAAAAGCCTATTTTGTTAGCCTATAAATAAAGAGAGTAAGAGTTTTGTTTATATATAAAATAGTGTTCCTATATTTAAAAGAAAGCTGTCTTTCCATGTCTTTAAGCAATAGCTGCACTAGTTAGCAAATTCCGATAGCCTTCTCTTTAAAAATGGTAAGCTAAATCTCTGATATTTTTGTGATGAGAATGCTAGACAAGAGAGGCACAATGTTTCAAGCCCCGGCTGAGTCTTGTATTGTTTCACAGATTATCTGCAGTGTCCCACCGTGCATTAGTTAAAAGAAAAGAAGCACTGTATCAAAAGAACACCTGCAGATTGGTAGAGAGGATTATGTATATACAAGATTCCAGTAGGAAAACAGGTTTCCTCTGATTTCTAAAGACACCACAGCTAACAAACTTTAAAAGAATATACATCAAGAGTCATAAAAAATTACACGACACAGATGTCATATTGTTCTAAGCACATTTCACCACCATTAGCTCATCTGACCACGTAAAACAAAGAAATAATTAACCAGATTATTTTTGCAAAACAAAAAAGCTCAAAACATTTGCTTAAATCAGACCACAGGAATTAAATACTGTATCTGAAATTTCAAAAGCAGCTCCACTTTCTTTGCACCCACTTTCCTTCTGCCCATGATGATGGTATTCCCACCCAGTGTCTACACAATGCAGGGCTGAAACTGATATCACTGGAGTCAAACTTGGACAAAACCTCTCTTTTAAAAAAGAGACGTACACTCAGCTGATGCAGAATGAGTCTGTCACTTAGGGATTTCCTTCCTCCAAGCAACTGCACACATTTTCTGTCAAAGCGGGACAAAATCTCTTGCCCTCTATGTTGTTCTAATAACATTTCCATCACAATAACTATAAAATATATAGTTAGAAACTATAAAATTTGGAACCAGATTTTACAAAATGGCAAAATCCAAAAGTGAGAATATGCTATGTTCAGGGCAGAAGCATTAGTAGGAAAACAAAGGGACCACATAAGCCAACCCTGAGCTGGAGCAAAGTGGAACAAAGCAGAACAAAAATATGCCACCACCTGGTGGAGGTGTTTTAAAAATAAAACATAGAGGTTTTGTCCCACTTTGGTAGAAAATGTGTGCAGTTCCTTGGAGGAGGGAAATCCCTAAGTGACAGACTCATTCTGCATCAGCTGAGTGTACATCTCTCTTTTAAAAGAGCGGTTTTGTCTAAGTTTGACTCTGGTGATGTCAACTTCAGCCCTGTGTTGTGTGGACACTGGGTGCTAATACTGGTATTATGGGTGCAAGGAAAATGGGCCAAATGCTCAATTTGGACAGACTCTTAGAAAGCTAAAAGTATTATCAAGCAGAAGCATTAATGGACTGTGGTTCACTTTTTTAGATGCCTTAGCAGTAGAATCATTAGACAGACAATTCTGCAGTTCCCAGCTAAAAACAGGCAAAACCATCAGCAGACATCAGCTTATCCTGGACAATGACACCTTTATTGCAAGGGCTCTGGGTGGGACCTATACTAGCATACAGGCAGCTGCCCAACCCCAAAAGGTTACTCACAGCTGACTTCACAACAGTGATACTAACAGAGGAATCAGAGCACATAGACTCAGATGCCACCTCTCTCCCCACATTCACAGGGGAAACACAGTTAAAGGTTCTACTAATGCAATCCACAATATCAAGGATTTGTACACCTGCTCATCTTCCAACATGAAAGCATCCGTTTGCTATGAGAAAAGTGGAAGGGGCAGTTTATCTACAAAAAAGTCCCATCATGGGGGAAATCATAAGCTCAGTCTACCCTGAACATTTTTTTAAAAAAACCTGCAGCTTTACTCTATGTGTGTGTGTGTATGTATGTGCATGCATGCATACATAAATAATGATGCATTTCTCTCTCACACACACGCACACACACACGCACACACACAATGGTCCAGTGGGGAGGAAGGATCCATAATCATCAATTGGGCAGAACTTTATCAGAACTAGCCAAAATGTTTTAGAAGTATGCAAGCTTTTGACTTCCCCAGAACTCTTGGCCAAGTGGGGGGGAAAGCAGAGTAGAATAGTAAGTATACTAAAGGCATCATCATTCCCATGGACTGGGAGTTGGAGGGGGCCTAAAAACTTTGCCATGTCTGTAAGTTAAACTTGTGTCCATTCCATATAATAGGGAGGGAGAACCTGTAGAGCCATGACCTGGCAAGATGTCTCTCACATGAAAAGGCTTGGACAGTATCTTATTTCTCTGTCTCTGAATCAAAGCCAACGTTCTTAGTACTAGGATGTAAAAAAGTTGTGTGGTGCAGGGGGAGACATTTACTATGACACTGCCCATAAAAAGTGAGATTATACAGTTTGATTCATTACAACTATTGCAATTCCCCATGCATATAGTAATTTACAATGGAGTAAGACAACACATCTCTGCCCCAAGAGTTCTACAGTGTAGAAGTTGACAGACACAATATAACAGAACAGGAAGGAAATGGGGATAGGGTAAATGGTAAGTGTATGTGGGTATTTCAGTTACATGTGTCTAGGATTTGTAAAAGTAGGGCTTAGGGACCAGAGAGTTGTTCAGCAGGCTTTGATTTTTCAAATACAGAGACACAGTGACAGGCAATGTAGTCCTTTAACTGGTGAGCCAGGTTGAGATCCTTCTCAGGTAAGAAAGCAATACTTCATTTTACAAGATTTAACATTACATTCATGTACCAGAGCTTCTGAAATGGCCCCCCAAACTGTTACACAAGCAGCTTGTGTGCGTATATTAATGGCTGATTGACAAAGCAATGCAGAAAAGGAAAATTATCACAGGCAATGATGCCCCCTACTGATTTCTGAGTAGTTCCAAAATAAACCCACGATTCAGATGCTGTTAGCAACAGAAGCCAAACAATGGCAACAGCTCTTTTAAAAACTCTCTCTTTTTTAGGTAATAATGCCGTGCAAAAGCATCATTCTGAACAATGATTAAAAGACTAAACACTGCAAAGAAGATGTCATTTATAAAAAATAAGATCAGTTTGACAGTGGAAGTTGTATGTCCCTTATTTCTTCCATTGTACAGTTGATTCGTTAATATTAAGCACAGGTAGTGATACTGAACTTTAAAATGCTGCAGTAGCAATTAATTACCTAGTGTTAATCATCACAAGATACTTCTATTGTCCTCCCTTTTGTTACTGGAACTGTTGTTGTGATCAAGTTTAAGAGAACAGGCTTTTGCTACACATTTGCTTGTAGCTGATTTAAAATGGTCATCAGCAGAATTGTTGTTCTGAAAGTTAAGCCTTGAAGAATGCGGTCACTTCCCACCTTGCCTGCCTCTGCTTTTTGGCTATTACAGCCTGTGGACTGAGAGCAATGTGTGGGTGAACGAGGTTTGTACTCAGCATGTGCATTGCCGTTGGACAAATGTGCAAAAATGAACCAAATTACAGTATTTGTCTGATTCCAGGGCAACTAAAGCACAAAGCAAGGATATATTACTCACCACTGGAGTGGAGCAGCGAATCCTGATCTCATTCAGCATTTGTAGAGTTAAACAGGTGGTCTGCTATTTGGACTGAGGAAAAGACAAATTGAAAGTAATATAGTAGACTGAGCTGCTGGTGGAAAGGGCGAGTGATTGCTGAAATTCCAACAAAGCCCCAAATCTCCCCTGGATATTCCAACCACTGGGGCACTAAGGACGGCTCAGACTGAGGTCACTGTGTGGCGTATACATCCTCTTACAGCCACCGCCCCACCAATCACTTTGTGGAACTGAAGGGCAAAAAGAATGGCTTGTATTGCTGTTTAGATAGACATTTTATGTTCTAGAATATTCTTTTTTTTTGTTTTCTCACTTGGTTTACTAAACTTTACTGAAATATTATTGCACTGTTAGGACTGAGTATGTGTATGATTGCAAAAGGATTGCGGTTGCATGGGCTTTCAGTGGACAGGTCTCTCAGTTAGGGCATTAAGATTCGTTGTTTCTTCCGCTGATGGTTTTTATCTCTCCTTTTTATTTCACTTTTTGGTGCCGTTGTACAAATGCCAACCACTGCCTACTGGCCTTAGTGCAACAGCAGGGTGCCTGGATCCCACACCTGAAAAGGTACATATCCTAACAACCAGCACCTCTTTAACTGGTGCCAATTTGCAAGTGTGAATTATGTGAATTCTCTTACCCCTGTGTAAATTCACTTACACTTATGTTTAAGGTGCACCATGTTCCTAACATTTATAGCTCACCCCCCCAGGCCACAGCCATTTACATGTTCCCCTACCTGCAGATCCCCATCCCTCACACCTGCCCCTGGAAACACATAGATAACGTAATGAACCTGGGGGTGGAGTGGGTGGGTCAGAATGTCTTGAAGCTACAGGGCGGGTTGACCATGATCCGCATGCTCTTTATTGAGATACAGGGTAGGTCCGGGGCATCTACACACACCCTAGTTTGAACCTTCCTCAAAATGTTGAGGATGTATTTTTGATCTTAAACCCCCTCCTTCCCCCTGTCAGAATTAAAATGTAAAACAAAGCCATCGGTGCTAATTGGTCTATACCTCCCCCAGCTGCATATATACTGGTTCCAATCTGGAAAGGGCTGGTATGTGTTTACTGGAGAGTAAAAAGAAGGGATCCTTTTAAACACAATGGCTGAAATCCAGTAGTACGTTGTTAGTAGGCTCACTGAATCAGTGGGGATTTGGTGTGTCAGCTCCTTCATAAGTTTCATTGATTCACTAGGTCTACTCTTTTTGCAACTTACTACTAAATTTCAGTCACCGTGTGTTTAATGGAATTCAGTGGTGGGCAAAGTGTTGCTCTCCAGGTGTTGTTGGACTGTAACTCCCTTCAGCTCTACCCAACATAGCCAATGGTGAGGAACACTAGGAATGGCAGAACAGCAACATCTGAAGTGGCGCACTTGGACCACCACTCCTGGAGCATCCTGTTTGAACCTCACAGTCCTCACTGGGCTGTTTTGGGGTGTTTTTTTTCCTGCACATGTAAGCCTCTCCTTTTTTGCATTGATGGCACCATTTCAGGTGGCAAAGTCACCAAACTCACCTCTGAATATTAGTGCACTAAGCAGCTGAATACACAACAGACACACCACTT
The DNA here is from genome assembly GCA_037013535.1 of Intellagama lesueurii. Classification (NCBI taxonomy): domain Eukaryota; kingdom Metazoa; phylum Chordata; class Lepidosauria; order Squamata; family Agamidae; genus Intellagama; species Intellagama lesueurii. Next base: position 78,426,597 of record JBAJHW010000006.1, read on the forward strand.
TAAGAAAGCCTTTATGTGCTTAGAGAAACTCTTCCCCATTATAAGGAAGTGAGCATAGCACTCATTTCCCAGAAGCCACAGAATGAGGTTTGGATGCTAATTCTGATTCCTTAGAGTTGACATGCTTACCTCACGCTCTCCTCATTGATAGGCAAAGTAAGAATTGATTGCTGGTAAATCTCCATCTCCTACAATGCTCTACGTAACTTATCTGTAGAGGCACCTTTACAGTACCAACAATCTCGTGCCACCTTCCCATTAGTGAGGTTTTCTCAAAGCTGTCGTTCACTCTCCCTGCACCCAAAATTAAAAGAGAAGTGAGAGGGGGTGACTAGACGGGTATTTGTCTCACAGTTTTTGCTGTGTTTCTCACAGTTCCTTTCAATAATTATCCCATCAGCTATACAACATCAGTGCTCATTATGAATAGATCTGATCCTTTAGCATGAGCATGTGGTATATTCTGTTAAGTTGGCAAGGCTTATGTTTTTTCGAGTGTTTCCAATTGCATGGATTTGTCGTACTTTTGGCTTCTGTGATGGCCTGTATTGGTCTTTTAGAACCATTGTTGGGTGTGTCCAGATAACATCCCTGATGATGTTATCTCCACAGAATGGAGCAAGGTATGGGAGTGAATCCTGCTCCTTTGGCATGCCTTTGGCATGGTAAGGACTACAACTGCAATGAAATTTGTAAACTGTATTTAAAAAAAATACTTTTCCTCCTAGTTTAGCATTAAAGTTAGCACTATAGTGCTAAACTGAGAGTGCAGTTACACTCAGGAGAAAACCCTGTATTTGAATTGGATTTAGCATGTTTGAAATCAATTTTTTAAAAGACAGCTACATAACACACATGGAAGCACAGGTTTGTTTGTTTGTTTTTTGCCTGGGAAGCATGTTTTTGGTTGGAGAGTGAGGTATTTTACTCGGTTGCAAGAAGGTTATTTATTTCAAATCATTTGTGAAATTTATTTATTTTCAGTCGTTTTGGCATATGTGAACACCTCTGTTGGTGTAAATTGTGTCTGTGGAGTTTGCCACGCACTGGTGTGCCCACCACAGCAGGAGCAGCTGGGATTCAGAGAGACAGCCAGTGCAAGAGCAGGTGGGTGCAGGACAAAGCCTCAAATGCAACAATAATGGAGAAGAGTGACAAAGAACGGGACTATGTGATGAGAGGACAATTGAAACACTCCTTCCTGGGATAATTAAATATTTGTGTGTGATCTGCACAGTGATTTAATTGCCAGAGTGCAATATAGAGCAGTTCACATCAACCCAGGATAAACACCTGAGTGGCTGCACCCATATATAATATATTTTAGCCTCATCTGAACCAGAGGCTGGAATTGTTACTTCTTGTGGACTACAGTTCCCCAAATCTCTGCTGACTGAAGGATTCTGGGAGTTGTACTCCAAAAAGTAAGGTTCCAGGCTCTGATTGCAGCATATATAGGGTGGCTTCCCCCATGTTCCTCAGATTGGGGGTAGAGACTATCAGAGGTGATGGCCTGGTGTCTATCTTTAGTTGGATTGACAAGGAACATTATTTCCGAGATGAACATCTAACAGCCAGAAATCAATACATGTTTTGAACACTTTTCTTAAAAGTCGTAAATTAAACTGTACACTTTTTTCAAAAAATGGTAAACTAAACAAGACTTTTATCATTCTTTTCAATGCCAGATGTACTAAATAACTGCTCAGAATATGACAAGGTCACTGTACAATGGCAATTCTCATCACAGCTTTCTTTTTTGGTGCCTCTGTAACCATAGCAACTCTGGAGCTTGCCATTTACTTGAAATCAGGAAAAGGAAAACGGGGTGGGGGGAGAGAATAAGAGTGCAGAGCCTGGTGGGGAAGTCACACGTTGGTTATCTTGGGACACATTTTTAATTACTGTCTTCACTTAATTACTGCTGCAGATTTTCTCTGGTGATTTGCTTTCCTGTAATTCAAGGGTCTTATTGGACAGTGAGATAAATCAGTTGCTTCCTTAGCTGTATTTATTCGTAATGGCAGACATTCAACTTGTCTGAGGAATTGTGAATTGCTTTCAATGCCATTTACTTTGCAATCCTATTGAGAAAAATGAAATCGCTAAGGCTTTGTCGGTTGTGTCCCTAGAGTGGCCCCCATATTCCAGAAACAAGTTTTCTTTCCAGCTCCCTTCACCTAGTAGCTGCTTTGCACAAACAGTGGGAAAACAAAATTTCCCTTCTACATGCATCGTTGCTAGGTACATTCTGAGACCATTACGATTCTGCCTGGAAAGAGCAATGTTCTCAATTCTTCCTGTTCTGTTTTCATTGCAGTCATGTAACCTAATTAGCTTGTACCGCAGTGATAGGTTCAAACTTCATAAACAATAGGCTTAGTGATGCTGGAGAAGAAACAGAATCCATTTCATTCTCTCTTTCTGCTTATGTTTAGGAGTGCTGCTGAAATATGTGCTTCTTGGCTTGGAAATATGAAACTCACAGGCTTGTAACCCTTGCCAGAAAAGGAATCTTTTGGATCACTGCTGCTACCTTCTGTGGAGTAGCAAGGAAAAAAGAAAGCTAGACACAATCATGTCCACTCCCCACAGTAATAAGATAACCCATTGTTAATTTTGTGAGGATTTTATCTAATGAGAATTCTTCTGACTTCTGAGTCTGTTCTACTTTGAGTATTTTGGAAATAATGGTCTAAGGAGATTAGCTGGTGTTGCTGAAAGTGTATAAGGAGAATGTTACTGTTGTCCCATCTACATTGCTTCAAGTTTTGCCCTCTCCTTGCTGTTGTCCTCTGGAGCAGTGGTCCCCAACCTTGGGCCTCCAGATGTTCTTGGACTACATCTCCCAGAAGCCTTCACCACCACCTCTGCTGGCCAGGATTTCTGGGAGTTGAAGTCCAAGAACATCTGGAGGCCCAAGGTTGGGGACCCCTGCTCTGGAGGACAGCCTGGAACTCCCTACATAAAGGGCTGCTTCAGATGAACTTTTTGGCCATGGTTAGTGTATTGTTCTACAATGGTACAGGTTATATTTCACGTTTTAAATGTCTCCATCACTATCTGGACTTCTGATTGGTTTTCTGTGGAGTCCAAATTAAAGCCGTTCTCAGGGCAACTCAAGGAACCTTCTTATTTTAAATTAGGATGCCAGATCTTAAAGTGACATCTTTTAACATCAATGGAATGGGATCCCCAAGTAAATGGAAGTGAATCCAGAGCATAATAAAAAATATGTGGACCCTGACATATTAATGATGCAAGAAACTCATTGCAAAGGGGACCCATCCTCCTTTATAGTACAAACTAAATTAAGTTCCTGTCATTATATTGCAGGTTCTTCTAAATCATGTGGTGTACTGATTGCCTTCTCCCCATGGATAGACTTCCAGTGTGAAGGAGAGTTAAAAGACCCGAATGGCAGGTTCCTCTTTGTAAAGGAATCTATGGGCAATGTTAAATTAACAGTGGGATCCATATATAGTCTAAACACACGGCAGATTTATTTTCTTTGAGATACATTGTCAGAACTATTTGTCTTCAAGGACGGTAAGATCCTGCTTGGGGCTGGCCTTAATATAACTGTAATTGCTTTGGACAGTAGTACTGATAAAACTTCACATCACGCTTCACTGCAATAATTCACACTTGTTTGCAGCGAAGTGAATTCATGGTTAGTCAGTGAATTCAATTGGATAGGTGCTTGCAGATAACTTCATCCATGTGCGAAGAAGTACTTACTTTTTCAAACACCATGAATCCAACACAAGGATAGGTTATATACTGGTTTCCAGTGCATGGAAAATACATTTCTAGTCAGCACAAATTTGATCCCTAAGCGCTTCCATTCACACACCACTTCAAGCAATGTTTCATCTTTTCAGGCCAAGACCTAAGACCTTTCATGGTCATTGAAAGAAACTACAGAAAATTTTAAAAAGATAATTGTGAACTAAATCAAAGAGAACAATGCACAAGAAGTGCATGTTTGAAAACCATCTGTCACCTTTGTTCCTTGTATAACTTAATTATGAATGGTTATCTAAAGCCCCCTACTGGAATTTAACCAGAATAACAGCAATCAACAAACCAAATAAAGATCCAACAGAAATGGATTCATATCCACTAATTACACTACTTTGTCAAGATGCCGAATTATTCACAGGTATATTAGTCAACAGACTGGGGAACTTGCCACAATATTTATTGAAAACAATCAATTTGGCTTCATAAAACAGAGACAAATCTCTGATCCAGTCAGAAGACTGTTCAATGCAGTATATAATAGTTCAGAAAATTAAATATATATATACATATGCCATCACATCATATGAACTGCTGGATAGCTCAGTGGTTTCGGACTCTGGCTGTAGAGCCAGAGGTTCGGAATTCGATTCTCCACTGTGTCTCCTTGACAGGAGCTGGACTTGATGATCCAGAGAGTCCTTTCCAGCTCTGCAGTTCTAAGATGATGATGTTGATATGATGCCACTAAAGCTTTTGATAGCTTGGAATGGCATTTCATTTGGAAAGTATGTGAAGCCGTGGAAATGGGGGGGGGGGGATTCCTTAAGAATACTGCATACATTGCATGATAAACACTACACCATGGTGAGAAGTAATAATATGGATTCAGATTCTATAAATATCACTAGGAGAACAAAACAAGGTTTCCCACTTTCTCCTATACATTTTTCTGTTTGTAGTTGAACCATTAGCTGATATAATCAGGGCTGATCCAAATATACAGGGAGCTTTTATTGAAGGGCAGAAATTTGTGATAAACCTATTTGCAGATGACCATTACAGTATCTAAACCAGACAATTTCTCTTATGTTTTAAAAATTCTTGAAGTTTGGTTTAGCCTCAGGGTTGAAGATTAACCCTAGCAAATCTAGGATTCTAGTACTTAACATGTCTTCCACTCAAAGTCAACCTTTATCTGACCTAAAAGGTATTTCCACAGCCAGCTCCTCAATAAAATACATAGGAGTAATGGTTTCCTCTCAATACCTTAAACAAACTGGCTGGATAGCTCAGTGGTTTAGATATCTGGCTGCAGAACCAGAGGCTGGGAGTTCGATTCCCCACTGTGCCTCCTGCAAATAGAGCCAGCCTGTGTGGCCATGGACAAGCTTGCATAATCCTCGGGCACTCCCAGAAGAAGATAATGGTAAACCACTTCTGAGTACTCTCTACCTGGAAAACCTTGAAAGGAGTCATCATAAGTCAGAATTGACTTGTTGGCGCATGATTATTATTATTAACACTTTAAACAATAAACCACTGTTACATCTAGTTAAACAAAAACTCATTCAATGGCAAAAATTGAATCTATCACTACTTGGCTGCATAGCAGCAGTTAAGATGTGAATTCTGCCTAGGTTACCTCTTTCACATTCTGCCTACAAGGATATAAGACGTGGCCTTTAAATACTGGTAGACTATATGCATGAATTTTATTCATAACTCCAAGAAATCAAGAATATCTCAAGCAGTGAATTTCTATAATTAAAAAATTGGAGGGTTGGAGGTTTCAAGTTTTAATTGTTTGTTATTCTTCTCCCCAACCCAAGTTCCAATAAACCATATTGAATTTTATTCACTGTCTATTGATTGCATAAATCCAGGAATGGAAGGTGGGAACCTGGCGAAGCCTTCTGGGGTTAGTGGGGCTCAGAGTAATATTCCAGATAAAACAGATATTTTGTATACTTATTGGCTCCTAACCTCCCTCTTGGCTACCATTGTAAATAAAATATTAGGATTTTGAAAAACTGAAAGGGCTTTTATTTTTCCCTATAAAATTTAATTCTGTGAGATCCTGATAAGGATGCCTGACTCCCACAGGAGTCCTACAGAGATTAATCAACCTCCCAAGCAAAGAACACAAGCCTATGCTTCATCATAATTGGCATTATTCCCAGTAAAGGGTTAATCCCATAATAAAACCAGATAATCAGTGACAAGCATTTCCAAACTCATCTGGATATCCAATTATAAGTGTCTTCATTGTTGCAATAATTCCAAACAACTTCAAAACTTGTCTATTTTTCTACAAGTTTTATTTTTACATAGCTTCTAGGTTCCATAATTAAAAAATAGCAAGTCCAAAATATATTGAAAACAATCATATAATTGTGAAGAAACTTGTAGCTTATAAAAAACCACAGGTTTTAAATCCTGAGTTGTAACAAATATTTTGAAAATACAGGAGCATCTTCATTAAGACTAAAAACTCTTTTAAGAGCAAAGGAACAATGAGAATGCTTCAAATACATTCAAAAAATGTAACAGATTACAGCCAAATAATAAGGCATATTAAAAGAGGAAAAGACAGAAAGTATATCTGTTAAAGTATTAAAGTTTTAAATTGTAAAAATATATAAAACATGGTTCTAAGCATGTTCAAGAACACATACAGAAAAACATTTTCTGTTTTGGTGCAGAGTTTTTACATAAATAGAACTAATCATAGGGCAGAAATTTATAAGGTTGCAAAATCTAGCTCTTCTGTCCTTATTTTTGGGCAATATTTGTTTGTTTGATTGTTTGTTTACATTTATATCCCACCCAACTAGTAGCTAGGCTACTACTCTGGGTGACTAATAATGGACAGTTGATTATCTTTTTCTGTATGGCAGTACGTTTGGAAATTGCCACAAACTGGAAGGTAATTTGTAATTTATCTTTTAATGCATGGAGAAACAGAACATGGCATATTGCCCTACTGGAAAAAACAACAACACACCAGTTCAAATTACTCAAACAACCACATTCCCAAGATGACTGCTAATAAGAATGACAAGACTTATTTTTCACCAGCCTCTCATGTCAATCTTTGGTGCTACATTCTAATCTGATACAGATTACAATGGTGTGAAGATATTATATCAGATTATACATTTCTAGTGCAACACCTGTAGTATTATTTTGTTGCTGTTCTTGTTTCCATGTTCTTTCAATAAAGATTTTTTAAAAATAAGATGCCATTTACTACAAACAGGCCCTTGGGGAATAATTATCAGCAGGGGCAGATGTCGGGAGAAAAGTGATGTACAATGCTGACCCAGACTGGGAGTCTTATCCAGGTCAGATCTCTGAACATCTTCTTTCCTTCCCCTTAAAAAAGTGAAGGGTGAAGAAAAGAAAAAAGTGTGCAGCCATGCTCAGGCAGGCATATCCTAGTAAATTCTATGAAATGAGTGGAATGCCTTTGGCCTTCCTTATTGCTTACATCTCTCTTCTAGTATGGTCAATGGAGAAGGATTATGATAGCTGTAATACAAAAATCTGAAAAGTCAAGGTTTACAATTCCTATTCTATGTAAGAAAGGTCTGTTAAGGACTACTGGAGGTCCTGGTTTGAATGCTCGCTCGCTCGCTCTCACTCTCTCTCTCACACACACACACACACTCAGCACACATGCACTTTACAATATTGACCTAGAACAGCCTTCCCCAACTTGGGGTCCTCCAGATATGTTGAACTATGATTCATCATCATCCCCTGCCAGACCTGAAGAAGCAGATTGAGGAAAGCTGATTTAGAGTACCTTGACCACTTATGAGATACAATTGAAACTGACTAAATCCCATAAACTGAGAGCCTGTCTACACTGTGCAATTGTTTAACTTTCCCTGAACCCATGAAAATTGTACTACATTCTGCTATCCACACAAAGTAGCGCTGAAGTCAACAGAATCAAAGTGGGACAAAATCCTTGCTTTCCGGCTTTATTTTTTTTCTGTTTTGCCTTGATTTCCTCCAGTGCAGGATCTGCTCATGCGGACCCTTATACTGCTGAACTTTGTGGGTGTATATTTGATGAGATTTCCCTATGAACATTTCTTTTCTGTATCTCATGCATGCTGAACACAAGGAGGGAAGGGAGGGGAGAGTGAAGTAAGCCAAGAGAAGACAGGCAAAGTGGAGGACAATGAATACCAGGGAGCAATCCGTATGTGGACACCAGTACTGAGATAATCTATTCAGATGTGTAACCAAAAAAGAAAAGAAAAGAAAAAGAAAAGAAAAAAAGAAAAACACCCAGAACCATCAAAGACAACATCTTTGTGTGGAGAAGTGCTCAGTGAAGCCCTGTTCTTTTTACTATGCTTGCTTGGATCAAAATGAAGCACTATCTCAGGCTGGAACTAGTGAGAGCAACATACATTAAAATGTGTGTGGAAAGAGGATTGTTAAGAGATTAAGCAAAAAACAAAACAAGTCATCAAAAGATGGTGACAGGGTGAAAAAACAAAGGGAAAACAGTTTCCAGAAAAGTACCACTTAGATTCTGATAGAGGGCAGTATTTAGTTTTGTTTTCACAGCAAAAATATTTTTTGGACTCTTCAAGTAACCCTGCTGCTCAGGGAGAGGCAAAAAATAAAACCAAAGCAGGGTTTTTAATCATGCAGAATTAACTCTTATGTTGAGGTGAACCATTAATTAAATCATTAGCCACCATGTCCCCAAAGTCCAAGCTATTCCAAGCAGCAGAAGGCCACCAGCTTCTGTTTACAAAATGGGGAGGTAATTTGGGGGGGGGGGGGAGTCTTGGTTGTACACAGATCTCATTACTTAGCTGCAAAATTTTCATTTCTATTAAGCAGCAACATTTAAAGAGCTTGACCTTGTTACAATTTAGTCAATGAGGTTTGGCCTTAAAAGGGCATAAAATAAATCCAATGGCTTTATCTCTCTCTCTCTACAGCTAGGCTTATGCTGCAGTAGAATAAGCAGTGCTTTGGGTGGCTGTAGCTGAACTCTGATCTTATGTCATGGGCACGTTTGCCAGACAATCTCTGTCCTTGTTGTTAATCTAAGAAATCATCTGTGCACACCCGCAGGATGCTGCTTAACTAGGAAGGGAGGATCTGCCACCAACTGGAGCCTGCAAGAAGATTTCCAGCTAGATCTCCTGATGTTGTGTGTTATGTGCTGTCAAGTTGCTTCCAACTTATAGTGACCCTATTAGGTTTTTTGAATCATGTGAGAGTGGTTTACCATTACTGCTTCCCAATGAGTTTCCATGGCTAAGTGAGGAGTTGAACCCAGGTCTCCTGTGTCCTAGTCCAACCCTGTACATTTCTAGTAAGGGATGCAGCTCAGCAGTGTCTGATTTCCTGAGATGTCAGGGCCAAAGCTTTTGCAGTGTTATAGGAGGTGGATCTCTATGCAAAATTTACAAAATGGTGTGTGTGTGTGTGTGTGTGTGCGCGCACACACACACACATACATGTGTATGTGTAAAAGGCAGATAACGTACAAAATCTGTGATGAATATAAAGGCTAACAGCTTGAGCAGCAGTAGCTCAAGATCATGAGAAAGACAAAAGTGCTTCTCAACATATTCACATGGCTTATTCGGAAGCGATAAAGATAAACTCCAAAATCTATGGTTGCCAGTATCCCATTCCCTGAAGTTTTGTTTCCAAAGCCTGAGACCCAGAAAATGGACATGTATTTCAAGGCAAAATTCACAAACCTACTCTAGAACTTAGAATTCACAAACCTACTCTAGCTATACACACTTAAATGCAAGCCACTAGGACTGAATATATATGCATACAATTGCACTTGAAATCATCTATTAACGCTCTTCCCTTTTTCTGAGTGAATTCCATCTGAATTCTTACTGGATCTACACATGCTCTGCCCAGCACTTACAAAAGTTCCTGTTTGAAATACAGCTCCCAGAACTGCTTCCTGCAAGTCTTCCATGGGGTAGGGTGGGGGTAACTACTGAAGTATACATCTCTCAGACTACAGTATGGGGAACTGTAGACCTAAGGAATAATTTTTCAAAACTTTGCTCAGATTAACGCTCATTTTGTAATACTACTGTATTAATGCTCTTGATTTTTACTCTTCTTCAAATTTTCTAATGAAGTTCTCATCTCCCCCTCCCATGACTTTTTAAATGAATATTTTAAGAGAATATTCATTGGGACATGTATACTTTGAGATAAATTTGAATACCCATTTTCATGAATACCCATTTTTTAACATGAGAGCAGGACAAAACTGATGTATAAATGAAAATTTCCACAGTTTAGAAATAAATTGGTCTACATGAAATTTGACAGGGCTGTGGCGGAGCCAAGGCAGAATTTGATGGGAAACGCCTTGCAGAATGTGGTGCTCACTGTTTTCACAATAACTAATATTGATTACATGATAACATTTCACTGATTAGGCTGCCACACATGAAGCTGCATTATGTCAAGATATACAATTAGCCCAATACACCCTACACCAGGGATAGAATCACCATTATTATCATCTTAGAACTGCAGAGCTGGAAGAGACCCTATGGGTCATCGAGTCCAGCCCGTCAAGGAGGCACAGCGGGGAATCAAACTCCCAACCTTTGGCTCTTCAGCCAGATACCTAAACCACTGAACTATCCATCAAATCTAGTGTTTGCATGACTTTCCAAATGTTTTGGATTGCACATTCCATTTATCCTGACTAGAGATGTTGAGAGTTCTGGAAACCTACAGAACGCTCACTACTCCAAGGTCAGCCTTTCTTAAATGTTTAGCTAGAAATGCCAGGAACTGAGTCCAGGCACTGTCTGCATGCAAAGTAGGCATTCATGCCCAGCATTGCCATGTGGAATCCTTCAGGAGCTAGGTTTGAGGCTTAGGCTGCCAATCTCCCTCCTCAGGTCCCATGATGGCAACTCTGACTCACCATGCACTCACTACAGGTGCACAGTTTACTAAGATATGCCTTTGGAGTTCATGGCTTTCTCTCCCCCACCCCTCAGGAGTTGATGGTATAATGGGCTGTCTTCTATAGGCAATATGTGGTGCCCTTTCCTGTTACATCGAGAAATCCTCTTGCTCATTCTGCTGGATAGGGCCCTAGACTTCTATCCCCTATCATACTTTAATTACAGCATATTTGCTGCCAGCAATGAGGGGGGCAAGCCCATCAGAGCCTAGTAACTGTGGCCCCACAGACTTGCCACTGACCTTTCATGTTCTCTGCCTGTGAATTAGGTCTTCTGTCCAATTACAGTAAGTAATCCTAACCAGGGAGTGTGGATAAGTTACAGGGGGTTTTGGACCTAAATTCTGGACCTAAATGTCCAAAAACAGTGACATTTCCAAGTGTCGATCCTATCACACGCAGGAAAGGAAAGCAAGTACGAGGTCAGAAGAATGGCATCTCCAAGGCATTTAAAGTGGAGAATCAGGGAAGCCACTGTGACAGAAGCAAATGTATAATACTCCAGAGAAAAGACTGAAACAAAACATAGAGATGCAAAGCCCTCTCTTTGGTCATACTTGCCTCAGGCTCTCCTAAACCTAGATCTGCGCTAGCCAGCTCTTTACATAATGCAGCCATCTGGCTCTAAATGGATGTCTAATGATCCAGTTCTTGGCTAAGGTATGCTGTGTGTTCCTTGCAAATCAACCAACCAACAGGGGCATTTACCATGCGTGTTCCTGACTTGAGGGGGCAAAATATCCCTTAAGGATTTCTCAAAATTGATCTTGTTTGGCCAGCTGTTGATCCTTCCCCAGATGTGAATGTGAGATGCTCTGGAGTGGGCATGAGGTGGCCACGGGCATAGAGAGCTCTTTGCATCACTCTGAAAGGGATACTCCCTCTGGCCATTTTGGAAACAACGGTTGGTCTCTCGAGGTTACTTGATCTAGCATTACATAATCAGAGCAATGGAAAAATTGATGTGCCATAACGATCTGAAGAGACAAAGCCCAGAATAAAAGCAAAATTGGGCCAGTGGGAGGCAGGGAAGACAGACTATGCATGCAAGAGAGCAGTTTTGGAAAAATAGTATAGTAGGAGGAGAGACCTACAAAATTAATTCAGATCAATATGCTCTCTTGTTTTCTCTCAATAAGTACAAAATTATCATATTAGAATGGGCCTGAGTGATATCATGTTTGTTATCATTAATAATGTTTGCATGATGTTTTACTTAGCGTGAATTTTCCTTATACACACAGATACATAGAGGCAGAGGGTCGCTCAATATCTAAGCTTGAGCAGAAGTCAATGGAAAAATCAATGGGCACCTGCCAGTCAGTTGCACCTTTTTCTGAAAATTAACCTTTCTCCAGTTTCTCATTGTACTAAAAATCCCAAAAGAATTCAAGCTTGCATAGAAAATGGATAAAATAATGAAAGTTTATGTGTGCATCCATGAATGGAATTGTCTTACAATGATTATGAGCCCAGTCCCCAGCCCTCTTCTTATTTTTCTCTGGGAGCTGTTAAAAGGATTTGCAGAAGGAAATGTGGCTTCCCAGACCCCCGGTTTTGAAACCTGGCCAACCATGGAAACAGGGAAAAATTAAGGGGTGGAAATCTATGATCCCACTCAACAGAATGAGCAGGGAAGGGATGGTTTACCACATTTTAAAGCAAGATAAATAGTACATCTTAAGGCAGTGGTCTGAGAACACGTGATATAACCAGGCTTTTGAAGCTGCACAGGTTTGGATCTGGTTAGTGTCTGGACAGGACACTTCCTTTAAACACTCACTGACATTTAAAAAGTATGTGTGTGTAAAATGCAACACAGGGCAGTGTTTCTACATGTTTAATAACTGCACCTTTGGTAGTCCCTGCAGCTTTAATGGGGCTCCTGTGCCTTAGAAGAGGGGATTTCAGTGAGTGCAGCTTGCCCCTCTTATATTAAAATGGCAGGATCCCCACTGTCTTTTATCTCTTGTCTTAACAAAAGGTCACCCAACTGCAAGGGTGCTTGGCATGGAATCTGTAGCCGCCTGTGGTCCCGTTTTTTTGTGTATTTCTTCAAAGGAATAAAATTTATATATAACTACTCCCACATAGGCAGTAGGGTGGATTAGGTAACCCTTCCAACTATACTGTACTATTGTTCTAAATAACAAATGATTCATTTTTATTCATTATTTTTTATTTAAGTAATTTAAACATTTCTACCCCACCTTTCTCCTTATGAAGCACCCAAGGTGGCTTGCATAATTAAAAATCAATATTTAAAGTTTAAAACAATGAGTATACAAATACTAAAAAGGATGAAACAAATAAACAGAAGCAACATCAAAACACACTCAAAGCAGTAAGTAAGGCACAACAATTCATTTAAGAACCCGCTCAGGCAGCCAGTGATTAAGAGAAAGCTTGCTTGAAAGGAAAGAGCTTTGCCTGCTTGCAGAACAGAAAAGATGGGGCCAACCTGGCCTCCTGTGGGAGGGAGTTCCAAATCTGGGGACAGCAACAAAGAAGACCCATTCCTGTGCCCCAACAAACACACCTGTGAAGGTGGTGGGACTGAGAGAAAGACCTCTCCTGATGATCTTAACACTTGGGCAGGCTCATAATGGGCAACGTGGTCCTTGAGATAGTGTGAGGCTGAGAGTACCCCAAGGGGCACTCCTCAGAGCGTACTGTCTGCCTCCTCGGCTGAAGACACTGAGGAACAGATGCCCACCCTGGAAGAGAACCTAAAGGGATTATATTTGGAAGAACATGGGCAGAAAGAAGAAGATGAGAAGGTACCACCAGAAGGCGTCATTTCAGCATGAAAGGGAGAGGAGATAAAAGGTAAGGAGAAAGGGGGAAGGGGGCAGTTGGAAACTGAAGAGGGGGAAGCATGTTGGGTGGAGGAAGAGGAGGAGTAGAGAAAAAAGGACTGGGTGGAGATAGTACAGGAGGACCCCTGGACAGGGGAGTGGATGGAGTTTAAAGTCCCAAGAGAGTATGCTGAAAAAGAATGGAGGAGGAAGACTTATAGAAAGCCACCTTACTGGGGCGAGACAGAAGAGAGAGAACAAAGGAGAAAGTTCAGGGAGTGGCAGCAGTGGGAGGTACAAAGAAGGGAAAACAAGCCATGTCCAGACCGTCCTGGGAAACCCCGTGGGACGAGCCCATTCTGACCAAGGATGAGACAAAACCAGGGCAAGAAAATCTGGGAACCACAGGTGGGCTGGGTTTTCCACCCTCCCCAATAAGGTCAGCTGCAGATGTACCTGATATATTGGGCGTTCCACAGAGGTGGCAATACAGAGACTTGAGTTCTACCCCTATGCAATTAGAAGGGGATTTGTTATGGTTCAATGATAATGGAAAAGGTCCCTGAAGCAAGAGGTGGGGTGTGTTGTTAATGTTGAATTGAGCAACTTGTCAAAGAAAAAAGGATTTTTGTTAGAACCTTCTAACAAGTTTTCCCTCCAGCAAGATCCAGATACGGGAGGAAAGGGAATTACACAAGATCACAGATAGCTTGGACCCAAGCTGTTAAGGCTTTATAGGTTAGAACCAGAACTTTGAATTGTGCCCGGAAATGGATCGGAAGCCAGTGGAGCCACCCATTGTCTAGTTTGCGTATTGTAATAGGGCCACTGCATAAACTATGTAGCAGCAGACAAACAATAACAGGTGAAGGAGAGTGATTGATTTTGAACTTTTATTGGTGGTATGAATGCTGTATTATCTAAGGCCAATTGTTCAACTAACAACTATAATCAACTTTGCTGTAGCAAGTTAATGTGACTATGGTGTTCAGAAAATATTGTGCAGTGCATCCATAGATTTTAACATCACAGTACCCAGTTTAATGAAGTGGGGATAGAAGACAGTTTTGCCAGAATGTCAAAGGGGGGAAATCTGACAGTTTCAAAGCAAACAGTATTGTCAGATTGATCTCTGACATGATGTTGGCATCTCTGGCAGACAATGAGTTGTGTTATATTTTGTAACTAATGTAACAGCATACTCCAGTATTTATATTCTTTCTAGCCCTATGTTGAGATGTGTTACAACAGTCTTTTGCTATATGAAGCACATCCTTCCAAGAAACAGGTTTTTTTTAAAATGAATAAATCTGGATGACAAGAAAACCATCTCTTCAAAGAAATCAGTCATAGGAAATTATGGCTGAAATCCAGTAGTAAGGTGTTTGTAGAGCAGGACCACTGACTCTGTGGGGATTTGGTATGTCATCATCTAGGTAAGTTCCACTGATTCACTGGTCCTACTCTCATTGTGATTTACTATTGGATTTCAGTCAGTGTGTCTTAATCCTCTTTGATACTTTGCAAGCTGGTGTTCGGATTGGCTTGGGATTTTCTCATTTAATTTATCTTCCCCTCATTATCAATGCACTCACTTCCTACAGCTATTCAGTGGATATTGTGTACAGCAGGGATGAGCAACATAGAGGCCTCCAGATGTTATAGACCCACAATCCCAAGCATTCCTCGTCATTGGCTATCCTGGCCAAGACTGAGGGCATTGCAGTCCAACAACATTCAGCAGGTTGCACTTTGTCCACTCTGGTGTTCAAAAATGAAATTCCTTTTCTATCCCCAAGTACATAAGAAAATAAGTTTTTCCCCATTTCAGCAGATATCTGAACTGTTTTGCAAACCCACAAATATGGAAGGAAATCAGATGAGAGGTTTGGTTTCCTTCCTGGCATGGGATATAATGCTTAAGGTTTCCATATCTGTACAATGTGCTCCTTATTCTGACACCATGATTGCAATTATACAGGGTAAAGAGGCAGGGTTTGGTGTAGCAATAAAACCAGCAAACAGCAGCAAGAAAACTAGTGAAGGATACTGTGCTCCGTTTTCTCACATTTGGAGTTCCACCCAGGCATGACTCGCAACAATGACGTGGTATGTTTTGTAATCAAGTGACATGTCCACAGTTGTCATACCTCTTTATGAAAAAGTGACCTTTTTCCTGCTATGGTCTTATTCCTGCTTTCAATACTTCTGATCACTCTTCGATCCTCCCTGAGTACCCCTCTTTTTACTGCTTCAGTCTCCTACTCTTCTCATTTCCAATAATGCTGGGGATGTATTGAGCACTCAAATCCTTCTTTCATGTTTCTAAGTTAATGTCCTGAACCTCTGGAAGTCCTCAGATGATGGTATGTGTACTGCCAATACATATCCTGTTTGTCTGGATTCAATATGTGGATAAAAACCTATCTTGCAGATTAAGAAAACTGGTGTCATCACATTGACATGTCATTTTGGGAACGTCTCATTACGATGACTTGTGGACTCTTTCTCACTGTGGTTAAAAAAATGGACTTCAGTGGTTGGCACTGCTGTTGCAAAACCTCACCACACCACCTCAGTGTAGCAATGCAGCTCAGCTCTAGCTGTGGGGGCCACCTCCTATTTCTCAGGGATGCTATATCTCGATTGTCAAAACCACTACAGAGTTGTTCATTAAATAAAGGAATATCCAGAGGAAAGGGAGTGTGTATGTTCCCCAGATTTTGGTTGTAGTCTGATAGAAATCCACAGATCTCAAACCAAATGGGCAGATGTTAACATAACAACAGAACATTTTATTTATACAGCTGAGAGAATAGAATAAACTATACTGAGTTAGGGTGTGATCAGATGGACATTTCTCTCTCTCTTTGGTCCACTGCAGAGATGGGCTGGTTTGCTCTCTTCTTCTTCTTTTTTTAAAGCAATCAGACAATGTAATTGCTGGAATGAACCAACCAGTCCCCAGAGGGTTCCTACCTGCACCTTTCTGTCAGGGTCTACTATTTTATTTTGGTGTGGGTAGGATTTTGGTCTCTTTCCAGCATGTGTAATTGCTTGGGTTGAACCAAAATGAACTTCCTGCATTAATTTCCCAGCTGGTTTCAATATCTCCATATCATTAGTGAATTAAACAGACATCTTAACCACTTAATGATATGGGGAAACTGGGAAAATAAATAGGGAAATTAAAAACTTTCTTCCTCTGCTCCTCCACAGAACAGGGGAGGAAGCAATTTTTTTAACCAATTAGGGCAGGCTGATGCATTACATCACTTACAGATATATATCACTTGAAGATATATATATCAGAATCTTCCCCCTGGAAGCAGAAGACGACAAGAATGAAGATTGGAAAGGATTTTTACAGGCTAACTCAACTGCTGAAAATAACATCTTTCAGCCCAAATCCTGTTTAATTTTGGATTGTACAGCAGACAAGGGCTGCATCACTTACAGATTTTTTTAAAATTGTAATCCTCCTGGAAGCAAGAGGAGACAGGGGGGGGGGGGGGAGATGGCCTTCTTAATGGAGCCAGAGCAAGTGCTTGAGATACCTATGCCGTTTGGATGGAAGGATAAAACCAAATGGCATACTAGAACTCTACCTGACCTTAAGTTGACCCCATTTAGCCTGCTCCAGCCCACTCCAGTTGAGCCCATATAGATAAGCTCTTAGAATATGTGTTAGAAAATGCAAGTGATTGTTCTGTCTGTACCTACATTGAACTTCCCCCGAAATCCTTCACATCTCCCTTTATCTTCACACCACACTCAGTCTCCCTCAGTATCCTTTTCTCACTATTACAATAGTCAAACTGTCCCAAATGTCCTTCTCTTGACTCAAATTAAGCTCTCATCCTCACTTCAACTCTTCCAAACTTCAACGTCATTCCATGGATTGCAAGTTGGTGAGCCGAAGAGCCAGCAGGAAGGCATCACACATGGTGAGAAGGCAGCACATTGTGTGGATAAAGAAATGAAGATTGGCATTTAGTGGAGTGCAGTGTCATTATGAAGACAATTCCTTTATTGTTGCTTGGTCTTGCACATTATCAGGTGACTTACCTGGCAGCAATGACAGCAGCAGCCATTGCTCCACCTGCTCCATCTACAGACAGGAAACAAGTAGTCCTAGGCAAAAAAACAAGAAAGTCTATAGACTCTAAACTGTTATAAGGATGTCTCATGGATGTGACATCTTCTCCCAAGCCAGGAACATCAGCTACTGTGGATGTCTGATTGCAAGATGTCTTGTAAAAGCACAAAGTATGCGGAGGGGGGGGGGAATATATTTGGAAGCTAAGACAGTCAGAACTAGCATGACACATAACAATTAAGAAAAGACATACAAGAAATATCATGGGATAATAAGTGCTGACTAGATTCAACCATCAGTTGGTGTCTCGTATCCATCACATTAAGAAAGAAATTCTTGGCCAGCATGACATATAGGAGCAGGGATGATAGGGGTCACAGGCAAGCAACTTCTTGAGAGCTACTGCACTAGACCATCGATGCCCTCCACTGTCATATTCACTTGAGTGGAAGATGAACCATGCTAAAAACTTGTAGAATTTATTTATTTATTTATTTATTAGATTTCTATCCCGCCCATCTAGACCAAAGGTCTACTCTGGGTGGTTTACAAATTTAAAAACAACCTGTAGAACTGGTTTGTCCAAGTTTATCTGGGGACAGAAAAAGATAGGTTTGTACTGAATGTGGCAAGGGATCTTTCACCTGTTTAATTTCTACGAAAACATGATTGCTTCCATCTTGGTAGAGGCATGGCCCCATTTGCCCTACCTGGCCAGCCTCTACTGAGATTGAAGCCAGCCCAGTAGAGGCTGGCCTGGTAGGGCAAATGAGGTCATGCCTAGCCCAGGGCTCAGACTACTGTTAGACAGGCAACCTGTTCTTGCTTCCTTTCCTACCTCAAGTGAAGGGTCAAGGCCCCCACTTAAGTTCCCTCCTGATGAACGGCCAGCCTCATACTCGGTGTAGGTAGGGTGGGATGGGGAAGAAAACGAGAGAAGGACTGAAAGTAATCCAGTTGCCCTGCTTTGAAATTGCACAGAAGAAGCAGAAGCAATTAAGACCCACTAACTTTACAAAACTTTACAAAAGGTAGGAATGTTTCTCATGTGGAAGATAAGTGTATATTTCTGCCCCTCACCTGAATTGTGGTGAATTAATGGGGTGGAAATGAGGCAGTATCTGAGTGAATGCTCCCCTGCCTCTGTGTGGATGCATCTGTGTGTGCAGGTATGAATGCTTGCCTTCCTGTGCGTGCACTCAGGGTCCTGTCAGCTTTATCTGTCAGCCCTGGACCCACCCACCAGGGACCCACGAATCATAGTGAGCACCAGCCACCACTGTTCAGCCTTAGTGGAAGTCAGTGTAACCATAGCTGAACCATCACAACAAGACCAGTAACTGGAGTCTTGGTCAGTCTCCATGGCTAAAGATAATTCCTCCCTTGTCTTGCAATACATGGACAAGGATAGAGTCAGGAAGCTGACAACAAGAACAACTTCCCTGTCCCATGCAAAAAGAAAAAGAAAAAGAAAAGAAAACAAAATGCATTTCCCCGATGTGATCTAGGCTCTGGGACTGTCCTGGGTGTTGTCCTCTCATAAATCATGTGCTTGGTATAAAAGGAATCTTTTTAAGTGAGCAAATATTTTTAATACTCTGTTGCCAGTGTCCTCCTCTGTCCTTTCCTGACCTATTGAATTCCAACACAAGACCTGTCAGAATCCAGGTTTACTCATTTTAATAACCTGCTTTTTGGAATGCTTGTCTAAGACAAATAGTAGAGATGTGGTATCATAGTGCAAATAAAAGCTGGACAAAACAACAGGTTTTTTTCAGAGTGAAGCATCACATTCAGAGATATGGTTCATAGATTAAATACCCAAAGAATGCTATAACAAAGAGCCACAGTGCATTTTTGTGTGATTCTTCCTCCAATATGACCTTTGCATGCCTTATGCAAGAATGACCGAGTCTACCAATCAATTAAGCAATAGCAACTGTCTGAACAGACCAGATTCCATTGAATCTGAGATGCAAGTAAAGACAAAGCAGAAAGCAAAACAGATCCAGTGATACACTATGACCTTTTCCTTTTAAAATAAAATAGTTGTAAAGGACTGGCAAAAAAAAGGACCTTGTGTTAACCTATGGTTTCAAATATGATAGTGTAATAGAAGTTGATGAAGTGCATGAGCCAGACAAGAGTCTAGGGACTCAAAAGTATCACATGCAAATCTCATTGCAGAGGTCTCACTGGCCCAGTGTTTTTGGAAAGGTTCAGATGGTTTCTTAAAACAATAATGTTTGGTCTTGAATAAACAATTAAGACCCACTAACTTTACAAAACTTTTGCTCCCAAGGCAAATGAAAACTGCTAGAATTGCTTTGAGACAAAGGCTGGAATCTTATTACATATTTATGCTAAACGTAATTCCAGCACAAGTCAATAGGCATTCTTGACTCGAAACCGTGGCCCTGTCTTCTAGTTCAATATTGTCTGCAGATATTGAACTGCAATATGGACTGGCAGATGCTGTCCAGGGTTGCGGAGAAGACTGTTCTAGCCTCATCTGGAGATTCCACAGATTGAACCTGGCACTTTAAGGAAGCTAAACAGGTGCTCTACTAGGGCCATATTCAATACAATAGTACTCACTGTACCTTTCTCCCAGTGCACCACATTTGCTCCATCGCAGTGCTCTTGGCATATACACAAACACTTACTGCCATCTTACTTGCTACTCAGGGGCAGCAACCATGCTCTGAAGGCCATAATGCCAAATGCATCACCACTGCAAAGATCTAGATTACAGAACAATACAGCCATCCTGGGTCAGTACATCCCAAGTACAGAAGTATTCATTGATCCATTTACTTATTACATTTAGATCCTATCTTTCTTCCAATGAGCTCAAGGTGTCATACATGGTTCTCCTCCTCCTCCTCCTCCTCCTCCTCCTTATCCTCACAACAAACTCCGAGGATCTACCTCAGTCTGAAAGACAATGACTGGCTTAAGGTCACCTAGTAACTTTCATGGCTCGGTGGGGATTAGAACCTGGAACAGTGTGAAGTCCTAATCTACCAAAGTAATGAAGGGTGGCTCAAGGACCAATCCAGAAGTGCCCCTTCCATTCATGAGCAATATCTCTAGTTGTCTCCCTCTCTCATTCTTTCTCTCCTTCTCTCATATGCATTTCTGTATAAACATTTCATGGGAATCAATAATACATCATGTAAGGATGTGTCACTGGAAACCAAGACCAAGATCATCTGCACTATTGCATTCCTGATTATTATGTATAGGTGTGAAAGATGGTCAGTGAAAATGGCAGAAAGGGAGAAAAAAAAGATTAATTCTAAATATGGTGCTGGAGGAAAGCTTTGTGGATACCCTGATCTAGAGATGGGCAGTTCATGCTGGTTCAGCCTTTGGAGACACAAGTGTTCAGCATTTCCCAGCCCCACCTTCTCTGGTGGGTGTGCACACAAAGGCAGTGTTCCAGTTTCCCTGCCTCACCTCTTCCAGGCGCTGGCTCTGAGTGGGCGCCCACTGGAAGAGGAGGGGCTGGGAAGAACCGAACATCTGTTCATCCAAAGGATGAACCGGCACGAACCACCAAACCAGCAATTCATGCCCATCTCTACCCTGGACTGCCAAAAAGACATGGTCCTAGAGCAAATCAACCCTGAATTATCTCTGGGGTAAAAAATGACAAAACTGAGGCTGTCATACTTTGGGCACATCATGAAAAGGCAGGACTCTCTAGAAAATATAATGCTAGAAAAAGTTGAAGGCAGCAGGAAAAGAGGAAGATCAAATATGAGATGGATGACTCTCTAAAGGAAGCCAGATGCCTGAATTTACAAGAGCTGAACAGGGCTGTTGAGAAAAAGACATTTTGAAGATCGCTTATTCATAGAGTCACCATAAGTCAGAGGTGACTTGATGGCATATAACAGCAACAGTAATATCATGAGATATGCTATATGAAAGGTGAGGAGATAGCTCTTTGTTTTGTGCTAATGGCTGGGGTTCATTCTGTGGCCGGACTGTAAAGCATAGTATTGTGGAAGGAGGTAGGAATGACAGGCAGAGCCAGGGGGTAAAAGTGCCTGCCTGCACATACACATGCAGGCAGGCAGGCAGACAAACAAGCATTCACAGATACACAGAGGAGGCAGGGAAATACTCTTGCTTTCAGCTGTAGTAAGGAGGCAGGAAAGGGTGACTAACTGGGAGGGTAATCTGAGCCTGACATTCGACAGGACCCCATTTGCACTGATGGACCAGCAACTACTGATTTCTAAGGTGTTGAATAGCTGTCAGTTTCTACCATGCCTGAAGGGTAAACGAGATCACAAGCTGAACCACAGGATTTGGTTCAGGACTCACAGATAAGCTGAAAACTTACATGAAGAGCTGCTTCATGGATCTTGTGTACCAGTGGTTAGCAACAGTGCTCACTTTAAGATCTTGGAGTCCTTTGCATGCAACATGTTAAGGCTACCTTAACCTGGGGCTTCCTTAACTTGGAAGTGTTAGAGACCTTATAACTGCAAATTCCCTTAGGCTACATCTCCCCTTCTCAGATATGCTTTTCAAAATGGAAATGGTAGCACCATTTGAATGGTGGACTTTCTGATGATCTTGGGACCCTGATATCTGCCTGACCTTGCCACTTGCTTCTCAGTGGCTAGAAAATGACACATTTTACAATATGTTCTGGAACTGCTCAGGGCCTGTCTGGATCAGATCCTAAAAAAACATTCATTGCACAAGAACACATTGCAAATATTCTGGAAGCTCACATAGAGCAGGAGGTTCCTATTGCAGTCCTCGTGGCTCAAGATAAAGTAGCAGATTCTCCTTCAAAATATGTTCAGGAAACAGAAATGCAGAGTCTGTGAAGATTGCTTTTTTGTAACTTGGCCATACCTGGAGGAATCTAGAAGCTATAGCATAAAAGTAACTTTTTCAAACTCTGCATAAAAAGTAGGAGCATAAGAAATATAAGGACTAGTACATTCTAAGAGGGGGATTCCCAGTGTGGTATAGTGGACAGAGTGATGGACTAGGACTCTGGAGAACGGGGTTCAAATCCTCACTTGGCTATGGAAACTCAATGGGGGAGTGGCACTGGTAAAACCACTCCTTAAATATCTCACTTACCTTGAAAGCCCTATAAATCAGTTCCAACTAGGTGACACAGAATGCACACACATATTCAAAAGACAGACAGATTAGAATATATACCATAAAATGGATGGAAAAACATTTTTTTAAAAAATATTGGTGTATCCTTAAATAAGTGATCTGGTGCCTTTTTTCATTATTAAGATGGTGCACTTGGCACACAGCAGTGAATGACTTGATAATCACTTACAAAACACCTTCATAGCCAGAAAGGCCTCCTGTGCAGCCATCTTCTCCCAGGACAGAGAGGAGAAATAAACTCATTGTGTATTTATTAGCATTACAAGCTGTCATGTTAGGAAGATTTATTCAGGCCTGCAGAGTTACCTTAAGGCATTGTTTTATCACTTCACTGCCTCTGCCAGAACAGCAGCACAGGTGAAAGTATTGAGCTGAGAGATAAATGAAATAACAGCACGCAATATCTATCCTATCCATTTATAAGAGAATGTTATTAAACCATCCTTCCCAAATGTGTTCGACTACAACCTCTGTCAGCTCTAGCTAGCATGGCTCATGGCTATAAATATGGGGTCAATGGAACTTGTAGTTCAATGTGTATGAAGGGTACCAGGTTGGGGAAAGCTATGCCAAACTATGACAGTTGCCCTATGTCAGCAAGAAGGAAGAAGAATAAAGCATGGGTAGAAAGGGCTCAGAAGGGGAAAAAATAATGTTAGTTTCATAACCTCTGCACCTTTGGGGCTACCCAACAGTAAAGCGGCCTGAGAACAAGAGGTAAACGCCATGAGAGTCCCTGTTTTAGGTATAGCTACTGCATATGCCTGAAAGATAAAGCGCAGGCCTTTTATACTTCCTGTTCCATAAAATGTGAAATACTGGCCTGACTTCTCCAAAAGCGAAGTTATACTTCAGTAAGTAAACAACAGGGTCCATTACCCCTTAAGGCAGGTGAAGGGCAACTTTGGCTGCCCAGATGTTTTGGTCTTCAATTCACAGAAGCCCCAGCCAGCATGGCCAGCAGTAAAGGACTGTGGATGTTGGAATCCAACAATGTTTTGGCACTCTTGATTTAAGGGTTTGTGTGAGATGTAAGCAGTATCAAGGTGTGACGAACCTGGGTAGATTCAACATAAGAAGGGGGGCAGCACTTAGGGGCCCCTTGGTTGTCACATAAGCAGAGAGGTTCCTATGGTGTAGAAGCCCTGCACAAGAGCAAGAGTGCTGGAAAACCAGTGTTTGACTTGACATGATGAGGGCCTCCTCTTTATCAGATGCATCACTTTCCATGTAAGAAAAGCAGCAATGGAAGGGGATAGGGCTAGTCACCACACCATGTTGAATCCAGCAGGCTCAGTAATGCCTGAACAGGGCTAGGTTTGCCCTGTGGCAGTTAGGTAGCAGGGCATGTAAAATGTAATAGTGAAATGAAATGAAATGAAAACAAAAAAAATCTGGTATTTCATTGGCCTGGCCTTAGTGCTACAGTCAACTATCTTATGTTCAATCACAGACTGAAAAATTAATTGGCTTGTATCTTTGGCTGACAAAACATAAGTAAATTATTACTCCAGAGTGTGGTGCTATAAAGGTCCACATGGGTCTGTTTATTTAAATTTATCCTGTTTCCACCTTCATGGGTCACTCACACCTTAGCTCATCTCCAAACATGCAAAGGATGAAGTCTGCAAACCACTTATTTGAGGACAGTAAATCCCTTTGATCTCAGTGGGATTCACTCCTGAAGAGACATACAGATGACTACATGTTTAACATTTCCAAGAGGTGTGCTCCTCTGCACAAATACAGTTCTTCCAGGCTGGCTCAACATTATTTGCTGCCTGAGGCAGAGCAGTAGCTGGGACCTGGTCACCTCAGTGTGTAGTAACCAAAGTCACCAGGTTCAGGCACCTCTCCTGCTCCATGATAAATTAAGCCACTACAATTTCTCTGCCCTTTTATGACACCTAAATTCTGTTGTCCGAGGGAGTCACTTCACTTCTACCTAGTGGTAAGTTCAGCTCTAAGTTCCTCGTTTGCAACTAGAATGAGGAAATGAACAATCTACATGAGTTCTCTTGCTGCCCAAAGCCTCTTGACTGATGATGGGGAAGCAGTGCCTGTAGTACTGGATTATTAATTTTTTAACAGCTGAAAAACAAGCAGGGTCAAGAAAGTTCAAAAATAAGAAAGATCCCACTCAACCTTTCTTGGGCAACAGTTATAACACTGTTCTTTTTCCATGGTGCAATTCATCACTGGCCAGCAACAGATGTAGGACATTCTGAACTCTGCTTGTTCAAGCTATTCTGAGTAAATTGCAAGCAATACCTGATTATCACGTTTACAAGAAATACTGTATGAATAAATCCTGCTGGGAATCTCACATAATTCCTCCTCATTTACTGTTTCAGAGGAGTGTAAAAGAAGTTTCATTACCCTGTTTCCCCCGAAAATAAGACAGGGTCTTATATTCATTTTTGCTCCAAAAAATGCATTAGGGTTTATTTTCAGGGGATGTTTTATTTTTTTTCATGTACAACAATCTACATTTATTCAAATACAGTTGTGTCATCTTCTGGTTGCTGCACAATGGTGGAGGGCGGGGTTTCACTTGACTGGGGCTTATTTTTGGGGTAGGGCTTATATTACGAGCATCCTGGAAAATCATACTAGGGCTTATTTTCAGGTTAGGTCTTATTTTAGGGGAAACAGGGTAGTATTTTAATAAAAGTTGTGACATTAGGAGTGTATTTCATAAATATTCTACACAGTAGGGCAGTCACTTATATATTAACCAAATAGGGAACTGATTTGCATACAATTGCATATGCTACCTTGCTATCTGCTCTTATCACCAACTCCATTCCTGTTTGTTGAAAGGGAGGTACTGGCAACTGCTACTCATGGAGCAGTACTGATGATGTCTCAATATATCTTTGCACCCCATTTATATATAGGAAAGCAAAACAAGAGACCGTTGCATGGTCTTTCCACATGCTTAGCATAAGATAAGAGAAGGGTGAGTGATGGGCAAGGCCATCATATGCTGAAGGTGGAAGCAATCTTCTCATTGTGCCAGGAGCTATCATGGGACTTGCCCACAATACTGTAGGACATCATGACATTTTCTGGGGCACTGTGAGCAGTTGCAGTGGTGGTTATTTGGCACTCCAAACCGCAAAAACAGAAGAGCCTGAGAACACAGGCATCAGCAGTGGTGAGCTACCATGTAACACCAGCTCTGCTTCAAATATATTAACTAGAAGGAGCAGCAAAACAGAAAACTTGTTATACCAAGTCAAACCTTGGTTCCATCTAAATCACTACTGAGACCAGGGCTTGGGAGTCTGTAAACTACAGAGCTGAAAGAGGCTCTATGGATCACTGAGTCCAGCCCTTGTCAAGAAGGCATAGTGGGGAATCAAACTCCCAACCTCCAGCTCTGCTGCCAGAGACCTAAACCACTGAGCTTAGTTTTTGTTTTTTGTTTTTTAAGAACTCATTGTGTTACTCATTACTTCTTGACAGCCAGGTTGCCATTATCTCTATCAATGCTTCAATTGTGCAAGTAACTTGTTGTGTTACATGTTGCATTGCATTGTTGGTGTGAGCAGGGTGGGATAAGAAAAAGCAAGGGAATACTCTCTTATTCCCTCTAGTGGCCAATTCTGATATTACACCTTTTGAATCTTACAAAATTGTGTGTTATGCACTGTCAAATTGTTTCCCATCTATGACAACTCTAGTAGGGTTTTTGCAGTACGTGAGGTGTACAAGGAGAGATTTGCCATTGCTATTAACTAGTCAGTTTTATGGCCAGCTCGAGATTTGAACCCAGGTTTCCTGAGTCCCTGGTCTGACACACTGCCCACTACACCACATAGGCTCTCAATTACAAAAATATGAAAAAAGGAAACAAAAGAATACTCTCCTTGCTATTCAGGACTGATAAGGGGATGGCATGTGATCTAAATATTCCTGACACTGTTTAGCTGCCCAGGGCACCATCTACAACCAGATATTGTACATTTAACATCACACAAGTAGGACTGAGAGATGAGGACAATACTCTAACCCTGGCCTACACATATGGCCATGGATTTTGGAACATTTATGTTTTTTCTACACCTCACACAGAGATCTCCTGTGCCTAGCTTGTTGAAGATCTGTATGGATCAAAGCTAGCTTCTGTGTTTGAATTTCTAGTGGTCTAATAAAGGCATCACCTGTCCTTGCCTTTGGATTGTTTAAAAGAAAACCCCTTTCTTTTAAAAAATGCCTTGAAATGTTCTTGAAGAATAACTTTTGAAAGGAACTAGGAAATGTTGCCCATTATATAAAAAAAATTAGGTTGTGGCAACTTATTTTTGTTATTCATGTAACTTACACTTCTCATCACACAACATAGTTATAAACAAATGTATTATAATATACTATAAACAAATGATGGAACATGAAAAAGAAGTGAAGCATTATTATTAGGGGAATGAAGTGGGTGGTGGTTGTGGGGTTTTGCTTGTATGTATACAACCCAGAGTAGTGTGGAATTAACTAACTGGGCAGTAAAACAAACAAACAAACAAAAACAAATAAGCAAGCAAGCAAACAAGCATTCAGTTATTGGAATAAGTAGGAAAAATGATTCTTGGAAAAGTATCATAGGTAGACTTGCATTCATGGGACCATCTTATAGTTTCACCGGGTAACATATTCAAAATGACCAGAAGTTGGTCCTGGCAATGTCACCATCACTACCACCACCATTATGATCACCAGCACAACGAGGACAAATATAAATACAAGAGAAAGTACTGTATCTGGAAGCTGAAGTGTTATTTTGGGGTGGGTTCGTCCCATGACCTTGTCTTCAAATTACTCCTGCATTTTCATGCTGTTGAGAGCCAGCAAAGGCATAGCAACGGCTTTACAAGTATATCCCGTGTACTGTGTGCATGCCCATATCCCTGCTGTAAAATTATCAGGCAATTTCTTCAATGCAAGTCTGCCATGATGCTTTCCCAAGGATCATGCTTGCTAACTGCTGCAGTCCCTGAATGTTCTGCTTCCTTTTTTTTCTTCTGTCATTTGTTTATATCTTATTTTGCCAACTGCACAGGAAAGCCTCGCTGGAACTCAGTGTTTTGTATCCAGTTTAGCATTCTGTTCCTGGGGCCTGACTTACATATGATTCCCCATCAAGGCACCTCCCTGTATGGTAAAGAAACTCACTACTGCTCATTGGCCTTAGTGTGCATCTGCATGTATATGTGTCCACACACAATACAGCAGGAGCAGGAAATCTGAAACTTTCTTGATGTTTCAAGTCCTATAAACTGTGACTGCTGGCCATGCTGTCTGAATCTAGGGGGAATTGTAGCCCCAAAAATCTATAGGGTACTGCGCTGTCTACCCAGCTATGCCATCAAGTCAATTTTTACTTACAGAGACCCTTTTCAGTGTTTTCTAGGTAGAGAGTACTCAGAAGTGGTTTACCATTCCCTTCTTCTGGAGGCATCCTGGGACAGTGCAGCTTGCCCAATGCTACATGGGATGGCTCTACTCACAGGAGGTCCAGTGGAGAATCAAACTCCCAACCTCTGCCTCTGCAGCCAGAAACCTAACTCACTGAGCTATCCACTCAGCAAGACAGGAAGGTAAAATGAGGAATAGGTACACCCTGTAGAGCAGCCTTCGGCAACCTACAATCCTTTAGAAGCTCCTTCTTCTCTAATCAGCATAGCCAGTGGTGAGGGATGATGGAAGGTTCAGTCTAACAATATTGCCCATCCCTGATGGACATATTCTGGCAATCCTAATGTGTATGGTTTGATCCTCTCAAAAGCCAGCAAACAGGTTGCTGATGCTTCTTAAATCAAAGCTACACCCATTCAAACTGACATGTGGAAGGCCTGCATCATACATGGCATTATATGTATATGGGGGGGGGGGGGGCACAGGAGAAGGCTTCTCCACCATGCAGAGTAAACACTTCTGAAATCAGGTTATGACTCTCAAAGTAGGTTAGCACCAAATACTTCAGAGGCAGGGCAGCAGGCCACCTGTCTGTGATTTGGCCCACATTGGATCAAGTTAGCACAAAAGCTAGCCAGGAAACTATTTCCAGAAGCTAAGGAGATAAGTCCCTCCCCATAACATTCCTTATGCTTAGATAAGGTTGCAATTGAAAAAAAGGGGACGTATAATCCTGCAAGAAGAAAGAGAAAACAATCCTTAATATTGTAGCCCTGATTGCAGTTGGTGTCAGTGCAAATCTCTAATGCTCTATTGAATCCTGATGCATGTTTTGCCTCATTGATACCTTCTGGCAAGTAGTACAAAGCAGCATTTCCTCTAATCATGCTAGAGCTGACTCTTCTTTTTTGGTTTTCATTCACTGCCTTCTTGTTCTCATAGCGACACACGTAGCCTTCGAGCAGGAAAGGTAGGTGCAGTCTGTTGGATGGAATTCAACAACACACATTCAACTGAAGGTATTTATGCACCCTAGTCCCTCTAAGGGCCAGTGTACAATGCAACAATCTAGCATTGAGTGTGTGCCATGTAGCAATAGAGCACAGAGCATCTACTTTCTTTGACCTCTGGATAAGTGGGTTCCCAAAGGGTGTGCTGCAGTCACAAGAGGAACCAAAGGATGTTTAGAAAAAGGATGCCACTAATTAATGGAGCCATTAATCAAATTTATTGGATCAGAACTTCTTCATATTTAAATAAACCCATTACCTATTCCACCTAATGGGACTTAAGTTAGTCAGTACTAACCAACCAGAACCCGGAACATTGTTTTTGAAAAGGAACTCATTGTTTTAGTCTTCACTTGTCAGCAGCCAGGTTGTTATCATTGCTCCAAATTTGCAAGCATTATTAGCACATTGCAGTTTCATAACCAGCAGGCCAGAAAAACACAGGGAAATACAGGTTCCTTCTTGTGGCTTAGTCTGATACTGTACTTTGGAAACATTTCTAAAAGCATTTGAGGCAGCAAAACTTTTTGGGATTCTGTGAATTGTCATCCAAAAATTAACTATTTCAAGCTCTAAAGGGGACATAAGTATTATCTGCAAAAAAACATTTGATACAATTAGGAAACCCTTTGGATATGACGATATTATTATGGCCTAGTGCATCATGAGACTTTTCTGACTTTTTTTAAAACAAGCATGTACAAGGGTGGAGTTCTGGGACTTCCTGTTTCATATTTGCAGAAGGACAAGTTTGATCTCCTACCATGCAGCCGTGCACCCTGGCGTTAGACAACCCAGCAGCTAGCTGTCACTTCTAGGTACAACAGTTCTTATTTTCTTTGGACATGCTTCATGGAAAATATTAGCCCACGGAGAAAACAAATGTTACGAGGATGTGATCCAAAGCTGCCAAAGTATTCAAGGAACTCTTGATGGAGACGTACACTCAATGCACTGAGCAAAGTATGCAAGTCATGGGGCTAAGTGTCAAAAGAGAAACAGACACAGATAGAACCACACTGGCAACTAATACTCTGAGCTGGGAATAGCTCCTGCTGGTACCTTAGGATGTCCAGTCATATTTGACTGAATGTGGAAGTATATGTATGGCAAAGGTCTTGACCTTTTCCTGAAGCCTGGGATTCAATATGAAAGCATTCCTTCACAGATTTGGTTCCTAATTCTGTTCAAGCAAATGAGCTTTACCCAGTGACCAGGGACATACCTATGGACTGCCAAAGGTAATGCTGCCTCTGTAATATGTTCCCTGATCTTTTGCTTTCTTTGCTCAGTTCTGAGGCCATTTGGATTTGAAGTGTCTTTCAATAACTGGATATGTTTGGCCCCTTTCAGAGCTTGTACAAGTTCCTTTCTGGGTTGGCACAATCCTTCAGCCAGCAAGACTACAGAAGGATTCTGCAATTAGTAACTTAAAAAGCAACTTTCTTAAGTTCTGGCCATTTCCTTCTGAAGGACTTCCACATGAAGTAGAATCAGAGATGGCAGCAATAGTATCTATGTGGCAGTTGCGGGCAGGGGTGGGGAGAGGCAAGCATATTACATGTGTGGGACAGAAGGGGGGGAGCACATAAGGAAGCATCTTCTTTTCCTGTCTCCTCACTATGGATGCTCCCTGCTGCCACTGAGGCATTTTTTTGAATACCTGAGAAGAAAATGGCCCCAGGTCATTTGCCTCCCAGCAGAAGTGGGAGGCAGTAATTGAATGAAGACTAACTGAGGTATGAAAATTGGAAGCCAAGATCAAATTAATTCCTTTAAAAAGAAGCCTATTTTATTTACCTTCTGTAAAGAATGCACTGAACAGACCTAAAGTCGTAATAGCGGGGTAAAATGCGAGCAGAGGAATCCTTACTGCAAGCCCACCTTTCCTTCCCAGTTAGCACATTATCCCATAGACCAGCCTAGTTTGACTTTGTCCTTTCAGATGTTGTGGATCCCAACTTTTATTAGTTCCAGGCAGCAGTGGCTAGTAATGATGAGAGTTTATCGAGGATGATGAGAGCAGTAGTCCAGATGGTCAGAGATAACAGGTGTTATAATCAGGAATGTGAGATTATGCATATTCCGTACAGTTCACCTGTTTTCCCTCCAGCAACATCAGTTCATCTCAGATAAGTGCCTCAACAATCAGACTTGCAAATAAAGGCTGTCTCTATTTTCCAGTGAATTGTCACAACAGAATACTGAGTCAAAGCACATGCAAAGTATGGAGCTGAATGAAAGCACATCTTACAACAAAAAATAACTGCTTTTACTATTGAATGAAGCAACACTTCTAATGACATACTAATCATAACATTTAGTTTGACCCTTAGAAAAATGTTGAAACCACTTTATCCTATGAAAGGCTTTGGACCGTCTGTGCAAGGCAAAGTTAGAAAGATCAGTTATTGTTGCTGTTGTTTTGTGTTTTTTTAGGCCACTTTGGAAGTTTTTTTAAATTAAGTGCAACATCTACGCATCTTAAATAAGTAATCCAATTTCTTATACTTTTTTGTTTGTTTGTTCCTATCACTTTTGTTTGCCAGCCTGATTTGTTTTATGAGCTGATTTTGTTTTTTTGCTGGTGTGCCCATTTTGGTTATGTTTTATCAGTATTCCTGTTTTACATTCTAGTTTATGACTTTGTGAGCCCTGCCAACCCCACCCCTGCTGTGCCCAGCGACTGATGGATCCCCTGGCAATAATTCTAAGATTAGAAGCGTGCACAGAAACAACTTTTATTAACAGAGTCTGGCTTGACCGCTGTTCCTCCCTCTGAGGGTTCCCTGGAGGGTTAAGTTCTTCGCACTAACCCTCTAGGCAATGTCTTTTCAAGAGGGACCCCAGTTGATTTCAGTGGGAGCCCCAAGAATCCTAGCCTGAAAAAGCAGGAAGGAAGGATGTTACCCAGTCTTGGGTGCAATCCTTTCAGCTTGGGTGGATACAACTGAGAGAGGGGTATCTGAGAATGCTTCGCCGCTCCTCCCAGAATTGCCCTTGCTGCTTGCTGGTAGTTGTGCTGCCAGTGCCACAATTGCATTGGGGTAGGCGCTGTGGCTCCCATTGGTTGGCAGGGTCTCCAAGGTTATGATGGCAGCAGTGGTCCCTCAGATGGGGTCAGCGTAGTGGCTCCTGGTCCTTGGCCCCTTCTTCAACCGAATGGACTGGGCAGGAGGATTTTGCTCCGTGGATCTTCCTCATGGACCTCTACTTCCCTGGCGGAACAGAACACTGGATCCCAGGCATCCACCACCTCTCCCCAGCTTTCTTTCTCTTCCTTTGAGGTACCCCAGCCCCTCCTTCTACTGCCAAAGAGGAAGACTCTGAGTCTCCCTGCTCGTCCTCTTTATATTGGCCACCACCTCTGCCTCCTCCCTCTGCAGGTGCCCCTCATCTGGCGCCTCCACCATGGACAGCTGTTGTCTCTCTTCTTTGTCTGCCAGGGGCCTGGGACCCAAGGTGTTGCAAGATGAGGGGAGACAGCTCATCCAGGGCATCGGTGGTGACCTCCTCACAGACTTTTAACTTTTGCTTTGCTCTGGGTAATGTATGCCTTAGAATAAGAGCAAGACATACAATTTTTATTTCAAAAATTCAAGAAGAAGAAGAATGACTGGTGCCAAAATAGTTTGTTAAAGTTGTTCTTAAGTAGAGGCATTTGAGAAAATTGTTCAACTGACTACTGTAAAGGTATAATTATGGTAAAATGTTAGGCTAAGACTATTTATTCATATTTTTATGTACTTATTTATGCACATTAATTCTGAACAAGTGATAAATGAATTTTATGATCAAATTAAAAACACATACAGCACACACATTGAAATCATGAAAGAATGCAACTTAACATTATTTCCAACAACCTGATAAAACTGTGGGGCACAATTTAAAGGATTACTACCAAAAGTGTTGACTTAAGCCCTATTCCTTCAACTGATCTATTCAACTTGAGGCTATCAATTGGGCTTAGCCCAATCTTTCCTTAATGAATAGAACAAGAAAGGCAGAAAAAAAATCACTGTAACACCCCTCCTCCAAAACTGTGAAGATGAAGGAGAAAAAATGCTAATCCCATTTGGTTAATGGAAACATGTGATTGCAATACAGTATTGTTCTTTATGCTGCTTACCTATCAACCCCAGATCTACTCCAGAAACCAGTCTGAAACTGGTTACAGTTACAGTTGCAACTGCTCCCTCAAGATTTTTGTGATGTTAATTTAATTATCATGAATTTTTTCTTAGACATAATCCCTCTGAATACAATTCCCATAGTTAGTTTATTGCTCGGAGATCATAACAGCTAAATGACTTAAAACAAATTTAAATTTATGTTGCAAATATGTCCCAAGAGATGACAACATACTTCTCTTTAAGACAAAATGTGTTCTACTTATTTAGTTAATTGTCTGGATTGAAATTGAAGCCCCGAGGAAAAGATCAGGTTTTATATTGTAATTCAGAACAAAGACCATTGTTTCAATCAAGAAACCAAGCATTTATGCACTAAAACCAAAGAGGATTTCCTCGGACCATATGCACCCAGGACATTTAAGGCAGTTTTGTTTTTCTTTATTGCATGTATTTCCCGAATTGGTCCTTAAAATGTAAGGCCCACCATTCACTAAAATGTGCACCTGATTTTGACTAGACCGTTTTCCATTTTGTGGTCATACATGGGCAATGGCCAAGTGACATTGAACCTTGGGTTTACAGAGATGAGCAGGGGGATGTTGAGGACAGGACATTTTGGAGGTCACTCATTCATAGGGTTGCCATAAAAGTTGGAGGCTACTTGACAGCATGTAACAACAAAAGGAGGATAAGGAGCTGATGCATCTAATCTTTTAAAAACAATGTTTTGGGAATAATGTTCAAATCTTACCTTCAAACCATTGTTTCTAAAAGATACATCAATTGCTTGTCTTCCTGTTTAATGCAAAATCACAGTTTTAATGTTAATGTGTTAAAACTGATATGCTGTTACCAACCTCTGCATTTATTAGAGAAATGCATTGAAAGAGAAAAGATAATAGCAATTATAGTTCTAATTAAATAATGCAAAGATGGAAGGCATAATGGCTGCTCACAAATTTTAGGGAAAAAACAATGGAGCTTGGCAGAATCAGGAAATGACATCACAAACACTGAAAATATGTCTATGCTGAAGGAAGATCAGCAAAGGCTAGGACAGGCAAAGGACAGTCTATAAAATCTGAAAAGGTACCTTCCTCACCATGTCTCTTCCTGTCTGTGCAAAGAAGTGCATCTTCACTGAAAACTGAGCTGCACCCATCACATTCCAATGTGTTCCTCATGTGAAAATGAACAATATATTTCATAACTCATGAAAGCTCAGTGGTTTAGGTGTCTGGCTGCAGAAGGAGTTCAATTCCCCACTGTGTCTCCTTGACAGGTGCTGGACTTGATGATCCAGAGGGTCATTGCAGTTCTAAGATGATGATGATGATTTAAAGAGGTGGAAAGCACATAGCCCAGGACTATGGTTTCTTTCTTTCTTTCTTTCTTTCTTTCTTTCTTTCTTTCTTTCTTTCTTTCTTTCTTTCTTCCTTCCTTCCTTCCTTCCTTCCTTCCTTCCTTCCTTCCTTCCTTCCTTCCTTCCTTCCTTCCTTCCTTTCTTTCCTTCCATCAGTCTCCAAAGCCAGGAGGTCAAATAAGGCAACCCTAATCAGCAGACACCCGCTCCATAACATATAGAGGATTGTGGAAAACTTTCATGCTCTTATGTTTTTCACTATCCACATAGGAAAAACAGAATATTGTCTGCTGGCATTTCTGTCTCTCAGCATTCAGCTCTAAATATTTATTTATATATTTAAGTCTACACAAAATATCTGACTTCTTGTTGGCAGGTGGTATCTAAGGACCAGAAGGCACAACTTGCAAGTAGCTAAGGACTTAATCTTTGCTGATGATAAATATAGAGCTGGCGACTGAGCTGAGACTAATTTGACAGATTATAATGGTACTGCAAGAAAACATATACAGGAAAAGCTTTCCCTACTTCTATTCCCCATGTCATCTTTCATTTGGTGGATATGATCAAATAAAAGCAATGGCTGCTAGCTGAAATCTTTAACATGGTTTCACCATCTGCCTGAAAATCAATGTAGAAGACAACACAGCAGTGTGTCAGTTTAGAGATGGCATGAATTTCCCCTAAA
Source organism: Intellagama lesueurii (assembly GCA_037013535.1). NCBI lineage: Eukaryota > Metazoa > Chordata > Lepidosauria > Squamata > Agamidae > Intellagama > Intellagama lesueurii. Next base: position 78,462,010 of record JBAJHW010000006.1, read on the forward strand.
AATTAAATAAATTGGAATGCCCAAGTTAACATCTGCAATCTCCACTGTGTGTTCAAAGGTTGACCCAGACTTTCTATCCTCACCCCCAAACTAGGCCTAACTCAGAGTAAAAGAAATGGTGCCATCTTATACATAATCAGAAAGGAGGTCATCCATCACAAAAAGCTTTGGGAGGTGGTGAGCACGCCAACGCTGGAGGCATTCAAGAGAAAATTGGACAACCATCTGTCAGATCTACTTTGATGTGGATTCCTGCACTAAGCAGGGGGTTGGACTCAATGGCCTTACAGGGCCTTTCCAACTCAGTTATTGTATCATTTTATGATTCTAAGGCAAGAGGGCATCTGTACATATGAACACTGAAAATGATATTGGTAATTTAAAGAGAATTTAAAATGCACTCACTAGAGAAGGGGAGACAGTGACCAGTAGGTTTGCCATGTTAGCAACCCATTCTCTGACTTTCAGAGCCAAAATTTGAGACTGTTGGTGTGTCCTGTTGATGTCACATGCAAGTGTTACAGGGGGTGTAACTTCACTGAAGCCAGCAAGCACATGGGTGGAAATGGGAACTATAGGAATTTGGATAAAACCTAGCTAACTAGGTAACATAGCAACCCAGAGCCAAGCAAGTGAAAAAAAAAACATTGGTGGTCTACAGAGGAAGGTGGCAAAATACACCCAGCACTTGCAGCAGTTTTTTTATTATCCCTACCAGAGTTTGCAACCCACATGGCCTTGCCTATAGCAAACACGAAGCATAATGCTGTATTGCTGCCAGGACTTGTGCCTCAAGAAGGCTCATGAATTGCGGTACTAGTGCTCCACTCCCTACTTTGCTTTGAAGGACAAAATGGACCCAAGTGCATGTACCCACTGTAAGATAGCCATTTACACATCACTAAATAAATATAACCTCCATCGGCAAAATAACTAATCAGAACAAGCACCTCCCATATAATGGGATGTGTTAATTTACATGCACAGATGCAAAACAAAAAATGATTTTTAACAGTTTGGAAAAAACTGTGGTACAGTCACCTGAGTGGAGAAGGCAGATCTGTGCCTGCTGAGCCTGCTGACTAAGTGCTAACTGCAGCTGAACAACTTTGAGTTTCTTGATCTCCCTCCATCTGGTTCTCTGTCATTAAGCCTGATTTGGACTAGAAGATCTCAAAACAGAGGATGCAAAGGCATAGGATATTGGCTGGGGCAGAGGAAGGTGAAAGGAAGGACTTTCAGCAGAGGAAGGTGGGAGAAAGGTGGTCAGTTTCTTGACTGAAGCAAAAGTCACATGTTCAAAGTGAGGAGATGGGAAACACAGTGAGGCAACAGTGGCAGTGGTGGGCTGCTGCTTCTTCCTCCCCATTTACAACCATTGGGCAAAGAAACATCTAGTATCTGTCAAGGTGTTGCTTTGCCCACTTGAGCAGCTTGGCAGGGAGGGAGTGGACATGCACAGTGGGAAGAAGGGTCATGGCAAGATGCTTCCTTGCTTCTCAACCCCTACCCTCGAGCTTTGTTTTGAATTTGGGGCAGCTGAGCACCCTGTCTTTTAGACTGTACTTAGGTCCCGCCTGCCTGAGAAGGGCTCCGTCCACCTACACAATGTAGTGCAGGATGGGATGGGATAGGATAAGGCAGTGGTTCCCAACCTTTTTTTACTTGCATACCCCCTTGGCAGCCTATTTCGCTAAATTGCACCATTCCCATTCACAAAATGTTTGTAATTAATATTTCAAATTTATATATTGTAAATAAATAGCCCAATAATGGGATTTAAAAGCAATGGAATAATGAGGAGAACAGACAGTGTATATACTGTATATTTACATTCAAAATGCAAAAGATACAATTATTTCAAGTAAATGCATCACGGAAGACCAGGAAGGTCTCAATCGCCGAACACTGCTCATAGAATTGACTGAAGTGCCTGCATATATATGCATAAATACCAGCATAAGAACACTCAAATGTTAGTGAAACTGAGGAGAGTGAAAGTTGTTCCTGTGAAGGTTGTGCTGCTGAGCATGTGCGCTGTAGTGGTGTGTTCACAACACATTGTTTAGGGAAGGACTCCCCAACATTTGCCAAAATAACAAAGTGAGGAAAAGAGCATTTCTTGAGGTTAAATAATGCAGAAAACCTGCTCCACTTCTCATCATAAGGTTCAATTAATTTCACAACTTTTGAGTTATTTCTTTTCTTACACTATTAACATACCGTATGTAGCTTTTTTTCGCCATTATTCCTTTTTTTTTTCATGCACCCCTGGGGGTACACATACCCCAGATTGGGAATCACTGGGATAGAGCAGTGGTTTGTTGAGGATCAAAAAGGTCCTAGAAGTCACTAAAAGCCCAGTGCAAAGTGAGATAAGAGAAATGTCATGTGGGTGTCAAAAGAATTTATCCATTGTGTAAGTGGAGAACCTAATCAAGTGCAAATGCTCCATCTGGAAAAGCCTTAAATGACATGGGAAGTATTCTTTTGAATTTTGAAGATGCAATACAAAAATTGCCCACTGAGGGGAACCGGACAGCACTGTAACATCTCATAATAATGCATGATGTACAGGCATGATCCCAGCGTTAGAGTATAGTGCTTCCAAACCTTCCTGGATGGTTGAACTCAGAAGATGGTGTTGGGGAATCGTGCTTGACACCCTAGCTGTTGGATGAGGTCAAATAAATTGAAATTTAATCCAGACAAGACAGAGGTGCTCCTGGTCAATAAAAAGGCAAATCAAGGGATAAGGACTCAGCCTGTATTGGGTGGGGTTACACTCCCCCTGGAAAAGTCAAGTTTGCAGCTGGGGCATGATGCTGGATTCAACCCTGAGCGTGGATGCACAGGTCTTAGCAGCCAGGAGCATATTTGCACAGTTAAAGCTGGTGCACCAGCTGCACCCATTCCTTGAGATGTCTGATCTGGCCATGATGACACATTCCTTAGTTATATCCCTTTTGGATTACTGCAGTATGCTCTATGCGAGGCTGCCTTTGAAGAGTGGGTGGAAACTTCAGCCGATTGCTGCAGCCAGACTGCTAGCTGGTGCTGGTTACAGGGAATGTATAACTCCCTTATACCACAGCTTCACTGTCTGTTTCTGGGCCCAATTCAAAGTGCTGGTTATGACTTATAAAGCCATATAAAGCTTGGGTCCAGGCTATCCGGAGGACTGTATCACCTCATATGAGCCATATTGGCTCTTAAGATCCTTTGAGAAGGACCTTCTCTTAGTTCTACCACATTCCCTGGGTCATTCAGTGAGGACACAAGAGAAGACCTTCTGAGTGGCTGTTCCCAGTGCAATGCACTGTTCTGTGAAGTTAGGTTGCCCCTCTTGTTTTTCCACTGTCAGACAAAGACCTTTCTTTTCAGGCAGGCTTTTAAGCAACAAGTGGGGGTCTCAGGGATGCTGTATTTTTGGAATTTATAATTTTAAAAACGCTTTTTAAAATGTTTTTAATTGTGGCTTTAATACTGATATCGATTTTTATTGTGGAATTTTAAATTCTATGATTACCGTACAGTTGTAACCGCTGAGCTGCCCTGGGTCCCTCTGGGAAGAAAGGTGACATATAAATAACAAACAAACAAACACATGGGACTCTGGCAGCCTCAAATAGTAAGTAATGAGACCAGTCTTTTCTAAAATAACATCCCAAGCTCTGCTTCCTCCTGTCCATCTATTTTGTTGTGGAAAATTTGAATCATCAGCACCCCACTGACTGGTTTTTTCTCCTGTAAAGTTCAGTGGAGCTGCCAGGAGCTAAAACAGGGACTGACCATTACGTAGTGGAACAAAAGCAATCCTCTAAAGATCTGAGGCACTGGAGAAATAAGTGTTCTCTACAAATGCTACGTAATGCCCACCATAAGATGATGGCCTGATCAGAGCATGACTCCTTGTTTCCTGTGAGGTTATTATGTACCAGGGAGAAAATGGCCGGTTGAACAGACAGAAATAGGATCTCATTTCAACAGGCAAAGAGACACAGCTGTCTTTAGGACTGACTCTGCTGGCTCAAGTGCCCATCTAGGCTGGCCCTAACATTAGACGAAGAGAGGCAGTCATGTCAGGTGGTAGGTGCTGAGGGGGAGGGTCAAAGAGCATGTTGGACAACAGCTGCACAACCTCCTTATAACCCACAAGATAACCTACTGGTCTTGGCTGCAGTGCAGGATGGTGCCTTGCCCCATGGTTAAAGTAAAATTCTGTTGCCCATCTGGCCAGCATCAGTACTTGGAATAGAGAAGGAGAGGATGCCCTCTTGTCCTTTGCTTCAGGTAGCAAAACATCCCAGGGCAATCCTGCTCCTCTGTTTTTGCACAGCCTGGTAGAATCCAAAGGTTGGAAACATTATTCTTTGGACTACATGTCCCAGAATCTCTGGCAAGAATGACCTCTGATCATGCTGACTGGGCATTTCTGGAAGCCCTGGTCTGAAAAAAAAACACCACCCAACAACTCTTCAGTGCACTGACAGAATTGCACGTACATGCATGCCATTTATCAAGAGGTTGGCAGCGAAAGGCATCTACCAGATACCGTACCCGATAAGTGCTTGATAAGAAGTGCTGCCCAAACTTCGTCAAATGTCTCATGCCCTCTCAAGAATTATCAGCAGTTTAAAGACCACAAGTGACAAATGAAACTGGACCTCCAGGAATTCTTGAATCCATCCCAGCTTTATTCAGCACAGGATCGGACACACACTTTGCCAGTGCAACAACAGCAACAACCTATGAGACGTTAAGCTCCCTCTGTTTAATACCCTGACAGGGTGTCAGGTTCAGCCTCTTATGCTGTCAGTGTGAACCTGGAGCAAATGTCTCCCAGGAATGCAGCCCCTCAAAGCACAAACCAGACCTAATCCATTATCTTGGCTGCCAAAAGCACATACCTCTCCAACCATGGTACTAAACCACATTGCATTGGCTCTCACAGTCATGTTGGCATCCCTCTCAGTTTAAAGTGATCCTTTCACCTTTTTAGCTTCTTCTCTTAGAAGAATTGTTCATTTTTTACAGACTCAATGTCTTCTGTAGCTTTAAATCATTTACATTAACCAAGTGTGGAACCTATAGTAAGAATCCCAGTTCTTTTCTCAGTTCTATGGAGTACGTAATTTTCTTCAGAAAATTAAATAAAATGATCCAGGTTCTAATTTAGATTTTGGCCACTATGAGTTGTACTTTCGAAACTCCAGTGCTTTGTCAGTATCTCCTTTTAGATCAATTCCAACAAGGTAGAAAGAAATGTGTGGAAGAAGGAGATTAGGACTGTAGTTGATAGATCACCCACCCATAAATCTCCATGCATTCGAAGCGACAAAGACAGGGATGTGGTGGTGGCTTTAGACATGCAGGATCTCTTGACAGTTCCCACTCCCATGGATGCCACCAAAGAAGGGTGAAGACTACAGACAGTGTATTGATCTAGCACTTTCCCCCTCTATCAGGAGGTCTTTTGTAAAGCTAATGGGTCTTAACTGCCCAGTTAAGGGGGAAAATACTACAAAATAATAACAGGGATGTTGTTGTTGTTGTTTAGTCGTGTCCAACTCTTCATGACCCCATGGACCAGAGCACGCCAGGCCCTCCTGTCTTCCACTGCCTCCCGGAGTTTGGTCAAAAAATAACAGGGATACCTTACGTCAAATGATGTCACTGGGTTAATTAATTCTCCGCATCTCATTGACTACTCTGATTGCAGGTAAGCCTAGAGAGAACAGGAAAACCTGAAAGGGCTGCAGATGATGTTGTCCCACATAAGCAAAAAATCCTGGTGCTTCAACCTGGCTTCAATACACCACTGGTCTCAGCCATATGAGCATGTACATGTATGCCCAGATGTGAATATGGCATCTGCAAACAATCTACATACTTACCTTCTCTAGGATATGTATCATGTAGTGTTATCATGTGTGGGTTCTTATGCCCCTATACAAAGCTTGAGCTGAACTCAGCGAGTTCAGGTATTTGGTTGTGAGGTTGGAAGTTTAATTCTCCACTATGTCTCTTGGGAAAAGAGCCAGTCTGTGTAGTCTTGGGCGAGCTGAATGGCCCCAGAGCATCTCCAGAAGAAAGGAATGGTAAAACATTTCTGAGTACACTTCTGGAGATATATGCTTGCTAGTCTTAGAATTTGGGTGCTGTTTGGATGCCAGTGTGTTCAATCATATTAGTTTTGATAAATTTTGGTTGCCATCTCTTTTCTGAGAGACTCTTCAACACCTATCTGGTGCACGTGTTCAACATGGTCTTCTCCATGTTGTGTATACAGAATTTGGCTAGTGCAGATGGAACAATTTTGTTTTCACACCCATATGTGAAGAAGATATTCACAAGTTTAACTGAGGCAGAAAGAACATGAGGGTTAAAACATTCAAATACAGGAGAAAGTGAAAGGAGCTGATCTTCCTTTCCCATGAACATGTGTCTTTCTAGAGAAATGGGGTACAGGGGTTGAATGCAGAAATGCTATCTGTGTTTTGATGTCTATACATTCTCTCATGTGCTGCTGAACCTGTGAACATGTGGACATTGGAAGCAGGGGCAGTGGTCAGGACCCCATGTTTCTCCCTTCCATGCCTTCATTTGTCATTTCTACACAGAGAAGAATTACTGAACAGGCATAATGATTCCTCAAAGTTTTAAATATAGACTGTACTTCTGAATTAAACATACACATAATTTTTCACTTCTTTTTTTATAATTCAGTGTTTCAGAGATAATATCTCATTCTCTCACAGTGTCATTTTTAAAACATTATCAAGATGCTAAATCTAGCTTCATTATAACTGGCTGGCACAGACTGGAAAATGGAATAGTCAGAAGCTCTTAAATGTTGTCTTCTTGGACTCAATTGCCTCAAAGTGTCTGATGTAGAATTAGATGCTTTCTTGTACAGTCATGGCCAAAAATATTGGCACCCTTGCAATTCTGTCAGAAAATGCAACCCTTCTCTCAGAAAATTGTTGCAGTTGCAAATGTTTTGGTACTCACATGTTCATTTCTTTGGTTTGCATTAAACAAAAAAAAAACAGAGAAGAAAAGTCAAATCTGATACAATCCCACACAGAAACCCAAAAATGCACTGGCCAAAATTATTGGCACCCTTAACTTAATATTTGGTAGCACCCCCTTTGGAAAAAATAACTGAAATCAATAGCTTCCTGTAACCATGAATGAGTGTCTTACACCTCTCTACTGGAATTTTGGACCACTCTTCTTTTGCAAACTGCTCCAGGGCCTTCAGATTTGAAGGATGCCTTCTCCCAACTGCTGTTTTGAGATCTCTCCACAGGTGTTCTATGGGATTCAGATCTGGACTCATTGCTGGCCATTTCAGAACTCTCCAGTGCTTTGTTTGTAACCATTTCTGAGTGCTTTTTGAAGTGTGTTTCGGGTCATTGTCCTGCTGGAAGACCCATGACCTCTGGTGGAGATGCAGCTTTCTGACACTGGCCACTACGTTGTGCCCCAAAATTATTTGTTAATCATCAGATTTCTTGATACCGTTCACACAGTCAAGGCATCCAGTGCCAGAAGCAGCAAAGCAACCCCAAAACATCTTTGAACCTCCACCATGTTTGACTGTAGAGACTGTGTTCTTTTCTTTGAAGGCCTCATTTCTTTTTTTGTAAACAGTGCCATGATGTCCGTTACCAAAAAGCTCTACTTTTGTCTCATCTGTCCACAGTACATTCTCCCAGAAGGATTGTGGTTTTGTCACATAAGTTTTGGCATACTCCAGTCTTGCTTTTTTATGCCTTTGTGTCAGCAGTGGTGTCCTCCTGGGTCTCCTTCCATAGCGTCCCTTTTCATTCAGATGGCGATGGATAGTGCGAGCTGACACTGTTGTATCCTGTGTCTGCAGATCAGCTTGAATTTGTAGGGAAGTTAATCTGGGTTCTGTATCCACCATTCGAACAACCCTTCGTTGTAATTTTTCAGTCATTTTGCTCTTCCGTCCACGTCCAGGGAGGTTAGCTACAGTGCCATGGGCTGTAAACCTCTTGATGATATTGCGCACAGTGGACACCGGAACATTAAGATCTCTGGGGATGGACGTAGCCTTGAGATGGTCGATGTTTTTCCACAATTTTTTCTCTCAAATCCACAGACAACTCTTTACACTTCATTCTTTTCTCCATGCTCAGTGTCACACACAACACAAAGGTTGAGTCAACTTTTCTCCATCTTAACTGGTTGCAAGTGTGCTTACTATATTGCCCACACCTCCTACTTGCGGCAGGTGTGTCTAAATACAAATTAAAGGAGCATCACATGCTTGACAAGCAATTATTTCTTACAATTTAGACAGGGTGCCAATAATTTTGACCAGTGCATTTTTGGGTTTCTGTGTGGGATTGTATCAGATTTGACTTTTCTTCTCTGTGTTTTTGTGTTGTTCCAACTCAAACCAAAGAAATGAACATGTGAGTACCAAAACATTTGCAACTGCAACAATTTTCTGAGAGAAGGGTTGCATTTTCTGACAGAATTGCAAGGGTGCCAATATTTTTGGCCATGACTGTATATCAAAGATTGGGACATATGACTCAATTGTCATTGGCTGTATCTCCCATCCTCCTTGCCTTGCTGGCTAGGGCTGATGGGAATTGCAATCTAAAAACATCTGGATAGGCACATGTTGCCTACATTTATCATACAACCTTGTGCAATATTGTACACTGAGGGTCAAACTATGCATAACAGATAGCATGTCTTTGGAGCATGAAATCACATTCACATTCTAAAGTGCAAAGAAGCAAGAATACCTGAAGTTAGAATCCAGGTGGGTGATTGCCGTATGCCTTCCAGAAATGGCACCAGAAGCAGCATATCAATCAAAGGCTGACCAGGCCTCTGTGACAGCGTATAATCACATCCAGCTAGTGTGAACCCAGGTGCAAGAGATCCATCAGCTGTCACAGAAGGCAGAGACCAAGCTGGCTGAAGCCCAGACAGAGGAGCTCATGAAAGGGAAGGAAGAGGAAACTTGAGTGCCCAACAGTCAACAAGTCAGCATGGAGGGTGACAGAGGAGGTCTACCTTTGTGAAGACTGACTAGGTTGCAAGCCTAGAGGACATTACAGGCCTCAATCTCTGGAACAGGATACCAGCAGAGACACAATAGGCTCCTTCTCTCCTTGTGCTCAGGAAATTGTTGCACACAGAACTATTCAAAGCTGCCTTTAACAACTGAGGCTCCAAAATGCTATTAATATTAATATTTTAATTTTTTCAGTATTTATTTTTGGTGTTTTTTTTTAATGATTTGTAAGTTTTAACTTGTAAACTGTCCAGCATAGTGTATGCACTGATGCGGCAGTATATAAATCAAGAGCAAGCAAGCAAGAAAGGCTCTGGCAGACCTTCGTGTCTCAGTAATCTTACTTGCAGGCAAAGCATATCTCACGATGCTGAATCAGAATACAAAATTATCTCATTTGCAAACTATGGGAGGTGTAAGAAGTTTGTGACCATCAGACACCTTTCAGACCCTCTACTAGTGTTGTGCTAAATGTGCAGTTTAAACCTCACATTATGTAAATTGTTATCTTGGCCAGCAACAAGTCAGATGCTATGAATACAAATTACGTATTAATTTGCCTCAAACAAATTAATACAAAATTGGGACCACGGATTATAATTATACTAATACTATTAATACCAGCTAAGATGTTTTAAACGTGACCTAGAAAGGTAATCAGATGCACACCCAAATCCCTGCTTGTAAACATGTGTACCATATTATCATATTTAGTGAGAAGCTGAGATTGTCTAATTCTACAAGCTTTATTTATCTACATTGCTTCTTGCTGAAAACATTCTAAAGTCTTACAGCTATGGAAAAACTGTAGGCACAAATGCTTAAAAATATGGGAAATCAAAACTTAAGGTGCCGGCAAATACTAAAGTCAGATTTCAACCTAAAATACTAGAAATACCAAAAATAATGTTGTAATTGCATTCTAAAAATGCAGGAGTTTACAGACAAAAAAGGCACAATGAAAAAGCAGAAATACATCTCTTAAAATATCAAAGTTCTTAAAAGTAAGATAATAGTAAATAAAATACATTCCTTAGTCTTTAAGCATTTTATAAAAACACACACTGAATATTACTAAATAATGTTCTCACCCAGCCAAGCCAGCCATGTGCCAGTCTGGGTACTTGGCTGCAGAAGCAGAGACCTTGAGTTCTATTTCCCAATGTGCTTCCTAGGAGAAGAGCCAGTTTGTGTAGCCTTGGGCAATCTGCACAGTTCCACAACACACATCTATACCCAGAACAAGGGAATGGCAAACTGCTTGTGAGTGTTCTGTACCTAGAAGACCCTGGAAAGGGTCACCATAAGTCATAACTGACTAGATGGCACATAATCATTATCTACAACAACAAAAGAGATAATGAGCAATGTAATAAGGAGTGTAATGTCAAAAGCACAGATAGATAGCTGACAGCTTTGCAGTAGGTTACATACTGAACTACTTTAAAAAAAGTAATTTCTCAGGCACTGAGTAAGCATCCCCTAACCTTTTGTTCCTTTCTAAGACCAGATTTAAAGACTGGGGAAAAGAGGAGCCCATCATTTCTGATAAATCCTGCTTTGGAAAACATCTAAAAAATGCTGCAGAAAAAAAGATTAGATTATGCCTGTGAGTGCTTTGTTGCATTTTCCAAAGGCAGCAGAATAGCTTCCTTATATTCATACCATGTGTGTTTCTAAAAACCTGTGGCATGCAGCGTACAGCCAGTGATTCTTCCAGCAGCTGAAGCACATCTGCTTTCTTCAAGGGCATCAAGCTGACAAAGAGTCAATGTTGTGTAAGTTTGGTTTCAGTTACTATAACTGCACAAAAGGCCATGGGCATGAACTTATGGAGGACTGTGCGTGCTCTGACCAAATGCCTCTTTGTGGTCCCTCAGAAGTAACCACATGCCTGTGGGAAGCACAAAAGCTGAACACATGAGGAACCACCCCCAACCACACTATTAGCACTGAGAAGTGCTAATCCTGGAAGAAGCATATAGTTCTGCATGTCAGGAAGCCACTAATAACATTATCTTCCATGAATTTGTCCAATCCCTTTTCAAAGCCAACCAAGGTGGTAGTTACCACTACCTCTTGGAGTAGTGAGTTCCACAGGTTATGTGCTGTAAAAAGAAGTATTTCTAGTCCTCTTCCTTGCATGCTGGCTTCCCTTATGTGGACAGTTATACCCATGGAAGAGAATGGTCTGCTTATGTTGTATAGCTCAAGAAATGAGATTTTAAAAGTGCTGGTTGTTGCCTAGTTTCGATTTACCTCCTACTTGGAATTCCTCACATACGCCACAATAGGCAACTACATTTAAAACAAATATTGTTTTGCTCCTTTAGCCCTTTTAGGAGCCCACAATATATCACAAAAAGCAGGTGTGAGCATAATGTAATGTTCTTTTCATAGAAAAGTAACAAATCGATACCAAAAGCACAACCTTTCAAGTTAGCATTGAAGTCTATCAGTGGTGGAAAATAAATAGTTTACTGCAATCTAAATTCCCAGATCAAGATATATTTATCCTGGAACATTCTAGGCCCTGTGACGATTGAATAAATTCTCCACAGCCCTCTTGGCACATGGTCAGAATCAACAGTCCTTTTCTCGGGAAAAGTCTCTTGGTTCTAAATTTCTGCAACCGAAGAAAAGGACTTGGCTTCACACTGGCTCCAAGGCCTTTCCTCAACTCCCTCACAGAAAGAATAAATTAATTCCACAGAGGCCAGTTGCCAAAATGTGACAAACTTTCAAAGGGTCCAACTTTTCACCTTTTAAATTTGGCACCTCTTATTCCCCAAAGTCTGTAGCTGTTCTATTCAGCCACATCTCTGTAGGCCTTGAAAATTTCCCACCACTTCAGCCCTGTATAAGCTGTTCTCAAACCTTCAATGAGCAACAATTGGCCACCTCAGAACAAATGCAGGCCCACCTGCTCCCCCAATTACAAGAGGCTCGCCCCCTTAAATAGCTGGTGATGGACAACTCCTTTTCATTTGATTTGGAACTGGATTGCTATCTTCGATGTGAGTTCTGTCAGGAAAAACATTCAGAAAAAGAAAAAAGTCTCTCAACTTTTGGAGAGGGCTTTCTTTTCTTTCCCTGGCGTATAATATTGGCATGCATGCACGGATCACATTATGTACATATATCTATCAGAGCTCAGAACAATTACTTTTTTGAACTACAGTTGCTTTTTTGCATACTGTTTTGGACTACTCTGAAGACCCCACAAAACTCATGCTGGCTGGGGAATTCTGAGAGCTTTAGTTTTAAAAAGTTACAACATAGTGTTACTGTGCTCCACATTCAAATGACAAAAGGTATAAAAACTGAAGGCCTCCTTTTTCAGAAGCCTCTGTCCGTCCATTGCTGAAAACGATGGAGAACTAGTTCAGTCTTTGGTCTAATTCAGGAAGACTATGCATTAATTATTGCTACTGTTAAGTTATTTTGAGTCCTCAGTGGAAACAGCAACTAGCCAATCATGAAATTAATTTGTCAGTCATCCACCTGAAAAGACTTAATGAATTTTTTGTGGAATGTGTGTTGGTTTAGTGCACAGACAAGGCAGTCTATTAGTTGGTCCTTTTGTTTAGCAGGTTATTCAAAGGATATGTACTCCCCAGAAAGCAGCCATTATGATGCAGAAATATTTCCCATTATCTCATTACTGTGAATTCACTCTACCATTCCCCAGTTGCTGCCTTGAAAAATATCTTAGCTTGTCCAATTTTTTATTGTTAACAACCATAAAAATCATGAATTGCAAAAGAGCAGCTGCTAAGTTATCTATGTTGTGAAAAATCTTCCTAATACTTCAGGGCTACAAACCTAAGTGCAGAGGCTTTGATCCCAAAGAGACATCTATGAGTTCTCAGTCAGGTTTCAGAGATTCCTGACTGACAGTGTAGAGAACATCAGTCCCTGGGACCAAATTAAGCCCTCTTAGGGGCGAAATCTAGTCCCCAGACTTCCCCTGATGCCCCTGGCCCAAACCCATCCCCATTACTCTGTCACTTGGTTGCTTCCCAACTTTTGTACAGTTCCCCCCCCCCCCGTTCCATAATTCTAAAGCATCACATCTCTCCATGAGGCTCTCCACTTTTAAAGATCTTCAAAAAAGGTCTTTGTCCAACCACCCTCACAAGCCCATCTGGTGAGGATGCGAGAGAGCTTTTTTGGGACAGCTCCAAAAGGGTAGAGCTGCCTTCCACAGGAAGCTACAATGCCTCCCCTCTGCTGTCCTCATGTCAGCAGTCAAGTGCCTTTCTCTTCAAGCAAGCATTTGGCAACTGTTGGCTGTGGAGAAGAAAGTTGTCCTCTTCCTTTCCTTTTTTTCAAAAAAATTATTTATTCATTAATTTTATTTCTACCGTTTGGCAGAGGCTCAAAAAAAAACACAGGTTGGTCTGTTCTAGTGATTATGTCATGTGGTCGCTGGGAAAACAAGCAAGCCAATCCACCCCCACAATGCACCGACAGAGGGACAAATGAGCCCTCACTGATCTTTTTTAATATCCATGTATGTTTAACCGTGTTAGGAAAATTGTGTTTGACTTATTCAGAGAAAAGAATTGGCCCCGTAAAAGCGGGCCCAACCCCTCCCTTTCTTTTTGCTTTTTCTCTTGACTCAAGGACTAATGTTTCCTGAAAACAAGAAGGTCCGTTCACTGAAAAACAACATGCTTGTAGTAGATAAGAATGGAATGCAGGGGCCCCAGGGAGAGAAGATCTGTTCTGCGCATGTTTGAAAGGTGTTTTTACTAATCCAATGAATTTTCGCCAACTAACTTTCTGACCCTTTTAAGGAGATTGTGCGCCCACCCCAAATCGCCCGGAAGGGACAGGCTATAAGAGATTGTACCACTCCTTTTGTTCTTTGGAGAAAAGCCTTTGCCCCGCGTGGTAAATTGTTTTTCTCCCCGCTTTCTGCAGCAGGCGTTTTTTTTTTCTTTGCAATAAACTAACCTCACAAGAAGCCTTCGTGTCTCAGTCTCTCATTTTGGGAGCTTTCCTTCCTGGGAAAACCGGATAACAGTTTTGGGGGCTCGTCCGGGATTTCCTAACAGCCCCGGTTGGGGCCGGGCAGCAGCCCAGTTGAGGTCAGGCAGAACGAGGGCGGCGGTGAAGTGAACCGGAGGGTACCCCTGTCTCCTTTTTGGCAGCCGCTTCCTTCCCGACGCTTCGGCTGCTCGGCATCAAGAACTCGGAAAGAGGCACGAACGCAAGAGGTCCTCCAAGCCGGCCGGCCAACGGACATTGGTAAGTTAAGGTGGGGAAACTCCGAACGAGTTGGTTGTTGTTGAATGAGTGAAGGATTGAGTGGACCTGCAGTTCCCTACGGTAGCCGTTGTGTGATCCGGTACCCTGGGTCAGGTCGAGAGAGTGGTTGTTGCAATCCTATTGTGTCTGCGTTCAAGAGACCCCTTACTCTTGTCGCAAAACCCCTTTCCCTTTTGTATTTGTCTCCCGCGGGATGGGAAACCAGGTGTCTAGGAAGGAAAAGAGGTCCAGCGGGGACCAAAAGAAAAGGAGGAATTTCGAGGGGGACGCCCCGGCACCAACTCCGAGAGGCGGAGAGGAGCTAGGAATTCCTAGCAATAGCCCGTTGGGGAAGCTGTTGCTACATTGGGAATCAGTGAAAGTACAGGAGTTTCAGTCAGAGCAGGAAATGGTCCGTATGTGCACAGAGGTCTGGACCAATTTTGAAATCAGTCCAAGATGGCCAAAACTCGGATCCGATAATTTCGATGATATTAAAAGGGTGGACAACTTCTATGTTGCTCATCCGCCCCGTACTGCCTATGTCGATTCCTGGATGTGGTACATTATAAAATTTGGACCAGGAGTTAAATTGGCAGTAAGCAGAACCCTATTAGATACCAAGCTGAAGGGTGAGGAAATGTCTAAATTTGACCCCTTAGAGTTTGTTAACTATCAGCAGCCCATAGCACCGCCAACAGCACCACCAGAGGCTGCTGAGCAGTTAGCAGCACCTCCTTCTTACGAAGAGGCAGGGCGGGAGGATAGGAATTTGGGCCCAACCCAGGCCAGTCCCTTAAGCGCTGCCTCCACCATAGAGTATTCCCCTTCTGTAGACCCAATCAGAAAACAAGCTGACAGACTGAAGACAGTCATAGAACAGATGGAGCAGACCCCATCTCGACCAAACACCAGGTCCAGGACACGGGCAACAGAGGCAGCTGAAGTAGCAGATGAATGCCCCGGCGCATCAGCCCAGTACCCATTAAGGGAAGTCCCAATGGGAACCAGGGTTGGATATGTAGAAGTCCCTCTGACTAATTCCGATATTCGGGTAATAAAACAACAACTGCCTAATCTTCCAGAAGACCCCATTGGGTTCGTGACAGGACTCAGGGACGCTCTAGGGACTATGGTTTATAAGCCCACTGAATTGTTACATATTTGCAAACAATTAGCAGGAGTAACGTATACCAACCAAGTGTTGGGTCATGCTAGAAGGCTTTGGCAGGCGCAGGATGGCGCCCGAACAGAACAGATGGCCAGGGAGAGATTCCCTGAGATAACCCCGGGGAACTGGGACTTTCAGGCTGATAATATTAGGGAGCAGTGTGGGGAAATGAAAGATTTCTTATTAAAGGGACTAGAAGCAACAGTCCCTAAAACCGTTAGCATGAAATTAGCCTTTGGACAGCCCCAAGGAAAAGATGAGAGTCCAGTCGAGTATTTAGAAAGGCTAAAACGAAATATGCGACGGTATACCGGACTAGACCCAGAGGATCAAGCAAATGCAAATATTCTGAGGTTGGAGTTTGTGTCGGGGTGTTACCCGGACATAAAGTTCAAACTGCAGAAGATTGATGACTTGACAACTAAACCTATAGGAGATTTGTTGACGGAAGCCCAGAAGGTAGTGGCAAGGAGGGAAGAGGAAAAGGAGAAGAGACAGTTGAAACTGATGGCACAGATGGTGGAAAAAGTTGTAGATAAAAGGATCCCCGGAAATAACCCTCCATGGGTCGGGACTCGTGGACGGGGCCGTGAGAGAGGAGTGTATAGTAACATAGGGAGGTAGAGGAAAGCTTGTGGAAGGTAGAAAGAATGAAGAGGGACAAGGGCAGGTGAGGGGCTGCCTGGTAAAAAGTCCTGCCTGCGCAGAGCCCTTGTTAACTTTGCAGGTGGGCAAAGAGGGAAAGGAAATCGAATTTTTGGTAGACTCAGGAGCCACGAGATCTAGCCTGAGCCAACCTACCTGGGAAGGACAACTTCCTCTTTCTGGGGGACATTGTAACATAGTAGGAATAGAAAACCTAACGCAACGGGTTCCTGTTCTAAAACCCCTAGAGGTGCTAAAACCTGGGTCACATGAAAAGCTGTGGCATGATTTCGTGTGGACCCCAAATTCAGGAGTGAACCTACTAGGTCGAGATTTAATGGCCAAATTAGGAATCCTTATATGCTATAAGGACCAAGCTGCATAGCACTACAGGACTCTCGCCCTTTGAGAGTCTATATGGAATGGGAATTTGGGATGTTAGCACACAGAGAATTAGCCCCAACCTAGAACTTTTCAAAGATGCCTTTATAAGAAAATATCTGCTGGCCCTGTTCTCTATTCTCTCCGATAGTGGGGAGCGAGGCATCGCGGTGCAGCGAACGCCATTGGAGGTAGCAGTGCATTCCTTCCACCCCGGGGATTGGGCTTACATCAAGGCATGGAAGAGTGAACCGCTCGCCCCAAGGTGGCTTGGCCCGTTCCAGATCTTGTTGACAACAGAAACTGCCGTCAGGACCAAAGAACTAGGCTGGACTCACCACACTCGCGCCAAACACTCAACTAATCCTGAAGGACGGTGGGAAGCTGTGCATGTGTCTGAGGACGGACTAAAGACTATTTTTAGGCGACAAAAGTAATGTCCAGCAGGCAATTGGCGCATAAGTATTGCCCCTTCTTTAGTGTGTTCCTGGAAGCAAGGAAGGTCAATAATCTGGTTCAAACTTGGAAGGTATCCTTAAAAATTAGCAGGAGTCGGTGGGGGTTCTATTTCTTTAAAGGGTATTCAATTGGAGATCAGGTAGTATTGGAAGACGAGGAGACAATCGATAGGGAGGAGGAAAGAAGAATTTTTAACGGGTTTTTTACAGAATTGTGGGATTCTCAGTGGTGGCACAATCAGTACTGTAAGGTCTGCCCTATTACGAAGAATCAAGAACTGTGCGAAATTACCGATACTGAGAGTAGTTCTGAAGAAGAATCAGAGGAGGAGTGTGTGATTTCATTATCTGATGACGAGGAGTTAGATGAGGATTGTCGAATTACATTATTTGGACGAATATTGTAGAGTAATGTCCATAGTTCCCTATATAACAGGTAGTGTTTGCCCCTGGTTTTCCTGTTCAATCAGTCGAACACCAAAGGGAGAGGTGGAGGCGTGGATAGTGCGAATACAAACTACTTCCTATTGGGACACTGAATACGAGGGGTTGGCCTGGGGCAACCAGTTGATGGTATACAAAAGAGTTAAAGGCAAGGGCCGTGGGACCTTGTATACTAGTACTAAGCTGGCCTCAAGCTTAGAGTTCTGGCATAATCGAGACTGCAAGCGGTGCCCCCTTATCAAAATTAGGGATAGCAACATCGACTCTGGATCAGAGTCAGACTCCGATTAGGTCGTTCCCCGAAGGGAGTGACCTTTCCGCTCTCACACTTTCACCTCCCGGCAGCTTGTTCGGAACACCAGGCGATATCCGGAACTTAAAAGATCCCTTGCTAGGGATAGATCCCTTTGAGCCCCATTGTCTACTATATTGCCACTTTTGCCCTCACCATTGGTGTGCCAGAATAACCAAATTTGACGAAAGCCCGACATTGAGGTGGTATGTGCTGAAGGTGGGATATTCCGAGAGGTTGTGGGCCGAAAGTCTGTGGGCTGTGGAAACACCAGTTGCAAGCTATCAGTGGAGGGTTCGACCCGATAGCTCGACGCAGGCAAAAGCCATTCCTAAGGGATGGCTCCGCTACGCATCTTCGGTACACCACGAGACGTGTTGGAAGTGCAGGAGCGAAAGCCCTTGGTCCGTGCCCAGCCCAGACTTAGAGGACGAGGAATGGAACTCCCACTACCAGTGGCGGTAAAGCCTACCCCTCTGATGTCTTGGAAGAATATCAGGCAGATGTTTATTGGTAGACCAAGGGTAGATGGCAAAGTGATTACAGTATTAGGGATCTTTCTGAGCTTTATTCTGCAAGCGACAGGGTCTACTTGTCCTTGTGTGATAACTACCAGGAAAGGGAATCAGGAACATCAAACATTGCTCTACAAGTCCGTCTATAAATGTATGGGCAATACCTCTGTATGTCGATTTAACAATATAGAATATACTGTCTGCAGGAAAGGGAGTCAAGAGCCAGTTTGTTTCGATCCTAAGGAAGATCCTGAAAGGATCTGGGTGGAGATCTACACCATGGCATCCTTTCATCAGACATTAATAACTAGAGCTGAGCGGAAAGAGAATCATCCTATATCCCTCATCTTTGATGCATGCGTTGCAATTAGTCATGGAGCCTTTCAGTTCACTAAGTGTGGGGGGGATGGAATGGGTAAAATACTATAAGGCACAGCACAAATACATGGGATCCACTAGATCATGCGGCCCCATGGGGGATCATGGATTTGGATTCCACACTAATCCAACTTGCATAGTATGGGCTACCTGGTCCATTGCAGATAAAACTGCAACCTTGAAATCAATACCTGCAAAACCTGACTGCACTTGGGGTACCTGTAACTTTGTTAACTTTACCATATTACGATCCTGCAAGTTGGGCCCAAGATGGTTCATATGGATACAGGACCCCAATCTATATGCTCAATAGAATTATAAGACTCCAAGCTGTAGTAGAGTTGCTCACTAGGGAAAATGAACAAGCTTTATTATTGCTAGCTAAACAGAACACGCAAATTAGGAATGCTATATATCAGAATAGATTAGCTCTAGATTATTTATTAGCTTCGGAAGGAGGTGTGTGTGGAAAGTTTAATTTGACAAATTGTTGCCTTGAGATTGGAGATACACAGGACGCAATTGCAGAAATTACCGGTCAAATGCGGAAATTGGCTCATGTCCCTATTCAAAATTGGGCTGGAATTATGAATGACACTGGGTGGTTAGGAGGGATTTTCAACAACTGGAAACAAGCACTATTCTTCCTAGGTATGATTATGTTCGGGCTAATGCTGTTACCCTGTGTTATACCTATCCTTAGAAGCATGATTAATTCAGCAGTCCAGGCGGCAATGCCGAAAACGCAAATGACTGTAAGAGAATCTGAAATAAGTTACAAAATTATCCCAGCCCAGGATGAAACTTATAATTGTGAATAAGTCAAAGTGTGTAGAAAAAGAAAAGGGGGGATTTGTTAGGAAAATTGTGTTTGACTTATTCAGAGAAAAGAATTGGCCCCGTAAAAGCGGGCCCAACCCCTCCCTTTCTTTTTGCTTTTTCTCTTGACTCAAGGACTAATGTTTCCTGAAAACAAGAAGGTCCGTTCACTGAAAAACAACATGCTTGTAGTAGATAAGAATGGAATGCAGGGGCCCCAGGGAGAGAAGATCTGTTCTGCGCATGTTTGAAAGGTGTTTTTACTAATCCAATGAATTTTCGCCAACTAACTTTCTGACCCTTTTAAGGAGATTGTGCGCCCACCCCAAATCGCCCGGAAGGGACAGGCTATAAGAGATTGTACCACTCCTTTTGTTCTTTGGAGAAAAGCCTTTGCCCCACGTGGTAAATTGTTTTTCTCCCCGCTTTCTGCAGCAGGCGTTTTTTTTTTCTTTGCAATAAACTAACCTCACAAGAAGCCTTCGTGTCTCAGTCTCTCATTTTGGGAGCTTTCCTTCCTGGGAAAACCGGATAACAACCGCATTTTAATATTCTAGGGGCACTAGAAGGGGAACTGATAAACCTCTTCTGAGTACTTTGTACAGAGTTCTATTACCTGTGCTCCCTGGCATAAATCAAACAGCACAAATCACTGAAGTGAATTGCCACTAGTTAAGAAGTCGAGGTTTGTATTTCTGGTTGTGAACTAGACACATGTCTTAGTGCATGATGAGAAATATAAGCACCAGCTTCTTAACTAGCAGCAGTCCCCTGCTGTGATTTACTCTGGAGGCATAATCTGTTCATCATACCTAAAAGAAACAAGCAAACCTGGGAGGGTTAGTATCACTCACTTGCCTTGATGATGATAATGATGTGGGTGGGTGGCTGGGTGTTAGATCATTCTGGAACAAAGGCTTAAGAAAGCTTTACTGAAGAACTTATGGTGGATTAGACCACGGAAACATTTGTTTTTGGCTCAAGGGCTGACCTGGTTTTAGCAAAGCATGTCAAGAGCTGCACGTTAGCAAGGTGGAGCAGGACCACCCCCTCTTGACATAAAGGACTGAATATGACCACCCAGACACTATTCACAATCTCTCGTTTTCTCTCACACACAGATCCCCTCACAGGCCACTCGTCCCTCACTACAATAAGGCTTTTTAAAAAGTCCCTATTTGTGGGCAGGGTGACTTCTTTGAAATCTGATGTCAGAGGTGGGTGAGATGATTTAGGTAGGATTTGCACTGTCAGGGAGGGCTAGACCAAGTACAAACCTGCCTTACTTGAGATTACTGACAGACTCCTGATGGCTCTGGAATTTATTCCGGCACTCCTATCAAATGGTTCACTGAAAACCCTTGCTTACCTTCTTCTTTAGCACAAAAGTCATACAGGCTGACCATGGCAATCAGCACAAGGATAGGATCACAACAATGTTTGGGCAGATCTTTAATGGGATGTCAGCAACTGGTTACAATTGAGTGCCTGGTCCTCTCTTCCAGTGGTGCTCTGTGATAGTTACCCCTGACCACTCTTCCTAGCAGCTGTGCGGGTCCATCAGGGCAGATGGATTGTGTCTCACCTCAGGCAATGCCCAGCCAGCCCACTCCTGCTTGCTTTCTAACCAAAGGCAGAAGTTTAAGGCCTGCCTATGTTTTCTTTCTGCTTAACAACCAGCCTCACCACACTCTGTGTGTGCATGTGTGCGCGTGTGCTGCTGTGCCTTCCACCCCGCTAATCACAATGGATACCAGCTACTTCTGGTCTCAAGTGAAGTAAATTTGTAAGTACAATCTTTGAAATAACTGTCTTAACTTGTCCTTAACTTGGACTATAAATGCCAACATGCTAGTGAAGAAGGCACAGAAGGGGCTGTATTTCCTGAGAATGCTTGGGAAGTTAAATTTATCTCAGCATTTACTTCTGTCTTACTATCGTAGCACCATTGAGAGTGTCCTAACTTATGGCATTCTGGTATGGTTTGGGAGTAGCTCTGTAGCGGACAAAAAAGCGCTACAGAGAACCATTAAAATTGCCCAGAATATCATCGGGCTCCAGCTATCAACTCTGGATGACATCTTCACATCCCGCTGTCTGAGGAAGTCACACAACGTCCTGAGAGATTCTTCCCATCCTGCTTACAACTTTTTTGAACTGTTGCCGTCTGGCAGAAGATATAGAACAATTAAGACTCGGACCACACGTTTTCTGAATAGTTTTTATCCCAGAGCTATAATTGCACTTAATAATGAGCTTAAAGACCACCAGTAGTGAATAGTTGGACAGTGTTACTTAGCCTGCGGTGTAGATGTTTGTATTCTTAGTGGGGGATTTTTAGTGGGGGGGAGTGTTTGGGGATTTTTTATGTGTGTGCATGTGGGTCTGGTCTCTGGGTGTCTGTGTGAATTTCGTTGTATGGGTATACTATGTATATACTTACAATGACAATAAATTTATTTGATTTGATTGATTAAAAACCAAATTGTTGGAAAGGAAAACTCTTAAATCCAAATGTGTACTTAAGAGAGCTGATGCGGCTGAACTACAACTCCCATCTCCACTGACCATTGATCTTGCTGACTGAGTTTATGAGAGGTAAAGACAAAAAAATTCTGTAGGTCTACATCTCCCCACCCCGCCTAGGGTTCAGGCACTGACTGATGCTATTAAACAATTAGTGATGTGACAAGAAGACACATGGAAAAATACACAAAAGAGCTCAATCTGTATTTTTGTATCTCTCAATCTTCCATCAATTTTCTGCCAGACATTTCAGTTCCTTACAATAGTCTTACCTCTTCCTGTCAGCTGAATGTCATTTCTTTACCTTCAGCTGACAGGGAGTTGCATAAAATTGACAAAAACAGCAACAGGCCACAGCAAAAACAAAATGAAGCAAAACAAAACACCCTCTGGCATTTTGTTTACTTATTCTTATTTTTTTTTAAAGGCAAATACCAAATGTTTGTGATGCTCCATCAGGGAAATATCACTTTTGGCTATCTTTATCCTCAACACTCTCCTCTACATTTACCTTGAAAGCTGGCATTGTTACCAAGAATGTATGGGAATCATGAGATGGTAAAGTAAAATGCACAGACAAGCCTAAGAACAGAGATCCTACATGATTTCTGCAGCCTTAAGGAAGCTTCAGTGACTTCCCCAGTGGAATTATTTGTGAAAGGTGAAGACGCATTTCATATGTCACAGCTAAATCTTCCTTTTCTTGGCGGGAGTGATGCTAAGTCATTCTGCCGAGACCTGAAGCAGTGTCTCTTATGAGTTGGATCAGATGGTGATTAAGAGGGTGTGCTGAGCGATTGTAAGGGGGGGGGGGGGAAATCCACAGAAACCGCAAACCCAGAAAACCCAGCTGAATTTATACTGGTAAGATTTTTGCCACAGATACCAATAGCTCCCAGATGTAATTCACACATAATCCCTTTCTTTTTTAAAAGCCGAATTAGACATTTTGGTCAAGACATTAGATCTAGGGGGGAGGAAAATAACTTTGGTATACTAAAACTGCTAGAATCTCCCAGCCAGCATGGGGATTCAGTGGCAAAATCCTGTTGGTTAGTGCAGTAAGTCACAACTAGAATAGGCCCATTAATCAACTGAATTTACAAATGAGTTGACTCACCAAATCCCCACTGTTTCAGTGGGCCTACTTTATTTGTGGCTTACTACACCAAACAACAGATTGCAGTGAAGGATTTGTAATAAAAAAGTAACTTTCCCAAGTTACTTTTGGGAATATCTGAAGACTAAATATCTGGAGACTACAGTCTGCAAACTTTTGTCACACTAAGGACCTTAGGCACTAGGCAATGGCAAAATAAGCAATGGACTCATCCAGAATGGCCATTTGTTTCTTCCCGCTCTGTTCCAAGTTGGGGGGGGGGGGGTGTTTGTAGCAAATGGACCTTACAAGGTCCATTTGTCCAAATTCCTTCCAACCCTCCCTTTTTCTTGAAAACCCCCCACAGTATCTTGTTTTTTAAAAAGAGATTAAACTGTTTCAGAAAGCTTGAAGAGATCCTTTTAAAATGATTCTCTATTAAGGACTTTGTGTGTGTGTGTGTTTTAGTAGATTAGTGTTAACGCTGAAAGCTTCTAATCTGAATTTATTTTATCGGAGGTTCATTCCACTCCCAATTTCCTTTGGCCATCAGTTGTTTCATACCAACTGTTTGGAGAACATTGAGGAAACCTGGAAAAAAATTTAAAATCATATGTGCTGAACTGGACTGTTACTTGTTTTTTAGTAGTTTAGCACTGAATGTTTCCAGCCTAAGATGCTTTACCTGCCTGAACTCTGCCCAGATACAAAGTGAAACAAACACATACCTCCTAGAATTTCTAAAAAGAAAAACAGAAAGCCAGGGTTTTTGTCACTGTTAGTATTGATACAAGGCTTGTGCCATCTGGATAGGCAAAAAAAATATCAATATCAGTGCATGATTGGGTACATATGTTCTGACTGGATGAGTGCTATATTATGCAGTCAGTACAAAATGCTGGAGGTGTTAAAAAGAAGGCAAACAGCACCTATAAATGTTGGGATTGTAATCAAACAAGGACAAATTAGCTTTTTAAAGTATAGCAGAACCTGTAACACAGAATAAACTTGAGACTGATCCTTTATCCTTTTCACTGTCAGTCAAGGAAGGCAGATCATAAGATAAGAATGTATAGATTAGCAGCAGCTGTGACAAACATACACACCCTAGAAAACAGTGTCAATTCCTGCTGTTGAAGAATTTCCAAACCACATTTTGAATATGTTATAGTTGTCATGGCTTTCCCTCACAGAATTCTGGGAAACTAGTTTTGTGAGGGTATTAGCATTGCCAGCTATAATATAGATGTACAACTCACAGATTCCTCCTTGAGGATACGAGATAAAATGGTCCAAAATAGTTTATGGTATCAGCCTTTTCCACATCAGGTTCTCAGAAGATGCATATCACAAGTCCCAACATCCATTGCCAATGAACATACTGGTCAAAGTTATGGCAACTGTAGTTCAACAACATCTGGAGACTAAAGATTAGGAAAGGCTGGTATAAGTGATACTAAGAACATTAGACTTAATCCAGTTGGAAGTCTCCTACCAGAATGGACCTACTGAACCAATGGGATTTATATAACTGTTTACCTACCCTCTTGTAATTGATTTAGCGGGTCTGTTCTAGCTGGGACAAGCAACTGATCTTATACCACTGTTATTATAAAAGAGTTTCTGTATCTTTTGAAATAACAACTTGTAAGCTATCTGAGAGCCCATCTTCTCCCTTATAAACTCATTTGGACTTTGAAGGCACTGGGAGAGCCCCTATGCTCAGTGGTGTGACACAGCCTGAGGTCCACCTCTTTGTTGTTTGGGCAGCACATTTAACATGGTGACATCCACTAAATGGAACATTCTGTTCTATGATACCTGACAACCTCCAACTATTTTCTGTTTTTAAACACATCTGATACCTTCCCTGTTTTTTCAAGCCTTACCCATGTAGTCCAGGCTATTTGTTTTATTGACAATATGAATATTGCATTATAATTGCATGGTACATTGTTAGATTGCAAAATTAATGGTTGCTGTATGTTACTTTGAAATCCTCTGGTTATTTTATAAACATACTTACACAAATAATTGAAAAATGTATATTTTTTAAATTTATATTAAACTTATATTTAAAAATACAAATATTCATAAATAAATAATCAATAGCAAAACAAATCTTAAAGATACAAAAAAAAACTTTTAAGTTAACATCACTTCCTGTACAACCAATTGTTCCCAAGTTTGTTTTTCTTCTTTTCTTAGTTACTTTCCTAAGTGCAAAATAATTGAAAAAGTCAGAACTTCACATGTGGCTCAGCAATGACAACAGGTTGCATAAAATAAATAAAAGTGGAAGGAGAGTCTTACTGATTCTGAGACCAATTTTCCATCAGCAAAAGCTAGCCTGGAGTCGGTGGCAAGTAACTTTGCAGGACTTGCAACGACACAGCCAAGAGGAGCTACCGAGAAATCACGAGAAATCATGAGAAATCACGTCTGACTTTGAAGCTCTGGGAAGGAAACTCAAGGACTTTGGGGCCCAGATAGTTTTTTCATCCATCCTACTCGGAAGGTGCTCGGAAGAGGAATCGAAAGAGAAAGGAAGATCCTCTGGGTCAATGACTGGCTACGAAGTGTCCATGAGGGGGATTTGGTTTTTGGGACCACGGGCTAAGCTTCCTGGAAGAAGGACTGCTAGCAAGAGACGGCTTGCATCTAACAAGGACTGGGAAGAATGTGTTTGCTCACAGCATGAAGAACTTCATCAGGAGGGCTTTAAACTGAATTGGAAGGGGGAGGGAGATGCAAGCACAGAGTTAAGGGTAGATGAAGCCTTACACAAAATAAGAGGAATGGACCAAAGGGCAACAATAATAACATTAACAATAATAATCACAATAATAATCACAATCATCATCATCATCATCATCACCATCATAAAAATTACAAAGACGAACAGGCCATAAATCACACAATCTCCGGTGTCTGTATATGAATGCCAGGAGTATGGGAAACAAACAAGAAGAACTGTAAATTTTAATTCAGGAGGGTAACTATGACTTGATAGGAATAACTGAAACTTGGTGGGATGACTGGAATACAGCAATTGAGAGATATAAACTAATCAAAAAGAACAGAGAGAATAAAAAGGGGGGTGGAGTGGCAGCATATGTCAAAAATACGCATTCCTGCACAGAAATACAGGAGGAGGAGATTGGCTGTCCCATCAAGAGCATCTGAATCAATCTAGTTGGGGCAAAAAACAAAAGGAACTTGGTAGTTGGAGTCTACTACCAACCGCCCAAGCAAAGAGAGGAAGCGAATGAAACTTTTGAAAAACAAATTGCGGGGTTTTCAAAGAGACACGATGTAGTCGTGATGGGAGATTTCAATTATCCAGATATATGTTGGGAGGCAAATTCTGCCAAGTATGGCCCATCCGAGAAATTCCTGGCTTGTGTGGCTGATAATTTTCTACTACAAAAAGTGGAGAAAGAAACTAGAGGATTTGCTATCCTTGACTTGATTCTGACCAACAAAGATGACTTGGTGGGGGAAGTGGCAGTAAGGGGAATTCTAGGCGAGAGTGACCATATCCTTCTAGAATTCTTGATTTCAAAGGAAACGAAAGCAGAGTGTAGAACAAGGATAAGTAAGGTCCCATGGCAGGAGATCCTAACAAGAAAAGGAGTCCAAGAAGGGTGGGAGCTTTTAAAAAAAGAAATTCTGAAGGCACAACTACAAACAATTCCAACAAGAAAAAAAAGTGAGAGGCGGCAAAAAAAGGCCAGTGTGGCTTCACAAAAAGCTCAGGGAGGACCTAAAAACCAAAAAAAGACATGTACAGGAAGTGGAAAGAAGGCCAGGCCACCAAGGATGAGTAGCAAGGAAATGCAGGGATGACATTAGGAGGACAAAAGCTGAGAATGAGCTCAGGTTAGCTAGGGACACTAAAAGCAATAAAAAAGCATTCTTCAGGTATGTGAGTAGCAAAAGACAAACAAAAGACATAGTGGCACAGCTCTGCAATGGAGATGGAAAAATGATAACAGAGAACAAAGAAAAGGCAGAGGTGCTCAGTTCCTATTTTAGTTCAGTCTTTTCCCATAAGACAGACTATGAACTTCCAAACAAATTGGAAGTGCAAGTGGGGGGGGACAGGATTGCAGCTGGAGATTGATAAACAAATAGTCAAGTAATACCTTACCACCTTGAACGGGTTCTAATCTCCAGGGCCAGATGAACTGTGAGAGTACTGAAGGAACTGGCTGAATAACTCTCAGAAACGCTATCCATTATTTTCTTAAAATTATGGGAAACGGGGGAAGTGCCAGAGGATTGGAGGAGGGCTAATGTTGTCCCTATCTTCAAAAAGGGCAAAAAAGAGGAACCTGGGAACTACAGGCCAGTCAGCCTGACATCAATCCCAGGCAAAATTCTGGAACAGATTGTAAAGCAGTCATTGTGCAAGCACCTAGAAAACAATGCAGTAGTAACTAGAAGCCAACACAGATTTGTCAAGAACAAATCCTGCCAAACTAATTTGATCTCATTTTTTGATCAGGTCACCTCCCCGATAGACAGAGGAAATGCTGTAGATGTAGTATATCTTGACTTCAGCAAAGCTTTTGACAAACTGCTCCATGATATCCTGATTAGCAAGCTAACTAGGTGTGGGCTGGATAGATCAAGTGTCAGGTGGATACACAGTTGGCTACAGAATCGTACTCAGAGGGTGATGATTAATGGGTCCTTCTCTAACTGGGAGGAGGTCACAAGTGGCGTACTCCAAGGCTCAGTCCTGGGCCCGGTGCTCTTTAATATCTTTATTAATGACTTGGATGAGGGAGTGTAGGGAATGCTTGTCAAATTTGCAGATGATACAAAATTGGGAGGAATAGCTAATATCCTAGAAGACAGAAACAAAATTCAAAATGACCTTGATAGGATGGAGCACTGGGCCGAAAGCAACAGAATGAAATTCAACAGGGATAAGTGCAAAGTACTGCACCTCGGAAAAAGAAACCAATTGCACAGTTACAAGATGGGGGATACCTGGCTCAGCAAAACTATGAGCGAGAAGGATCTTGGAATTGTCGTAGATCACAAGCTAAATATGAGCCAACAGTGTGATGTGGCTACAAAAAAGGCAAATGCTATTTTAGGCTGCATTAATAGAAGTATAGTTTCCAAATCCCGCGAGGTGCCAGTCCCCCTCTATTCAGCACTGGTTAGGCCTCACCTTGAGTATTGTGTCCAGTTCTGGACACCACACTTCAAGAAGGATGCTAACAAATTGGAACAAGTTCAGAGGAGGGCAACAAGGATGATCAGGGGGCTGGAAACCAAGCCTTATGAGGAAAGGCTGAAAGAACTGGGCATGTTTAGCCTTGAGAAAAGAAGACTGAGGGGGGATATGATAGCACTTTTCAAATATTTGAAAGGCTGTCATACAGAGGAGGGACAAGATCTGTTCTCAATCATCCCAGAGTGCAGGACACGCAACAATAGGCTCAAGTTAAAGGAAGCCAGATTTCGATTGAATATCAGGAAAAACTTCCTAACTGTTAGAGCAGTACAATAGTGGAATCAGTTACCTCAGGAGTTGGTGAGTGCTCCAACACTGGAGGCATTCAAGAAAAACTTGGATAGTCACCTGGCAGATATGCTTTGATTGTATTCCTGCCTTGAGCAGGGAGTTGGACTTGATGACCTTGTAGGCCCCTTCCAACTTCACTTTTCTATGATTCTATGATACACATGGCTCATAACTGGAGCTGGAGGAAACTTACCCTGAAACGGCAGGGTGAGGTCCTTCCCCTGATGGGCCAAAAGCAACAGAATCACAAACTGCTGGTGACATGAGATAATAATAATAACATTAATCATATACCATCAAGTCAATTCTGACTCATGCTGACCCTTTCCAGCATTTTCTAGGTAGGGAATACACAGAAGTGGTTTACCACTCCCTTCTTCTGGGGGTGCCCTGGGGCTGTGCAGCTTGACCAAGGCCACACAAGCTGGCTCTACTTATAGAAGGCCCAGTGGGGAATCAGACTCCCAACCTCTGGCTCTGCAGCCAGATACCTGAACCACTTAATTATCATTGTTTTTTGTCTCCAATCTCTGCTATCAGAGGGCATCTGGGAGTACCATAAACATGGTGGGTCTATTTTTAGCCATTACTTTATTTATTGCTGCAAATATTTCTATTGTGCTTCGCATCTGCACAAATCCCAAAGCAGTTTATAACAGCACCATAAAATAATCCAACAGAAACACAGTGATCCAATATTATCACAACAGTACTATTTCTAAAATATGACTAATTGCTAAGTCATAACTGTTGTCTATGTGTTGTCAGACATTTGCCAGACCTTCCCTATTAATCAAGCTCCCGTCTTACTGATATTCTTTTATGTTGTACTGGATTGGGGGGGGGGGGGGGGCGGAGAATGCAAGAGACTAGATAGGACACCAAGAAACATCTTATTAGTTCTTTGTTTGTATCATCCATGCATTTCAGTGTTCCAATTGAGGGAAATGCTGTCAGGAATTCTTACTTAGGTTTTATTTTGCATGAAGACTCAGACATTATTTGCTGATTATTTAGATGTACAGATGAGATGGTTTTGGATATTGGCTGGTATGAATTTATAAAGGCTATCATGGCACAAGAGTTGTCCACAGCTGAAGTCAAAACATCACACAGGAGTTTGTGTAAAAACACAGTGTAGCTCCCAATGTGACTACATCTTCACAGTAATATGGGGTAAATGATGAAGTATAGGAGCTTGCCATGGCTGTCCCCATAGACAAGAAAACATAAGAAAACACAGTGGTGCTTCATTAACACTTTTGGCATTTCATTGGAAATGCAGGTGATCTTGCAAACATGTCTTACTATAAGCAAGAAGTATGAACACCATCAAACAAGAGGAAACATCTTGATTTACCAACGCTTATATATATATAAGAATAGTAAAACCTGAAAGGCTTGGAATAACTTACTCACCCTCTGGACCAAGCAAGTTCCATCAGGTACCCTGATGATCAGTCAGCTCTTGCTCTAAAAATGCCTCGGAGCTGAGTTTCTGTTCATTTCCCCTTTGTTACCTTGCTGCAACTTTTGAAGCAAAGCTGGACAGCTTCCACAGTTCCCAGACTGGCTACGGAGGCTGCAGGATTCTGGAAGTTGTAGTCCCAAAAGTAACTTCTCCAAGTTAGCAGGAAGTTTACAGTATTTGGTGCAGCTAGAGGACCCATAAGCTACTTTTTGAAAAGTGGATGTCTAGTAATACTGACACCAGAGAAAATGGCCAAAGGAAGTTTTCCTTCTGCAAACAGCAACTATGGAGAAGTAAATATCCTCAGGGGATGAATATGCTGAATTCACATTCCACCTCCTACAATCCCTGTAATTATTGCCAAGGCTGCTGAGACTGTTATTAGTTCTTTTTAAAAACAAAACAAAACACTATGCATGGTTAAATGCAAGGATGCATTTACAGTCACTTCTAACTTTGTCCTAATGTGGTTGCATTGATCCAGCTGCTAAGAAGTGAAGGTGGAACACCAAAACTCTGCTCTGTAGTTACTCATTGGAGAAAGGACAACAATTAAGGAGTTCTCTTTCTTCAGTCAAGATCTGCTCTTAAACAGATGGTACATATGTACATGGAGTGGGGATGTCTAGTATTTTGTATAATGTCACCTGGCTAATTGGCATCAAGGACAGCCCACCTCTTAGGTAGAGTGAGGCAACAGCCTTAGAAGATAGATACTGGGGGAGAACAATACAAGTTCCCCTGGACATTCCTCCTGAGCCCACTGGCAATTCCTCTCTTTTCAAGGAGAGCCCTACATATGCCCCATAACCACAGCCTATACTGAACCCCTTGGACAAGCTTGCTGCCAGCAGATATGGTGGAACATAACTTGGAATATTACCTTTTCTAGTAAAATGTGTATGAATCGGAGTCTTCTCACAACTCTTGGCATCCTAGCACAGGTGGGTGGGGGTCTGGGAGCCATCATCTACAAGAGGAATGTTGCTAAACTCTCTGATGCAGCTGTCATGCCAATAGTGCTGATGTAACTGGTATCTCTATTTCTGCTATGTGTGGGTTGGGGGGCACCCTTGTGTTCTTTGCCTCAGGCAGCAAAAAATGATGGGTCAGTCCTTGTTCATTTAGCATGATACTGCAAAATCAAAACCATCATGCCTGCACAATGGTCTGCATAGTGCTTATAGACTGAGATTGGTTTGAGAGAGCAGCTTGCCCACTCTCCCTTTACAGAAAGAGTTCAACCTTAGGTTAATAGGCTGCTGAGAAGACAGGCTGCTTAAAACCGAATGAATGAAAATGAATTAGACAAAGCCAAGCTCCCCAATTGATCCATAAGGACACGTAACAAGTTTATTAGGGGGCTTACAAACAAACAAGAATGCCCTTGTCTTATGAAGGTTTGTTCCACTAAGGAGTTTCACTCATGCGAGTGCCTTGAAGGCACACAACTCAACACACACAGCTTCAACTGCTCAAGGACCAGTTTGCAGCCTATAAATCATAAGCTCCTTACTCAGAAAGAGCAAGCTTCTAGAGGTCATCTCCCTGCCACACAGCAGAACAATGGGCACTGTAATACACACTCATTAAGACAGATATATATTGGCAATAATAACAACTGTTCAAACAACAAAGCAGACAGCCCTCAGCTCCATCTAAATTATTCATCCTTATGGCTGCACAGATTTTCAAGGATTTACGTTTCCGAACAGAACAGGATTGAGTCTGTTCTTAGCATCTGGAGTCCAGTGAAAAATGGCCTTCAAAAACACCCCAGATTTGATAGAGAGGAATTTCAAACAATGCAAAATAAAGCCATCATGATACACATATTTATTTAACACAGACAAGCTATAAGCGAATCCCCTTCCCCCTTGCTTTATAATGTGTTTTTTGTCTGAAATGTCATCTCAACTGTGATTTTAAATTTTGTCTACCTCTTTCAATACCACATGGAAATTATTGTCAGAATGAAAGACAAACAAAACCCTCTATGTTTAAAATATTTTAGATTCATCATCATGAACGCCAAACTGTATAATCTTGGAAAATTAGAGCCATGTGGAGTGATGGTCGTTTTTCAGGATGTTCATCTGGAAACTAACATGGGCTTGTGCCCATTTTTCTCTCTCCCTTTCCCTATATCTGGAGTTTTTCCAGATACTGCATTTATTCTGCATGAAAGACTAGGTTGTGCACTGATCTTATCAACATTTTCTCCCTCATCCAGACAATACTCCTCTTATCTCACTCTGTAAATTTTTCCCATGAGTTCCTACATTTTTTTGGTCCTACCCCAAACTAATGTTTATTTATTTCGTATTTGGTGTGGAAGGATAATTTAGCACTATAGTGTTTCCCATATGCAATGATGTTCATAGCATAGCATCTTCGACTGAAGTTTTTTTCTCAAATTAGCGCTATCCCACCACTCTGTATAGGAGGAAAAAAATGCAGTATAGAAATGGAGTGTACTGAAGTGACAGCACCCCAAAGGGCAGTGGTTGTGTGTAGTAGAAGAGGTGGGGAGTGGGAGGACAGGTGGAGAAAGAAGGGAGAAGCAGACACCAGGAGTCATGTTTAGATGAATAAATAAAAAGAAGGATCAACAAAAGAAACAAAGCAAAACACAATGCTTGGCATTTCTACAAGTCCTCATGCTCACAGCCCTACAGAGACATCTATTAGGCTGCAATCTAATACAGTTACCTAGGAGTAAATCCTGTTGAACTCAGCAAAGCTTACTTCTGAGTTGGCATGTATAAAATTGCACTGTCATTTGGGAGCGTTAATCTCTGCCTAGATGTACTGATGTGGATAGACTAAGATACATCTGTCATATCACTTTGTTTAATTAAGTCACCCGCAGCTGGAAGAAAATAGCTTTCTTTAATAGCAGCATTTTTCATCCAGCAGGGGTACAGTTTCAAAGTTGGATTCAAAAAGGCCTCCTTCTGTATATGCACAGCCCTGCAAACATAAATCATTTAATTTTATTATTTTTTGCCCATTATCACAATGACTTACACATACTGGTTGTTGTCTGCATTATATTCTGGATCATTTTTTGTGTGCAATAGTGGCAGGAGGTCATCTGGCAAATCTTGGGAGATCTTAAGGGGGCAATTTTAAAGAATTTTCTATGTTAGCCTTTATTTTAGGATCAGGGTTGTCACTTATTGGCCCCCTACTTTTTTCTTTCTTTTTAAATGATTGCGGAGGGGGGGGAAAAGCTAAATGGACCACACTTGAACTGAGCTGTTGTTGACCTGTTTTGAGTTGCCCACCCATGTCTATGGTCAGTATGCTCTGGGTCAGATCTCCCAAAGATCCCTTCCGCAATGTAGTCTCACATTTTCCCCCTCCCTAAGCAGTTATGATACTTTTGAACCATTTGAAAAGCTGGAAGGTGCACTAGTACAGTATATGATAGACAACCTCTCTAATGTCATTGTTTGAGTTTATTACTAAACCAGGTCTCAAGTTATTTCAAGGTGCCACTTTCCTCCTCTCTCCTCAAAAGTGAACTTCACTTCCCATTTTGGCTCACAGGAGAAGTCCAACTCTGCTCCAACCAGAAGGAGGAGGTTGTTCAAGTAAGACCCAGCATTGCCACTGCTGGGTATCCTTCCAGAGGTCCACATTGTGACTGCTCAAAGATATGCTGGAGCAGCCTTAGTAATGAGCCATGGACATGGTATCAGATAGCAGAGGCCAATGGGAAGCCTGCTCCAGCTCACCTCTGAGCAATTATGGCAGTTATGGCAGCAGCAGAGTGGGGGGAAAGCTTAAAAAGTATGACTGCCACTGGTGTTGGAGGCAGCTGCCAGTTTTGGACATCACTGCCACAGACAGACATGGCCACAAGCAGATAATTTGCTTCTCCCCAGTCTATGAGTAGAACTGGAAACAAGCTGCACTGAGATCACAATTTGCACTGTGCATTTGCCTGGTATGACATTTATGACAAATGGCCCATTGCAGGACCCTTTTGAAGATGAGGCAGCTGTTAACTTTCTACAAATTGACAAACCAGTATGCAAGGTAAGAGTGGCCTGGTCACATAAAAAAAAAGGCTCATGGAAAATAAGTCAGAGCCCGCTGCCCAGGGTGGGGTTTCCTCACAAGGCCAACCTCCATAGGGTTGCCAGGTCAGCAACAGCATCTAATTCCAAGTCATGAGATTGAAGTGGGTTCTTGTTATGTTATAAGGCTGGATTCTTGTGGTTTTGCAAAGGTAGGAAAGACAAAGTTTGGAGGGGTGTTTACAGAATCAGCTTGTGAGACAACTAAATCTGTAAACTACAAGGGGCACCACACCTGCCTTGGTTCAAACAGAATACCAGCAGCGACACTACCACCCACCCCTGCTCTCTCCCCAGTCTCCTTTCCTTGCTTCTGGCTTTTCGGTGCCCTGACATGGCACAAGTGCACCCCACATGCCAACCCCTTCATACTAAGCTGGTGAACTCTGGTGTCAGCTGAGAAGGGGTGGAGATGGGTGTTCAGGCTTTGTAGCCACCCTGCACACCCAGCAATCAACTTGTGTCATTCTTTGGCGTTGCTTAGTCTGAGATATTTCTCAGTGCCTGGAGACCCAACAAAGCACAACCATCCCCTGAGACCCAGCCAGCACCCTGGGATGTGGAAAACCTATGCTTGATTACTTATAGGGGATGGGGGTGGGTACAGGCAGAAAGCACTATAAAAACAGCCTCTTCAGCCCCTAGCAATGAAGCAGCCTTCCGTGTTGCTCTGTAATTAGCCCCTTTGGCTGATGAAGGAAACAACACTGACAAGCTCCAGATGGTGCCGTTGTCCTGGTCGTCAGCCTTCCTCCTCTCCAGGCTGCAGGAAATCAAAGTAAGACCTGCTGTTGATACTGATGCGGGCTGTGTATGCAGAGGGAAAATCAAGACTGTAGAGCGCTCGTAATGAAAGCAGAGGACCTGGAGAGGTGACAGTGGTGTCATGCAAGCGATGAGAACCGTAAAATGCCTCAAAGCCTTCCTTCCAAGGGAAGCCCACTGTGACTCATTTAATGACACCAAAAACAGAACCAAGGGCTAGAAGGATTTTTCAAAAATGCATTTGTAATCAGTAGCCATGCTGGCCTGAGGGATTCTGGAAGCTGCCATCCAAAAAAAGAATTTTCTAGACCTCGGCCTCTAATGGACACCTTTGGCAAAGGGATCTCTACATTTGTGGAGAAAAAATGTCACACCACTGGAAACTGGAACTTAAATTTGTGAGGAGCCATTTCTTCCAACTCAATGGGAAATTTGGTTTCTATTGATTTCCATTATCCAATTCAGCCTAAAAACATCTTCCACCTTGTCAATATAAAGACCATTTGTGAATCTCTGCTCCCTACCTGCAAGGGACTTAGAAGCTTTGAAGTGGAGAGAGCCAGAGTTTTCAAGGGGAATTGTTAGTATTTTCAAATGAGAGAACCAACATTGTTAGTTTCTTGCTGCCAGAGGATATTCAGGGTGATAATTAGTACCTGATGAACCCAATTTGAACCTCTATGTTTATTTTGTAAAACATGCAGACTACTGTACATGGCGTTCATAACAAATCTCTTGCCATCTCAACACCCACTCCCCCATGCCTAATGACATGACCTGTGATTACAAAGGCTCCCACTGATTTTTGTGCTTTTTTAAAGATAGTATCATAATATGAATGTGAGAGTTTGTCTTATGGCCAACACAGCAGCCGCTGTTGCTCAGTGCTTACTGCTTTGAACATTCAATGTTCCTCATTCAAGAATTGAATAAGAATGATAATTATGTGTCATCAAGTCAATTCTGACTTATGGTTTTCCAGGTAGAGAATACTCAGAAGTGGTTTACCATTCCCTGCTTCTGGGGGTGCCCTGGAACTGTGCAGCTTGCCCAAGGCCACACAAGCTGGCTCTCTGGGGATACACAGTAGGGAATTGAACTCCCAACCAGGCCTGAGGAGAGGGGGTGCAGCCGGTACATTGTTCCAGGGCCCATGGAACCATGGAGCTCAAACGGGGCCCATGAAGGGGAACATTTTTAAAAATTTACAAAACCAAATTTCTAAAAAGAAAAACAATATTGGATATTGTGATGAAACAGTTATGTTTCATGTACTGTTTGATTTGTATTTTCTGTTTTACTTCCAAGGGCCTGTGTTAGAGGTGTCCTGGCTGGGGGGAGGAGGAGTGGCTGCTGGCCAATTGGCAGTCTCCAGCTGGAGATAAGGGGATGGGCAGAGCCTCTCACTCTCTCTCTCTTGCCTGTGGGCTGTGCTGCTGGATGGGAGAGCCGCTCTAAGGAGGCAGAGCGGCAGAGACAGGAACCCAGAGATAGGTAGATTGCGTTAGGCAGTGGTCCCCAATCTTTTCCGAACAGTGGACCGGTTGGGGGGGCGGGGTCTGTGCATGGGTGAGCGTGGCGCGCTCGTGGGTGGGCGTGGTACATGTGCATACGTGGATGGCGTGGCTTTTGCGGATGAGTGGGGCGTACTCGCGCGCATGCATGGGTGGGCGTGGCATGCTCATGGGTGAGCGGGGCATGCTTGCGGGTGAGCAGGGGGCACTTGGGTGCACGTGCAGGTGGGCGAGTCATGCATACATGTGGGCGTGCATGGGGGGAGGGCGGGCGGTAGATCTGTCTCCGCGGCCCGGTCCTGCCAAGGCCACGGACCGGCAGCAGGCCGCGGACCGGGGGTTGGGGACCCATGGCGTTAGGGGTTCTGTTTTGTTTGAGTCTGTGTGTTCCCAGGCCGGGTGGTTTTAGTTTCATTACTTATTTATTTAAGTTTGCAAGTTTAGTTTCAATTCATTTATGAATATATTTTATATTTCATTTCAGTTTATGAATAGTTATGAAATGTCATCTCAAAAATCTGGAGCTCAAAAATGCAAGGAAAAACAGAAACGTGATGACATTAATAAAAAGGGACGACAAACGCTTTTTCAATTTGGCGTTAAATGCAAAACAAGCGAAACTAACCAAAATGAAACTTTAAATTCAGAGCAATGTAAGACAATTGCACAACTGAAACCAAGGTCAGAATCTCACGAGGCCAGTTTGGATTTTCAAGAAACATCAAATCAAGTAAATTCTCAGTTTAAAGATTTAGAGAAACAATTGAATGTTAGTGATGAGAGTACTTCACTGTCTACAGATTGTGGTCATGGAAGACATAGTGAAGAGAAGAGTAGGTCAAATACTGGAAATGATATTGAACTTCTTATAACAGAGGTGCCTTCTCAATTGGATATAGAAAACTATGTTATTAAAGGTCATACTGGCTTTCCTAAAACATTTCCCAAAGATATAGATAAACAGGTTTTTTCCAAAAGTATTTTAATATGTCGAAGTTTAAATGGTGAAAAACATGACCGAGACTGGCTTGTCTGGAGTGAAGTTAAACAAGCATTATTTTGCTTTCCTTGTCAATTATTTTGGAACAACATTTGTTGCAGCATTAGCTCAGCATCTAAGTCTATGCTAAGCAACACATGTTGGAGGACAGGAAAACTGCAAAGTACTTTGCTGTTATTGTTGATTCCACACCAGATTCATCCCATGTTGAACAAACAACATTTCTTTTGTGTTATGTAACACCATATGAAAACCACTATTAAATTGTAGAAATATTTTTACAGTTTGTTGACACAAGCCATAAAACAGGATATGACATAGCACAGCTGATATTAGAAACATTGAAAAAACATGATATACCACTGTCAGATTGTTGTGCACAGGTCTATGACAATGCAGCGAACATGGCAGGAAAATATAAAGGTGCACAAGCAAGAATATTTGAGCAATGTGAAACAGCTTTATTTTCACCATGTGGATGCCACACACTTAATTTGTGTGGAAATGATGCCGCAGAATGCATTCCTGAAGCCATAACATACTTTGGAACTGTACAAACTGTTTACAACATGTTTAGTTCTAGTCCACAGCGATGGGAAATCTTGCAGAAGTGTATTGGCTGTTCTCTTCACGGCATGTCCAACACACGATGGTCAGACCGTGTTGATAGTATAAAGCCCTTTGTAGCCCACCTGCCAGGCATCAAATTAGCATTAGAAAACCTCTTGGAGTTGAACCTAATTGCCAAAACAAGAACAGAGATTAATGGAGCTTTGTCTTATGTCATATCCTTCATTTGTGTGATAATGTCTGTTGTATGGTACAGAGTATTACCGTGTTTCCCTGAAAATAAGACAGGGTCTTATATTAATTTTTGCTCCAAAAAATGCAGTAGGGCTTATTTTCAGGGGATGTTTTATTTTTTCCATGTACAACAATCTATATTTATTCAAATACAGTCATGTCATCTTCTTCTGGTGGCTGCACAATGGTGGAGGGCGGGGTTTCACCTAACTAGGGACCTATCAATTCCTTAAGATGAACTGAAAGAAAAATCAAAATTACTGGCAGATCAATATCCCGCTGATATCAGTGAAGATCTTGTAATGGAGATAAGTCATTTGCCATCTGTTCATCAAGCAAATTTTGGAGAGGGCCAACTGAGTCCATTGGAGCTACTGAATTGCTTGAAAAGATACAAGCTGGAAGGACTCTTTCCAAATATATGTGTCTGCCTCCGTATTCTGTTAACAATTCCTGCCACTGTTGCCTCTGCAGAGCGCTCATTCAGCAAACTAAAGCTGATAAAAAATTATCTAAGATCAACTATGTCATGGGGGCGACTGGTAGATTTGGCAAGACTCAGTATTGAGTCTGATCTTGCAAAAACAATTGATTTTGATGATGTGATTTGCAATTTTGCCAGGAAAAAGACTAGGAAAGCACCTTTGTTTAGCAGAATATAAATACCATTACATCTCAACTATAATAACTGTTATGAGCTTGTAATCTAGTATTAAATTAATTGCTTAAGTATATTGTTTCATTATTGTTTATATACTAATGTGCATTATTGTTTTTATTATCTTTTACAGAAGTACCTGTCTTCTTTTTAATATATTTGCAAGTATGTTTGAATGTAATTAATAAATGTACAATTATGACATTATTGATTTATGTGTCCATGTGTAGGTGAGGGGGCCCATATATTAGTCTTGTTCCAGCGCTTAATAATCCTCTCGGCGGCCCTGCTCCCAACCTCTGGCTCCTCAGCGAGATACTAACTCGCTCCAAGAACAGAATACAAAAAGATAAATGGAGAGATGAATATTCAGCAAAATCTGGAGAGGGCCAACCAAACGCCTTGAATGTCCCCCCCCCCCCTTTTAAACAACAGAGCTAGGAAACCTTTGGCTTAGAATTCCCATTAGCCCCACCCAGAACAGTCAATAGTAGACTGTGGTGATTGGGGTCCAAAATATCTGGAGGGCCACAAGGGGGCATTCCCCTGTAGCTCAGAGAGCCACTACAGAGGCCACCAAATTGTGTTGGCAACTGCAGTGGTGACAGGAGTCTTGGCAGCAACTGTTGAATTTCAGCAAAGCAGTATGATTTCACCCATACCAAGCAGTTGTCTACCTGTGATCTGACTAGGCAGAACAGACCACCAGACCAGATATTTGATTGCACTTCTGAGACGCCGCTGTTTTTAGTATCTGTGACAAAGTTAAGGCCTTTTGGTAAGTAAGCAACAGTCACCTCTTCTACCTCTTCAGGTAAAAAGAAATGCTTAATCATTCAGCTTTACAGTGAGGATGAGGGAATAACCTACCCTCTCATACATTCAACCCTGGAGTACAAGCATCTTCTAGAGATCCATTACATCTATCAAATGCAACTCAGTCCCCTTGGGATTCCCTTCCCTTCTCCTGGTATCCTTGTTGTGATTCTATCATTTTGTGTCTTCCTCATTCAGTACCCTACCTGTTTTTCTTCCCCAAGAAGCTGACCTGATTCAAATGGTTTATAGTATTCTCACCAGAGGCTTGTCAGTAAAAAAGGGGGTGGAGGGAAATCCACCACAAGCGGTACAAATTACACATATGCATTTTCCTTCCGGTTGCCAACCAATGAACCACAGCATTCAGGCACATGAATGCATTTCTAATATGAGGGATGGGGTATGGCATAAGCAGATGCACTATTGTTGATGCATTCAAATGCATGTTGAGCAATGCAAACACTGACACCACGCAAAAGAGAATTAATGGATATGCATGATCAGTGGCTTTAACACAACAGTCCCTTCCTACATGGTAGATAGGATTCTGGCAAGAATGCTCCTGAATGTGGCAGCAGCACTTTGGGACATGACCAAGGGTTTAGCTGCTGGCCCACAGCCTGAATAACTGTAAGTTGAATAATTAAATTAAAAGAGGATTATATTCTGCAGGCACACTGAAGAATGCTGCTTGCAGGGACTGGCACAATGGCAGTGTTGCTGTAGTTTTCTGCTGAACTCAGCAGCATGGGATTATGGAGATGTTTGTGGAAAAGTCTACAGGGGCATCTCTTTTTTCCCCCATTCATAATTTTTTCAAAAGGGAGATGAAAAAGGCAACACTGTTGAAGCTGAAATGATCAATCATTGTATGCTTTGCCTTATTTATGAATAAAACTGTAGTATGGTCACCCCTGGCCTAATAGTGAGGGAACAAACAAACAAACAAAGGAGCTAAAGGCACTCCTGGAGGAGACTGATGCCCTCAATCCATTCCAGTCTGGGTTCAGGCTGCTTCATGGCACAGGTATGTCATTGGTCGCCCTGCAAGATGACCTTTTGAGGGAGACCAACAGGGGCAAAATGCCCTTGCTGATCCTCCTCAACCTCTCAGTGACCTTTGATGCCATCGGCCATGGTATCCTCCTGGGGAGGCTCTCTGGGCTGGGGATCGTTGGCCTGGCTTTGTCCTGGCTCCAGTCCTTCCTAGAGGACCGCCTTCAGAGAGTACAGCTTCGGGAGATGATGGCCACCCCTTGGACTCTCAATTGTGGAGTGCCACAAGGGTCTATCATATCCCCAATGCTATTTAATATCTATATGAGGCTGCTGGGGGAGGTCATCAGGGGTTTTGGAGCTTCATGTTACCAATATGCGGATGACACCCAGCTCTACCTCTCCCTCCATCTCTCTGCAGAGGATGCCGTTCTGTCCCTTGACCGCTGCCTGAATGCTGTGCTGGGGTGGATGAGGGATAATAGACTGAGGCTGAATCCTGACAAGACAGAAGTCCTTTGGGTGGGTGCCCCTAGTGTTTGTGGATTGGGGGCCTCCCTCTCATTGGCGGGGGTCATTTTCTCTGTTAAGAATGAGGTTCACAGCTTGAGCTTACTTCTAGACCCAGCTCTATCAATGGAGTCCCAGATAATGTCTGTGGTCTGCTCCATCTATTTCCACCTGAGGTGGGTTGCCCATCTGCATCCCTGCCTTGACACCAGATCCCTCACCACGCTGGTCCATTGGTAGTCTCGAGATTTGACTACTGTGATGCTCTCTGTGTGGGGCTGCCTATGAGGCTGCTATGGAAACTTCAGCAGGTCCAGAATATGGCAAAGAAATACCATCATATTTTTCCCATTCTGGCCACCCCGCACTGGTTACCTGTTTGTTTCCATGCCAGCTTCAAGGTGCTGGTGGTGACATACAAAGCCCTTAATGGTTTGGGACCTTGATACCTGACAGAACGCCTCCTTCCAACGAGATCTGCCCATCCTATACGATCTTCCCAGGCTGGGCAGTTGAGAACATTGACCCTGAGAGAGGCCTGGAAAGAGAAGACCAAAATTTGGACCTTCTCAGTAGTTGCCCCCCAGCTTTGGAATAATCTCCCACCTGAAATCCGCCTGGCCCCCTTCGCTGGGAACTTTTTAACAATCGCTAAAAACATGTTTTTTTAAACAGCCCTTTCTAAACTTTATAAAACCTTATGTTTACATTATTAGTTCCGCCACCTTGCCTTCATTTCATTTTAATCAATTTTAGTTAAATTTGTTGGTGTATACGTGTTTAATTTTGATTTTATAGTTATTGTGTTCATTGTTTTAAATTGTTGTTTGTTCTTATATTTGCTAAATGTGTAAACTGCCCAGAGTGGCCTTGGCAGCCAGATGGGTGGTATAAAAGTCGAAAGAAAGAAAGAAAGAAAGAAAGAAAGAAAGAAAGAAAGAAAGAAAGAAAGAAAGAAAGAAAGAAAGAAAGAAAGAAAGAAAGAAAGAAAGCTACTCATTCAGAATAGCCATCAACAAGTCCAGCTGCAGCCAAGATCAAAGTCCTGTTCAGGCAGTTGTTAAGGAAGCATGTGAAGTCCACACATGTCAAGAAAAGCACACTAGCCCCACCTCTTCCAACATTGCACTGAACATAGATACTGACTGACTGATTGATTGTATTTATATGTTGCTTTTTCCCCAAAATTGGGATTTATTTCCTTATGTCAGCTTAGACAGTAACTGCCTGTACTCTTAAATATAACTGTCTGAAGAGGGAGGAACTGTTCTATCTGAGTAGCCTTTCTACATGAGCCAGAGCCCCCATTCTCCAGGCTATTTGGGGAGGTAACAGCAGCTTCCTCTTCTTCAGGTAGTTGCATTTCCATGATCAACATAACACAGAAGGTGAGGCTAGTTCATTCCCTCAATATATGCAGTTCCACATGCTTCTTTAAAGACTAAATAGGGCATTAGCTGCTGTGGTGCTTCCTGGGAATTGCAGTCATTAGGCTGTGTGGGGGGCACCTCCAGAAGAACTATGACTGCTAGGAAGCACCATGACAGCTTCCTTTTTTTGAACATTAACAAAAGGAAGAAAGGCCAAAGAAAGACATGCAGCCTTGGAGGTAGGCCCCGCTCCAGGTGAGCAAAATGTTGGTGACTACAGATGTGTATTTGTGGACTAACAGTCTTTTGTAAAGCAGGACTCCTGGACATTTACCCAACACATGAGTACACACACAGAGACGGGTGGACATGATGCTATTTCTCTTGTGATCATTTCCCTTTATATCAGTGACACTGGAGCTACATTGCTTCAAAGTAAATTCACTGCACCCAACTTGCCAGAAAATAAATGCAACCTGATACTGGCTTTGCAAAGGTCCGTCAGCAGCAGCCATGGTTTAATCAGTTAATTATGGCATTTATGCAACACTTTTTCTTTTATCTTTATCAAGAGGTCAAAGTCAAAATCTACCCTCCCTTCCAACGATATCAGAAAATTCAATAAACAGATATGAATAAAGGGAACAGAGTGATTTTAGCCTACAGGTGAATCAAATAACTTATATGGCAACACCTGTTTATGGTAGTGGTTGCATGCCAAACCAATTACACTGTTTTCTTTTGAGAAGCTGAAACACAGAAAGGTCATAGATAAATGCTAGAGTTG
Source organism: Intellagama lesueurii (assembly GCA_037013535.1). Taxonomy (NCBI): domain Eukaryota; kingdom Metazoa; phylum Chordata; class Lepidosauria; order Squamata; family Agamidae; genus Intellagama; species Intellagama lesueurii. Next base: position 78,505,388 of record JBAJHW010000006.1, read on the forward strand.
GATAAAATTTTGAATCTAGTCACTGAAAAGCTGCAACTAGAATGGATGACTTCCTTGTTTTTAACTCTGCACTAAATCATTGGGCTAGACTGCTTATTGCCTCAAGATGGAAAGAGTTATTTTTGGACTACAATTCCCAGAATACCCAGCCAACATAACTAATGGCCATGATGTCTGAGATAACCTAGAAAATGAAATCTGAAAATGTAACTGTTTTCATCTCTGCTCTTGCCCTACTACTATCCATCAAGAACCAACACTAAGAAGTGAATTTCAAAGGAGTAAAGAGATAGCTTATCATTACTATATTCCCATCACTAGAGCAAACGCTAACTATTTAGCTACCATAGGTACATTATTTTTTCATCTCCTCTGTGTTTTCTCTTCAACCCAGCCCCAGTGAAGGTAACTGGAGGCACCAGGGATACTGAACCAGTCTGTGCGTGTGTGGAATAGTGACTCAAATTCATTCCCTAGGAAACAGACACATGGAGAAGGGGGTTGACGTTGTTGAAAATCCAGTTGTACTCCAACTCCCATTCAATAATGGTTTGGGTGGGGCTTCTTCTGAGCCCCTGGGGGTGGAGCTAGTAGCTTAGCTCCATACAAGTGTTTCCAGCAGCTTTCAAGCTCAGTCCCTGCAGAGGGAGCAGAAGGAGAGCTGTGTCTGGGAGGCCATCCTCGACTGGGTGTTTTTTTTTCTTTCTTTAGGTTTCTGTGAGTAAGTCCCAGGTAGGTGGGGCTCGTTAGCCTTGGAAGGCAGCCCATCTAGGAGAAGGAAAAAACCGATTTCAAACCTCCACTGCCTTGTGACTATAGCCACCGATGGAAAAGGCTTCAGAAGTTAACCTCGAGGCAAAATCTGGAGCCGGAGTCCCGGAGGCAGTTCGTGACTGTGTACAGTCATGCTCTGGCAACTTCTGCAATGTCACTGGAACCAGTTGTATTGGCTCTTGCCTTTCCGTTGGACTACTTCAGTGACGTGGAGAGGGGGGATTTTCTGCTTGGGTAACAGTCCATATTATTTTACCCAGGCTTCGTGCTCTCAAGAGGACACTCCAGCTTCGCATACAGCATCAAAACAACACGGGAAGTAGCAGTTACCGGTTATAAGTCTTTGCTCGATTGGCGTAGAGCATGACGCCAGGGGCTACTTCCGACAGTGGGAGAGGTCATTGCACCTCCCTAGGTAGCTACCGCCCGCCTTAAGCTGGGCAGGCCCCAGCCAGTAAGGTGCTGCCTCGCCACAGTTTGTTAACCTCACGGGGTGCGTGGGGTTTAGGGTGAAAGCCGAGAAGCAGATCGATAACCCTGCACCATGCAACAATCATAAGAAAACTTCTGCCCTAAAGTTGGGCACCTGGAATGTTTGGACAACGACCCCTGGCTTTTCTGACGACCTGCAGGAAATAGACGACACACGCAAGACAGCTGTCATTGACATGGAATTGAGTAGGCTGCAGATGGACATTGTTGCCCTGCAAGAGACGAGATTGTCAGACTCGGGATCTGTCAAAGAAAAAAATTTCTCATTCTTCTGGAAGGGAAAACCATCGAATGAGACCAGGGAATATGGTGTTGGCTTTGCGGTTAGAAATACTCTGCTGAGATCCATTGTTCCACCTACTGTAGGGAGTGAAGGAATCCTGTCTCTGCAGCTCCATTCATCAGTAGGACTGGTCACTCTTATTAGTGCATATGCACCAACACTATCGTCTACAGCAGAAGTCAAAGACAAATTCTATGATGATCTGGCAGCTACTATCAAAAAAATCCCAGAGAGAGAGCCACTGTTCATTCTCGGAGACTTTAACGCTAGAGTTGGTGCTGATCACAATTCTTGGCCCACTCGTCTAGGCTGTTTTGGCATTGGGAAGATGAACGAAAATGGCAACGCTTGCTGGGGTTTTGCTGTTATTATGGTCTTTGTGTCAGCAACACATTATTCAATACGAAGCCTCAACACAGAGTCTCTTGGAGACATCCAAGATTGAAGCATTGGCATCAGCTCGATTTGATCCTCACTAAACGCTCTAGTTTTCCTAGTATTATGATCACACGCAGTTATCAGGGTGCTGATTGTGATACTGATCACTCCCTGGTGTGTAGCAGAGTAAAACTACGAATAAAGAGATTGTATCACACAAAAAAGGAAGGAAGACCACGTATTGACATCAGCAAGACTCACGATCAGAGAAAAGTGGAGGAATTTGCTCAAGCGCTTGAGAAAACTCTTCCAGGCCCAGCTAGTGCAAATGCACCTGAAGGATGGGAACATTTCAAGAACGCTGTTTATAACACCACCTTGTCCGCATTTGGCAAGAAGACGAAAAAGAAGGCAGACTGGTTTGAAGCCCATTCAGAGGAGTTGATGCCAGCCATCGAGGAAAAGAGGAGAGCTCTAGCAGCATACAAAGCCTGCCCTAGTGAGTACAACTTGCAGGTTCTTCGTGTTGCTCATAGCAAAGTCCAACAGACTGCCAGGAGACATTCTAAAAATTATTGGCTTCAGCTCTGCTCTCAGATACAGATAGCAGCGGACACAGGTAACATCAAGGGAATGTATGACGGTATCAAGCAGGGTCCAATACAAAGAAATCTGCTCCTTTGAAGACTGCTACAGGCATGATCATCTAGGACCGAGCACAGCAGATGGAACACTGGGTGCAGCACTACTCTGAGCTATATTCTAGAGAGAATGTAGTATCCGAAGAGGCATTAAATAACATTGAGTGCCTGCCTGTCTTGGAAGCGTTGGACAGCAAACCAACTTTAGCAGAAATAAAAGCGGCCTTGGATTCCCTCGCCTCCAGCAAGGCACCTGGGAAGGATAACATCCCTGTTGACGTGCTGAAGTGCTGTAAAGAGATCATCACCACTGAGCTGTATGAAATCTTTTGTCTTTGCTGGAGTACCACAGGACATGAAGGATGCAAACATCATCACATTGTATAAGAACAAAGGAGACAGGGGTGACTGCAATAACTACTGTGGCATCTCTCTTCTCAGCGTTGTAGGGAAGCTGCTTGCCCGCGTTGTGCTGAAGAGGCTCCAGGTGCTTGCAGACAGAGTCTATCCAGAATCACAGTGTGGATTTCGAGCTAATAGATCCACCACTAACATGGTATTTTCCCTCAGACAGTTGCAGGAGAAATGCAGGGAACAACAACAGCCACTCTTTCTGGCCTTCATAGATCTCACAAAGGCCTTTGATTTGGTTAGCAGGGACAGCCTTTTTAAAATACTTCCCAAGATTGGATGTCCACCTTGACTCCTTAACATCATCAGGTCCTTTCATGAGGAAACAAAGGGCACTGTAGTTTTTGATGGCTCAACATCAGATCCCTTTAACATCCGAAGCGGAGTGAAACTGTCCTTGCGCCAACTCTGTTTGGGATCTTTTTTGCTGTCATGCTGAAGCACGCTTTTGGAACTGCAACAGAAGGTGTCTATCTCCGGACTAGATCAGATGGAAAGCTCTTTAATCTCTAGATTGAGAGTGAAGACCAAAGTCCAGCTGAAATGCGTGCGGGACTTCATCTTTGCCAATGATGCAGCTGTTGTTGCCCATTCTGCTGAAGAGCTCCAACAACTTATGAATCGTTTTAGTAAGGCCTGCCCAGATTTTGGACTAACAATCAGCCTGAAGAAAACACAAGTCATGGGCCAGGGTGTGGACTCACCTCCCTCTATTACCATCTCTACACAAGAATTGGAGGTTGTTCATGATTTCGTGGACCTTGGCTCAACGATCTCTGACACTCTCTCTCTAGATGTCAAGCTGGATAAACGCATTGGCAAAGCAGCTACCATGTTCTCTAGACTCACAAAAAGAGTATGGCCTAATAAGAAGCTGACGGCATATACCAAGTTCCAAGTCTATAGAGCCTGTGTCCTGAGTACACTCCTGTACTGCAGTGAGTCCTAGACCCTTTGTGCACGGCAGGAGAGGAAGTTGAACACGTTCCATATGCACTGTCTCTGACGCATTTTTGGTATCACCTGGCAGGACAAAGTTCCAAATAGAGTAGTCCTAGAACGAGCTGGAATTTTTAGCATGTATACATTACTGAAACAGCGACGTCTACGTTGGCTTGGGCATGTCGTGAGAATGGCTGATGGTCGGATTCCAAAAGATCTCCTGTATGGAGAATTAGTGCAGGGAAAGCGCCCCAGAGGGAGACCACAGCTGCGATACAAAGATATTCGCAAGCGGGATCTGAAGGCCTTAGAAATGGACCTCAACAGATGGGAAACCTTGACATCTGAGAGTTCAGCCTGGAGGCAGGCAGTGCAGCATGGCCTCTCCCATTTTGAAGAGACACTTGTTCAGCAGGCCAAGGCAAAGAGGCAGTCCCGAAACCAGCAAAATCAGGGAGCTGGACAGGGGACAGATTGTATTTGTCTTCAGTGTGGAAGGGATTGTCACTCTCAAATTGGCCTTCTCAGCCACATTTGACGTTGTTCCAAGACCTCTATTCAGAGCACGTTACCATAGTCTCTCGAGAGTGAAGGATGCCATTGGAGCCCATGGATATACGAACTGAGAAGGTGTTGCCTACTGCCCCAGTGCTTGGTGGGGGTGTGTGGGGGCTCACAATTATAAGATTTCTCTCCCCTGATGTCTTTCTTCTCTTCTGTGAGTGCAGCAGGTTGCAGCAGGTAGGCCAAGCACAGGCAACAGCTAAAATAATCTAAGTAAAGAAGGTAACCCTCCCCCTCCCACACACACACACAAATGGTTGGGAGGAAAGAGTCTCAAAGAAATGGGAGTGGTATAAAAAAAAATCCCAAAGAGGCATGCTGGCACTAGCAGGCTGCTTGCAGCAGCAAAAATAATACAAAAATATGGGAGGCAAAGTTATCCAATATTCAAGAAATAAAGGTTGAAAAAGAGAAAGAATCCAAGACAGAGGCGTAGGCAGGCAGCAAAAGCAATCCAGGATGGAGGGCACCAGGAGCTCTGCACACAGTAATCCCGTAAGGAATGGCTGTAGCGAAGTACTCTCCTCAGTCTTTAGTGAGTTCCAGACCCTTCTACAGATTCAAAATTCCTGCTCCTCTGAACCTTTTGATTGGCTCCTGAAACAGCCCTCATGATGCTATTGGATTAAATGTTTCTCAGGTTTTTTGACAGACAAAATGCAAAAGAAAGGTTACGCAAAAGAGAGGACATGAAAGCAACATGAAACTTCCGTGTACCACTTTTATAAACCCCAAATCATTTGTGTTTAAGAGGCTGTCTTTTGGCAATTACGAAATAACACAAAATACTTGAAAGAGAGCATCTTTTGCATTTTGGGTCTTTTGTTATAACACAGTAGACCCATCTCTAATTGCTGGGAGCTATATTTTAAAACATTTGTGAGCTTTGGCTACTCAAAGGTTTTCCTGGCTGTGTATGCTTTTTCCTTGTCAGCGGTGTAGTGAAGCCAAGGCTCACAGCATTGCTAAAACTGGTTTTATTATTATTATTATTATTATTATTATTATTATTATTATTATTATTATTATTATTATTATTATTATTATTATTATTATTATTATTATTATTATTATTATTATTATTATTATTAGCAGGGACTACTATGCCATCTGCTACCCTCCCATACTTCTCTGTACCCTCTGAGCTCAATTGCAGTCTTCACCATAGCTGAAGGTAAATTGAGTTCCTGAGCAATGCTATATTTTTGTGAACTATCCCAACCATAATGCAAAATGTTTGGAATGGCATGATCTTGAATAGGCAGTTAAGTCCCATTCACTTTATAAATTGCCTCCTCCTGAAATCACACTAGAAAGCACACCAAATGGAAGTGCATGTTGTTGAGTTTATTCATGTAGTTCAACATACTGCAGTTTGGACCTCTTTGGCACTAGGACCATTCAGAATTGTCATGATGAGAGCTTCTGTTTCAAGCCTTACAATTATACTACTGGCTAGAACGCTCATTTCTCTCAGCAAGTTTGTTTCCTTTGAATTAGGCTCAAGTAGAAGACATTCCCAGTAGATTATGCCTCCCTCATCTGTAACAGCCTGCCTTATGTCGATGAAAAATAATGCATTTAAGCCATGATCTAAAGCTACTGAAGTCAGTAGATGCCTTTCAGAGGGCTTTAGTTCAGGCCCCCAGGGATGACATTATCTGAGGCAAGATTTATCTTCTGGATCAGAGTAGCATTTTGGCCTGAGACATTGAAGTAACGCTTAGAGTGAACACAAAAAACAAATATTACCTGTCCACTATCAATTCTTCATTACAAATGACAACGTCATTATAATAAAACCTTGCATAACCTCCCGAACATTGCGAGTAGAATAAATGAGAGGTACCTCCACAAGCAAATGGATTGCTTTTTTTAAAAAAGAAAGCCATACTAAGCAAGCGCTTACCGTTGCATTAAAATTGATTGCATTTTCAAGTTATATTCTGCTGTACCTAGTGAAAGGGTGTCTAAGTGGCTGATGAATTTGACAGATGATTTTCATTTGAGCCTCCAGACATGCTGTCTCAGCAGATCTTGGAGTCAAGGCACACATCTGTCACCTCCTCCTGTCAAGCCCTGGGATATATAATGATATTAAAACGTCATTTCTCCAGATCTCCCATGTACACGTTGCCACCTTTTGGGGGCATGCTTTTAGCAAGGTGGTGAACTCTGCACCATGTAATTTTTTAATGAAACAAACCCAACTTCACTGCTGAGGAGATTGTGTGTGAATGAATGCAGATTACATTTGCTTGCTGCTTCCAATATTGAATGTCCAAAGATTTATTTTCTTATTTTTATTGGCTACAATTAGGCAGCAGAAGGCAATGGAAATCAGAATGAAATAAAATCAGGAAAAAGAAAGGGCATTTTATTGACACAGTCCCAATATTGGCCTTATTGTAATATGTATGGGAAAAGAAGCATTTCACTAACGTGTATCTTGAAATTTTCTGTTTGTATTTCAGAATCTCTCCGGTGACGCGAGGGATATTTAATAGCATTCACAGGTTGTGTCCGTTGATTTTTGTAGTGTGTCACAGCAAATAGGATTTTAAAACAAAGCTCTTTGCTTTAAAATAAATTATTTTATTTCACAACATTTGTATACCACCCAATATCTAATGTTTTCAGGATGTTAAATAATAAACTCACTCGGAGGAACCTGTTTTCAATTTCCCCTTCGTGTCTGGCAGAGCTAAGAATGTTAACTTTTAAAAAGAACTCATTGCAGTTTTTGTCAATTCTCGACAGACAGGTTGCCGTTATCCTCATTGTGGCTCTACTCACACAAATCATTTGTTGCACATTATGTTGCATTGTCATTATCAATAGGCAAAAAAAACCCACAGAGAAATACACTTTCTTTTGAACAGCCAGTTTTGATATCATACCCTAGAAATACTTATAAAAATACAGGAAACAAAACCATCAAACTAGATGTAAAGTAGTTTGTAAATGTAAAAACTAGATGTATTGTCCCTATGATATGTTTCAGGAATCAGACCTGCAAATTAAGCCTGTTCCCCCCCCCCCTCTAATGACCAACTTGATCTTCCTTCTCACAAACCACAAAGAAACAAAGAAACTTCAGCAATGATAAATTGAAAGGGTGGCTCCATCAACTCCTGGCACGTGACATCTAATGGGGTTGTCCAGAACCAGTTTGCTCCTTGGGCTTAAGATGTTTTCATAGTCCTGTTCTAGTGTGTATAACATAAGCCATTATTCATGGCTAAAGTTAAACACTTTCAGGGCTGCAATCAATCCTAAGAATGCTTGCTTTACCAGCAGCAGTTATATCTGAGTACACATGCATACGATTAGCCCATACATGCTTTTGCTTTTATTAGTTTAGAATACTTATATATTATCCTTCATCAAAAAACGATTCCAGGTGGTTTACAATAGCAGGATGTCAGGCAGATGCTTAAAACCTCACCTACTGAAATCAGTGAGTCTTAAAAGAGTTTGTTATCATTACTGGGCAACAGAAAACATTAACCAATTTTCTGTATAATCAAGCAGTATTGCACAGGAAGGAATATTAAGTCAGATTTCTTAAAACAGCAAACTCCTCCTCCATGTTAGTATCATTAAAAATGTGATTCAGTTTAACTAGATCACGCCCATAGCCTTTTCTTTTAATTAGATTTCTGCTACAGAATAGCCCATATTGTTTTGGGTCAGTTTGACAAGACAGAGACCGGGGAGTGGGGGAGAAGGCTCACCGAAGAAGTCTCAGAAATGCCCAGTTCTGGCATTACTTACACAGTCCTTCTGTCCATTATCTGGAGCAATTAAGGACTCCTGCTCCACTGAGTTAGCAAGAGGCCAATCGGCAGAACATTAAGCTTGCATCCATCTTACTCAAATTACTGTCCTGCTCTGCTTTGGTTGTGTAATAATTTCTTCAGGGCAAGGTATGCCACAGATCCAATTAACTGGATTAAGTTATAATTAATTGTCAAAATCACTCTCCTTTTTATTAACAGTGTTGATTTCCAAATGTACAGAAGTCTTACATACATAGAGGGAACAGGGGAAGCTGTCTTCTATCAAGCCAGATCATTGGTCTATCCAGCTTAGTACTATCTACATGAGTGGTGAATAACATCCAGAGGTAGGTTGAGAGTACATTTTGATGACAAAGCAGTAACTCCCCCACCTTCTTTTGAAAACAAAGCAGACAGGGAATATGCACCTCATTTCAAAGTGGGATAATGCTTCTCAAGCATGATGTTGCTTTAAAATAAGGCAGACACTCACTAAGCACCTCATTTTCACAGAGGTGAAAATTTGGCTGTGACAGCAAATACGAGACTGGGGGATAGTCAAGCTGGCAAAGATGGATGCTGGAGGCCCCATGTATTGCCCATTCCATATCTACAGTACTTGGCAATGGCTGCTAAGGATTTCAGGAAGAAATCTTTCCCAGATTGACGAGTTCAGCTGTTACCTTTATAGACAGACTCAGTTGCTTCAAAGCAAAAAAAAAAAAAAAAAAAAGTGCTGTTTATATACTGCCCCATAGCACTCTGGGCAGTTTACAAGTTAATTACGCAGGCTACACATTACCCCCCCCCCCCACAAGCTGGGTACTCATTTTACCAATCTTGGAAGGATAGAAGACTGAGTCAACATTGAGCCAGCTACCTGGGTCGTGAGGACAGTTTTGGCTGAAGTACAGCAGTTTAACCACTGCGCCACAAGGCTCCTCTGGCCCTTCCCCTCTTCACTGTCACTTCCTTTATTTGGAAAGTGATGTTATCTACAGAGGTGAGGTTCCTCTACATGCAAGCCAAACTTCCAGTTTTCTTTTTCGTGTATAGAGCCTACATACATGCAGGAACCACTCTTCTATGGATGTGTCAGTTTCCATGTCTTGAAAACAATAATACAGAGGGGGAGGGCTTGATGTTTCCTCAAAATATGAGGAACTATCTGTAAAGGTAATGCCTGAATAGGCCTTCAGAGAAGCCAGGTCTGCCACCTGGCTATGGCTCTTTTTCAAAGGAAGGGACAGGAAGCAAGTCATTTTAAGTCAACGATCAGCATGTAATCAAATGAGTACTGTATGTACTGGGAGTGGGCAAATGGCCCCAACTCATGCCTATAGGAATTATTTGAGTCTAACCTCATCTAACAGTGAACATGGGCTCATTGTTGGAGGCATGTCAAATCTTGAAATCCTTGGGTGCAAGAAGCAACACATCCCTAGTGGCTCTGTTATTTTCATTGCACAATGTATTGTATTGACACATGCTTTTAATGTGTGTGTTTTGGGGAATTGATGCAACAGCTTTGCATTATTAAAAGAAAGACTACAGGAGGGAGTGTTGTAGAATGGGTGCAAGATTCAAACCATGATTAATCCTTGGCAGTGCTCTTCAAGAGGTTTGTTATTTGGTAATTTCGTCCTAACTCACCCCCTAGCATTTTCCATAGATCATTATGTACTTTTGTTGTTATTTATGTAATATCCCTCTACAACTGGGTCTCACGGCAAGTTGCAACATGATTAATTAAAGAGGCCCAGATTTAAGCACAAAAGGTTGCAACTTTAAAACACAGTTAAACAAAATATCATATTAAAGCTTAGTTGAACTGAAAACAGTTCACAAGGATATATCTTTTCTTAAAAATGCAGCAATATCCTAAAAGTTTTTCTCTGTAGCCAGTCAATTGTCAAAAGTATACTCGAAGAAAAAGCTCTTTACTGCTGACCGAAGAACAAGCAAAGGGCCAGTCTAACCTAGCCTTCCTGGGAAAGGGATTCCATCATCTGGGAAGAGCTGGCAAGAAATCCCTCTCTTGCATCTGTCAGAAATGCCGCTGAGGGTGGCACAACTGAGGGGGGGGGGGGGGCTCCCATGAAGATCTCATAACTTTGCTTTAGATCTTTATAAATTTGATTCTTATTGCTCCAGTTGGTCTTAACTATGTCCATTGTGTGCTCTTCTGATAATCAACAAGGATAGTGTTTAAAAAGATTTCTAACAAACAGTAAGTAAAATAAATGATAGGTGACCTATATAATCATAAATATATATTCATAGCTTACCCTTCTCACTGTGCTACAATATGTTCAGGGAAATTTTGTGGGGGTCTGAATTCAAAAATGCCCTGCCCCACCTATATGCTTTAGTGGTACAGCCCAAGAAGATCTGTATCAAATATCGTTCTTGAACACACCAGCTGCAGCAAAACATCTTGGGCCAATTCTGGTGGTCACCCACCATGACCCAAACAGAAATAGCAGGATGATGAAAGAAAAGACTAAAACAGTGCCACTAGACTAAAAATAAAACAAAGTCTCATCAATCCCAGAAATGTAGATATGTTCAAAAAAAGGCAATGAATGGCATTCTCTTGGCCTTCTAGTGTCTTTTTTTTACTTCACAGAATGACCGATCGTATTGTACATCTTTGGGCAGTTAATCAAGAATTATGTTTGACTGCCTCAGAACGTAAATTCTCAAAGGCAGATACTCACAAAATTAAAGTCTAGAGTTTGGAACCTCAGTCTGTACAGCACTTATACTCTAATGGTTACTACTGTTTCAATTTATTTCAATTGAGGCAGCATATTATTAAGCCTGATAATTACTGTAATGTCAAGTTATGTAAATACTTGTGACAAGAGTTTACATCAGTTTTCACCAGCCATAAGATAGCAGTGGCACTCACAAAAAATGTTTTGAGTTTGAGACCCCCGGTTTTATTTTTCCTCTCAGTGGTGAAATATTCCAGGCTCATATATACAATCAATAGGCATAACATGACTTGAGAGACATACCACTGCTGTCAGAATTCCTGTCTGGAGTGTTTACAGAGACATTACGTTTATATGCATAGTCATGTAAACAGATTTGCTGAATGATGTGGAGAGGGGAGGATCTTCTGAGAGCAAAGACAGACCTAATGTTCTATACAGCAATCATAGTGGATGCTTTGCTTGGAATGTGAGCCGAGCTTTGCAACTTGCCATAGGGTCAAATGATATATTAAGGAGAATGCATACTTCCTCCAATTGACCTGTGGGATTTTCTCTAAGATACGTGCCTCAGTGATCAGATGTGCAAATTAAGCCTGTTTCTTTTTTCAGTGAAGCACACTAAATGCGAGATACATGATGAAAATAATACATTGTGACACACAGATTTCTCCCCCCACCTGAGGGAGCAACTCTTCTAAAAACATATCAAGATTATCATGCAGTTTGATCCTGAGACAGATTATATCCCCGTGACAACTGTCTGTCTGTCCTGTACTTCAGCTGGATATATGTCTCAGGATCAAACTAATTGATAAACTTAGTGTGTTTTTAGAAGAGTTCCTCCCTCAGGTTGTGGGAGACATCTGTGTGTCATAACATTTGATTTTCCTCATGTATCTTGCATTTGGTGTGCTTTACTGAAAAAGGGAACAGGCTTAATTTGCACATCTGATCACTGAAACACGTGTGTGCACGTACACACAGGGAACTGCTCTATGTGGGCTGGGGCTTTTGGGAGCTGAAGGCCTAAACAATGGGAGGGCTACAGCATCCCCCTCCCATTCAAGGTATATTTCTCTTTAGCATTTAATATTTAGTCTCCCTCTCCAGAAAAAAAAATCCCTACAACTAAAACTCCTAACCTCTGGTTCTAGAGCCAGATATCTAACCCACTGAGCTACCTAGTCCGTTAGGAAGAGGTGGTGTTAACTGGGCATTAGTGGATGGCTCGATACATTGGAGCACCTGGTTGCAGGTCTGAATTCAAATCCCCACTGTGCATCCCTGGAGAGAAGCTAGCTAAGCTCACTTGCAGCATATCCAGCAGCAGATGTTGCCTGGCCTGGCAGCTGTCGTTGGGCAAGCTGCGCACTTCCAGAGAACCACCAAAGAGCGGGACAGGTAAACTACCTAGAAAACCCTGGGAGGGTTGCCACAAACTGGAATCAACTTAATGACATACATATCACTATCATTATGACTATGACTATTTATTTTAGCGTCAGAAAATGCTGCTCTGGGGGCTGAAGATGCTGATATAGCACAGTTAACCTAAACAAGATGCAGGCCTGGTTTTAGTTGTTGGTACAGAAAGCAGATATTAATAAAGAGAGTCTAGCTACAAGGGATGTTCAAGATGAGAGGGAACAATTCAAGCTAATTTTCCAAAGGAAAAACAACAAAAGATTTTACGACACCATAAAGACTCATTTAATTTTACTTGGCGTAAGGTTTCATGGATAACAGCTCATTTCATCTTCTAAGACACATGGAATATTGCCTTTGCAGATTATTGTTCACATGTTTGGGTAGTTGGGTGAGTGAAAAGGTCAGTGGGCTCAGAGCAAACTGAAATGGAAACATAGAGCAGTGGTAATCACATTAACAATGGTAATTAACCGGTGGTAGTTGGGTGGTAACACAATCATTAAGGGCACACTATACATTACAGAAATCCCAACATTACAAGCTGAAAGCCATTGGTGTGCCAGATATGTGATCCAGGCAGACCTTCATGACTAAGCAATCGTATTTGCTAACAACGTTTGTTTACCTCCTGATGACCAATCATAAAACAAAGCTGTTTTGCAAACTACAGGAAGTGTGAAAATCTCCTGTTGTGACAATCATACACTTTCAACTCATAATATCATCTTCTAATTATGTGCTATACATAATGTAGACTTTGGCCATATGGGGAGTGGCAGAGGAAATTCTAGAATGAGCTTTATAGTTTGAGCTGAAAGACTTTAAGAGTAGGTAAACTGGCTTACAACACCTTGGGATGCAAAGACTCACTCTTGAAATATCATGCAGTGCTAGCAGAACTTATATACATTATTTGTAAATGAAATATATGTTCACAGGAACATTAAGGTTGCCATGACCTTTCACCTAAAGGAAACAAACTCATAAAGCCGGACTTCTCATTTCTCTGGGAAGCGAATAACACATAAAGAGCACAATTTGTTCAACCAAGGTGTTCCAGTGATGAAATAATACATGGCTATCTGGTGAAATAACAAATGGATATCTGATGAAAAACCAGTTATTATGAAGTATAAATTGTGTGTAAGCAAAACTCAGCATATTTGGAAAGAAAGGAAAAAACAGTGCATATTTTATCAAAACTGTAACATTCTCAGCCACAATCTCAAAGAAGGCTGTGGATTTTTTCCTAGGCATGGAACTCAAGATTTAACCCAAATAAGGAAGACAGCAGTTGTTTCTCTCTCCTCCACTTTCTATTTATTCCTTCCACCCCTTTCTATTTCTCCCTCTATGTGATCTGAGGCCAAGAATCCAACTAGTTGCCTCCTCCAGGGAAACCCTTTTTATAAAGAGAAAAATGTAGCATCATAGGAGAGCATGATTTGTCATGCAGTTAGTACATTCCACTCACAGAGAGTTAGTGGGCAAAATCAAATTGCAAGTCTCTCTTCCTTATTTTTATGCACCCAATATTTTTAAAAGTTTGGTTTGTACTGCGTATAATTAGGATCAAGGATGGATTTGGCATCTTCCATGGCAAAGCCCCCCAAATGAGTGAAATGGTTTAGTTGGCACAGCTTGTCTTGCAGGGAGGATAATGGTAGCAATTAAGTTGGCAAGACAGAACAGAATTAAATTGGTAGCAAAACTGAGTTGTCTCCTGGCCAAATACACGGTGAGAAGTGACCTCACACTGTGATCTACAACATCTGCTGTAGAATTAGGCAATTACGCTCGGGGTTTTTTCCCTTGGGAGGTGTGCCTTTGCTTAGGGAGGGGGTATTAAAATGCCCATTTATTTTACCCAACTGTACCATAAACTTGTATTTCCAGTGCCACCCTCCAAGAATGAAACAGACCTTTATTTGTAGACAGCCAACCCTGTTATTTGAACAGTTTGGGGTAGATTTATTAAAGGTAAAACTCACTTTCAGATGCTCAGCAGCACTTACTGGAGGTCAAATAAGAGGCTGACTGCACAAGCTGTTTAGCCTGCTGTTTGGAGCGCTGCATGGATGGGTTGGTGTGCTGTTAAAGATGGCGTCTTGGCTAGAATGCACCAGCCCATCCTCAGATCACTCCTAACCACACACTCTGACCCCTGTAAAGGGGCTTCTACTCTTCTGGTGTGGGTAGGATTACTCTGGTTTCGATCGGTTCCAGCATGCATGATCACTAGATCAAATCTAAATCTAGCCTTCCTCTTTCAATTTGCCAATACTGAGAAGTGGCTTAATAAGCAAGCGACTTCAGGATATTGGCAAATTAATCACTTCCCCTACTAGGCAGAGGGCAAATGAAATTAAAAAAATGTTTTTGATTGTTTGTAGATTATTGCTGATGCGCCACATAAAAAATTATTTTTTTTCTATTTGTTGTTTGTTTAGTCGTTAAGTCGTGTCCGACTCTTCGTGACCCCATGGACCAGAGCACGCCAGGCCCTCCTGTCTTCCACTGCCTCCTGGAGTTGGGTCAAATTCATGTTGGTAGCTTCAATGACACTGTCCAACCATCTCGCCCTCTGTCGTCCCCTTCTCCTCTTGCCCTCACACTTTCCCAACATCAGGGTCTTTTCCAGGGAGTCTTCTCTTCTCATGAGATGGCCAAAGTATTGGAGCCTCAGCTTCAGGATCTGTCCTTCCAGTGAGCACTCAGGGTTGATTTCCTCCAAAATGGATAGGTTTGTTCTCTTTGCAGTCCAGGGGACTCTCAAGAGTCTCCTCCAGCACCACAATTCAAAAGCATCAATTCTTCGGCGGTCAGCCTTCTTTATGGTCCAGCTCTCACTTCCATACAACACTACTGGAAAAACCATAGCTTTGACTATGCGGACTTTTGTTGGCAAGGTGATGTCTCTGCTTTTTAAGATGCTGTCTAGGTTTCTCATCGCTTTCCTCCCAAGAAGCAGCCGTCTTTTAATTTCGTGGCTGCTGTCACCATCTGCAGTGATCATGGAGCCCAAGAAAGAAAAATCTGTCACTGCCTCCATATCTTCCCCTTCTATTTGCCAGGAGGTGATGGGACCAGTGGCCATGATCTTCGTTTTTTTGATGTTGAGCTTCAGACCATTTTTGGCGCTCTCCTTTTTCACCCTCATTAAGAGGTTCTTTAATTCCTCCTCACTTTCTGCCATCAGAGTGGTATCATCTGCATATCGGAGGTTGTTGATATTTCTTCCGGCAATCTTAATTCCGGCTTGGGATTCATCCAGTCCAGCCTGTCGCATGATGTATTCTGCATATAAGTTAAATAATCAGGGAGACAATATACAGCCTTGTCGTACTCCTTTCCCAATTTTGAACCAATCAGTTGTTCCATATCCAGTTCTAACTGTTGCTTCCTGTCCCACATATAGATTTCTCAGGAGATAGGTAAGGTGGTCAGGCACTCCCATTTCTTTAAGAACTTGCCATAGTTTGCTGTGGTTGACACAGTCAAAGACTTTTGCGTAGTCAATGAAGCAGAAGTAAATGTTTTTCTGGAACTCTCTGGCTTTCTCCATAATCCAGCGCATGTTAGCAATTTGGTCTCTAGTTCCTCTGCCCCTTCGAAATCCAGCTTGTACTTGTGGGAGTTCTCGGTCCACATACTGCTGAAGCCTACCTTGTAGGATTTTGAGCATAACCTTGCTAGCATGTGAAATGAGTGCAATTGTACGGTAGTTGGAGCATTCTTTGGCACTGCCCTTCTTTGGGATTGGGATGTAGACTGATCTTTTCCAATCCTCTGGCCACTGCTGAGTTTTCCAAACTTGCTGGCATATTGAATGTAGCACCTTAACAGTGTCATCTTTTAAGATTTTAAATAGTTCAACTGGAATGCCATCACCTCCACTGGCCTTGTTGTTAGCCATGCTTTCTAAGGCCCACTTGACTTCACTCTCCAGGATTTCTGGCTCAGGGTCAGCAACCACACTATCTGGGTTGTCCGGGACATCCAGATCTTTCTGGTATAATTCCTCTGTGTATTCTTGCCACCTCTTCTTGATGTCTTCTGCTTCTGTGAGGTCCCTACCATTTTTGTGCTTTATCATGTCCATCTTTGCACAAAAGGTTCCTTTAATATCTCCAATTTTCTTGAACAGATGTCTGGTTTTTCCCTTTCTATTATTTTCCTCTATATCTTTGCACTGTTCATTTAAGAAGGCCCTCTTGTTTCTCCTTGCTGTTCTTTGGAAGTCTGCATTCAATTTTCTGTAACTTTCCCTATTTCCCTTGCATTTTGTTTCCCTTCTCTTCTCTGCTATTTGTAAGGCCTCGTTGGACAGCCACTTTGCTTTCTTGCCTTTCCTTTTCTTTGGGATGGTTTTTGTTGCTGCCTCCTGTACAATGTTACGAGCCTCCATCCATAGTTCTTCAGGCACTCTGTCCACCAAAACTAGTTCCTTAAATCTGTTCTTCACTTCCACTGTGTATTCATAAGGGATTTGGTTTAGATTATACCTGACTAGCCCAGTGGTTTTTCCTACTTTCTTCAGTTTAAGCTTGAATTTTGCTCTAAGAAGCTGATGATCACAGCCACAATCAACTCCAGGACTTTTTTTTGCTGACTGTATAGAGCTTCTCCATCTTTGGCTGCAGAGAACATAATCAATCTGATTTCGGTATTGTCCATCTGGTGATGTCCATGTGTAGAGTCGCCTCTTGTGTTGTTGGAAAAGAGTGTTTGTGATGACCAGCTTGTTCTCTTGACAAAACTCTATTAGCCTTTGCCCTGCTTCGTTTTGAACTCCAAGGCTAAACTTACCTGTTGTTCCTTTTATCTCTTGACTCCCTACTTTAGCATTCCAGTCCCCTATAATGAGAAGAACATCTTTCTTTGGTGTCAGTTCTAGAAGGTGTTGTAAGTCTTCATAGAATTGGTCAATTTCAGCCTCTTCAACATCGTTGGTTGGTGCATAAACTGGGATTACTGTGATGTTGAAAGGTCTGCCTTGGATTTGTATTGAAATCATTCTATCATTTTTGAGATTGTATCCCAGTACAGCTTTTCCCACTCTTTTGTTGGCTATCAGGGCTACTCCATTTCTTCTACGGGATTCTTGCCCACAATAGTAGGTACGATAATCGTCTGAACTGAATTCGCCCATTCCCGTCCATTTTAGTTCACTGATGCCCAGGATGTCAATGTTTATTCTTGCCATCTCCTGTTTGACCACATCCAGCTTACCAAGGTTCATAGATCTTACATTCCAGGTTCCTATGCAGTACAGTGGTGCCTTGACTTACGAACGCCCTGACCTACGAACAAATTGACTTACGAACAGCTCCGGCCGCAAAATTTTGCTTTGACTTGTGGCCGGAGCTTTGACCTACGAACAAAAAAAGGCAGGGGAAAGGGGCGGGAAATTCAAAAAAACTAACCATTGGTGGCAAAGAGGCTGATTCTTTGTAGCTCTTTCGCCCCAACGGTTAGGGAAAGGGAAGCTCAGCCTCCTGGGCTTCCACCGCTGCTGCCACCGCCCCCGGGAGGTGAGCCGCTGGACCATCCCGGCTGGGCTCAGCCTCCTGTGGCGGAGAAGCCATGCGGCAGCGGAGAAAGGACGGGTGGGCTCCCGGAGGGCCGTTTCGGCAGCGGCGGGCCCGCTCGGCGGCGGCGGAAGGCCAGTTGGGCTCCCGGAGAGAGCTCGGGTCCCATCCCGGCTGCGCACGCACGGGAGGGGTTGGCTTTGCCCAGGCAGCCTGCAAGCAGGACCCGAGCTGCTCGTGAGCAGCACTTCCCCCGCAAAAGACCCCCCCCCAACCCAGTGATCCCGATCTCCCGGGCCGGGCTGGGCTAGGCCAGGCCAAGCCAGGCCAAACAAGGCAAGATGCCCTCCCCTGCCCACCGAGGGCAGGCAGGCAGGCTGGCAAGGAGCCTCCGTGCCGCACCGTCTCCCTCCCTCCCTTCGCCAGCCATCCCGGCGTCTTACCTTGCGCTCCGCCGGAGAAGGCGAGGCAAGGCGAGCAGGGCAACCGAGCGTCCCCTCCGGCCTTTGTCTTTGCCTCTTCTCCCGGCCTGGCGAGGGTGACACGCTCCGCTCCTGGCCGAAAGGAGCCGGGCCACCTGCTTGCCTCGGCTCACCCTGCGTGGGGGGGCTCCCGCCTCCGCTTCAGCAGTCAGGCAGGCGGAAGGCACCCGTGGGTCTCGGGGAAGAAGGCTGGCGCTCCTCTTCCTCGCCTCGGGAGGAAGGCTCCTGTTGCACTCCCCTCCCCTCCCGCCCCAGCCACTTTCCCTTTCTTCTTTCGGACGGACCCAGGGAGGCAGAGACCGGCGGGGAGGCCATTTGAATTTCCCGGTCTCTGCCTTCCACCGTGGGGTCGGTTGGCACTGCTGGCTTTCCATCCGGGCTCTCCCTCCCGGGAGTCTTGCTGGAATGCGGGCAGCGCTGACTGACCCCGCGGCGGGAGGCAGAGACTATAATTCTCCAAATTCCCTAGCCAAATGGGTCGCTTATTGAGGGCAGCTGGAGGATTTAGGGACTTGTAATTCAAAACAATACATTTCCAAGATTTGAAGAAATGTAGAATAGTCCCCAAAGCATTTTCATGAAATAACAAGAGCTTAAAAGAAAAAGTGAGCTAGTGTGAAGTAACAGGTAGAGTGTCAGACTAGGACTCTGGAGACCTGGGTTCAAATCTTGGCTCAGTCATAAAAACTTAATCGGGGCTAGCAATGCTAAAAATGCTCTTGAAATATCTTACATACAGTACCTTGAAAACCCTGTTATGTCTGCCATACGTTGGATGACCTGTTGGCGCATAACATAAAAATATATATTAAAAAACAAACAAACAGAAATTGTTGGGTTTTTTTTTTACAAAGAATGTGAGCAGGCTGAAAAACTGAGAAACTTTCAGACATGATACTATGTGTGCAACAAACCCAAGTTCCCTGCAGTTCCAATTCATTTTGCTGAGACAGGTCACAAATATGACTGCACTCTGTTTGGGATTCCACCTTTAGAATGTGTCAACCAACGTCCTCCACTTTTCTGTTCTAAGGTCCAAATGGCCATTGGTTCTGGTCATACAGTACTGCAGTTGAAGGGATACAGTATCTCATATGCCTCTCAGGATGTCTCTGTTTAAGGATGTGAAGAATCTGTCTTCATCATCTGTATCATCCTACTCCCTTGTAAGCGAAAGTTATTGCCCCTTTGATTTTGTGCTACAACTTTGTATTGAGAATGAATGACTTTCCACACTGTGGGAAGATTAGTCTCAGTTTTTACATGCAGAGATAGATAGGTCTTTGTTATTTCTAATCTGGAAAGAACAAAAGCATGCAGCATAATAGCCAGGGCGTACATTGGCAGGAAAGATTCACTATCTCTTAGATAAAGATTTTTTTAAAGGATTTCCTACAAACTGTTGCTATCTGCCTGAATGCCCTTCCCTTCCCAGCAACTGGATAAATTCTTAAAGCAACAGAATAAGTTACAGTCTTTGAAAACAGATTACGTATACAGGCTTACTCTCCCCCACCTCCTTGTTCCTCATCTCTCCTTCTCTAATCTGGTGCTTTCAAGATGGTTTAGGCTACAGGTCTTATCAACTCTAGCCATAATGACCAATGGACAGTAGGAGCTGAAGCTCCGCACATCTGGAAGGCAATATGGTGAGGAAGGCTGTCTATTAGCATTCTTCATTGTCCTCCCTGCAGCCTGTTTTATCCTTGCTCACGCCACAATATCTCAAAAATATTCAAGAAGACTAGCTGGCCATGAAAGATATCTATGGAGTAATGGAGTTATGACTTTTTCCTACCCAAGAGTCACTCTCTTTAGACAGCTTGTATGCAGTGAAGACATTTTATCCACAAATTTCCTGACACACAATGGAAATTTTAAAAAGACCAGCTTGTATTTACTTATATAAGCCATGTTTGTGCCACTTCTCAGACAAAAAGGCTCCCAAAGCAGCTTATATAAGCTCTATAACAAACAAGACACTACCTCCCTACTCACATGCTTTGACAAAATATACAGAACACACCATAAAAGAGACAATGGATGATGAGAATAGAGGAAAATAAACAAATTGCAGGCAGTTCTGGAGTTTGCTTCTCATGGATGTGACCCATTACTGGAAATAAGCAACCTCTGGTTCCCCTGCATTCATTGGTCCATTTTAAACTCAGCCAAGGGTTTCTATGTCATTTGTAATTTTTAAAATACGTTTTAAAAGTGCTCTTCAGGATACTGCACAATTTTTTTATGCAGCCAAAACTGTCCAGAAGCTAGTTCAACATAGTGCTGCATTCCTAGTGGTTTCATTAGGTGTATAATGTATTACATTATTATATGAATGGTACTGCTCATATTATAGTGGACAGGTGGCAATTCTTCCTCTGGACTTTTAATAAGTGACTTTATACCCTTCTCTGTCTCCCATGCATCTGTATATGCATGTACATACATCACAGCCTTGGCTGGCAAATTTTCCCAGGCCTATCTCAAAAACATTACATAAAATTTACCTCAGTCAGCTGTTTGTTAGTCCAGAATGGAAACATGGTCTGATTTACAAATGTAGGGTAACGTTTTTGACTCCACCTCTCTAAACCATATTTTTCCAACCTGTTGTTGTTATGTCTTATCAGGCTGTGGCTTCCTTTACTAAATTAATCCGCCCCATAATTGGTCTTCCTCTTTTTCTCCTGCCTTCACCTTTTCTTAGCATTATTGTCTTTTCTGGTGAGCCTCTTTTTCTCATGATGCGCCCAAAGTACGACAGCCTCAGTTCATCGTTTTTGCTTCTAGGGAGAATTTGGGCTTGATTTGACCTAGTAAATGCAGTATATATTTGTCTTTCTGGTTGACCACTGTATCTGTAAAGCTCTTCTTCTCCAATACTACATTTCAAATGATTTCCCCCCCTGCTGGCTTTCTTCACTGTCCAGCTTTCATATCTGTACATTGTAATAGGAAATACCATCGTATAGATGGTCTTGGTCTCAGGTGACTCATCCTAGCATTTGAGAAGCTCTTCTAGTTCCTTCATAGCTGCCTTTCCACCTCTCAGTCTTCTTATGATTTCTTTGATGCAGTCTCTATTTGAACTGGGGATTGAACAGAGGTATACCATATCTTTAACAAGATCAATTTCTTTTTTATTGTCAACATTAAAGTTATGTAATTTTTCTGTAGTCTAACCTGTTTCTTTCTAACCATGTAGGACTACAACTCTTATCAGCCTTAGCTGAGGTGATGGGCACTGCAGTTAAACATATCTGAGGGCACCAAATTGGAACAGTGGATGTACAGGATTGTTTGAACTGGTGCCACACAACTCTTTTTTTTTTCTTTTTTCTTTTTGTATGTTTTTGCAACAACTAATGTGACTGCTCTTCTGGAATTTATTTCTGTTTTCTGATTTATATTTAGTTTTCTTCTGCTTCTGCTGCTTTTCATAATAAGCTATAGGCATACATAGAAAATGCATGTTGCATTAAAGCTAGTGAAAACATAATGATGATGCTCCCTTTCAGAAACAAATAAAAATCAGTCAATGAATCACTGACCTGCAAACTGTAATCAATTGATGTTATATAGCTCTTACGATGCCTTAGATGCTTTAAAGAGCAGTGACAAATTATTATAGAGAGATTACGGGCCACAGGATACATGTCAGCGGATCAATAATAAGATTTGAAATGGTTACAACAGAACATTAAATATGGATCACAATAAAGAAATAAAACTTGTGGAAGTGAAACAGATGTGCTTCATTACACAATACAAAAGGCACCAATGCAATAATGAGATTTTGCTTCTATCGCTTTTTAATTTGTGGTTATCTTGCAATATTATATTACCTGCTGCTGAAGACATTTTAGCAGGCAAGTGATACTTGTGTATGAGAGTATGTATGTGCACATGCACACACACATTTTCATTTTTGGTCAACCACAACCAGAGTTTTGGAACTCTGAATACATCACAGTCCAATAAATGACAACTAACAACCTCCTAAACTCTTCATTTCTTTCACTGGTTATATTTATTTATTTCAAAGAATAAATTGCCTTGACTGGTTGAGGAAAGTAGGGCAGGGGAAGGATTTATTTATTAACTTATATATTTATTTATTTATTTAACTTATATGCCGCCCACACTACCCAAAGGTCTCTGGGTGGCTTACAACAATTTGAATTCAATAAAAAGATAAAAAGATAAAAACAATTAAAATACAATTAAAAATACAATGCTTAAAAACTGCCATCAGGACCTACAGTTGATATTGTTTCAATTAAAAACCTTCTGGAATAGGAAGGTTTTGACCTGGCGCCGAAACGTCATCAACGTCGGCGCCAGACGAATCTCCCTCAGGATGGCGTTCCATAGTCTGGGGGCAGCTGCTGAAAAGGCTCTTTGTCTACAAGCCATCCCTCTTACCTCCTTGAGAGATGGCTCTTTCAGGAGGGCCCCCTGGCTAGATCTTAATTGCCGGGTAGATTTATATGGAAGGAGGCGGTCCTTCAGGTATCCAGGGCCCGAGCCGTTTAGGGCTTTATACGTCAAAGCAAGCACTTTGAATTGGGCCTGGGCAGCGACTGGTAGCCAATGTAATTTGAACAGAATTGGCCTGATGTGTTCACTAGTGGCCCTACCACTCACCAGCTGTGCAGCTCGATTCTGAACCAGTTGCAGTCGCTGGACCATCTTCAAAGGCAGCCCCACATACAGCACATTGCAGTAATCTATACGGGATATTACTAGGATGATCAGTAATCAAGCATTCTTCTATGGACAGAAGTGTCTGGCTTGTAGGGGTGTGACAGAGGATGCTAGTAAAGACATTTTGAACTGGTACCTGCAAGCAGTCTGGTTCCACCACCTTGTTCCTATTATAAGCCTGCTGGACTGAGTTTCAGATAGAAATCAGAGCAGTGCATTACAAGTAACAATGCTACCTATAACCCACTACTTTCGGAGGAGAAATCACAAGAGCAAAATAATATGACTTTGGCATGCTGACTGTGGATAATGGGAGTTGTAGTCCCACATATCTGGGGAAACCAACTTGGCAAATGCTGGGGTAGGTGAATGATGGCATGATGGAAGTATGCTTCTCCTGGCCACTCTAATATTGTATGAAGAAATTACAAAGTCACTTCTCCATTTGTGGGCAGGCAAGGCCCTGATGTTGAGCATGCTTGTGAAGCATCTGCAGTTCCAAAGTTAATGAAGGGTTGGAGCTGAACACTGTAGATGGGAAGAGCAATACCTCTCCTACAGAAAATAATTTAAATTTAACATGGAAGGAGGAAAAGAATCAGAACAGTTTGGTCCGACCCATACGTAATTAGTGCTGCTACCTCACAGATTTTTTCCAGGAGGGGAGGAGCAAAGCAAATTCAACTTTGATGTGCTGATTGCTTTTTGATGCAAAATAATTTTGATGAAATCTCCCCTGAGTGCACAGAACACCCTTAAGACACAGAAGTTCCCTTGGAAACCAAAGGAAGTGTTTCCAAGCATTTCAAAGCTTGGACAGCTGACAGTTAGTCACTCGAGCTTAGAGCATCATAGTAAATGTACTTCAATTCTGAACCAAAATCCTTTTGCTGCATGGAAGATGGCAAATAAATTGAACAAAATATTGAGTTTTAATATTCCATGATGATTTCAAGGGGTTGTCAACACTATTGCTTATTGCTGCTAAGCTCAGGTTGGCACAAGGTTGGCTTGCTGAGTTTGTGTAGCGTAGATATCTGTCATCAGTTTAGTTCAGGGCTTAGAAACAAACTCTGAATTCATACAGAAGTGTCTTTCCAGTGCTAAAAAGGCTGTCCCCTGGGACTTTCCCCTTCCTGAGTTATCTCTGGGAATGGGAGAACAGCATTTCCTCTCGGCATACTTCTAGTTTGTCCCTGGATACACTGAATGGTCTTTGCAGGAAAATAGAACACATGGAGGAACACTCAGTTGCCAGTTCCCACCATACCTAAAAAAGCGTGATTATGCAGATCCACACACTCATGCATGAGACAGCCAAAATCAAATGCAATGGCAACAAAGATGGAAAGTTATAATAGTTTTGGACTACAGCTCCAAGAAGACCCCTACTAGTATGGCCACTGGCTGTGCTAGATGGAGCATTTCTCCGTGTTACCTCCATGTGTAAAACAAAGAGACATAAAAGACAACCAAAAGAGATAATGACACCCAGATGGGGAATTTAGGAGAGTTCATGCAGGAAAGGAATACCAAACCAATTGATGTAGTCAATGATCTGAACAAGCGGACAGTGGTGTGTGTGCATTGGAGGATGATGGACTGATAGATAGGGCCCTAGTTTTATATTTTCAGGCTGGCTATAGGATTATGTTATTTATTTATTTGAAATATTTTTACCTTGCCTTTCTCCTTTAAAAGAATGCAAGGTGGCTTATCATTAAAAACACACTATTTAAAAGTTAAAAACAGTAAGTATATGAATATTTTAAAAGAATTAAACAAATAATATATTAAAAATGGTAAATAAAAACAGTACTAAAACACATTTAAAAGCAAAAAGGCATAACAATCCTTTAAAAAAAAAAAACCAACCCTCTCAGTCAGCCAGGCACTAAGGGAAAGCCAGTCTAAACAGAAAGGTCTTTGTCTGCCTGTAGAAAGACAGCAAATATGGGACCTGCCTGGCCTCCCATGGGAGGGAGTCTGGGAGCAGCAACAGAGAAGGCCCTCTCCCATGTCCCCACCAAATGCACCTGTGTGGGTGGTGGGACTGAGAGAAAGGCCTCCCCTGATTATTTTAACACCCAGGCAGGCTCATAAAGGGAGATGCAGTCTGAGATAGCCCGAACCCAAGACGCTTTGGGCTTTATAGGTTAAAACCAGTAATTTGAATTGTGGCCAGAAACAGACCAGCAGCCAGTGGAGCTGCTGAAACAGAGGGGTTATATGATTCCTTTAACTTTACTTACTTTACTTTATTGGATTTCTACCCCGCCCCCCTAGACAAAGTCTACTCGGGGCGGCTTACAAAATTATAAAACATCATATATAACAAATAATTTAAAATCATAAAAACATCACAATTTTTAAACAATTAGACCAGATCAATACCAAGATGGAAAATTATAAGACAAAACATAGATATCAATTATTGACTGAAGGGAAGGCCTGCCTGAAGAGCCAAGTTTTTAAATGGCTTTTAAAAACACCCAGCGAGGGTGCCAGTCGGATCTCTGTTGGTAGACTATTCCATAGCCGAGGGGCCACTGCCGAGAAGGCCCGGTTTCTTGTTCTTTCTTTCCGGGCCTCTCTCGGCGTTAGGCCCCTCAGCCGTCCCTCCTGGCTATGCCGAGTGATTCGGGTAGATCTAGGTGGGAGAAGACGATCTGCCAAGTATCAAGGTCCCAAACCGTTTAGGGCTTTGTATGTCATCATTAACACTTTGAAGTCAATGCGGAAATGAATGGGCAGCCAATGCAAGGCAGCCAGAGTGGGAGAGATATGTTGATATTTTCTCACCCCACTTAAAAGTCTGGCCGCCACATTCTGCACCATTTGAAGTTTCCGCATCAATCTCAAAGGTAGCCCCACGTAGAGCACATTACAGTGGTCTAATCTCGAGATTACGAGCGCATGGACAAGAGTAGTGAGGGCCCCACTATCAAGATAGGGTCGCAGCTGGGCAATCCGCCATAGATGGAAATAGGCGGAGCGGGCCACGGACGCCACCTGGGTTTCCATGGTAAGCGCCGGGTCCAGATGTATCCCCAAGCTGCGAACCTCACTCTTTGCGGTGAGAGTCATCCCCCCAAAAGAAAGGGAGTCACCCAATCCGCTAATGGAGGGACCACCCACCCTCAGGACCTCCGTCTTGTCCGGGTTCAGCCTCAACCCATTCAGCTGCATCCATTGCAGTACAACCTCCAGGCAGCGCTGAAGGGACAGAACGGCATCCACTGAAGTAGATGAAAAGGAGATGTAGAGCTGCGTGTCATCAGCGTACTGGTGGCACAATGCCCCACACCCCCTGATGACCCCACCCAGCAGCCTCATATAGATATTAAACAGCATTGGGGAGATAATCGACCCCTGCGGAACCCCACAATTGAGACTCCACGGGGCCGAAACACTCTCCCCAAGCTGTACTCTCTGAGGGCGGTCCTCCAAGAAGGATCGGAGCCAGGCAAGCACCAGGCCACCGATTCCCAACTCGGAGAGCCTCCCCAGGAGGATACCGTGGTCGACGGTATCAAAGGCGGCTGAGATATCGAGGAGGACCAACAAAGACATATTGCCCCTGTCTGCCTCCCTCAACAGGTCATCCAACAGTGCGACCAGTGCCGTTTCTGTGCCATAGCGCGGCCTGAAGCCCGACTGAAATGGGTCCAGGGCGTTGGTTTCGTCCAAAAGTGTCTGAAGCTGGTCTGTCACCACCCTCTCCACCACTTTGCTAAGGAAAGAAACATTGGCAACGGGCCTATAATTTCCAATATCATCCGCCGCTAAATTTGGTTTCTTCCTAATGGGCCTAATGAGTGTCTCCTTGAGGGCAAGAGGAACCTTGCCCTCCTGGAGAGACCCATTAATTATTGCTGTGGCCCATTCAGTTGTTACAGGTCTGGCTACTTTGATTAGCCAGGCCGGGCAAGGGTCAAGGGAGGAGGTGGTGGCCCGACAGCGATCAAGCGCTTTGTCCATCAATTCTGGTGTCACAGGCTGAAAGAATTCAAGAGTCACCGGGCAAGGCAGAGCGCTAGACATCTCTGTTCGATCCACTGTATTTAAAAAAGGAGAGAGGTCCCAGCGGATGGTCTCCACTTTTGATTTTAAAAATGCTGCAAATTGGTCAGGTGAGATATTAGTGGGAGGCCCATCACCCAGACCAATTCCGGATAGATCGCGAACTATACGGAAAAGTTCCGCCTGCTGGTTGGAGGCTTCGCTTATCCGGTCAGCGAAGTGTGATCGTCTGGCAGCCCTTACCTTAGCCAGGTAATGGTTAGTTGCGATCCTGACAGCTTTCTTATTATAATCCGTTGGTTTTTCTCTCCAAGTGCACTCTAGCCGTCTCCTATTTCGCTTCATTGCTCGTAGGTCCCAATTATACCAGGCACCTGGCCAAGCTCTGCGCCTGAGAGGGCATTTAGGAGCGATCGTGTCTACAGCCCTAGTGGCGGCGGCAAGCCAGCCATCAACCAGAGCTTCGACAGGAGCACCAGACAGCTCAGCTGGAATCCCTCTCATGGTATCCTGGAATCTCAATGGATCCAGTAACCTTCGAGGGCGGACCATTGAAATAGGTCCATGCTCCCTGTGGGGAGGGAGTGCCATAGAGAGGTTACATTTTATTAGGTGGTGATCTGACCATGACAAGGGGACCGACGCCAGGTCAGTCACCATCAGACCACACTCGCTCCATTCAGTGGAAAATACCAGGTCTAGCATATGGCCGTCCATGTGTGTGGGACTGTTGACATGTTGGGACATATCCAAGGAAGCCATGGTTTCCAAGAATTCAAGAGCTGGACCGGAAACCTCTGCCTCCGCATGGATATTGAAGTCACCCAGGACCAGAAGCCTCGGGGACTCCAACAGTGCCGCGGAGACAAAGTCCGCCAGCTCCGGTAGGGAGGTGGCTGGGTCGCGGGGAGCGCGGTAACCCAGCAAGATCCCAATACCGTCCCTGGCCCCAATCCGCACATGGAGGGCCTCCAAGCCCGGCTTCACCACCGAAGAGCGCCTAGTAACCTCCAGGGTAGTTCTGTAAACAATGGCTACTCCCCCCCTGCCCCTCCAGTCTACCCTGGTGCTGGACTGCATAACCAGGAGGACAGGCGCAGGTCAGAGGAACACCCCCTTCCCCGCCCATCCAGGTCTCAGTCATGCACGCCAGGTCTGCATCCTCCTCCAGAATAAGATCATGTACAATCTGGGACTTATTGGACACAGACCTGGCGTTCAACAGCACCAGCTTTAGAGTGGAGGGCCAGCTGAACTGGCTACCTCGAGACTGGTAGTTGGTCACGGTGCCAGAACAGTGAACAGCCTTCAAACATCTGTTCACTGTTCTTCTAAAATGAGTAGGCACTGAGCCAACGCCATATCTCCCTCTACCCGTAATCACACTGATGTTAGACCCCCCCGCTGGTCTAATCTTAACCAGGATTAGATACAAGCCTATCCCACTTTCAGGCTCTCCCTTCCTTCTTTTCTCTCTGAGGTACTTTCCTGCTTCCTATTGATTGTTCTTCTACCTTAAATAGACAGGAACAGGCCTGCAAACTTGGAAGTAAACTTTAGCAGCTTCTGTAGTTAAGTTTAGCAATTGTTTTCCTCCTGCATTATCTTTAAAATATATTTCTTATATAATAACCATCAATTCCCTCCCCCATCTTTTTTTTTTTTTGCCTTAACCAGCAGTTTCCAGTGTAATAATTTTTTGATTATTATTCCTCTTTTAGTCATCAAACGTTGAACTATGCCACCATGTGCTGCCAGTCTATCAAATAGTTGGTACAATTCACACATGCAGTTGCTAGTCATTAAACCATGACAACTGAAGAGATGGATGTGCGTGTGGGAACAAGTCTGTACTTAGGGTTGTTTCTACATGAATGAGAAAGCTGTATCTGTTTAGCCAAGCATTAAGAAACAACTTAATTTTATAGCTCGATTAGTAAAACAGATTGCTTTATCCTCTACTATATAAGGCTCACAAGCCAGTGTGGTAGCAGTTTTATTACACATACATGCTTGCTTTCTCAAGTCATATGACAATTAAAAAACACACACCCTGATGACAGAGTAGGATTCAAATAGGATTCAAAACAATAAGAATGTGCAACGAGTAATTTAACGCAAATGGCAATATAGTGGAATACCTTCTGAAACCTTATCCAATTGGTTGGCAAAATTAAAGAGAAAAAAGGACTCTGGGGTAATTTTACTGAAACAAATCTGTTCTTTTTAAGGTGCCTAATATTTTGCCCCTAATTTCACCAACATGATGAAACAGTTATGACATAGCCACCTCTTTTTCATAAACTTTTCAAATTTTCAATTTTTCCAGTGATGTTTTAGTTAGCAGATGTGCTGGAAGAAAATACTTTCTCAATTTTTGTACTGACAGTTGTTAATTTATGTAAGTCTTTCTGGGATGCTGCTGTTAGCATGGCAATCCTAATGTAATCCTGAAATGATGGGCATATATATTAAAATAACAGAAAATTATTATAATATCATATTACACAAATTAAAATCCATATGAACAGCAAATCAACTATAAAAACCACAATTAAAGTGCAGGAGATCTGTGAACATCTACCCCCCCAAATAATTACATATATGGTGCAGAGTGAAATGGAGGGGAGAGTTTTTCTTTTTGCCGTAGGGCAGCATATAGCACTCAGATTTTTCTAAATTATTCAAATGTAATAATTTTACTTACTTTTGAGAAATGTGAGAAAAGTTTAAAAATTTAAACTAAAGGTTACTTTTAAAAGTAGCTACTTTGGGAGGATTTTGCAATATAACCACAAAAAATACTTTAAAAAGTAATATTTGCAATGAATTACTACCTAAATTATTCAAGGGCTAATTGTTGTACACTTAAAACAGCACCATCCCTACACAAGAAGTATATTTAGGGGAAATGCAGTGTATTCATTGCCAAATAGATTCCAGGATCCATACCATGCAATATATGGTTAAATATTTTCTGTACTTCAGCTACCAATTCAAATGGAGACTGCAGCAAGAAAGCAGAAGTGTATGGATATGTCACTAGAAGCCAAGGCCTAGAGCATCCATACTATGGTATTCCTGAGTACTATGTGAAAACTGGAAAATGAAGAAAGCTGACAGAATAAAAATTGATTCATTTGAAATGTGATGTGGGAGGTTTGCTGATACCATGAGCCATCAGAAAGAGAAATGAATGGGTTCTAGATTAAAGCAAGCCTGAACTCTCATTAGAAGCTAAAAGGACTAAACCGAGGTTATCATGCATTGGACATATTGTAAGAAGTCATTAATTGCTGAAGAAGACAGATAATGAATAAGATAATGCTAGGATTTAAAAGCAGTAGGAAAAAGGAAAGGTTGGACATGAGATGGAGTGACTCAATAGAGAAATTCACGGAATTTAGTTTGCAAGACAAGAGCACGACTATGTATAACTGGACCATTCAAATAAGCCTACTCTTAACTGCAATTCACTTTAGTAAGTTGCACTTAGAGTGTACACAATTGAATCAATGGAACTTATGGAGGAGCTGACTCACCTACTCTAGTATGATTCACTAAGCTAAGCAACTGAATTTTGGCCAGTGGTACATTGTATAGATGTCTACAGAGATTATCTCCATGAAAGAAAAATAGCCTTACCAGGTTATAAACTTGAGATTTGTTCTTGCCCTTTGAAAGTCCTTGTTATGCATGTGATGGATGAAGCAGCCACTTGATTCCATTTTGTTCCAGCTCCATTTGTTCCATTTTGTCTACCCATCATGTCTACACAGAGGAGTGGTATACCTGCAGAAGTAGAAAACAGATAGAGGAAGAGATTGGGAAATGAACAAGAGAATCATGTCAATGGGTTTGGGTGGGCTACTCGGGCCCACAGAGTGACCCATAATCCCAGTCTCATTTCAAAAGCTCTCTGCAAGCAATCAGCTCCAGACCAAATTATGCATTCCTGATAGCTTGTCTTTGGAAGCTGGAAGTCTGCTAGAGTTCTTAAAGACATGATTCAAGCAGACCTTTTTGACTGAACAATTCCTAATTGCAAAGACTGTGTATCCTGATGATGAATCACACACAAAAGGCAAGCTCATTTGCAAACCGTGGGAGATGTGGAAAAACCCCTGCTGTGACAATCAGATCTTCTTGGCACTTAAGGAGCTCTGTCTTCTAATTGTAGGCTACAATGTGTAAGGCATTGTTTGGTCCTCAGACCTTAGCAAGAGAGGTCTGTCCCTCCTAGGAGTGGGATGGGGGAGTCTGCTGGGCCAAGAGGAAGTGGGGGGGGGAATGAGGTGGCAATAAGAAACAAGGGATGGATCCACTTACTGTATTACTTTCACTTTGGGTTCTGCTCCACCTCCACACATTAGCTCCAACAATGTGTGGTCCTCAATAGAAGAAGAGTCACCATCCCTCTTTTAAAGGGTCAGAAATAATGATTAAGCAGCAAACCGAAGGAAAAATGTTTTGACAATCCACTGTAGTTTGGCAAATGCAGTATGTGAAATGTCTGAAAACCTACGTATTTAGAGAGGCTGCTGGGGTTTTCCAAGTGGTCAGGAGAATTCAATATGCACCTACTCAGAGGGCATTTCTTCTTACTTTGAACAACCACTGACATAAAAATACCCTTAGCGTTTTAAAGCTAAATTATAACACACCCAGTACAAATTAAGACCCCCCCAGTCTCTATCCAAGCTTTCTTTTCTTCTATGCCACACCTAATCCAAAGAGTCAGATTTACTGAAGCAGCTTCCTACATCAGTACAGTTTCTCGTACAGGAGGCATACATTAGGTATTTGACAGGGTGTGAACAATATACATAGAGCATTCTAAATACCACAGCTTGAATGCCCCTTAGTTCAGGAATCTCACTCCAGCTACCTTCAGGTGTGACTCAGAATGAAAGTATTTGCCTTTGTGATTGGGTGGAGACCGTTCTCAGGCATTTACAGTCCAAGCAAGCCATAAGGAATGTGTCTATTATTTCTCAAGTGGTGTATATCCCACTCAGAGATGAGACAGTAGACAACGTCGTTTGAAGTGCTTAAGTATCGGTACATTGTAATTGAGGCTTAAGCCATGTTTTGACAATCCACTGTAGTTTTACAAATGTTGCATGAGCCACTACAAGGAAAGGCATCTTTGATGTTACATCAAGATATACTCCCATGTTCAGTCTTGTCAAGGAACCCTTGAGATTGTGTTCATTGTTAAAAAAAGAAAGAAAGATGGGAACTGAATGGATTGACAAAATCAAACAAACAAAAAAAAAGGTCAAATACTCTCTCTGATTCTGATTCCCAATGAGATTAAATATTGCTGTGATGTAAGAAAGAACAACATGTATCCCTGGAAAGAATTCTTCCTGTACAAACATCTCTGGCTCTTGGCAAGAAATGTCACAAGCTGTACAGCTGAGGAAAATGACATTTTTGTAAAATATTTCTGAACCGAACAGTGTTTCTCATCATCCAGCTAAAACCCAGGCTAGAAACAAAAGGGTTTGTTTCCTTGGTCTCTAGCATCAGCTTCAAAACAAAGGGGAGAAAATAAGACTTGCAGATTCCTTTTCCCCCAGCTTTAAATTAGCCAAGGTCTTTCTCTTGATCAAAGGCAAGAGGAGCTGCTTCTGTGCCTTTATCTCATTTGTTTAGCCCTCAAAAGAAATATTTCCCTTTGATTTTTAGCTGAGCATCAACATGGGATGGAGCTTACAGGGTTCTGCCTGACCTCACAAATGTCAACATCACTTTTGAGATTCCAGTGATGTGCAGGTTTCAAGCATTGGAAGAATTCCTACAAGAATTTCCCCTGTGTGGAAAGGTTACAGTGTTTGGGGCTGTTTAGCTAAGAAGAAAGGCAAGTAAGGAGAGAGGTGTATAAAATTATGCATGATATGGAGAATGTGGATAGGAAAATGTTTTTTTTCCCCCTCCCTCTCTGATTATATTAGAAAGTGGAGTCACTCATGAAAGCTGATGGGTGCGAGAGTCAAGACAGGTAAAGGAAGCTGTTCTATACACAGCACATAATTTGAAAAAAGGTTGGGTAATATATTTGTTGGACCATTAAAATACTAAGAACAGTTCATGTTTCAGGGTCAGTAGGGCTCTTCTTCAGGCTGGGTGTTGTAGAGCTTGAGGGGGGTGGGGAAAAAACAGAAACATCCAAAAATGATCTTGGCAAGAGGTTGCTGTGTCAGGAACTGTGTCGAAGTAATGGCGAAAGATGGAAGTTCCAAACCAGTTGGATCAGTGTCGAGCAATGTAGGATGAACTGTCTTTCTTGATCTCTGTAGACAAAGGAACAAAGCTCTGTGAACCACCTCTGTAGACACACCACACAGGTAAACTGTGGCACCTATAGGAAGTAGACTTTCAAGTGACGTTTGAGGGTATTAAAGGGGGATTGGATGCATTTGTGAAGGTTGGGGATATTAGTGACTAAATAAATACTGGTAATGACAGTTATATATCAGTTAGAGGATCGGAGGCAATGTGCCTCTCATTACCAGTTGCTGAGGAGCAAAAGGGTGTGGGTATACTCATGTCCTCCTTGTGGGCTTCCCATAGGAAGCTGGTTGACTAATTTAGGAACAAAATGCTGGATTAGATAAGCCTCTGGTCTGATGCAACATGGTACTTTTTATGGCAGAACCAGCAGCTGGGCTATTTCCAGGTTTACCACGCAAGAGGAATAATTGGTTGGAAACTTATTGGTGTTCATGTAACATTTGTATACATTGCTGCAGCTAAGTGATGAGGTGCTGTGACATATCCCAGCTTGCAAGTGGGTACATTGACCAGACATGTATGTAATCAAGATGTGACCTAGTCCCTGATCAATCAGCCACAATCAGCTGCAGCAAATTAAGCAAACAATAAGAGGATTCTAGGCCACTAATGTTGTGGACCACAATACCTTGAATGTTCTGCTATTGTTTCCCTCTTAGATTTTTCTAGATGTAAATAACAATTTATCTCTACTCAATACATTTTTTACATGTGTGGAGCTTTATGGTCTGCAGGGGCTACAGGATCAATCATCTAAAAGAGGAACCAAAACCATGTGCACATTCCTTTGCCCCTTCCCCGAAATGGATCAATTCATATACAGTAAATTTCCCTGTAGACCCTCAGGACTAAGCAAAGTAGAAAAGCAGTACTATTTAATGTGTTTGTGTCGAGCTAGAAATATAGGAACAGAATAAAACTTTATGAGCTTAATGAAAGCCAAGTTAGAATTCAGACTGACTGAATTCCAAGAGAGAAGTAAATTAAGGAACTAGTAGTAGGCAT
Source organism: Intellagama lesueurii (assembly GCA_037013535.1). Classification (NCBI taxonomy): domain Eukaryota; kingdom Metazoa; phylum Chordata; class Lepidosauria; order Squamata; family Agamidae; genus Intellagama; species Intellagama lesueurii. The sequence continues at coordinate 78,539,857 of JBAJHW010000006.1, forward strand.
CCTTCAGTCTCGAGAGACTATGGTAACGTGCTCTGTATGGAGGTCTTGGAACAGCGTCTAGTGTGGCTGAGAAGGCCAATTCGAGAGTGACAATCCCTTCCACACTGAAGACAAATACAATCTGTCCCCTGTCCAGCTCCCTGATTTTGCTGCTTTTGGGACTGCCTCTTCGCCTCGGCCAGCTGGACAAGGGTCTCTTCAAATTGGGAGAGGCCATGATGCACCGCCTGCCTCCAGGCTGAACGCTCAGATGTCAAGGTTTCCCATCTGTTGAGGTCCATTCCTAAGGCCTTCAGATCCTGCTTACAGATATCCTTGTTTCGCAGCTGTGGTCTCTCTCTGGGGCGATTTCCCTGCACTAATTCTCCATACAGGAGATCATCTAAAGGAACACTTATGTTCTAAAACTCTTTAATTTTTGTTGGTTTACGCCCTTTGTCACAAGTTTAACTTGATTTTGTTATTCATTCTCAGCTGAAAAACAGAAGAGGCTGAAGGCTCAAAACAAACACAAAACAACCTTCCAAGTTAGTGTGTGTGTTTGTTACAGGATGTATAACAAACATTGCTTCCCAAACCTTTAGCGGTCATCTGAAACATAAACATTAGTTTCCTCTTTGCTGTTCAGATAAATGTGGATTTCATATGGCTAAATATAGTGCATTGTTTGACATTTCACTTGTTAAGCTCTGGGTGTGCCAGCATGTACCTCAAAATAGGGTCTATGGAAACCTGTTTTCAGTGTCTAAGTTCATGCTAGTATGAAACAATTAGAATACACATGAACATGTACAGATAATATTTACCTCCTGACTCTTCAACCTAGAAATAGAAACATGTGGTAGTTCAGATGAATGAAGCACTGTCTACCTTGACCAGAACAGCCAATGGTGAGAGATGATGGGAATTACAGTTTGACTACATCATAACCACCACATGTTCCCTAAGATTTTTCAAAGCTAATCATAAAAAGCTAAGATTCTAACCATTACACTTAAAAACAACAACTATGCCTGAATTATTCTAACTGCAAGAGGAAAAGCATACTAATAGAAACTTAGAAAACAACATAACAATGGCAGACATGGCAGAAATGTTACTCCTGCTAATTCCAGAACCATGCCAGTGATGAAATCCATGTACTGTTCACACACAGGTTGGAAGAAGTAGTAGGCTCAAACCATTCACTTGCCCCTGCTAATGAATCCTTTACCTGCCAACCACACATCTCTGTAAGGCAGAACTAGGAAATGGGGAAAAGCTCAATTTGAATGTACACAGAGTCATCCTTTTCCATTACATCTCAGGATATCCTGCCAACTACATGGCTTTAAGGTCAGTCCTTCTTCCCTTACTTTTGTAACATTTTGTCTGAAGAAAAGGTCTGGTCATCTTGAAAACTTCCACACTTCAAGGGTTTGGGGTTGGTTTTTATTGATATTAACTTAGAAAGGATTTTGCAATATACTCCAGCTTCTACTGTACTCTGATGTTAACTTTTGTGTAAAACACTCCCCTTTGAGTGCCAACTACCTTTTTCTTCATGGTTACTCACCATGAAAATTCTCCTTTGCAAGTTCCAAATATGTATGATGTGGGGCACCTGGCCACACATCCTGACGTCTAAATTGTGTCCCTCTCTGTGGGGTTGATATACTGGTATAGATGTAGCATAGCTGCATTTCTTGTACTGACACCAGTAGGGGGTGGTTGGCGGTGAGATGCCTTTATTGACAATCCCCTCCCCCCAATCAGAAGTGAATGAACGGGGAGCAGGATGTGATGTGTGATATTCCTCTCTGTTGCTTGTGCAAGCTTTGTCAGTTGTGGCACGCTGTGGAATACTCTCCCCATGGAGAAGTGAATGGCACTCACATGTTAGTTGCTTTGGCATCAGGTCAAGGCCATTTTACTTGCCAAGACATTTTAAGGTCAGTTCTATTGTTTTGGCAGATTTATTTGTTTGAATGTACTATTTGCACTTTTTTTGGTCTTAATTCTCTTTTAATGATACAGTATCTGTACACCCGCTTACGGCCTCTCATGTACAAAGTCATGTACTCTAAGTAGCTATTGTGCTACTCTCACACTACAGCACTTCCTGAAACATGTTAGTTCCCTTGTGATTCTTCTCTCTCATTTGCACTAAACAATGATGTGCTGTCCATATCCCAAGAAAAGCATAAGAAGGCAAAGAGCCATAAATTTGTGGCTGAACTAATTAGTGCTTACAAGAGGATCTACCACACTGTCATCTATAAGCTGCACTACTGGGAAGAAGGAGAGACTAATTAGTACTGGATCGTTTAGTTACAGTGACTAGCTGCCAAAGAGGACTGGCCTCCTAATGTCTTACTAGTTGTACAATGTGGATTTTGGCAGACACAAATTTTCTGTTCTGTACATGACAAGTCATGCCTACCAACATTCTTTTCTCTACATCACTAAACTTCTGTAGCTCTGTCTTCTTTGATCTCTGGCCATTGGACTTTACATTTATCATTTTAACATTTATTTATTATAACTAAACATTAAAATAAAAATATACCAAAATGTTGCAATCTCTTCCTAAATGGGATGGATAGAATACAAAACTTTTAAAAATGTAGGAGAGAGTAAAACTGACCCATCCATGCATTCCCATTTCTATACAAGAGAGTGAAAAGTAGGGACAGAAGTTCTCTATAAATTTTAAATATGAAGGTTGCATTAAGAAGTCACCATATCTTATTTTGAATCATGGCTGTTTCAAATTCCTCTTTGTTCCCAGAGAGCTCATCTTATTGATATTTGATTATCATGATCATTATACCTAAAGGACTGTATGAAAGTCTGATTTAAGGTCTTCAGGAGAGGCCTTTCTAAAATGGTGTTTGTTGTTGTTCTGTGCCATCAAGTCACTTCCAACTTGTGGTAATCTTATAAATTGATGACTTCCAAAAGGTCCTATCATTAACAACCCTGCTGACATCTTGCCAACTGTCTGTTACTAAGCCAATCCACTTCATGTTCACTTGTCCCCGTTAACTATTACAGTCAACTTACGAACGGCCCTAGTTACAAACATTTCGACTTACGAACGGCTCCGTTGGAAAAAAATTGGCATCGACTTGCGAACGGAGCCTCGACCTACGAACGAGGCTCCGTTCGCAAGTCAATGCCAACGGACCGATCGGCGCCTTTGGAGGTCTCAAAGGACTTTCCCCCCCGACATCGAAGCAGTTTGAGACCTCCGAAGGCAAAAAGGCAGGGCGAAAAGGCTGGAAATTCGAATTTCCCGCCCTTTCTCCCTGCCTTTTTGCCTTCGGAGCTCTCAAATGGCTTCCTCCGATGTCGGGCGGAAAGCCCTTTGAGAGCTCCGAAGGCAAAAAGGCAGGGAGAAAGGGCGGGAAATTCCCCGCCACCATCGGAGACCTCCCTGGGGTCCCCCGCCGCCGCGATTGGAGGCAGCGCTCACCCAGCGCTGGGAAGCTAGAGCTGGCCGGGCACTTGGCCGCTCGCCCCGGCCGCGGCGGAGGCAGCAGAGCGCCGGGAGGCTAGAGCTGGCCGGGCGCTTGGCCGCTCGCCCCCGGCTGCACGGAGGCAGCGGAGCACCGGCAGGCTTCGGACTGGTAAGTCTTTTTAAAAAAACTTTTCTGTGTGGGTTTTGGAGGGTGGGTTTGGACTGGGGGGTTATGTTTCTGTGGTTTTTTTGTGTTGTTGTTTTTTTGTTTTTTTTTGCAGTCCCAGCGTGGGACTTGCTCTTTTTATTTTTATTTTGGTATTTTTTTTTGAAATGCTGGAACGGATTAATTCCGTTCCCATGCATTTCAATGGGAAATGGTACTTTGACTTACGAACTTTTCAATGTACGAACGTCCTTCCGGAACGGATTAAGTTCGTAAGTCGAGGGTTGACTGTACTTCCAACTTTTCCTTACATTACTGTCTTTTCCAGGGAGTTGTTTTTTTTCATGATATGCCCAAAGTATGACAGCTACAGTTTAGTCATTTTTGCTTCTACTTAGTATTCAGGCTTAATTTGATCTAGAACTAATTAATTTGTGTTTCTGGCAGCCCATCTGTAAAGCTCTTTTCCAACAGAACATTTCAAATGAATCAATTTTTCCAATCAAGTTTTTTTCCACTGTCCAGTTTCCATATCCACCCATTGTAATCAGGAACACCATAGTACAGATTACCTTGGCCATGGTTTCCACCAACACATCCTTACACTTAAGGATCCTTTCTGGTCTCTTGATAGCTCACAACTGCCTATCTGAGTCTCCATTTGCTTATGATTTCTTACCTGCATTCTAAAATTGGATTGATGACTGATCCAAAGTATAGAAACTCTGTAACAATTTCAATTACTTATTGACAATATTAATGTCATATAGTTGTTCTGTGGTCACTAGTTTTGTCTTCTTATTTTTAAACAGTAATCCTGCTTTTCCACGTTCTTTTTCACCTTCCTCACTAGTCATTTCAAATAGACAGGTTACTTACCTGTAATCATGGTTCTTCAAGTGGACCTCTGTGAATGCACACAATAGGGTTTGACAGCGCCTGTGCTGGTCCTCTCGGAATCTTCTAGAGCTTTTATAGAAAAGTAGCAAGTTTAGAGTTGCCCCTATCGCGCATGCTCCGCCCGCCTCAGCCCTCAGTTCCATTTATCCGCCACAATAGCCTGAGCTTAGTCTAGACATAATCAGTGACGGACAGTGGGGAGGCTGGGCGGGATGTGTGAATTCACAGAGGTCTACTTGAAGAACCATGGTTACAGGTAAGTAACCTGTCTTTCTTCATCGTGGCCTCTGTGAATGCACACAATAGGGTGACTAGCAAGCTCACTTACCGGAAGGAGGGCCGTCACTGCAGAACAGAAGTCAGCACAGCTCTCCCAAAGTTTGTCTCCTTCTTGGCCCGAAGGTCCAACCTGTAATGAGTCACGAAGGTTGACACATTGGACCAAGTGGCTGCTCTGCAGATGTCAGGCACATCGACACCACGCAGCAAGGCCGTTGATCTTGCAACAGCTCTGGTGGAATGTGCTCTGAGACCCTTGGGAGGGGTCTCGCCTTGCAGCTCATAAGCCAACGATATAACAGAGACAAGCCATCTGGAAACAGTGGAAGAGGAGACAGGAGAGCCTCTACGTTGTCCATAGAAACATATGAACAGTCTTGGTGAAGTACGAAAATCCTTGGTTCGTGAAAGGTAGTATGCCAAGGCTCTTCTAACGTCAAGAGAGTGGAGCATGCGCTCAATATCCGTGGTTGGTTCGGGGAACAAGGTCGGCAATATGAGGGGTTGATTAACGTGAAAATCGGACACAATTTTCGTTAGAAAGGTAATGTCCGGATATAAAGTAACCTTATCTTTGAAGAATTGAAGGTAAGGAGCATCGGATCTGAGAGCTGCCAACTCACTTGCTCGTCTTGCAGATGTAGTGGCCACCAAAAACAGTGCTTTAAATGACAATAGCTTAATGTCACAAGATGCCATGGGTTCAAATGGGTGACGCGTAAGCCCATGCAACACAAGCTGAAGGGACCATTGAGGTACAGGAGGTTTGATTGGTGATCGTATGTTAGAGAGACCTTTCAAAAAGGATTTGAGAGTAGGATGTGAAAAAAGACGAGCAGAATCCGATTCACGAGGTTGGAAAGAAACAATGGCGGAGATGTAAACCTTAAGGGTGGAGAGAGCCAAACCGGAGTCAAACAGATAACGAAGGTATTGAAGTAAGGTAGGCAAGGAGACAGGGCAAGCCTGTAGGTGATTTGATTGGGCAAATTTAAGAAAATTATTCCATTTGTATTTGTAGAGGAGGATGGTAGATGGCTTTCTAGCTCTATCTAGGACCTCCTTGATCGATGGGTGATCATCCAGGCTGTCAAATGTAATGATTCGAGGTCTGGGTGGAAGACTTGGCCCGAGCCCTGTGTCAGAAGATGAGGGATGCTCGGTAGTTTGAGCACATCCACTGCCATCGCTTGGAGGGTGGAAAACCATGGCTGACGAGGCCACCACGGTGCAATGAAAATTGCATTGGACCTCAGTTGGTGGGCTCTGACCAGTGTTCTCTGGATGAGTGGTATCGGTGGGAAAAGGTAAAGGAGATCTGGCCTCCATGGGATCATGAAAGCATCCCCCAGTGAATGTTTGCCTCTGCCTGCACGGGAGGCATATTTCATGCATTTGCTGTTGGTTTGAGTTGCAAACATGTCCACGGCGGGACATCCCCATCTGCTGCACAGCAGGCTGAAGACTTCCTTGTCCAATTCCCACTCGTGGGTTTGTGATGTAAGACGACTCAGTGTGTCGGCAAGCTCGTTGTCTTTTGTCGAGACATGGAGCGCCACTGGAAAAATTTGATGATGGTAACACCATTCCCACAGATGTATTGAGAGAAGGAGAAGGGACATGGAACGTGTCCCGCCCTGTTTGTTGATGTAGTACATGGTCGTGGTGTTGTCCGTGATCACTTGTACACCACGACCCTGTATCAGAGGAAGGAACGCCTTGAAGGCTTTTATGACGGCTAGCATCTCCAGATGGTTGATGTGCAAGCTCCTGTCGTGATGTGACCAAAGAGCATGTATTCGATGAGGCCTGCAGTGTGCTCCCCACCCTGTGGGGCTCGCATCTGTTGTCACTTGAACTGTCAGCTGTAGAGGTCGAAAGGGTCGGCCGACCATGAGATGTGGGAGGAACGTCCACCATTGTAATTGCTTCACTAGCTCTGTTGTGACAGGTATCCGCTTCCGTGGACTGTCCTGAAGAGGATCGAAAAGAGCCAGGAACCACGCCTGAAGAGATCGCATCTTGAGGCGGGCGTGCGACACTGCTGATGTCGTGGAAGCCATGAGGCCAAGTAGATGTTGAGCATGCCTCGCTGAGACTTTGGAGTGTGGACGAAATTTTTGGACAGCTCTGTTGATTTTCTTTATGCGGTCTGGTGGCAGGAATATTCGAGCTTCGAGAGAATCTAACCTTCCTCCTATATAGTCGACCACCTGGGATGGTACAAGGTGGGACTTCTTGTGGTTGACTGAGAGTCCGAGGTCCCTCAGAGTGTGGAGAACAAACTTGGTGTCTTGCAGTGCTCGTCGCCTTGATGGAGATACCACCAGCCAGTCGTCGATATACGGGAACACCTGGATGCCATGAAGACGGAGGTAGGCCGCCACTGGAGCCATGCACTTGGTGAATGTCCGTGGGGCTGTGGACAGCCCGAATGGAAGGGCACGGAATTGGTAGATGGTGCTTTGAAAAATGAATCTGAGGAACTTTCTGTGACGTGGATGAATGGTCACATGAAAGTAAGCATCTTTCAGATCTATTACTATGAACCAGTCTTTTTTCTTTAGCAGGGACTTTTTGAATGGCATGTTTTTGTAGAAGGATGAGAATCTCTTCTTCTAGAACAGGATCGAAGGCTGTAGGCCTGACTTGTCCTAGAGGAGGAAATTCTATAAATTCCATGCGGTAGCCGAATTGAATAATGCTTAAAACCCAAACATCTGTAGTGATGTTTGCCCAGTTGTGAAAATATGGTGCTAGTCGAGTAGGGTAATCGTGATCGGTTAGTGGAAAGTCAAAGTTACTGTTTTGGTTTCTTGGACTGTGGCTTATAAGGCTGACGGCATTGTGTGGAGGATTGTGGTCGAAACGTGGAAGTTGAAGATGAAGCCTGTGAGGTTCGTGCCTGGTTCTGGTTTCTGAAGGGACGGTAGGATTGAGAAGCAGGTTGTTGATATTGCTGTGGGTATTGCTTACGCCACTGATATTTGTATTTAGGTTGCTGTTGTATAGTATATGATTTAGCAGTCTTTTTTATTTTATGCAGGTTTTCCAAGTTATCATCAGTTTTTTCATTGAAGAGGCCTTTTGCATCAAAAGGTAGGTCTTCTACGCATGTCTTCACATCTTCTATGATGCCAGAAGATCTAAGCCAAGCGTGTCGTCTCAGCGTGACGGCGGACATGAGTGTTTTAGCAGCCGCATCAGCTGAATGGCGGGAAGCCAATCTTTGGTGTTTGGAGACGGTTAGGGCTTCAGCATAAGTATTCAAGAGGCTTTGTCTGGAGTCATCTGGGGCTGCTTGCAGAGCAGGCAGTATTCGTGACCATAGCTGTCTCTGATAAGCCCCCATAGCTGTTTGGTAGTTTGCTACCCGGAGCATAAAAGTTGTGAGGGAATAAATTTTTCTTCCCAGTACGTCAAGTTTTCGGCCCTCTCTATTAGTGGGGGTGACATGCGACTTCCCATATGACTTAGATGAACTGGATTCGACAATTAGTGAATTAGGAACCGGGTGTTTAGTTAGAAAGGTAGAATCAGATCCGTGGATACGATACAAATTCTCTCTTCTGCGAGCCACAGGAGCAGAAGTGGATGGTTGATTCCAACATTCTTTAATAAGATCCATCAAAGCAGGAATGTATCCTAAACTAAGTGGAGGTGTTCTTTCTTGATCAATATCCCCAAAAATGAGATCTTCAGATAGGGGAGGAGGTTGTACAGTGTCAATTTTCAGGGTTTTAGCCATCCTGGAAATCATTTGTACGTAGGAAGAGAAATCTTCCGAGGGTGAAGATGGGTGAGGGTCCCCAGCATCTGAGTCCAAGGGGTCTCCTCCGACAGGTGTTTCTCCTGAGGCTTCAGAGGAAACCTCTTCTCCTTGACAGGACTCAGCAGAGGAGAAAGCCTCGTCCTGATCAGTATCAGATAGTAAATGTTTCTTCCCCTTATTTGTTCTATTGTCCGACTCCGAATAGCGAGGCATGGACGTCGAGTGGGTCTTAGTGCGGACGGTTTTCGACATCGAATGTGAAGTCCTTGTAGGTACTTCACCGCCCTTCCCTGGACGTTTAGAAGTTTGAGTGGCATCGGCGTCGACATGTTTTCGGCGTCGACGTCAAGGTGGAGATGAAGAGGAGGAAGAGTAGGACAACGCATATACATATCGGACCTTTTTCTTCCTCCTGTAGTCTTCTTCAGTTGACGTCGAATCAGTGTCGGATTCGTCCCGTTGACATCGGCAACGGGATTTTTTGTGGTCGACCTCGATATAGACCTGGTCATCGTCGTACTTCGATTTATGACGACGTCGTGATGGTCGAGGAAGAACAATCACCTCACATCGAGACTTTCGGCGTCGATCAGGTGAGAGATGTTTAGTTTTGGCAGCCTTCTTTCGAGGTGGAGAAGGTGCCCTTGAGGAAGAAGAAGAAGAAGCCGGCGACACAGGTGCCGGTGACGCCCGCCCGGTAGAAACAGGGCTTAAAGGGGCAGTAGCCGGGCTAGTGAGGGTATGTACTAGCTGGCTCAGAGTCGGTGAACGATCGATAGGTTCGTGGTCGAGGGGTGAAGTGTGAAGCTGCCGAGACGGAAAGGAAGCAGCGGCTTCCGAGAAGGATTCCCGATCCCGGGACGAATCCTCCAAAATCGGAGATGGCAGTGATGTCGAAATAGGAGGTAGCTGTTTTCTGTGGTCCTTCGACTTCTCCTTTTTGTCCTTAGGTGTTTTCGGACGTTTTGCCGGATCCTTTGAAGAAGAGCTCGACGTTGATTTCGACGTCGAGGTGAGTTTCTTGGCTGTCGACGTGGATTTTTTAGCAGATTTGTTGACAGTTTTAGATGATGCCGCCGGAGGTGGGGAAACAAGTCGGACCTCCGAGCGGGGGGTAGTCGATGGTGTAGGAGTGGTTTCCATCTCGGAAGGTTTAGATGCCGACAGCGTTTTATCCCAAAGAAAAAGTTTTAAACGCTGCTGTCGGGCCTTAAGGGCGGCTTTAGTAAAGTTTTTACAGTGTTTACAGGACTGTGGTATATGAGAGTCTCCTAAACAGAAGAGACAGCGGTCGTGACCATCGGAGAATGGTAGCTTTCTAGAACAGGTCACGCACCTACTGAATGGACCGGATCGGGACATAAAGTATAGTAAATCTAAGGTAGCAAACTCACGATTAGATTGATAAAACGAATGTCCAATCCAGGGATAATACAAGATAGTGATAGCGGACGGTTGAAAAAAAGGCGGGAAAAACAATACAGCCGATAAACCGGCCAAATCTCGAAGAAGAAGAATCGTCAAACAGTCCGAAATCAGGGGCAACAGAGAGTTCGAATATCCGTTTTGAAAAGGCCGCGTCAAAGTCAATAAATCAGTCAGAAATAGTAAATACGATAGCTCTTAGACCGAGAGGTTCCAATTGCAAAGGCGGTAAAATGGAACTGAGGGCTGAGGCGGGCGGAGCATGCGCGATAGGGGCAACTCTAAACTTGTTACTTTTCTATAAAAGCTCTAGAAGATTCCGAGAGGACCAGCGCAGGCGCTGTCAAACCCTATTGTGTGCATTCACAGAGGCCACGATGAAGAAATTGCTATTTTCTGACAATAATGTCATATCATCTGTATATCTTAAACTGTTGGTGTTTCTTCTACTAATTTTCACTCCTTCATCTGAATCTAAACCTGCTTTCCATCTGATATATTCTGCAAACGGACTGAACATACAGGAATAATAATAATAATAATAATAATAATAATAATAATAATAATAATAATAATAATAATAATAATAATAATAATAATAATAATAATAATAATAAAAAATGTTTTATTACGGTCATTGACCAGCAAAAGTAAGGAACATTATTTAAATTAGAAGACATAAAATCAATCTAAAAACACTAAAAACATCTATAAACATATATATATATAACTACATTCATACATCTTATTAGATATCTCCTGCCTCCCTATCATAGGCCTTATCTATGGGCTATTGCAGCTTGCATAGAATAACAGAATTATTACTTTGAAGCTCATAGAGCCCGTGTGATCATTAAGGCCTCTACATGTATACACCAATTTACAGATACTATAGCTGCTCTTTGGGTGGAACCTTTCCTTCACGGATTTTGATTGCAGCAGCACAGAATTTAGCTACTTTTGTCAGCATATCTGAATTTTGGTTTAGCCCAGTGTATCTGCCAGGGCATCGCCCTGTCAACAAAAGCAGTGTGTAATGTGCCTCTGATCATCCAGGAAATGCCCTTATGTAAGGGTTAACAAGGACTTCTCGAATGCCAGAATAAAAAGCACAATGAAGTAACACATGGGAGATAGATTCGATCTCACCAGAGTTACAGGGGCATATACGCTGAGTGTAAGGGGTTTTGTTATACTTCCCTTCCTTGACTGCTGACGGAAGTGCATTGAAGCGGGCCAAAGTAAGAGCTTTGCGTTGTTTAGGTGTTAAGGGTAAGTAGAGATATTTAGCCGGTCTGGGTGGGAGCAGTGCGTTGTCAAGTATAAGCCTATTTCTGATAATACCAAGGTCCTGCTGCCTTTCTGTCTCTATAATACGCTGCCTAAGATTACTCTTGGTCTTAACGTATCCCATTTGTTGGATACATTCTACTGAATAGCCGTATCTGTTGATTTTATGGTATATTGCTCTCTTCCAAGATGACTGATGGTTATCCTGTAATACCAGTGAAGTTAGTCCAATTGGTTGAAAGATTAGTTTTAGCCAAAAGTTAAAAATAGCCAGCCAAGCTCTGGCTTCAACCTTCAGGTAGCCCACTTCAAGCCTAAGGGCTGCATTGGATACCCCTCTTGGAACTTGTAAGATAGCCCTCACGAATTTAGATTGAACTACTTCTAACTGGATAAATGAAGAATAGGGGCCCAATTGTGCCCCATACAAGAGCTGACTAAGGGATTTGGCCTGAAACAATCTTAGTGCAGCTGGAACATACTGACCTCCCTTTGAATAGAAGAATTTTAGTATAGCAAGGCTAGATTTTTGTGCTGCTTGTACCACATTGTTAACATGAGCCTTGTGGTTTCCTTTATATTGAAAGACGACGCCCAAATATTTATAAGCCTTAATTTGTTCTATCTCATGCTCATCAATTAACCACTTATAGATCCTGGGCCTCTGAGCGAACACTAAAACGTTGGTCTTCGAGTAATTTATCTGTAGCATTTCCTCTTTACAGTATTGCGCAAGAGCGCGTAATGCTCTCTTTAGTCCTATTGGTGTCTGTGAAATTAGGACTGCATCATCTGCATATAACAGAAGGGATATATGTCTATTGGCTAGTTTTGGGGGATGGAACTCTGGATGGCTGAGCGCCCTTACCATTGAGTTGATATAAAAATTAAATAACAATGGAGCTAATATACACCCTTGCTTCATACCATTATAGGTAGGAACTTTATCAGACAAGTGTCCTTCCTTGTTGCATTTAATTCTGAGGGTTGTATTTTCATGCAGCTTATACATAAGCAGCAGAAGGCATCGATCTATTGTGGAAGACTCTAACTTACTCCAGAGCCTATCTCGTGAAATTAAATCAAAAGCCGATCTAAGATCAATAAAGGCAGCAAATAGGGACCCTCGGGGTTTCTTAGAGTACTTATCTACTAGGTGCCTTAGAATAAGGGCATGATCCTGTGTAGATCTACCAGATCTAAATCCAGCTTGTTCTTCTGCCAAAACACTCTCGGAGTCCATCCAATCTATCAATTTCCAAGATAAATGTTTGGCATAAAGCTTACTAATTATGGGTTGTAAACTGATTGGCCTATAATTAGCTGGATTGTCTTTCTTACCTTTTTTATAAATGGGGATAATAATAGCTGTGCCCCATTCCGATGGCATGTGAGCGTTTTGATCAATGTAAATGAAAAGGTTTGCCAGAATTGGGGCCCACCATTCACAATTGTTCTTAATGAGTTCGGGAGGAATATCATCACAGCCCGGGGCCTTACCAATTTTCAATTGGTTCACAATGTCATTTATTTCAGAGATTGATACAGGGTGCCATTCTGGTAGATTCATATATAAACGACTCACATGAAATGAGGGATTGTCTCTTTTGGCATAAAGCTCATGGAAGTGGGCTTCCCACACTCAAGCGTTAATATAACAGTCCATCCTAACTGAAAGATTATTGGTAGTTAATGTTATGGATTCCCAAAATGATTTCATATCTTTCCCCCTGACTGCTTTGATGAGTTTTCCCCATTCTATCTGTTGAGCTCTCCTTTTTTTTTCTTTAATTAATTTCTTATAGCCTTTCTTAAGTTGCAGCAGTTCCTCCACTTCCTTTTATGATGGATTTTTATTTTTATTTTGTTTAAATTTTGAAATTACCAGGTTTTTTTTTTGCATCAATACACTCCTTATCAAACCAGTTATAGGACCTGCGCTTGATAGTATGGGTTTTTGTTGAGTTATTCGAACCAGCTAAATCTACTAGTTTATTTATTAGTGTTTCATACAGCACAATTATGTTGCTACTTTGGCCCGCTTTGAGAAAGGTGAAATGGATCTCAGAGAACTGATTATTATTGAGTTGATTAGTAAAATAAATTGAGGCTTTTCTTGACCATTTGATCCTGGAGTTGGTTAGTATCATCTCAGGATTCATAGGCAAGGCCTTCTCAATATGAGTATGGTGTTCTTGTAACTTCAGGTACAATTTTAATGGCAGGTGATCACTATCAATCCTACTGTGGATCACCAGATTGATGACAGTATTCAGTATGTTACGGCTGACAATCATGTAATCTATGGTACTCATCCTCGTTCCCGACCAGAAAGAGAATTCCCCTGGTATGTCACCTGTAGTGCTTCCATTTAATATATGTAGGTCAAGCCGATAAACTAGCTGTGCCAAGTTAAGACCTGCATAATTACTGATGGTATCTTTAAAGAGGCGCCTAGTGACTATGGGGAAGTGTAGTCCATCAGGGGGGCATAGATTATAAGCAGCATAAAGAGCCAAGTCATTTGTACCCAATCTGACATTAAAATCACCCCCAATTATCATTTGGTCATCATTAGTTAACAAAAGTTTTTGAATATAGGATTCAAGGTCTTGGTGAATCCATTTGATCTGGGCGTTCCGTCTCTGTGGTGGTAAATATACATTGATGAACACTATTGCAGTGATTAAATTTGACCCTCACTGCTGCAGCATATTGATCAAGGGAGGGAAATTTGGTCATTGTAATATGGAGCTTAGTTGAAACCAATATAAGAAGGCCGCCCTTAGCTCTGCCCCTCTTTTCACTGGGAGTGGCACTTATTTGATGGGCAGAGTAACCATTTACTTCAATTTCCCCCAGTGCCCAAGTCTCTTGCAGCAGTAAGATATCGAACTTAGAAAGATACTTGATAAAGGAATTGTCATTACTCTTTGCATTCCATCCTGCTATATTCCATGACAGAACACAGATGGTGTCATTTATAGTTTTCTGTCAGTCCATAAGATCAGGAGATAGGGGAGGATCCAGAGTGTTAAGATTAAGAGGCGTAGTCATGTCGGTCGTACCAAGGTGATGCATGTCTGCAGATTGAATTGTGTTGTGTTGCGGTAGAGTAGATTGAGATACAGTTTTTAAATGGCTAAGATGGGTAGTCATGACCTTCTCCAGAGTGGCTAATGTTCGAAGTTCAGAATCAAATGATTCTTGTGAACTAGCCCCATACATGAGATGTCCTTCGTTGTTTTCAGTTTCTTCACTGTCTAAGGAAATCGGAATTGGAATATCCTGATGAGGTACCATCTGGTGCTTAGGATCTCGCTTAGCTTCTTGTATCAAGCTGATATCATTACTTGCTGTTGGATATTGGTTAAGGGGTGCAGCTTTGGCTTGTAAGCCCGAGTCATCCGTTATTAGGTAACTTCTCAGTGATACGGTCTTATTACATATGGAAGCAACACTAGTTTTGACTTCCTTCCATTTATTGTTAAGGTCAATCAAGGGAGCTTGAGTTTCTTCTCTATTACAAAGGGAAGACCTGTGATCAGATAAGGGGGAGATCGTTAAGTTCTTTGCCTGTACCCTTATTGATTTCCCAGCATTAGAATCAAATCTAAAATTGAAATCTTCTCTGGTTACTCTTTGAGGATTGCTCCCAGGGATCAAAGAAGTAGGCCTGCTCCGTAAAGTTCAGAAAAAACTCTTGAGGGAGTAATTTGAAATTTGCCCAGATAAGTTCTCATTTTTAGAAGAATGAGAGGGATCACAGCATGTTCAAAGGTGAGACAAACTCTTTTATGACCATACTTATGCGGGAGCCATCGAATATTCTTGAGGTCTATCTTCTACGCTTCTATATTTAACAGTTGACTCAAGGAGATCATCACTGATCTGTGTGTCTCCCATCTTTTTCTGTTGATGTTAATTGGAGCAATTTGCAATATCACCTGAGTGCTCTGAAAGATCTTTGAGGAGTTTGTCTCCCTTTTCAATTGGGAAGCCAATTGTTGTGGAGCCGGTCGTTGTATGCTGTCTTTACTGCTAAATCTACCAACCACCCTTTCTTTGAACCCCCTGGTTTGTGTATTATCCTTTAATTGAAGAAGGGTCTCAGCAAGTTTCCCCAGGGCACTTTCAACTGAGTTCATTTGACTACAGACCCGTTGTAAGTTTTCAAAGATGGCTATTACTGTTTGAGCTGTTAAGAGACATTGTTCAGCTAGAAAGTTGGGATGGTTTCTTTCAGAGGGGAACTGTACTTTTTGGGGGGTAGGGGGGTGCAAGGGGTAGAAATTGCAGATAAGTCACAAGCACCCGGTGGGGACGAGAGGGTTTCATTTCTCAACGAAGCAAATCTGTTGTTAGTGATAATGCTGGAAGCTATAGGTAATGTAGTAAGGTTACTCACAGGGCAGTTGGATGTTACAAACTCATCAATCTTCAGTTGTTTCACCGCCCTTGCAAGGGGCCGCTCCGGGCTGGATCTGCATCGTTTACCCCCCATACAGTTCAGCCTTTTCTTTTCAGCAACTAGCTACCAAAGAAATCCAACTCAGAGCTACAAGTGTAGCAAAAACTCCTTGCTGCAATTAATCTTGAACGGAAGAGTGGGAGCAACTAAGCCAGAGATAACAGTGTCTTGTTAACGTAGCAGCAGCTTCAAGGTTTGTAAATAAGCACCTTAAACTCCCAACCAGGAAGAGAGAGAGCTTGAGACCTCAGAGACAGATTTGGACGTGTCCTGGAGAGGGTCACTTGAGCAGTTGAATACTTTGTAAGTATTAAAAATAAAGATTGAAAAGATTGAAAAGGGAGCAGAGCTTGATACAAACGCTGTTCCTCCCTCAGACCGGAACCGGAACCTACAGGAAGATAAAACACACCCTTGCCTGACTCTTTTGAAAAATGGAAGCCATCTTATTTTTCCACAATTTATCCTAACAGTAGCCTCTTGTCCAGCGTATGAGTTATGTATTAGTATAATCAAATATTATGACAAGTCCATTTCTTTTAGAATGACCCACAGCTTTTCATGACACACATACTAAAAGATTTTACTGCCATCTACAAAACAAAACTGATTTTCTCCTGAATATTTCTGGTAAACTACAACAATTGATGTACATTTGCAATATGATCTGTAGCACCTCTTCCTTTTCTGAACCCAGCATGGATATCTGGCATTTTTTGCTTCATTGTAGGGTAAAACCTCAGTTGTAAAATCTGAGCCATTACTTTGCTTGCAGACAAAATTAATGCAATGGTCCTATACTTGTCATCTTGTTTTCATGGAACAGCAATGTTTATTGAACATTTCCAGTCTGTGGGGCATTGTTTTGTTCTTCATATTTGTCTGTATATTCTTGTTGGCTTGGAAGAGCTGTATTAGTATTCCTATCTACTCCTGTGATTTATTTTTTCCAACTATTTTAAGTGCAGCTTTTGCTTCATTTTCTATTAATTGCTGGTACTTCATCAAAGGATTCATCAAAGTGAAGTTGCCATCCTCACACTTCTTTTGTATAATTCTTCAGTATATTCTTTACATCACTTTATTTTACCCTGACAAGACAATATATTCTTCTGTTGATCTTTCAGCATTTCAAATCTTGGTTTACATTCCTTTTGATTTCTTGGATCTTAAGGAGAAGAGTTGTTGCTTATCTTTTTGTTGTTGTTATTCTCTTCCATTTAGCTGCAATGATAAATACAACAGTTCTCTTTGTCCCTACATGAAGGTCAATAAAAATTTGAATTTAGGATTCTGACATTATTTCTGTCACCTTTTACTATTGCTTTTAGCTTGTGTTTAACAATTTTATGAGTGTTATCAATCATCTATTGCAATTTTTTGTTTCACTACAGGAATAGTCTTTTTTGCATTCTTCCCTGTTAAAATCTATGATTTCAATCCACAATTCTCCTGATTCACACTCAACCAAGTTTAGCAATGCAAATCTGTTCTTTACATGGTACTTATAGTCTTTGGAAATATTTTTTGGCATTCTAATTTTTTAAAACACTCTTCAGCTTCACTCTAGCTTTTGATATTAACAGTTGGTTTGTAACACAGCTGCTTCTGGTCTTGTTTTAGCAGAAAGAATAGAACTTCTCCATCTTCTGCTTCCTGTTATATAATCTATTTGATTCCTATATTGGCCATCTGTTGACATCTATGTGTACAATCATCTCTTAGATTGCCTGAAGCATGTGTTTGCAACAATCAAACTGTAAAGGAGTCTAGTCTCCTGACAGTATTGTTCTCAGTTCCCTGACACATTCAACTTCCTGATGTTAAAGTATGCATCCAAAAGGAAGCATGGCTTTTAGAACATGGTGACCTATTTAATATTGTTTTAATATGTAATTTATTATGTTTGCTTTGAGCTTATATGCTTCTAAAATTCATGTTTTAAGTCTCCTGGGTTCTATAAAATAAAAAGGCAGGGTATAAACAAATAATAATAAAATTTTTACCATTAAGTGTCTGGTATATTTCAAAGGAAGCAAGAACTAAAAGCAATTTACAATGTAAATTTCTACACATTGTTCCCAGGAAAGGAAAGGGAGGCTGAATTAGAGGCAAGGATAACAAGGGAAAAGTACATGTCCAGTTCAGTCACACATAGACTTCTACAGAATTGTCAAGGTCAAAAGTACTGCAGTCAGTAGAATGTTCAGTTTTCTTTTTCAGTTGTACTGAATAAAATGTGCCTATTAGTAACTTTGTCAACCAAAGATTTTGCTGGTCAAGACAAGTGCATTCTTGTCATCTCATATAATCTTTCTCCATTCTTATTTCTAAGCAATTTGACACTGCATGCTTAAATTCAGTAATAATAATAATAATAATAATAATAATAATAATAATAATAATAATAATAATAATAATAATAATAATAATAATAATAATAATACTTATATATGTTAATTCAGTTTTTACTTACTGATGGAAAACATGATAATAATTTAACTTGGACATGGCTAAAACTGGGGACCATTAAAAACAAGCATTCCAAACAAATGTCATGAAAGCAAAATATTAAAGGAACTAGTGTAAACAACATATGTTGACTCTGCCAAGAAAAAGATGAAACTGTCACACTTCATCTGTGAATGTTCAAAAATTGCACAGACAGACTACAAAGCTAGACATGACAGAGTTGTAAAATTAATATACTGGTCATTATGTTAAAAGTATAATCTTCCAGCAGCCAAGAATCCATGGGAACATCAGGTAGAGAAGGTGTCAGAAAACAATCAAGTTAAGATCTTGTGGGACTTTCGGATTCAAACAGACAGACACCTTGAGCATAATACACCAGACATAACAGTAATAGAACAAAGAAATGTCTGGATAATTGACATCGCAAATCCAGGTCATGCCAGAGTTGAAGATAAATAATTGGAATAATTAACATAATACAGAGAAATTACTTGCTTGTTTATGAAACAAATTTCAGTGGTTCCCATAGTTATTGGGGCATTAGAACAATGACACAGAATTTTATAAAATATTATAATCAGCTGCAGATCTCTGAAATAACACCATCAGAGTTGCAAGAATGGCAGTATTGGGAACAGCATACATATTACACCAATGTTTAACTGGTATTTAGGTTTTTGGTTAAAACTTGTATCTGTTACATAATATCAGTCAAAGACTATGTCTTATATTTTTTAATAATAATAATAAGAAGAAGAATTGTATGCTATTAAGTCAATTCTGACTTATTGTGGCCCGTTTTAGGGTTTTCTAGGTGTAGAGTACTCAGCAATGGTTTACCACTCCCTTCTTCTGGACACATCCTGGGACTATGCAGTTTGCTTAAGGTCACATAAACTAGCTGTTCTGGGATGCACAATGGAGAGATGAACTCCCAAACTTTGGCTCACTGAGTTAGGTATTTGGCTACAAAGCCGGAGGTTGGGAGTTAGTTCCTCACTGTATATCCCAGAAGAGCCAGTCTGTGTGGCCTTGGGCAAGCTGCACAGTTCTAGGATACCCCCAGAAGAAGGGAATGGTAAACCATTTCTGAGTACTGTCTACCTAGAAGACCCTGAAAAAAATCCTAATAGGTCAAAATTGGTTTGACGGCATACAATTATTATTAAAGGCAATAAGGAACATAAAAACAAAACAATCCCCAACCACAGGCTTTGCAAGATCTTTCACTCCTCTCATTACATTTCAAAAGGCACCTCACAACATAACTATTATGAATGATAATATTTTTCTAATAAGTATGGGACTATAGCATCATAAAGATAGAATTGGTCCAGTACTCAGTCCCATTGCCTTAAGTTCTTATCCAATAAATTACTTCTGTTTAAATCAATGGCATTAAACTGTTTATTGAAACATGACAATAGATTCAGCTGGACAAATTCATGCCTCATCCTGTCACAATTTAAAGTGCACTACATTAACCTAGAGCAGTGATGGCGAACCTTTTTGAGCCCGAGTGCCCAAACGGCAACACAAAACCAAATTATTTATTTCGAAGTGCCAACACTGCAATTAAACCTGAATACTGAGGTTTTAGTTTAGAAAAAACAACTCATGTCATTTACACATTTTGTCTGTCTGGTTCTTTATAGATTCCTCCAACTGACAGCTCTTTTAGAAAAAAGTCAAGTGCAAAATGCTACACTGAATTAAATGCACCCTATTTATAAAGCTTATTAAGTACATTGAAATCCTGAACTTGTTTCCTCCAAAGTAAGCTACCCTCAGAAAAGCAGCTATATATAGGAGTGCAAATTTTTAAAGTGTATACCTACATTGTATACACTACATAAAGTGTATACACACATTTCACTTATTTGAAATGTAGTGTTGGAAAAGAGATTTACAGATATCATGACTTGTCAGAAAGATAAGTAAAGCAAATTAAGTGTGGACTCTCACTAGAAGCTAAAATAACCAAGCAAAGGGTATTGTACTACAGTGGCATCATGAGAAGACAAGCTCACTGGAAAAGGCAGCAACGCAGGAAAAAGTGCAATGCAGTAGGAAAAGAGGAAGACTGCACATGAGATGGATTGACTCAATAAAGAAAGCCACAGTCTTTTGTTTGTAAGACCTTTTGTTTGGTGTTGCAGTCAAAGCAGGACCAGGAGCAGAGAAACTGGGATTCAGATTTGGGGAATAAACGATGATACTTTTGCCTGCTTTGGGGATGAGAAACAGAGCAACGTGATTGCTACACACTTCAGAAATCTAGTCCCAGGTGTGTTGGTTGTCTTTTACTAGGTGTTTGCTGTTAGTGAGACTCTGCTAAATATTCCAGTTCTGCCCAGTTCAATTTAGAGTCTAAACAGAATCTTGAAATACTGTACTTGCTGTTCTCAGCAGAAATTGCAGAGCTAAATGCAGTGGAGATGAACTTTGGAAGGTTCCTTTTTTCATGGTTTTATTTATATTTAATTTATATATCACCCCATTAGTCCCAAGGCACTATTCTGGGCGGCTTACAGACAATTACAAACCAGGACAAACAAACTATGGATACTAAAATGTAACAGAAACAGCAATGACAAATCAAAACCATAAAAGACAATGGCACCAACAAATTTTCACAATAAAGAGGACCAGATGGGTGGCGCTCAGACAGGGTTGGATTGAAAAGCCTCCCTGAAGAGTAGTGTTTTTTAAAGCTCAACCCCCATCTCTGTTGTATGCTTTTCTTAGAAAAGCTACTTTTGTTTTCACTTCACCAATTTGTTTTGCAGAGTATCCCACGACTGGTCACATCCATCATGGCAGCATTTCTCAATGTTCCCAGTTTGGGGACCCTGGGAATCAAAAACAGAGTCTGGGGACTTTGCTGAAGCCTCAGATGATCGGGATCTAACCAGTATCTTAACGAAGATCACCTAAGGAACCTGATAAATGGCATAACTGAATTCAATTAAAGATAGGTGGAGGCATTCTGAATGTTATACTTAACCAATGAATGGATTAAGTACTCATACTGTTACTTCATCCTTTAAAAATCCAGAAAGATGAATGAATAATCATTTATCAAGCCTGTCTTCCTATAAGGTAAAGGTAAAGGTTCCCCTTGACATTTAGTCCAGTCGTGTCCGACTCTAGGGTGCGGTGCTAATCCCCGTTTCCAAGCCATAGAGCCAGCGTTTGTCCGAAGACAGTTTCCGTGGTCACATGGCCAGCGCGACTAGACACGGAACGCTGTTACCTTCCCACTGAGGTGGTACGTATTAATCTACTCGCATTTTTACAGGCTTTCGAACGGCTAGGTTGGCAGGAGCTGGGACAAGCGACGGGAGCTCACTCCGTTGCGTGGATTCGATCTTACAACGGCTGGTCTTCTGACCTTGCAGCACAGAGGCTTCTGCGGTTTAACCCGCAGCGCCACCACGTCCCTGTCTTCCTATAAACACCCTGGGAACAAGCACCATTGACTACAAGGGACTTACACTTGTATAAAAATGGATAGCATTGCATTTTAGAAGTGCTACATCACAGGATTGCAGAGCTCCATCCCATAACATATGGTGAAGCTCTAATGATATATTTCTGATATATTTCTATAGTACTATAATTTTTCAAACCTTGACCAGGTTTGCCAAGTTAAAAGTCCTTCCTTCCTTCCTTCCTTCCTTCCTTCCTTCCTTCCTTCCTTCCTTCCTTCCTTCCTTCCTTCCCTCCCTCCCTCCCATCTAGCCAGGCTATTTTGGGTGGTTCACAACACAATCAAACAAAAAACATAATTACAAGTATAAAATAAATTCAACATATAAAACATCATAAAATATAATGACAATTAAATAATCACATAATAAAATATTAGATATTTAAATATTTCAAATGGTGCAGAGGGCAGAAAAATATTTTCATCAAAGGCTGTTTTAAGACAAACATGTTTAGGCTTCTTTTGTTAATTTCCCTACTTACCAGAAAAAGACATTGCAGGGCCATATTTTGGATTAAAAATAGAACTATGTGGAAAATGCCTTAAAATTACTTCCACCTCCCACTCTGTCAAACAGAAAGCAATTTGTAAGGCTGGCCAGAAAAAAATCAAGTGTGTACCATAATACAATCTTACCGAAATCCTTTACTGGGTACTTTTGAATGCAATGCAATCCACCAATTGTGATTAGCTTTTGATGCCTTTTTAATTCTGGTTTTATGAGTCAAGTCTCTCTGTGTCTCTCTTTCTCTCTCACGCACATACACACACACAAACACTTTGGAAGGTTCCTTTTTTCATGGTTTTATGAAAGAGTCAGTTTCTCACACACACAACCTCCCTCCCTAAATTTTCAGCAATCATTTGCATCAGTTCAGTATGTCCCTGTTTCCTCTCATTACATTTAAACAAGCTGATGAATCCACCCGTCCCTCTCTCGCACCTTCCTTCCCACCTTAATTGGAGCTTTCCCTCCTGCTTGCAGTCACCTGCGGCGGAAGTAGTAATTCACAAGCCGGATTGACTGCCCCGGACTGTTCTATAGCAGTAAACAATAAAGCAGCCTTATCTCCGATCTCTAAAAGAACTGATTTACAAGTGCCACAACCAAGGAAGGTAGCAGGGATAGGTGGCTTACAATCGTGCAGTTAGAGGTTTGGCTGCGGGGGGGGGGGGGTAGCGCTCCGCTCGCGTGCCCAGGGAGAGGTCTTCGCATGCCAGCTGTGGCACGCGTGCCATAGGTTCGCCATCACTGACCTAGAGCTTCTTCTCAGTCCACAGAAGGAGTGAAGATCATGAAAGGAGCCATGTGTGATGGGGACTACCCCAGATCAACTTATGTTTGCTTACTGATGTCTAAAAATATGCACTAATACAGGAGATGTTTAGTGAGTCAACTCCTCTGTAAGTTCCATTAATTCAAATGGACTTACTCTAGTTGTGACTTATATACTAAAGTAAGTCACAACTAAAGTAGGCCCATTTGAATCAATGGAACTTACAGAGGAGTTGACCCATCACATCCCCATTGATTCAATGGGTCTACTCTAGCACAAATTACTATGCCAAGCAACAAGATTTTGGTCAATATTTTGTGTGAAGAAGTTATTCCATCATTTTTCATTTTTTTTAAACTCAAAAAAATTAGATGTGTGGAGTAGAATTAACCAACAGTACAATCTTGGCAGAGGTAGAGTGCCTCTGTGTCTTTTTATTTATTTAATTTATATTTATTTATTTATTAGATTTGTATCCCGCCCATCTAGACTACGTCTACTCTGAAATATTTAAAATATTTAAAAGGCAGCATAGAAATATTTAAAATATTTCTATGCTGCCTTTCTTCCCAAAAAGACCCAAAGTGAGATTTGGACTGGGAACTGTTTGTGGACCAGGGCAGGGGAAGCATATCCCCAGACATTGTCAGAGGGGCTGCCTTCTTGCCTAGTTGTGAGTTACTTTGGCATATATGGTTTTGACACATGCAATGCTGTTTTATGCATTTGTTCCCTACTGCTGTATCATTTACATGCCTTCATCTTTCTGATCAGTAGAATATGTTTTTTAAAAAACTGATTGTGCAGATTTGTAAACATCTTCCTGAATTTTAAAAAGGGCACTAACATAACTATGCAACTAAAATGTGTTTGGGCACTCTATCTGATCAGTAAAAACTGAGCATGCTCTAGAGCATAGAGCTCCCACTTATGATCTCTTGGATAGATAACACTGTACTGCACACGCACAAGTAACACCCTACTGGGTACAATGTAAATTACCACAACTTACAGCACAACAATGAGTGTTAAAAAGTCTCCAGTTTGGAAGCACCCCGAGTCATCAACTGCCAAGGAGCAGAAAAAACTGCAGATAAACACAATGGCTGCTTCAATGAGTTGGCATCTTTACTATTGGCTAGCCACTGGGTTGGTTTATGGTTCCTTCTGCCCTCTCTCTTTGTAAAATACATGAAAGGGGTCAGTGAATTTCGCATTTAATAATATGTAGTGGGAAATACAAAGATGCATTTACTACCCTACCCCATTGCAGAAGTACATACAGTAGCCATGTCCCCTGCTGTGCTTGTGTTAAGATACCATGTGAAGGAGCTCTATGCCCAATTTAATATAGGCCTGTAGAGCTGGTACTGTACATGTAAGAAGTCCCTTTGGCCAAATCAGTTTCTTCTTGTGTTGATGAATTTCACATATCAGAACCGTTATGTCTGTAGAAGTTTTTGTTAGCTGAACATGCAGATAGCATAGGAATACGTGCGGCATGACCAATGCATATGCTCACAGCAGGGAAAGAGTGAGCTTGTGAGCTGCCTCTATGTGTGCATGTAAAATACGTCACTTGGACCCTTGGTACAATATCATTTGTTGGAGACTGTAAGAGAAGTGCTGTAAACATCTTCATGGGTCTCTAGTATGTATCCTCCAGATGTTTTGGATTACAGGTCCCATAATCCCTGACAATAAACCATGATTTCGTAGACTTTCTCTAAACTAGTGAAGTGGTTCCCAACCCTGGATCCCCAGAAGGCTTCACCACTAGCTCTACTCCAGAATTTCTGGGAGAACATCTGAGGACCTAGGGGTTGGGAACCACTGCTCTAGAGCAGCAATTCTCAACAGAGGTTATATGGCCCCCTAGGGGGCCCTAGCCCATTTGAAGGGGGGCACAGACTGGAAACATTTCTTCATACACCATCTTTTAAAGTTTGTTATGCCACTCAGACAATCCTGATTCAGCCTATATTTCTTTCATATTGTTTTTATGGCCATGGCCATAAAATTTAATAATAGAACTAAAATAGTTTTGCTGGATTTAATAAAGTGACAATAAAAGAAACAAATTAGCTATCTTCTGTTCAGTTCCAAAACTCAACTATTATACATGTGCTGATCGATCCAGAACAAGCTGCCACACATGGTCATGTGTTCAATCCCTGATAAAAATCTGAATCCATCCTCCAGCAATAAGTACACATTGCACAAGTGGAAAAACCCATTCTTGCACCACCCTTTTATTTTATCCACTGTGCCTAGAACAAAATATTTGAATATAAGAAAACCCAGTTCACTGATCTAAGGAATGCTCCTCCAGTCATTGCAGTTAAGTTTTAGGTGCAGTAGTTGTTATTAACACATTGAAAGGGCTGGACTATGGCTGGGAAGACCCAGGTTCAAATCCCCAATGACTGGCTCACTCACTATGCCTTAGCCTAAAATACATCACAGGATTGCTGTGAGGGTCAAAAATGGGGAAGAGGATCATCTCTACTACTTTGGGCTCCCTGGTCAAAAAAAAGAAAAGAAAAAAAAAAGACGGAGGCCCAATAAATAAACAGACATTTGGCATAAACAAAAACAATTCTAAAGCTCAGTCACGTTACTTGTTTTCGGGCTTTGCTTATACATGTAATTTGGGAGACGTGAGTATATTGCCAACGACAACCCACTTAGTTACAATCGCTCCCAGCCAGCGCCTCTCACCCTGTCGTCGCTTCCAAAGCAGAAGCGCCGCCTGGGGGAGCGGGGGGGGGGCAGCGTTGACCCCGGGGCCTTTATTGGTTAACGTTGGACAGCTCCACCCTGCGCCGCATGCGCACTTCTCGCCCCTTTCTCTTCCGAGGCCCCTCCCTATCTTGCGTTTCCTTTTCCTCCTCTTCTCCCCCTCCCGCCCTTCTCTGACTGCTAGCGAGTTGCTGTTGTTGTCAGTACGGCTCTTAGCCAGCCGGGAGAGAGCGAGAGCGAGAGCGAGGCGGAGAGACAGGAAGCGCGAGCGCAGTCCGTTGGGCGCGGGAGCCGCAGAAGCCAAAGGAGAGCGGCGCGAGCCCTAGAACGTCGGAGCCGTCCGCGGAGTGTTTTGTTAGCTGCTGCCGCTGCCGCCGCCGCCGCCGCCACCTAATCCCTGCCGCCGCGGAGGCCCCTCTGCGTCTCTTCCCCCGCTCCGTAGCAGGCAGAGGACGGGCGCGGAAGGGAGAAGCCGCGTCGCCTCTTTCCATGCGGAGAGCGGTGAGAGAAAAGCTGAGGGCCGCGGCTGCCGACACTGGGAGTAAGTTAACCGAGGGCAGGGTGAGGACTGGGGAAGCGAGCCGGGGTGGCCTGCCCGCCGCGGCCGCAAAGCTTCCTCGGGGAGGCCTTGGCAGGCAGGTGCCGGCGAGGAGGGGGAAATTTATTTATTTTCCACGGGCGGAGAAGGGGGAAGGCAGGGAAGCTCCCGAGGCTGTGGCCGTCGTCATCCGAAGGCCGATATCCGCGGTGCTGAGAAGGAGCTGCATCAGTGCCCGGTCTCACTGTATGATGTGTCCGTCTTCCTCTCGATCTGTCTCTCGTTTTCGCTCGCTCGCGCGCGCGCACACACACACACACACACACACACACACACACACACACACACACACACACACACACACACACACACACACACACACACACACACACACACACACACAGAGCTCTCGCGTTGCCTGTGTCCGACAGATTAGGGGAAGGTAGAGGTGTGTGTGTGTGATGAGAATGTGACAATGAATGCGGGGGACCTTTGTGCGTGTGAATGTGGTGTTCCTGCGGACATACGGAGGTGGAATGCAATTAGTGTGTGTATGTGTGTGTGTGTGAGAGAGAGAGACGGTGCATGTGGGTAGTGTCCCTCCCCCAAACCGTATTTATGGTGATGCATCGGAGAGAAAGGTGAAGCCGAGTTCACCTCTTGTGGTCTCCACTCCATCTCCGGCGCTCTTTCTCCTCGCTTTCTCCCCTGCCGTCCCTCCTCCCAGTCCCCTGCAGTCTGAGGAAAGCAAGCAGCCCCCTTGATCTCTTTTCCATCAGTGTATTTGTCAGGCTTAGGTGGTGGCTAAGAAGTTCATAAACCTAAGCTGCAGAACTGTCTAGGGGATGACAGTGCATCTTATTTCTGTATGCTGGGTATAAAGCCAACAGGTATGGCTAGAAACAGCTTAGCTACCCTGTGTCTTTCCTTTTGATGATTGAGAGAGTACATTATCCACAAAGACAGGAGCTTGGTATCTTTCCTTCTGTTGAAGTGTTTACATAGTGGTGCCATGCTGAAAACATGTTATTGCATCGATGATCTATTTAGTAAACAACCATTTTTCTGTCTTGTGCTGAATTTGCCAGGTTTTGACACTGGCATCAAACCTGTGGAACATTTTTTGTTAACAATCCTCTCCCCACTTAACATTAATGAAAGAAACTGGAATTTCCTTATATTCCTTTAGCAATACATGGACTATGGAGTATTATGTATATAATAATTTCTTCCTTGAGTAGAACCTGTGTAAGGAGAAACTTCACATAGCTTGTATTTTGAAGCTTGGCGGTGATGGGGTACTGGAAATGCATATTTTTTGTTTACCGCTAAGATAGTTAGAGGCTTAACGATGTCTTTGCTATAGTTTTCTAATTTGAATGTGAGTTCTTTTCAAAGGATGTGAGTGAGGATCTGTTTAAAGTCTGCCCTCTAGTGCAGCCACTCTTACTCTTTTAAGGTTGTTGTTTTTATTTAGCATTGAACAGTTGATGTAAGAGAGAGAAAAGTATGAGAGAATTTAGCAGAGTGCATCTTTGACTTTCCTCCAGAGCTATAGAAAAAACTTGGGAAATATCCTGGAATCTGCTGTTGGGTACTGCTCTCATGAGATAATTAATCATCCAGTTTTAACAAAAGATACCATTATTTTCCAGGAGCAGTCGGTTTAAAAAGATCCATGAAATAACATGGATGGTGATGATAAGTGGTTCATCTTTCAGACTTCTCACAAAAACGTACATTTTGCCTTTTGTGGAACAGATGTATGACATAATCAACAGTTATCACATAGTATCTACAGAGGAGAAATTTAACTACAGCGGTGAGCTCGGGGGCACTGTATACAGTATCTTTTCCTGGAGTACAGTGTATGTGTATTGAACTGGAAGAATTGGAGCAGATAATTGCAGAAATTAAGTCAAAATGGTTGACTTGAATTAACTTGATACATAGTCATTGCCAAGAACTTTTATTGGGAAGTGCAGGAGACTGTGTGATATAGCATACTTCCTAATTAATTGACTAAAGCATCTGTCACAGATATGTTTGTAAAATTGATGAATAGTGGCTGCAGTAGTGTGCTCTTTTTGTTTGTGCAAAATGCACAGATCACTTTCTGACAAGGTGCTCAAACTGTCACCTTTCATTCTGATAATTCTGCTATCTCTTCTTTCTGAATTGTGTTCAGTTAACTTATCATCCTGAACCTCCAATCTTTTCCCGGTGCTCTGACAACACGTTTTGCATGTCGTCTTATTGCATTACTGTTCTCTTCTATGCTCTTTGATGCTACCTTTATGTCTTTTCTCTACTCCTTCACATAAACACAGGAGAAAACTATTATACCTCTTCATCTTCTTTGCCAAGTAAATAACAAATAATTGAAATATAAATAAGTTCCTTTCACAATATTTTTGTTTCTCGTTGTATTGTCTCTATTCTGCAATATAATTTGAAAGGAACTTCAGTTATATTATCTGCAGTGGAAGTTATTTGTCTTTTGTCTTTTCTTTGTGCCACAGTTGTGTAAAGTGTACAAAGTAATGTGTATGATAGAAAGACCTACAAAAGATTAAGCACTTTAACCGTAGAATGAATAATAATGTTTGGCAGATGCACATGTGATTTATTTATTTATGACATTTCTATCCTTCCCATCTAGTGACAGAGCACTACTCTGGGTGGCTAACAGCAATAGTAACAACAACAACTCACCTACCAGACACAAACACACAGTTAAAAAAACTGGCAAAGAGTATTCCTAAGGCAGCGGAAGACAAAAGTCAAATTAGATACATGGGTCCAAAACGAATAAAAATCGTGTATTTTTAAAAAATTTACACTGAAATTTCATACAGTGTTTGGGACAGCCATATATCTAAACATTTACCTGTGGTAGGCAAGATGTGTTTTCTTCAAATTCTGATTGCTACTGTTTGTCTTCTATATATAGTGCCACAGTGCACTGCTTTCCCCCCCCTACATGATAAACCTAACATTTCAGTGAGGTTGGTTTCATGTTCCTCTTCATTCATTTTCATAGTTTAGAGAGAAGATAGTGCTCTTAACTCATATTTAAAAACATTTATTTTCATAGTTGTAGGTATACAATGTGCACATTTCCACAAGTAGAAGTAGTTGGCAGTGTAGTATTTTATAGTATGAGTAAATAAATCATTTGAAGAATTCATTCAGTGTAGAGTGTTAGATTTCAGTATAGATGAAAATGGTCTGAACTTACTCTTCATGGTTAGCAGCAATATAAGAGTGGGTGGAGGCAGTACAGCGAGTCAATAATCCTTATAGTTTTATCTGATTTGATAGCACAAGTGCATTTAGAAAATGGTACAATACAGTGTTGTTGTAATACAGTTGTTTCTGGTTTAAAAGAGAATAGTATTGCAAAGAGCTGGAACAGTAGTTCTGTAGCTAAGGTATTCTGCCTCTAAAGAAATGAATAGTAGCAACTGTGGAGAGATGTGAGTGAGGATTCTGTTGTTGAGGTAAATGTTTTAACTCTTTGTGTCTATGCCATTTTCTCAATCTGAATTAATCCCTGTTGCTTGTGCATGGTGAAAGAACTTGAAGGTTTCTTTCAGAGCAAATAATTGTGATGTGTGTAATCCAGATTAGAAAAAAATAGAACAAAAAACAAGGTAACCAATTCTACATCATCACAGAAATGATGCAGATGTTTCCCTATAGCTGCAGTTACTAATTTTTAAACTACAGAATATTCTCAGCATGGATTTCCCATATCACAACTTGTTTTGCCCTGATGTATTATGGAAAGATTTTAGAAATTAAGAAACATGTAGTGTATGGTAGGGACACATTTTGCCATACATCATGAAGATGCAGATCTGTGAAGCTGGTGCATGAATAGTCTTGTTTGTTTGTAGTCTGGCAGCAAAAAGAATAAGATTGTGACATTTCAGTGGGAAATCTTAAGGCTGCATGACTCCCCCTTGAAACAGTTTTGTGGTTTTCCAAAGCTCCCTCAGGGAAAAAAAGTTTTTCAGACAGGTTTTGGTTTAAAAAAAAGCATGCTGTTAAGGCTTCCAGGAGCAAAAGTTTTCACATAAAACAAGTTGAGGAAACTCCCCCAACCTAAAGCGCCCAAATGCAAATCAGAAGTAGATGTCTGGGCAGTTTTGGCTTCAATTTTTAAATTTCTTTAAAAACATTTTTGGATGGTTTGGGGCCTGCTGCAGCCACCTGTATGTGCTGGAGTCAAAAATTTGATTCCTGGCCCCACCACAGTTCTCTGCCCCTTGTCTGAAAGATTTAGCAGCTTCATTAGGCATAAACTTTTGTGGACTGCAGCCTACCTCTTCAGGGGCATCTATTAGGATAACAACTGAATAAGAGAGTTGTAGTCCATGAAAGCGTATGCAACTAAAAGTGCTAGTGTTTATGGTGCTCCAAAAAATCTTCCTTAGAGGATATAAATCTAGAAAATTACGTTGGGTTAATATTGGCACAAACTCCTGCATTAATCTATTGCTGCAGCTGCTTTAGTCTTCCTGTGTTTATGGCCCACTCACATTTTTCTTCCAAGCTACAATTTTTAAAAAACATTTTAGAAATGGCAGAATTGGAACAAAACAGGATTTACCTGAAGGTAGCTGGCCTTATACAAGTAGCTGTCAATGAGCCATCTGTACAGATTTGACTTGCAGGATTTTAAAAAATATTTTTGTTTCAAAGTATGAGTATTTGGTATATCAACAGAACTAAAAAAAAATAAAGGATAGGCTGGAGACCCTTTAAAATTCTATTGCTTTTTCTTGAGATTAATTTGAAAAATCCTACCTTTATGGCAGAAAAATCTGCAAGGCCATAGGCCAATATAGTTAACTGATTCTTCTTATGTCAAGTTTCTATAACGTTGCTTGGTCATTTTCTCATATTTATGGTTTTTCATAAAATACATTTGAACCAGCTAGGTAGTACTGCATTAATGCAAATCAGTAATTATATAAATACAATAATTGAAGTAATTGACACAGTGATACTAAACATGCTTACTTGGGGTGGATACCTTGCAGCCTTCTGGATATTTTGGGGACTGCAATTCCTATGAGCCATAGCCAGCGTAACTAGTGATGATGGATGAATTGCAGTCCATATGTTATTGGATTGCAACTCCTGTCATCTCCCACCAGTTATCAACATCTGGAGAGGGCCATAAATTGCCCAGGAGAAGCAGTATTTGGCAGAGCAGAAGTAGTATCTGCCTCTTTTTTACACCACATTCTGTTCTGCTTCAGAGGGTCCCCCCAACTCATTGGAAAAGATTTTAGTGGGTGTTACAGTGAGGAGAGGGAATTGTTAAAAATAAAAGATGTAGAATAGTAAAAACCATGTAAGTCAACAAAGATTAGTCTGATATATACAGTATCAGCAATTATAAAAGTCAGTGGAAAGAGGGAATCAGCCTCATTTTTGCAAATAAAAATGACCCCAGTCTCCAAGAAAGTTTTCCCTAAAATGCCATGTCTAACAAGAACAATAAAATCCTAAAGATGCTTCCCAGAGTAGGGCATTCAGTAATGTGGATGCCCTGCTAAAATAGCCTTGCTTCTTGTACTATAAGCAAGGAAAAACATAACAAGTTTTTGGCATTTTTCAGTCTATGCAAGTATGGGCTGAAGTTGGAACAAAAGATGGAAAGGAGCTTTATTTTCTTCCTAGTATATCCAGCGTTAAGTTGTTTTGTTCTGAGTCTGTATCAAAGTTATTGAAACACCTGTGTTTAAATTCTTCTCTAAAGGAAGAATATGGCAGTAATTATTCTGTCTGATTTTTTAAGTATTGGTCCATGTGAATTGTGAGGTGGCAGTCTGTGTAGACATTTATACCACTGGTTTCTATGTAATTTACATAGATAAGTACTGAAAAATTCATAGTAGTATGTTAGCCATATATTTATCACTAAGTGTACTGAAACATCTTTTTTATAGGAAATAGGAGGGAAAGAATGCAAAGCTGTCCTCAGAATTGGATATGGAAGTATCAGTAGGTGAATCTTCAGAACACAGGAATGAAAATTGAAACTTCATGAGGAAATCATAGATAAGATGATACCTCTGGAAAGGGCACTGCCAAGGTTGGTAGACTCAAATTTAATGTATTGAATGTGTATCCTTTTTGATGACCTCACTACAGTAATGCTTGTGAAATCTCTTTGTAGCTTGTTGGTGTAAGAGCCTGGTCTGTAAACACTTGCTGGTCTGTAAAACACTGAATGATCATGTTTTACATTAATTTTACAAAATACACACTGCATGGCGTTGTTTGGTTCACTTCTCTTTTAGATGAATGATAGCTGATCGTCACATCTAAACAAACTGGTTAATCTTACACTGTGGTTTGTTTGAGACAAGCTGGGTCTTTTTTTAAATGTACAGCTTGTTGTAGTCAAGTTTAGTATTAAATGTAAACTGTGTGTCACTGTTGAATTCCACATCTCAATTATATTTTTATTTTCAATTTTTTGCTGATTGTTTTACTGCCTTAAAATGCATCCCTGTTAGAGCTTGACCCTTTTCAGGTTGCCACTTACTTGGAGAGACATTGACACAATATATAAACATACCACACATTGTTTTTATATTTTGGTATGAGAGTTCAGACAGCTTGTTGGAAATGGCACTTTCTAACATTGCTAGATATATAACTCAAGATGTATCCCCTTGTTAGGTGAACTTGAGTATATAACTTAAGTTAATGATGTTTAGTTTCTTGGTGATTTGTTGGTGTTAGAACAGGGAATAATCACTGATTAGGAATAATAGTCTCTTGTAGAGAGTAGCTGGTATCCCATGGAGCTATGGAAGGACACTAGCATGCTTCTGTGATAAAATTGTTAGAAATAATTTGGTAAAATGAGGTTGGAGTTTTTAGTGCAACACCATTTGTTGCTTCCAAATGCTCAGGACTGTTGGGGTGACAATGGCAAATAGGTTTTTTAGAAACCTATAAAATTGAATGTCTGAAAAGCTGAACCAGCTTTTTGTAATAAATGAATATAATACGAGTGTGGTTTGCATATGATGCATGTTGGAAAAATCACTTTGATGTTTCTTAATATCTTGTCATCGTGTAGAAAAACTCCCCTGTCCAGCCCCAGTAACTCCAGAAATATATTGCAGGGTAGTTAAGTATGAAGCTTTAAAGTCATAGTTCTGCAGTGAAATAACTTGTGGTTTACTGCATAAATCTTCCTGTTTGCTAAAAATATGAATGTATTCTGTCACATTTTTATCAGATACGTGAAAAACATAATTTCTTTATATATAAGATACCTGTACTAGTAAAAGCTCAAAAGTGTGAAAGTCATTTCCTTTTTTTGTGTTATATTTGAGATAAAATTGTGCAGCCAGCCATGTAAAAGGCATGTGAATTTCAGCACAAAAAAATGGTGCATTTTTTCTTTTATTGGCTCTTCTGCAGTATTCTTAAACCTTTTAGAAATTATACCACCAAATATCCACCTCAATACATAGATGGACAACATTACAACATTGTTTCCAGCCATGTGATATCAGCCACAGGAAATTGCAAACCAAGTGAAATGTATATGTTAAATAAAATTTAAAAAAACTTTGTCCAAATAAAACATGTCCCATTGTTAGAGTCTGTCTAATGCTCTGTTCGCACTGCCTTTAATATTAGCTCCATAACTAGTTTCATACGACTTCCAAGATCTGTTTGGTAAGAGAGAGATTTTACATGATTACATATCTTACTGTTTGTCTAAGAGATACATCAGTGTCATTATAAAATAAGCATGTAAGCTAAGGATATTGGGAGTTTCTTGAAGTAATTTGTGTTGTAGTAATAAACTATATTAACATATAAAAGAGACCCAAAATCAAATATTGTATCATTAGGCTACGTGTCTAATGTCTATATATCTATATAATTGGTTTTGTTTTCTGTCAACATCTCAGATTATAAGCATATGCTAAGAATGGCAATTTAGCAAATGTGAAATGGAGTTCTAATCATAGAAATTTTGCC
Organism: Intellagama lesueurii; assembly: GCA_037013535.1. Classification (NCBI taxonomy): domain Eukaryota; kingdom Metazoa; phylum Chordata; class Lepidosauria; order Squamata; family Agamidae; genus Intellagama; species Intellagama lesueurii. The sequence goes on from JBAJHW010000006.1 coordinate 78,574,155, forward strand.
ATTGGTATGAATGGGATGTAGAATGTAGCTTTACTCTGTACTGTTGAACTTGGAAGCAGTTACACTGGGACTTAATTGCATATAATATGCTTAGTTTTACCAGTGGTTTTCAGAAAATTATATTTTTACGTAATCAAACTGCATGTCAGGCATACCGATCTTCCCCCTTGCTAACTGATCATCACTGACATTAAGACTGTGGACACAGTAATGTCCTTGAATTATCTTACCATCATTTTATTTAGGATGTTGTTACTGGATTATTTCAATATATCAAATATGCATGTGAATATGTACAGACCAATTTGTTCTATGGGTTTTTAGTTCATCAGTTTCATCAAATACCCTATGCAATAGGGTATTTAGGCACATGAAACAGTAAATTTTTGATGAAATTTAAATGGAATTACATTTGTTTTCTCCTTTTTCCTGACATTCCTGTTTGTGTATATATTAACTAACTAATCTGGCTACTTTGGAATTTGTAGAAAATGCTTTTGTATTTCTGTGCATGTTGCAAGATACAACTCTGAATTAGATACTCCAACTCTGTTTCAAAAAAGTCCTTTTAAACTTAGGTATTCCATGCTCACGAAGATCAGCTTTCATAGGACTGGAAATATTCTAAATTTAAGTAAATTTGCATTGTTTAATAATTTCTTTTTGATTTCCAGATGCGTTTGGCAGTGAAAATGAGTGGAGCATCTCCTACCCTTATATAAGAAGAGACAAGTTTCCAAAAGCATCAGTATTCATACTTGGAGCAGTATGGCAGGTTTCAAACGAGGTTATGATGGAAAAATTGCTGGATTGTACGATTTGGATAAAACCTTAGGCAGAGGGCATTTTGCTGTGGTCAAACTTGCCAGACATGTGTTTACAGGTGAAAAGGTAGCAGTGAAAGTAATTGACAAGACCAAGCTAGATACTCTAGCTACAGGACATCTTTTCCAAGAAGTTAGATGCATGAAATTAGTGCAGCATCCCAATATTGTTCGTCTGTATGAAGTTATTGACACCCAGACCAAACTTTACCTGATTTTAGAACTTGGTGATGGAGGAGATATGTTTGATTACATTATGAAACATGAAGAAGGTCTTAATGAAGACCTGGCAAAGAAATATTTTGCTCAGATTGTTCATGCTATATCCTACTGCCATAAACTTCATGTGGTTCACAGAGATTTAAAACCGGAGAATGTTGTTTTCTTTGAAAAACAAGGACTTGTGAAATTGACTGATTTTGGCTTCAGCAACAAATTTCAGCCTGGGAAGAAACTAACAACAAGTTGCGGATCCCTTGCATATTCTGCTCCTGAAATTCTACTTGGGGATGAATATGATGCACCTGCAGTAGGTAAGGCAGGCAATCAATTTAATGAGTAAAGTTTTTCTTTTTTCAAAATGAATTAGAATTGAGTATTGGAAGGAAGCATTCTTTAAGGGTTTTTTGTGTCCTTACCTCAGACTACAGTAGTACCTCGGTTTACAAAATTAATCCGTCATCCGGGACGTTACGTAATGCAGAAATTACATAAACCGGAACGTGGATTGCTGTAGCAACGGGGGCAGCGCTAGAAACCTCCAGGCGCGATGCATCCTTTTCGTACAGCGAACCCCCCCCCGTAAAAAACGTAAACCGAGGCATTATTTCTTACGGATTTTGGTTTGTAAACCGAAAATTACGTAAACCGAGGTGTACGTAAACTGAGGTATGCCTGTAGTTTAGTGGCATCTAACTGTTGATATGGTTAAAGGATTGTTGCTTAAAATGTTTAGGATATGGTTAGAGTATTGTTGGTTAAAAGTTTAACAGGAGTGATGTACCTCCACAATAACGGGCTCATTTGGAAGAGGTCATTTTCTTCATTTGGAACAATTTGTAGTTTGATGCTGGAAATATAAAAGCTGTGAATACTTTCTAGATGGGGCCAGATCAAGACACTCTATTCTACATTGCCTCCTAAAAAAGAAAGGACTTTTTAATGTACTTTATCAGTGAAAACATTAGAGCCCCAGAATGCTTTTGCCTATGTGATAGCAGATTCATACATACAATCAGTTTAAGAGGTAATGTAATCAATGTGCATGCATAGTCACATCTCCTCTCATGCTAAGGAAACCTTTGTTTTATCTCCTCACTTGTATCTGCAGTAGAAACATAGCATTCTTTCTTTTAAAACCTGATTCCTCTAATGGTATTATGTTCTTAGAAATTTATTGATCAGTGGTCTCCTGCTTTTACACAATGCCTTCTCAAGGATGAAAACTTTAATACCTTCCCAAATAATGCCAAAATTTCTTTTATCAGATCAGGATCAAATACAGGAGCAGAAATTGTATAAATATAACCATTTCAGTAGGGATAAAATAAAAAGTTATGTCTAATTACAAATTATCGTAATCTGTTTGCACATTTTGCTACTGTGTTGCTCCAGTTTAGAAATATTTTCTTCAAATAGCACTGTCCTTTAAAAATGTGTCAGCAAAACCAGTGATCCTAGAAAGTGCACTAGATAAAGTTAGTAGAGGTCCAGTTTCATAATATTACATGGATTAAAATCCTATTCCGCAGCTCTACCTACACAACAGGACCACCATCAAAGGTAGGGGCAAATTCCCACAGATTAAAGTTTCATTTTGCAGTTTTGAGGTATGCACAGCTCATACACAATGTGACAAAGTTATGTGCACTTCAAAACCACAAAAGGAAGCTTTAATCAACAGTAATTTGCCACTTCCTTTGACGTCATTACTATTGTGCAAGTGGACCCACCCAACAGGATTTCAACCATGGTGTTTAGCATAAGACTCTTACTTGATTTGACCAAATACAACTTTTTTTCACCTTTCTTTACCCACAATGACTTACCAAATATTTTTTGAAGGAGACATATTGTAATTATTTCCTTTTGTAGTTCACTTCTCAGCTGAAAGATTACTTTGTAATCCATCAAGTTCAAAACCTCTGCTGTTAAATATAAAATCATTAGTTGGGAAAATTCCTCTGATTCAAATTTTAATTTATTGTGAATTTATGGGAGAAAGGTGGCATAGAAATGAAATAAATAAATTAATTAAATAAATCTTGTAGTGGACCAGCTGATTTAATGATGAAACCTCTTATGCAGAAATCACTATCCGATATGGTTTAGATATTCTGAGAATACTAGGTTTTACAGGAATAGGGGCTTATTAAAATGATCTACCCTCTGGATCCAGAAGGATTTCTTGGGGGGGGGGGGGGCAGAGTTACTTTCATTTCCATTTTCGCATTGAGCTAAATTGCCTTGGTTTTCAGGGAAGCTGTGGGTTAATGAAATACTTGGTGAGACATTTGAAGCAGTATTGAAGACTCAGAATGAATTGCACTGTACTCAGATGAGAGTTCACATTGAAGCTTATTCCATGGTGGTGGAGATAGTGTTCTGTATGCTTTGATTGCATTAGTAGTGTCATCCAAGTAAGCTGTTTCAAGTGATGGAAGTGCTGTTGCATTCTGTATCCTAAAGTTGTGCTGGTTAACCCTAAGGAGTTTTGTGTGATGAGTGTGCAAAATACTTTGCTGGTAAAATAATTCACATCTATTCTAACTTAGATTTGAAATGGACAACAAATCTCTTGGAGATGCCTGGTGTACCTGATTGTCTGGTTCTAATAGATGGACTTATTTTATCTGATGATGTGGACGTGCTTGTTAGAATGTCTCAAGGGTCACTTACTTCCATAGGAGTGTGTAGGCACCTTAAGTTTATCACACTGGAACTCTGCTTTTGTGCCGGATGAGCTTGGCTGGGAACACTAAGCAGGGTCTTTTCTGTCATAGCAATTCACCTGTGGACATTTCTTCCTAGTAGATTCAAACAGGCTTACATAATTCTCAGTTTGGTAGTCATGACACAGCACATCAGTTAAATGTACAAAATGTTGTTAAGTGCCTCTTTTTATTTATCCAAAGTCTCCTATCATTCATCACTCCAAGGCTGTAGGACTCCCTTGTAAAGGGCGCTTAAGTTGGTCTCTTTCTACTGGCAAGCAAAGACATTTCTATTTCAGCTTGCTTTTCACTGCTGAGTGAGTTGCAAGAAAAGGAGTGTTCAACAGGAGATGCTGCAGTTTCCTTTTCCTTTTAAAAACTTTTTAAAAATGTGTGTGGTTGTTGATTTCAATTGCTCTAAATTTTAAGAACTTCTAATGTTCCTTTTTAAAAAGGTTTTTCGTATATCTTTTGTCCCCTGCTGCTTTGTAAGCTCCTTTGGAAAAGGCAGGATATAAATGAAATAAATATACATTCAGTTGCAACTGGATCACACTCTATTCTACTCTTAAATGAGGTGGAGAAAAATTCCCTATTGCTTATGCCACATGATGCATTTCTTCCTAAGGTAAAAAACATCCAAAAGATAATGTTTTTTCATAGTGGAAATGTTACAAACCACTGTTTCTTTTCTGCACCTTCTCCAGCATCCTTTTTGATGAGAGTTACTGGAGTAGCACACAAGATTTAAGGTGTGGTTGAAATATAAGAAAGTATAAAGGCATGACATTTCTTAGTAATACGTTCAGTTTCATTCCTAATGATTTCTCTTGCACAGTACACTGGATCAGTGTTTTAATCAAGCAAGTCATCTTGACCCAATAGTGCCTTCTTGATCAGACATGTCCAAGACTCCAGTACTGGGATGAATTAGAATTGCTTCCTCCTTATGCGTCACTTTGCTGTTGCTTACCATCATTTGTGACTTTAATGCTATTCCCTTGGGTTGGATTTTGTGGCACTCCTTATTTGTAATCGTATTATATCTCAATTTCTATTGTTAGAGTTTTGAGAGCACAGTCCTACATCTGAATTTGTGACACAACACTTGGTGATATGGTTGCATGTTCTCTGACCATTAGGTGATTTCACCCAGTTTGTATTCTGTCTGTTGTTTCCTCTAACATCCATTCTTTAATCCTTGGTTGTTGCTGAGAGAACCTAAAAGCTTTCTTGCTGTTTTGTGTCATTTTATGTTGGTTGTAATTAAGGTGTTATCCTACACAAGCTATTCTGAGGGGGTTAAGAGTAGTAACTGCTGTGAATTTTTTTAGCATATAAATGGTTGAGGCATCTGCACAATTACAGCTTTTTATTGCCGTATTTTTCCATGTATAAAACAATACTTTTTCCTAAAATCATTAGAGGAAAAATTGAGGGTCATTTTATACACGAAAGGAGGCGGAGGCAAAGGAGCAGCCACACTTGGCTGCCTTTCGCGGCTGCCCATTGACTGCTGCTGCCGCCGCCAGATCACCTCCTCCAGCGCCACTTGTGGTGTCCCTTCGGGCAGGGGAGAAGGCGCTGACGTGAGCTTGAGGTGAGCCCCGGCAGTCGCACTGGAGGCGGTGATCGGGCGGAGGAGCAGCTGTGCTGGGCCACCTCTTGCGGCTGCCCATTGACTGCTGCCTCTGCCGTCCGATTGCCTCCTCCAGCTCCACTGCCGGGGCTCACCTCCTGCTCATGTCACCGCCTTGTCCCGTGCCTGAAGGGAGCCCGTGAGTGGCGCTGGAGGAAGCGATCCGGCAGGAGGAGGAGGAGGAGGAGACGGAGGCAAAGGAGTAGCTGTGCTCGGCTGCCTCTTGCTGCTGCCCATTGATTGCTGCTGCTGGTGCCGCCAGATCGCCTCCTCCAGCGCCACTCACGGGTTCACTTAGGGCAGGGGACAAGGCACCGACGTAAGCTGGAGGTGAGCCCCGGCAGTCGCACTGGAGGAGGTGATCGGGCGGTGGAGGCAGCAGCAGCAGGAGGCGGAGGAGCAGCTGTGTTGGGCCACCTCTTGCGGCTGCCCATTGACTGCTGCCTCCACCGTCGGATTGCCTCCTCCTGCGCCATTGCCGGGGCTCACCTCCTGCTCATGTCGCCGCCTTGTCCCGTGCCTGAAGGGAGCACGTGAGTGGCGCTGGAGGAAGCGATCCGGCGGCGGAGGCAGCAGCAGGAGGAGACGGAGGCAAAGGAGTAGCTGTGCTCGGCCGCCTCTCGCTGCTGCCCATTGACTGCTGCTGCTGCTGCCAGATCGCCTTCTCCAGTGCCACTCGCGGGTTCCCTTTGGGCAGGGGACAAGGCAGCGACGTAAGCTGGAGGTGAGCCCCGGCAGTTACACTGGAGGAGGCAATCAGGTGGCGGAGGCAGCAGCAGCAGGAGGCGGAGAAGCAGTCAAGGGGCACCTCGCGGCTGCCCATTGACTTCTCTGCCGCCTCCAGCAAGGGTCAAAATTAGAGGGTCATCTTAACATTGGGGGGGTCGTATACACGGAAAAATATGGTAAATATGCAAGTTATGTAGCAACAATAAAAGTTACTTTCATTTGGTTATCTTGATCATAATTGAGGATATACATTAGTTTATTAGATTGTACTATTTATTTGTTTCAAATGTTTGTATACTGCTTATCTATCAGATTGACAGCATGTTAAAATCATTCACATTTTAAAAGGGAACAGGAAGATTAAATGCCTGGATAAATAAAAGGTTTTTTACTTGGCATTTAACAGTATTGTAGACCCTATTATAATTACAGCATAGGCACTAGGTGAATCTCTTTAGACAGTCTATTCAGTAGCCAGGGTACTACTGTTGGGAGACCACTGAAGTTTATTACATCTGCTGAGGAAGACGTCTGCAGAAGATTGTGACAGTAGGTCTTAAAGAACAGGCAGTTCAATATGGGAAATGTTATGTGGGTCCCAAACATTTTAGGTCTTTAAAGATAAGAAGTAATGCCTAGAATTGAACCTAGAAGCTAACAGACAGGTAATTTCATTTTCTGAGGTTCATATAATGTGCACGAGCTTGTTCATATTACACAAAATTCTGGCATATATATTCAGTAATAAGTGAAGGTTCCATTATAGCCACACATACTGTGGTAACTTAACTGGGAAATGTGCGCGCACCTCTGTCCACAATTAGCTATCCCTGGAAAACCATCTGAAGGAGATAAAGTGTGTGCTTATATACCACTTCATAGCACTTAAACACTCTCTGCTTGGTTTTCAACTTAATTATGCAGGCTACACATTCCCCCTCCCCCAGCGAGCTGGGTACTCAGTTTACCGACTTCAGGATGGAAGGCAGGGCTAACCTTGAGCCAGTTATCTGAATCTGTAGGGATCAAATGCAGATCATGAGCAGAGTTTTGACTGCAGTAAGGTGGTTTAACCACTGTGCCACAAGGTAAAAAGTGCTCCATGTCAGAAAGGCCAGCTGGGCCCTTACTGACAAAGGAAGATCTTATTTTAAGGAAAGGGCAACCTTGTTGAAACAAGTGAAAAATCAGGTTCCCAAATTCAAGAATCATCCACCCATAGTGCATTCTGTTAGAAAGCAGAGGATAGGAATAAATGGGCAGTTCTCACAGTGTATTGGCAGTCTGTATTAAGTGAATGGAGGGACATGATACAGGTTTATAAAATAAGCCATCATGTAGAACAGGGATGGGAAATATTTAGTCCTCAGGTGTTGATTAATTACTATTCCCATCATCCTTTTCTGTTGGCCAGATTGGCTAGGATTGGAAGAAACTGGACTTCAGCAATATTTAGAGCAGGGGTCCCCAACCCCCGGTCTGCGGCCCGGTGCCAGTCCGTGGCCTTGGCCGGACCGGGCCGCGGAGACAGAATTTCCACCCCCCGCACGCCCCCCTGCACAGCCCCTTTGCGGATGTGCGCAAGTGTGTGCGTGTGCCACGCAAGCACCCCCACCCTTCGTGCATGTGCATGAGTGTCCGCGTGCCCACACAAGCGAGCACAGCCCCTTCGCGCATGTGCACGAGCGCGGGGGGTGCCCTCCTGCGCACGGACCCCATCCCCCCCTAACTGGTCAGCGGTATCAAAAAGGTTGGGGACCACTGATCTAGAGGACTACAGGCTCTCAATTCTTGGTGTAAAGAAATTTTGTAAATGGTGGTTTTCCTCTTTCATATTTGGTAATGGAACTTGAAGTGATCCTATGATGCTCAATACCAGGAGATTTAGGACAAACAAAAAGTACTTGTTCAGAAAGAATGTGGTTAAGCTATGGAGTTCACTATCACAAGTTGAGATGGTGTCTTTAAAGGATAGCTAGAAAAAATTGTGTAGGATAAAAATGTTAGTGGTTGTTAGTCATGATGTCTATATGTTACCTACAGGATCGGAGGCACTATGCCTATGAATATCAGTTGGTGCCTCGTCTCTTAAGATAGGTGGTGTTATCCATTACTGTTATATTTTTATCTAAGAGTATCTCCTTGACTTTGTTCTCCATCAAGGAAATTGTCCTTGAGCATTTTGCTCAGAAGTGATTTTTATTTAATGCTACAGGTAACTTGCTAGGGTAGTGGTGGTAGCTCTACAGTACTAAATTATTTTTAACATTAAATTATTTTTGGACCCTGTTACTGCCGTTCATAACAGTTCTGTCAAGAAATCTCCCGCTTCTCAAGTTTGTTTGCAAGCACAGTGACATAGCTCCCATTATTCCTTTTGCTACCCTCCTTGTTCATTTTCTATCTAAAGGTAACTACTGGTTTTCTGTTCCATCAGGTTTCTGGTATGTCCACAGTATCTTTGTTTTCTTTTTTATATCGAGGCAAGCTATCTCCTTTTTTCTTGGCACAGAGGCTTCTGTCATTGGCATATAAACACCTATAAATGCTGTCCATCTGCATTGATCTTTAATGTGTATACTTTCCCCTTTCGCCTCTGTGACTAGCAGTCATATCCTATTGTGTGCTTATCTATCAGTTTTGAAATTAATGGTTAATTCCAAGTCCTTGGTCTGTTTTTCCTGGGACCACTTTAAAACTTGTCCCCAGCATTTTGTGTCATTGCTGCCTGGGGAATTCTGGTAGTAGTAGTAGTCCAAAAGTACTAATTTGCATACCTCAGGAATGTTCTGCACAGGTGTAGAAGAATCCATTAGTGTCCATTCACATAGACCATGATAAAGAACATCATTTTTCTGACAGGACATGTTGGGTTCAACTCACTGAGCTCTTAGTTGCTTTTTAAATTATAATAAAACTTTCTGGGATTCCAGAGCAAAAGTGGATGATCCATGTATCTCACTGCAGAAGAGAGCATTCCTATGTGAAAGAAAATGAGCAGCCATCCCCAACCTTTTTATGGTCATCAGAGCCCTGTGAAACATTTCATCTGTAGTGATTGTTCAAACCACAAATCCCTTTGGGATGACTGTGAATCCAGTTTTTTAGTTTGCTAGCAAAGAGAAAAAGAATAAATTATCATAAATATTATGATACTTGTTTACAAGCTAGACCTAGAGATAAATCTGAGAGTTTGGAGGCATTATGACTGACTGGATACGTCAGTGAGTTAGGTAGCTAGCTGTGGATCCAGGGCTTACAAGCTCGATTCCTGACTGTGGCTCCCAGGAGAAAAAACAACCTATGCAGCCTTGGGCACGCTGCATAGCCCCAGAGTGCCCCCAGAAGTAAGGAACAGTAACCTGCTGGTGAGTGCTCTCTACCTAGGAAACCCTGGAAAGAATTGACTTTATGGCATACTAATCGTATTATTATTTGAGGAGTTTTCCCTTTCGAGATTCATAGGATTGCCATGTTTTATTTTCTGTCAGTACCACATGTTGATGTTGTCATCCTGGATTTCGTGTCTTTCAGCCCTTGTGTATGGCTTTTGTAATACTACTAATTTTCTTAATTGTAGCTGCATTGTCATTGGTGATATAAATCATCACTTAATTCCAACAGTTCAAGCACTTTGTAGCAATAGTTCACAAAGGAAATGCTTTGCTGCAGGAAACATCTTTTAAACAAAAAAGAAGGCAGGGGCAGGAAAGAGTCAGAACACAGTTAGAACATACAGAAGATTGTTAAGGAAGATGTGAATTGGGTTGACTGTAGTAAGATGTTGCCTAGAAGTATAGTACAGTGGTGCCTCGACTTACGACCATAATCCGTTCCAGAAGATGGACGTAACTCGAAATGGTCGTAAGTCGAAGCACCATTTCCCATAGGAATGCATTGAAATGCAATTAATCCGTTCCGGCCGAAGAAAAAAATCACCAAAAAAAAAATCACTGCAAGACTCATTGGAAACGCGATTAATCCCTTCCGGCTGAAAGGGAAAAAAGAAAAGAAAAGCAATCAAGCGTGCAAGACCCATTGGAAATGCACAGAAAACAAACGGAGCAGATCGGAAATGCACAGAGAACAAAGGGGGCAGGTCGGAAATGCAAAGAAAACAAAGGAAAAAGCAAGGGAAGCATGTAGGACCCATCGGAAATGGGGGAAAAAAACCCAAAAAGCAACCAAACCCCCCAAGATCCATCGGAAATGGGGAAAAAAAAACCAAAAAACAAACAAACCCCCCAAGACCCATCACAGCACAGAAACATAACCCCCCCAGCCCAAAACCATGCTGCAAAAACACCCAGAACAGTTTTTAAAAAGCAGAAAACAGCACCTTACCTTACCAGGCAGCCCAAAGCCTCCCTGCAAACACACACACACGCTCACTCCGAAGCAGAAGGAGGCAGTCCCAAGCCTTCTCCGACGCACACTCTCTAACTGCTGGGGCGAAAGAGCTACAAAGAAGCAGCCTCGTCACCACCTACAGTTAGCAATTTGAATTTCCCGCCTTTTTCCCCTGCCTTTTTCTGTTCGTAAGTGGAAGCTCCGGTCGCAAGTAGAAGCAAAATTTTGTGGCTGGAGCTGTTCGTAAGTCGAAATGGTCGTAAGTAGGGATGTTCGTAAGTCGAGGCACCACTGTAGTAACTGTTGGGGCTGAATTATGATGTTGTCTGTAATGTTGACTGTATGTAAAAATGACATTTTGGATTCATTAAGTAACAAAAATAGTTAGAGATATTTATAACAATGAAACCATGGAGAATGTATTGCCCTCCAAATGTTTTTGGACTGCCTGTTCTCATCAGCTCTGGCCAGCATGGTAATTATTCAGGAGTAGAGATGGGGGTATTTGTATTAGTATACAAATACGAATATCCCCACACAGGTGGAAATAACGAGGGTTCAGCCCCATGGGGCCGGACTGTCCACGGCTCCATGGAGGCTTCCTATCATGCTGTTCTCTGCAATGGATTAGCCACTCTCTGACTCAGCAGAGAGGCTTGTCATCCCGCCTCCTTCCAGGACTGGGTAAATCGATTGCGGACAACGGCATGATAGGAAGGTCCAGCGAGCTCGCGTCAGCGGCGAAATTGTGAGTGAAATAACCCTCGTTATTTCCACCTGTGCAGGGATATTCGTATACGAATACCCCCATCTATATTCAGGAGTCCTAGGAGATACTGACAAACACCAGGACAGGGATGTTCCCTGCGCATCTCCTTTTGTACTAAGAATAGTTGACCTTTGCTCAAGGGAATTGTATAAAGATACTCCAGTTGTCCAGAAGAAATAATTCTATAGTATTTGATCTGAGATTGACTAAAATTGAAAAAGGTTAAATTAATGTTTGGAATAAATAAAATAAACTGCTGGATAGCTCAGATATTTGAGTGCAAAGCGAGAGGTTGGGAGTTTGATTCCCCACTGTGTCTCCTTGACAGGCTGAACTCGATGATCCATAAGGTCTCTATGCAGTTCTGATGATCTCTTGATCGTGCCTGTGGAAGTGGTAGGGAGGAAGAAACCTCTGTGGGCTCTGTGATGTTTTGTGTCTGCATTATTCTTGCAGTCTCCTTAATATATTTGCCCTACCCCCCCTTATGTTGGTCTGCCAAGCTATTTCATATGACCAGGCCATTTGGATCTAGCTCTATGGGTAGTTAACAAAATTGGGTGCAGAGATTAGGCATTTCTGACTCCTGGTGGTTTAACAGCAGCAGAAACAGTAGCAACATGCATTGCTTCCTCTGTGACTTAAGTTCAGCTTAGAATTCCTGAACTGTAGTAATGCAAAAGTAGATCTGCAGATCTATATAGGTCATCCCCATGTAGACTTAGGAGGGGTGGTAGCTAGACTCTTACTTGAATTACCATTTTGTACCTGGTTGTGTTTGGCATACTTCAGGCTCATAGTAGAAAATGAAGCAGACAAGTCTCTGAATGTCTGGTGCCTCTTGTGTACCTGCATGGGTTGCGGAGGTGGGCAAGGGAGCACCCCTGAATCCTACCTGTTGTTTTAAACTATACAGAATGATGAACTGTATTGTTTTCATACATGCAACGTAAACAAATTAAGTCAAAACCAAAAGAAAAATAAAGAAGACAAAAACAATGTGGCACTTTAAAGACTAACTGCTATATTTTAATGTGGGCTTTTGTGGACAAGTCCACTTTCTCAGACGTAAGAGTGGGACTACATGGCAAGTATTTTATTTCAGCTGTCTCTCTGGATTCTTGTCCTGCAAATTACTGCAACTATTGTATTGTATTTCCTTCCCAAGTTATCAGAACCACCTTAGAAGCTTCAATTGTAATCAGAAATACTCATTACCATGTTCTTCCTGCTATGTTATCTATAGCTTGCCGTTAATTTTGTCATCAGTCATTGTTTACAGACAGTGCTTCCTGGGAAAGGGACTGAATATCAACAGGGGTCTTACAGGTCATTGCCAGGTGTGAAATGCGACACCATCAACAGCTTGTGCCCAGGAAACAAAGAGTCTCCTTGTTTTGGAACTGTGTATAAGCGTGTGGCATGTAATCTCACATGTCTGAGGAGGTGGACTTGTTTGCAGAAGCTCACATTAAAACGTAGAAGTTAGTCTTTAAAGTGCCACAATGTTTTTGTTTTCTTTCTTTTCTTTTTTCTTTTCTTTTTGACCTGATAACCTAGCACAGACTAATGACTACATCTCCTGAAACAAGCAAATTAAGTTAACATACCATCACTTACAATTAGATAAACATACTATGAGGAATATTTCTGGGACATAAAATTTGGAAAGAAAAATAGCAATGATGATGTGTCATCAAATCAGTTCTGACTTACGGTGACCCTTTTCCGTATTTCCTATGTATAATGTGCTCAGAAATGGCTTATCAGTTCCTTCTGGCAGTGTTCAGGGACTGTGCAGCTTGCCCAAGGCTACTCAGGCTGGCTCGTTTCCTGGGAGGCACAGTGGGGAATAAAACTCTTGACCTTGGAGCCAAGTATTCCACTCGCCAAGCTATCTAGCCAGGAAGGAAAACGAAGCACCTCTTAAATGAACTACCTGCTTTCTTATTGTCAGAAATGAGGAATAATTAGGAAGTGGAAGCATAATTATGAGGTATTAAGATGATTTGTGGGTTATCCTGCTTGTTTGAATATGTTTTGTAGGAATATAGCTAGTGTAGATAATATAATTAACCTACTTATTCTGTAGAGAATTTCTCTGTGGCATTATGAGAACATACATTTGGATTTGCAGGAAAGATTCGTGAACCAGGTTATTGTGAATATGTTATTTACTGGTGTTGTCTGCAGAATCCCAGTACATTTCTTATTCCAGGTGCATTTCTCTGTAATAAAAAGTCTGAAATTGGCCCAAAATCTGTCAAGCCAAAAAGAACTTGAGTAAACTGGTTTGCAAGATTGCCAGTAAGCTTCTGCTCATGGCTGTTGGAGGGGATGTAATTTGTTTATTTTTATTACCACATTTCTAGCTTTGGTTTTAGAGACTTAGAAATTTAGAAGGCACACATCTGGTGTGATATAATAAAGATTTCAAAATACAGAAGAAATGCTAGCAGATCCTCAACCTTTGTAAAATATGCACTTTGGTTCTGCAAAGAAAAGAAAATACATTACTTAAGCCTTTACTGTGGCATAGATGGATTAATGTTTTTATTTGGAATTCTGTTTTGAAAAAACAAACAATCCTTTTTTTGTAGCCTGCATATTTAAACACAAGCTGAGCCTGGTGCTCTCTGCTTACTGCATCTGAGATGAAAATGGCAGGGGCAGTCAGTGACATAGCTTGGTTTCCATGGTAGTGACTTGATGTTATGTAAGGAAGTTGTATGTACGCTGCCTTGTTGTCATGGTTCTGAGAACCTTGCTCAAACAGCTCTTTCCCAATAGGTGTGTTTCAGGAGGAACATTTGAAGTATATATGTTCTGACCAGGATCACCTGAAATAACGAGCAGGGTCCCACACTTGTTTGTGTCACAGTTGGATATTATGCTGTTAGTCCTGAAGAGATAAATCCTATTTTAAAGTACAAAGGGTATTTTTAAAATAACTGACTTTTCCTCATCTTCTGCAACATCAGTTGAGATCATCTTTCTAAAAATATTTCACAAAACTTAGAAACTAGCTTTTCTAGAGACAATTGGATTCTTGCAAGCTGTGATTTTTTTTATAAAAAAATGATACTGATCTACTGAAAATTTTCAAAAAGCATATGCTACCACTTTGTTTACATACAGTAGCACAAATACAAATCTCTCTCTCTCTCCCCCCACCTGAACACATGTAATGTCAAAATTCTCAAAATGAGTATTAGAAATTGAGTGTGTGAGAAAAGCTATTTGCAGAAACAACAGTGCAATATTTGATTTCGAGGGTAGCAACAGGGATCTAAACAAAGTTGTATGCATTTCCTCCTATTGTTTTCTCTTTTCCTGTGAAATTTATTTCTGCTTGTGGAAGTTGAGTGTTTCCAATCTATAAAGTGCTATTATAATTCCATCAAATGCTTCATCAGTTTAATATTAGCATTAAATGCTTCAGTAGTAACATTATTCATGTTTTCAACCAGCTGATACTTTTTTTTTAGTTTAGTGTGCTGCGGGTTACAATGAAGAGTTTATTTTGAAACAAAGACGAAAAGGTTCTTTGAAAGTATTTGGTTTCATCAACAGCAAAAAGAAATAATATGCATTGACCAAAGGAATTTCATTCTCAGCAGTATATCTCAGTCTGATCTAAAGACTTAAAAAAATGTTGGGGTTTTTGTTTTGTTTTGTTTTGCTTTTTGTGAACATACAAAGCTACTTCATAGCACATGAGTCCTTTGGTCCATCTAGGACTATTTTGATTGTTCAGGCTGGCTCTCTTAAGGTCTGAGGCAGATGCCCTGTTTTTTTCTGGAGGTGGATTCTCTTGACTTGGAAGGAATCTTTGAATCTCTTAAGAAATGTATGTCAGTAGTTGCCCTTTTCTGAATAATTATATTGTTAGTTCAAATTAATGGTTACAATAAACTAAGCTTCCAAGTTTAATATCCTCCTCTGACAGATATATGGAGCCTGGGTGTTATCCTTTACATGTTGGTATGTGGACAACCGCCATTCCAAGAAGCAAATGATAGTGAAACTTTGACTATGATAATGGACTGTAAATACACAGTGCCATCTCGTGTGTCCAAGGAATGTAAAGAGTAAGTAAAATATTATTGTACACAGTGCATTGAAATTAAAATTGTAGGGCTAACAATTCAATAAAGAGCCAAGAGGTTGTACTGCTTAAGGCTAGGGCAGCCCCAGTTCACATCTCCACTCTGCGATGAAATTTACTGTGTGACCAGATGACAGTCCTATTTTTCTATCTGACCTCTTCCAGTGGATTGTTGTGTTATATACCACCTGGAGTTCCTTGGGGTGAAAAAAAATATCTATAAATAAATAAAGTAGAATATTTTCTATTTCCATTTTGAAAGCATTCACTTATTAACTCTTTTCATATAACTCTTTTCAAATTCATTAAACAATTTATCATGCATAGATGCCCTACTTGAAGAGACAACTTATTCAGACCTGGAGCCAGGAGGAAAATATGTGAAATGAAGCTCAAGAATCCCTTGGTGGCTAGAAACTGAAAATATTTTTAAACTTTTTTTTTCATTGTATCAAGCTATTTTCTCAATAGCAATATTTAATATTTTATGTTACAAGAACAGAAAATTCAAGAACCCAATTCTGCTAAATAAAAATTATGGTCTGTTTGAAATGAAAACTTCAGTTGACTTCTTAATTGTAGTTTTCCATTTATTTATATTCATGATTTCTTTTATGATTACCATATTCAGGGTCAGTCACTCTGAATTTTTCTGACTCTTTTGAAATTAGTAGAAAGTAATTGAAAGTAAGTGTACCTTGTACAGACATGGCTACATCAGAACCTTTCTATTGGAAATTTTCAGTGTTTTCCCATAGTATATATTTTGTCCTTCATTTTGTTCCTATGCTACTGTTTGTTTTGCACATGTGCAAGGAACATCCAAGAAGGATTGAGGGACAAATAGAAATTGTGAATGGAAACCTTAGCTTGTCATTTAAACAAAAAAGCTATAGTCCATACTTTCTGACAAATTAATTTGGACACCAGTGCAATACCTTCCCTTTAAGCTTAAGTAAGGCAGAGCAGACAGAAGTTTCCCAAACCAGGATGATGTCCCTTGAATGTCTATCCAGATCTAATAGGTCATTATGAATAAATCTTGTACTACAGGATAATGTAATTTTTCCCAAACTCCAGCAGTGGAGCTCAAATCAAGGTCCTGTTTTGGATGAGGAATCCAGCTAGGGAATATAGGGAAGAGTTTTGGGGAAACATTACATTGTAATGTAATGGTGCCAATGTGCTTAATCGAGCTATGTGTTTATTCCTAGTTTAATTACACGAATGTTGCAAAGAGACCCAAAACGAAGGGCATCTTTGGAAGAAATTGAAAACCATCCCTGGTTACAAGGAGTTGATCCATCACCTGCAACAAAGTACAACATTCCTCTGGTGTCTTACAAAAATCTTTCTGAAGAAGAACACAATAGCATAATTCAGCGAATGGTTCTGGGAGACATTGCGGACAGAGATACCATAGTGGAGTAAGTTACCATTTTATTCCTTTTTTGTATTTCAGTATTGTTATACTAAAATGATCTTCTCTTTAGCAAGTAAGAAGATCTGTGTTGGGTTAAACTAATGTTCCTCTAGAGCCCCATTCTGTTTCCATCAAATCGTCAGCCAGCTTACAAGCAAAATATGAAAGCAACAGCTCTTCATTATTACTTGTCTGGGATTCAGAAGAATATTTGCATGTCTGCATTATTTTTAAGTGGTCATATGCCACTTACAGTAAGGTAGACATTCAGAAAAAAGTATTTTTAATAAAGTATTGTAAATTCTTGAAGACAGATGACAAACTGAATTATGTATAAAGGGCAACTAAATGCATCATAGTTATTCATATTGTTTCTATTCAATTGGACTTTGTGTTCCTTATGCTGCTTCTAGGTTCTTTGGGTAGTGACCCCTCTCAACAGCTTATTTTTTCCCTATTTGTAGCTGGGTGGAAGGAACTGAATGTCTGCAGGCAAAAGGGCTGGGGCACTTTGTCTTGTGTGTCCCACTATTTTTTCCTTTTTCTGCTGTTTATATACTGTGATCCCCAGTTAACAGAGGTTAGTCTATAGCGCATGGAGAGGTTGTTGGTTGAAGGCTGGGTTTCTACTGTACAACTGCTTGGCTACTTCTGATATGTAAACTCTCATTATGTGTGCTTTTTAAAAAAAATGGTGTCAGGTTATAATCTATATTCATTAGTATGTTCAGTTGTCAAATAGTAAAAATGGCTGGCTGTGCCAGCAAGCCATTATAAAAACATTCAGTTAATAGGTGTAAGTTCTTCAAACAGTTGATATAAGCAGAAGGTTTAA